>OX376660.1:3755000-5005000 GCA_947386135.1 Melanchra persicariae
GAGTTCAAGTAATTCGGGGTCAACGGTCGCAGAAAAGACATTTTTAATTTGTTTTGTTGTCATCATTATTCGATAACCATCAAAATATCTGCCGAGGATTGCTACCTTATTAAATTTAATTCTGTATAATAACCAGGAAACACAAGGCCACTCTCACTTCAAATCACAGACAAAACAAAACCATAACAATTACAACAGGCAGACTACAAAATAGCCACACTAAAAACAACATTGCAGGATACATGTGCCCGATCCCACGACACCAAACAACGCTAGTACATATAGACAGTTTTTATTTAGTGTAGCATTAACATTTTAATTGAAATGAAAGTAAAATCCGTGGCTAAAACAAACAGCTGACACAGTTTGGGAAAATAGTTTTTACAATTCCGAATTGCAATGAACTAGTGAGGGGGTGCTGTCGATAGAATATTTGTTGGTGGAATATTAAAATAACATAACAAAACTAGGCCCGGGTTGATGGCGCGCTGTGTTCCACGCGCGCCTCAAAGAGAAGTCAGTATAGAAAACGGGGCCTGCTGGGGCCAGAGCCTGCCAGGGTTGCGGGATTTGTTCGAAAGAGTCACCGCGCCCTGGAACGCCAACAGCTTTCAATCCCTTCCGCTACGCCCAGAGCGGAAGGAGTACTTTGATGATTTCGTATCCTTAAAAAAAAGGATAACACAGAGCTATCTAGATATACCAGAGTAGGTTCTCTTACAGTTCACCAGTTATGTTTAAGTCCCATAGGGGCGAGCCTTTATCATAAACTGAGAAACAGAAACTAACTACTAAAAAAACGGAAATACTGTTTAGTAAACTACGCCATGTAAAAGATTTTTCTTTTTCCAAGAAATTAAAATTTAATAAAGAGATCCTATACACAAGGAATCTGATTTTATGACATGTCTTAAAAGTTCCAGTAGAATATTGCATATGTACTACAAACACTCACATCGTACAACTATTTTATTTTTGCTTTTTTTGTGTGATATCACTAAACTTTACAAAAAAAATAAGCAAAATATGCAACCAAGAGTAAACAACAAAGTATGTCGATATAACCCCAACACTATCTAACACTTTGTTCTGTATCTGTTGCACTAATCCTCGCAGTCGCACGCCGCGGAACCACGCGAACTGCCGCTCGCAATCACGCGGTTACCGACGTAAATAAATACGACACCACTATAGATTCAAATAAAACCTCATAACAAATAGGCTGTAAGCATGTAACTTCCTTTGCCTAAAAATCTTTCTTTATGGTTGCTGTCACTGACGCGCGGGAAAATTCAGAAAATGGCAGACTTTATGAAAACTTTTATTATTCCTGTTTGTATTTTTTTTTATAAAATGTGAAGTTATTTTAAGTTGCTTAGTGCATCTATGTAAATATGGTGATGTACTGGAGGAAAGTGATACTGGCTGCTGCCTTGTTGTCTGTTTTGGATGTCAGCAGCGAAGAATTTGGGAATGATGTAAGTTTTATGATTTATTTATTACGATAAAAATTTTTGGTTGCAGTTGTTTTGTAAACTTTTTGAGTGAATTCGTTATAGGTTACAGATAAATTAAATGGGCCTACCATTTAATTTATCTGTATAACCTAACCTAACCATAAAATGTGTTTTATTAATAGACAATTAATATTTATCATCAAATAAAAAAATCACTTCAGTTCACAATGTAAACATTTTAAAATCCGGTTCATATTTTTTACCCTCACTGACTTGATTGTGTTTTGTTTTTCATGCATTTGTTTATTTACTTTTTGCAATAACCTGTTTAAATGTGTAACTATAAAAAATACAAACAGATTATGCATATTGCAAAATCTTTGAGTACCGGCGTTTCGATCTTACATAGATATACATAGAAGGAACAGGTACCTACCTATTGGTTACCAAGTTGAGTCAAAATGATTGAAATATCAAATCACAGATGGTCAATAGGACCGAAAAGATCTAGAGTGGCGACAGCCTACTGAAAGACGCAGCGTTGGGGGTAGCCGGTGAATCCGAGACGCACAGGACCGGTTGTTGTGGCGAAACTTGGGGAAGGTCCAGCAGTGGATGTATTTCGGCGGATATGATGATGATGATAATAAAATCACAACAGCTTATGCGCTTAAGCGCGTATGACAATTGGTCCTATTAATTAAGTTCTAGAAAATAGGCTTTAAGTCCAAGTTTTCCCACCATGTTATACGTTAACAGCCTTATTCATAAAAACTTTATAACCGTTATTTAGCTAAAATACCGATAAGCAGACTCTTAATTCAAAATTTTCTATGGAGAATTTGAATTTAGAATCTCTTAAACAGTATTTTAACTAAGTAGGTAATGGCTGAAAAGTTTTTATGAATAAGGGTGTAAGTCTCTAACTCCATCAACTTGGCAGTGCATCCCCCTTTTTAATAGTTCCACATTTTTTTACAAATGTATTTCTTTCTGAGCTTGTGGCTAAATTATAACAGCCGCACGGACCAATCTTCAAGGTTAAGCAACGCTTGCCGAGGTTGGTCTGTGGATGGGTGACCATAGTAACATATCGAGACTCCTCCGTGCCTCGGAAAGCACGTTAAGCCGTTGGTCCCGGCTGTCATTTGTAGATCTTTGGCAGTCGTTACAGATTGTTAGAAGCCAGAAAATCTGCCACCAGTCTTGCCAAGAATTACCGTGTTACCCAGTTAATGGGTTGTGGAGGTCTGGTAGGCAGCCGCTCCACGTAAAATACTGGTATTCAGCTGAATCCGGTTTGACTGGGAGCCGACCCCAATATAGTTGGGAAAAGGCTTAGCTCATCTGCTAAGCCTTTTCCCAACTATATTGGGGTCGGCTTTCTTTCTGAAATGAAAAAAAATGAAAAATACAGGGCAGAGAAAATGACTTAGCAAGTAATTTCCTCTGCCCTGTTTTTTCATTTAGTCACCGACACTCACACTTAACTACCTCACTTATGTCACCAAAGACGACTATTAGACACAATTCAGTATATTATTCTCGTAAAAACTTTGCGGTACATAAAAGGAACAACTGTACAGCATATTATGCCATTAGATATAATTCGAGCTACCGGAATAGACCATAAACTCGAGTAATTACAATTTGGTTTTATCTTATGCAATCTACTTTTGTGAACCCACTAGAGGTTCGTAGTTTTACGTCTGTATGTTTGTACGTTACCTGACTGTTTTTTGATATTTGTAAACTTAATATTAACTGGCTGAGTGCCAATTTTACTTTTTTTCAAGCAACGTTTTCATTCACATCTCAGCCGCAGTTTGACTCTGATATGCGAATGCGTTGTTTAAAGATGAGTAGAATTGGCCCTCTGGTGGCTTAGGATAAGTCTGAGGAAAGTACGTTTTTCCAATTTCCCAAATAAATAAAATCTATAAAGACTCTCCAATTATAATGTTCTCGCAGACTATATTTTAAGAATAGTCACTATTTGACAATTATTTATTTCAAGCGACAATAGAATGTGAGATTTTTACAAAATTAGGTAGGCCTGTTGTAAAAATTTCACATTCTAATGTAACTTTACCTATGTCTACAAATAACGCATTCTAATTCTAATTATAATGTTAAATTAACGACTCATCAATGGACTTTGCATTTGCCATAGTCGGGTAAAAACAAGTCATGAAATCGGTGTGTAATAGTTAGTCAAAGTTTTCGCAACCCACAACTTAAAATTCAGGTAGTACTACGAAAAATAAAAAGAAATCCTGTTTTATAAGACCAAAGACCTAACTAAAATTAGCATTCTATTACCATAGCACAGAGAACAATCGTATAGTCTATCAGATAAACTTCGCCGTACATTTAAATTCAGACATCGTAAAACGCGATTGTAAAATTGTAGAGCATTTTATCTAGCTTTTTACTTTTATCTTGGTTATCGTCATGCCTGTTGCATCATCTCATCGCTGGAAGTCAAAGACTGCTTTTTATCCCGGAAAATGCTCGTTGTTAGACAGGCCACGATGGCGAAATTGGTCCAAAAATATAATTTTGCTAATAGATTGCCATAGAAAATAATATCAGACAACTTGATTAAAATCAAACATGGTTCGCCAAATTTAAGTGACAGCGGGCAGGGCAAATTTGCTCGTATGGTCGATACCAGATAAATTTGCAATATCGGTCTTTGAAATAATGACTTGTATCTGTTCTAAATCCACATGTATCGTGATCTTTTACTTTTTCGAAAAATGATGCATAATTTATTGTCCAGGAGACGCAGAGCAATTAAGGAAAGGGCAATGTACTTAATTTTTTTTTTTTTTTTTGTACACAGAAACACATACATAAGTACACAAAGAGAATTTGCGAAATATAGTACAATGGAGTCAAATGAGAAGTCGAACTGATGCCTCCTAAACTAGGCCAAAAGCCTGTGTTTTAGGAGCCAGAGTTCCTCCAGATATAATGGCTTACAACTGGCGTCTACTGTCGTGCAAGTACTTGTTGATAAAAAAAAAAAAAAAAAAAAAAAACGGATTAAAGTAACATGCCTTAACTTAAATACAGTATCAGTTTTCTATTAAGAGTAATAAGATTTTCGGTTTTTTGCATTGCAAATTATAATTGCAAATTTATATGGTGCCTACCATAGATCAGATAGACGATGGGGTCGAGAGGTTCTGAAAAGGCGACTGCGTACCAGAAGACGCAGCGTAGGAAGGCCTCCCTACAAGATGGACTGATGACCTGGTGAAGGCCGCAGCAATCCGCTGAAGCGAGACGAACAGGACTGGTCGGTGTGGTGACACTTATGGGAGTCCTATGTCCAGCAGTGGAGGTCTTACGAGTGAAATGATGATGGTATCGGGAGATGACTGACTGGCTAAAGGTTTGGAATGCGAAAGTAACTCTGTAAACCAACATGTTAAAAGCCTTTGTTTGTCCCACTACCTAAAGGACAAATGCCGTCTTCTCGTGTAGAAATCAAACGTACATTGACCACGAAGCGTGCGCATCGTGTTGGGAATTTAAGCATTTCTCGCGATGTTTTGCTTTTAAATGAGATGCAAAGTCTGCACAATCACGTTAGCATACCTATTTTACATGTTGGGTTTATAACACGCAATGTGCTTATAAAAAATGGTTTCACTAAGCCGTATGACAAATGACAGCACTGCACCTTTTGTTTTTTAAAGATTGGAAATCATCAAATTACTCCTTGCTCTTGCTCTGTGCAGTACAGAGCGGAACGGAGTGTCAGACTCTTACTGACTAAACCCCATCCGTGTTCCTGCTAATGCCCTTTGCGTTCCAGGGCCGCGGTGACTCTTTCGAACTAATCCCGCAAAGCGCTGAGCCTATGTATCAAAAAAATAAACTGAGTAGGCAATTCTCGTATTTTAAGGAGAGTTCGCATTTGCATTGCAATTGAAAACTGTCAAAACAACTTTGACAGTGATTTTCAGAGATAATATTGGGACTTGAATTTTAACGTTCCTTATGTTGGTTGGTATAACTGTTAAAAGTCCATTGTTTCCAGCATTATCCTAAGCACGTCTTTATCCGTTGAGGCATGCACATTATTGTCAGAATAATATTGTCTGATCCGGGACTTTCTCGTTATAAACCGACTTTCATTATTAAGCCTGGTCACGTCCTATTAGAATTACATAATGTCGTTTGTACAGGTTCCTTTTCCTAAGCTATTGTTAGTACTTCGTAATAAATCTTCATTGGGAGAACTGAGACTTCATTAGTTTTATGAGTACTTAACTAGATTTTACTCGTGGCTGCGCTCGTCTTCAGGGTTCCATCTATTTCATCTCTCTTGAACGATTTAGCGTGAAAGTATTACAAACATCCTAACTTTCGTATTAAAATAATAGTAAGGATATTTTATTTTTAAATAAATTATTTAGTAAATAATAATATATATTATAGCACTGTTGTCATATAAATATTTAAGCAACGGCGATGATTGTTTGGGGTAACCTAAGCAATCATCGACGAAGCTCAAAATATTTAAGACGTATATGGAGGATTGAGGACCAGGATTCAGCGAAAGATTGTTAATTTATGCTTACAAAACTCCTGAAAAAAGGCGGTGAAAGCCAAACTTCTTTTTTATGTGCGATAAATATGATTTTTTTCCAATGGTTAGAAGTAAAACTATGATAGGACTCCAGTTTACCAAACGTTAGAATGGGTCACCAGGTTGACTAAAATCACAAGCAGGAACTCACAGCATGGATCTATCGCCAAAGCAAGTAACTCGCTTGTAAATTACATCGAGGTTTAGTACCACTGACTGGCGACATAACATGTAGGGTTGCTACAGTCAATCATCATCGTTCTCCCAAAATTTGGGGTCATGAGTGTTTTGGGGTAACAAAAGTGTCTTCTTCTACCATACTTTCCTGTTAGCCGCTGTCTCAGTGGTCACCTCCTTTCCATCTTTCACACAATCCATCCATAACTTATTTGGTCTTTTACTGCTACATACGTATAGAACGTCCATACAATCCCTACTGGAAGTGTAAAAGAGACTTTGACCTCTGTTTGTTTGTTTCGGTGTTTCTTCTCAGGGTATCTAGGAAACACTGACCTCATTTGGTTTGAATTGACCAAAAAATATTGCAGTGTTATTATCATATTTTTTCACAGGTTCCCAAATTACCTTAGCAACAAATCAAACCAATTTACCAAGCTCGTTCATATCAAAATCCTCAGGTGGGTAGCACTTAGATACTCGTAAAACTTCCTTACGTAATCCTGTTACTATACCACTCTCAGGATTATCCTTAATAGTACGTAGGAAGGAATTAAGGCTGAAATCACGACCGGTAGCTGCAAATTAGCCTAAAGTAGCCCAAAACGGCCTGAACTGGCCCAATCCGGGGTCACGGTCATAGATACAATGGCAGGAATTCGTTGAGAATTTTTGCCTGTGGCAACCTTGACACCGGGTCGCTGCTGTGACATTCTGGTACGCAGTCTAAATAGTTGTCGAGGTTTAGTACTGGTTAGCTAAACTTGGTCAAATGATGAGTTGTCGAAGGCTGGTTTGACGTATTGGGTAGGAGTGAGTTTTCGCTTGGGTATTAACGCGTTTGTTTAGTATTGAGCTGGTGTTTTCTTTTTAATGAAGTAGCTTCTTAATCGTTACTTGCGTGAACATGTTGTAGTCGCTCGAAAGTGAATCTGAAGAAAACTCAAAGCTTATTTTTCATTAGTATCAATTTCAAATATTGTTTCATAAAAGTCACTAATTTTGTGTTGTGTAATAAATACTCGTAGTATGCGTCATACTACGAGTTCTTATTTTAAAAAACATTGTAATTCGTCTCCCTAGAGAAAAACCACGACAAATCTGGGACGGCATTGTTTTTACATAATTGATCGAATCAATCGGTTCCAGTTGGCTTTCCTTACCATGAGAAGCAAGTCTTCCGTGTAGAAATGTCAAAGCATTGCTTATTTTCGCAAGCCCAATCTACGATTAATGTTTTATCAGCAATTATTTCGGACAGAGATTGTGTCGATTGAAGAATTGCTAGTGCGATCGGCAAACAGAAGCCTAAAAAATGTGGTAATTAGTTACTTAGTTCAATTACGTAATTTGGGTTTTTTTTATTGATGGGAAATCATCTAATAATTACTTCTTCCGCTCTGGCTGGAGCGGGAGGGAGTGTCAGACTCATATTCCAAAACATAAACTCAAACTCAACTCCAACTTCAACATGAGCACGAAACTGACAATGAAAGCTTGTATTATTGACTTTTTCTTACTCGAGAGATAAGCATACAAATGCAAAAACTTCAATTTATATGTCAAGCTCCGATGGAATTCGAGTTGAGTTGAAGTTTACGTTTTGGAATATGGGCCTTACTGACTAAAACCTATCCGTGTTCCTCCTAATGCCCTTTGAGTTCCAGGGCCGCGGTGACTCTTTCAAACCAATTTCACAACCCAACAAATTCCACAATCCATGTAATTTAGGATGAGGTATATTTTTGTATCTATACGCTCGCGCTTCACCACAATAGGGAACTTATTTACTTAAAAAAAAAAAAACAAAAAAAATATTGACTTATTAATAAATTACCTTTCTTCACATAAACAAAGAATATTATTGTAATAAATGTCTGATAAAATGTCCCAGTGTTTTTTCACAAGCAATTGCATTAGTTATGTGAAACTTAAGCATTTATAATTCTTGATTATTTCTATGCTACATGTTTATCGACGTACAAATCTGCGCGAAGCCATAAAAATGGTCCGTCGCTGTTTAATTAAACAGTATCTTTCGAGCTTTTGTATAAATGTGTTATTGTATTTTATCTAGCTTTTAGGTCGCGGTACCAAAAATCATCAAAATCGGTTCAGTGACGTAGCGAGAAAACGTTACAAACTCACTTTAAATTCGCATTTATATCAAGTACGAGATAAAGCAGTAGGAAATATTAAAATATTATTTTCAAACCTTTGCCCGCGACTTCGTACGCGCACATCCTGTATTTTCCTGTCCCCGCATAGCCTTCCTCAGGAATGAAGCTAACATATACAAAAAAAAAACCAAATCCGACTGTTAGCTCCAGATATTAGCATGTTCAAACAAACAAACTTTTCAGCTTTATTATATTATATTAAGTACAGATAAGTATATAGAAAACCATGTCAGAGGCCCTTGAGGCGGTTTAGAAACACTGACACTAGGGTGTGTGGGGTCGTTAGACCTTACTACCCACACGAAGAAGAAGAAGAAGTATTTAGATTGTTTTGGTTTAATGGCAAGCAGACCGATAAATTGGTAAGAAGATAGATAGAAAGAATAATACTTAATTCAACAAAATTTTGGGATGCATGAAGGAGCCTCCTCGTGTAGCGCAATTTGTTCCATCTGAGACTAAACTGAACCGAGCGCTCGGTGCATCCTGGACAGTCTCACCTAACATCTTATAAGACTGGCCAATCCTTCCCTTGCGATGGTAGGGCTAACGGCCGCCTGGTTCGCGACCACACTCCCACCGGAATTCGGCGTCAAGCAGCCATCTGTGTTTCGTCGACGCGTGGGACTACCAGTGCCTCAAGGCATCTTCTGGGCACGCTCGCTTCATCGTGGACTTCATCTATCGCTTTCCATCAGGCGTGATCGAGGTCAAGAGCTAGCCCATTCATAAATAAAAATTAAAAAAAAAAATGAGCCCGCTGCGAGCACGTGGAGTCCTTTGTCCAGAAATCGTCGTCATTCAACTGAAATAATGATGATGATCGACTCATGAGCGTTTACGCCCTACGGCATTTCATACAAAGTTTCAATCAAGCCCTTATTTTTGGAACAGAATTAACCGATTTTAATTAATATACATACATACAGACCTGGATATCTAGCATAGGCGTACCAAGTTTCATTACAATCGGTTTATTAATTTCTAAAAATAAGGACTTGAAATTTTGTATGAAATGCCGTAGGGCGTAAAAGCTCTTAAAGTAATACAATCTGTGGTAAAACGTTAAAAACCACAAGAATTCAGAAGACTACAATATTTTCTTCAAAGTCCTAAGTTAAATACTATTTTAAACATAATTCGTAACGGATATCAAACAAATGCGTAAATAACCCGATAATTGAAGGCTATCTTGTAAATCTGCATGAAAAGTTATATCATTCCAATAATCTATGACCAATCCATGAGAGGTAATATTAAAAGATATTATTTAATAGTCAATTCATTGAGCCTCCTATAGATTCTGACGTAGCTTGGGTACTATAGCAAAAGAATTTGTACAATATTATTATTGTATCTGTACGTATGAGTACTTCAAGTTCCATTTACCCCACATTCCACGTGTAGGTAATACTGTAGACTGTACAGCCGGTCGATTCTGTCGACATCTCACGGTGTTCATCTAGGCGGAGTGAACGACAATACAGCTGTCATTCCATATTATTTGTATGGTTTGACAACTCGCCCGTCGTGCACCCTGTCCAAGTGTTCACTTCGACATGTTTACAGCAGTGCGATTCTGTAAACATGTCGTAGTGAACACTTCGACAAACAAAAGGTGCAGTGAGCTTGGACTGACGTAAGCTGTCAATAACGCTAGTGATGGACAAATCTATTAGAGAATCCTGTCGATAAATCGAGTTTACTGAATTTTAATGCTAAAGCCAAATATTTATAAATACCTACCTAAAAGACTGATTATCCAAATTTCTACCTAAATATTACTAAGTAGGAACGACAAAAAGAACAATTCCAACCTGAGTACATGAGTTACTAATTTAACTGTTGCCAATAATAAATTTACCTACAAAGAGTATTCATCCTCACCTTATCACATTTTTCTGTTGGGACAAATCAATCAATGAACCCATTCACAAAGCACACCGCGCATGCGAAAAGTGGAAATCTAAACTAGCGAAGTGGTCACTCCACCGTATTCAGCGGACTCTAAGAAGAGGTGGAGGTAACGTTCACCCGTTGACGCGCGTGCGTGAGAATTTTAAGTGCCAGACAACGAAGTGTTCCCTTCACCCTATTCCGGTGACTATAAGGCAAGGGGAAGTGAATGTTCCCTTCGACCGGGTGAACGTTTCACCCGTTGATGCGCGTGCGTGAGAATTTTAAGTGCCAGACAACGAAGTGTTCCCTTCACCCTATTCCGGTGACTATAAGGCAAGGGGAAGTGAATGTTCCCTTCGACCGCGTTTTTTTTTAGTCTTTGATTCTTCCATAAACATTCAGAGAATATTTTATATTCAAAACTTAAAAATATCTAAAATATTTTTTGGGATGTAAGCAAATTAGATTTTTTTTTAAATGGTATTCTTTACGCGTTTTTGTACCATCTTTTTATAAGTAGGCAATCAATTATTTAAGCCTGATTTCAATAAAAAAAACGGCTACTGTTCAAAGCTTTATTTATTAATAAAACAAATCCGGACGCCTAATAAAACCCTGTTATGTCGGAATAAATATTCTAATTCTGTCTTGAAACGCGTGGCTAGCTTCCGAAGTGTGAGCCATTGTGACCATTGTCGACCATGAAAATGGGTGAACACTGACAGTATAACTACCTACTTTTTGACGATCGTATGACCACCGAGCGAGCAGCGATGCTCGAAGACCCAATAATTAAGACTCAAATGTGGCAAGTGGTGTTAATGATGACGAAGCTTTTGTTGCTTCTGCTGCCAAAATGGCAAGAGTAGAATCAAAACCGAATCAACCCGATCCATGATGAACCGAGCACAACCTTCCAGATTTTACCACCAACACAAAATGTGCATTCCAATCTGGTTGACAAAAATAGCAGTCACGATGCCGATGGAGAGGACACCTTTAATGACAGCAGCGATAGTAACCTCATGATATGGAAATCACTCATTATTGAATTTTGTGGTGGACAAATAACATTGTCAAGTTCAGTGCCAAGTGAACTATTGTTTAGTGCAGCTGGCTTAATTTCTTAACCCCTAAGAAATTGTTTGAAAGGAGACAAAGCCACAAAACTATTGTTTGTGAAACATAATTAATTTGCCTATCCTTAGTTTTGATTAGGTACCTACTAGCAGGTAATGTTTGTATTTTTAAGAAAGTGTACCTATTGAAATAAATATTTACGACTTTCTATTACTTCAATCAATCATGAGTTATTATTTTTCCACTTCCACGAACACCTCTGCCTAATTGGAACAATGTAATTTTGGACTCTTACTGAACCCAGCTAAATCTCAAGCACTCATTGTTGGTGGCAGATACATGCTCAGCCTATTGGATCACCAGTCTCTGCCGCCTGTAGTGTATGACTCAGTGCTCATTTTATACTCCAAAAGCGCTAAAGTTGGTAAGAGGATATTCTATTCTTTCCAGTCTCATAAACGTTTCCAAAAATTCTTACCATTTCACACTAAGGTCAGTCTTGCTCAATCTCTTCTTCTACCACTTATAGACTATGCCGATATCTATTTTCTAGATGCTTCTGAGGTACCTACTCCTAAACAAACTCGAGCACTGACACTTCTCTTCTCCTTCGTACTCTGCATCACACTTCCTGTCGCTGTGGTGGCTCCTTCTCTGTTACTGCAGTGCATCTCTGGAACTTGCTCCCACACTCCCTATGCAACAGCCCTTCTCTTGATGTCATCAAGAGAAAAGTTAAAGAGCATTTCCTTTTGATTTTGACATAATACTCTTATATATTATTATGTACCTATGTGTATTTATTTACAGTTATGTATGTAAGTACTTATATTTATTTATTATAAAATTATAATGTGCACTGGATCCTACCCTCTATTGTGATCTTTCTCTATCACTCAGTTTGCTGGGAGAAAATTCAACTTAGAGTTAAGCTCACCTTTGTACAGCTGTTATGGTGTACGATAAAGAATTAAAAACTAATCTTGTGGTTCAAAATACCACTGAAATTGCCACCATTTGAGAAGAAGAATAAATGATAATATATGGCTCACTGACTTGTATCTTTTCTATTCTAGCAACTTGCTTTTCTATACTAATCAAGTATTATTAATAATAATTATAAATTATTGTGCTATGCATTGATGCTTACTTCTGCATAGCTACATAAAATTAAAACCATGTTACCAACAAATTAAGGTGCAGCATCATCAACTTTATTCAGATCTAAGCAATATTTCCTATCTTTTGTACTTGGAGAGGATATAAATAAATCAATGTCAGGCAAAATTACAATTTTACTCATTTTTATCCACATCTAAAAATACTAATACATCTTTTGCACTGAGCCAGTGGCAGGCAGAAGCCTGCGGAGTTCCCATATTCTGGATCTTCTGCTGAGGTGCTAATGGCAAAGTTAGAAAACTTGTCTGGATGGAAGCTGGCCCGCTGCCTATAGCTGAAAACAATGGGTAAACATAATTCATCATTATGCTAACTATTTTATACATTATTTCCCATGTTATGCTGATTGGTAATTCTATTTTTCAATAAAACATTCATCTATGTTTTAATTTATACAGCACATCAGTTGCATATTGTGAGCGTCTGAAACAATTCCATCCATCACATGGAACAATGTTACTCCTAGCTAGTTTTAGAATAATCAGAGTTACAACTCTTATTAAGTGGCCCCATCAATCACTAATATAGAACGGTGCCCCATTCATGGCTTTCGTGGTCTACATTGTTATAATGTGTAAGTATTCTTATTTAATTTCGTAGTAAAGCAATACCTACTCAATTCATTGCGGTATACCCTTTGATTTGTGATCAAATCAAGATCAATCAATCAATTATAAAATTAAGATAACGTTTCAGCTTAGTAGGTAAACAATATATTATCACATCTTGGTAGGTCGGCCGTACTGTCGGCCCGACTCGGTTTAAACACATTTACGATCATCACATATTTAATAATTATCACTACGTAGGTACCTATAAAATTCGAAACTCGGAGAACTTCAAAACTTTCTTTTGTTTGGTTAAAAATAGGTAGGTAAGCATTCATTACCCATACCGACGCGACGTTTGAAAATTTTTCGAACTTCATTGGCGAGTGGCGACATTGCTTTTTTTGAGATTTTGCTGTGTTGGCTACTGAGGCTTTTAAGCCAATCATATTTTTTGTTCAATTCTATTGAATTCGGGTCTTCGGTTATAGAATACAATGAAATAATTACTTAACGGCTAAAGATTTATCTATGGAGGTATTTTTATATCACAGCATTATATAAAATATAATGTGGTTTAAATACTAACTAACATGGCAAACCGATTTGGATCTCTATTGTGTTCCTTTTCTTTTTTATCCGTAAGTGCCATATTTTTTTTTGTCATCATTTGTCCAAATGATAACTTGCCCGAACAATGTCACTGATATAGAAATAGTCTGATATAGATTTTTATTTCAATCGGTTGCAGAGATAGGTACCTAAAGAAAACTTCTTATAAAAACATAGCTCTTCCTTGGCAGTCTGGTAAAAAGTGATTATTATGAAGGCGATTAATGTTTTTGACACAATTTTTTTGAATTCTTTATCCCAAAAAACACATAGGTATCAACACTACTACTAACATTAATATAAGAATAAAGTTTTGTTCAAATTCAAACATTGTTCGCCGGAATAACCTGTCACGAACAGCGTACCCTTAGCCGCCTAAAATTTGAAGCACACGCTCCTCGGTGTTAGTAAGTTATCTTACTTCCTCGAACCCCCCACCCGTCGCCTAGTTGCGGCGCGCTCAGCAGCTTTTTTTATGTTAGATTTTCGGTCCGTCCAATACTAGATAAGAAAGAAGGATTAGTCTGTTTAGTAGGTAAGCCGATGGCCTTTGTCGCTAAAAAAAATCTAAACAAATTCCAAGAGTAAAAATACTTAGGTAGGTAGGTACCTTCATCTACTTCTTTTTAGTCTTGGTAGCCCCGCCTAAAGCGTTAATTTTCGATGTAACTTCCTCCCAGAACCTTTGGGTTTTGAGGCGGGCATTTGCGGTGTTACTATGCCCCCTGGCCATCTCCGGATGGAGTTCCATCATTTGAACCAGGGCAACAAACTGCGCCTCATTTGCAGCACAAGAGCGAAATGGGCTAGAAATATATCCTTAAATTAGGTCAAATCATCAAAAATTACCTGTAAGATTTCGTTTTTCAATATTCTCAAATACTTTATAAGAACCTATTATTTAAAAATCTGTCCGTAGTGCATACTTACGTCATTCTTATCGAATTGGTAATAAAAAATAAAAGAACACGTATCGTAGGAAACAGCGCGGCGTTTTGAATTATTTATCAAAAGGGCGCGAAATCGCATGTCTACACCAAGTCTATTGTACCACTCTACCGCATTTTTGTTTTCAATATGTGTACTAGTCTTTAAAGATTAATTTTTCGGGCTTCCGGAATCTATGGCCACGGTAGATTCAATTATTGCAATAATAGTTTTTTGGTTATATGTGTTAAATACATTCACAAAAATAATAATTAACACTTGTTAAAAAAACGAACGTTTATTATTTGTCTTTGTTAATATTTCATTAACAAAGACAAATAATAAACGTTCGTTTTTATTGCAATAATAGTTTTTTGGTTAACCAAGAAGTGTTATAAATAAATTCACAAAAATAATAATTAACACTTGTTAAAAAAAAACGAACGTTTATTATTTGTCTTTGAAGTGAAATATGAAGTGCCCATCACTTATCCCAATAAAAAAAGAAGAACAATGTCGGCAATGCTAAATAAAATAAAGTTTTGAAGTCCGGGTTTAGAATGTTGCAATTACTAAATGTGTAATGATAATAAATGTAGTTACAAGCTTTCATTCTATCTATATTTCTAAGGTGTTATAAAATTAACTGCAAGAATTGTGTGTACTTGCTCGGTATTATCGAAACATTCTGTCCATCATCCATTGACGTATCCTAAAAAAATATGATTGGCTTAAAAGCCTCAGTAGCCAACACAGCAAAATCTCAAAAAAAGCAATGTCGCCACTCGCCAATGAAGTTCGAAAAATTTTCAAACGTCGCGTCGGTATGGGTAATGAATGCTTACCTACCTATTTTTAACCAAACAAAAGAAAGTTTTGAAGTTCTCCGAGTTTCGAATTTTATAGGTACCTACGTAGTGATAATTATTAAATATGTGATGATCGTAAATGTGTTTAAACCGAGTCGGGCCGACAGTACGGCCGACCTACCAAGATGTGATAATATATTGTTTACCTACTAAGCTGAAACGTTATCTTAATTTTATAATTGATTGATTGATCTTGATTTGATCACAAATCAAAGGGTATACCGCAATGAATTGAGTAGGTATTGCTTTACTACGAAATTAAATAAGAATACTTACACATTATAACAATGTAGACCACGAAAGCCATGAATGGGGCACCGTTCTATATTAGTGATTGATGGGGCCACTTAATAAGAGTTGTAACTCTGATTATTCTAAAACTAGCTAGGAGTAACATTGTTCCATGTGATGGATGGAATTGTTTCAGACGCTCACAATATGCAACTGATGTGCTGTATAAATTAAAACATAGATGAATGTTTTATTGAAAAATAGAATTACCAATCAGCATAACATGGGAAATAATGTATAAAATAGTTAGCATAATGATGAATTATGTTTACCCATTGTTTTCAGCTATAGGCAGCGGGCCAGCTTCCATCCAGACAAGTTTTCTAACTTTGCCATTAGCACCTCAGCAGAAGATCCAGAATATGGGAACTCCGCAGGCTTCTGCCTGCCACTGGCTCAGTGCAAAAGATGTATTAGTATTTTTAGATGTGGATAAAAATGAGTAAAATTGTAATTTTGCCTGACATTGATTTATTTATATCCTCTCCAAGTACAAAAGATAGGAAATATTGCTTAGATCTGAATAAAGTTGATGATGCTGCACCTTAATTTGTTGGTAACATGGTTTTAATTTTATGTAGCTATGCAGAAGTAAGCATCAATGCATAGCACAATAATTTATAATTATTATTAATAATACTTGATTAGTATAGAAAAGCAAGTTGCTAGAATAGAAAAGATACAAGTCAGTGAGCCATATATTATCATTTATTCTTCTTCTCAAATGGTGGCAATTTCAGTGGTATTTTGAACCACAAGATTAGTTTTTAATTCTTTATCGTACACCATAACAGCTGTACAAAGGTGAGCTTAACTCTAAGTTGAATTTTCTCCCAGCAAACTGAGTGATAGAGAAAGATCACAATAGAGGGTAGGATCCAGTGCACATTATAATTTTATAATAAATAAATATAAGTACTTACATACATAACTGTAAATAAATACACATAGGTACATAATAATATATAAGAGTATTATGTCAAAATCAAAAGGAAATGCTCTTTAACTTTTCTCTTGATGACATCAAGAGAAGGGCTGTTGCATAGGGAGTGTGGGAGCAAGTTCCAGAGATGCACTGCAGTAACAGAGAAGGAGCCACCACAGCGACAGGAAGTGTGATGCAGAGTACGAAGGAGAAGAGAAGTGTCAGTGCTCGAGTTTGTTTAGGAGTAGGTACCTCAGAAGCATCTAGAAAATAGATATCGGCATAGTCTATAAGTGGTAGAAGAAGAGATTGAGCAAGACTGACCTTAGTGTGAAATGGTAAGAATTTTTGGAAACGTTTATGAGACTGGAAAGAATAGAATATCCTCTTACCAACTTTAGCGCTTTTGGAGTATAAAATGAGCACTGAGTCATACACTACAGGCGGCAGAGACTGGTGATCCAATAGGCTGAGCATGTATCTGCCACCAACAATGAGTGCTTGAGATTTAGCTGGGTTCAGTAAGAGTCCAAAATTACATTGTTCCAATTAGGCAGAGGTGTTCGTGGAAGTGGAAAAATAATAACTCATGATTGATTGAAGTAATAGAAAGTCGTAAATATTTATTTCAAAAGGTACACTTTCTTAAAAATACAAACATTACCTGCTAGTAGGTACCTAATCAAAACTAAGGATAGGCAAATTAATTATGTTTCACAAACAATAGTTTTGTGGCTTTGTCTCCTTTCAAACAATTTCTTAGGGGTTAAGAAATTAAGCCAGCTGCACTAAACAATAGTTCACTTGGCACTGAACTTGACAATGTTATTTGTCCACCACAAAATTCAATAATGAGTGATTTCCATATCATGAGGTTACTATCGCTGCTGTCATTAAAGGTGTCCTCTCCATCGGCATCGTGACTGCTATTTTTGTCAACCAGATTGGAATGCACATTTTGTGTTGGTGGTAAAATCTGGAAGGTTGTGCTCGGTTCATCATGGATCGGGTTGATTCGGTTTTGATTCTACTCTTGCCATTTTGGTAGCAGAAGCAACAAAAGCTTCGTCATCATTAACACCACTGTCTTGCCACATTTTAGTCGTAATTATTCGGTCTTCAAGCTTCGCTGCTCGCTCGGTGGTCATACGAATTGTAAATTTTATTATTTTTTCCCTCTCCCGCCGTATGTTTTGATAGTTTATGTACTCGATGCGAGGCGCGAAGGTTAGATTAGGTGATCAACACTGTAAAAAAGTAGGTAGGTATACTGTCAGTGTTCACCCGTTTTCATGGTTGACAATGGTCACAATGGCTCACACTTCGGAAGCTAGCCACGCGTTTCAAGACAGAATTAGAATTTTTATTCCGACATAACAGGGTTTCATTAGGCGTCCGGATTTGTTTTATTAATACATAAAGCTTTGAACAGTAGCCGTTTTTTTTTATTGAAATCAGACTTTTTTATTAATCTGGTAACACATTAATAACGCGTGAAGGTGAGGTGACCAAAACTGTCAAACTTTAGGTAATTACCGTCAAAGAGTAGGTATTTACTGTCAGTGTTCACCCGTTTTCATGGTCGACAATGGTCTCACATGGTCCACACTACTCCAGCCAGTCGTTTTTTTTTATTGTAATCAGGCTTTTCTTGAAAGTGAGATCTCTAATTATTACTTACCCCTCAAATAATTGATTGCCTACTTATGAAAAAAAGTAGGTACCTACCAAAACGCCTAAAGAATATTAAAAAAAAAAATCTGATTTACATCAAAATATATCTAAAAGATTTGAATTTAAAATACTCTCTGAATGTTTATGGAAGAATCAAAGATTAAAAAAAAAACGCGGTCGAAGGGAGCGGTCACTTCGCCTTGCCTTATAGTCCACTGAATACGGTGGAGTGAACACTTCGCTAATTTCCACTTTTCGCACGCGCAGTTTGCTTTGTGTAGGCGTACCAAGTTTGGGTTCATTGGGTTCATTGATTACCCAATATAAGGACTTAGCTAGTATAAAAAACTTTGAGGAGTAAACGATCTTATGCATTGATGTTTTGACTCATAAATACCACTTTTGTACCAATATGAAATTTAAAATTATGTAAAATTTGTAAAATTTTATTATTGAAAAAACTCGTTTGACGATGTCGATATGATTGGAAATGTAACGTTTCGTCCATCCCTAGCATCATTGACAGCTGACTTCGTGATCACTACGCCCGAGTCTTTCACTTCGACATGTTTACAGAATCGACCGGCAGAATCGCACTGCTGTACCTCAACTGACCAGCCGTACTCAACCTTTTTTCTCTCTAGACCACATGAATGGGACTAATACATTTGTGACGAAAGGACCGTTTTCATATGACACAGGCCAACTTTTTCACGTTGATCGTGGGTGAGGAATAATTTCAGCACATTGTCAAGGAGTGAATTAGTACAGTATGGATACCTACACATTGATACACTGAGTAAATAAAGCATCAATAATATGCTAGGCTACAGGGCCACACGGAAAATTTTGGCGGGCCGCAGGTTGAGTATAGCTGCTGTAGACTATTATTTTTCAAGACACATTTCAAGGAGTGTGCGTTACAAATTGCACAATTGAATTCTACCGAGCTCGTTCCATCATCATACAACAAAATGTACGGCGATGCGCCACAGGTACGTGGTGGACATCCCACCATACGCATAAAACGTTTTTGGAATACATTCAGCGTGCGTAGATACAGTTAAGAAGTGGATTTTTCTGCTATAATCAAAGTTTTCTAATATCTTTGTAACGTTAAATTTAAGTCTAAATAAATAGGTAAGTCACTTTTAGGCAAGCATGCTCCATCGATAACCTCATCATCAGACGAGACATGCAGGAGTCAAAAAAGGAGCATCAATATTAATTAAGAACAAGTATTTATATTAACAATCGCCATTAAATTAGTCTGTTTGTCCTCTAATTGCCGTAATAATTATAATATATCGGTAACTGTACCTCCTTGGAGTGTTATAGCAAAGTTGAAGGTCCCATGATCTTAGGCCGCTTACATTTACAAATTACTAAGCGTTGTGTCCATTTCTAGGGCCGTTGGCTATGTGGTATCGAGAAGGACTTTATGTGTGTCTGGCTCTACTTATATATTTTTAGCAGACGATTTAAAAACAAAGAGGTCTTGGTTAAAGAAAAATCTGACAGGATCCCAATCAATATTTATATCCCTTAGTACCTGCTTCTGTGTTCCAAAAGCTTTTAACCCTAATCTCTTCAAAGTTAGAGTGAACAGGCTCCTTCTGGGTAAGCTCGGTCCATCGTAGACTTTGTCTCTGTCATCTCTGACATTGACTAGAGTCAAGAGCAAGCCAAATACTAAAAAAATGCATAGTGTCATTTTTTCCATTGTACCTAACCAATAAAATAAGCCTTTCAATTTAAAATATCATCATCATGTCAGTCGAAAGACGTCCACCTCTGGACATAGGCCTCCCCCAAGTGTCGCCCCAACAACAGGTCCTGTGCGTCTCGCATCCATCGGCTACCAGCGACCCTCACTAAGTCATTGGTCGGTTAATCTAAAATATGGGTTTTGGCAAATGTAACATTAATTTAAAATATGTTTATGTTGCCAAACTTCAAAACAGGCTTTCGTTACGGTTGTGCAAGCTACCAGAATTCCAAAGATAGAATTGGTATTCCCGGTCATACCATTTTCGATGTCTTATCATCTGAATTTGTAATTTCGTACATTCCAGATTATTTAAATATGGCTACCAGAAATAAATTCCATTCGATACTGCAAGTTTTCGCGAAGCTAGGATGATTTTAATTTATAGGCAATATACTTGCGTATATTTTCTTAAAGTATTTCACTAATATTCACAATCGTTGACGCCGAAGAATCCTATTGTAATTTTTTAAGGTGTAGGTACAGTAAAGAGAATTTTAATTATATTCTTAATCCTTACGTCTCGCACTTAATTTTGTTTACTTCGTAATGATAAGAAAACCATCGTCTTCTGCCCATTCAAATATTAGTATGTACTAAAGCTGAAAGACATTTCAGTCAAAGAACAAGTAAGAAATAAATGGAAGGATATATTTAAGAATAAATGAAAGTCAAGGGAATATCAAACCAAAACTATAAGTAATAATAAAGCACAATAGGTACAGAAAACACAGAACTAAATAAAGGAACAGTACTAGAAATTCAAACACTTTCAATAGAAACACATAACACCCCACACGCACAAAACGTTTTGGGAAAACATTCATTGTGCGTGTAGCTAAGGAGTGGAATTCCCTGCCGGAGTCTGTGTTTCCTGCTAGCTACAACCTGGGAGTCTTTAAGTCAAGAGTGAATAGGTTACTTCTAGGCAAGCGTGCTCCATCTTCGACCACATCATCGCTTACCATCAGGTGAGATAATGTTTAACTTATCAATAATAAAAAAAGAAAATAAAAACATAACAGAATATTATGTCGGAAAATGGCAAACGCCGTAAGATTGCACAATATCGCGTGAAATTATAAACTTTTTTTCAAAATAAGTCACGAGAAACGATTTTTTCATAATATAATTTCATTTCATAAAGAAATAATCAAATCAAGATTTATTACAAACTTCTGAAGTTTGCAATTTACCGGTGACATACAAAGAATGCAGACAATGTCGCGTGTAAAAGTTAGCAGCAAGTGTAATACTTAATTTTAGACGGTGGTTAGTGAGAACGTGCGAAGCGTTCATGGTCTCGAGTCGGAGGCTTTATGGTTATTTTATTCCAATTATTTAGTAAAGTCACGTCTAGATTGTTTCGATAAATATTTTCTGTAGTTTGTGAAGTGACCATAAATTGTAATATCGTGAATATTGACAATGACGGCTAATAGCAAAGCATGGAAGAAGACTACATGTTGAGCCGACTCCAAATAAATGCAACAGAAAATTGTTTAAATATTGATGTGTAGTATTTGGACTTTATGTTTTCTATAGGAATAGGCAAGAAGAGGCACACAACCGGGAACGGTGGAAAGAATGGAGGGAGACCTTTGCCCAGCAGTGAGAAAGTTCGGCCTAGATATAGTAATAATGATAATATTGATGTGTAGACTATTCAGCTATCTTTCTATGGATCGAATGTGATTTTATAGCGTCTATAGGTTCTGTTTTAGTTTATGTTGAAGAAGATACACAGTGAGTTATAGCTAGTATGTTTACATAATAGGTATGACTTATACACTGCACAAGAGAATGGGCAGCAGCATTCTCTGTAGGTACATTGCTACAGCTACACTGCGATCGTCAACCCGCCTGCCAAGCGTGGCGATTATGGCAAATCCCCCCCCATTTGGGGGAGACCTCTGTCCAGCAGTAGACGTCTTTCGCCTGATATGATGATGATGCATAGCTAATTTATGTATATAACAGTAGCTATGTCATTAAAACAAATTACTATTGACTGCTTTTTAGGTCTTCTGGGAAATGTGCAATAAAAATGGAAAATTATACCTACTGTTCTTTTTACTGACCCTTATGTAGGTTATTAAAATTTATGATTAATACGAGAACCATAATGGACCTATACCAACATAACGTAAGCAATTTAATCAAGATGTGTCTATATAAACCCATCATTACATCCCATTTAATATTATGTAAACAAGCCTTAGCAATGCGCGTATATTTACGAAACTAGCATTTTAAGAAAAGCCATTAAGGCAATGACAGCTAAATAAATGTGGCGTCAAATTCTTGAAATGAGTTTAAATGCTAATCTGCGTAATTTTGCGCTTTTTAGCAACATCGCAACGTTCCTCTTATTAGTTTTTAATTAGTAAGAGCCATATATCAGTCACGGTTTGAACCCTTGCGAAAGTTAACTGTGAATTCGGGAAAACGAAAATTCTGTATTGTTTAATAGGAAGCGGCGGAGGGCAAAGGTATGTGGGTTGACTTTAAAAACTCGCTTTTAGCGATAAGGCGCCCATTATCACCCTGTGTAATGTTTTCTTCAGCCATGCAATTCATACGTACAATTGTATGGACTGCAAGAGACTTTGACGTCTGAGTTTGTTTCGGTGTTTCTTCAGGGTAGCTATGAAACACTGGTATCATCTAGTTTAAAAACGACCAAAAAATATTGACATGTAAAATTGATATTTAAGTACAACCCACTATTTTCTGTTAATTACATGGTGTACATTATAAAAACGTTTCTATGTCATGTTCGACCATTGACATTGACAACCCTAGATAAATTTTCGTTAACTCAAAACTGTAACGCAACAAAAATTACACAAAACGTTTCAAATTCGTGTCGTTGCACTCAAAAAACGTTGCTGAGGTTCAAATTAATTACCATGTTCATCGTTCTGTCACGAACATGTCAACGAAATGGTTTGAAATGGCTCAAAATTGCGAAGTTATCACGACATGCCCTAGAGAAGCACGATAAATCTTTGTCAACTTATGAATAAGTGGTGGGGTGGAGTTGCTTTGGAAGCAGAGCGAAGCATTCATGGTAACAATTATTAAAGGTGGTGAGGTTAGTCGTAAATCTATTTATCGGGAGGCTAAGGAATCATTGAAATTAAATCAAAATTGCAACAATTTGTATGCTAAACGATTTAGGACAAAATCGTGATTGCAACTCGCCAACACTAATCATAATCATATTTGCTTGTTTAAACGTAGGAAATACATCAATAAAGTAACTAATTGGTGTCTACGGGTCACGTTCAATCTGACCGATTCAAACTGAATGCTTAAGTACATAAATATAACCAAACCGTTAATTAAATTCATCATTTAGTACTGCATCGATCCATTAATTTCAAGGTATCGAATCAAAGTTATTGTATGTGTGTTTACTACCGTGTTAACTTTAAAAATACGACAATATGTGGTTGTTATTATGTTGGTAGCTTATCGAATTAACCGTACATAATTAGTTAGATAATCTGAGAAAAAATATGAATAAGATACTTATCGTCACGCGAGACATTAAGGGTCATATGAAGGAAGTAAACAATTTCAGCATTGAATTTTAAATAAGGAAATTCATAAAAGTATGAAGACGTACAGAAGGTTTATTATTTAAACAAATTAATATTCTCGGACATTTCTCGGGAAATTGTAGTCCTGGGTATTTGATAGACAACTTGCAATGTCACGGTGGGGCATACGTTGGAGGTCTGCCCTGCTTAGGTGGAGCACCACCGTGTCTTTGTCGAGGCGATCCGCGGCGGCGGCGGCGGCGACCTCTCCTGTCCAGCCGTGGTTTAATCTATGGTCCGGAGGCCTCACTCCGGACCATGGATTAAATCGGCGTTAGAAGCAGTCACCTCTTTCTGAAAGCGAAGGAGGAGGCAGGCCGCGTGAGGGAGAGGCAAACCTCACTCTCCAGCCACCGCAACCCAAAAAAGACGAGATTTTCCCTGTTGCCTTGTAAGAAAGTATACCAAAAGACAATCCGCGATTGGTGCAGAACTATTGCAGAAACAATAATATTCCTATTTTTACAATTATTAGTCGACTGATTTGACTGATCAACTCAAAACACAGAAGCTAGCTTTACTTTAGACAATACCGAAGCTCTCGTGTACCTCATCACTTGCACCTCACACTTAGGGCCTCTTAAACCTTAAACAAACCCACATGACAACCGGAGCATTGAGCTCGTGAAATTATCACGCGAACAATGGTAGGTGACTGATATTTGCCATAGGTTGGTGCTAAACGAGGGCCCTGGTTAAAATGTGGAGCGTTTCGTCACGGATTGATAATAATATAATAGTTTGACGTTTTATTGTGAGAATTTTGGAAATGTGTTGTTGTTGTGTTTTGCTTTTGACATTCGCATGGCAAAATGGGTTTGAAAGACTTTAGATAACAGCCAGACCAAAGCTGGATGTTGTGAGAACTACGTAGGTACTTTTAAAGCACTAAGATGCAAAGATCTTTGATTCTCTGCCATTGCGGGCCAGTCCTTCCGGTTTTTTTTAAAGGATTGCAAATCATCAAATGACTCGTTACGCTCTGAGTGGAGCGGAAGAAGGGATTATCAGACTCTTACTGACTAAAACCCATTCATGTTCCTCCTAATGCCGCCAGGCACGCCAGGGCCGCGGGCCGCCATCGCCAGGGACTATTTCGAACCAATTCCGCAACAGTGCTTTCGGTACGAGTCTAGTTTGTCTTTTGACCTTCGTCGTGGTCTACCGCGATGCACAGCCGAAACTGCTGGTCGTAGAAAGCTGAAATTTGGCATGTAGGTTCCATAAGGTGTTACGAAAAAAAACGAGATATGCGCGTACGACTTATAAAATTTTTAACTTCCCTAGCGTTCAACAATACCTGGGGACCAGATTGCAATCTCAATTATTGCACTTTCGAACTTTGACCGTGGCTTTGGAACTCCAAGTCACGAACTCACGGTCACTGATCGAAAGTTAGAGAGTTTGGATACCTAATTACCTGTATAAAAACTATTCATGAATTTACAAATTGTAAATTTATTGCTAAAACATTGAGTAAGGTTAGCACTTAATCGAAATTAGTTTCGTATTTATCGATCTAGATAACTTGGGTCCCTATTATATAAAGTTCTTGCGTTTTAGTAACTGTCACAACTCTCTTAGTTCGCTTTTTAACAACTACAATTCTTTGTGCAATAATAATTTGTAATAGTATGATGCTAGTTTACTTCAGAGATGACAAAATCCCTACTAATAATAAAAATGCGAAAGTAACTCTGTCTGTCTGTTACGCTTTCAGCCTAAAACGGCTGAAGGATCGTCATGAAATTCGGCAGATATATAGCCTGGGATATGGAGAAGGACATAGGCCGACATCCACGCGGGCGGAGCCGCGGACAAAAGCGAAGTTATTGTCTGGTGCTGTAAGAAGTAAATGACATCGTCGCATGAACTAAACGTTATTTTACCGCTGGTTTTATTTTTTCCCAAAATATTAATATTTTTGGGATACATGAAGGAGCCTCCTCGCGTAGCGCAAATTGTTCCATCAGACACTCAACTGAACCGAGCGCTCAGCGTATCCTGGACAGTCTCACCTAACACCTTATAAGTTTGGCCAATCCTTCCCTTGCGGTGGTAGGGTTAACACCCGCCTGGTTCGCGACGACCCTCCCACCGGAGTCCGGCGTCAAGCAGCCTGCTGTGTTTCGTCGACGCGTGTAAGTACTAGTGCTTCAAGGCATCTTCTGGGCACGTTTGCTTCATCATGGACCTCATCTATCGCTTTCCATTTTTCCAAAAATATTGGTATATGCCACCCTGATGCTACTGACGGAGTTAAACTACCAGTAAACTATGTAGCATTTATCCACGACTTCGTTCTTGTCGCCTGTTCTTCAGGAACCATATTTACAATTTCTGGAACAAAACGTAGTCTATACAACAATCAACTCAACAACAAATCGACCTTCTGAGGGAGGCACCGCTGACGCGTGCACTTCGCACGCTCAACCTTATTGCTAATGAGACGGACCGATTTTTTTGTACTCTGGGTGAATTCACAAGGAATGCATTATTAAATAATTCGTTATAGATGTTAGTATAAGTTAGGATAAGCGCATTTATCACATTGGGGAAAACCCTGTAATGATAGATGTAAGTTGAATAAATAAATAAAAACTACAGTGTTGCTTTTTATCAGTGAAAGAATTTTTGTAATCATACCCATCAGTATCACCAGTAACTATGAACATACAAACAAAGAGATAGTTTAGATTAGTAGGTACGAACCCATTAATTAATAGCAGAACATGTAGGAAATACCTAAATATTTGTTTTTACATTGTCATAAACTATAGGTACTACGATTCTTTCGATTTTAATCTACTTGGTAAGAATGTGGAACTCAACGATTTCTTTTATTTTTCCAATAAAAAGTTGCTAAGTTTTTTTGGCAATCTATATTTCGGACATAAAATATTGCGAATTCAACCCATGACCATCTTAAGGTCGTGTGTGTTTACGTACCTACCATAATGTCAGGGTGACACTTTTGTAATGTTTTTTCTATAGTTAGATTTTTTTTCAATACGTTATTTAAAAAATCGTTTCTTTGTATATTAAATACCAACTGCGGCCCGCGGCTCCGCCCGCGTGTATGTCGAAAATTATCCTAAGGGAACATACTCCCGGGATAAAAAGTATACTATGTATTATTCCAGACTATAATCTACATCTATGCCAAATTTCATCAAGATCCATTCAGTTGTTTCTGCGTGAAAGAGTAAGAAACATCCATATATACAAACTATCGCGTTTATATTATTAGTAAGGAAGTAAGGATGGTCATGATTTTTGTTCGGAGGGCGATCTTTACACCGTATAATATTGACCTTGTTAATGTCATGTCGGTAGAAAAGGCATTCTTAATACATTTTAAATGTATTTTTTTTTTATTATACTTAGTCGTGATCTTAGGAAGGTCACACCTAACAGGTGTTAAAAAAGATAAATCTTTAAGCTATATATAATAAATCTATACTAATATAATAAAGACTAAGAGTTTGTTAGAATCTCTGGAACTACCAGTCGGATTTTAAAAAATATTTGTGTATATGATAGCCACATGAACGGAAAAAACGGGATATGCGCGGACGAAGTCACAGGCAAAAGCTAGTATTTAATATTTTTTCTATACAGACATGTTTAATGTTATAATATTTGGTAGATACAAAAGTTAGGTAATAAATTCAAATAACATGTTTGACTGTATGAAAAAAAAAATAAAATAAATAAATAAAAATTGTTAATTGACACAAAAATAACATACATTTGTAACAAATTAAACCATAAGCCTGTATTTTGGGAAACAGTGTAACGAGTAACTACCAAGTGATATTTAACAGGTAAGTTAAGTATACCCGCTTTTTGTCCCTTAGAACCAACAGAGAAGGAAATAGTAACAAGGAAATCCATATACCATTTCAATTTATAACCCGTTCAACGTAAATTGTGACTGACAGGTTTCTATGTGGAAATAACATGTATTTGACAACAACGTTGTACGGCCTAAAGTACTTGGGAACCACTTTCGAAATCAGAAATTGCTAAGACTCAACGTAGGACCAAGGTCGCAAGGTATAAGGACCAAATTAAAAGACCAAGTGGCTCTGGATAGGACTATTGACACAGAGAACAGGGAGGTGAATTAATTGTATGGAAAACTAGCAGATGTAACTAATATTCGAGCCTAGTTTAGGCATCAGTATCACCAATATTAAATAACTAATATGTATTTATACAACTGTCATAATTGTTCTGTCTTTGTTATATTGTGGCGTGAGAATAAACGATTATTATTATTATAATATTGCAATGATTACCTCAAAGACACACATTCGAACTTAATAAACAGATGTGTTTCACTTATTCTTCCTAACTAAAAACACAAGGAAGTGGTGACGGGAGTTTGTAAACGTTGACGTTCAAGAAGTACTATCACTCAGCTTGACATGAATACATAATTACTTTATTTTATTTATTTTTTAAACGAAAGCAGCCTGACTTCCCTATGGGCTTACGTCCATTACAGATAGAAACGTACCTGTCAAAAGGAATAAGTTTGAAATTTTCATTTAATCACTCACTCAACCTTTAGCAGTCCACTGCTGGACTATGCCTATCCCAAAATGCACCGCAACCTCCAGTTAAAGTCAAAGCTCGTCGATTTCGAGAGTAATTTACCCACAACCGCTGCGGTAATCTCCAAACACATCTTTTACAGCCCAACAATGCTGATCTCAGAGGTCAAATTGCACAAGTTACACAAGATCTTAAACTCACACCAAAACGTATCGCTCTAGATGGCACCAGTGCTAATTGCGCATTCTGTGCACTCAATGTCAACGCACGCCCGCAAACCTGTGACTAATTGTCAAACGGGGCAGCGCGGGCGCAGGGGCCGACGCGGCGACGCGGTGATCGTGGTGGAAAACGGTAGCGGGTTGGTTATTTATGACTTTATGAGGCTAGGTTGATTTGCACGGTGTGAAAATGGAAGGTTATGGTGATTAAATAAAGCTGTAAAAAGATGAGTTCCTCTTCAGGAATGAGAAACATGATTGGAGGAATTTATTGATAACGAATGTGTACTATGAAAGTAGTAGAAGGCCAATAAAACAACGGATGCTCTATCTCACAGATGATAGATCAGATACAGACAAAGTAGGTAACGACTGAGACGTCGACTAGTGAATTCTAGAAGAAGATATGCTGCACCGGTTTCAAATAAATTGGGATATATACCAAAAATATTGATAATGAGGTACCTCACTCGTGATAGTCTATCAGAAACCCGAATACCTGGCAATCGATTTCACCTTGTTTGTAACAGTGAACGGTGATGGTAACCACGAAATAGCTAAAAGTGAGATTCCACTATGAAAAGTCATAATACAAGCTACTAAATACTGAACTAGCAGTTCATTCAAATAGCTCTTTATCATCACGGTGTTTTATTTAAATTATCCACAAATAGTTAAAGGAAACTCTTAACTTTATTGCATGCATAATACCCCTAACACCATAACTACAAGTCTATAACAGCTCAACTTACTACGAAAGTTGTAAAAGCTGCATAACTTAACGCTCCAGGTTAAGAATCTAAAGTTTGCAATGAAACCAAGATGCTCATAAACGATAGCACTCCATAGATTACGCATCAGCAATATTCAGCATGCCGCCTTATAAATGAACATGATACTTACATTCTACCAGGCCTCGAGACCTTGAAGGGAAAGTAATTATCGACACACTAACTAACACTTGCGACTTTGCTCTCCTTGGGTTTTAGTCAAAGCGACCTTATATGAGTGACGTCTTTTTCCAGAATTCCAAAATGTTTGGAGTAGGCCACGTAATATTTCGATAGCGCTCAAACCCACCCACAGGCCTCTTTGACAATAGTCATCGTTGCTAAAACGTCCAAAACAAATGTTTGGGATTGGCCACGTGACGATTCAGTAGCGAATGTCAAACCCATATATTTCGACAATCGATATCGCTATCGACTGTCACTTTGTCTAGAAGCTTTTGTCCGCTTGATTGCCTCCGTAATTTTTGACATACTGAAAATCATCCTTATTTTTGGGTCCAAAGCTTGGAGACGAAGACGAGACATTATATCAGTAAAAATAATGGTCGAAAAGTTAAATTGTGTGAGATTCATACGCACTATCGAAATGACACTTGTGGTCAATTCCGTACATTTTGGCATTTCAACGATCGATTGAATATCACTTTGCCGGGAGCCCCAAGTCGTGTTACCAAGCTCTGTAGCAATTCTTGAACAAGAGTTCCCTTGGAACCTAAACAATTTTTAAGTATTAAAGGTGTTCTACGCCCTTTTCAGTGTTGTACAAGATTCATTATTACGCACGTTAGGACAGACAGACACTTTCATTCAAGAAGTAAGAAAACAGAAATAGCTTGATGAGAAAATGCACTTACGCCACTTTCGTCGATACGCAACGCTTGGTAGATGAGATGCGGCGATAATGTTCATTTACTTCCCTCTGCATGTCATGCGTTGATTGTAGAAAGTCGGTACTGAGTCATCTAATAGTGATATCACTTCATTTGCAGCTGATTTTATCGTTGTTTATGGGTTAATTTCTATGGTAATAAGGTATTGTTTGGTTTATAGAAGTGACGTCTTTATCTGCTTCGGTTGTATCAATATGTGTCTAAGGTACCTCCGCTGTACCTCGTTTTCCTAAAGATTTTTAAAGTTTCTGCATGATAGAGAGCCAGGATAACAATAAGCTCTTTCAGAAACTCTCGAGATTCTTATTAAGATCTCAAATAAGATATCCTAAAGCATAGTCTATTTTTTTAAAGCATTTTCATAGCCAATCCTCATAATTGCATTACATAAAATGCAGTTGATCAAGAAGGCTTACCTTTGCTTCTGAAGTCAAGAGTTTTCCTTCCATTACTTCCGGCTGTGAGAATATGGGACCAATAATATCGATAGGCATCCAGCTCTAAATAAAAATAAATAACATAGTGAAAAGGACTCACGCGCTAAAGCCTCAAAATCAATACTCCATAACAACAACAGATAAAATCATTAGTTCATAACCCATACACCCTATGTAACTATAACACCAAAAATAGATAATTATAATGTTTCCATGTAGGCAAACGACCTGCAATTATGTGCCTACGCATAATAGTCATCATTAAACTGATTTTGGACAAGTTTGACTGGAATGATTTGACTCAGCGTTGAAAATGGTTAGAGGTGGATTTTAATACTCTTTTATGTATTTGTTAGTGGGAGTTTGGAGAGCCTATAGAATTATAGATAATTCTATCCATAGAGTTTATATGGTAATGATTAATTCTTCTACATAGGAAACAATAAAGACTGTACAGCCAAATTTTGATATGTATGTCAAAAGTGGCGATCATGCATCTTTCTTGTACTTATATAGGTAAATCTTACTTTTGTTTTTTATGGTCATGGAAAAGATGAGTTGCAATATATTGTTTCACTGAATAAATCTAATTAGTCTATCAGATAGATTTCCAACACTCGTTGCTGGGAAAAATTGTACCATCACACGACGTCACGCGTGTTTTCAACGCACTGTATCGTCGCCATTTTTTGGTTACGTGAAAAAAGAAAAAATACATTTCCAATATTTTTTGGAAATCTATCCGGACTAATTAGATTTTTGCAGTTTTTATTATAAATCACGGGCTACCAGCGCGCAGCGGCTTCGCCCACCTGCATGAAAGTCGGAAATGATCCCAAGGGCACGTACCCCCGGCATAAAAATATTCTATTTATAAACTATTTCATCCAAATCCGATCCGATCCGTGCTCCATTTTTTAAACTGTTAAAACATCGTTACCAAAAGTAACATTGCAAGATTTCTGCTCATCTTCAAAACAATCAAACATTGTTAAAAAACGAAACCATAACATTGACACCGCTTCCACACTAGTTAACCCTATAAAAACCGTGAAGTAACCAACAGTTACATAAAAACGACGCGTGTTTGCAAGACAGATCTGATTCTATTTAAGAGAAATTTCTTTTTTTTCGCGAAACGAACGCGGTTGACCGACTCGGAAGCTATTATCAAGTTTTTATGATTGAGTTACTGAACCAGTAAGTAACTGTTGCACAACTTTATTTGCTGTGTTTATTGCTTATCAGTTATACCTATCTATAGATATTCATAGTTAACTGATGTTTTTTATTACATTTCCAAAAAGTACATTTGGGATGTACGAAGGAGCCTCCTCGTGTAGCGCAATTTGTTCCATCAGGCACGCAACTGAACAGGCGCATCCTGGATAGTCTCACCTAACACCTTATACGACTGGCCAATCCTTCCCTTGTGATGGTAGGTCTAACGCCCGCCCGGTTCGCGACCACCCTCCCACCAGAGTCCGGAAACAAGCAGCCTGCTGTGTTTCGTCGACGCGTGGGGGAGTACCAGTGCCTAAGGGCATCTTCTGTGCCCACTGGCTCCATTATAGACCTCATCCATCGCTTTCCATCAGGCGTGATCGAGGTAAAGAGCTAACCCATTCCTCAATAAAAAAGAAAGGATCCACTTTTTGCCACCTGATAAATGATGACTCTTGAAAAGAATCGCAAAGTATCCTAAGTATATGAGTCTAGGTCAAAAATGAATGACTGATGCATTTGGACTTTCAACAGCATCAGTCTGTGTCATAATTATAGCATCTGTATGAAATGGACCTATTTAGCGCAGCTGTGAGGCACACAATTGTTTTTAACAAACATTTTTTTTTATTTAGCTATTACCGTGCATAGTTCATACATGTGCTTAATCAATTATTTCTTTCTCAAGCTAAAACACTAGGAAGTGGTGACGGGGCGTTTTTGTGTAAACTGTCTTATTGTAAACGTTGACGTTTAAAAAGTGCTAGCAATCAGCCTTATTTGAATAAATGACTTGACTTTGAATATATTTATTTGAATAAATGATTTGACTTTGACTTAATTTTTTGAGTAAATGACGACTTTGACTCAATTTATTTGAATGAACGACTTGACTTTGACTTCATTTCCTTCTCCCCTTCTTTCTTTCCAATAGCCTTCAAAATATTGACCTAAGTAACTTTCCTTACATAAAAAGCAATTAACGAAATTTTCTTTACCAAATTCATTTTGAAAAAAAAAAATTAGTGTATTTTTAACTATATTTTTATTCACGGTTTTTAACTCTTACCAAACTCTAATGGATCACTATTCAAGCGAAAACAACTGAACCTCAGTCCATCCCTTTCTCCACATACGAGATCGAAGAGTAACAACATTATTTTACATAACCACTTACATAAAGGGCGAGCACGTTCTCAGCTGACCAGACACTGGATATCTAGGTTCAATGTCCTGATGCACTGGCACCCACGCAATGCCATTGCTTTTATTATAAAGAAAACATGTTCCTTATTTAATTGGAATGCAGTTTAGAAGAACATTTAAGGATATTTTTGATCGGAGAGAGGGTGAAAGTTCTGATGATGCGTCATTTTACTCGCCTATCTTGGTTAAAGGACCGCGAGCGTTCTCATCGAATCATCTCAGCGACACTGATTTTCGCTGAGATGATATTGTGATTAAGTGTAAGAAGACTTAGGGCCAATTTCACCAATGAAACTGAACGCGATCAGCCAATTGAGCAGCTGTCAGTGTCATTATTCTTCTATGGAATATTTAGATTGACAGCTCTTGAACGCAGTTTAGATGTACTGAGGATGTCCTTCTATTTTTAGAAAGATTTCCCCGCGTTCAGTTTCATTGGTGAAATCTGCTGTCAGCTTTTACTTCTGGTGTATGCTTTTCAGTTTGTCTTCATTCAGTAGATAGGTACCTAGTCGATTTGTGTTCATTACATTACCTCTTTAGTTTATAACATATTCTCCTAGTACTGGCCTACTTATAAAAGTTAGTACAACTTCTTTACACCCCAAGTTACGATGTAAAATTAGTGTCTTAAAACTATGTCGCTACCGTGTGCTGTTTAAATTATAAGCAAATACAATACTCAGTCAAAACTGGATCAAGCTAGGTCAAGTTCAACTATAAGTTGTCAAGCTATTGTTTCACGACAATAGTTTCGCAATCTCACTCGAAGCCAGGTCAACGGATTCTCTGCATGGGACAGTGTGAGGCAAGACCATAGAGATTGTTTAAGGGCAAAATAGTATAGTGTAGTGGGCTTCTAGGTACGGTGGAGAATTTAATAATTGTATTTTTTTTTTCTTTTTTATTTATGAATGGGCTAGCTCTTGACCTCGATCACGCCTGATGGAAAGCGATAGATGAGGTCCATGATGAAAGCGAGCGTGCCCAGAAGATGCCCTGAGGCACTGGTACTTCCACGCGTCGACGAAACACAGCAGGCTGCTTGACGCCGAACTCCGGTGGGAGGGTGGTCGCGAACCAGGCTGGTTTTATTATATGGCAATTGTATGTTGCGGATGATGCAACACCAAGTACATAAACACAAATTTACATAGCTTCGTAGTCTTAACTTTCCAGAAATTATACTTTCTAAACACATGCACATGCAGCCGTGTCAAATTTTTTTCAAGTCAAAGTATCCTCTAGGATAATGATTACTTACGTAGCATATACCAGTACTGTAGCTTGCTCACCAGCTTTTTCATGGTTAAGTTTAAACCCTTTGCCACTAGTCCTCATGAACAATCATTAAATATTCACAAAGGTCACCGAAAGCCACCACCACCCCTAAAGCATATCTCACAGTTCAGTGTCCCGTGCCCAGCAGAGCATTGTCTGCATCACGGCGGAAAGCTGAGCGTCGCGTTTTCTTGCTCGTCCCCGCAGATAGCCGACACGCGCCGCGGAACAACGGAATACTTGCAACTGCGTGTAAACACGCAAGCGTGCCATATAGCAAGTTTATACAGAATGCTAATTCCGTACTTATAAAGACAAACGTTCAAATTGAAATCGAAATGTCATCTCAACGACCATCAATCTCAAAATGTAGGGAAGTTAGGTATTTTTTAACAGAATCTGACTGCGACGCGAATGCGAATGTTTCTTAAAATACCCACACTTGGAAAACATTCACTGTAGCCCAATTGGCGCCCAGTTGGGACACATACACTGTGATCTAATTGGCACCCAGTTGGGACTCATTCAACATATTCCAGTTTGGCGCGTAGTTGAGGCAAATGCAGTATATCCAAATTGAGTATCATATAACCAAAAATATCCACGCATTGCGGCTGCTTCTTCCACCGCTGCCTTATCTAACTATATTTATCACTGTGGGTCTTCTGTTCGTCTTTCTCAGTCGTGTTTGTGACATTTTATTGGGGAAATGGATTTGTGGTGGTTAATTATAGGGATAGATGGCAACATTTTTCCGGTAAACAAGAAAGTGCGCAAGTGGTTGAGAAAAAACAGTGCATGCGGATAAAGTCAATCGATAAAGTAACAAATCTCCTGTCTACAGATTGATCAGAAGATTAAATTTAGCACTAACTACCGAATAAGCCATTCTTAGATTGCAATATTTACATAATGTCATGACCAAATGGTACAACTTATTCAAGTTTATTGTACGAAAGTAACCTGTGCACGCCCCTTTCTAGGACACAGATCGTGAGTTCATGATCGATATAGCTAGTTAGTAGAATTCTGCGTAGGTATTCAGATAAAGTTTCAATGTAATGAGCGCCAATTTTACTTATTTTTAAGCAACGTTCGCATTCGCATCTCAGACGCAATCTGTCAAAAAAGCCTCAATTTTCATAAATTATTCGACATAATCTGTAAAGTTTTTTACACTAGTTACATTCTCTAATACAAGTCCTAGTGGTTTAGGAGGCCGATCTGAAGGCACGTATATTTAATTCATCTTTGACTCCATTAAATTATTGGCTCGTGACGGATCTGGTGAAGGCTGCTGGAATCCGCTTGGTGCGCGATACACAGGATCTGTCTATGAGACGACACTTAGGGGAGTCTTATATCTAGCAGTGGAAGTCTGAAGACTGAAATAATGAGGATGATGATGTGTCGGCAACACGCAGTGTCATGCAGATGGTAGCAAACGCGGTGATCTATGTACTGCTCTTTCTATTATTGTGTCAGAGCCATGTCCTTTGGTATTATTCATTATCAATAAGTAATCAACAACAAAGAATTTAGAATTTAGATTGTTAATAGAGTATCTATTAACAATCTAAATTCAAATTAGGCTCCTTTTCAGCAGATCACAATACAATTAGACAGCTTGAACTTTTCAAATCAAATTCAAAATGGCTACGACCTACAGACATTGAGACACAGGCACACCTATTATGCATAACAATGAAAATAAGTAATAGTTCAATATTACCGGTACAAAAATATTGGTGTCGTAATTCAGATCGTGTCGTGACTGGTCCATATTAATGTTATGGTATGTGATCAAGGTTTTATGAAGGATCGTTGTAGTGTCTTCTTTGTGATGAATACTGATGTAGGCTATGACTTTCCTTTTAGGGTTTGTTCGAAAGAGTCACCGCGACCCAGGAAAGGAAAGGGCACTAGGAGGAGCTCCTCCGCTACCTCCCGCTCCTCCCAGAGCGGAAAGAGTCATTAATGATTTGTCATCCATAAAAAAGATGCCCCAGAGTACATTCTGAGTACTTAGGTACTTCTACTTTGCTGTTCTCATAACAAATAGCTCATGCCAACTTCGAAGAAGAGGCAAATGTTTGATCTACGATGAGTAATGTTTCTATCTTCGATCAACTTTTACAAAAAGGCTCTGCAATCCATACTGCGCATTCGCAGCGAAACCTACAGTGCAAGAATTGCTACACTTGCCAAACTCAGTGTTTTAATGTATTTTAAAGGAAGGAAGCTCAATGAATTCATAATATATCTTCATACACAATAATTTCACAAACGGTTAACAATCAAAATTGCTTTCATTTAGCAATAGTGCTTGAAATAATTGCACCAATGTATTGTATATGCAATTTATTCGCAAGAAACTGAGGTGCGGAACAGTGTTCAAGTTAATCGAAGATAATAAAATAATGAAACGAGTGGTTGTTTGGCTTTTGAAGTTAATTAGGGACATTGTAGACGTATTAATACTTCAAGTTGCCAGAAATGATAATGATTCATCGTCATCATCGTCATCCAACGCCCCACTTCGCTCACCGCTCAGCAGAGCACCTTTCTTTACTTTTTCTTTTTTTAGTTGGGTTTGCCCTTGACTCTAGTCTAGGTCAAAGATGACAGAGACAAAAACGACGATGGAGCGAGCTTACCCAGAAAAAACCTGTTGACTCTAAGTTTGAAGAGATTAGGGTTGAATGCATTTGGAAACACAGACGCATACAGAGAGTTCCACTCTTTTCCTGTGCGCATTTTAAAAGAAATTTGGAAACACTTAGTGCGAATTGTAACAAAACTTGCGGTGCATCTAGATGTCCGATGGTAGAAAGAGGCCGGTGGGATGAGGTCGTGGAGTCCTTGAACACACTCAACGAAGTACAATCTGTGCCAAGATGTGAAGCTTGGCATCCACCATTTTTACGTCACCAATGAGCCTCTTAGCTCTGCTTTCCACCGAGTCAAACGCGGCAAGCTGGTATTTAGCTGCTGAGCCATCACAATGGTTGCTGCAATACTTACTTCATGTATGCATTTTTTGTGCCAATCCCCAAGTTCCTATACCAGCTACGTCATGGTTCCATCCGCGATGGCAGCAAAAATGATAATGATTATCTGTTGTATATTTACGCCAGCCAAAAAGATATTTGACCCAGGGAGTCTACTTTCTGAGCCCGAAGTCCGTAGTTTCGGCCTTAGTTACGGGCGTTTCCTACTCCGTATCACCTACGGACTTACGATTAGTCAGAACAACTGTCAAATCGTGTTGTCATTCATTCTTAGTTCGGGTTCGGAACTAATCGTAAGTCCGTAGGTGATACTGAATAGGAAACGCTCGTAACTAAGGCCTAAACTACGGACTTCGGGCTTAGAGAGTAGACCCTCAGGTTCTGGACAGTTTCTCGATGTTATGACTGGCTGAATTATTTTATGACAACCAATCGTATCACTCGACTTTCGCTTAGTTTGTGATGCGTCGATATTTTCTTTCCAAAAATCGGGTAAGATCAGGACATTGAAGGAAAGGTTCAGCCTGTTTATTCATTTAACATTTCATCGTGAAAACTTAGGGGTTGTTGTGAGCATGAAGTTTTTTTGTTTTTATTATTGCTCAAAATATATAATATATCGCTGATTTACAATATATATGCTAAAAACCACAGAAGCCTTAGATGGCTTATGTTTGACTAGTGAGTTTGTAATAATTATTTCCAATACAATCTATACTAATAAACAGGTGAGAAATTTGTAAAATTTACATTAGAAAATATTTTAAGTACTTAATAATAGCACAAAGATAAGTAAGTATTTCAAACTAAAGTGTAGGTATACTCATAATGTGTAATTTGCATAAAATGCTTTTTTAATTCACTTTTTGCTTTATTAGTGTTGCAAAGGTACTTTGTATGTTCGCAGGTGAAGAATTTAACTGACATTCCATCTTATGTATATGGATTGACAGTTCACTTCATGATCACTTCACTTAACTTTAAACGGTTAGATCTTTACAAAACCGCACTGCAGTTTTCTTTAAAAAATCGTGTGGATTATACTAGCGGACGCAATCAACGCCAAGTACGCAACAGGCCAAGCTCGAACCAATCAGTCAACCAGATTACCATCCAAGCCTTTGGTCCATCGCTATCAGATGAAACGCTTAAGAAATCGTTCAGTGTAACTAACAGAAACCTCCTACATAGTCGGCTAGACGCTAAGTAGACACGTTACCTAAGTACAGATACCAGCATATTAAGCTCCCCGGAACTGTCAAATTTCCAATCAACCATGATCCTGAAGTTGAAAATCTATTAATGAAATTTGACACATTATTGTAGATTAATGTGCTGGCGACTGTACCTGAAGTTTTTCATACAGACGTGTCTTTAAATAAAAAAACTTCAAGTAAATAAAAACGTAAGGTACACTTTGTTTAACAGAGCTTGTCAGTGGACAAGTAACCGTTTATTTCGTGGTCTTAATTTCACACTTAATTAATTACTTATTAAGGCATTGAATCAGGGCTGACTCGGTAGAAAATCATAAAATAAACTGTAATAGTCCGGTGACTTTAACTGTTTATTTTATGATTTTCAGGAAACTTGATAACATTAAATGAGAGATACATAGTTGCGACTTTTATCGACAGTTATAAACTAATTAATAATCAATTAATTTTATAAAAAAATTAATAATCATGTGAAGGAGGAGGCGGGCCGCGTGAGGGAGTGACAAACCTCACGCACCAGCCGCCAAAGACACCCCAGGCATCGGGAGTCGCAGGGCGATTCCCGGCAACCGTAGACGAGGGCCTGCGGACGGCGAGCGTAGGGTGGCTCGCTGTCTGATCAGAACTAGGCCCGGGTCGGAATTTAGAGTCACCGCGGCCCTGGACCGCAAAATTCATTTAGAGGAATACGGATGGGTTTTAGTCAGTAAGAGTTTGACACTCCCTCCCGCTCCGCTCAGAGCAGAAGAAGTCATTTGATGATTACCCAACCTTAAAAAAAGGCTGCCTTAGGTACTCTTCTTCTGGCTTCAGCTTTTACCCAATAAATAAACTATAAACTCTAGAAAATCTAGCCTAATCTAAACCACAATCTTAACACACACTCGTAATACTTATTTTAACACGGCAAAGTAAATAGAATAAAGCAATTATTTAGTACGTACTCAATGGGCAATTTGAAGTTATTTTAATTGCAACAATACCATCGGCAACTAAATACGGAATGGAAATTATGTGTGTACTTTGTGTTGTAAGACTTGTAACTGTTAGTATTGTGACTGAGGTTTCTACACACGGCGATGTAAGAGCAACGAGTGAAATAGGTAATTTTAGCTTCGCTCCGCTTAATTTTCAATTTGAAGTACTAAGGTTTGCTGTAAGGGAACCCAATTCTGGGTTAATCACGCATTTTTTCATACAGTATCCTTTTGCTAAAATAGTTTTAAAGCTTTTGGGTCTCAAACTTTTCATCAGGCGTGATCGATCACGCCTGATGAAAAGTTTGAGACCCAACTCCCTCCTCCTCCTCGAGGTCAAGAGCAAGCCCAATCCTTAATAAAAAAAAAACATGCGAATGCGAACGTTGCTCAAAAATTATTAGACCTTCCGACAAAAGTTATTTCATGTATGAAAAATTAGCCCTTAACAAACTAATTAACCCACATGCAATTGTCCGGAACTGAAAGAGCTAGAAGTCCAGAACTTTTTTTTTATGGATGGAAATTCATCAAATGACTTCTTCCGCTCTAGGCGGAGCAGAAGGGATTGTCAGACTCTTACTGACGAAAACCCATCCGTATTCCTCCTAATGCCCTTTGCTTTCCAGTAGAACAAATTCCGCAACCCTGGCAGAAAGTCCAAAACTTAGCAGTAGAATGATGCTGGCAGCCACCTTTGGGTGGTGCTTGGAAATAGTTATGGATTACTGTAAACTGGCTGCCTATATACAGTAAAGCCTAAATTAAGTCCAGAACTTAGCAGTAGAATGATGCAGGCAGAAAGTTTCCAGTAATCCATTGTAACTATTTCCAAGTACCACCCAAAGGTACAGACAGTAAAGCTTAAATTATTACCAAAGAGAAACACCTACTTGAAAATTGAATCCTTACGTAAGAGAGAGTAACATAAAGCGTCGTTACCACAAACAATGGCTTTGAAATTCGCAATAAACAGATTATTCGATTATTTAACAAAGAAAGGGATCTGTATTGTCTGTAGGGCAATTTTCTACTCATCGTTAACGCTTGCTTAACTTTCTGTTTATTAATGACCGCATTCGTGTAGGATAATGAACCAATATTTAACGGTTACAAAAGCAATGTATCTTGATTTCAGTATTGATAATGGCAATCCATTAGTTTAAACTTTAATATAGGCAAATCATTTTCCTTGTTTTTTAAATGAATTTTCATATATTCTGTTGTCGAATCTCATTTCAAGTGTTATCAATCAATCAACTCGGCATATCGCAGTCCAGGTTGCGATGGAGTATTGTAGGATTGTCGAAGAGAGGGCAGGACACGATAATTCTCAAATCCGACAATCTGCTCTATTTCCGGGAGGATGACCAGAAGTCTCAGGGTCGTCGGGTTTATCGTTCACAACTTCCTTGTGACAAATGTGGTGAGGATCGAAGGTGTGCCGACCAGGGTGGCGTACCTTATACTCAGAATATTGTCAATATATTCGTTGAAGGTCGTACAGGTTTACGCCCCAACCTCGACACACCCTGACGACGAAATAGAGACCATGTATGGGGATATATCCAGAGCCATGCATGGTTATAAAACTCATTTCACCGTGGTCATGGGGGACTTCAACGCGAAACACGACAAATTAGAAGGTGACGAGCTGCAAGTGGGGTAATTTGGATATGGACGTCGGAATCACCGGGGACACCTACTGGCCAGTTTTATGGAGAAAGAGGGCCTCTATATGATGAACTCCTTCTTCAGAAAGCGTGAGCACAGGAAGTGGACTTGGCAGAACCCCGACGGTGCAACTAAAAATGAGATTGACTTTATTATATCGACGAAGAAGCAGATATTCAATGATGTCTCTGTGATCAACGCGGTGAAAGTCGCGGTGGAAATAGGAGTGAAGAAAATTACAATAATATTATTACCTAAATCATACAAAGCATAAAAGAGTAGAAACAGCTTTAACAACTTGACTGCTTTAAAATAATTCCTTTTATTTTCAATTTCATTCCCCGCTCCTCTAACACTAAAACCACGTCCTAACGTAGTATCACGTTTTTAATTACAGTGCAGTTTAATTACTTCTGATATGTTCAAAATGCGGCTAATAAGACCTCGCCTCTAAGGTCAAAGGTAGTAAGAATATGCTCGTAATGATATACTTTATTGTTATGATGCGTTCGTTTTCTGAATAATATTCTAGTGAGACAAAGGGGAAGGTCATGAAATAGTTCTTTGTTAAATTAAATGTCAGTTTTGGTCTCTTATTAAACCTTTTCAAACGGATTTTTTTTGTTATGAAATTCAAATTTATCATAAGAAATTTAAAAAAAAAACCGTAAATAAATCATTTATTTACGTCTGAAAACATCGCGATATTTACAACTTCTTCAACTTCTATATCACAGGATTTAAAGAAGTGACTACCAAGGAAAGCTTCCGCAAGCTAATTTCTTTAGAACCCATTATGACCCAAAGCCTGTGTGTCGCGGGAGTCCACAAGATGTAAAGCACAAGACTGATCAATGTGGCGACCGACGCTTGGCGGAGTCTTTATACAGTATTGGACTTCTTTCGGTTGAAATGATGATGATCATATTGCTGACCCAAAAGTGTGTCTGTGAAATCAACTGGCAATTCAATTAGTCAACAAAGTCTCTTCTAGTTATTCACATCACATTTTTTCCAGTTACCACTGCTCTTTATAAGAAAGAAACAAAAACATAGTTTCGTGTCAACATAGTCAAAGAACATAAACATAATTCATCAAACCTTGACAGCATAAACCAAACCATTTAAAAGGTAACACACATTATTGCACTTGACAGTAGCAGTTTATATAAATATGAAACATCAATCATTACAACTATCTGTGGCCTTCAACCGGTCACGGTTAATTTTAGGTATACAGCCGGACAGCTAAATTGTGCTGTGTTTCCGTCATTCGTGTGTACATTTAGCGATGTCAAATATTATAATTTTACTGAAATAGAGCTTCATTATCATCTACAGCCTGATGTCGTTCACCAAAGGCCTTTCTTTTCTCGTGCCTCGCTGCTATGCCAATCCAGGTTCTATCCACGTCATCTGTCCATCTTGCTGCCAGATGACTAATACTTCATTTTTTATCTTTGGACGCCACTTGATCATCGCTTTACTCCATTCCACCTTAAGGGAGTCTTATCAGTGGAATTCGCTCTGTACAAAGATGTTCTTAGAAAGTAATATTTTTTCGTTAATTATGATTACGGTAACCCTAAAATTACTTAAGCATTCTAAGACAATGACTTATAACTGTTCTCTAAAATTGCCAAAATATCTACGCTTTGTGCGTAACAAACGACTGTCATGTTTTGATTGTTATCTAAGCATGTTTTGAAAGCTCACAATGCTTAAGTTACTTTTTCTGTATGTTTACTTAGGCAATTTCTGCTTGCTTCCTGTGATTTCCTCTATTGATTGTGACTACCAGGCTGATGATCACGTTAATATTTCTATCGAACTGTATGGTCTTCATCAGAATTTAAAATAATAACGGTCAAATCTATTAGCTGATTTAGTCACCATGACCGGTAGTTCTTTTAAAATACAAATTTCGGAAAAGCAGCGAACATTCTACTGTAGGTTTAATTTCATTACACACGTACAAAACAAAACACCTACCATGAGCGTGGTGGAAAGTGTGGCAACATTGCGGAACATTGTTAATATTCATGATGTTGCTAATGTAAGCCCAGTGCTGCCAGTGTTACGTTTTGTGCGGCTAAACGTTAGATTGGAAGAGATTAGCCGTTACATGGCATGGTCTAGACGGTGAATAGAAGAGTAATTATGTGAATTATGAGCTGCCGCAAATAACCCGTCTGTTTTGACCGCTTTATTAGTTCAGAGTGCATAGTTAATTCAAATTAACACATCGTCAGTAATTTTTTATAAATTTTCTTCAGACTCAATTGCTGGACATTAGTCTCTCTCAAACTGTACTTCAACATTAGGTTCTTCACCTTCCCATGTTTTCTGGCAGCTACAACCTGGGGTTTTTTTTAATAGTTTTCTTCTAGGGCAATCGTCCTCCATCGTCGATCAAATCATCGCTTTCCATGAGGTGAGATGGTGGTCAAACGCAAGCCTATGAAAAATATTTAAACAAAGCCTCAATACATTATTTTTCGCCAGACGACATAACCAAATAATTGACAGCGTTGTCTGCATCGTCTTCATGCCCTGTCCCATGTTACGAGGGGATGGCGCAACACGTTATCTTTCATTCTCCGCTGTCGACCGTCACGCTAACATTCACTCCGCTGAACTATGTTATTTGAAATCAATTTCTTGCTAATGATTGAGTAGACAAATTGTTTTACAAATTGAAATCGAATAAATTATCGAAATGAATACCAATACAAACTACAATTTAAATTGAAAACTAAAACTACGCAAGTTTGACCGACATTTTTAATTGACTGTGCAATGCATAGGAAGGCTAATTGAAGAAAGCAGTTGCGTTGTATAGCATTCGACCAATTACATGTGGTTATCAAACCATGGCGGTGTGCAATTGTTTATGGTTATCGCAACCAGTCTGCAAGGTTAATTTTGGTTGAAGAAGTTTTTCGTCATGGGCCTCATCAGAAGGCTGAAAGTTACCCAAAGGGCAATGGAGTGGGCAATGCTCGGAGTTTCCTTGCGTGATCGAATCAGGAATGATGATATCCGCAAGAGAACCAAGGTTACCGACATAGCCCGAAGGATCACCAAATTGAAGTGGCAGTGGGCAGGGCACATTGCTCGCAGAACAGGTGGTCGATGGGGCCGAAAAGTTTTGGAGTGGCGACCGCGTACCGGAAGACGCAGCGTTGGAAGGCCTCCCACAAGGTGGATCGATGACCTGGTGAGGGTCGCGGGTAACCGATGGATGCGAGACGCACAGGACCGGTGGTTGTGGCGACACTTGGGGGAGTCCTATGTCCAGCAGTGGACGTCTTTCGGCTGATATGATGATGATGATGATGAGGTTTTTCGTCATGGGGTTTTTAGAAGAGGAATGGGTAGTGCGATTTTGGCTTCAAATTGGGGATGAGTGTCTCTTAATTGAAAAAGTTAATTGCGACCACCCACTCTGTCAAGAACAAAAAAGAAGGAGCATTTTGTTTTCACTTTTGCTGTAGTGACTGGACTTGACGAACCCTAGAATGCGTTTGTTTTGCCTCTTGTCGTTCAATCTGTAATTCGCTTCAATTACCACTTAGCTGCCCGCTGGATTCAGTGATGTATCCTTATATATGCCGAACGTTCTGAATGCTCACTTATGCATACAAAATCAATCAATTACATAATCATTGAAAGTACGAATATCCATTCAGCACCTTTAATTTCTAAGGTTTAGGTAGTTAGATTAGTAGGTAAAATAGCTACATTGTTTACTACTCAATAATTCTCAGTTAGCCCGAAGCTCAGTGTGGAAGCAATGCCCTTTCAATAATAAATTTATAGCAATCTGACGGTAGGTGTGGTCCTTCGCCAACGTTTTATTATGGCTGTTTCAGATTGGTCGCGCAATCGTTACCGCTGCAGGCGTAAAGTATAAGTGGTTAGCTGGTTTGACAGACGTCAAAGGCATGCTGTTCATTTACTTAAAGGTTTATTAAATAAAGGGTTTGAAATAAGGTAATTGTTGTTGGGTAAGAAATTAGGAGATAATATCTATATGAACATTTTTAACACTATTTTACAGCTGTGGTCAGAAATTTTTAGCTGTTGGATGATTGACGATAATTCAAAAATCTTTGCATCATTGATTTCAATTCTTTATTTAAATATTTTATGTATTTCATTAGATAACTAGATATAGTAGTACTAGCAGCTTAATCCCAGAAACCTTTCAAGTGAAGGTACTAAAATGATTCCGTAGAATAGTTTTAGAACCGTCTAATAAATTTTAATGTAGTCAAAGTTCGAACGAGGTATTCATTAGTCAATATCGACGTTTCGCTTGGATAATTCAGTTTTATAGACGCTCTAATTTGCCTGACAAATCGCTCAGTTTTCAACTTGCGCCTTAATAGACATGCTCAATGTATAATTATTTGCAGTATTGATGTAAGCACTTGTAATATAGAAGCTTTTACTTTTAACTGGTTTGCTCTCGCAGCAGAAATTATTTCTGACGATATTCTCACTTTAAGTAGGCTTTAATTAAATAAATAGCAGTTAATTTATTTGCATTAGCAAGATTTTCATGATTAAATTACAACGGTCATCAATGAGGAGGAAAAATAGGATTGGCCCAAGAATCCTGCCTTGTGGCATGCCTCAACTAATTAATAACTTGTCACTATGCTTTTCTATTCTGACCCTTTGGTTTCGTGTCTTTGTAGTTGGTCAAGCTATAGGTAAGCCTCTGAAACCCATTACAAGTTTTGATTAAAGGCTACAAGAATTATGTATGCAAATTCGATGCATAAAGAAGGAATAGAAGGCCGAACAAAAAACGGATTGATTGTGATGAATGACAGTGTGAAATTTTTCAGAGGAGAATTGAAGAAGAAAAGTTGTTACGCCGATTCCAAGTAACATGAGACAAGGACTGGAAGATAATAATGGATAAAAGGATAGAGATGAATTAACGTGGCAATAACAAACGACGACTGTCATAACTTTATTTGTTTGTCAATTTTCAGCAGTGTAGTAGCATCATTTATGTTTTCTTCTTCCTTATTTCCATCATCTCAACAGTCACCTCCTTTGCAGCACATAATTCATTCCTGGTTTCACACAATTCATTCCTCGTTTCACACAATTTCATTCCTCGTTTCTTTAGTCTTCCTCAACCGTTACAACGAAGGGGTATGGTTGTAACGGTTGAGGAAGACTTCAATAGGAACTCAAATCTATCCCCACGACTCTCGACTCTCATTCCTTCAACAGTGTAGGTACCTACCTGACTTAATGGTGGAATAATTATCTAGGTACCCATTAACAACATAGTAATATATCTTACATGTCATAAGACCTCTAATTACAAACGCATACCCTTGCTAATTATGTCGTTGAACAATACGTGATATAATGGCGTTTCTTGTCCTATATGTTTAATTGAGCTTTACAACCCCTAATTATAAGGGTAATCTTGTAGATCGTATCAGTTTTAGTGGAATAGAATAATAGATTTTAATTGCAAGCTTGCAAAAGCCTTCAACAGTGACGATAACTAGGTGCTTAGTCTGTTATTTTCACTAACCTTGGGAAATGACAAAATACAAAAAGTAGTCCAAAAAACCATGTAAAAAACGTAGAAATATCATACAAAAAAAAATTGCTTATAACTGAGAAAAATATTCCTCAAGTCAAATACAGGCTAGCCCCATGCTAAAATAAATGAGATATTTCATAAGTTATTCTGTATCTTATGAAAATAGATTCAAATTGTAAAAGAAGAAAGCGTTTACTTTCTTAGTAAGCGCCTGCATTTCAGACTATTTCTCGAAAGTCAGACTAGAGTGCATTGTTTTGTTAATTAATTAATTAAAAACTATTTTGTTAAGATGTTATCAAGAGATAACTTACAATCTGCTGATCACTAAACTGTCTTAAGATTGATGATGACAGTTACATAAGCAAAATAACAAATGGTCTGACAAATTATCGTGTAGAAGTTTTGTTTTAAGAGCTCATTAAAATATTTATTATGTTGGTAATTAAAATGCTTAGGTAATACTTGGTTTCAAAATTCATTACAGGACGTTATTTGTCAAAACTGCGACATTAATTAATCAATGCCAAAATATAATCTATAATAACAGTTGCAACAAATATCTGAGGTTTCCAACCATCCAAGTTTTTTTATTTGTCATTAATTATATTTCCACGTTGGTCAACTATCTCACCGGATGGTAAGAGATGATGTGGTTGACTATGGAGCATGCTTGTCTAGAAGTAACCTATTCACTCTTGAGGTTTTGAACTGAGTCTTGACTTTTAAAATTCTCCCCGGTTGAAAAGAGTCTCCATGGAGTTTCTTGCACGTTATTCTTCATAGGATCTACTCTTTGGAACGTGCAACTGCCGCGCTGGAGGTAGAGTCGGAGTGTTTTGCTGCAGAACAACTTGCTGCTCCTGTCGCTAGCGCTGCAGAACTAGCTTTATCAATTTGACTAACATAGATTGACAATTCAAAAATGCCTGTAACTGGTATATTTGAAATAATGGATTTTGTAATTGTTGTATGTACCTGTATCAGGAAACTGTGACACCGGCTGAGAATTTCACTTCATAGGTGCAACAAGTGAGGAGGAAATCGTTTAATATTTAGACAACGCACTACCTATTGTAGCGTTATGAGGAGAAAAGAAATGAACACTCTTTACGCTTCGTATACGAATAATTTTGAAAAATAAAAACCTAAATTAAATGATTAAAAAACACACTACACGCTTCTCGGGTGGCAGCCTCAGAACCTCGCCCGCTTATTTGCGATTTATATCGCCAGACCATGAAACCGGTGATTCGGAAAGAGTTAGTAGATATATTGCATGGAAATATGCACCATGGCTTAAGCTTAACTGGCTTATTTACACACAATAATTTTTATAAATTATGCTCCGGAATAAAAATCGTCACCTCCTCTGGCCATTGTCGACACACAAGTCACAAACAAAAATCCATATTTTTTCCATGTCAAAAAATTCGAATGACTTTCAAAAATCTTCTAACGTGATATGAGAAAATCATCAAGGAGTTTCGCGTTTCAAACAGAAAAAATAACAAGACATTTAAAACCTCCACCTATTTCTTGGACTGATTTGAGGAATCATGTAGTGACCACACTGCACTATGTATAATACTTAGCCTATTTACCCTTTTTATCGTTAAACATTCAATACATCGGTTTATCCAATTAAGCATGCAAAATTTTTCAAACTGCTCTGTGACAGCTTAGCTGGCTCTTGAATTCTGCTCCCCGAGATCAAAACTTATAAACTACATACGAGTACTAACACTAGTACATACATTAAAACAACCAATCACATGGACCTGCGACCAATTAAATAAATTTATTGTATGCTACTGTTGAATATGAAACGTACGCACATACCTAATATCTGTACCTAAATCGAGGTTAGACAGAACCACTTGTTAATGTTAAATTCAAGTCAAGTACTGCGTATCCAGTTTCTTATAATGTGTAATAAGCGGTTTGGGAGAGGTGGAACGAATTTAGAGCCTTGAGGCACTAAACAGGCAAGCGTACAGAAGGATATTTTCGGTCTAGGCACAGTGTATCAATCAAAGGCCGTCTATTGCAGTCACTGGTCCTCCAGTGACTGCAATAGACGGGTTGGTATTTAAGGTAAACAAACGCTTGCCGAGGTTCCGTATCTAACGTGGCGTGACTATCTTAAATGAATAAGATAATGAAAAAGACTGATTCCCCAAATTGTGATTTGTGTGATAAGTTAGACGATGTACAACACATTCCTGGAGAGTGTGATAAGTACCGGAATGGGAGGGAGACATTGGTGCAAAAATTTAATATAAACAAATACGATCAAGGCGCATTCCTAACCATATTAGCAGAACCAACATCTGAAGCAGCAAAATCAATTGTTGAAAATATAATTTTGCAACAGTGACTCTCGCCCTTTCCTTTTATTTTATAAATTAAGGATGTAATCTAGTTTAGGCTACGTTGGGGCTCTCATGTCCATGGAGACAAATGCCCCTAAATAAATAAAGATTAAAAAAAAAAAAAAAAAAAACATACGTGTCTCGGAAAGCACGTTTTAATCTGTTGGTCTCAGCTGCCATTTGTACATCTTTGACAGTCATTACGGGGAGTCAGGAACCAAGAAATCTGACACCGGTGTCGCCAAGGATTACCCACAAACATACGAGGACGGTAAAAAGTTTGAGCAAATTGCAAATCGGGTGAGGGTCGCGGGTAGCCGTTGGATGCGAGACGCACAGGACCGGTTGTTGTGGCGACACTTGGGGGAGGTCTATGTCCAGCAGTGGATGTCTTTCGACTGATATGATGGTGATGATTTGCAAATCATCAGGGCTTTAAATACAAACTACTAATTCTGGAACTACCGAATGTTCTTCAACGGACCAATGTAATTAAATAAACAACAACGAATACTATGATTTTAAATACCGGAAGAAAAAAGTTCAACTTGCAACTATTAGCCGATATATTGTTCGAACTAAGTTTACTGCCCAATTTCAGTAACTATTCTACTTAACTTTGCCCAGGCAAAAGTTACGCAAGCCGAATTCTTGAAGTAATCTAGTCGCACTACGAGTTTAAAGTACCTAGGTACCTTGCGTTTATTGTCAAAACCTAACCTAGATTCCTAAAATAATTATATCGTTAGAGCGAGTAATGGTTCTAACTTTATACTTTGTGGGCGAATATTTTAGGATTTTTGAAAAGAATTTTTATTCTGAATGAGAGCGGAAGTAAGTTCGTTAGTGAGCGGTTTGGCAATATTGAGGAATTGGGATAAATAAATAAATAAATAAATATCTTGGGACAACTCACACACGGCCATCTGATCCCAAGCTAAGCAGAGCTTGTGTTATGGTAACCAGAAAACTGATATACATACTTATATAATTCATAAATACATACATATTATAGATAAATTACACCCAGACACAGAACAAACAATTATGCTCATCACACAAAGTTTGTCCTGGGTGGGAATCGAACCCACGACCTCCGGCTTTGCGGTCAGGGTCACTAACCACTAGACCAACAGGCCTGTCTGATATTCTGTTTCTGAGATTTTTTTTTTGGGACAAGCACGCCACATATTCCCAAACCACTGCAACTCCTGAAAGCCAGAATGAACAGTGGCGACCACCAGAAAAACGCCGAGTCAATAAAGCTCGACGAGTCCCGGAGAAATGATTCAACTGTCTTGGATCCCGCAACGAAATTAATCAGAGAAAATAACAGCGGAGGAGTAGGAAAAAAAATGTAATTTCCACTTCCCTCCTTATTAAGCAGGAGACAGAACAGAGCTAGGCCAAATAGGCACCAAGTTGTTGTCATGTTTCTGAGATGGTAATAAACCTTCAACAGATAGTCGATAGTACAATAATCTTAGATATACGTTTGGATACAGGCAATAAAGAGTCAAGTACACCAGTAGCCAAACAGTGGAAATTGAAAGGAGCAACTTTAAGATCGCTTCCCATTCGAAATTTGTCCACTGGTGGCTCCAAACATGTCTTATTACCATTATGGTTGACAATCGGATTGAAAGAATGAAAGAAAAATGTTGGATTGCTGATTCAAACAGTTTCTGTTTCATAACTGTCGCCGCTGTGCTTCTCTTTTTAGCACGTTCCTTTAGCTGCCGTCATACCAACGGAAACAACGGAGACCGAGGTCATATAACACCATAGTTTTATCGGACGAACCACACCCATATCCCACTTAACGAATAAAGAAACACACTAAAAACATTGATTCCAATCACCTCTCCAAACATGTCATATTCATAAGCCGCAAACTCTAAGTAGAAATTCGTGTTTCATAAACAATAAGCCTTATCGAATCTCCGTGTGTAGCTGCATTTATCTACAATAAATCTAAGAAAAAACCTAAGGCTACGTGCAATTTAGCAAATGTTATGTCATTATAACAGTTATGTAATCACTGTAATTCATATAATTGCGCGTCGCATCATGAAAACCGTTCGTTTTGACGTCTCACGCGTATCTGTCAGCACTGAAGAATTATGACAGGTTAAATTTAAGCTTATATATTGTGAATTTCAATGTCTATTGTCTATATGTCTATATATGGTCAGTTTTTCATTACATCATCATCATTTCAGCTGATAGCCTACTGTCCACTACTGATCCTAGGATCCTGATCCCCAAAATGTCGTGGAATAGAGCGATCCTGTGCTTCTGGCTTCTCTAGTTACTTTTGCGGTAAATAAGAACATTGTTCTCAAGTGACTTCATAGTCACATCGGGCATATTATGTGGTGAGTCCCGCTACTTATCTAGCTGACGGGTTTCTTCTCACTTTCCCTTAAAACTGACTAGCTTCTCAAATTTACGACCAGCGGCCCTACCATGACGTATCATGGACATGGAGCTATATACGTATAGCTCCATCCCTTCTTCTCGCTCGAACTACTCACGCTTTAACACGTCATGGTAGGGCCGCAGTATGTTACGTTGAGCTGATTGGCTTTTTTTTTTTCTTTTTTTTTTTTTCTATGATGGGAAATCATCAAATGACCCCTCCCGCTCTGGGTGGAGCGGCAGGGAGTGTCAGACTTTTACTGACTAAAACCCACCCTTTAGTCCTCCTAGTGCCTTTCTTCCCAGGGCCGCGGTAACTCTTTCGAACAAATCCGCAACCCTGGTAGGCTCTGGCCTTAACGGGCCCCGACCCATGCTGACGACTGCTGGCTTGGCGCGCGTAGAACACAGCGCGCCGTCAACCCGGGCCTGTTCTGATCGGACGGCGAGCTACCCATTGCTCGCCGTCCACAGGCATCAGTCACTGCGCCATGCCCAGGAGCATCAGTTCCTGGGCGGCGCAGTGGCTGACGTTCAACAGGAGGGGGTGAAATGGGGCCATTACTGGCACTCCATTTCAGCCCCCTCCGGAGCCCGTTGTAGGGGCTCTACTGCGGCTGTTGCAGTAGCAGCAGCCGCAGTGGAACCGGCTTTGGCGGCGGAGGAAGCGGCGGCGGTGGCGGCGGTTGCAGCGGAGACGGCGGTGGCGGAGGGCTTTCTCCGATTTCCGGCTTTGGCGGGTGGGGCGCAGGCCCTACCCCCAGCCCAGCCGGCCCTGTGACCAGGCTGACCGCAGCGGAAACAAAGACCGCTGCGGTCCACCTCCGAGGTGCATTGAGCTCCCACATGGTGGCCCACTTGGCACCGGAAGCACCTCAGAGGTCGGGGTTCCAGCAGTTTGACCTGCGCGGAAACCCAACCCACCAAAAACCTTCGGCCCTCCGATATGGTTTTGGCCGCCGACACGGGGCAGCTCACCACAATGGTGCGCATGCCCGTGTTGTCAGGACGTAGGGTGCCCGCCTTCACCTCCTCTGCTGAGCACCCCCCCGTCCTAACGACGGCGGCCACCACCTCCGCCTCCGTGACGGAGTCGTCCAGGCCCAAGATGCGCATGTCGATGCGCTTGGTGGGCCTGGACACTCGGGCATCGTCCGCGCTTAGGGACGCCCTAAGCCTTTCGGCTAGAGCGTCCGCGGTTGGGCCGCTGGCTGCCCCGGAGATCTCCAGCATCCGGGCCCCAGTCATGGTGACCCGGAGCCGGAGGCCCCCTACGATGCCTAGCTCACCAAGGTTCACCGTCTCCTTCGCCTTGGTGAGCACGTCCGCGTCGCTTCGCCGCGTCCGGCTGTACTGTAAGCACTACAGCCGCGGTTTTCGGGGGGCGGAGCGCAGCCGCGACGCTTCGCGCCTTCTGCCGCCGCTTCCTCTCCCGCCTCTTGGCCGCCCTGGCTGCCTTTCCCGCCTTCTTCTTCTCCCCGGCAACTTGCCATTCGGCTTGAGCCGGGGGAGGAGCTGAAGGCGAGGAAACCGGGGGGAGCTGCTGCTCAGACGGCGCAGGAGCCTTCGCCGTCCGCGCAGCAACCCCACCCTTCCTCTTCCTTCCCGGGGCCGGGTCCGGTTTTCCCGGCACCGGCTTCGCGGGTGCCGGCCCGGACCCTTTGTCCTGGGCGGACGACTCCGGTGTGGCAGCCGCGGCGGCCGCGTACGACGCCGCCTTCCGGCCTGGAGCCTTCCCACTCGCCGCTAACGGGGGGCGCAGGACGATGCCCTCCAGGACGGAAAACCGCGCCTGGAAGGCAGCCATCTCCTGCCGCACCAGGTCCAGCACCTGGCCCTCCTGCGGCACGGGCTGGCTGTTCTCCCTGCTTCCCCCTTTAGGCGCCCCCTGTGGGCCGGCTCCCTGGAGCCTGGCCAGGTCTGCTCGGAGCCCCGCATTCTCCCTCTGGAGGCGCTCCGTGGCGGCAGCCAAGCGGGCGACCTCCGCCCGCAGCTTGGACATCTCGTCCCGCGGAGGCCCCCCTGGGTTACCCTCCGCTGCCGCCAGAATGGAGGCCATCGCCTCGCTTATGGCCTTGTTCTTGGAGGACAACTTCCTCTTCAAGGCCACATCGCGAAGCGCGGCCTCTACAACCTCCGCAAACCCGGCCCTCCGAACACGCTCCTGTCCGGAGTCATCCGGCTCACCGCCGGAGGACTCCGAACCAGGAGCCCTGCGACCGCCCTCTGCGGGGGGTCGTCCGTCAGCGACGAGCTCCCCGGCTCGCTGACCAGCCACCTTGGAGGCGGGCAATCTCCCCTTGCCTCCCTCTCGGCCCTTGCCCCGCCTGCTGGTGGGGATCTTGCGAGCCGAGGCTACCTCCTCGCTGCCGGACGACCCCCGGTCCTCCTCTGATCTGGGCCGCTTGCGGAAGGACCTGGAGTCCTCCGCAGCAGCCCTCGCCCCCTCGGGTACAGGGCTCGCCGAGCTAATGGTCGCCAGGTCGTCGGAGTCCAACTCGGACTCCGACTCTACACCCGCGCGACGCTCAAGCGAGCCCTCCTCCCAGCGCAGCGCGCCTTCGCCCGCGCTCTGCCCGGCCGACTCTTCGTCGGACGAGCTAAAATCAAACCCGATTAATTCTTCGAAGTCGAATCGGGGGCCTCCTCGGCCACTGTTGCCCTTGGCAAGCGGAGTGCGGACAGCCCTGTTGCCCCCCCCCAGAATACGAGGGGCTTGACGCACTAGGCGTGGCGGATTCCCGGACTGCTGTGCAGTCCGAACCGCCCTGGGGTAATGTCTCTTTTTCAGGCCTGTCCATGATTTCCTTTTTGAGGGTGCGGTCCCTATCTCCCCTCCTCTCCCCCTCTCTCTCAGTGCTTGCTCGCTGCCCTCACAGTCACGTCTGATGATCAGACGCGTACCAGAGAGCAGCGAGCAAGCCAATGAGACGCACGCCGTCCGAGGACCCGAACACTGCTCAAGTCTCCGAACGGTGTGCCCCTCTTGTGTCTCTCTTGGTCTGGTCTCTCACTTGGGACCTTCCGGCATGAGTGGCTCTACCGGCAAAGCCCCCAAGATCACTGAGACACGCAAGCCCCACCACGACGGCAACGTGGAGACACGGTTGGTGGGGGAGCTGACTGGCTAGTCCCACTCCACGTTGTTTTCAATTGTTAGTTATTTATACCCCCTTAAAATTTACCGTGGAGGAAAACGATAAGTTCCTGGAGTTTTCTATACTTAATAGCAAGCATCTTGCTAATCAATCTACTTGGCAGCTTCTAAGCCACAACACCCTCACACAGATCATAATCTTTGCGGATACTGCAGCTTATTTTCAAATTAGCTCATACACAGTACGTAATTACCGAATCAAACCGCCATAATAAAGACTTCCATTTGGATTAGGAAGCATCAAAATACCTTGATGTGCAGCTTCCTACAAATTATTCTGTAACAATCAACGTTCAACCTTTGCACTGAGGTCGTCAACATAAACAATGATATTACAGCGTTATAAGAAACAGCTAGTGCCATAGACCACGTAATTGCCGCACTGGAAGCGACTGGAGTCGCCTTTACTAACGATATTCGTGGCGTGGTGGTGATAATAGGTATGTGCTGAGGCCAAGTTTTGGCTGACATAGCCTTAGTCAGATTTGGGTAGGTATCTACCACTTTCAAAAATGTACATGTTGAATACCTACTTATTTGAAAGATGTTACTAAAATATTAGGTACGACTTGTGAAAAATAAATAAAATTGCAGAAAAGTCTTCTTTTGAAGTTATTTCAATTATTTCCCTGTACTTGTCACGCAAATCGAACTGAATTTCAAGAAATGAATGAATGAATGATTGAATTTTTTTTTATGAATTGCGACTGTCTCTGTTTTGAGATTTTTATATTTTTTTGTACTGAGTCTTGTCATTTGTCCTTTTTATTTTGAGGTTTTGAGAAATATTACAAAAAAAACCGGCCAAGTGCAAATCGAACTCGCGCACAAAGGGTTCCGTACCATTAACTATAAAAAAACGGCAAAAAAATCACGTTTGTTGTGTGGGAGCCCCACTTAAATATTTATTTTCAACTGTCTGGCTATCACGGTTCATGAGATACAACCTGGTGACAGACAGACAGACGGACAGATAGACAGACGGACAGCGGAGTCTTAGTAATAGGGTCCCGCTTTTACTCTTTTGGTACGTAACCCTATAAAAACAGTCAATGCTCAAATTTTGTCAGTGGCCATAAATTTCAATGAGTAAAAGGTGACACTCATTTGGTTTTTTATGGAAAATTTTGACAGTGCCGCGAAGAAGTCTCCGTCATCTATAGCCAGTACTTATGTGCAGCCGTGCATTGAAGTTTTAGCAATAAGTAGTTTTAAAACAATTGTTTGGGATGATTTTTATCATCCTACTTATAATAATAATGTGATTAAATCTCTGTTTTTTTTTGTTTAAACTTTGAAGGGCCGAAAAAAGCAATGCTATATGATCGAAGACAGTTCTGGTTCTTGTGAAGCTTTAAGCAAATATATAAAATTCTTGTCAGACTAGAGGGACGGTTCTCGTTTTTTTAATGAGCACTCACATCACATTTGCAAGCTATCAGAAACACTTCTAATTTTCCAGCATTTTACAAGTATGACACTGAATGTCGCTTGAGTTTGAACGCTTTGCATCAAGAAAAGCGTAATACTTCGAATCCCAAAAAGTTTCAAACTATATTTGCAAAGCCAGTTATTGCCCCCGTACCAAATACTACAATAGTATACTGGCTCGTACGATAATGACCAAAGACTACAATAGTATACTGGCTATAGACAGGCAACTCTACCTTATTTTTTAATACTAGGAGGTGGTCGAACTCAGCGCCATCTAGTTTTTAGTTAAGGGAACTAATTTATATAAGTAAATGTATAGGTTGGTAGGTGTATAGCTGCTGTCTGATCCTTTTTGATATTAGGTAGAGAGATGAGTGTATCCGCTATATACTACAAACATACGTACTACATAAAGGAAAAAAACAACATAATTGAATATTAAACCATTTTATTTAGAAAAACATCACACATTTTACAATAAAGTTTTATGTTCGCCTTTTTCGTCCCTTATGATTAGGATAGTGTCGATTAGCCTTTTCTTTCATTGAATCGTTAATATACCAAAAGGTTATTTGGCCAGTGAGAACATTATTGATATCTTTGCACCAGTTGTTTACAACAACAACACACACAACACAACACAACACAACACTTTGTAATTTGAATTGTAACGCGGCTCAACAACATGGAGAAACGAAAGCTCAACTCAACCTGCAGATGCACTAGCGAAACAACAAAAACTCTATTGCAAAAGGAAAATAAATGCGCACGAGTAGTTACACTCTCACGCAGCCATTTGCAATTCAAGTGTGGCCATTCAAAAACAAACTTTTGCACGTTTAAATACTAAAACATAACTTCTTCACTATTAAAGCGCATAATAAAAACCTAATTATGTACTAATTCATATATTTTATTATTTTTATATAAGAAGATCATGTAATTATATTATTTTTCTTGATTAATGTTATCAAGTAACTCCCAGGAAAAAAATATATATTTAACCGTAGCAACACCGCAATTTGTTTCCCTTAACTAAAAACTAGATGGCGCTGTTTTCAATAAAAAAGTGGAATTTTAATTTTGTTCTAAGTTGCCATAGCATGATAATGACTGTTCATCGGATCCAAGGACACACTTCCGGGGTTAAAAAATAATAAATTATTTCCTAAAACAAAATCCACAGGTTTTTACATAATTTTTCATAGCCATATGTTGGAACACGAAACCAAGTAATTCTCGAATATAATATATGCAGCCTTGCAATTATATTACTTCCCCTAATTTTAAAAAGATTTTCCTACATAGATTAGGACGGTCAACGGGTTTTAACGAAATAAATTAAACAAAATATTATGCATTTATTCTTATGAGTGATTTACATAAATGAAGCAACTTAATTATTTAATTTTAATATAGCAAGGAGCCCTCCAAATATGAATGTAGGTAGGTACCTATGTAAAATCCTCATCACCCACAAAATTTAATGAAAAGCTCAATTTACTTTTGCTCTATCAATAATTTATTTTAAAACATAGGTAATAATTACATACAAGATCTTAAAAATTAGGTAGTGTGCTATGTTTTGCCAATTGACATACATATAATTTAAAAAAAAACGATTATATGAGAGGGTACGATTAAATTAAAATATAAATTTAATACAATTATTTACGTATACCACAATCAGGTTCTCAAACCTGATTGTTTTCCATAGAAAATATTAGCCAGTCAGAAAAGTAAACTATAGTTTACCTAGAACTGAATACTGAAGTGTATCGTACATCTTAACGTCAAAATCAATAAGTTCATTAAAAATATTTAATCAATAAGTTACAATGAATAGAAAATAGTCCTCGTTTATCAGCCGCTAATGGTACAATCGTAGTAATTGCGAAGTTCGCAAAGAATCACAAGGCTGTACGAGATATTATCCGGCTAATATCACCGACAAATTGCTACAGTCGCGGTCACAAGTGAAACAATTCAGGTAGCAGATTCGTAACATCCAAGACGGTGAGTGAAAAAAAAATTACTTGCATTATTTGGAAACGCAGGGGCGAATTGAAGTTTCAGTTGACGTTCTGACTATTATTTGACGACTATATTTTGGCTTATTTCGAAGGCTCCGAAAGCACGCTACGTGGGCATCGGCAAAGTGCTTAAAATCACCTGAGCAATTGAAGGATACCACGGAATGGCCCACCATTCTGTGCATTTCCTGGCACATATAGATTCAGCAGTAACGGGTTCTAGGTTCAGACTTAGATGATGGTCGGGTTCTCGGACGTGACTAAGCCTACATTGCTTACAATCTGTTGTTTTTTTACAACAGTACCGGATTGAGCTTTTTCAAACTTTTATCAGCCGTGAGAATATAGAAGCGGTCTTACTCTATCTTTATCACCATCTCCACACCACTCATCAATGATATATTTATCTTCAAAACGACCACATTATCATAAAAACCCGGAACTCTTAACTAACAGTTGTCTGCTCGTCTGTACGTCTTTGTTCCAAACATTATTGTGTGCGAAACGTTCGCGTTAGCGGATTTTTCGTTTCGCTTCGTCTCTTCGGCTTTTAATTGCAGCTTTTGGTGAACAAAGGTAGTGTGGGGCTATTTAAGAATTTTCTTGGTGGTTTTCCTTTATGGGATGGGCTGAGACTCTTTATCATAACCATAATTATTCCTGGTCCAACTCTATCCTTTGCCGGACTTTCCCAACTTTTACTTCTTGAATTTTCCTTTGGATACTAAATTCAGTACTACATTTCCTTCATCAGAAAATTCCTTTATCTATACTTACTAATATTATAAAGAGGTAAAGTTTGTGAGTTTGTGAGGTTGTAGGAGGTAATCTCTGGATCTACTGAACCGATTTTGAAAATTCAAAATCGGTTCAGTAGATAAAAAAAATATAATTTCCACTTCCCGCAGAAAACAGAACGCTAGGCCAAACAGGCACCATATGCAAATGGGTTAAGCCCAGTTGCCAAGCACCACCTCTACAACAGAGCAGTCAATAATGCTTTGAAAGCCCTCTTTTCGAGTGTGTAATATAGACCACTTACTTTCTGAACATTTTGTGATTAAAATTATAAAAAAGTATAAAAGAACCAAAAAAAGTATTAAAGAACCTAAAAAAGTATAAAAGCCACTGCAACATTTTTATTTTGGTTAATAATGATTTTTCGAAATAATTACGAATTAATATAACGTTATTTTAATTCGTAATTATTGCGAAAAATCGATTGTTGTCCTTAAATACGTCCCAATTCACGTGAATTGGGACGTATTTAAGGACAACAATCAGCGTCTAGTGACGTCACTGCTGTTATGACAATGAAAAGACGACCTTATTTCTTTGAGTTAAGACAGTTCATGACCAGTAACAGACAGGAATGACGTCATTGTCCGTTTTAGCGCGGAAATTTAAACTGTCAGTTTAGAACCGCAATTTTGACAATAAATTATAGGGTTTTAATATTGTGTATGGTCTATTTTACATGGAATTATTCAAAATTAAAGCAAGATGAAAATATTGCATATTGTTCCCTTTTGAACTTATCGGAGTTTTTCTGCTGAACTTTTAACAGTTTTGACCATGATATTTGGTGTCATCAAAGTGCGCCGTGACCTGTAACAATCTAAAGGTTAGATATTTATTGAAGACACTTCCTTGACTTTATGAACGAATGTGAATCGCAAGCGACAGGATGGAGTGTTCCAAATATGTAACTGCACCCTGATGATCTGAAAAATGCTTGGACGCCCAACATCTAAATGTGACTACTGTGAAGTACGAATTTTTTTATTTGGAAGTCGGTTGAATTTTTTTTTTTTTAATATTTTTATCTACTAGGTACCTATAAAGTTGGTCAAAATTAATCTAGCGGTGTGTACTTGATAAGCGACGAAGTAAAGATAAACAGCCAGCACGACAATACCCACAATACAATTGTGTTAAAAATTGCAGGAGTTATATGTTGCAGTCAAAACTCTTAACCAGTCAAAAGTACTTTTGACTGATTAACACCTGTGCTAAGATAGGTCGACGAAATATGTAATGTATAATCCTATTTCTGGGGGGTTTAAAAAAAAAATAACCACGAAGGCTAGGCTCCCGCCTTAGCCTTCTAACCTAACCTATCCGAGTCGTGTACGTTACCCCAACAAGAAAGTGTCTCCTAGAGTTATATGAGTAGAACGTATTATTGGTGCCTTATCTGTTGTAAATGTGCCCCCACATAAAAAATGTGTGCCCCCTGTCGTTTTGGAAAAAAACGGAAAAAACGATTCTTGCTGGGGTAACGTTTTTCTAGCAGGAAAATTCTAAACGAATGATCGGAGAGAGAAAAATTGTGCATAGCCAGAGAGCTTATATGTGTGCCAAAATGTGCCCCCAAAAATAAAATCTGTGCCCCTTCAGGTTTTCGAGATATTGCATTTCCTGCTGGAGTAACGTTTTGATGAATCGTATATCTCTAAAACCATTGCATGTGCCCCTGTAGAATAAACATACACGAGTAGCTCTTAATGTGTGCCCCTTAGTGCCCCAATTAGATTTAAGAAAATATTTATAGTTTTCAAGTTATCGCGGTTTTATGAAAACCCGAAAAAACATCGCAGCGCCTAAATGAGACAAGGCATAACTTCGCTGAAAACTGTATTCGGTTCTTCTTGACGATAATAATAACCATACAAAGTTTCAAAACTGTTCATGCATGCGTTTTTGAATAATCATGCTAAAAGTAAAAACGATGGTGTCATAACTTTGACGGCAAAATACAAGGAACTGGCACAATCCCAGATGTGTAGGTGTAAACCAAAATCTTGTGCCTTTAGTCAAAAATATATGGTGAAAATATTGAGCTTCAAATGTTACGCATTAAGTAAATATCAACAAAAAACCAAAATATGTAAACAACGGCTGGTTATCCGACCAAATCTGAATGACTACTAAAAAGCGACGGATTCATACATATCGATGACCTTCTTTATTGGACGTATTATACCTAAGCTGTTGTCCGTACAATCGCGTTCAAAAGTTTTGAGGGCTAATTAAAAAATATATTAAATACACCTTGTGACTATATAAATGAAACAGCTTGTTGATGTGGAAATTATTATTCAATACTCAATACTCAATACTTTATTTCCATTCTTTATTTTTATTCCCTTAATTTTAATTCTTAAAGTAATTATTGCATCAAATCGCAGATCAAATTTCCTACCTATAAATATTGGAAATTATTTGCACGTTGTGTAGTCATTATTATTTAAATCACAGATCAGTTTTTTATAGCCTAACATAATTATAATTAGTAAATTTGCATCACAAAAAATCACAGATCAATATGTATAAGAATAATATTGTGTAAAAAAATATAAAATTTGAAATTACAGATAAATAATATTCTTACGAGTAACTTGCATATACATAGATTCAGATAAAGTGTGTTAGTACAGTAAACCGCATAAAGATATAACTGTAAACATCGAATGTGCACAAATTAACTGATGGTATTTGGCTATAAATAAACATATTTATCCCATAAACGTAACAACATTATCACATGACTGTGGAATGACACTTAGATATCTAAAACGCCATCAAATCAAAATTATGTGACACTACATAATCAGCATTAATATAATCGTTGGTTAATAATTATAAATCCCTCATAGGTACGTAATACGACATACAAAATGGAAAGGCGTTGTTGCATCTGTGATGCAACAACGCCGTTGATATATAACAACGTTGATATATATCATATATATATCAACACAATGCTCTAAGTTCATAAAGATGTAGGAATGAGTTTTTCTGTTTTTTCTTTTTTCCTACGCCTTTATTTAGTACGAACATATTTAGTGTCAGTTTATTTGTTGTCACGAAACGTCGCTGCAATTTGTACAAAAAAAAATACGTGTGAATAACAGTGCATTTCCAAATAAAGAAGCGAGTATTATTTTCATAGCATTAGCCTATTAATACAATTCATGTATGTATCGTCTTTATCTATATATTACAAGTTATTCTGATATTGTGGCTAATTGAGGTTGTTTCTCACGAAAATGCTACACATATGAGTCACATTTCGTCACTCATATGACGTAACTCACATCTACGTGTAAAGTTAAAACATGTTTACACTGCGGCTGAAAATTTTAACAAATTATATGCCGGCGGCGTCCGGTGTTATCTCCATACAAAACGTTTCACTAATAAATAAATCTGACATTTATGGAAAACAGATATAAAAGAGTTTGTGTAATTTTTTTTAAAAAATAATTTGGAGGTTTCGAATAAATGCTGAATTTGATCATTAAACCTGCATTTTAGCTCCCTGCCGGACCCTGCTCAATTTGAGCAGTAGGACATAGTTACATGTAAACTCTGCTTTACAATAAATGTGACTTACATTAGTATAAAAATACAGGTATGTCACAAAACAGTTTGGTCACGATTTTGAGCATGTTAGTCACATGTACATTTTATTTGAAAATGGCTCTTATAAATTATTTATTTATTTATTTATGAATGGGCTAGCTCTTGACCTCGATCAAATGTACTTAATCATGTATAAGGTCATAGAAACAGCTATTAAAATATAATCCAATAACAACTTTACTTTATTAGATATTACTTTTCTACTTCAGTGTACTCAGGCACAACACGTGTGAACCGGTTAGTGAGTAAAGTAAAGAAGGTCATCGATATGTATGAATCCGTCGCTTTTTAGTAGTCATTCAGATTTGGTCGGATAACCAGCCGTTGTTTACATATTTTGGTTTTTTGTTGATATTTACTTAATGCGTAACATTTGAAGCTCAATATTTTCACCATATATTTTTGACTAAAGGCACAAGATTTTGGTTTACACCTACACATCTGGGATTGTGCCAGTTCCTTGTATTTTGCCGTCAAAGTTATGACACCATCGTTTTTACTTTTAGCATGATTATTCAAAAACGCATGCATGAACAGTTTTGAAACTTTGTATGGTTATTATTATCGTCAAGAAGAACCGAATACAGTTTTCAGCGAAGTTATGCCTTGTCTCATTTAGGCGCTGCGATGTTTTTTCGGGTTTTCATAAAACCGCGATAACTTGAAAACTATAAATATTTTCTTAAATCTAATTGGGGCACTAAGGGGCACACATTAAGAGCTACTCGTGTATGTTTATTCTACAGGGGCACATGCAATGGTTTTAGAGATATACGATTCATCAAAACGTTACTCCAGCAGGAAATGCAATATCTCGAAAACCTGAAGGGGCACAGATTTTATTTTTGGGGGCACATTTTGGCACACATATAAGCTCTCTGGCTATGCACAATTTTTCTCTCTCCGATCATTCGTTTAGAATTTTCCTGCTAGAAAAACGTTACCCCAGCAAGAATCGTTTTTTCCGTTTTTTTTCCAAAACGACAGGGGGCACACATTTTTTATGTGGGGGCACATTTACAACAGATAAGGCACCAATAATACGTTCTACTCATATAACTCTAGGAGACACTTTCTTGTTGGGGTAACGTACACATCCGAGTCGGGGTACTCTGAGTTGGGGTGTTAACCATAATGACGTTTTTAACTCTACTTGCAAAATCAGTCAAAAGTACTTTTGAATGATATTGCTAGTCAATAGTACTTTTGACTGGTTAACAGTTTTGACTGCAACATATACACACATACCTTGTCATGTATATCACTCCTGTCGTGCCGAACAAAAGTCTGCGACTATCACGGTAAGGCGTGACTGATCGTGAATAGGCGTCATGCCAGTATCCTTGGCAGACTGATAAAGCGGTTTTACTAGGATCATGTCTACATTAGCTTTCACTAATTTGTACCAGTCAAAGGGCAAGAATATCCGTGTTCGCTTTTTTTTCCCAGACCAACCTATGTAAGGTTACACAAAGGTTATCGTTTACAGGTTACACTTTAACCTGTAAAAGGGTAATCAATCTACTTACCGTTTTCCTCATTATGCTGGAGCCGGCTTCCAGTCTAATTAGACTGGAAGCCGAAAAATACTGGTACATCTAATTAGATGTACCAGTATTTTTCAAAGCAGTAACTAGTGTACGAGCAAACCCGTACATATCAATCGTTTCATTTTTATGCTAACATCGACGCGCAGCGAATGAATAAAAATCAAACGTTTGAGTAAGCGTTAGTAGTTGCATAGCATCGTTGAAAGACTCATTCATCTATCAGCTTCGAGTGTTTAATCAATACACAAATTGAACATAAAACAGTTTTTCATTTTAAATGTACCTACAACTAAGGCCCGGGTCGTCGGCGCGTTGTGTTCTACGCGCGCCTCAAAGAGATGTCAGCAAAGTAGACGGGGCCGTCACGGCCAGAGCCTGCTAGGGTTGCGGAATTTGTTCGAAAGCGTTACCGCGGCCCTGGAACGCAAAGGGCATAAGGAGAAACACAGATGGGTTTTAGTAAGTTAGAGTCTGACACTCCCTTTCGCTCCACCCAGAACGGAAGAAGTCATTTGATGATTTCCCATCCATAAAAAAAAGTACCTTGACTTATGAAGTTAAGACAGACACGAATATTAATTACATAAACACGTAAGTGGTCAAACGCTTCTGGAAATTGGTCAAATTTCTATCCGCAAAAGGCTCCTATCCAAACAATGAACATTGAAATTAAAAATAATTACCTAAACGACTTACCAGACAAAATAATACCCGTAAAATTTATTTATTACGTAAAAATAAGAAACACTACAAACCAGACCAAGTCACCATGTCTGATGCTTTCTTTATAAGTACCTACTACTAACAAAACAGACGCATCAAAAGTTAATTATACACTTTCGCGCTCAGACTTAACGAAACGGAAATGAGATGAAAAATTTGTTAATTACCAAGGAAAGTGAACGAAATTGTTTTAGATTGTGCTCATAAAAGCTGAACGGTGGAACCCCTCCTTAAGTCGGATAATCCGGTGATGGAGATAAGTGAAATTTCAACAGTGTCTCACTAGTAAATGGCGTTTTAAAAGACCAAAATGACATGTAGTGTAATGCTAAAAATTTGAATTATTTATTTATGGCTCTCCCTCAGCGCAAAATTACTGTAAATGAGATTCATTGCTTCTTAACTCGACCCAATTAATTGATATAAAGTGTCTATCGAACGAGGTAATTATAGTTTCCAAGTGCTGTATCAGCGCAAGCTAAACAAAAATAGCTGAAATAACTATTATGCTATCCCATCACTTCCCGTAGATGTCGTAAGAGGCGACTTAGGGCCTCACCAGAGAATGGGCAGCAGCATTATCTGTAGGTACATTGCTACAGCTACACTACGATCGCCAACCCGCCTGCCAAGCGTGGTGATTATGGCAAATCTCCCCATTTGGGGGAGGCTTATGTCGAACAGTGGACGTCTATCGGCTGATATGATTATGATGATGATGATGAACTACATGTTGTAATAAAGATATGTAAGTATACCTAAGCGTTTGTAGCAAATGGGGATTGCCTTTAAATGCGCCCAAACAAACGAAAAGTAAGGCGTGTCAAAGTTCAAAGTTTGACATCATAAATAACTTCTCAGTTCCGAAGAGTCAAAAGCCGAGGACGATTCTTCTCCCATAAAAGTCAAGAGCAATCAAACAACGACATTTTAATATTTTACCACAATATTGCAACACAACAATAATGTTAATAAAGATGTAAATAAAAAAGACATCTAGGTACCGGAGTGGCTGACCCATCGAAAAAAATAGTATTTAATCGCATAATAAACAATACTATGAACATTTTAGTCCAAGACGTAGGCGGCAGCGATTGGAATTGATGATGTATGCTGACTTTCACTCTTACATTTTATAAACACAACCGATGCATGAGCCAAATAATCATTCTTAGAACAGTAAAGGTATGATTAAATGATTAATAAATTAATGTTTTATCTAAATCATGATGTCAGAGATATTATGAAGCATCGTAATTATATTATAACAAACTTTGCCTGTGGATCGAGAGTCAAATTCTGAGAGGCCATCCAACACAGTACTTACATTACATTATATTGGTAGGTAGGTACTTATAAAGTTTTTTTAAATATAAAATGTAAATAGTGTCTCATCAAAAAACAAATAAAAATAAAAAGCTTGTAACTACATGTAACGGTTTCAAGTGAAATCTTGATGTTATTTGGCTTTTTTTTCCAAGGGGTGCATGACGATGATCTTAAGTCATGGGTCCGCTGCTAAAAAACATATTTTGGGAAAGGTTAGTTGCTAGTTCTGAAACAGGCCTAACACTTGAAACACAACAACACAAGAAGAATTTGTAGCGGTATTAATGCCGCGACAAAAAAATCTACGTAGCAGAATCAACATCACAACAAATGAGACTCGCAGCGCCATCTATCTCGTCAGCTGCAAACTAACTTGACGAAATCCTAAATCGCGAACATATACAAAGCCCGAATATCAAATGTCGGGTAGTTGTCCACCAGACACAACATCCGTCTGGTCGGAGGATCCTCCCTTTTCAACGGAGGTATGCGGGATTTTACTCTGTTCCGCTAGCTCTTAAAAATGTTCCTGTCATCAAAGCTTTTAAACGAGCCCTTCATTTTCCCACATTAGCATCACTAGCTTATTCATTGTCCGCTAATACGATTTTAATGCCCCGCCATCGCCTTTCCCTTAAACAGCAATTAGGTCCCGTTTAATCGCAAAACTTCGTGCGAAAAGCATCTATTGTCAAAAATAACGTGTCGAGGCTGCGCATAACCAATGGCGGAGAGACAATAGCTTTAGCTAATAATATTTATAATGCAAGGCTGCGCGGGAGTCGCGTGGAGAATTCACACTTCCTAGCACTTGTTTGTTTGTGTTTCGAGTTAGTGTTTTCTCCGGTTTGTTAGGTAGGTACAAGTTTTTTTTTTCAGATACTGTTGCTTTAATTCAAGTAGACTTGTGCTTTGCAGTCTTCGTAGGGATGTGCCCTAAGTCGCTGGACACACAGAAAAGATGTCAGACGAGAACGGGGCGCGGACAGGGCACAGACGGGGCGCCGTCGCAACCTTTTAAAACATATAGAAAAGACGAGGCACGGATGTGACGCTGGGTGCCGCTTGAGTTCCAAAGATGTATTGAAATGATATTAATGATGATGAATGTGAATTGTGGTGGTGTAATTGTGCGTGACAGCGACGCCCGAGTCACCTCGCTCGGCGGAGGCACCTGCGCCCAAACCCCCGTACCCCCGTTGTCGCCAGTCCCTCGTCCGCTCGCGCCCGTGCCCCGTCCTTTCTGTATGTCTTACAATAGGGCGCAGACGAGTAAGCGTCGTGTCCGCGCCCTGTCCTTTCTATATGTTTTGCATCGCGACGCTTCTATAAATTTTGTATGTAAGAAAGGGACGCGGAAGAGACATAAGTCTGCGCCCCGTCCTCGTCTTACGTCTTTTCTGTGTGTCCAGCGCCAACAGGCGTTGCACAGAAAAGTTTCGGGGTAGTCTTTTAAGAAGTTTCTGCATCCTCCGGCCTCCTTCCGTGCTTATGGTGATCACTACGCTGGTTTTAGTCAGCGAAAAATCCCATACTCTCTGACCTTTTTGCTGACAGTCCAGGCTCCTTTTGAAGGTTTACCCCGAAAAAAAAAAAGAACAACACTATTTATAACTGAGGGCTGACTAGGATTCGCGAGGAGATTTCACAGCCTAGGTACTATTTGTCTTACATGTTAATGGCATACCTCTATTTTCTCCAGGTTCTGTTTTAACCCGTATGTACCAAACTATGGTTAGAGGTTAACTTTTCTATCTACAAGATGTTGTTGTTTAAGTGCGAGTGTCTAGCACATGTCCAGTTTTCTTTTAACTAGTTTGCTCTATGACCTTACATTGAGTAAACAACTAACTAGGGTTACCAATAAGTCGACAGTTTGGATATCTTATGTTTAATTTTATGTTGTTACTAGCTGTCCCCCGCGGCTTCGCTCCCGTCAACTGGCTACCTACCTACCTACCCTACACCTACCCTACACCTACCCTACACCTACCCTACACCTACCCTACACCTACCCTACACCTACCCTACACCTACCCTAAGGATTCTTAAATTTTCTAATTTTCATTTTTTTTTTTTTTTTTTTTTTTCGTAAGAACCTTCTCCTGACAATAACAAACACAACAAAAAAAGAATTGGCGAAATCGGTTCAGTTATTCTCGAGTTTTGCGCTTACCAACACATTTTGCGATTCATTTTTATATATAAGATTTATACGTCGCAGCCAACTAGCTTAATCAGTAACCGTTTCATTAAAAGTCTAGCCTTTTCATTGAACTGCGCTGTTTAATCAGCGACTTATGTGGCATGGGCAAGTCATTAAACGATATTGAACAATCGCAGAAAAATCAGCGCATTTACAAGAAAAGGCTAGGCCACCAATTACTTAAACGGCTGATCAAGCTAATTGGCTCTGACATATATATTACTAGCTTTTACCCGCGACTTCGTACGCACATAATATCAAGTATGAAATATACTTTACGACCTATTCTCATACCTACCAAAGATAATAAATAAAATCATAAAATCGGTTTCGAAGGAGTGTTCTTTTTTATAAATAAGATGAAATAATAGATAAATAGAAGATAAACAATTACCAGGCTAACTTCCTGTAGAAAAAGCTTCATAGATTTTTTTTAACTTTATGCTGTCTCACAGCTTGGTTAAGACCTCCCCATGTTTTTCCAGCTAACTTTATTTCCCGTCTTCTCTCGACTACATAGCAATTTTTAAAACTCACGGGTTCTTTCCAACCACATTGACTTTTTTTTCAAATAAGAAAAATATTGCTAACATATATATTTTTATTTTGTTACAGGACCACTCAAAGCAGCTACTGGAACACTTAACAGAGTCTGAAAAAATATTCCTATTCGGTGCCAACCCTAACGGTGCGTACGAGTTGTTTTACTTAAATTTCACACAGTTACTATTAATTATTTTTAATTATAAGTACTAGAGACTATTATGTGTAATAATCGAGTCAATAATCTTATCTATTCAGTGCTTGTTGCAACACTGTTTTCAAGATCATGTATTTCTCGAAAAATAATGAGTGATTGAGTGACTGACAGACAACGCAGTCGAAACTACTGGTCGTAGAACGCTGAAATTGACATGTAGGTTCCTTGCGGAGTGTAGAGGAGCACTAAGGCTAAGAACTCACGGAGCGATTTTCACCCGCGACCGCCGCCGCCGCGTTGGTGGAACTGCGGTTTTATTTCTAAACTCACGAGACCGGTTATTTGCGCGACGCAGCCGTCGCGCTTGCGATCATCGCCCGCAGATTACTGTACCCCCTACCCCCCGCCGGCCACCGCAGTCGCCCGCCAACCGATCGCAGAGGGCGCGGGCGCCACCCGCCGAGGCTGCGGGTGACCGCGGCCCGCGCGATTCTACTAGTTGCCCGCCGGTGCAGCGGGAACCGCAAACAACCGCACACACCGCGGGCGTAACACGCGTTGTGAGTTGTGCTTTAATTATTTACATATATATCTGCATTCTACAGAAGCTGCGGGCCCGCAACCGCAGCGGACGCGGGCGAAAATCGCTCCGTAAGTTCTTAGCCTAAGAGAGGATTTCCCAAAATTCCTACGGGAACGGGAATAAACAGGATAATGTGCGTACGAAGCCGCGAGCGAAAGCTAGTTAATTATATTATTTAACTCGTAATTTATACGAAAACAGTTTCACCAAACAAATATTTTAACGTATTATGCATTGTATACGTATTTAAAAATTTTCAAAACATAATGTGACTTTAACATAGGGCCATGTTGATGTCCGTTGAAAAGTAGAAACAGGGCCATGTGGCCCTCTTTTGTAGTACTTACCTATAACCTATGTAGTACAGATACTAACGACCTAGATAAGTAACTTTATATTATTGCCCAGCTCATCATCAACTTTAATAGACCCACTACTGCTTCTCTGGTTTAACTACCCATCAGACCACGACTCCTATGAAAGTAATTACTTATGCGTATGAGTAGAACACTAATGATCAAAGAAAAACAGAAAGTATGCTGTTTATTATACCGCGAAAGCTGTAGAGCTCAAATAAGGTGAATTAAAGGTGTCGACAGACCATGGGAGAAACCACTTTTTGATACACAAGCTGTATTTGTCAATCAAGACTTAAGAGTTCAATATGTCCGTATGAGTCTTGAATTTCTAGAAGAAAATTTAGTCTTTAACAATTCAGTCAAATCACATATAAATTAATCCATTGTAAGTTAATCTAAAGAAATAGTGTGTTTCCATATAGAATAACGGATACATTGTTGGAGTGGCCAATGGGGTATTCTTCTAGGTAGAAAAAATATAATTCTGTTTAGTCCAACAGTTCCATTTTCAAAAAATATTGTTTTGTTGCTATTTCAAATCGCTAAAAAATTATAAAGATAAAGCGCATCAAAGTTCAAGACAGGGGGCTGGTGATGTCACGTTGCTAAGTAATAATTGTACTATCGTAGTGACGTCGATCTACAACGTGTAACAGAATAAACGCACTACCTCTTAAGGGGTATTAGGTATTCATCCTTTTATACAACTTTTACTATGAGACCAATACAGTTTTAGTTTTCATTAAAATCGATCTCGAGACTCCTTTCAGTGTTTTTCGACATTCCTCATAGTCTCGGATTTGGCCATCCACGCACACTTTAAAAATCATCCTTTATATAATTGCTATTGTTACGTATATAAGTTGTAGGTACTTACTATGGACTTTTACAGCCAGAAATAAATGAATTTTATTAATTTACTAGTGGCCCGCTACACAAACCTCGCCATGACAATAACGAACACAACAAAAAAGAATTATTTAAACCGTTCAAGCCGTTTTTGAATTTCAGCGAGACTAACGAACAGTAATTGATTTATATTATATACGAGTACATCTAAGAGAAGAAAGAAAATGTAGAATATAGATTTTCAATGTACACCCCGTTCTATTTCAGAAGCACAATTCGAAGTAGCACATCTCAAGCAGCCAAAGCGTCGTAAACGCTCACTCCTGTACGACGATCAAGACCTAGTCGGGCTGAAGAAGCATCTAGACATCAAGCTTAGCCCAAGAAACAGTTTCCTAGACCCTCAGTTCCTGCTAATGAGAAGGTGGTCCAATAACACGGAGGCGGTACTGGACCATACTGATGAGGAGGTGGATCTGTGTTATTATCGGAGTGATAATGCAGCTCTCTATGTTTGTGATGATGTGGTGAGTCCAAAACTGTTTAAAACATCTTTTTTTTTAGTTTATGCTATTCCAGTGGTGGACAAAGGCCTGAGGGTTTTGAACCCTAGTTCATCCGGGAATTCTCTTCTAAGCCACTTTGCAGTTTTCCCATCTCAGCACGTTTCTAGGTCGTCTTCCATACCACCTCAAAAACAATAATAATAGACATGTGAAAATTGTGATTCAGACACTAGAAATTCTTAATTAGATTCCTTTTTAATTTCGAAACCAATTGTTATTTTCACAAAAGAATGTTAATAGAGAAAACCTAATAAACTCCACACACAATACGCAGTAAAAGCTGTTATTACATACATCCGTTGTTAAATACGTAGTCGTCATTAGTGTCCGAGATATCTAGGCCGAAGAAATTTTAATATCCAACAATTAATTCTAGACACAATCATGAGAAATTTTAATTGCACTTTCATTTCATAATTTCTTCTTTTACAGAGAGGCTTAGTCAAGTCTAATGACACCTACTATTTTATACATCCATTGCCAGAAAGATTTCACGATGACCATACAAAAGCACACGTCATAGTTAAAAAGCAAATTTCATCAAATCCAGTCAATGAAGATGATACATGTATAGAAAGAGATAACATAATTCCTGATGAACCACAACCAGCTAAAACATGGTCGAAGCATAGAAGAAAACGAGCAGCACCAGTCAGTGATGTAGGTAATAATTTAGAAGGATTCAAAGTTAATTTAGCACATAGAAATAAGACTTTAACAGACTTTATACAGAAACTATCGAATGGGGTGAACAGGCAACGAAGAGCAGTACTACCGGCAGTGTTTGTGGAAACTGCAGTATTTGTTGATAGAGACTTGTACAAGCATATGACAGTAAATTTTCCTAAAGACACAGAAAGAGAATTAGTGAGATTCGTACTGGCGATGATAAATGCAGTACAGTTAATATACCACGATCCTTCGCTAGGGAGGCCTGTGAACTTTATACTCAAGAGACTGGAGATTTTGCACGAAGACCCAGCTAATTTGAAGAGGCCACATGATATAGACAGGTTTTTGAGTAACTTCTGTACGTGGCAAAGACTGGAGAATCCTCCGGGCGACAATGATCCGTTGCACTGGGATCATGCACTGATTTTGACTGGATTGGATCTGTATGTTGTCAACAAGAATGGAAAAGTTAGCAGTCAAGTTGTAGGTAAGTCACTCTATAATATTTTATTTTATTTTCTTTTGAAAACTTAGAAAACGAAAATAAACGCGATAAAGTTTAAGGTTAGACTGTACAAGTCTGCTTACGTAGATCCAAATCATTGTTAAATTAACCTTATCAGACTAATGAGAATAGACCATAGAAAATTGTTCAAATTATGACGATTCGAACATCAGCGATAAAGAAACGTCTGGGAAAGCAGTCGCTTGCAGCATAGCTAATGGTGAAAACCGTATGAATATGAAGATAGAGTCCGCCAGATACTTTTATTTATCAACTTCTTAACATTTGTTACCCAAGTAAAAGCTTCATATTACAAAAAAAAAACATATATCGTTCATTACAGCAATGATTATTTAATGCTAAGTAGTTTATAACGACTCAATATTACGCCTACTTATAACTTTTGTTATTAGGATTTGTGACGCTTTCATCAGGCGTAATGCTCTACATCTAATTGGTGCGGTAATAATGTATTACGTCCGTCATGTTAGTATTTTTTGTATTAATATTTTCTGGTCAGGTAAAGCACGCGAATGAATTTGCAGATTTTGTCAAATGTATTACCTATGTATGTAATTTTAACTTATAACGTTCTCTATTATACTCAGAGATTGTGGGAAATACAGGATTGGACTGAAATTTGAAAAGATATGAAAGGATTGTTCCAAGAAGAATCTAAATAAGAACGGGTTAATAAACAAAATTGTTCCTTGTCGTCAATTGATTTTTTAATGACATCCCACCCACACACACAAAACGTTTTGAACACATGTATTGTGCGTACAGCTAAGTAGTCATGTTCCCTGCCAGAGTCTGTGTTTCCTGATAGCTACAAACTGGGAGTTTTTGAGTCAAGAGTGAATAGGTTACATCTAGGCAAGCGTGCTACATCTTCGAGCACATCATCGCTTACCAGTAGTTGAGATAGTGGTCAAGCGCGTGCCTATCAATAATAAAAAATGTCCTGAAGAAGCCAATTAAATCTTTTGTCTCCACAGGATTGGCGCCTGTAGCTGGAATGTGCACCGTTACTAGTAGTTGCACAGTCAATGAAGGACGGCACTTCGAAAGCGTCTACGTAGTGGCTCACGAAATCGGACACAAGTTAGTTACTATATATGTTTACTGTTGTTTACTTCTTAGATTAATAGGGTATTTGACTAACAACTATAAAAATCTACATATTTTATGTAGAAAGATTTTACTAAACTAGTGAAGTTATTCACGTTTGAAGTTATTCTTCTATCATTGTCGAGCAAAACGTCGTCTGTACGGGATGGCGGATAAGAAGTGCTGTCTCTTTTATTATAGGTTTTAAAACATTTACAAATTCGTGATATTTTTAGTGTTTTTCTCTACATTTTGAGAATCGTAATATCAAAAACCTTAGAACTTGTCATTTAATTTAATCTCTAAAATTGTCCTGTTAATGCAAACTTTTAGATTTAATTATTTTAAGCTTCATTCAGCGATCATCTTTCTATTCAATCATACCTCTTTAAATCGCATTTGCAGTTGTTTAAAACAACAGTTCAGTCATTATGATTTAGTCTCCAGTCATTGCTGCATAGCTCGAACTGACTCAAACACAGTCTTACACTTGACACCACCACATTCACATACGCAGGCACCTCATATCATACTCACACAACACAAAATACACACGTTTTCCAGTCATACACAAACACAGTCACACAACACAAACAAAACACACGATGCCCAATCACACATGCAGAATCAACCATACACAACACAGTCATCTTACTTTCTAATTTTAATTTACCTTTATAATACTTTAATTCACTTTTTAACTTTTTTTTTTTTTTCCTTTGTTTTTCAAACATAATAATTATATTCTTTTTGTATAATTTAATATCAGCCGGTCAGCTCTTAATTTCCATAAGGGTTTATAGAGTGCAAGTGACAGTAGAACACTGACTCCTAAGTCACAGGTATTCCTAGTTTAGGAGTCAGGGTTTCAACTTTTGAGCGCCTTTTACAATTAAGAACTTTAACTAGATATTAAGCATATTGTAAGGATTTGTATCAATAAAGTATTATTATTATTATTATTTTCTTTATATAAGGTAGGTACATACATATAAAATACATTTTTAAATATTAAAATTCAAAGATATCAAATTATTTAAAAATGTAAAAAATAGTAGCCTACCGGTATCGGGAACAGGGTCCAAGCTACCGGCGGTCAGGGGCTCCAGAGAGAGGAACCTCCTAACGATGCGAGCCGTGTCCAGAAGTACTGCTCTCTGAATCAAGCCCTTGATCCAGCTGCCTAACGAGAGCCTCCTAAGATGTTGGTCGAGGCTCGTGGCTATTAAGCCGTTGGCTGACACGACTATCGGTACAATGATTGCCGAATTCACATCCCACATGTCGACAACCTCGCGAGCCAAGTCAAGATATTTGATTTGTTTATCTTTCTCGGCTTTCACGAGGTTCTCGTCATGCGGAACGGTGATATCTACAATCATTGCACGCCTCTCGATTCGGTCCACCACCACTATATCAGGCTTATTTGCAATAATAGTCCTGTCAGTGATGATGGACCGATCCCAGTACAATGTGATACTGCCATTATCGAGAACTGGGTCGGGCACATACCTGTAGTACGGAACCTCCGATTCCACAAGAGAGTATTTCATAGCAAGTTGCTGATGGATAATCCTGGCTACAAGGTTGTGTCTATGCAAATATTCTCCATTAGCAAGACGAGAACAACCAGAGATAATGTGGCGAATTGATTCTCCCGGACGGTGACATGCCCAGACATGCCCGACATATGTCAACCGTGCCGTCCTTCACAATAAATCTCCGGTAGTTTTTCGTCATGATAACTTCGTCCATAATTGCACAGACAAAACCTTCGGTTTCCCCAAAGAGGTCACCAAACCGTAGCCAGGCTACGGACGCTAATTGATCCACGTCGGGCCCGTGTAGGGCCCGGAAAAAGCGTCCGTGAAGTTCCTTACTCTGCCATACCGCCCTGCGATCGTTGGTGTCAAGCACTGCAGGTTTGCGCCAGTTCTCATTTGCCAAGGAGAGCAGGGTGAGTCCCTTGTCCACCGCCACTACATCTCGATGCATACCCGCGTCGACAGCTAGGAAATATTCCCTGAGACTGCATATCTCGCGATTGTGGATAGTCTTAGCACTTAAAAAGCCTCGACCTCCACATTTTCGCGGGATATAGTCTCATTACCGACGACCGTGGGTGATGCATTCGATGTGCAGTTAGCAGTGTACGAACCCGCCTATCCAGGGCGTCAAGTTCCGTTTGAGTCCATTTGAGTACGCCGAAAGAGTACATCAATACCGGCATGACCCATCCGTTGAAAGCGCGCACCTTGTTTCCGCCCGACAGAAGGCTGTTGAAAACCTTCTTCAGGCGGCCAAAGAAGCGCTCCTTCAACGAATGCTTCACGTCAGTAACACTGATGCCTAACGCTTCCGACATACCTAAATACTTGTAAGTTTCGGTATGTCGGTTTATTATTATTATTTTCTTTATTTAAGGTACATACATATAAAATACATTTTTAAATATTAAAATACAAAGATATCAAATTATTTAAAAATGTAAAAAATAGTAGCCCACCGGTATCGGGAACAGGGTCCAAGCTACCGGCGGTCAGGGCTCCAGAGAGAGGAACCTCCTAACGATGCGAGCCGTGTCCAGAAGTACTGCTCTCTGAATCAAGCCCTTGATCCAGCTGCCTAACGAGAGCCTCCTAAGATGTTGGTCGAGGCTCGTGGCTATTAAGCCGTTGGCTGACACGACTATCGGTACAATGATTGCCGAATTCACATCCCACATGTCGACATTATTATTATTATTCTCTTTATTCATCTTTTTTTACATACTTTTTATATTTTTAAATATTTCAAAAACAAAAAAAAAATCAATAAAAAAACATTTAAAAATAGAAATATAGTAGTCCGCCGGTGTCGGGAGCTGGGTATTATTATTATTATTATTATTGCTGCTGAAATCATTAAAACAACAATTTTTAGGTAGCATTGTAATTTTCTAAATTCAATCTGATTTCGGCAATCTTTGTAGTTTCCAACATGATGTTGATTTGTAGTTTTGGGGTATTACAAAACGCAATAGAATTGTCATAATTATTTCTAAAGAGTGTTTAACAGTTAGCCTGCTAAGTCAGGCATGAACTGCTGTAAAATTCTTCAGTTAATTTAAAGCAACTATTAACCACTGCTTGGTCTGATCTTTGACCTTGCTTAGCAGCGTGAAGTTTACATAAATTTATTACCAGAAGCGACCGCGAAGCTATGAAAAATTTAGTTTATAGTTATGTCACAAATAAATTAAATGTGAGACGTACCAAATTACAATCGATGACCTGCAGCTGAGTTATGTCAAGTTATTCAATTGAAAGACGCAACCGAAAATGATGATTGTTACTAGAATAAATTAGTTTTAGTTTACAGCCAATTCGAAATTGTGAAAACTTCTGCTTTCTCAGTTACGACTTGCCTTATTTAAGTTTGATCTCTATTGAAAACCATGAATTTTGTAAAATTGTATAAGAGCTAGAAGATTGGCAAGATTATTTTACAATCTATAAAAGTTTATGTTCTTCTGTTCCACTTTCTTCTTGCCTGCTTTTGTTTCATGTTACCTACTTGGGGTCAGCAACAAGTTTTCAACTATATTGTCTCACACATAATCCATCTTTCTTTTGGTCTCCCTCTTCGTTTTCATCTGGATCAACATTTATTGTCATCACTATTTTACCTCAACCATCTTAAATTTCAGCCTAGGTATGCGCCACGATGGACCACTTGCAGACAACGGCTGTGACCCCAGCGCCTATATCATGAGCCCCACCCTTGGAAGTGGGAAGATCACCTGGTCGCAGTGCAGCAAGACTTATCTGCAGAAGTTTCTGGAGTAAGCTTTACATTATATTTGTTGACTCTGACTAAGATCATCAGGCTGAATTAAAATATTGTCACCCACACATCGACATAATTATATAGTACGTAGCACCAACAACCAACTACAAGTTGCAGAAGACGACACAAAAATCTTGGAACGCGATAAAAGTTTACGATAACCCAAAAACAACAGTCAGCCATCCTGCCAAATACATCACACGTCAACCGACCTCAGTTATTGGATTCTCCCTTGTCAACAGAGGAGTTTATCACCTTGTTTTTCCATATTCAAAGGGCTATAATGATAGACATCGGTCACGACAGGCATTGAAATTGTTTTAGCGTTTTATATTTAATTCGCGAGATATGCTTATGTGTTTTAATCCTTTATTATCATTGTTTTTACAGCACAGTGCAATCCCGATGTCTCCTAGATCATGGCAACTCAGCTGGCCAATTGGACCACAGTGCAGAAGGCATCTTACCTGGAGAGAGATTTGATGCCGATCAGCAATGTAAGAATCTATCCGGAATACTTTTGTGTTTTTATGTGAGAGCAAATAATGGTCCTACACACTATAGTGAGTCCCGGCTAAATTACTAATTCGATAAAAACGTAAAGGAACTCAATTTTATTAACTTTTGAATATAGTTGAAGTGAATCAATCTCTGCTGCAAGTCTAGCATTATAAAAAGTCGACATGAGCTGCAGATAAAATTTTAAGTCTTCTTAAACTTTTAGGCATGTTGAAATACGGCCGCGGAAGTCGGCACTCAGGAGCCCAAAGTTTAGAAGATATCTGTAGAGACCTTCACTGCCAGAGGGAAAGATATACGTGGACCTCACATCCAGCTCTGGAGGGAACGAGATGTGGGGAGGACATGGTAAGCTTCCTTATTTCTCGAATCAATTAAAGTAGAAGAATCAAAACTGGAAGCATTTTTGTTGCATTTATAACGACGGATGTGTTGCTGGAGAGTTTGTTGCGCCACTTTTTCCCGGATAAAAACGGGGGAAGTGATGACCAGCAGGCGTTTTGGGAGACAATCTTCTGTTTTTGATGTTGGGCAGTGCTGACTATTCGATTTCATGTGCTTTAGATCTCGACGCTCATTCTTTATTAATTCTCAACAGTACTGTCGCGGTGGTGAATGCGTGGAACGTGAAGGGTCTACCGTTGTCCGCGGCTCGTGGGGACGCTGGTCTGGCTGGTCGGAGTGTGCGTCCGCTTGCCTCGTGGACGACACGCATGCTCCGGCTGCAGCAGGGGTCGCAGTGGCTACTAGGAGGTGTAATAGACCGAGGTTTGTGTTAACTTTAACGTATTCTTTAGCAAATGGTTTGGTCAAGTCAAGGTGTAACCGTGCCGATAACCGACCAACTTGACCTTCTTGGTGTTACGTTGACATCTACCCTCAATTTTGGCAAATTTATAGAGGCAAAGGCTCAAGTGGCTGCCAAAAAGTTGGGAATCCTAGCAAAGGTGCGACGGTACTTCTCTCCGGAACAGCTGCTCAAACTTTATCAAGCGCAAGTTCGATCGTGTATGGAGTACTGCTCGCATCTTTGGGACGGATCTGCCAGATACCAGCTTGATGCCCTTGAGTCAATAGAGAAACGAGCCAAGAGGATCATCGGCAATGATAGTCTCGTCGAGTCGAAGCTCCAAAGCCTCGAGCATCGACGCCGAGTTGCTAGCCTGTCGGTTTTCTATCGGTTGCATTTTGGAGAGTGTGCAACGGAATTACATAGTTTGATTCCGCCTAGCCCGTTCCATAATCGGACCACAAGACGTACGGCGATGCGCCACCGGTACATAGTGGACATCCCACCCACACGCACAAAGCGTTTTGGGAATACATTCATTGTGCGTACAGCTAAGGAGTGGAATTCCCTGCCGGGGTCTGTGTTTCCTGATAGCTACAACCTGGGAGTCTTTAAGTCACGAGTGAATAGGTTACTTCTAGGCAAACGTGCTCCATCTTCGACCACATCGTCGCTTACCATCAGGTGAGATAGTGGTCAAGCGCTTGCCTATCATAATTAAAAAAAAAAAAAAAAAAAGTAGTAGAACCAAAATCAAAAACAATTTCTTAGAAGGCTTATGCTTTTCATTTATATATATATTCCCTTATTAAAATCTGTTGAGTCTAAAGCACTCTTCACGACGAACTAACACGCAATGAAGCTTCCTAAGAGTCTCGAAATCAAAAAGATTTCAAGATACCCAAAATTCACAAAATGGTGATTTTAAAAACAGTGAATCAATCATAGCTGCAACTGAGTCATAAAAAAACTTTAATTTTTCAGACATGACAACGGCAAAAACTACTGCGTAGGACACGACAAGAAGTTCCAATCATGCCACGCTCAACAGGTAAATATTAATCCCTGTATTCCTCATTCTTCTTATCCAATAATGAAGATCTATTTCATTTACCACTTTTTCTCAATTGTAGTGCAGCAACGTACCCAGAATGACAGTGAGAGAGTTCGCGGATCAGATCTGTTTGAGAGCTCGCGATGTGGACCCTGATCTCATTGGAACTGGACTGCAGAGAATCGATTCTGATGGTGAGTACTTGAAACTAACGCTTTCGGTTTTCATAACGAAGCCATTTACTTTGAACGAAGAAGAGAAAGATTCTGCAGATTATTTAGTTATTTCCAAAGAAATTGGTTTTACTACACAAGAAAAAAGTCTTCGACATCCAAGGTTAGTGCCCCGTTTTCAACAATAACGTTATTTATACATATAATAAAACAGTAACGAAAGAAAAACTGTACATTGAGAATTTTCGAGAAAAAATAAGTGGCTTTTGTTAGAAAAACGTAACTGATGACAAAAAGTAACTTTTTAGAATTTTTGTCTGTTTGTATGTGTGTATGGTAGGGCTTCACGCCAAAACTACAGGATAGATTGAATTGAAATTCAGCAAAAATGTTCTTTGTAAACCAAGGAAGACTTTAGGCTACATATTATCAAACCGTATATTATGGGAGGTAAGCAATACTGATTTTAAAAGGTTTTTGTTCGTAATTGAATGCACAAAATGACATGTTAGTTAGTTACAAAACCATTTAGATAATTTTTACACATAAACCTGATAGGAATTGTAGCAATCTAGAAGAAATCAATTTATTATTAACATAATTCAGATACCCGTAATGCCATATGTTGACCGAAAAAGTACTAACTATCAAAAGCATGACAATTACACCAAAATTTATTTTTTAGTTACTAATGGTACTTTTAAAACGTCATAAACAGTGATTCTTTTGATACAAAACTTACCGTTATGCATTTTTTGCATAACATAAAAAAAAGATTTGGTCTGATTGCTCCACTAACGTTATTTTAATTTTTTTGAACGGTTAAGTCTCTCCACTCAACCTGTATAAAGCACCCTGGTTGCTTCTGTACAATTGGACGGAGCTAGGCCGGTAAACTTAGCCAGGACATCTACGCACAACGGAGTCCCTACTCTACTCTATCCGTTGCGGGGTTTTTTTTTATGGATGGGAAATCATCAAAATAACTTCTTCCGCTATGGGTAGACTGGAAGGGAGTGTCAGACTCTTACTGACTAAAACCCATCTGTGTTTCTCCTTATGATCTTTGCGTTCCAGGGTCACGGTGACTCTTTCGAACAAATTCCGCAACCCTGGCAGGCTCTGGCCCTAACGGGCCCCGTCTACTTAGCTGACATCTCTTGGAGGCGCGCATGGAACACAACGCTTCGTCGACCCCGACCAGTGGCGCTATATAGGATGTATAGCTCCATCTATCCTTCTCGCTCGAACGACTCACGATTTAACACGTCATGGTAGGGCCGCTGGTTGTTATCGGGCCGCGAGCCACCCAACGCTCGCTGTCCGCAGGCCCGTGCCTACGGTGGACGAGAATCGCCCCGCGACTCTTGACGCCCGGGGCGTCTTCTTCTGTTTCGGCGGCTAAGGCGTGACGTTTGCCTCTCCTTCACGCGGCCCGCACCTTCCTTTACTAGCATTACTGTTTCGCAAAAGGAGATGACGGCTTCCCACGCCTCCGCGCTCTGGACCATGGAGTGAACCAGAGCCGGCAGCAAGAGGTCGCCGTCGCTGATCGCCTCGACGAGGACACGACGGTGCTCCGCCCAAGCAAGGCAGACCTTCACCGTATGCTCCGCCGTGTCCTCTGCGGGGGTTGACTTCTGTTCTGGTTGGTTTTCCCATGGACAAATTTATGTAGCTCTATCGCGTGTTAACAACCTTAGCAAGTTTCATCAACATCGTGTATCATCATCATTATCCACAGTCCAACTTCGCTCACTGCTGAGCATAGGCCTCTCTTTTCGTGTGCCAATCCCCACGTTCCTGTGCCAGCCTCATCCAAGTTCTACCCACAATGGCAACAATATCTTCCGCCCATCTCGCCGCCGGTCGACCAATACTGCCTTACTCCGCCTATCATCACCGCGCCTTGCCAAGTGTCCTGCCCAGCTCCACTTTAGTTCTACAATTCGTTTTCCGATGTTGAAAACCTTCGTACGTTTTCGGATCTAGACGACGTACCTCTACCAAGCATGGAACGCTCCATGGCTCTCTGTGCAACTATCAGTCTGTACACAGCCTCCTGCGTGAGCGTCCATGTAAGTAAGTAAGTCATGGTAGGAAAAGCACTCTGGTTATAAAGGCAGGAATTCAGACATTTGCGGAATTTGGCAGGCTTCAGAATGTCGTCCATTTTGATAAAAGCGGCCCATCCAAGGTGTGTTCCTCTCGATACCTCCGTTTGTTGATTTTCTTTGCCAATTGAAAGGATATGGCCAAGATAAACATATCGGTTAATCATCTCCAACAATTCATTTCCAGATTTGAATCGCTGAAAATGTTTGCCATAACCTTCGTCTTGGTCATATTCATCCCAAGACCCAACTTAAAAGAAGCATCTTAAAGATTTTGAAGCATTTTCTGGGGGTCATAGAAGTTCTCAGTGAAAACCACAAAGTCATCTGCAAATATTAAGTGAGACAGTTGGGCAGAAAATTGACATTAATAGTCCCAATCTATACCCACATTTTTAACGACATATTCTAGGACTGCTGTGAATAGTTTCGATGAAATGAAAGAAGCATTATCACTACAACGTTTCTCATGAAAAACTATTTGAACAGAAGAGGTGATACTCGACGGCGTGTTGTGTTCCACGCGCGTCATAAAAAGATGTCAGCACAAAGACGAGGCCCGCTAGGGCCAGTGCCTGCCAGGGTTGCAGAATTTGTTCGAAAGAGTCACCGCGGTCCTGGAACGCAAAGGGCATTAGGAGGAACACAGATTGGTTTTAGTCAGTAAGAATCTGACACTCCCTTCCATTCCGCCCAGAGCGAAAGGAGTCATTTGATGTTTTTCCATACATAAAAAAGGAGGCAAGCAATGATAGATATTGACTGTTCGTATTAGATATACGAACACATTGATCTTACCAAGCAACATCATTTTACAATATACATACACGCGAACGAAGTCGCGGGCAACAGCTAGTCACTCATAATTCTTGATAGCCATAAGAGCGGATTTCACCAATAAAACTGAACGCGATCAGTACATCTAAACTGCGATCAAGAGCTGTCAGTGTAAATATTCCATAGAAAAATAATGACACTGACAGCTCATAAACTTGGTTTTTTCGCTGATCGCGTTCAGTTTCATTGGTGAAATTGGCCCTTAGTTAACATGATGATATTCTTGCTAACCACTCAAGCTACGTTTCACTTTGCGTCAAGATGAGCTAAGCAAATAGATCTAGGTATAGTTTTTCATCAATGTGCGGGAGGCTTCCATCAAAAAAGTGCCTCCACCACCGCCAATCATAATAGACGAAGTTAAGAATTATCAAGCGTTCTACGACTCGCTAACTGAAACAATACCAGCAGATTCATTTACCGCGAAAATGATGAATGGGGATTGTGTTAAGGTTAACGCCAAAACAGAAGACTCTTATAGAGTAACTGCCAGGTTTTTGACAGAAAAAGATTACCGTTGGCATTCGTATGAGAATAAGCAAGCTAGACCAATTAGAGTTGTTGTAAAGAAGTTACATTCTTCTTGCCAACCTGATCGAATCAAAGACGATCTAACGACACAGGGACTCAAAATAGAAAAAGTAGACAACAAATTGAGCTGGAAGAGTAAAGAACCACTTAACTTGTTTGTTTTATCATTTAATAATGACGAAGATGTCAACAAAATCTATGGCATAAAGTACATTTTAGGGTGTAAAATTGAAATACACCCACTTAAAACTCCAAAACTTATTCCCCAATGCAAGAGATGCCAGGCATATGGCCATACTCATAAATACTGTAGAAAAGAGCCAAGGTGTGTAAAATGCACTGGCAAGCATCTTACAGCCGACTGTACCAAATCTCCGCAAGAGAAGCCAAAATGTATTCACTGTGGTCTACCTCACCCTGCCAACTATAGAGGGTGTGAAGTAGCTAAACAAATGCAAATAATTAAAAATAAAAATATTAAAAAGAAACATGTGGTACCAACTACTCAACAGTCTCTTCCCTTACAAAATCTTGACAAACAGGCACAGAAAGCAAGTGTCCAGTCAACTGTAAAACCCATGCAAGTAACCAACACTGGTTCCTATGCGGAAGCTTTAAAACAAAGATCACAGCCTTTGAATCTAGAGGATAAGATTAATCAGATCTTAAAGTGTATTACCACATTTGACAAGAGATTAGAGAAACTAGAATCCGGCACTAAAATAGCTGTTCTAAATAATCAAAAATGAATAACACCCTTAAAATAATGGCGTGGAACTCTAATGGGCTCCTCAAACATCAACATGAGTTGCAGGCGGTCCTAGACACAGAAAATATAGACGTGTGTTTGGTCTCCGAAACGCACTTCACCAAGCAATCTTTTGTCAAATTTAGAGGATACATGGTATATAATTCGCTCCACCCCGATAACTCTGCCAGAGGAGGTAGCGCGGTTATAATCAAAGACAACATTAGTCACTACATGCAGTGTAAATATGAAGAACAAGACATTCAAGCCGTGGCAGTATCTGTTAAAACCAAATATTGTCACGTGTCCATTGCGGCCGTATACTGTCCTCCACGGCACATGATAAGAAAAGAGCGATATTTACATCTCTTTGAACTATTAGGCCAGAGATTTATCCTAGGCGGTGATTTTAATGCTAAGCATACGCATTGGGGATCACGACTTACTACAACTAAGGGAAGGCAGCTCTTAAGTGCAGTTAAAGATACACATTCCGAAGTTATGAGCACAGGTAAACCAACGTACTGGCCCACTGACCACCAGAAAATACCGGATCTTATAGATTTTTTTATATGCAAAAACATTTCCGCTAATTACGTCAGTGTGGAGGAAGGTTTTCATATGAACTCGGATCACTCTTCGATTATACTAATGCTTAGTCAAAAAGTTCAACTCAAAGAAAGTCACTTAACCCTGGTTAATAAGTACACAGATTGGGAAAGTTTTGCCCTAGATCTACATAATGTTATCGACCTTAAAACTCCGATAAAAAAGCAAGATCAGCTTGACTCAGAAGTAAACAAATATATTGTTAATATTCAACAATGTGCGTGGAACAACACACCGCAATTAAAACGTAAATATAAGGGATTTATCTATCCTAAAGAAATTGTGGATTTACTATCTGAGAAAAGAAAACAAAGGAAGCAGTGGCAGCGAACAAGGTGCCCGCGAGATAAAACATCACTAAATAACCTAACTAAAAGGTTAAAGAGGAAAATTCTACATTTTGAGGATGAATCTTTGAATACCAACCTTCTGCAGCTAACCAATGACAAATCTACGGATTACTCTCTTTGGAAAGCGACAAGAAATCTGAAAAGGCCGATTACACAAATACCGCCCATCAGAGGGAGAGACGGAAAATGGGCCATAAGCAATGACCAAAAAGCGTTAAGGTTTGCTCAACACTTAGAAGAAACTTTTCAACCCAATGAAAGTTCGATAGAAATTTTTGAGAATGAAAATTTATCGCAAAACCAAAGAATTAAGCTTGTGACTCCTAAAGAAGTAATGAGAGAAATTCAAAATAACATTAGCTCAAAAAAGTCTCCGGGTTACGACCTCATTACAGGTGAAATTCTAAAACACCTCCCGCGCAAAGCCATTGTTAAGCTGACCAAGCTTATCAATGCTGCATTTATCTTAAAACATGTACCTGAGTCATGGAAGGTTGCTGAAGTCATTATGATTGCGAAGCCTGGGAAACCACCCCATGAAGCATCATCTTATAGACCTATTTCTCTGTTGCCCGTGTTATCAAAACTATTCGAAAAACTGTTATTGAAACGGTTAAAACCAATAATAGAAGATAAAAACCTTATTCCAAATCATCAATTTGGCTTCAGGGAAAAACACTCAACAATAGACCAGGTACATAGAATAACTAACATAATTGAAAAAACGCTTGAAAATAAGGAAGTCTGCGCAACCGTGTTTTTAGATGTCGCGCAAGCTTTTGACAAAGTTTGGCATAAAGGTCTAATATTCAAGCTCAGACGCATGCTACCAGAATTTGCGGATATCCTAGAGTCGTATATAACTAATAGAATGTTTAGAATACGGCAGGAGGACGCATATTCCGAGCTAAAAGCTATAAAAGCTGGAGTACCACAAGGAAGTGTGCTTGGCCCAATTTTGTACTTGTTGTACACATGTGACATCCCAGAACTGGAAAACAACACCATTGCGACCTTTGCAGATGATACTGCTATAATGGCCACTGGATCAAGCCACAGAGAAGCAGTAGAAAAAGTTCAACTAGCTGTGAACAAAGTTTATGACTGGACACAAAAATGGAAGATCAAACTGAATGAGTCAAAATCAATTCACATTGACTTCACAAACAAACATTTGGACTATCACCCAATCTACATAAATGGCATGCAAGTGCCTTATGCTAATACAGCCAAATACCTAGGCATAACTCTCGACGCCAAGTTGCGTTGGAAAGCTCATGTCAAAAAGAAAAGGCAGGAACTCGAAATACGATATAAAAGTATGTATTGGTTACTCGGAAGGAAATCCTGTCTATCAATACATAATAAAATTACCTTATACAAGCATATTCTCATGCCAATTTGGACGTATGGTATCCAACTTTGGGGCTGTACTAAACAAAGCAACATCAAAATAATCCAACAATTCCAAAATAAAGTACTCAGGGATGCTGTCAATGCACCCTGGTACATAAGAAATGACGACCTTCACCGTGATCTTAAAATAGAATTCGTCACCAACATTATTCAAAAATTTGCTGAAGCCCACGAACACCGACTTCACCGACACGTGAATGTTGAGGCAATTCAGCTTCTAGACAACACAGACTTAGTGCGTAGGCTAAAAAGAACTAAACCTTTTGAATTAGTGTAGTGTAAAAAGTGAATTAATAATAGTAACAATGATGTGCTATACATATAACACATGAACTTAGTGTTTTTATAAATTTATCAGACTCTAAGAAAGTGCTACGGACTTGTGTAAAAGTGCAAATGGACACTATTCTTAGTTTTAAAATAATCTATCACGTAACATATTAAGTTAGAGTTAAATTGCTTATTAGTCTTTTAGGCTAGATCGTAATTAATTATTAAGAATTTTGTTCTTACTAATAAAACACAAAAAAAAAAAAAAAAATCAATGTGCGGGTGGGGTTCGAACCGGCCTATTATCGCCTGTACGACTATTTAACCATGAAGTTAGTAATAGGTACTTCTTCAGTTTTTTCCTCTATTCTTTCCTGACTAACTAGCTCTTCCTTCACAGATGTAAGCAGTGCGTGTGCGGTCTGGTGCGACACTCGCGGCGGCGGCTACAAGTCTCGCGGCTGGAGCTTGCCGGACGGGACCGCCTGCTCCACTGCGTCTCCTATGTTCTGCATCAGCGGTGTCTGCCAGGTGTGTGTCCTTCACAGATGTAAGCAGTGCGTGTGCGGTCTGGTGCGACACTCGCGGCGGCGGCTACAAGTCTCGCGGCTGGAGCTTGCCGGACGGGACCGCCTGCTCCACTGCGTCTCCTATGTTCTGCATCAGCGGTGTCTGCCAGGTGTGTGTCCTTCACAGATGTAAGCAGTGCGTGTGCGGTCTGGTGCGACACTCGCGGCGGCGGCTACAAGTCTCGCGGCTGGAGCTTGCCGGACGGGACCGCCTGCTCCACTGCGTCTCCTATGTTCTGCATCAGCGGTGTCTGCCAGGTGTGTGTCCTTCACAGATGTAAGCAGTGCGTGTGCGGTCTGGTGCGACACTCGCGGCGGCGGCTACAAGTCTCGCGGCTGGAGCTTGCCGGACGGGACCGCCTGCTCCACTGCGTCTCCTATGTTCTGCATCAGCGGTGTCTGCCAGGTGTGTGTCCTTCACAGATGTAAGCAGTGCGTGTGCGGTCTGGTGCGACACTCGCGGCGGCGGCTACAAGTCTCGCGGCTGGAGCTTGCCGGACGGGACCGCCTGCTCCACTGCGTCTCCTATGTTCTGCATCAGCGGTGTCTGCCAGGTGTGTGTCCTTCACAGATGTAAGCAGTGCGTGTGCGGTCTGGTGCGACACTCGCGGCGGCGGCTACAAGTCTCGCGGCTGGAGCTTGCCGGACGGGACCGCCTGCTCCACTGCGTCTCCTATGTTCTGCATCAGCGGTGTCTGCCAGGTGTGTGTCCTTCACAGATGTAAGCAGTGCGTGTGCGGTCTGGTGCGACACTCGCGGCGGCGGCTACAAGTCTCGCGGCTGGAGCTTGCCGGACGGGACCGCCTGCTCCACTGCGTCTCCTATGTTCTGCATCAGCGGTGTCTGCCAGGTGTGTGTCCTTCACAGATGTAAGCAGTGCGTGTGCGGTCTGGTGCGACACTCGCGGCGGCGGCTACAAGTCTCGCGGCTGGAGCTTGCCGGACGGGACCGCCTGCTCCACTGCGTCTCCTATGTTCTGCATCAGCGGTGTCTGCCAGGTGTGTGTCCTTCACAGATGTAAGCAGTGCGTGTGCGGTCTGGTGCGACACTCGCGGCGGCGGCTACAAGTCTCGCGGCTGGAGCTTGCCGGACGGGACCGCCTGCTCCACTGCGTCTCCTATGTTCTGCATCAGCGGTGTCTGCCAGGTGTGTGTCCTTCACAGATGTAAGCAGTGCGTGTGCGGTCTGGTGCGACACTCGCGGCGGCGGCTACAAGTCTCGCGGCTGGAGCTTGCCGGACGGGACCGCCTGCTCCACTGCGTCTCCTATGTTCTGCATCAGCGGTGTCTGCCAGGTGTGTGTCCTTCACAGATGTAAGCAGTGCGTGTGCGGTCTGGTGCGACACTCGCGGCGGCGGCTACAAGTCTCGCGGCTGGAGCTTGCCGGACGGGACCGCCTGCTCCACTGCGTCTCCTATGTTCTGCATCAGCGGTGTCTGCCAGGTGTGTCCTTCTCAATCTTTATTTCCACTGCTTCCCTTTTTTTTATTCCCACAGGTAGAATAGGATTGCCTGTTACAAAGATTTCTAAAAACTCATCCTGCATTCAGGACAGTCAAGAGATCTCAAGGAATGTTATATAGTTCGTTAATTTAGAACATGCAAGTCACTGAAGTGATGCAACATTAAACAAAAGAAATGCGCTGCTGATTTTGGAATTTTTGTGGATGCTGTGTAAAAACTTTTTTAAACTTTACAAAGTAAGTATAAAATAAATATAATTTCGGACGTCGGTGGTTTTGGTTTCTTCGTTTTTGATACCGGCTTCCGAAATTATAGTTATTTTATACTTCGTAGTGTTTTGTTTCGAAATCGGTTGTATTTTTTTGAAAAAAAAGTTTTTTATGTTTCACTTTAACTAAACCCAACGTAAAAGAATCATCAAAATCGGTTCATAAACAATAAAGTTATGCCCGAATAGATAACCTCAAAACCATGGTTGACTTGTACACATCTGCGTACCCTTTCTCAGCGTACCGGCGTGATGTTATGTGATGAACTGGTGTAAACAATTTACAGACATGCGATTTCAGCAATCCCGGCAGGTTTGCTATCATTTATTGAAGAGTTCCGTTGCCATCTCCGAAGTTCTTCATGAGATCTTCACCAAATTGAAATGGGACCAGTCCGGGAATATACTCTTCTAAACAAAAAAAAAGAATCATCAAAATCGGTTGACAATTGGCGAAACCATCGCTGAACAAACATTTAAAAAAAATCAGTCGAATTTAGAACTTCCTCCTTTTTTGGAAGTCGATTAAAAAATAGAGGAGTTGCCTTCTAAAATAGTTTTCTTTTTTTGTATCTACCAGAAATTCACATGTTCATCAAGTCCTGACACGGAATTTTCGCTAAAGCCAAGCGATTGCGAGTGGGAAGCGTTGCGAACTGCCACGCCGCACACACCACCGTAAGTACCTATGTATGTCATTACTATATTCCCTTACAACTGCATGATCTTTGGATATATGTATGAACTTGGAATTCGACGGTGCCAAAAAAACTAAAGAGAATATAGAAAGAAAGAAACATTTATTGTCAACACTGTACAATCATAAATTAACAACAAAACGAAGATTTCTTATAAAATACAGGATCGCACTTATTAGTTCACTGGTCAACACTGACGTTCACTTTCTGCTGTTTTCGGACTGTTTTGGCAACGACCTCGTCCGGAGAGTCGCATACCGCTGAACGCCTCAAGGTTGATCTCCTGACGCATCCAACGAGTATGGCATTTTTTATATGCCTTAAATCCCAACTAGAGAAGCACTGCACCCATCAAGCAGATTATTGTGTTCATAATAGTCTGGATGCTCAAATGTGTCCCAATTTCTGCAAATTCGCAGTAGGTATTTCCAGCACTGGCTGCGTTTTGAGCTAAATTAACCTCCTCTTCTTTGGTCTGATATGATTGACACATTTTTCTTTTCCGAATAATTTCGCACCAATTAAAAATCAAGCCAATTGTAACGCGACGCTACCATTATGCGCGGTTTGCCTGAAGGCAGGGTCGCCATGTAGGGATCGGTGTAATTAAACACACGAGTTGATGTATAATACTGGTCTTTATTGGCAGACCATTCAATATATAGACTTAGGCTGCTTACACTTACCTACATAGACATAGTTCTATTGACACCCACACTACACCGGATTTTAATGTGGCAAAAGGAGAAGGCTCATCAAAAGTTGATGAGCAGTGTGCAGTATAGTCACAACGGTGATTTACCGGTCGCCCCTTTTTAGACCTAGCAATATCTTTTCCAGAGCAAAAACAAGCGGCACATGGCGGCGCGCAGTGGGCGGACAGTGGCGGCCGGCGTCGGGCTGCCACTACCACTGCGTGGCGCCCGGCGCCGGCGTGCGCCTCGTGTCCTCGCAGCACAGAGAGAGGCCGCTCACCAGCATACAGCTGTGCTCGCCGGACAACAGACCTGACTCCGTAAGTTGTTACAATACTCCTGACTCACAAAAACCAACATCGCGCGAGTATATTCAACAGACATATAATTGACGTACAACAACCATCGAACAGTTCATGAGAGACTACGTCCGTTTTTTCGGGGACCCGCCATTTTCGATGTAGTATAAGGAACTCTCCACCCTGTTCTTTGCCAGTCGGCGCCGCATAGCGGGAGATCAGTGGTGGCCCACACCGGGCTATCACTGCATCTCCTCCGGCCCCAGGCTTCGAGTCAGACTCGTCAGCTCTCAGCACTGGAAGAGTCCACTGATAGGCACCACTGTTCTCGCCTGACTCCGGGAGTATTAAAGAGTCGTTGAGACCACAGTGAAAGCTTGATTGCCATCAAGCTTTCCTCCTGCCGGATGGGCGTGGAGGCTTAGCAGCATACCGAGGTTTTCGAATCTTCGCCGATTCGTCTGAGCTTCATTTAGAGCGTGTACGCCGTATGTCATTTCATACAAACTTTCAAGTCCTTATTCTTCAAAATGAGATTTTAACGAAACTTGGTATGCATACGCTAGATATTCAGGTCTAAATAGTTATCAGAAAACATTTTTAAAAAGAGTTCCAGGGGGAAGGATATAGTGATTTTTCACTTTCTATAGAAAACTTAAAATCGCTCTCTCTCCCTCTGAAATCTTTTTAAAATTTTTTTTCTGATAACTATTTAGACTTTTTTTTTTTTTTTTTTTATAGGATGGGAAATCATCAAATGACCCCTCCCGCTCTGGGTGGAGCGGCAGGGAGTGTCAGACTTTTACTGACTAAAACCCACCCTTAGTCCTCCTAGTGCCTTTCTTCCCAGGGCCGCGGTAACTCTTTCGAACAATTCCGCAACCCTGGCAGGCTCTGGCCCTGGCGGGCCCCGTCTCCGTTGCTGACTGCTCTTTCCGGCGCGTTCGGAGTGAAACGCGCCGTCGACTCTGGCCTGACCTAATCGGACAGCGAGCTACCCATTGCTCGCTGTCCGCAGGCGTCAGTCACTGCGCCTTGCTCAGGAGCGTCAGTTCCTGAGAGGCGCAGCGACTAACGTTCGTCTGGAGGAGGCGAAATGGGGCCATTACTGGCACTCCATTTCGGCCCCCTCCCGAGCAGTGGCAGCGGCGGCGACGGTGGCGGCGGCTGCGGCGGAAGCGACGGCGGCGGCGGCGGCGGTGGAGGAGGGTTTTCTCCTCGACCCGGCCCTGGCGGGTGGACCGCAGGCTTTGCCCCCAGCCCAGTGATCGGCCGGCTTGCCAGCTGCCGCACATGCGAAGCAGTGCGGCGCGGCGTCTAACTATTTAGACCTGGATATCTAGCGTATGCATACCAAGTGTCGTTAAAATCGGTTCATTCATTTTGAAGAATAAGAATTTGAAAGTTTGTATGAAAAGCCGTACCGCGTAAACGCTCTTAAGGTTATGAAATGCCAAACTGATACCGAAACTTGCAGTTTTTGCACCAGATGAGTGTCAGATAATTCATTATTGTTTCCTTTTTTCAGGGTTGTACTCAAAGGAAGTCACCATATCAGTATGCGACCATGGTCTGCACTAAGTACAAGGATAGAGTGAGAAGGTTATCCGGATTGGGGATGCAGATATCACCAGCTTTGGGTAAGTCTCCACCAACTATAGGTAACTGATTAGAGACTATTTTTTTTCCACTTACTAAGTAATACCAATTTCAGCATTTGTGGAAGAGTCACCATAGTCACCTTCATAGACCATGAAAAAGGGCAAACACTCAATTTCTCATATTTTATTACAGAGGACCCAGACCGGCCCTGTCGCATAGCGTGCCAAGACGAGCGCGTGTCCCATCGGTTCTATCTAGTCAACGGACACGAAGGCTGGTTCCCACTAGGAACGTCCTGCGGCAAGAGAAATGCTTCCTATTGCGTCAGCGGGAAGTGCTTGGTAAGATTTCTTTTTAATGTCCACCAAATCAACCTATCAAGCCTTGGTTTGAAGGATTGGAGGTGATTCAGGGTTGCGGTTTGCGGTGTAGATCCCAATCGTAATATCGACACCTAAACCATGTTTACTAGATTTGGAAAATAGTGCAACCCCTGAATATCCGTGAAATATTTTCAGGAATTCGGCCCCGACAACACCCCCCTGTCGGAGATGGTGTTCACGCTCCCCTTACTGAACCGCAACAGTTACAGCAGCAACAGCAGCAGCCGCGTCACGTGGCGCACCTCGCGACATCGCCGCAGTCTGCGCGACCACAGGGTCACTGTGAAGGCCACGCTCGACCAGCGCCACTTGGATGATATCATTGCGAGGCTCAATCTGACCAGTGAGTATACTAACATCACTTCAACAGCTACAGCAGCAACAGTCTCAACAGGGAGGGACACGAAGCTATATCTAAAGAATAAGAGGCTCATGTCTTACAAGTCCCTTACAAAGGCATTCTCTCTTTTACAGACAATCTGACAGACCACATAACGTACTTCGACGCGATACCGGAGCACATTGAAGTGGACTTCAGCAACCCGATACACATCGCTCCAGAAGACACGCTACTCAGAAAGGTACCGAGACCTACGTGGGACTGAAAATGAATTTATCACTTAACTAGGTAGAAGTTAGAAGACCACAGTTGAACATTTTACACTGGGATCGCCTATAACGACCACAGAGTGGTAAGGCTGGTCTCAATCATTGGGTAAAACTTCTGTGCTTGGATTGGACATTGCAAGTGAACAAAAAGTGAATGAACTGATTTTCGTCCAGAAATAACACTGCCTTTTAATCTAGACTTGACTTGACAAATAGTACATTTTTAGTCCTCATATTTTTTTTTACCCAATGATTTGGACCAAAGGAATAAGTCCTTTGATCCATATCCTTAGGTACAGTGGCTCGGGTATGATATTAGATATTCAAGCATAATAAAGACCTGAAATAAGCCAAATAATGTGAAGAAAACTAGTTTTCTGCATACAAAGTCCAAGGCATTATTTTATTCTTTGCTCTATTGCATTTAAATCAAATTTTGAATGAAATTCATACAAAAAGAAATCTATGAATTTTGTTCCTTTTGGTGCAATTTTAGTTTATTTTAGGGAAAAAGTCTCATGACAATATTAGGTTGTAAAACAAATATAATTTTAAGTCATGTACATACTTGAAGAATCATTGTGATCATAGTAATTTATTTATAGAGATTTTTATACATTTGTTAATAAGTAGGGATAAGTTAATAAAAATAAAGTTATTTTATACATTAATTGTTTTATTTTAAAGGCACTTTTATTTGTAATTGAGTTACTGTTCAAACGTGTCGGCTTTAGTTCTATGTCACCGGAAAAGTGCAAACGCCGTAAAATTGTAAAATATTGCGTGAAATTGTAATATTTTTTTTTCTAACAGGACTTTTGAATTTGGATAGGATTCATTATATTCAAAACGATTTTTTCATAATAAGTATACATAACGAGAAATTTTAATCTAATGATTTATTACAATCTTACGGAGTCTGCAATTGTCCAGAGACTAGATAGACAGAATATTTAAGAGGTACCTACTTATAAATAGGTACTAATATAAAATGAAAATACTTTTAAATCTGTAGTTGTGTGAAAATATCAGTAATTGATAGTGCCGTAACATTAGTTGTTAAATTGTTATCTACCCATTGGTTAAGAGCGTGTACGCCCTATGTCATTTCATACAAACTTTCAAATCCTTTTTCTTCAAAATGAATGAACCGATTTTAACGAAACTTGGTATGCATACGCTAGATATCCAGGTCTAAATAGTTATCAGAAAACATTTTTGAAAAAGAGTTCAGGGGGAAGGATATAGTGATTTTTTACTTTCTATAGAAAACTTAAAATCGCTCTCTCTCTCCCTCTGAAACATTTTTCAAAAATGTTTTCTGGTAACTATTTAGGCCTGGATATCTAGCGCATGCATACCAAGTTTCGTTAAAATCGGTTCATTCATTTTGAAGAATAAGGACTTGAAAGTTTGTATGAAAAGCCGTACCGCGTAAACGCTCTTAACGCATTTTAACAAAAAAAAAAGCGTTTTTTACCCATTTTTAGTTATTAACTAACTGTTTTAACTAACAGTAATTTATTTGACCATTCGTCAAGCTAAATATTGATCGAACAACGAACTTAAGGAAATTTAGGTGCACAACATTTTTAACAAATGGGTAACTACTGATAAAAACTCGCCCTAAGCATTATAAATATAGGTGAATAGATAACACATTCATCATTGTTACTATCAATTAACATTTCGTTCATTCATTTTTTTTTATTTATTTTAAACATTTTTAAATATTTCTTAAAAAATACATTTAAAAATATAAAAATAGTAGCCCACCGGTATCGGGAACAGAGTCCAAGCATTATTATTACATTACAAATTCCGAAATATTTTGCATCCTTTTCCTCCTAAAAATATAGATATGAACTTTATCAGATCAGAATACTTAGTACATTTATATACCCTTTACACAAATTTTTAAACAAATAGATCTTATAATTTCTGAAAATAATCTTATGGACAAATTAATTATATTGACTGGACCATAATATACACAATTATGCGGTATTACATACAATTTACAAAATATCTCGAGCTCTCGCTTTTTATTTCTGATCAATAACACAGTAGTCATTCATTTAGGTAAATATCCGAGACATGTATGACATTTCCGCTTTATGCCGTCGATATTACACTTTCGATAAACAGTGAACTGAACAGTCTGAACATTTCTTAAAATACTACACATCAAAAAACGACAGGTACCTACTTACTTAGTTTACATACAGACGTGAAACAGAATAAACACAATACCTCTTAAGTGGTCATTGTAGGTAGGTACTCATCATTGTGAACAACTTTTACTACGGGACAAATCCCAAAATCGCGAAAAAGACATCAGCTGTTCAGTACATTTGTCGAGATATGCGCACATAAATGTATAGAGCAGTCGATATTTTTTTCTCAATTTCAGTGTTGGTTCCATAGCGAATGTTGTTCATAGTGATGAGTACAATGGACACTTAAGAGGTATTGCGTTTATTCTGTAAAAAGCAGTAGCAGCAGGACGAGGACAAGGAAGACTCATCTATCATCGAACAGCCTCGCATCAGCTATTCTCGTGGGGTAAGCATTGAATCTGATTATTGCCGAGATCCCTTTTATTCTTCCTAACCAGGGTTGACAATCTTAGTAAATGGCAAACGGGAAATCGTACTTCTATAAATGTACAAAATAAAAAAGTATTGCGAACCCTTAAAAGATACTGACATTTTAATTTAGTTTCATTATATTGTCTTTCTTCTATGAAACTTCATACAAGATGGCAGTATTTTGCGGTTTTGAATACGCAAGATGGCGTGAAAACAGTCATGCATTTTGTTATTCGGTGTGACCAGCCCGCGCTCAAATTCCACAAGCAGTTTCCTCAATTTCCACTTTTATGTAATAAAAACTATACAACGAGAAAATATTTTCATGACAAAAGCTCATTATGATAATGATATAAAACGAAATAAAAAGTCCTAAAAACAGACACATTGATATATTTATTTTTGTATGCAACACATGTCAAGTTTAAAAAACAATCGGCTGCCGGTTTGTGTGTGCATATTTTCGGTGTCCTGCTTGTTTATATCTCTTTTTCTGGATTTTAATCGTCTTAAAGTGCTTTTTCCACCTAAGTCCGTTGAGTAGAGCTCTGCTCCTCCGGCCGTGTTGATTTTGTGCTTGTGTTGATTGTTAAAATCTAAGCATTGTATAATTTCCCATCATGAGCTCTTATAAAATCATCATATCAGCCGAAAGACGTCCACTGTTGGACATAGCCCTCCCCAAATGGATGGGGGGGGGGTTTGCCATAATCGCCACGCTTGGCAGGTGGGTTGGCGATCGCAGTGTAGCTGTAGCAATGTACCTACAGAGAATCTTGCGGCCCATTCTCTGGTGAGTCCCTTAGTCGCCTCTTACAAAACCAACGGGAAGTGATGGGATTGTGCTATTCTTTTACGTCTGAAACCATACGGAACTATAAAATACCCAATTATTAATTGCCTCAAGTTGGGAATGAAACCTTATGCCTCAAACCCAGTGCTTGCTTCTGCAATTAGGTACACAATATGATGACAGTTCACACTTAACCGGTCAAGTGGCGCTAACAAAATTAATTTGTCATTTCAGAACCTGTTACTTCACATTTAGACTCTGTGGATATGCAGCCATACACTGGAAGTGCTGTGTTTGATGTACAAATAAAGGAAAATCTTGGTAAGTGAAAATACAGGATGTCCTGAAACTCAAAGTCAAGCGGGTACGGGGCGATAGGCTAGGTTATACCTATCATAACTCAAAGGCGGGTGGGTGAGACATGTTGCTGTTACTAAATCTGAGCAAGCTTTATACAGAAAACTTGTGCTAGTTGGAGTTAAACTAAGCAGGTGCCGCAACAAGGTCAAACATCAGGCAAAAAGATCAATCACTGCAAAACCTTACAACGAATCCACAGTTTTTGGAAAACACTCGATGAATTACCTAGCACATCAAAAGTGTTGACTTTATTACAGTTCAGAGAGCATAAGAAAGGTAGCAAAGGCCGCCGTTTTACTTTAAAGGAAAAAAATATTGCTTTGTCCTTCCTCAAACAGAGCCCAAAAGGGTACAGATTTCTTAGAAAAATATTCATCTTGCCATCCCGCCAAGCTATCTTGAAGTAGCTTAAGGGCTTAGTCTTCTAGTGCACAATATAAGAATCGCGTGCAGCGAGTCCACGCGCCGAGCGTCTGCACCCGGGCTCCCCGCAGTCCCCGCATTCATCCTACCTAGCGTAAAATTTAAAACAAAATTTGACACGGTCGGAAAGTTGCTCTACTAAGTATTATTCAATATTTATTTAAATTTTAATGGTACTTTGGGTCTGGATGTAGTGTTTTTGTGTGTTCCGTAGTATCGTAGTAGACATAAAAAATGATAGTGGGGCCAGCCAATGAGTGTTAAAAGAATACGCCATATTTTTGTGTAAAGTAAGTTTATTATAATTTTTTATGAAGTAGTTATCAGCTCCGATCACCGGACAGCAAATTTTGATTTGAAATTACATCGCAACAAAAAACAATCAAAAGTTCAGATAGATGTACACTAATTGCAAATAAAGAACAGTTTGACATAAATATTAAAAACACTTTCAGTTTATTAGACACAGATTCAGAGGACGTACATGTACAGTATAAAAACATAAAGGAAGCTATTAAAATCGCCAGTCAAAAAATTGTGTGCCTCAAGAAAAAGAAAACAAAACTTACTGACAGCACAACACGTCTTATAGAAGAGCGACAGAATGTAACGTACCAATCTGCTGGCTACCGCATTGACAAACAACCGATCCCTAAGATCAGCTATGCGTGGTATGGTAAATGGTGTTAAACAAGGAGATAGGGCAAAAATTCTTGGGATAAGTACCGAGTTGCATAAATCTCTATATTCCAACGACCAAACATCCCAAAAAACAACCGAAGTTTACTGATGTCCTGAGGAGGTCCCGGTAATATCTGGCTATGAAGTACACCGGGCTCTCAGAGGCATGAAGTACAATAAAAGTCCCGGCGAAGATGGTATTACAACCGAATCACTTCGAGCCGCGGAGCCTATCTTGTTGCCATACATAAGGAACTTATTTAATTCAATATTACAAAAAGGTGATTTTCCGAGTAGTTTCTGCCACTCAAATGTTATCATCCTTCATTAAAAGGTGATAAGACCGACATCGGCAATTACCGCTCCATCAGCCACATCTCACACCTTTACAAAATATTCATAAAAATTCTTGAAAATTGCATTTCTGGCCAATTCAATCAACATCAAACTCCCGAACAAGCCGGGTTCCGCCATGGCCTATCCACTACTGACCATTTACAGTCCCTTAATCAAGTTATAGAAAAACATTTAGAATTCAACTTACCTTTATACCTCGCATTTGTCGACTACTCTAAAGCATTTGTCAGTTTATCGCACAACGCCATATTTAAATCTCTTCAAAACCAAGATATCGAACCTACATAAATTAACCTACTACAAAAAATAGGTATACCAAAATAGCACAGCAGCCTTTAAAAATAAAAACCACAAGACCATCATTCACTATCCATAAAGGGGTTAAACAGGGCGACCCGCTTGCTCCAAAGCTCTTTACAGCCACGCTTGAAGAAGTCTTTAGAAAACTAAAAAGCAATTGGAGGGACAAGGGCATCGTCGTGGGCGATAGAAGATTAACTAATCACCGCTTCGCCGACGATATTGTTCTTTTCTCCTCCACGGCAGCCGAGTTAGGCCTAATGCTCGACCAACTGAGCAGTGCCAGCCTCGAGGTTGGACTCGCGATGAATATGACGAAGACCAAGGTAACATAGGAATTGGGGGTGCGGGTATTGAATATGTCCATGAGTTTATATACCTCGGCCAAATAGTCTCCTTCCAGGCAAGATACGATAAAGAAGTTGCTCGACGCACCGAGAACGCCTGGAAGAGCTATTGGTCGATGAAGCAAATACTGAAAGGAACTCTCCCTCTCTCACTAAAGAGAAAACTCATGGACATGTGCATTCTTCCTACCCTCACCTATGGAGCGCAGACATGGCCACTAACCAATCGTCAAAAGTCCGCACTCGGGGTCTGTCAGCGAGCAATGGAGCGCAGTATCCTTGGAGTTAAACTTTCTGATCGTATAAGGAACTCGATACTGCGTTCTAAAACTCAAAATGCCCATGTAGGTCACACGGCTGCCAAGCTAAAATGGAAGGCTGGTCACATCTGTCGCATGCCGGAGGGGCTATGGGCTAAAATAACCACACAATGGGTCCCAAACAGCAGCAAACGACAACGCGGCAGGCCCAGAATGAGATGGCGGGACGAGCTCGACCCTTTTCACAAGGATTGGCGATAAGTGGAAGGAGGGAAGGGAGGCCTTTGCCCTGCAGTGGGACAAAAAAATGGCTGAATAAATAAAAAGTTATTAAACACAAAATTGTTGTTTCTTATTTTTCAAATTATACGTAACTCTGTGCACCGATTACTCTTTTTCTTTGTTACTTTTTAGGGTTCCGTGCCCAAAGGGCAAATACGGTATCCGATTACTAAGACTTCGCTGTTTGTCCGTCTGTCTATCACCAGCCTGTATCTCAAGAACCGCGATAGCTAGACAGTTGAAATTTTCACAAATTATGTATTTCTGTTGCCGCTATAACAACAAAATACTAAAAACAAAATAAAATAAATATTTATTTTATTCCCATACAACAGACGTGATTTTTGTAGTTAATGGTACGGAACCCTTCGTGCGCGAGTCCGACTAGCACTTGGCCGGTTTTTTATTTTTGACTTTGTTTTGTTTAGATCTTCCTGTACGAGTCACAACAAATACTTTTTCTTTCTTTCTTTTCTTTCAGGAATTAATTATCCTGAACGACAGCGTCTGCGGTAGAAGACGTGGACGCGTTCTTATTTTTTTTTACTTTTTTCTCAATAGCTTGAATGATATATGGCGGGTCTTTTATTGGCATCGAGCGTTCAAGGCGGGAATCAATTAACTCAGGAAGCAGACAATGCAAATAAAATTTAGACAATGGGCCTACCATTTTTTCGTGCCAGAACGTAGGGTCTCTTTTTATATAATCGACTTTCATTGAGTACTCCTCTCCAGTCCATACGGCAAATAAGCACATATCCATCTCCGTAATGTTTAATTGGCCCTGAATTTGAAAATAATAATCGTGGTTTTTGTCAATCACAAACGTATTTTTCTTAGTGTTACATTTCCACAATTTTATTTTTTTTGCTTTTATAGCTTCTTCAGCTTGCATATTTTTTGCAGAAAATGGGCATTTTACTTCTACCAGTCCTGTTTTTCCATCTTTGTCTTTATAAATACCATCGGGACTTGCTCCTAAATATTGGAGTGTTTTATGAATATAAAGACCGCAGCGGGTAATTGTGACGTTTTCCTGCAGAGATAATTGGGTTAATGCTATTTGTTCATAATCTCTACCATATGTGATCGATGGGACATTTGACAACTTTTGTGGTTTCACAATAGCTTTCACTAAAGGAGCGCAGCTAACGTTTTCTTTACGTTTACATATTTTTCCAAACATAGACGCGGTTAATCTATTTTTTCTGTTTTCTAACCATTCTTGACTGGAACTTTGGTCTATCGTCTGTTTCTGTAGTTCGTCTCTTTGCTGGTCAGAAAGCTCCGTTTGTTTAAGAAATTCATTTTTTGTTATCTGAAAATCTTCATCGGTCATATCTGGTCTTTGAGCTTTCTGTCCATAATCTGGATCGTTCCTATTTCTACGGATTTTTTTTCTAAATAATCTTTTGTAAACTTTTCTTTTCGCTTTTTGTACCTCATATACATTTGTGTATTTGCCAGTAGGTTTACCAAATATGCATTTATGGATAGCGTTTATTGGTCGCTTGGTGTTAAAGGAAATAACTGAAGCGGAACACCTTTCCTGGTATGAATTCTTAAGTGTGTAATTAATTCTTTTCCCCCCCACATATTTGGCAATCACTGAATTGAATGTCTCAGCAGGATTGCTATCGACGTCAAAAATTAGACTTTTAGCGTTTGCAGCCAAAAACAAGACAATTTGACTCATTTTCCTCCACAAAACTGTGTTAGCTACATCAAGTGCCGTATTTCGGTCAGTTTTATCAGTTGCTGGGCATATAGCGTCATCGCAATCAGAGTGACTACCAAAAGAATGGTGTAATGCATTCAAAATATCTGTACGAAGTTTTACCATTTTTTGACTGTCAGAAATGTCTTCGTGTTTCCTCAACTTTATAGCCCGCACTGTGTATCTGCGTAACTTCATGATTTTGAAGTCAGTTAAAAGTTTCCTTAATTGAATAGGAATATGAGTATCTTTAGTAAGTGCTCTCAGTTTGTTACATAGATTTCTTAACAGATGGTTTCTGCACTCGATCTTCTGAACCTTGCAGTTTTTATATGGATTGCTTTCTAATATTTTTTTATGAGTACTTGAATCACCATCTGATATTAGTCTAGCATATATTAAACCATGAGATTCAAGAGAGTTACCAAATCCTTCAACAAGCGACGTTGACTCCATACTGGAAGAACTACCAGAATAGTTCTTGTAGCAAATATGATTTGCAGGTTTATTTTTTTTATTTTCAGCTTTTGCACATACTATGCAGTATTTATTTTTTACACCAAGATATAAAATTTTACCACTGTATGCACCGATTATTGCTGCTGCACCTGATGATGCTGAATAGTTATTACGGAAAGATCTTTTGGACCAACACCCGTCAGCTATTACATCAATCATTGGTGTACCATCACAATCGACACTGCCAATTTCTGTCGCATGTTCTGCCTCTTCGATGCCTGCCTTGGCCATTTCTTCTACTGCCGTCTTATGGAACCATTCGTAAACTTTTTTGCTTGTCTGAGCATATAAATTTTTTGACATGCCAGGTATATCAGCATTACCTGCCAATTCATTTAAATTTCCCAACCCACAGCCAATACTAATAATACCTGCAACTATACCGTGGTTCACATCACAAGTGTTAGACGGATCTTCAGTGCTTATGTCAAATTCGGAATTACAGAGTTCGCACTTGAAATGCAGTTTTGATATAAAACCTTTACGTCGTTCACCGATACATTTCAAATTTGTATACCTGCATCCAAAAGATTTTTCGTTATGATCAGCAATCTTCCCCAAAATTTCTAAAAAATTTTTGATCGATACGATTCTGCGCCCTTCTAGGCAAAACAGTTCCTCATCATTGGTCATTTCTGTTTCATTATCAATTTGCAGCTGTTGGTCGTCGCTAACAATTACAGGTTGTTGACGTTTCCTTCCGAAAATTCGGCGAAAAGGAAAAGCCTCCTCAAATGTTCGCTTCCGGTTCATTTTCTTATTTGAGTTTGTTACATTTTCAGTTCCGTCAATATTTTCAATCATCACTGGTACTCCAATAGTAGAAGAGGTAGGATTAATATTTAGCGCTTCTGACAGGTTGCTAACATCTGAAAATGGTTGACGAGAGCCAGCAGCAGACCTGTGAAAATAAATTAGTCATATTATTAATTAATTTTATTCCACGGTTAAAAGATATCCGACTTTGGTCAAATTAGCCGATTAGCCGATCCGATTTTGGTCGCTAGTAGTAGTGTGTATTTATTATTTATGTATGTACATAGACACTAAATACACCGACCAACCCACAAACACATCCATCCACACACTCATGCCCACACAAGCACTCACGCCCTCCCCAACCACACTCTTTTATACCTTCTGACAGCATGCATGAACATCATATTAATTAATTTTTGTTTTGTCATACTTATATATTGATACCCATCACTTCTGCGGACTTTCGCTATCTAATTTAATTCGACCCTGTATACAATATTATAACAATTTTATAAAAACAGTAAAGATTTGATGATTTGTTTGGGACCGCTGGTAGTATTGTTACTTGAAGTGTGAGTTGATAAAATCGTACACCCATCAAGTCTGTGGAGTCTCGCTAGCTAATTGAATTTGACCTTTTAGTTAGGCCCTAAACATGAATACTGTAAACAGTTCTACTTACCTTTGGATTCTATTTCTCTTCATCACTTCTACGTTTGAGCCCAATTTTTTTTTTTTCGTGCATGCATATTTTTTTTTACGTTTACGATCCATATTGAAATCAAATATTTACAATACTATTACTAAAACACAAATATTTACAACACCCGAAAAATTATATACAAAAAATAATAAAGTAGAGCAACTTTAGATACATAACAGTGCGTAACCAACGTTAGAGCAGGAGCAATGTTAGAGCGAGAGGGAACAATTAAAATTTGTCGTGGACCACACGTCCGAACGCTCCGCCCGTGCAGCGGCCACTAAGGAATTTCTCTCTCAATTCTTGTTTATGAACTCGTTTTTTGGAGGTCTTTTGAGATTATTATTATTGTTAGGGTAATGTGATTTAGGTGCTATTTTTTTTTAAGTATTTGCTTAATGAACTCTTGGCATTAAAATAATCAAATTATTACATACATACAATGCATAGTTATAATGAAACAAACCGTTTATTAAGAGATGAAAACAGAGAATTTTGATGAAAGTGTGACCTCTGAATTAAGAAAATGAAACATAACTAGAAAAAACTAATCAGCGCATTTTGAAGACGAGAATATTGAGCTAATTATGCGCTGAACAGATTTGTAAATTAATTCTTCATTGCCATAGACTGAGCGCCCAAACAGAACTCGAAATGATGTTGGGCGCGAGAGAGCTGTATTTAACACTTGATTTACCTAACATAATCCACCTAGAAGAACTTAAAAAAAATAACTACCTATTACTTATATTATGGTTATTTATGGGCAATAAAAATATTTCATGTTATTTCATTACTTTGTAAAGAAAAAGAATTTAAAGTTGCGCAAATTATTCGCCGCGAGTGAATTTTGCAAGACTGCAGCCTTAATATGGCAGATATAAATCCAGGAATCAACAAAAATATGATGCAGCAAATAAAGAAAGCTACTGAAAAAATGAAGTTAGAACATAAAATATGTGTTGTTCTGTTTGACGAAATGTCACTCAAACCCAATGTGACATACAATGAACGAAAGGACAAAGTGTGTGGGTTTGTGACAAATGGCCTAGGAACACAACTCGATTATGCGGATCATGCGCAGGTGTTTATAGTAAGAGGTTTAATTAAAAACTATAAGCAACCTGTTGCATACACTTTTTCACAAGCTGCAACAAAGGGGCCTGAACTTGCGAAGCAGCTTAAATCTGTAATAACTGAGCTACAATATTGTGTTAGCAACAGTGTGCGACCAAGGCACAAATAATGTGAATTGCATAAAATAGAGAGATAACATTTTTTATGATAAATGACCAAGAAATCATACCATTATATGACACCCCATCTGATTTAATGCGTACGAAATAATTTAATTTCAAAGAAATCAAATAAAAAACGGGGAAGTAAAAATGGCAAAGTGGGGTCATATCATGCCTTACACCGAGAAAACCTAGGGTACAAAGGAATCCGATTGGTGCCCAAATTGACAGATGCCCTGTGACTGTGACCTGTGTGAATGAAGGTCAAAAGAGCTACACAAGTTTTTAGTCAAACTGTGGCATCGAATATGTAGCAGGTAAATGTCACCAGTACCTAAGTTGTCTTTACTTTTTTATTGCTAGTTCTTTTCTCATAAATACTAACTATAGTTTTGCATCACGCATATCAGACATAAAACATTATTTAACAAACTATATTTTTTCAAACATAACGTATACTTCCTGAAGAAGCAAAAGACACTGCAGACATCCTGCTATTCTTCGACAAGCTTTTCGATTTCCTAAAAGGAAGCTTTGGCAAAAGGAAAAAAACATGGCAAACCTCTTTTAGGACCTGCAACGCCTACTTCTATCCATCACAAAACATGGAAGGAGTGTAAAGTTCGTATGAAAGATATGAAATTTATAAATCCCAGAACATCAAACTATGAACATGTTCCCACATTGAACAATTGGGTATGGACACTAGAAGGCATAGAATTATTATTTAAAAAATTGCAAACAAAATATGGTGTAACATCAGTTTGCGGCATCTAAATCAAGACCCGATTGAAAACTTTTTTGGGTCATTGGTCATTTTGGGTAAACCCTACACCACAAAGATTTGAAGCAGCATTTGCGACATTACTGGAAAACAGCCTGTCTAGTGTCCACGCCCCTGGAGCTAACTGAGAAACAGACAATTGTGAAACTTTACATGAAGTACTCATCACAGGCGGGGGCAGCAAAGAGCAAACAAATTGCGAACTTGGAAATATTCCCGATATAACATTCACACCCCTTGAAGAAAAAAATGTCCCACGTGTAATCGGGGGCCTACAGTACGTAAGTGGATATTTTATAAAAAAGCGCCAAGAAAATACACCGTTTGAAGAAAGGGGTGTATTTGTACAAAATTTAGAACAGGTCATTTTTTTTTTATTTTTTTTATTTATTTTATAATACAGTTTGTGTACAGTTTTAAGTTTCTTATTGTACCATTAAACCATGATTGGTTTGTCTTGGTACTCACAATTCGCTACAACAATACACCTTAATCACTAAAACTTAATAACCAATAATATTATTCGATAATAAGTTCAAAAGTTCAAAATGTTACCAAGATACCCACATTATTTAATGTGGGTATCTCAGCAACACCTCGAACTAAGTTGACGTAAACATCCATTAGTTAGAACGTAGAAGTGGGTACATGAGATATTTGCACGTAACGTACTGGCTCAATTGCGCGCTACTTGGCCTGTTATTAGAAAACTGGTTCTAATCGACATATACAGGTTGCTCCACTTTAATTGATTGTTCCAAAAATGAAAAATAAATCCTATATTGAGTTATTTATTTATGTAGTCGTGATAGTATTTCTTGTATTTTTGTTTATAATTTTTGGTACCTATTTATTTCGCTTCTTACATTTGGAGGGATTTCATTTATGAATGTGGGGATTAAATATTTTAGTGTTCGTCTACCGTAATAGTTTTTAGCCCGAGGTACAATTAATTTATTTTTGGCGATACTTCGGGTGGTTATTTTGTGTGAAATGGGTTTTTGAAAGCTTTTATTATTATATTGTTCAGTTAAGAGGGCCATTTTAAGCCTAGTTTTAACTGGTAAAATTTTACAATATTTAAATAGTTCTATGACGTTTTCTTTGTTTTGTTCTTTTATTTTTCTGGGTACTATTAGTTTTAGAAGTCTAACTTGAAGTTTAGAAATCCTTTCAGTATACGATTTAAATGTTCGCCCGTAGCTGGTTATTCCATATGCTATTATTGACTCCGCTAAAGCACTGTACATGTTAAGCAGGATTTTAAAAGGAACTTTAGGTTTTAAAATGTAGAACTTTGCCATTATGGCTCGCAACTTATCACACACTGAATCTACGTGATAGCCCCAGTTTAATCGATTATCTACGACTAAACCCAGGTAGGTATGGTGCGTTACCTGATCGATTGCCTCACATTGACATGTACCTGATGGAGGGGAGTGAAGACAGCTGTGACTATGTGCGATTATCTTAACAGTGTCAATTTGTTTTAGATGGCTAGAATGAACATGAATGATTTTTGTTTTGCTTGCATTAAGAACCAGTCCAGCATCATGTGCCCATTTGGAGACGCGAGTGAAATCATCCTGCAACCACAGAGCAGCTACATTCACATCTTTGTGGGCAGCTACCAGGCACGTGTCATCGGCATATTGATATACAGAACAGTGGTTGACCACATGTTCCATGTCGTTGACATATGTTAGGTAGTGTAATGGCCCAAGAACTGAACCTTGGGCCGTGCCTTCAGTGACTTCAATGGCATCACTGTTTTCATTTTGGATCTTCACATAGTATTTACGATTACGTAGGTAGTCCTTGCACCACTCAAGAATAGGTCCTCGAATTCCAGAGTTATCTAATTTTGTCAACAGCGTGTCATGCCTAAGAGTGTCGAACGCCTTGCTGAAGTCGATAAATAGCAACATTACTTGATTTTTATCGTTGAGACATTCGTTTACTTCGTCCGTGAATTTTGACAACAGCTGTGAGGTAGATTTACTAGGTTGAAAACCGTATTGCGTGCTGGACAACACTTCATTTTTTATATAAAAGTCTTGTATCTGGTTACATATATATTTTTCTATTATTTTGTCAATGACTGGTAGAATAGTGATCGGTCTGTAGTTCGCATAATCTGCGAAACTGCCCTTTTTATGTATTGGCCGCACTATACCTGTTTTAAGGACGTCCGGGTATTTTCCTTGTTTAATGCTAGTATTGATTAGTTTGACAATGACGCCTGCAATCTTATCGCAGATGGATTTTATGTCAACACACCTAATATTATCTATCCCAGGAGCTTTATTAGTATTAATGTTTTTAATTAATTTACTAACGCTGTCATTTGTAGCTTTCTTTAAGTACATTGATGTGTTGTTAAGTTCTTTTTTATTTCAGACTGAGAATAGAGTACCTAAAGTATAAGCATATTAATACAATATGAAACTAATTTATTATATATTAGTAATAGACACTAATCGTATCATGCCTAACCAAAATCTGTTCCTCCATATTCTTCAAAATTTTGAAGTAATGTATGCCACGCATGAGGGTGGAATTTGTAAAGCCCTGTGTGAAGACTCAGAAGATAAGAAAATATATAGAACATATGAACAACAATCAGATTTGAATTATTATAGTGTACATTCAGAAAACAGCTACAATGGAAACTTTGCGTGTGCTATTTCAGGATTTACTATATGATGAAATAATCATGAATAACCTTCAAAAATGGTCGCTAACTCAGAGAGATTTGAGGAAAATAATGTAAAACCAATTTTTTTCACCAAATATCAATCAAAATACTAACCTCTTAATTAAGTATGTTTACATATTTATTATAAATGTTTCATGTAAACCTATGCTTACAGAATTGTGGCCACTAACAGAATTGTTTTTCTTTCAGATCACAACTATGAACAAAGGCAAGCGAAGTTCAGGAGAAATTCAATTACAAAAACATAAAGTAGCTATTAATAAACGCAGAAGGTATGCTGCTATGAAGCAGGACCCTGAACTAAGGTCACCCGGGGCATTTGCGTCTTTGGGGCTATTGCGTCTAATCGAAATAATTTAAAATCTGTTTGAAAACCAACCTCTCCTGCCATCTAGTTTTGTTTATTTTGAATAAAATCATAACGTACACTTTCAATAGATGGCGTTGCTCCGCACAAATTTAAAATATCGGCCATATTGAAAATAACGCGTGTTACGTCAAGAGGTGCTGCGCGTGGTGAGTGATTCAAATCTTTAAGAATCCATGTTTTTACTGAGTTTCCCGTTTATAGAATGAAATGTTCATACACAACATATTATAGGCTGTGTATACCGATAGTTATTTTTATTGAAATCGTTTTATTTGTGGAGAAATTAAGATTTAATTGTTTTAGGTTAGGTCTGGTTTTTTGGGGTAAATGCGGCTGCTGTTTCGGGGTTATTGCGTCTGCATGACGCATTTGCCCCAAAACCAGAGATCTTAAACCTTTTTTTGTATTTTCTTGTAGTCAATTTTATTTCGTGACTAAGTGTTTTATTAGCTTTGTTTGAATTGAATTCTTGAAAGAAATTGAATTCTCACGTTTTCGTTAGCTAACATTGCTTCTTCATTAAAATCCGGTGTTTGCATAAATGTCAATAAGGTCGAAAATCGCTTGAAGGTCGGAAAATATTTGCTCAACGATAGCAGGTTAACTTCTTTCCATTCGGGTGTCCCTTGACACCTGTCAAGTTTTTTTTAAAACTTTTTATGAGAAGTTTAGGAATTGTATTTATTATAGTGTAGTTATCCATTTGTCTTGCAGGTAATTTAGATCACAATGGTTATATTGAGATATATTGATATCGACAAATATTTGGACAGAAATGACTTTCAATATTATATAGAGCAGATACTAACCTGGCCATGGCATAAAACACATTTTACCTGGTCACATGAATGTTTCGGATACGGACAGTCCCATGCGACACCAACTGGACCTCGTCATTTGATTTTGATTATGAATACTCAAATTGCAATGGCATTATTAGAAAGTTCATTCTTTTAGTGTCCATCTTGTACTATTTATACTTTGTACATGCACTACCCTGAGGATGAATGCGAATATTGCCATGAAAATCTATAACTGCAATATTTCTTTTAATAATTTGTAAGTTATGACGAAACTTGAGACATTTATTTTTAAAGTTAATCTTAAAGATTTCGGTACAAAATCACAATGCAAACTATACTTACATAAATATTCTTGAGTAATACTTATAACATCTCAAACTTAACACAAAACTATATTACAACTTTATTAATTCTATTTCAGATGTTAATCATTTGAAGCTGGTGCGTAATTATAAAAAAAAGACTATTCCTAAATACACTCTAGAAACATTAAACACAGCAGTATTAGAAGTAAAGAATGGAGTCCTTAATTCATATCAAGCATCACGAAAATATGGGATACCGCGTACAACTATAGTAGATAGAGTAAAACAAAGGCGAGGAGTTGTTAAAGACAAACGTGGTAGACCAACAGAAATCGATGCCGAAAATGAAAAAAGACTAGCTGCTGGCCTACATACTATGGAGAAATATGGCTTCGGCCTCTCTTCAAAAGAAACATCTATTATAGTAACCAAATACATTGAGAGTAATAAACTTAAAACGCAGTTTAAGAATAATACACCGGGGTATGATTGGCTTTCCGCTTTTCTTAAAAGAAACAAATTATCTTTAAAGAAGCCGCAAGCTGTGGAAATGTCCAGAAAAGCAGCATGCGACCCCTTTATTATTGAAGAATATTTTAACACACTCGAAAGTTGCATTAATGAACTAGATTTAAAATTTTCCCCTGAAAGAATCTGGAATTTAGACGAATCTAATTTCAGTAAAGATCCAGAAAAAACCAAAGTTGTAGGTGCAAAAGGTTACGCAAGTACTCGAACCATAGCATCCGCGGGAAAAGATAACGTCACGGTCTTATTTGCTGCTAGCGCTCTTGGCGAGAAATTACCTCCACTGATTATATACCGGGGCAAAAACGTATGGGACCAGTGGATGTCTAGAAATGCCTTTGAAGGTACCACATACGCGGCAACCAAAAACGGCTGGATTGAATCGAAAGTTTTTGAGAAATATATGCTAGGTACAGTCTTGCCTCACTTATCCAAAGAAAAACCATGTTTGCTAATATATGATGGTCATTCAACACACATTCAATTAAAAATATTAGAGACAGCCGCCGAAATGGGTGTAACCATTTTAAAATTGCCACCTCATGCCAGCCATCTTTTACAACCTTTAGATTTAGCTGTTTTCAAATCTATGAAAGACAAATGGGACGCAAAAATATTGGCGTGGCAGCGTTTGAACGTGGGAGCCAAGCTACAAAAGGACCAATTCAGCCAAATCCTCGGAGAAGTCTGGAAAGAATTGGATCCTAAAGTAATTAGAAATGGCTTTAAAAAGGGGGGTGTGTTCCCATTTAACAGAAACGTGATCCCAGACGAAAAGTTTGATCCAGATTCACTTAAAAGATTTCAAAAACACAAAGGCAAAAACAACGAATTCGACATACCACCTCTGTCCAGGTTATGTTTACAAATATTAAATAAGGTGAATAATGAGCCGGAAGTTACAAGAACTAATTTGAATCTGAAACCCTCTGACGTTATAATACCCGGCACTAGCAACGGAACTTCAGGAATCCAAATACTCGAAAATCGTAACATTTCATATAAACATGGAGTATCGTTTGAGGATTTGTTGCTTAGCACAATTAAAAAATCGGATAGTACAGTTAAAGTAAAAAAAAGAAAAGCAGCGAAAGGCTGTGAAGTCATTACACGCGAATATTACCTGGAAAAGTTACGAAACGAAGAAGCAGAAAAGCAAAAACGTGAGGCAGAAAAAACATTGCGACAATCAAGAAGGTGCACAAAGAAAAGTAAACCTACAAAGAAAGAAAAGTATATAGCTTCTAAGAAGAAAAAACCACAGAAGAAAATATTTTATTCATCAGATGAAAGTACTGATAATGAAATAATATTAAGCGATGGCACAGAACCTGATGATTGGAATACTTATTGTGAAAACGTTATTCAAGACGACAAAGAAGAGGACCGTTTTCTTGACCACGACTCTAGTGACGATCAAGTACTAAGTGAAATAAAATATGAAAAGAGAATCGATTTAAGACAGACGGTCACTCTGGACGAACCAAGACGTCCTCAAGTTGATGATTGGATAGTAGTTAAGTTTGCGACAAAGAAAACTGTAAAGCACTTTGTCGGAAACATAATTTCAATGGATCTCGATTCCGACATAGTGACTCCAAAAGTCAAATTTCTAAGAATCATTAAGAATAGTAAAATTAATTCATTCCATTACCCCGATGTCGAAGATGTTTTAGTACTCCGTCATGAAGCTGACATTGTAAAGTTTTTTGAAAAACCCCAAATAACCCGAAGAGGTCATGTTATTTTTAAGGAAAATTTAAAAGCTTTTAATATCCAATAGAATATATTGTATTTATTCTTAGGATATTTTATATTTTCTACTGAGAGACTTCTATTATATTTTTATATTGATTTTGTTGGAGTGGAGAATTGATCTCGCTAAAGCTATATTTTGATTAAGGCTTTATTATCTTATTTTAAATAGAGTAAGTGTTGATTCTTAAATATTTTATAAATGTAAATCAGGGCATCATCGAATTTCGTAATAAGTTGTTTAAGTATGTGGAACAGGAAATTCGGTGTGCTTCTCGAAGAGCAAAACTTACTCGTAATATTGATCTGATTTTACTGTGATTTTACCTAATGTAACTTGATTAAGGCTTTATTATCTTATTTTAGATAGAATAAGTGTTGATTCTTAAATATTTTATAAATGTAAATCAGGGCATCATCGAATTTCGTAATAAGTTGTTTAAGTATGTGGAACAGGAAATTCGGTGTGCTCCTCGAAGAGTAAAACTTACCCGTAATTTTGATCTGATTTTACTGTGATTTTACCTAATGTAAGTCGATTTTGATTAAATTTCAAAAATCTATATGTTGCTTTTATTTAGCACCCAGGTTTTTTTATAAGAATTTATTCTAATTTTACCTTCAAAAATAAAATGTTTTGTACGTCTGGATTTGATAGCGGGTAAATGCGTCTAAGAAAAAATAGTCGCATTTTCCCAGATTTTATAAAATCGCTTCTGTAATAATTATTTAATATTTTCTTAATTTACTGAAAGATTTGTGTGTAAAACTTTAGTTGATGTAAAACATATCTATTCCAGCCCTCAAACATCACAGGTTTAAGCGCTCGTTCAGACACGGCGGGAACCGCGCGATTATAGAATCGCATGGAAATCGCGCGGGTCTTATTTATATGAGTTAGTTAGTAATCGTTCAGACATAACCGCGCGGTTAATCAAGCCGCGCGGTTACCGCAACCCAACCGCCAGAAAATAGAATCGCGCTGCTCCCGCGCGTTTCTATTACAATGGAGTCTTTACTTCGCGTTCAGTTGCGTTGCGGATACCGCGCGGTGAGCACGTCACTGTTCGTGAGTTCGCCATGGATCGTTTCGACACTGAACTATTTATTGATGAGGTGGAGAAGAGACCTGCAATATGGGACATTCAGTGTGATGATTACTCAAATAAAATTATCAAGAACCGAGCTTGGCAAGAGTTGGTGGAGATATTTGGAAATTGCGAAGACACGGTGGAAAAAAAGAATATTTTAAGTAAGTAGGTTTATTCACCAAAAAATAATTGACAGAATTATGTTATAATTATTGTTATGAAGCGTATATTATACTCTCCGTATACTTTAGGTACTTAAATAAATATAAACAAACTTCGGCTGCTTTATGCAGACATTTCGAGCATTTTTCAAATGAAGGTCACAACGGTATTACCATATTTCGTTTGTTTACATTTAGTTATGTACCTAAACATTACAAGTACGGTATGTTAGTTGCAACTATATCTTTGTGTCTTGCCATGGAACACGCCCATCGTTCACAAAGTAATGAGCGAATTTATCTCTGATATTCAAAGATGACGGTGTCCCTCTTCCCGCATGCAAGGTATTGAGATTAGTCATGGGTGCATTATATAAAGTATCTTTAAATTTTAGACCATCTCTAGTCCGCACATAGTTATGTAGAACACAAGAAGCTTTTATTATATCTTCGGCAAAATCTATGTTTACATTTATAGGCCTATGAAAGATGCGCCATTTGTTCGCCAAAATACCAAAAGTGCACTCAATATTACGTCGGGCTCTCGATAACCTATAGTTAAAAATCCTTTTTTCATATGGTAAACATTTGCCTGAATATGGGCGCATTAAATTTTCTGCTAAGCCGAAGGCTTCATCTCCAACTATAACATAAGGCATTGGTGTTAGGTCTACATTAGATATTGGTTTAGGTGTTGGTATGTTTAATGATTTTTCTGTCAGGCGTTTATAAAAAACCGAATTTTTAAATATAGCAGAATCACTGCTTTTGCCATAAGCCCCAATATCAACATAAGTAAAGCAATAGTTGGCGTCGCAAAGTGCTAAGAGCACTATGGAAAAGTAATGTTTATAGTTATGATACAAAGAACCCGAATCAACAGGCTTTATAACTCGGATATGCTTGCCGTCTATAGCACCAATGCAATTTGGAAAATTTGCGTATCTCTCAAAGTCTCGTGCTATTGTCTTCCAGATATCTTCAGTCGCTTCGGGCATGACTATGTTTACCAACTTATTCCACAATGATTTACATACTTCGCGGACAATTCCAGTAATCGTCGATTTTCCTAGGCGATAATTGTAGCTTAGTTCTCCAAATGAACAACCCGTACCAAGATATCTGAAACAAGAATATTATTAATAATGTTATTATTTTTAGGTACACAACTCCAAAAAAAATGGAAAAACATACGAGATTGCTACAATAAAGAATACAAAAAAGAAAAAACAACTCCTTCTGGTTCAGGTGCTCGTAAAGGAGCCCGATATATGTATTTTTCAAGATTATCTTTCCTGCAGAATAGTGTAAGTAATAAAGACACTACAACTAATATTGAAGAATAGAATGAAAGGCAAAGTGAGGAGACAAGTGAACTAAACGCCAATGCAACCGAAGCCACTGAAATACGTCCCCCTAAACGTAAGAAAACACAAGTGCCAGAAGAAAAAATAGCTGTTTTAATAGAAAAAAGTATCGAGTCACGAAAACATTTTCAGAATGAACTTCAAGAAAATAGTATTACCAAGCAAGATGACGACAAACTCTTTTGTTTGTCGTTATATAAAGAACTCAGAAAAGTACCAGAAAATAGGCGTTTAGCAACCAAAATTGAATTACTTCAAGTGATACAAAAAGGACAAAGCTTACCACCCCCTGTTCGCTACAATACTCAGCAGATCACACCTACGTATTGGCAAGGACAACAGTATACAAGCCCGCAAGGATATTTTACTACATCTGGATCATCTCCTCCTGTTCCGGCACCGTCACCGTCACCATCGCAATTTAGTTCTGGCTCTCAGTCCTCTACAGTTATAGAAAATATGTATGCTGATTTTGAAGAACAATAAATAAATCTTACCTTAAAGTTATTACGAGTTTCTCTTCCGGTGACACGCTTGGCCTCAAATGCGTTTCAGAGCATGAAATATCTTGCCTGATCAGTTCAATTAGTTCATCAAAAGATTTTATTGACATTCTCAAATAGTCAAAAAATTTGTTATCATACATTCTTAATTTGGGATATAATGTTACGAACTGACCATGTACTAGTCGGTCACGTAATATTGGATGCACCCAATACCGCCTTTTTCTTTTCTTTTTTTTAAGGAGCAACCACAGTAAACACACTTCTTCGTCGACCTCCATTTTGAAACTGACGCTAACCCGCACGAAATCGCATACTAACCGCGCGTGTCTGAATAGCTTCACAATTTTGCGGTTTGAAACCGCGCGATTCGTAAACGCACGATTCCCGCATGTCTGAACGCAGGCTAAAACTTATTTAATGAAGACGCGTTTGCCCCAATACGGGAAAATGCGTCTAAAATTACTCTTTTTAAAAAAAAGTATATTTGGGCGTTTTCCAAAAAAGTTGTACCTTGAAAAAAGTCAGTGTCCGACCACTTTCAGAATAAATTATCGAATTTTATAAAAGTTTTAATTACATATCATTTATTTTAACAATAAAGTAACATATAGTCTCATAAATCAAATAAAAATAAGGTCTGAATCTGTTATAAATCAAAAATAAAATCAAAATAAGTAAAATGAGGTCGATGTTTTTGGTATGTCCCACACCTACTGTGTCAAGTTCAGAGTCACATAATATGGACGTGTTATATTATTATTCAAATGTTTTGCATTTAACTGGTCATTTATGACCGTAACTTCAATTTTAAACCGTAAAATGTACATGTTACGGTTGAAAATTATTGTAAAGTACCAGATTTTGGGTTGTCCTGCAAAATGGCGTATGATGGAATTTCCGCGTACGTGACCGCATTTTCAACGACTTCCAACAAAAAATACCACCAATTCAATACATTTTCCCAAATATAGCAACATTATTAGTCTATGGTGGCTGCCATATTTATTTTTTGACAGCCAGTTCGCCAACAAAACGTACCGTAAAATGGGGTGACATTTGAATAGCGGGGTGTCTTTGATGATTACTTTTTTTCGTTGATTTTTTAATAAAATCTCGGAGTCTATGGACTGCAGTAGTTTTTTTTATTTTGGGTTGGCAACATTGACAGTTTTGCCATATTTCTTAAAAATGGCTGCGGTTTAGGCTGTGACATTCAATGACAATTTTTTTTAAAATTAATAGTGCGAAAACTACCAAAATATTGTGCTGTAGAACTTCAGTGGTACAAGGGTAAGTATTATTATTGTAGTTTCAGAACTTATATTTCATAATTATACGGTTTCTTTAGAGTAATATAAATCTGATAACTTCGATTGATGACGACCATTTTGTTTTCTGTGTTGAGTTTTATTCCTTGGGGTTAAATTGATTAACGGTACGAGGCGACATTGATAGTTATCAAAGTCACCCCAAGGAACAAATTTTGCGTGTATTCATATTTAAAGTACTGGTAATCAAAGTCATCCTTTTTAAAGGTAAAATGGTGCGAAACTACAAGAAGACGCCGGGTACCCGCCACTACAGGAACTATACGGATGAAACCCTCGAAGAAGCTCTGCAAAAAATTACGGATGGGGATTTGAGCATCAACGCAGCGTCGGTAAATTATAAAATACCATTCGGTACTTTATACAATAGATATAAGGGAATGCATGGATCAACTCCTGGAGGGCAACCTGTATTTACATATGTTGAGGAAGTTGCAATTTTAAAAGCCGCCGCTACTTGTGCCGATTGGGGATTTCCACTCACCAGTTTAGACTTACGAATGTTTGCAAAATCATATTTAGATCAGCATGGAAGATATGAGGCTAAATTTACAAATAACATTCCTGGCATTGATTGGGCGATGAGTGTCCTAAAACGCCACAAAAATGGATATGGTCAAAGAGTTGCCACCAATATAAAAAGAGCAAGGGCTGCAGTAGGCCGGGATTCGATCAACGCCTACTTTGATAATCTTGAAAAGGTTATGGAAAACGTACCACCGTCGAACATATTTAATTATGACGAGTCAAATTTATCTGATGACCCGGGCAAGAAGAAGTGCATTTACAGGCGCGGTGTTAAATACCCCGAAAAGGTGATGAACCACTCGAAGAGTTGTACTAGTATTATGATTTGTGGATCTGCCGATGGGACTTTACTGCCACCATATGTAATCTACAAGAGCATGCACTTATACGATACGTGGAAAGAAAGAGGCATAGCTGGATATCCTTGCTGTCAGCAGCCATGTTGCAGTCGTGGCAGTAGACATAATAGGACTGCAAGCGGGTGGATTGACGCTTCAACCTTTAGAGACTGGTTTATGACCTGTTTCTTACCTCACGCTAATAGGCTCGAAGGCCAAAAAGTGTTAATTGGAGACAATTTGTCGTCACATTTAGATTCTGACGTATTAGAAACATGCCAATCACATAACATTAGTTTCGTATGTCTTGTGCCAAACTCTACGCATATCTGTCAACCTTTGGATGTTAGTTTTTTTCGGCCTATGAAAGCCGCTTGGAGAAAGACCCTCGAACAATGGAAGCTTAGTAACCCCAAAGCTTCAGCTGTACCAAAGGACGTTTTCCCACGACTTCTGAGAGAAAACTTAACAGAAATGGACAAAGTGCGAACTCCTGGTGACGCCAATGAAGAGATAACATCTGCTATTAGAAGAAATTTGATCAGTGGTTTCAATGCAACGGGAATCTATCCTTTGAATAGAGCAAAAGTTTTAAACAAAATCCCTGCGTCTGAAAACGAAGCAGAAGTAACTGCGGCTGTGAGGGATTCATTGACTGATTTTTTGAAAGAACAACGTTTTGGCAAAGATTCTGAACCAACACGTAAAAAAAAACGACTAGCCGTTGAGCCAGGAAAGAGCATTTCAACTATCGATGAGCCTGAACCTTCGACATCCACTGCCGAGGCTGAACCTTCGACATCCACTGCCGAGGCTGAACCTTTGACATTTTCACCCATTAATGAACCTGGTATCGGCGAAATCATTTTGGAAGATAGCATAAGCCAGCGATATTTGCGCCAAAGCGTTCTAGATAACGACGATGATGCAACAGACTGCGAGTCGGTTGCAGATGACCAAAGAACACAAAGTGAAAATGTTAGGCAAGGTCCAGAAACTGGTGAATTTATTTTGGCAAAATTCAACTCAGCCAAAGGAAAAAAAACTTATCAGTATGTTTGCATGGTTGAAGAAAATGTCGAAGACAAACTCGTTGTTCTAGGATTCAAATCTCATAAGAAAAATAAAACTATATTTCATGCAGTAGAGAATGATGTCTCCATTATAGATCAGTCTGATGTCATCGCTTATCTTCCCAAACAGGAAAGTGACTTATACATATTCCCACAAAATATAGATGTAAAAGAGCTGTAAGCTATAATTTCTTATTTTCTTGTACCTATTAAAATTAAGTAAAATGTTGATCTCAATGTTTAAATTAAAAGACTGTAAGTAAGTGATACTTACCGTAGTTAAATACAATTTTAAAGTTTATTAATACTTTACAAGTATACGTTGATTTTGACGATTTTTCTAGTATTTTTTGTAAGCACTAAAGTGCAATAATAAAGCAGAAGGCTGATTATTCGTAAGGAATCTGTTGTTTTGTTAGAAGGCTGATTATTCGTAAGGAATCTGTTGTTTTGTTAGAAGGCTGATTATTTGTAAGGAATCTGTTGTTTTGTTACTAAGATTTTGTGTTTAATTTACTACATTTTGTCTATTTTATAATATTATATTTGATTGTACTAAAAAATGTGTTTTTTTACCATAATATAGCTCTAAAATCAATTCTCAATGTTACCCCTGTAATCAAACACACCCTGGTGAACTTTGAAGTGTTTTAATTCAAAAAGTAATGAGTGAACAATTTTTTAAATTTTTGTTTTTATTTCCTGTTAGGGGCTACTTTCTTATTACATACAAAAAACGGGGGCAATCAAAGCGACCCCATATTAAGTACTAGCTTCTGCCCGCGACTTCGTACGCGGATCCTGTTGTTTATGCCAGCGACAACGGGGTCGTCAAAATCGAAGATCTGCGCAATTCTCTATCCGTGAACGTCTCCGACTCGCGAGACAATGCGTGACGTTCACGATCAGCGGACAGGCGCGCATCATGTTCCTCACTTGTCTCTAGAGACCTTGAAGCAGATGCGTAGATCCGCTGAGAACTCAAGCGCAATTCTCTATCCGTGAACGTCTACGACTCGCGAAACAATGCATGACGTTCACGATCAGCGGACAGTCGCGCATCATATTCTTCACTGGTCTCTAGAGACCTGGATGTACATGCATAAATACGCTGAGAACGCAAGCGAGCTTCGCGATCCGAAGAGGTTTCTACGGAGCGAGTTGCAGCCTGATGTTCTCGAACAGCATCAAGTCTATCCTGACGCTCTTCGGTAGATTCTTGGGATCTTATGATCCTCAATCTTTTAGCTCCTTTGGAACGTTGGGAAAGATTTGACCTCTTTCTAGGCATGGTTATAGTTTTATTCTAAAGATTCTAAAGAAGATACCTGATCAATTAAAATCTAAGTGACTGCTCCCCTGCGTTACCGGGTAGGCTACCGTGTCACGAAGATAAATGAAAAAGGAAATTAAACACTCAAATAACATAAGCCCGAAGGCATATTTATTCGATAAAATAAAATAATAAATGGGAGTTTTAGCCAGTAGAGTCAAATTTTCAATGATTCATAGAATTTTCATCGAAAATCAGTGCTAAACTGTTACCGCCTTCACCGCGTGGAGGTACTCCCAGCTTATGTTATTTTTTTTATATACGAAATTAACCCTTGCCTTACCCTTCAGGGATAACAGGCGTGATGTTGTGTATACGAAATTAGTGATAGCTTTAATTTCCACATCAGGTGTTCCAGATCTTCAAATTTTATACGACAACAGAGAGTGCTCACCAGACTGAACAACTCTTGCTAAGACGTCATTCCTATATATGTTATAGTGTAGCTGGGCTCTTGGAGTTCCACATCAGCTGTTCCAGATCTTCAAATTTTATACGACAACAGAGAGTGCTCATTAAGCTGAACACCTCTTGCTAAGACGTCATTCCTATATATGTTACAGTGTAGCTGGGCTCTTGGGAGTTCCACATCAACTGTTCCAGATCTTCAAATTTATTCTCTTAACAGAAAATGCTCATCACGTAAAACAATTTCTGCTATGGTACCATTTTTGTATCTCTTATAGTTTAGCTGGTCTGTTGCGCTTCTGCATCAGGTGTTCAAGTTTCCAAGATAAATTATAGCCTATGTGTTGCCCAGACTTAATAGCTATACAACAAAAAAAAAATCATTCAAATCCATCAAGTAGTTCCGAAGATTAGCGTGTACAAACAAACAGACAAACAGACAACATTTTTTTTTTGGTTTCGTGGTCTATTACTGTTTCTAAACCCCCCTCAATTATTATTTTTTTAATATATTCAATGTACAGACACAGCTTTTTTACTGTTTTATTATATGTATAGATAAAGATGATAAGCCACTTAATGGTTTTTTTCTCGGAACCTATCGGGCGTAAAAATTAAATAAATATTTTCATCAATAGAAAACCATGAGTCGCCATTACAGTATTTTTTTTGTATTGTTTTATAAATAACTGAAGAAGTTACAGTCAGTTTTATTTTAAAATTAATCAATGTAACCCCATTTTACGGTACTCGAAGTGGTCGTCTCGACTCATGTGAAAAAAATATTTCCACAAACGATACTGCTTTTCTCCAGGTAAAGTATTCATGTGTATTTCATTCTATTGTCTATTATACATGTTAATTTATTGTTATTTGAAATGTTAAGTTATATTGAACAAAAGTTTGATAAATAAGTAGTAAATTCATTTGAAAATTTTATTGGCATGGTTACGTTACCTCCATTAACGCTACTATCGCATGAATGGAACTCAAAAGTGACGTAATGGAATCCTAAAGGTCGGTTCATAAAGCCATCGTTTTAATTAGTGTTCTAAAGTCTAAATAAATAAGGATGAATAAAATAATTATGAAATGCCTCGAATTTTTTAAATGAATTGCTGCTTATTACATACTTAATTTCGTGTGTAAATCAAACAAGCTTTTTCGAGTAGGCATTCCGGCTTAAAACACTCCATTCAGGATAACATTAGAAAAATAACAGTGAAATAACGATAGTTTATTGCGTTATATTGTTGAAATGGCTGCGTTTAGTGTTCAATTTTAATGGTATCCTGAATGAATTTTTTTTTTGTTTTTTGCGCGAATTGATAGTCAAAATATATGTGATAAACAGTTATCACATTTATTTTGACAATTATTTCACCCAAAGCTTTTTGTAAATCTATATAATTTTTTCACAAAAATTTGAGATTTTTCGTACGGGGTACATTATGATAACTCACTATTGTTTTAGGCTTAAATATGCCCTTGACGGCTGCAGAAAAATCAAAACGGTACCGAGAAAAAATCAAACAAAACCCGGAAAAATATGAAGAATTTAAGAAGAAGGAATTAAAAAGACAAAAAAAAACACCAAAAGAAGATTAAAGAGCTCACTGAGGACGAGAAGATTTAAAAACGAAAACTCTGGAGGGAACAAAAACGAAAACAAAAAAAAACAAAATCACTCAACCGAATCCACAATCAGGGCAATCACGTGACGCATCCAATACTTCAGTTTCACATTCATTAAAAATTAGGTATCGAAAATTGTTAAATAACTATAAAAAGGCTTTAAAGACGATTCGTCAATATAATACAACAGTACAGACTCTGAGAAAGAAATTATAACGAATGAAAAAAAAACATGAAACCGAATTTGATTTATTGAACACAGAAAACAATAAATTGAAAGCAAGACAAGAAATAATGGAAATATCAATTCGTAGTACGTACAGGAATTGTAAGAAAAATAAAGAAAAACAATTACTTAAAAACGTGATTAGGAAACAGGCGCAAATATTGGAAAAAGCACCTGAAAGTAAGATTTTAGGTCTTAAAGGAAGAATCAGGAAAAGGATTAATGTACAACGACCAATAAATAAGAAGACTCAGGAAGAAATAGTTAGTTTTAATTTGAGAGACGACGTAAGTAAAAGCACAGCTGGTAAGAAGGAAACCAGGTCCAAAGACAAACAAAAAGCACAAATAAGATACTTAGTCGACACACTGAAAAACGTATACGAAATTTATAAAAAAGACGGTGGGTCATGCGGCTTCACCACCTTTTACAGATACAAGCCTTATTATGTACTGTCGCCAAGTATCAATAATAGAGAAACCTGCTTATGTATTAAGCACAGTAACTTTGAGTACATGTTTAATGCACTGAAATGTAAAGGTGTCATAACTTACAAGAATATAAAAGAGCTCTTAAACATCGTTGCATGTGATATTACGCGTTATGACTGCATGTACAATAAATGTAAAGATTGTAAGAGTATTTCATATGATGAACAAAAACTCGATTCTGCTATATCATGGTTCAAATGGGCTAGGGTAAATCATGAATATGAAAAATCTGGCAAAGTATATACAACTAAGAAGACTACCAAACAACAAGTAAAAGGAACTGTACTTGATATCATCACCAACTTTCAGAACGAGCTACCGGCGTTTAAAACTCATTTCTATAATTGGATTGAACAACAACGTCAATACAGAAATTGTATCAAGAACATGAAAGATGACGAGATACTCATTTTATGTGACTTTTCGGAGAATTTTGAATGCAAATATAGTGAAGAAGTCCAATCAATGCACTTTGGTGCCTCCAAAAACACGATCACTTTACATTGTGGTGTAATTTTTTGGAAAAATCTATCCCAATCATTTGTATCTGTTTCAGATAATAATTGCCATGAGCCGAATGCCATCTGGGCACACTTGATGCCAGTTATCAAACTTGCAAAAGAAATGAACCCTCATATCAAAGTTATACACTTTTTTTCAGACGGCCCATGCAGCCAGTACCGTCAAAAAAAGAATTTTTATCTTTTGAGTTTATTCACCCCAAAATTGAAACTATCATATTCAACATGGTCATTTTCGGAGGCAGGTCATGGCAAAAGTATGGCAGATGGGATTGGGGGTGCCGTTAAGAGACAATTGGATAAAAGGATTTCTTACGGTCATGATGTTACTAACGCCACTGAAGCATTTCAAATTTTAGAGAACAGCATGAAGACAGTAAAGTGCTTTTACATAAGTAATCAAGATATTGAAAACATAAAACAACTTATTCCCAACGGCATTCAAGCTGTTCCTGGTACAATGCAATTGCATCAAATATCATCTACACAATGTAACCAGATTAAATATCGGCAACTGAGTTGTTTTTGTGGGGAATATCGTGGTTTGTGCAGTTGCTATTGTCCCAAAATACATAATTTTGTTAAACCATCAAAAGAAACTGCCGAATTGAGTGTTGAGGCCTTAATAGTTCCTGGGACGTCAAAAGACAACATGAACGTTACTCCTTGTTATTCGAGCCTGAGCATTGCGCCCCACAAAATGAATACGGCAATTGATTATGAATTTCCAGACAATACCCGATAGATAAGCAGTTCCCCTATTGAGGTTATTCCTGATCACATGCTCCAAGATTTAGAAACATACCAAAGTGATAATGAAGAAAACATATTTTTTGATTTCCATGTGGGTCAAATGGATGAAACTCCAATTTCTTCCCTAGAAGACAACAACATTTCTGGACCACTCATAGAGATAACTTCTCTGACCGATAATCAGAGATTAGTTGAACCTAAATCTGATAGCATAATTCCAATCCTGGAAAGTTCATGCATGACAGCTTCAGATCACGTTCTTGGTAATACCCAAAATAAACAGCTCAAAGAGAATCTTGCATCTCTTAAATGTCAGCCCTCTAAGAAGAGAAAAATAAATATATCGAACGACAACAAACATAACGGAAAAGAATTTAAGTCATCAAGGACTTTTTTGTGCTCTATTTGCAAGGAGCGTCAGCCTTTTGTTATACAAAGAATGGTAAAATGTAATGCATGTAAAAATTGGGTTTGCCTGATATGCAGCGGAACAACCTTTTTTGATTACATTTGTTCGATTTGTCTTGGGACTGATGAATAGTGTTGATTGATCTCAAATGTGATTTTTCGTATTGTTTTTTTTAAGTGTTGTTTAAGTTACGTACTTTTTTACTTTTTTTACTCTTTTTTGTTACAGTTTAAGACCGTTTACAACGTACGGCATTTCATACAAACTATCAAGTCTTTATTTTTCGAAATAAATGAACCGATTTTAATGAAACTTCCTACGAATAAGTAGGATATATAGGTCCAAAAAGGTAATAATCGGTTCATGCATTTCGAAAACAAGAACTTGAAAGTTTGTATGAAATGCCGTACGTTGTAAACGCTCTTAAATGACATACTAGTAATATTATGTTTAATACGATAAGTACAAGTTACCATGATTGTTGTCATAATTCAGAGTCATATAAACGTTGCCTTATAGTTCCTAAACGTCATTTTCGAATTCCATTAACGTCACTGTCCTATTATTACTGTGATTTATTCTCTAAGACTAATTAATAGATCTCAAAGAAATTTTACTGTTTTTGTTCAATATAGTTTATTATTAATTTTTAATTTGTTATAATTAAACTTTGGAAAGAATATTTCTCATATTTGACGTTCTAGGATGAAAAACATATAGTACAAAGTACCCAAAAGTAGCGTAAGGAATATCTTTGTTAAAACATTTTTTGATTAGATCTAATAAGCTGAATTATCAATATTTTTTAGAAGACTGATTGTGTTTATTTTTCATAAATAAAGTTAAAAATACTGAACTTCTTTTAGTTTTCATGAAAACTATTTTAAAATTAGTAACGTAATGGAATTTCTTGAGAACATAATTTAATTAAAATTGTAATTATTTTCAAAATTCATTATTATTTTCTTAAAAAAATACTATTTTCATACTGCTCATACTATATTTTATCAATTTAATTACATTTTGAAGCTAAATGTTAAAATTCACATAAGTGGAATTCTAATTACGTCACCGACAATTTTTTTGAAAAACGCCCAATAACATCTTGCATGATAAACAGTATGGTTTCACCAGAGGACGTCGTACGACTGAAGCTGGTGTTACCTTATTGAAGCACATCTTTAATGCGTGGGAAGAGGCACAGGATGCCATAGGCATCTTTTGTGACCTTCTAAGGCGTTTGATTGTGTAAATCACGAAACATTACTTCTGAAACTTGGGCATTACGGGCGGGCAAAACCCTTTTTGGGATAAAGGGAATATTTTTACCACCATGTTTGTTGGAGTAAAAAGTTCAGTGAATGTTTCCGAACGGTCTATTTTTTCACATTGGGAACACTACTAGTTAAGTGTCAATAATTTGACATCAGACAATGACAGCCCGCTATTTGAATTTTTTCTGTGAATTGCATTCGTAACTGAAAAGTGGAGTATTTTTGAATGGTGGAAGAAATCGAAGAAAATCTCCGGAATCTGCTATTGTCGGAAGGTATTATTTTCACTTATTCGTTTTATTTGGGTTTTGTGACCATAATGTGTTGGATATTTTTCAAATCCTATGCTTCGTTTTTTCCTAGTGTAACTTTTTCAAGGTGGGTCGCATGTTCGAAATCGAAGAAAATCTCCGGAATCTGCTATTGTCGGAAGGTGTTATTTTCACTTATTCGTTTTATTTTGGTTTTGTGACCTTAATAAAAAAAATAAATAAAATAAAATTCGTTTATTTCAGGTCTTGGACCCATAAAAAATACAATTACAAATTATTTTAAAAAATTGCCATTCTTGCACTATAAATTTAACATAAATGGATTGAAATAATTACAAAAATTTAATTTGAATTTAGAATTTTAAGTCAAATGGGTAGGTACATATTTTTTTATGAATGTCAAAAATAAAACAAAATAAAATACAATGTCAAAATTATGTCCAAAGAAATACAACGTCACAATATAATAATAAAAGTCACAGAAATATATATGTGCAGGCACTGGCATGCAGCTGCAGCCATCTCCGCAAGAAGGGGGAATCCCACCGCTCGGACAACACACTCAGGATTCCGTTGGAGCTGCCCCTACAGCGACGCAGAAGCGATGCACTCCTTTTCCGGATTATTCCGTAGAAATCATCGGTAGTAGCATCAGCGAACATCGCCGATGCGCTACAAAACCGGGGCCGCCCCAGCAGAATCCTGAACGCGTTGTTGTACTGGACCCGAAGCGCGTTGTACGCCCGCAGAGTGAAGTTGGTCCACAGGCTGCACGTGTAAAATGTCTGGCAGTATGCCTTGAACAAGGTTATTTTAACCTGTGAAGAACAGCGTGCAAACCTGCGAGCCAGCATGTTGCACCGGACAGACAACGCCCTTCGCTCCCTCTCAATGTCCGCATTGTCAGACAGATCCTCGGAGACCCAGTGACCCAGATACTTGAATCGATCTACTCTAATCAAATCTGACCCGCAGAGAGTGACAGGTGGACCAGTTAAGTAGGTTTTAGTACCAGATTTGAAGACCATGTATTCACTCTTCTTTGGGTTATATCTGAGCCCATGGGCCCCCGCGTAGGTCTCACAAATATTCAAAAGCCTGCGCATTGCAGAAAGAGACGGGCTCAGCAACACCATGTCATCCGCGTAACTTATGTTGTTTATACATACCCCATCAACGGAACAACCGACCTTAGTGCTGCTGAGCTCCTCGATCAATTGGTTCATATACAGGTTGAAGAGACGCGGAGAGGTTATTCCCCCCTGCCTCACCCCACAGTCCAACCCGTATATGTCCGAATGCGACCCTGCCCATCTGACACTATTTTGCTGGTGACTGTACCAATATTCAAAAAGGGCTATAATGTCATGCGACAGCTTCGTCTCGCATCGCAACTTACTCCACAACTTGTCGTAATTTACTGTATCGAATGCTTTTGACAGATCTAAGTAGCAAGCATATACAGGAGTATTTCTGTCTGTGTAGTACTGAACAGTTTGCTTGAGACAGAGGATAGCACTCTCCGTTGAAAGGCCAGGCCTAAAACCAAATTGGGCGTCATTAAGAAGCAAGTGCTTTTCCAACTGTTGGTCAAGCAAACTATCCAGTACCTTACTTATGACTGTTGCTAGCGAGATGGGTCTATAATTTGAAATGTCAGAGGAGTCACCAGTTTTATTTTTCACAATAGGAACTACTACGGAGTACATTAAGTCATCAGGCAAGTAACTGTGACCCACACATAAATTGTAGAACAAGGCGAGAACTCGCGGTAGATGTACACCCGCGTACTTCAGATGCTCGACGCTGAGCCCATCGTGACCCGGGGACTTACCTCGAACCATTCGCTTTATGACGGAGGCCACATCTTTGGCTGTGAATCTAACGGCAACGTCCCCGGGGCGATCCACAGCGGCGAGCACCCGCGACGCGGGCCCGAGCGGGGATTCGACCTTGAAGTGGCGCTGAAAGGCACAGGCTATGTCCCGGGGCTCATGCGCATCCCCAACACTCACAGGGCGGCTCGACATAGTATTCATGTTTTTTGTGTTTTTCCAGAAGTTGCTAAAGTCGTTATTAGCATGATGCTCAGCAATAATATTCATTTTAATCTGTAGTTCATTATTTTGGCAATATTTCAATTTAGATTTAAATATTTTCCTGGATTCACACATTTCTGTGTACGCAGGTCCAAAACTAGGTTTACCACAGCTAACCCAAGTCTGAAAACAAAGTCGCGCCCTCCCGTGAGCATCCCTGACAAACTTATTCCAGCCCGGTACATGTCTATGCTTCTTAAGATTAGGTACATGTTTCTTACAACTGCGCTTAGCGCCCTCAGTCAAAATATTTACAATGGTCTGGTACATTTTATTTATAATTAATTTGTGGGACTCATTATCACACATTTGATCCGCACAATAAGTAAACTCTGGTGGGAAATCTATCTGTTTTAGTTCTGAGTTACAATAATTTAAATACATTTCGATTTGTTCATCGTTTCTAATACCCCAATTTATTTGATTAACTTTTGACTCAGTTATCTGACTTTTAGGTAAAATTACATTTAAATTACACTCCACTAGTAAAGGAAAATGATCAGACCAATAGGTATCGTGCAGAATAGACACGTTAACAACGGCGCTTCGCGCTGAACCCGTTACCACGCAGTGGTCAAGCCAGCGGCGGCACCCGTGCGCGTCACTAATAAACGTAAACGCGTCGGAAGGTAATATTTCCATGTCCACACACGACCACATCTGTTCTGTACAAAACGCTAACAATTCACTAGAAAACAGCTCACCTGGGTGTGCGTTGAAGTCCCCCAGAATAAACACAGTTTCCACTTCATTACTCTCGATTATGGCATGCAACTCACTCAAACACTCGGTAAACTCGGTCAAATTTTCAATAGAATCAGTCGGCATGTACACTGTTATAACTAAAAACGACCTGTCGTTAGTCACTATCTTGATCGCGGCGAGTCGTACACTTCTACACACAACAACCGATACCGACGGAAAAGAAGACTTTCTCCACAGCAGGGCCACCCCACCATATGGTCTTCCTCTAACAATTCCTGCCGACGTATCCACAGCCGAGTTGCCGGTGTATGAAAATGAGTCATCGATGGTTCCCAGGTACGGTATATCGTGCGGAAGCAGCCAGGTCTCTTGAAGCGCAACAATGTCAGCTGATCGACACAGGTTTCTCACACAATCAACAGAGCGAATGACGCTTTTACAATTGAAGCTTACAAACTTAGAGGTGTTTATCTTAACTTCCATTTGGGGTAGGTTTCGTAGTTTCCAACTCCCGATAGGTACGCTCTGCCGTACGCGCGTTTCGACTAAAGTCCACATAACGGCGGTATAATATCCCATTGGGCCAAAAATCATCACTTAAAAACATATCAATTTTATGATTTGGGACATAAACAATGTATGCATTGTAAGCCTTCGCAATCTTCATATTCATTTTTTCTAAATGGACGTCTAAGTTAGTCTTTTTGTTTATATAAGCCTTGATGTCACACACAGACGTTTCGGTTGACACGTTGTAGATATAAATCGCAGTTTTAATATCCGCTGCCTTAAAGTTGGTATTTTCGTCCACAATAGCTTTGCCCGTTTTACCCAAAAAACGATTTCTATATCGTCTCTTTTGAACGAGCTTCCATTCTTCAGTCGGTTCTTGGGTTTTTGTTTCTCCACTCTGCACAATATCCGCAAAAGTTTTACTTTGCCGCTCGCCATCCGCCCGAGCCGTGTGTGGCGCGTGGATGACGGCAACCGGTTTAATAGCAAGCTCATGACTCACCACTGCTCGCGGTGTGCAAACGCGAAACTCCTCGCTTCTCTGCGGCGGTGACGTAAATTGAGCCGTTACATTACGCATACTTTTTACTGGACTACCCTCGCTAGTAAAATCCAATGGCTGCTTTTTTTGAGCTGATGATGACTCAGTAGATTGTTGATTTGTTTTCCTATCACAACATATCGGTGAAAACCCCATTGGCCCACTTTCATTCTCAAAGCTAGGTAATAAGCAGGCGCCTCTTTTAATGTTGACATTACGAGGAAAGTTGTTGACAATTGACGCCTTCTTAAGTGATTCCACTTCAGCACTAAGCTCCTTCATTTGATCCACTGTTGCATACTCGTTAACAATACGGTTTATGTCACTCTGCATTTTCAATATGTCTTTCAATACTCTGGTCACGTCTACGTGGTCAAACAAAACCGGAGGTAGTTTGTGTAAATCTCTGGCCACGAAAATTGGAATTTCCAGTGGATCTAAGTTCTTCAGTATCCATACAATGTCGTCAATATTTCTTAGTGTCTTTCCCTCCCTCTTTCTTAACTTCTTGCGCTTTGAAGTAGTAACAGATTCAAACAGCAAATTCTTGGCTTCTAGAATGTCACTTTCCGAAAATGCACTAACACAGATACTCGCGATACTTTGCTCGTCCATCACTTGTATCTTGTTACAAATAAAGGCTAGCACCTCATTGATCACCACATTACAATTCGAACATTTTACAACCGTTGAAGTCATTGTTTATCGCAACGGCTTCCCGAGCCGACCACAGACACGTCTTATCACCGGCGCGCGCGACTGGCGACTCATGCGACACAACACTTAATGTGTTGGATATTTTTCAAATCCTATGCTTCGTTTTTTCCTAGTGTAACTTTTTCAAGGTGGGTCGCATGTTCGAAATCGAAGAAAATCTCCGGAATCTGCTATTGTCGGAAGGTATTATTTTCACTTATTCGTTTTATTTTGGTTTTGTGACCTTAATGTGTTGGATATTTTTCAAATTCTATGCTTCGTTTTTTCCTAGTGTAACTTTTTCAAGGTGGGTTGCATGTTCCCTCTTCCCGTCGGCTACTTTGGTGTTGTCGTAACTGGTTTTTTGGTTTGATTTGTTTATTTCATATTTCACAATAAATAATCTATCTAAAGGGGTGCTAAGGTGTACAACCGAAAATACTAAAATGTTTGTGTAGGGGCTTTGGCATGGGTTATGGATTTTTGCATTTTTATTGCAGATGAGTCGAAAAATATTGAAAGATTTAGAGATTGAAGAAGCTTTAGATGAAATATTTGGCTTGCCAGAAAATCCAGAAGAATCAGACGATGACAACGAATCGGAGGGTGAAGAACAATATAGTATAGCTAGACTCGAAAGTATATTGCAAGGATTAGATGATGAAGTTACAATACCTAACAACCCAGAATCGGCTGCACTACAAGATAAACCACAAAATGAGAATCGTAGCCCATGTCCTAGTATCTCTGGGAATACCGAAACTAATCCCGACCCTCAACCTCCGGTATTACCCAGGTGTTCTGGTACAAGACCTTTATCTCCCGATAGTCCTGTGATTGACAACTTGAGCTCGAGCTCTGATTCTGACTCTGAATCTGATGCTGATGAGATGGTCTGGAAAAAAGAAAAGTGGACATCCCGGCCTGAACCGCAATTTTTTGATGAGCAGCCTATATCGGCAAAGCGACGATTCACGAATAAAACAAAACCAATTCGTTTTTTTGAAAGCTTTTTCAGTGACAAAGTTTACGAGCTCATTGTTCTGCTAACCAATTTGTTTGCTGAGCAGCGAAATATTGAAACATGGACTCCACTGACTCAGCAAGAACTAAAATCTTTTTTGGGCATATTAATAATAATGGGTTATCATGTTCTGCCGTCTATAGACCTATACTGGTCTTCTGACCCCGGTTTCAGACTGGATGAGGTGGCTAACGTGATGCCCATAAAAAGATTCAAAAAATTTTTACGCTGCCTACATTTGAATGATAATGAACATCAACCAGCAAAAAATATGCCCGGATATGACAAATTATATAAACTTCGTCCTTTGATTGATCTCATAAACGAAAGTTGCCAAAATAATTGCACGGATTCAGGTTCTCAGAGCATAGATGAGTCTATGATTTTATTCAAGGGGAGGTCATCATTGAAAGAAAAGCCGATGCCGATGAAGCCGATTAAGCGTGGGTACAAAGTCTGGTGTCGGTGTGATAGCCAAAGTGGGTACCTATTTGAATTTCAAATATATACCGGTAAGACCGATAATACTGTTGAAGAAGGGTTAGGCGCAAAAGTTGTCAAAAGCCTAACAGAGAAACTCATAGCAGCAAATATGCAGAATGTTCACGTAACCTTTGACAACTTTTTTTGCGACTACAAGATTTTGGCGTACTTGTACGACAATGGTATACACGCGACCGGCACGGTACGAAGGCTAAGAGCAGACCTGCCTAAACTCATAAAAGGGCCTGGTGGAAAGAATCTGAAGTTACCCAAAGGAAGTTTCAAGTGGAGGGTGAAAGATAACGTAGCAATCGTTGTTTCGCAAGACAACAAGGAAGTGTTATTAATGTCAAATGTCTTCCATCCTACGGTCGGGATAACCACGGTGGCAAGGACACAAAAAGTTGGGTCCAAAGTAGATATTCGGTGCCCCCTTATCATCAAGGAATACACAAAGAGAATGGGTGGAGTAGATCGGTTTGATCGTCTAAAATCTACTTACACAGTTGGACGAAGGAGCAAGAGATGGTGGCTACGAATTTTTTACTTCTTGCTAGATGCCAGCATTACTAACGCTTTTGTTTTGAGTCGGAGTTGCAAAGTTAATCTCACGCACTTTGAATTTCGCGTTGCTCTAGCTAGAGGACTGATAAGTGGATTTACGAGTCGTAAAAGGCGTTCAGTCATGGCAAACTACATAATACGCAAAAAAGTTGCACAGGCTGATACTCGCCAAAAAGTTGTCGGTAATATTGCCGACGAGATACGTTATACCAATGTTGGTGATCATATGACTTGCTCATTACCAAACTATAAACGTTGCCGTCTCTGCAGCACTAAATCCCACGACAAGAGGTCGAAGATAATGTGCGAGAAATGTGAAGTGCCTCTATGTATAGTGCCATGTTTTTATGCTTATCATAGGAAGTAATATTATTTCTTATAGTTTTTTTGTACTTTTTAAATAAAACGTTTAATTATATATTTGTTTTTTCTTATATTATATCCTATTAGTACACACCTTATCATATTTTACATGAACAACTAGTTCTAACAACCATCCCTTAGCAAACATACAGGTGTCGCCATAGGCAGAGGGGAAAAAATTCCCACCATAAAAATAACAATAATAATATTTTTTTCTTTACATATTTTGACATATAATGATAGGTAAAACCACTGACAGAATTACTTTAACTCTGCCAGTTCCGTATGCCTTATAAAGGGTTAAGTCTTGTTAAATCTTATTTAAATGATAGACAGCAGTTAGTTCAAGTAAACGGTGTCAATTCGTCGGGATTAAACGTGAAAATGGGGGTACCCCAGGGCTCAATTTTAAGTCCTTTTTTGTTTTTAGTATATATAAATGATTTGCCCCATTTATTGCAACAAAAACTTAATATGGTGTTGTTTGCCGACGACACCTCTTTAATTTTTAAGATAAATAGACGGACCAATAATCTTGACGTCATAAATAACGCCCTAATGCAAGTCCAAAATTGGTTTACTGCCAATAATCTAATTCTAAATGAAAAGAAAACGAAATGCATAAGATTTGCCTTACCAAATGTCAAAGGCAGTGATTGTGACATAGTATTGAACGGGGAAAAACTTGAATTCGTCGATAAAACGGTTTTCCTGGGAATTACGCTTGACTCAAGGCTGCAATGGGGTCCTCATTTAACATCTCTTGCAGGACGGCTAGGTTCAGCAGCATATGCTGTTAGGAAAATCCGCCAATTTACGGACGTTGATACCTCGAGACTGGTTTACTTTAGTTACTTTCACAGTATCATGTCTTACGGTATTTTACTATGGGGACGGGCTGCAGACATCGAGTCTATTTTTATTCTGCAGAAAAGAGCCATTAAAGCCATAAACTCGAACGGCGCGATTCTCTAAGGGAACTGTTTAAGAATATTAACATCATGACGGTACCTTGTCAATACATTTACGAAAACATTATGTATGTTAGAAAGAATTTACACCTTTTTAGTAAAAGAGGCGACAAACATAATTATGCTACTCGAAATAGGGACCAATTAGTTCAACCAGGTTTCAGACTGGCTAAAGTATCCTCATCTTTTATGGGGTACTGTTTAAAATGTTATAATAAAATACCTCCCCATTTATTAGAACTAAATGAGACAAAATTTAAATCTTGCATTAAACGCACACTATGCATGCAAGCATATTATAAGTTAGGGGAGTATATTGAAGATAAAAATGCTTGGCTCAGTGCTGGTCCTGCTCCACAGCCACTAGGGCACAAAAAGTAATCTGTTAGCATTTGGAAATATTGTTGGACCGGATGAAGATTGTAGGAATGCAATATTTTTCATTGTATAGACTCAATTTATTTAGAATTGTATAATTTCATGCATTAACTGCACATTTGTGAGTACTATGTACCTTAAATTTAAACTATAATGATCATTTTGGGTAGGTCTTTGACTTGAATGTACCCTGGCGATTGGGAATGTCATGCTCACTCAAAAGTCTGTCTGATGGTGGCGCGTGCGTTGGATCATTTGGCTCCCTTAAAAATGGTTGAGCTAAATGGTGCTAGCGTATGCGTCATGTTCGTGAACGAGCGCCGAGCTGAGACTGGTCAACTCTTGGCTGCCATGGTTTATTTTAATTATTTCTTTGAACTGTTTCTTTTTACTCCGGACTCTTTTATCCTGCACGTCTTTTACATTGTTCTCACATATGTATTATTTCAATATGAATGATGTAACCATAATTTTGTAACAAAATATTATTTTTAAAAAGTGTGTCCGTGGATTTTCTTGCACGTTCTTCTCCATAGAGATCTACGCCTTGGAACGTGCAAATAGCTTCATCTTTTTGACCGACCGACCTTGACAATTCAAAAGTGCCTGTAAATGGTCTAATTGAAATACATAAATGCTTTGACTTTGACTTTATTTCCACACTGGAATCCGCTTAGTGATAGCGCTAAGTCAATAGTAGGTATTATTGACTTAGCGCTATCATTTTTTTTTATTTATTTAGGAAAGTGGGTCTCATGAGGATACGACCCATGCCTCCAAATTGGTGACCCCGGCGTGATCGAAACACGCAACCGCACAGCAGCAGTGAACGTGGAATCGGACTTCAGCAGTGACTGTGAGCCACGCTGAGGTCTTCAGCCTGCCCTATCCGACGACGTCGCAACGTTCCCAGGATGGTTTTACCACTAACCACCGGGTAAATTCGCCGAATGAAAAGTTGCCGAGTAGATACCTATTTACCTACCGGCACGCTACGCGCGCCTCTACGTAAGTCGGAAGGTGCATCAACAGATTTCAGGGGTTTGGATCAATATTGCATCATTTACAAACAGTTTTCATCATCATACGCATCATTTTTGTTTCGTGAATTTTTGAATGCTCCGAGGCCATCAACTCGGAAACGGAATCCTATCGAGACTTGCGACACCATCCGCCAACTATCGGGGAGTAGCGAAACTTTCCGGTCGATTGAGTGAACCTGTCATATCGACCCGATACGTCACTGTCATCGGCTACGCGGGATCTGTTGAAATTCAATTAACTTTAACTTTCCGAAGTAATCAGTGCCTGCGATCTAAAGAACTAACTTGTGGTGTGCTCGGTGGTCTCTGCAGCACATGCATAATATGTACATTCCTTTATTTTCAAGGACCTTCAGGATGCCTCCCATGTTCTCCTTTAGGACAATACTGTCCGCCGCGCGCTGCAGCCGCCCTACACTGGTCCCTACAAGGTAATGTCACGGACCGGCAAGTTACTCGACATTGACATGGCAGGTAAACGCGTGACGGTCACTATCGACCGCGTGAAAACTGGTATACATTGCACCTGATCCAGAAAACGACCTCTCCCGGGTAGCCGCTCCGCAACAGATCGCAGCGCCCTCGCCTGCCGCGACCACACAACCGACTGTGCCCCTGTCGAAAAATACTAAGTAACTTTGAAATTCTAAAAAATAAAATCAGTAATCAGGAACTTGGAAATTTGAAAAATACTGTTCAAACAACCTTACCTACCATACAAACGCACCAAACAGGTCTACTCGAAGCGACTGGCATAAACGCACCCACAACGCATGCCTGTGCTCTGATAGGTCACCAGTTTGAAATAATTTGAATTTTGTTTATCAATGGTTGATAAACAGATTCATAAAGGCCCAAGAAACTTCGTTTTGATCGTACTATGTTTGTTACTGCCGAGAAGGTGCGGTACGCTTAGCAAAAAATATGTTATGAAAATATTATTTCTCACTACACGCTAATCTTAAATTTAACAAAAATAGGTAGAAAAGCTAATAAATAATTAAAATCAAGTCCTTGGAACTCAAAACAAGTAGTTTTAGGCCAGCTAAAACTGTTAAACTTAAGATAACTTAAGTACCGTAAAGTGGGGCTTTTTGAAACTCCAGGGCTATTTAGAACTTTTTCAATAAAAGATTTGATTGAGTATATTTTTTCTTCCAGTAACAGTAGGATCTTTTTTTTAGAATATGGCAAAACTACAACTTATGTCAGTGTAACCGGCGAAATTTGAAGGATAACAAAGTATAAATACGTGGTTATTTTTTAAAATAAAAAAGCTTGTTAACGCGAGTTAAATCTATACGTGTTTAAATTCAAGTTGATATGCCAACATTTTAAAGGTAAGTAGAAAATCCGTTTATTCATGTAGACTTATGTTTTCTTGGGATTTCATAGGTGTTTTCAATTGTATTTTAGCTTGTTTTAGACGCCATATTTTTTGTGTTTTGGAGAACGGGGCTTTTTGGCACAAATTTGAGGCTATTTGGAATTCTGTTCCAAATAAACCCTGTTTTGTGTGTTTGATTTTACTAAGTTTAAGATCGCTGTCTTAAATAGCCCCAAATGCCTAATATTTATAAATTTAAGGGGAAGCTTCTCATTTATTTTTTATTTATATTACAGTTCCGGAAATATGGTGCGTACTTACCAAAGAAAGTACACAAATTCCAGAAATGGTAAAAGTTTTTCACCTTATCAAAGCTTTGAAAGAAAATTTGGAAAAAGCCATAGAGGCTGTTCAGTCTGGAAAACTAAAATTAACTGATGCCGCCAATACTTATAACGTACCTAAGAGCACCCACCTAGGTACCTATTTATGTTTAAAAAAAAAGATCTCAATGTTTAAGTTGATTCTCACCTTCCCCTTAAGTGTTCCAAATATTGCCTTAATTCATATACAATTGTTATAATACCATTACTTTAGATTCCAAATAGCCCCTAAGTGGCGCTTCACTTTTTTCATAATAAATGTTACGATACTAATTATTTGACTTTTTATTTTAAAATCAAACTAAAACATGTGCTAAAATGAAAGGCCGTATATCCTTCTGTCAATCCAAATATCGCAAGATTTGTTTAAATTGATACAGCTCCATAAATAGGTGAAAAATGAAATTAGATTATGTTGATTTCAAAAAGCCCCAAACCGGCGATATTTGGAATTGCACTTTTGAAAAAAAAATATCTCTGTATTTATGTTCAATACATAAACACAACCGCATTTCTCTAGAAGGTATTGATGAGGTTAGTCGTAAAAAAAATTGTCTAAGCTCATAACTCAAGTCGTTTTTGTGTGCAAGACTGTTTTTAATAAAAAACATACCAAATAGCCCCACTTTACGGTAACTGTACAGTCCTATTTTTTTTTCTTTAAAGATTAATTATAAAAGAAAATGAAGCCTTAAAATAGTAATAGAAGTTGTTTTAAGAGGTGAAAAATTAAGCTTAGGTTACATTCTTGATGAAGTTCATTGAGATTATATTACGGTACCTATTCATGAATTTCAGGAACATTTTTACTGAAAATATCCGATTTTGTACGATGACTGTAGTTATATTTTGAAAGAGTTTTTTTTAGATTTTTATTAAACTGGTGGTTCAGTCTTAAAACTGGTTCTGATGGAATTTGTTTCTCTTCAATATGGAAATCGAGTGACGTTATTACTTATTTGAAATAGCGATCTTGAATTTACTTTAACTTTGTTTCTGAAATTTTGTATCGGATCGAACCACTGTTAGTGGGAGATTCGCGCGAATATTAATACTATTTCTGAGCTGATCCGATTATTCAGTAGTTTGAACTTCAACTTGAGCGAAAAATATATCGCGAAGCGGGTTAAAAGAAAATATAGGGAAACGTAATCAACATCAACTGATCCGAAAACTAGTAATGATAATATTATTTCTATTTTTTCTACTACATTCTACACGCAGACTGAAAGTGATTAAAAATTTGTCGCGAGTTGGCATATGCGAAAACACTAAAGCTATAAGCCCCTATTATAGTAAGCCAATTGAAACCTTACGGCCCAAGACATAAGGCGGCCAGGGTTACCGGGGCTTTATTTTAAAATAAAAGATATATATGGTGGGCTTGGCGGCCTCTGCCGTACGATTCAGAGGCGGCCAAACTTTCAGTCCGCTTCACGAAGCAGGAAAGGATCATTACTTTTGCTTATAATGTTGAATGTTGAGTAATATTAATAGTTGAGGAGGTTAGGAACAAAAGGTGACATTTACGTATCAGCTTCATTTTTTTTTATGTTTTTTTTCTTACTTGGAAGGATAAATTCTATCATTATCTGCAAGACATTGGTTCTGAAGGTGCTTAATTTCATAGAAAAATCAACTTGAACTACTGCTTTTGAAACAAAAAGTTACATTTTAATTCAATCTCAATAGTGATTTGTACATAATAATCAAAAAGTGTCATTTCCTTTGTAAATATTTCTGAGGCTTTTAAGGTCGGATCAAAACGGGTACATTATTTCTTAAAAAATAACGATTTGCCCAAAATAAATTATGACGACAGGTCGAATCGATATGTTTAATCGAATAACACTCCTTTTTACCTGCCGATCGTGTATTTGGTCGCGTAGAAAAAGATTTGAGAAAAAAAACAGTAATTACAAACAGAGAAGATTATCATGACCTATTATTACAGCATGGAAGAGTAAATATTTTAGGCAAAGATTGGAAGTATTATGACATCAAAAACCTTGATAAACATTTTAAAAAAGTAGAAGGTATAAGGGACATGAAACGCATATGCATAGAAAAGAAACAAATAAAAAAAAGAACTGAGGCAATAGTTAAATGTTTCAGAAACTTCAGATTTGAAAATGCTGGAGAATCAAAAGGAATAAATCCTTTAAAGAGAAATACAAACCTGTTGAGTATCAAACTTGTTGAGAAAGAACTGGGACATTTCATAAAAGGTGCAAAGAAAAAGGATGTAGAAAGTTTATTAACTAAACAGTTTGGAGAAAACTGGAAAAATGATCCTTCTTTAAAATGGTATTGTGATATCTTGTATGAAAATAATATAAGTGAAAATGACAATGAAAATGATGAAAATGGATGTGACTGCTTAGAACCTGATTGTGGAGAACTTCATGTATAAGAATTTAAAATAATAATAAACACATTTTTTGTATGGATATTGATTTGTTTTTGTTTCTAATAGTGACATTTTTCAGACAGTAAGTTTCAAAAGGTAACATTTTACAAAACTATTGAATCAAATGGTGACATTTACTTGTGACTTGATCAAAAGGTGACATCTGATTTGTTCTTTATTTAATTTTGTGTAAATTTTAAAACATACATGAAAACTTTTAATACCTTGTAATCTATGTCTTATTAACCCATAATATTAAAAACAAAAAAAAAACAAAACACATAAAGTTCAACAAAAATATTTATTTTCTTAATTTATTCATATAATTAAAAAGTGTAAATGTCACTTTCTGTTCCTAACCTCCTCAGTTATAAATTGACTTATATTTATATGTAGGAGGTAGCTGTTCAGATATGTAAATAACGATCAAAGTGGCTAACCACTGATTCCTCAGTTCTACCTCCCAGCATGTTGATTATGGCATAGGCACTTACATAGACGTAAGAGATAAAATTGCAAGTCCTTTGGATCGAATTTCCGTCTTACTTGATTCACAAGCAAGATCCAAACCCTATGTAGATCAAGCAACGACATGTTCTAGTCTAAACACGAACATATTTTTTTTTCTTTTTTTCTCACAGAAAGACAGACAGTTAACAGGTAAGAGATTACGATGGAGAGATCCTTTCCTCCAACTCACTACGAAGAGCGGGCTTTGCCTCGCTAACACCAAAAGTGATCACTAGTTGAGCCGCTTAAAACTAATCATCAGGATGGGTACAAGCACGCGCGCACACGCGGATGAGAAGAAAGGCATCACGCTTTAGACGTGAGCGATGTCCGGGATCTTGTTGTTGTCGGTGCCCCTAGCCACGACGTCTATGTTGCCGTTTTGCTCAACGACAGTCTCCCTCATCTCTGGCGCAGCTACGCGAGCTTCGTTGTTGTTCCTCTCGACGGTGGTGTTGGTGACGCACACGCACGCCACATCTTGCATTACGGTGCCGACGGCGTCCTCCGGCACGGCCACAGTCACGGTCCTGGTTGGCTTCTTCTCGTTGAAGCTTACTACCAGCTGAGACGGCTCCTGCCCGTAGCGCAGGTTGTTATGAATGTCCCAATTTAAAAAAAAACATCATTCATGACGTACTTAACATTAATTTTTCATTTATAGAAAGTCGGTGCTTGCCAGAGGAAAGTGTGGACACCGCTGAAGTATTAATGCTCTTTGACGACAGCTAATTCACCCCACTTCAAAGTTTGGGACAAGACAGTACCAATTTTAAATTCTGTGAAGTACTTAAATTATAAAGGTAAAGAGGCAACAGTGCCTTCTCTATCAAGTTGGGTGAAAACCATAGAAAGTTTTAACCTTATAGCAAATAGGTTGAGGAAAAAGGAATAAAATCATTATTACTGCGAAATGTAAACCAAGACCCCTTGGAAAACTTTTTTGGGGCAATAAGAGCTCATGGATATAGTAATATAATGCCCAACTCAGCATCTTTTGAAAATGCATGCAAGACATTGTTAATAAATAATCTAACATCCTCATTCAGGGAAATTGTGAAAAAGACGACGGTATTTGCTTACAGTCATAAAAATCACTAATACACGAAAAATGTACTGTAGAGGATGTTAAGGAAATAGTTGAAATTATTGATGATTTAAGTGTAAATACACAAATCATTCTAGAAAGCCGTTCTCGAGATCATGTGGAGAAATGTGCAGCCATAGCATACTGTAGTGGTTGGATAGCAGCCGCAGCCAAAAGAGTTGTTTTTTAAAAACTGTTAAACATGTAGGAATCATTTGACATCTCAAGATGTTGAAGATTTCCACAAGTTTGTAAAAAAAAAGACCTAGGCATCGTTTGACTTTTTTGCCCAAGTAGAACACATCACAATGGACATTTTAAATAAATATGGACAAAAAGTAAGAATAGTTAAATAATATTATATAACACTGATCATAACAGTCCATGTCGATATAAACTTTCTTAAATGCAATAAACATACAAGAAAAATTCAATAATTATTTGCTCCACTAAAGTGCTGTGTTCTTCATAATGAATTGGTCCAAAGAAGTCAGCAATGTCCTCGCTGGCAAAACCTTTTACAATTATAATGAAAGTATTGAAATTTACTACATCTTCCTACGTGCTCGAGAACATTTTAATAAAACGAAGGGTGCGAAAAGAAAAACAGGTGTTGGACGCCGCTGACGGCTCCTGCGGAGGTCAAGGAGGCTGCGATCTGTGATGTGGCCTTAAAGAGGACGAAATCGTCCAATGAAAAGGCCATAAGCGCGGCCTCGTCCTCCATTTTTGCGGCAGCGAAGGCCAACTATTGCGGACCTCCGTCGGACGAAACGACCAAGTTGCGGGCGGAGGTCGCCCGCCTGGCGGCCGTCACGGTGCTTCTCCAAAAGGAGATTGAGAAGGTCCGAGCAGACCTGGCCGGGCTCCGAGGAGCCAGCATAAACAAGTGCCTTTAAACATTATCCTACTAATATTATAAAAGTGAAAGTTTGTATGTTTGTGTAACAATCAGGCAAAAACGGCTGAAGGGATTTGGGTGAAATTTGGCACACATGTAGTTCATAAACTGGAATAAAAAATAGGCTACTTTTTATTCCGGTAAGTGGCATGGATTAATGGAGACTGAAGATGAAGTGGAAACTCAGAGCCGCTGCTGCATAGTACTACAGATTCACAAGTACCAGGAGTCAGAAACATTAAGTACTAGGAGGTCAGAAACATGTTAAGTATATTTGTAGGGTAGGTGAAGTGTAGGTGTAGGGTAGTTGTAGGATAGGTGTAGGGTAGGTGTAGTGTAGGGTAGGTGTAGGGTAGGTGTAGGGTAGGTGTAAGGTAGGTGTAGGGTAGGTCTAGGGTGGGTGTTTCTTGTATGTATAAAACCACTTGAAAATTAGAAAATACAATGAAACTGTGGAAATTTGAAAAATGCTAAGCCACTTGAAAAATCGAAAAATACCAAGCAACCATGGAAATTTAAAAAATGTTAAGCAACTTGGAAATTCGAAAATTGGAAAGCAACTCTGGAAATTTGAAAAATGCTAAATCATTCGGAAATTTGAAAAATACCAAGCAACCATGGAAATTTAAAAAATGTTAAGAATCTTGGAAATTTAAAAATGTTAAGCAACTTGGAAATTTAAAAAATGTTAAGCAACTTGGAAATTCGAAAATTAGAAAGCAACTCTGGAAATTTGAAAAATGCTAAACCATTTGGAAATTTGAAAAATACCAAGCAACCATGGAAATTTAAAAAATGTTAAGAATCTTGGAAAGGAGAACGGCAGCTGACGTACACCTCTTAAAATGTTTGTTTTGGGTTCATATTTAAACAATGTAATAAACAACTAAAATGGTTAATTTTTTTAAAATCTAAACATTTTTTTAAGTTGGGAATAGTGAAAAAACCTTTATTAATGTAACATAGAACAAAATGAAAAAAAATGACAACAAAACGCAGCTGGAATGGATGTAATGCATGGACTGCATCGAATACTAAATCGTTAAACCGAATAACTTACGTCTTTTTACTGTTATAATATATCAGAATAGATAATTAATTATTAATCAGCTCTAATGTAAGATTTTAGTTACCGTAATTAACCAGTTCTTGTAAAATAATACAAAATCATATTTTTGTTTCTTTAATCGATTGCCACTCATCAATCGATATACGAATACAATATTTAAAAAAAAAATACTTTGACAGATGACAGATTGTCACGTTATCTTGTCAAATGGTTTTACTTTTAATGGCGTTCGTGCTGTTGTGTGGTTGTGTTTTGCTGTTTCATGTGCAGTGTGCTCTTCGAAACATTAGCTATCATAACTTTTATTTACGTCGAGTTGAGCCCTGTCCTCCTCCGTATACTAACACTGTTTCGCGAAAGGACGCTTTTATTATTGTTGCGACAAAGACGCTTAGTGATAAGGACACTTTTTTGCTCAGGCGCAGAGTTGTTTGTGAAGTGTTTTATCATTTTGTTTGTTTGACAACAATGCCGAATGTTCAATGCATTATATTGTAACGTTCGTTTGAGTCGCATCAGGCGGCACGCTCTGACAGATGAGTGATGTTCTGGTGAACACTATTCGTCTATGGACATATCCTAGAGAGGTATAAATACTATTATAATATTTCACTATTGTGTAACATGTGAATATATGACATAGTGACTTGAAGTCACTATGTCATATATTCAGAAGTCACTGACTTCTTACTCTTCTTATTGGTTATAGGTACATATTTTAACGAATGTTTTAATTGTCTATTTCTAGTTGAATCGTCAGACCATATTTGCCATGCTTGCTGGCAACTAGCAACACACGGGTCAACATCCTCTGATGATATACCCAGAAGACAAGTTGGTCATCAACATGTCTGTATCATATGCGGACGATCTAAACTCTTTTGCAAAAAAAACGGGCACTTTAGATTTTTTTCTCTACTTCAATGAAGAAGAACAAGAAATAGGTTTTGTTAATTTGACGATGTATTGGCATGGTTTTTGAAGCATCCTGGCATGATTCTTTGCGTTCCAAATTTAAAATATGAAATTATTTAAAGAAAAATAATGATTATTGTGGATTATTCTAAAATTGCTTTACTAATGGCGCGAATTGCTGAAACGATTTTTAACTGATTACGATATTTTAAAACTTTTTGGATATTTTCTGCAAATTAAACAATTTAATCTTTCTTTTTACATTAAATACCACTTTCTGATATGAGTGATAAAGCGATAAGGACCGGTAAAATTATAGCCCTACTTGAAGAAGGTTGTTCGCAAACTTACGTGTCTCAGCGGCTAAATGTGAGTCGTTCAACTGTCCAGAGGACTTGGCAACGGTATCAAGAGACTGGTTCGGTCAAAAGAAGACCCGGTTCGGAAAGAAAACGATGCACAGAACCAAGAGATGACCGCTTTTTGGTGAGTCAGGCGTTGCGTAATCGTAAGGCGTCAAGTGTGGACCTGAAGAAGAGCCTTGAAGAAGTAAGAGGAGTAGAAGTTAGCTTGTGGACGGTCAGGAGGAGGCTTTTGGCTGCCAATATCAAGAGTTACCGCCCAGCTCGGGGCCCTAAATTACTCCGTGAGCACCGTGTTGCTCGACTTCAGTTTGCTCGGAACTGTGCTTCATGGACTCTGGAGGACTGGAATAAAGTAATGTTTTCTGATGAAGCTAGAATCTCTTTGTGTGGAGAGGACCGACGCCGGCGAGTGCTGCGAAGACCACGGGAACGCTATGCAGAAGTGTGTTTCGAAGAAATCACTCCTTATGGCGGAGGCTCCGTTATGTTTTGGGCAGCAATTAATTCGACGGAGCGTACGGAGTTAGTTTTCATAGAAAATGGAACATTAAATGCACACCGGTACATAATGGAAGTCCTAATTCCATATGCACAACCCACATTGACTGCACTTGGGGAAGATTCCATTTTTATGGACGATAATGCTCGCCCGCACCGTTCTGGCGACGTGGAAGCGTACATGCAAGAAGTTGGGATCCGTCGTTTAGATTGGCCAGCTCGAAGTCCTGACCTCAATCCAATTGAGCATGTGTGGGATGTTCTAAAGAGACGGGTAAGATCAGTGTAACCTGCTCCACAAAACATCAGGGAGCTAAAAAGAGTCATTGCAGAAGAGTGGTAACGTATTCCTCAAAACGTTATTAAAAACATCGTGGAAAGCATGCCCAGAAGGATTCAAGCTGTGATTTTGGCAAGAGGAGGTCACACTCGATAATAGGTTTTTACATTTGTAACTTTATTTAATTAAAAAAAGTAAAAAAAACTTGTCTGTATTTGCCGACCACTTCTTATTGTTTGGGCGTGTACATCGATTTTAAAGAATCCATCGTTTTTTTTCTTTTAATTGCTCGAATTCACTTCACGCGCATTAATTTACACGATTATAAGTATACAGACTACGTCAAAGAAATAAATTTCATTTAATTAACTAAAATCGACCTTAGAACGTAAATTTCCTTAGGTGCCCGTTTTTTTTGCAAAAGAGTGTATATTAAGGATTAATAGACGAAGAATTTTAGTTAATGGAGCAAATGAAGGAGAAAATAGAATATCCAATGTTATATCTCAATGGATCCAACCACAGCAGGTAGCGTATAGTTGTTATCTTTTCTATTTTTAAATATATTTTTTTAATGGCCTGCAGTATGGTTATAGGAAGTTAATGTCACCATACTAACTATATGTAGTAAATGGTCTCAGACTGCCAGGAATTATCATGATTTCATCTGATTTTAGCTCACTCAAAATGACGAGGCTTGTGTACCATGTTGGCTTCGAGCATCCAGAACAAGGGATGTACCACCGGTCCCACCACAGACAGACAACCAGTCTACAAATCCAATTGTGCGAAGTGAACCTGATCCAAACGATCCCGATCCTGTTTTCTATGTGGAAATACTTTGCTTGCCACTATGAGACAAACATCTGCCACGGAAGAACAGAGGATAATGGAAACGATTTCCCACTTGATGGAAAACCAGCAGGTAAAGTGTTAATGTTTATCTTTTTTTATGTTAACATTACGTGGATTTTAAAGTAAATATCATTAAGTATTACATGCACTTGTATTTAGGTATAACATCACATACCTGTTGAGATTCAGACTATTTTTTGTTACAGATGCCACCTTTAAATGAACTCTGTCGTGCATGCTGGGGACGTGCACAAGAAATAGAGTATCCACAAATAAATGCAAATGAGAATGATGTTCAGCAACCTCAATTTATTTCATTGCCTAATATGAGACGAGCAGCTGCAACACCAAGACATTGCATTTTTCAAGAATGCAGTGGTCTAGAGCGACATTCTATACCAGAAGACACTCGACGCCGTGTATTGCTACATTTTAGTTATTATATACCAAGAGGTGCACGTATTTGCAGACAACACTTAGAAAATGAGCAGTATGAGAGTTTGTACTCGGCAGAATATAGCCTGGATACATTTAAAGCCGACTACATTGAAGAAATTGTATTTATATTAATGGAAGGCTTAAATAATGTGAATTATGAAAATATTCAAAACTACGCCCAACCTTAAAAATATGCATCGGGGTAGTTTTGCATTGACAGCACTTTTGTGCAAATTAAGAACAGGAGACTCTGGAGACAGGTTAGCCTGTCTTTTTCAAGTTCCCCGAAGAACATTGGAAACATTAATGTCTGTGGCCAGAAATACTACTACGAACTGATACGACTATGTGCCCTGAAATATAGGATTTAGCCACATGACAAGGGAACAAGTGGCAGCAAAGAATTCTGTTGTTGCCGATGGTATTTTCTGTGACCCTAATGTCCCACCACAGCAAAAACCAGCTATTACCATTGCAGATGCAACATATTATTTATACACTATCGAACTATTTATTTCAAAAGGATACATATTCCCTCCATAAATACAGGAATTTGGTCAAACCATTCATTTTGTGCTGTTGTAATGGGTACATCATTGATGTTCGAGGACCATATAGTGCCACCACAAATGATGCGACAATAATGCGCGAATTGATAAATGATCCGGATTTTAATCATTTCTATAGTGAAAATGATATTTTCGTCGTCGATCGCGGGTTTCGGGATTGCATGGATGCATTGCACGATAAAGGCTATATAGGCCATATGCCAGAAACCAAAGAAGACGGTCATTCACAGTTGACCACCCTTGAAGCAAACAGGTCACGCTGTGTGACTATAAACGGATGGGTGGTTGAAGCTGTGAATGGCCGTTTCAAAAGAGACTTTAAAATATTCCGTCACGAATATTTTAATCGCGCCTGTTCACATATAATGGACGATTTTAAAATAGCTGCTGCGCTACTTAACGCATTTGCCACCCAATTCACCGACTCTCTCAATGCAGAGGCGTTTGGGAATATTATACATGAACGTATGTTCCTCCAAAACACGATCGCTGATTTAGTTTCAGAACTAAACTTAAACAGACGCAGTGCAATATTTAGTCCTATTGATGGCACAACCATGGTATTCCCAAGACTATCTATAGACGAATTAATTCTTTTTGCTTGTGGCACCTATCAGATTAGACAGGCAGGGTCATATGTAGGTGAGCACTTTAGATTTCATGACACCTTGGAAGTGAGTCGAGACCAAATACCTGGATTGGAGGGAACAAATCCTTTGTTGCTTCGAGCAAAAATAAAATCTCGCCATTCATCAGGAAAGACGTACTTTGTTTTTATTGTAGTAGAAAGAAATATGAATGTGCGGGAAGCTATAACAAGTTGTTGTTGCAACTGCATTGTGGGGCTTAGAACTGTAGGGTGCTGCTCACATGTTATGAGTATCCTCTGGTATCTAGGGTATGCTCGCCATGAGGGTATGACGCGACCAGCTCCCTTCCTAGATGAGGTAATTATAAGAATTTAGTAGGTAGACCTGATGAATAAAATAAATAAATTATATGATATGAGAATTATTGTTTAATTTATTCCGAGTATGTTAGCTATCCTACCTATTACCTACACAAGTAGTGAAGTCAGGCTTACGTTTTCATGCATAAACCGCTGAACCACTTTGATTTTGGTGAAGATTTCAGTAGCTATTCGCTAAGCTAGCCACCTGACAGTTTGGCCTCTAAATGAAAAGTAGTGTTATAGATTTAAAGGAACATAGAAGTTAGTTTATTATGGTCAACTCAACCAAAAACTGTCAATTACCTAACTCTAGTAACCACGAAACCACTATCAAGTCGATAAAGACTCTTATGTTATTCTAATGATCATAATTTTTGCACCCGGGCCGCCGATGGCGATTGTGTGGGAGTCAAAATAAAACATAACCTAACTTTTTAAAAATGCATATAAGTTAAGAACCCCAACTTTATAAAATCTACGAATAAAAGCCTCAATTATGTAATATTTTTACCTATTAAATGTAAATGTTTAGTGGCTACACACGAGTTTTTTTAGGTGTACAAAACCTTCATACACTCTTGCCGTTCTCCTTTAAAAACGTTAAGCGACTTGGAAATTTAAAAAATGTTAAGCAACTTGAAAATTCGAAAAATGGAAAGCAACTCTGGAAATTTGAAAAATGCTAAACCATTTGGAAATTCGAAAAATACCAAGCAACCATGGAAATTTAAAAAATGTTAAGCCTCTTGGAAATTCGAAGAATGGAAAGCAACTGTGGAAATTTGAAAAATGCTAAACCATTTGGAAATTTAAAAAATGTTAAGCAACTTGGAAATTTAAAAAATGTTAAGCAACTTGGAAATTCTAAAAATGGAAAGCAACTTTGGAAATTTGAAAAATGCTAAACCATTTGGAAATTTGAAAAATACCAAGTAAACATGGAAATTTAAAAAAATTTAAGCAACTTGTAAATTCAAAAAATGAAAAGCAACTGGAAATTTGAAAAATGCTAAACCATTTGGAAATTCGAAAAATACCAAGCAACCATGGAAATTTAAAAAAATGTTAAGCAACTTGGAAATTTAAAAAATGGAAAGCAACTTGGAAATTCTAAAAATGGAAAGCAACTCTGGAAATTTGAAAAATGCTAAACCATTTGGAAATTTGAAAAATACCAAGTAACCATGGAAATTTAAAAAAATTTAAGCAACTTGTAAATTCAAAAAATGGAAAGCAACTCTGGAAATTTGAAAAATGCTAAACCATTTGGAAATTCGAAAAATACCAAGCAACCATGGAAATTTAAAAAAATGTTAAGCAACTTGGAAATTTAAAAAATGGAAAGCAACTCTGGAAATTTAAAAAGTGCTAAACCATTTGGAAATTCGAAAAATACCAAGCAACTATGGAAATTTAAAAAAATGTTCAGCAACTTGGAAATTTAAAAAATGGAAAGCAACTCTGGAAATTTGAAAAATGCTAAACCATTTGGAAATTCGAAAAATACCAAGCAACTATGGAAATTTAAAAAAATGTTCAGCAACTTGGAAATTTAAAAAATGGAAAGCAACTCTGGAAATTTGAAAAATGCTAAACCATTTGGAAATTCGAAAAATACCAAGCAACCATGGAAATTTAAAAAATTTTAAGCAACTTGGAAATTTAAAAATGTTAAGCAACTTGGAAATTCTAAAAATGGAAAGCAACTCTGTAAATTTGAAAAATGCTAAACCATTTGGAAATTCGAAAAATACCAAGCAACCATGGAAATTTAAAAAATGTTAAGCCTCTTGGAAATTCGAAAAATGGAAAGCAACTCTGGAAATTTGAAAAATGCTATACCATTTGGAAATTCGAAAAATACCAGTCAACCATGGAAATTTAAAAAATGTTAAGCAACTTGGAAATTCGAAAAATGGAAAGCAACAGACTGTAGAAATTTGAAAAATGCTAAACCATTTGGAAATTCGAAAAATACCAAGCAACCATGGAAATTTAAAAGATGTTAAGCAACTTGGAAATTTAAAAAATGTTAAGCAACTTGGAAATTCGAAAAATGGAAAGCAACTGGAAATTTGAAAAATGCTAAACCATTTGGAAATTCGAAAAATACCAAGCAACCATGGAAATTTAAAAAATGTTAAGCAACTTGGAAACCGAAAAACATGTGTTTGATAAAAGCTCTGTCCAGCTTGGGGCAAGAGGTGTGAGGAATGTGGTGGAAGGAATCATCTCAAGAAAGTGTAAAAAGAAAGAGGAGCCAGTTAAAACAATTGATATGGAAAACGACTCCAGATAGTGACAACGTTATAATATCAGAGATACGCACAAACTCAAGTGGTCACAAAGAAGCGCCCCTGTTCTTTAAAACAGAAGTTAATAATGGGAGCCAATTTCTCTAAAAAGGTCACTGGTAAGGATGCCTTCAGTTCGTTGACCCCTGCATATCAGAAGTGGAAATGTTCCAATGGATCTGTCATACCAAATTTAGGGACTGCCCTTTTCAAATGCAAAACCAAAACTAGTCCAGACAATATTTTTAAAATAATATTTCATATTGTGGACATAGATCATGATCTCAGGTGTGGCTTAATACTCCATCCTGTTTAAAGGAGAAGAAAGTTTCAGAGCGGGGGGAGGGAATATGTCCAACATTACCACAATAGAAAATATTACTTATAAAATAAATCTTGAATGTCATATAAAAAGTTAAGCATAATATTATTAATAAAGATCGGCCCTTTCGTCGATCCTACCAACGCAGGAAAATCCACTAAGTCTGAAGAAGATTAACTCGCAACGGAGTTTCAGAGGGGGGTGCCTAAAATTTTCCACAGAGAAATGGGCTCAGAAATCCTCTCTGAAATCCTCCAGGGTCGGGGCAAACGCCTTTTAGTTTACCTGGACGATTGCCTCCTGGCTTGTCAGGACAAATCCAAGCTATTGGTACAGGTTGCGGAAACGCTGGCCATCTTGGAATCGCTGGGTTGGCACATAAATTACCAGAAATCGGTAACAGAGCCCACGCGCAAGTAAGAATACTTGGGCCAAGTTTGGGATACCCAGAACCAAACAATGGCTTTGCCCATCCGGAAAATATGGGGCATAAAAACCTCTCTGACAAACATTATTGAGTCGGGACAGCTGCTTGTTAAGAAAGCTCCAGTTTGTTGGGCAAGCTAAATTTCACCAACTATGCGTTCCCCCAATAGTCCAATCAACGGGGCTTATATGGTCCGAATAATTCTCCCGCCTATGAAATTTGGCATGTGATGAAATTAGGTGATACAGATTACAGATGTACAATAATCCAACATTTTTTTTTACGAGAAGTTAGGTTATTTTACCTAAACATGAAAATTGCTTATGAGGCTCTGTGAATATTTCCTCAGGCTAAAATACTTTCTGTTTACGTATGTATGTACTAGTTAGAATAAGTATGTAAAGGAATCCAACATTTTTTCGATTTCGGTGATACCCCAAATTTAACTTTTAACATTTTGCACTATAACTTCCGCCGGAAAATTGCTCTGCCAATTTTTATGTTTTCATATGTTTTTATGTCCCTAAATACATAGCTTTGTTTAGTTATCCAAAAGATTTTCCTTTTTAAACTTGTATTTTTTATTTTTGCTTAATTACGTAATGTGAAAAAATCCTCCGTCCATTTTTATACCTTTATTAGTCATATGATTTTATATTAAAACAGATTTATCAATAATCCAACAAATTTTCCTTTGGGAAGAACATTTTTTTTTCATTTTTGCTTTATTATGTAACGTGAATAATTGCTCAGGTTAATTCAATGAGTGTATTAAGTTATGAGTCGCTGTATTTTAATAGATTTTCTAATAAGCCAATGGAAATTCGGCCTAATACTAAAGTTTTTACAATCTCAATAATTGCATTGCCGGCCGTCGGTTAGCAACGACAGTCTAAGGTAACGGCGAGTTGTGTGTGCTGGCTGTGTAATAAAAAAAAAGTAACATTATACTGGGGTTTGTTGAAGTGACAAAAAAAATACAATCGAATTGAGAACCTCTTCCTTTTTTTCAAGTCGGTACAGTTTTCAGTGAGCTTATACGTTTTCTCATTTAGGCGCAGCGATATGTTTTCGGGTTTACGAAAAAGCGCGGTTAATTGAAAATTTTGAATATTTTCTTAAATCTAATATTTTATCACAAATACGCACAAATTAACCCATTTGAACCCAAATACAAACCTAGTTGCAAATTTTTGGAAAAAAACTTTATTAACGTACTAGCACTTCGCCCGCGACTTCGTCCGCGCGGATTTAGTAGGTACTCCACAAACTTCAACGCCCCCTATAAATGGTTAGTTTTGGAAAATTAAGCACTTTCCATTAATTATACGCCACGCCACCGTTGACAGAATCTCAGAAACTGTTCACCCCGTACAACCCGTCAGGGTTTGATTATGTAAAAAGTGTTAGGTACATCTGTTTCAAATATCCCGCTTTTAGTTTGTTCATAGCATTCCGACGTAAGTTGAAGCAAGCAATTATGTCCTCCCCTAAAATCTTAATCACCCCTGCTTCACTCCTTATTATGTATGTAGTTTATTTTCGAAAAATCCAAACATTTGTTATTCTTATTGTTTTATCGAAAACATTTAAATGCCGTGGTGTTTCAACTTCATCGGACCAAGCATTGATACGATTCTCCCCAGGTCGCTCCAGCCGCGACATTTTTCTTACTCCGAGCATGTTTATTACCGTCGTAACTTTTGAACGAAAGGTCCGATTAGAATTATTTAAAGTGTAATTTACACGGACATAATCAACCATAACTATCAAACCATTTAAATGGAAAAGGATTAATATCATAATACTAAAATCACCATTTTTTATTTCACCATGGGATTTGTTTCAATAATATGAACAAAAGCGGTCATGGTGACTTATCTATAATAATTAGACATATGGTCCTGCGGACTTTTTTATAGATATTGATGATTTCTATAAAACTATAGTACATTACTTTGCTCTATTGTCAATAGATTCCGCAGCGTACGCGATATAAGGATTTTTGCTCACACCTTGGGTTACATTATCGAAGTTTTCATACGGATCCCTAACTTTTTTGAAAATATTCTATAGGCTATGTACATTACCGATAATGTAGGATTCTACTGGTGAAAGATTTTTTCAAATCGGTTCAGTTGTTTCGGAGCCTATTCATTTCAAACAAACAAACAAATCTTTCCTCTTTATAATATTAGTGTAGAAGTGTATATCTATTGCAGTCTAGAAAGACATTTTATAAAGAAAAAAAACCTTCCTTTTGTATTAGAAAAACACCATACCAACTCAAATAGGGCCAATGGGCTTATGCATAGTATTGTTCAAAACATCCTTTTTCGATGCACAATGTTTTAATGCATTTTTTACATTACCAACGTGCGCGTGCTTTCGTGTGGCATTCGTTGCATCGTAACTGGCTTGACAGATTCTGGGGGTAAATTCCACTCATTTGGTGGCGCCAGATGTGCGCTGACCCTTGGTATAGCAAATCTTTTGAATTAATTATTATTTCACACGTTTCGGAGATTTTACCAAGAGTTATTTTATGTTTAAGTGTATTAGTGTTTTCTACAGCTTAATTAAATTGTATTGGTGGACGCAGATGCTGAAAAAAATTATAAGCTAACTGGTACACCTTTGGACAATACTTTTTTTTCTTAACTCGAAATCTCCTTAACTTTTTGACTATTTTTCCGCATAGTTTACAAAGTCCGTTTATTTTAAATCCATACAATTTAAGTAATAAAAATTCTTTAGAAATAGGTATAAGCGAATGTCTAAACGCCGTTGTACAGTCAACCGCACATCAGGTTATACGAAACTATCAAAGGACAGAAACTATAGAACTTTGCCCCACTATCACTATCTACCTAGCCTTTTCCCAACTATATTGGGGTCGGCTCCCAGTCAAACCGGATTCAGCTGAATACCAGAATTTTACGTGCAGCGGCTGCCTACCAGACCTCCACAACCTATTTAACTGGGTAACACGGTATTTCTAGGCAAGACTGGTGTCAGATTTTTCTGGCTTCTGACAATCCGTAACGACTGCCAAAGATCTACAAATGACAGCCGGGACCAACGGCTTAACGTGCTTTTCCAAGGCACGGAGGAGTCTCGGTATGTTAAGATGGTCACCCATCCACAGACCAACCTCGGCAAGCGTTGCTTATCCTTGAAGATCGGTCCGTGCGGCTGTTATAACTTTGCCCCACTAAAAAAAGTAATTTACAAGCATAAAATATGCAGCATTTTATAAATAGCACAAAGTCAGCAAGTGAACGAGAATTGAGATCCGTTGACAAAAGCAAATGTAGGTAGCGAAAAACAATAAAAATACGACTAAACTTAAACTAAAAATAATCTAAAATATGGCGTCGAAAAATTCCTCCGCATCGCAGGCCACTGGTAATGTACCCAAAAGACTGGCAGCATTGCCACGTTAGGTATATGGCAATGCTTATCCTTTGTCCGAGGTAAAAGCCAGCCCTAGGGTCACGCGAAGTGTCAACTAAGCGTCTTGACAGATCTTAAAACAAGTAATGAGCACTCGGACCCCACGATTCATTAAATTGATTTTCATTAATTTACATTTTTTGTAAATTGTTGGGGCGGGATCTGGCATTGTCTTTTCTCCAAATGATTTTAAACTTTAAGAGCGTGTATTCGATTCGCGACGAAAACTTCATGTTTTTTTAATTTTTCAAGATAAAAATCGTAATGATGTGAGCAGATTATTTCACAGAATATTACGGTTTTAGAAAGATTAAGTTTTAATTTACTACACTACTCTGAAAAATATAATTTTTGTTGACACTTAAAAAGAACAGTTAGCGTTTGACAAAAATGGACGTCAGAGTTATCTTTCAGGACGAATACAACCATTGTAATATAATATTAAAATATTTTATATTATACGTTTGTCCAACTGAATATGTAGTCTCAAAGCGCACTATATAACTCAATTACGAAAATATGGCTAATTAGTATTTAAAAAAAAATATAGAAAATAGGTTAACTTTAACATTTTTTTTTAACAGTGTTTTACTATAAACATTAATATTATAATTATTTTAAGAAAATAAAGGTATTGCTAAATATCCTGGTTTCCCCAAGTCTGCTATTTTCATAAATTCGTCATTCCAACACGATCCCATTGTCATTTTGCAATAAGTTCGTAATCTGCTAAATTCATAATGGTCGATCATTGGTCGGTCAATGGTTTCATAATAGAATCATGGTTCTAAATATTCAATGTCTTTGAAAAGCAATGACTGCACAAGGACGTTCTAATGGTAGGTCACTGATCAAAGGAACTGTCAAAATTTTAGCAGATTACCATTCCATGACTTTTCTTTCAATGGGAGGGTCAGTGGTTGACCATTGGAAAGTCATAATGATGCTTTTATATTAGTAGATTATCAAACTTGTCAAAATCAACAATTATGAAATCAGTAGTAGACCATTCTGACACTATTGTAATAGCAGACTTGAGGGTCGTGCCGGGCCCTCCCAGCGACTCGCGAATCGAATACACACTCTTAAAATGTTGAAGGTTAAGTTCAAAATCAAATGAGAAAATTTGTTAGTTTTTGGTAACTTGATGTACTGTTGACTGTACACACGTTGTGCATATATTTATAGAAAAATATTTGTAATAATGTCGGTAGCCATCAAACTCCCCTACATTACTCCAAAAGTATTTTCAGTCAAGTGATGGCCAACCCTTCGCTCTAGCTTATAACAGTGAAATATCGTAACAAATATTGACCGTCCGAAAATTTGTTGGATAGTTGATAAATATGTTTTAATATAAAATCATGACTAATAAAGGTATGTTGAGATTGAATTTATATTATTGAGATTGTAAAAACTTTTGTATTAGGCCGAATTTCCATTGGCCTATTGGATAATCTCATACACGTATTGAATTAACCTGAGCAATTATTCACGTGACGTAATAAAGTAAAAATGAAAAAAAAATGTTCTTCCTAAAGGAAAATTTGTTGGATTATTGATAAATCTGTTTTAATATAAAATCATATGACTAATAAAGGTATAAAAATGGACGGAGGATTTTTTCACATTACGTAATTAAGCAAAAATAAAAAATACAAGTTTAAAAAGGAAAATCTTTTGGATAACTAAACAAAGCTATGTATTTAGGGACATAAAGACATATGAAAACATAAAAATTGGCAGAGCAATTTTCCGGCGGAAGTTATAGTGCAAAATGTTAAAAGTTAAATTTGGGGTATCACCGAAATCGAAAAAATGTTGGATTCCTTTACATACTTATTCTAACTAGTACATTGATACGTAAACAGAAAGTATTTCAGCCTGAGGAAATATTCACAGAGCCTCATAAGCAATTTTCATGTTTAGGCAAAATAACCTAACTTCTCGTAAAAAAAAATGTTGGATTATTGTACATCTGTAATCTGTATCACCTAATTTCATCACATGCCAAATTTCATAGGCGGGAGAATTATTCGGAAGTCTCCATACAACTAATATCCTCGTTGATTGGACTACAAGGCAGCCTTCACTTTCGCAGAGCACAGCTCTTTCTGAAAAAAAATTCCCAGAGAGGCCAGAAAAGAGCATTGTGTCTCAGAGTGCAGGAGGACTTGCGTTGGTGGTTGGATGCAGTAGAGGGCAGTCCAACTTCACTACACAAGACAGAAATAACATATTTCTTGACCACAGACGCAGCGGATGCGGGCTGGGGAGCGAATTTAAAGAGTCAGTACCTTTCAGGCAAATGGGCAAGGAACCAAAAAGCCTGGCACTCGAACATGAAGAAATGTATGCCGTTTTTGCAGTAATGAAGACCCAGGGTTCACTGTTACGGAATGCCCATATTTTAGTCCAATTAGACAATAACACTCTAGTAGGAATACATAAGGAATCAGGGCAGAACTCGCTCCTTAAATCTATTAGGTCTAACATCCTGGTTACTGGAGTTGACATGTCGATTGAACATTACAATGACAGCTTACCACCTACCAGGTAACCTAAGGACAACCGTTAAACCAATACTCTTACCAAGTATGAAAGATATTCTCGAAATTCTACAGAATCATAAGGACTGCTTTTTCATATCATTGCTGTGTTTTTCTCTAAGATAATCATAATACCTGTTTTGTCTTAATGCAAAACTGTCATAATTTTTAGTTTTTCAAAGTGGAGTTTTGATGTTTTTTCGTATAACTATTCAGAATGGTAATTAAACATTTTATTATTTGTATTGTATTTTCAGAATAACTATTTCATTTTTATCGTCGGCAAAATTTTTAATGAGTATGAAAACGTTTGAAAGACTTGCCAAAATAAAATTTTAATAAAGATAAAGGTATTTATTAGACCAATTGAACAATTGTGAATGGTTCTTCATTCCGAATTACCGAGTCGAAATTAAGTGTATAACTTACCAGATTTCTTAACTATATAGATCCATAGGTAAATCCAATAAATCAAAATGACGAGCGAACTACATTTGCTCACATGTGTGTATATAAAATATTATGTAATAAACGAACTTATTGTTTCACTACATACCTATGATAAAATGTGTCATGTAAAATTTAAACTTTAAATGTTATTGAACCTTTTTTAAATATCTTATATTCTTGTAAACAAAAATCTGCCGTGAAATCGTCATTTTGTTCTAGAGTCGCAGGCAAACACCAGCCGGCTAGGCGCGTACGGCTGCGTCGCTCCGATATCTTTGATCGTCGCCGCGTCGTTTTGACGTAGCGCGTGCGGTACGGACATATTAGTGTGACCTGCAGTGTACTTATGAAAGTGTGCGTTTAGCTCCACCCAGATGCTCAAGTTTATCAACGCAACTTTACACCTTAAGAATTGGAAAGAAGTGACGCAGAGCTGGGACAACTGAAAGAAGCCTTTGCTCAAACGGGGAACAATTTAGGCTAGAATAATAACTATGTAATAAATAATAGTTCTGAACGGTTTCGGCCATGGGGGCCAATCTCAACGGAGACGACGTGACAGTTTGGAACCCAAGCCAGGCCCCTCAGCAGTCACGTTTACAACTGCCAGACAAGGACAAAGGAGGTTAAGAAAAGGGAGGCTAGAATAATAACTCTCCTTTATACACATCGCAACCGGTGACAGGTGTATAAACACCATTCTTGACCATTCACAATTTCTGGGTCCGCAGAGAAACTATCGAATTTTGATGTGTACTATTGTAGAAATGTTCAGTTCACAATCTATCGACAGTCTATAATCTCACGAGATATATTTATAAACTTACGGTTTTTGTTATAATCCGGTGACACCATAACATTTAAATGGAAGATTATTTACTTGGCTATTATTATTTTCCTTTATGAGTAAATCTTGCAGTTTGCGTTCTTTAGGGCGTGCAGCAGTCTGGCAGGATCGGTCAGGAACCACTGCCATAGCTTCCGAAGACACTGCTTATCACCATTCTGAAAACAGTCAGATTAAGCCGATATTAGATGAATAGTCTTTGTAAAAATTGCATTATAATGTCATAACGGGAACTATTTAGAAAATAAATCCTAAGTACATCAGGATTTGCAGGAGCAACGAGGGAATGCCTTGATCTTTTACTAATAATATACGAATACAAAGCTAAGCAGCATTTGTTTTTATTCAGCCTATACACCAATTAAATCTGCCACAATCAACAGTACCTATGGTTTTACCAATGGTCGCTGTACGACTGACGCTGGTCTCACGTTGTTAAAACACATTTATACAACGTGGGAAGAGGCGCAAAATGCCATAGGAATCTATTGTGAACCTCAAGGCATTTGACTGCGTAAATCACGAAACCTTGCTCCGAAAGCTAGAACATTACGGACTGGGTAAACTTGCACTCAGTTTAGTGAAGTCTTACCTAAATGACAGACAGCAGCAAGTTCAAATAAACGGTGTTAATTCAAGGGGTTTAAAAATCAAAATGGGGGTACTAAATGGCTCAGTATTGGGTCCTTTCCTCTTTTTAGTATACATAAATGATCTACTCCATTTTTTTTAAATCAACCACAAATGGTGTTATTTGCTGACGATACATCCTTAATTTTTAAGATAGATAGACGTTCTACAAATCTTGACGACGGAAATAACACCCTGCAACAGGTCCAGAATTGGTTCACTGCTAATAATTTAGTATTAAATGGGAAAAAAACTAAGTGTAAGTATCAGATTTGCATTACCGAATGTCAAAAGTAATAATTGCGACATAGTATTAAACAAAGAGAAACTTGAATTAGTAGAAACACGGTTTTCCTGGGAATCATGCTGACTCAAGGCTCGATGGGGTCCTCATTTAACATCTCTTGCGGGAAATCTCGGCTAAGTTCAGCAGCATATGCTGTCAGAAAAATCCGTCAATTTACTGATATAGATACCGCGAGCCTGGTCTATTTTAGTTACTTTCACAGTATCATGTCTTATGGTATCTTATTATGGGAAAGAGCTGCAGATATCGAGTATATATTTATTCTGCAGAAAAGAGCCATCAGAGCCATATATAATCTGGGTCGGCGCGATTCCCGCATGGAACTGTTTCAGGATATTAATTAACATCATGACGGTACCTTGTCAATACATATACGAAAACATAATGTATGTTTGGAAAAATCTTCATCTTTTTAGTAAGATTAGTGACAGGCATAATTTTAATGCTAGAAATAGGAAAAAATTAGATTAACCCTGATTCAGTTAGGCACTTTTTTATGGGGTAGGTACTGTGTTAAATTTTATAATAAAATACCACTTAAAATTCTAGAACTGAATGAGAGAAAATTTAAAACGCACACTATATGTACGTACATAAACTACAAGATTATATCCTTGATAAAAATGCTTGGCTAAATGCCAGTCCTGCTCCACAGCCTCAGCTGCTTGGCTCCACTAGTTAGGTTTTTATATTTGGAAGACATGCTCACCCTTTTTTGTCTAATAATAATTTTCCACTCTTCTTATGTTTTGAATAAACTTTTCTTTGTCTGTTTTTGAAAATTGATATTCATAGTTTTATAAATAAAGTAGCAGCATTTTCTCTTACCTTAACACTAGTGAACAGGTGACTAGCGTCTAGCACCTTCTTGTCGACACTGTCCATGTGCTGTGTGAGCGTGTGCGCCAGGGTTGCTACAGTGATGTCCCAGCTGTTCGGCTGGCGAGTGCAGCCGGACCAGATGCAGGCGCGGAGGGATTGGGTACATTGTTTTCTGAATTATGAGAAAAAGTGAAGTTCAAGTACAGGAGACGATGACACGAAATAACGAGTTCCAAACTTGAGTGCAACTTTACAGAATTTGTAGGTGGATATTGACTCGTGATTCAATGAGAGCCCTTTGGAGTTCTGAACAAGACATAACTTATAGCAGTTTGACCATGTTCTGTTAGTCAGAGGGTTCCAAAATGTCAACCAATCAGATCTTTGCGTTGTTCGCTAGACATCAACCGCAATGATATTATCTTATATTTCCAAAATAAACGCACTAATTTGCCTTGTTGCACAGTTGCGGATAGAATGAATCCACTACTTTATTGCCAAGCTACATTTACGCCGAGTTTCTCGAACTGCTGTGATTGACTATTGACAATAGGGAATATACATGAAAATTGTTTATTTGCTGTCATGTGACATTAATTTAGCGATCACTTTTGTTCAAGAAACTAGGGATACATGCCTGTTCATGTATGTGCCATTGTTCCTACGAAGTTTCAAACAATTATAATGACTAAAAAAACACTCACAGCTCCACTGCCAAGCTCTCCTTCCTTCTATATCCGTCTTCAACTGAGCCCTTCAACTCTTGCACCTGATGCTGCATCTCCTGGTACAACTTCACCAGCAGACCGGGGTCACCCGACTGTGCACCCAGTATGTGGAGTAATGCTTGCACTAAAACGTCTGATGACTGCAGTTTGAGCTCGCAGGTGGTCTGTTCTGAGCATATCTCAGTCATGGAGTCCTGGAGAAGATGATAAATCAATGAGAATTAACAAGATTCAAGTAAGTTAATTTCGTCAGTGTGACTATTTGTCACACTAACGAAATTAAGATACTTGATTCTCGCTCAATATTTAGCTTGACCAAAGGTTAAACAAAAGACTAGTCATAAACTATTACTTAGTCAATAACTAAAATACTACCGTAAGTGAGCCGCTAACTGTAGCAACTCTTCGACCGAACGCAGTTCTATACACTCACTATAAGCTACATATTACTCACAATTCTACTAATCACTGCGCTAGCGTCGGCCTCTGCGTACTGTCGCAAGTGAGCTGCCAACTGTAGGAACTCTTTGACTTACCGCAGTTCTATACACTCACTATAAGCCACATATTACTCACAATTCTACTAATCACTGCGCTAGCGTCGGCCTCTGCGTACTGTCGCAAGTGAGCTGCCAACTGTAGGAACTCTTTGACTTACCGCAGTTCTATACACTCACTATAAGCCACATATTACTCACAATTCTACTAATCACTGCGCTAGCGTCGGCCTCTGCGTACTGTCGCAAGTGAGCTGCCAACTGTAGGAACTCTTTGACTTACCGCAGTTCTATACACTCACTATAAGCCACATATTACTCACAATCCTACTGATCACTGCGCTAGCGTCGGCCTCGGCGTACTGTCGCAAGTGACTAGCTAACTGTAGGAACTCTTCCACTGAGCGCAGTTCGTGTCGCAGTGCCCTGTACACTATGCGGTCTAGGCAGAGAGCATGGTGAGTCGTTTCTAGTAGGTGTGATAGGTCAGCGTGGATTTGTCTGTAAGGCAAAGAATTTGAATTAACTAGTGCATTGCAATGCTCTTCACAGGCACGAGTAGTCCATATAAATATTTTATAAGCAGAACTTACTCCGTGTTTGTTATCTTTTCACTCTAACAGACGTGATACGACGAGATAGATTGGACAGTCCCCTGAACGAATTTACGAAGTAATTTGTAATATGTTAGATGGTAAGGATGTCATTCGAATGTATGCCATCTTTTATGCCCATCTCTCCAAAATATTATGGGGTCATTATGATCCTTCTTCTTTCAACTGAATTGGCCTAGTATATCCAGAGCAAACTGGCTTAGCATCTTGTAGACAGACGGACAGTCACACAAGTCTGTTTTACGAACCCTAAAATTATTCAATATTTTACAAAGTACTCACTGTCTAACAGCCAGATCACAGCAGGCAGCGGTCTCAGCAACTAGTGTAGTCCGTGAGTCCACAAGCTGCCTCACTGCATTGTGCAACTGTTGGTAGATGATGGCTTCTTCTTGTTCTAGCAGATCCACCGCGCTTTGAGCTTCCATTAGACAAGATCTGGGAAATAATGAGAAGAAGTGAGTTATTGAGTATTTATGGATGGTATTATATCATGATATCATGACATTAGAATACAGTACAATGATACAACTGTCAAATGAAATTTTTTATATGTTTTAATTTTTAGGTCAAATGACTAACGTTTTTCTGAAACCAATGGGTATCAGTGACCTAACCCAAATAGGGAAAAGGCCAGGGGATTGATTGGTTGATGGGTATTTAGAAAAGCTTCATCATCATCTGCCTAGCCTTTCCCCAACTTTATTGGGGTCAGCTTCCAGTCAAACCGGATTCAGCTGAATACCAGTATTTTACGTGGAGTGGCTGCCTACCAGACCTCCACAACCCATTAACTGGGTAATACGGTACTTATTGGCAAGACTGGAGTCAGATTTTCTGGCTTCTCACAATCCATAACAACTGCCAAAGATCTACAAATGACAGCCGGGACCCACAGATTACAGATTTAGAAAATCTTGTACTTACGTAATTTGGCTTGGATGCACATCTTTATAGTTGGCAACTAATGCCGCTTTAGCCTGCTCCCCACACAGCTCGGCCTTTGATTTTATGTATGTCCACATTGCATCTGACAGTCTGCAAAATACAAATTGAAAAATTCATAAGAATTCTTGAAGTTTCTTGAACAATATAACTATTTCAAAATTGATGTGACAAATTGTAAAATGAGCACAATGATTTTACGAATATTTTTCTTGAACATACTATATCCAAAAAAAAGAATTGTTATTATTGTTTATTGTTATTACGCTGAGCGTTGGCCGTTTCGCGCGGTAGTGACGCATGATTTATCATTTTAAAAATGTTGTATGTGCGTCAGTTTCACATGAACAAACGGTAAAAAAAAAAAGTGTTTTTTGCATCTTGTACACGTTACATCTATTGTTTATTTGGTCTTCCCCTATTTTTACACTCATCCACATTCATCCCTCATGAGATTTTCCTCCTTATTATATACTTTTATTATTGATAGGCTAATCGTAAGCAATGATGTGGCCGAAGATGGATGACACATGCCTAGAAGTAACCTATTCACTCTTGAATTAAAGACTTCTGGGTTGTAGCTATCTAACTAGCTTTACCAAAAAATAAAAAAATTATCTCACCTCTTTTCCAAAATCTTGGCTTCAGCTAATGCAGACCTCTGTCTGTCATCAGATGATGTGTCATTTTCTTTCTTGGCAAACTTCTGGGATGTGTACAAGTCAAAGTGGGACCTGAACAGTGCCTGCGACTGTCTATAAGTCTCAAACGGACCAAATGTGAAAAATCTGTTTGTGTTATCCTGAAATAAGGTTACTTGATGATAATATTAAAGTGTCTGTCATCTGTGGCAGAATAAGCGTGTTTTCTTTCTTTTTCTTCTTCTTTCAATAATTTGCAGACAACCTTTACATGGATTTGACTACCTATCGTCCGGGGGAACCAATTTAATAAAAATAAATGAAAACAAAGCCATAAAAACATAGAAAACCACCTGGACAAGACCTGTTCAATGCAATATTCCACAACAGATCTAAAAAATTTTAATACCTTATCACAATGGCAGTTGCTATACACCTCTAGTGTATCAGCGATCACATCAATCACATCATTGGTGCTGGTCTCCACTTCTTGAGCGAGGTTCATGCAGTCTTCAGCAGCCGTGCTCTCATCATCCTTCCACTGCATGTGCAAGGAGTTCAGCTTTGATATCTCCATGGATAGTTCTGCTTTTGTTGATCTGGGGAAGATATTTGTTTGCATAAGAAAATATGAGCTGGCAGTATCTTTAACTTTTTTTATGGATGTGAAGTCATCAAATGACTTCTTCCGCTCTGGGTGGAGCGGAAGGGAGTATCAGACTCTTACTGACTAAAACCCAACTTACTGTGCTCCTCCTAGTGCCCTTTTGTTCCAGGGCAGCAGTAACTCTTTCAAACAAAATCCACAACAGTATCTTTAAGCTAAAATTAGTCTTAAACAAAATAGTAGTGATAGTGTGAATGTGAGGTTCAGCAATTGTTTATTTGTCTGTCTGACAACCAGTCTTGCTAAGGGTTATGTTACCCAGTTACTGGGTGGTGCTCAGATAAGCAAATGCTTCATGTAAAATACTGATATCCAGCTGCATATGGAACAATCAGTGGTGCGAGTTCATCTTGTCCTTTGCCTTTTTATTTATCTAGATAAAATTAAACTATTTTAACTTACTCATTCTGTTTCTTCAAGTCACTAAGCACTGACTCCTGTTTCTGCAACATATGATGCCGTTCCTGAAACATCTTGATCTCCAATTCAACATCCTCCTTGAAGTCCTTGTCTCCTGGTAGACAGATGCCTTCATACTGCTCTTGTATGCCTTTTATGGAAGATTCTAGATCCTCTGGGGAGAGAAGAAGGCCTTTCTTTTGTAATTCTTTGTATCTGAAAGGGAAATTGATAGTATTTTACAATTTTTGTACTCAGGGTTGTCTGTTTTGTTTTGATGTTGTTTCTATAATAAACTGTAAAACCAAATTTATCCCGTACTTACTTTTTTTCTATGGCTGTCACGTTTGATTTATTTGGTTCGACGAAAATAAAGGTAGGGAAACGAAATACAATACTATTTTATCTAACGGAATTTGGGATAGGACGACATCTTGTAGTGCTATACTTAATATTTGAATTTGGAAACACAAATTTCAAAATAAAAAATGAGGAACAATGACGCTCTCACAAAGCTCAGATTTTTGTTGATTGTTGATACCTAGGTCCAAAAAATAAAGACAAGGCAACTGTACTTAATTTATACGGCTTTACTTACCGACATTCTTCACGGGCACTCAAAGCATTGTTGTGATCCAAATTGTTGTGAAGCCAGTGCAAAACGCCAGCGAAATCCCGGTCGTTAAACATCCATTCAAAGGACTTTTTATAAGTATCCACACCCAAACTATGGAGGAATGGCACGAATTCTTCATCACTAATCTCATTTAAAGCGTTCATTATTGAAAATTATATTTAATTTTCAAGTAAACCAAGTAAACTGTCCGTAGATGCCGTTATTTTTTTCGAAAGATCAAAACAATGTCCTATTTATGACATTTTGTTTTTAGGGTTGCAAGATTAGTCAAAAAAATTACCAATGGTAGGTAATAATTGTTAATATTTAGCAGCTTTTTGTCACAACACCAGTAATTAAACTTTGTAAACGTATAGCGAACACATACTCGCAAATTCCCAATTCACACGTTGTTGCACACAACAGAACTGGCGAAATATGGGTACTTATTCTTTAAGTACCTCTTACTTTTATCCGTGAAGTTGTGAACTGTGAGTAAATTACGTTACGCAAGTATTTTAAAACTTCCTAAATCAAACAATTTCATGTTAAATTAATCTGACTTTATTTAGGTTAATAATCGTCACAGAGTAGTAAAGAAATATTACCCTTAAATGTTTTAATTTGAATTGGCAACACTGACAAGTTCGTTTACAAAGATAGTATCTTCGTACATCTCGTTTACAAAGATAGGATATTCGTTCATTTACGCCTGTACTTCCTACTTCCCGAAGGGGGATAAACCAAGAAGTAAGTAATAGGGGTGGGATTTAGAACAGACGGTACGTCTGGTACAGGTCGATTCAAAGATACTGCAGTGCGATTTTGTAAACATATCGAAGTGAACACTTGGGCGGGGTGCACGACGGGTGAGTTGTCAAACCATACAAATAAAAATGGAATGACAGCTCATTAAAATTTGTCGTTCACTCCACCAAGGTGTACATCATGATCATCTCACGGTGTACGCCTTGGCGACGACAGAATCGACCGGCTGATACAGTTCGCTTTTCATTACCTAGTACCTCACGCCTCACCACCGCTGTGAGCGCTGGGAGCGTTCCGAGCCACAATTAAGTTTGTTTCTACTTGTACAAGTGTGGCTGTAGGCAAATAAAATTAACCTGTCCGGCCCCGGCGACACACCGGTGTGTCGCGAATTAATCGCGAATTTAATGTTTATTTACATATACATAAGATTTACTTTATATTAGGGAATTTTCACATGTTGGGCCCGAGTTCTAGCCAGTATACTATTGTAGTCTTTGAATTAATCAATCTCTTTCTGAAAATATATCACACACAACAACACGGTTGCTGTCTTTTGTTAGGTACAGTCAGTGGGGCTACCTGGTTCCATCCGAAACGGCGAAGCTCTATGAGGACCCTAGCTGCCTAGCTGGACATCATTATCTGGCAGTCAATTTTATGTCTGCCAGGCTTAACAATGAGGAAAGTAAACTGTATGACAGGAACTTTATTAGAGTTTCTCTTAATACCCTTGGAGAAAATAGGAATTTAGAGTGTACCAATCAATATATTATAACAAAGGTTGTAATTATGATTATAATAGCGTGTTTTTAAATGGCTGTCTATGTTTAAAATGATGATAAGGTATTTAATTAAGTTTTAAGACATTATTTAAACAAGCTAACAATAGGTAGGTACCTAATTATTATGTGCAAGCAGATAAAATATAACAGGGGCAGCAGAAAATTCGTCCGCAACGCTATCCATGGGAGAAGTGTAAGAAAGGCATTAAGGGAAATTGATTTTATGCCTCGCTCATCTAAATACCAGTTAATGGGATGTGGAGGTCTGGTAGGCAGCCGCTCCACGTAAAATACTGGTATTCAGCTGAATCCGGTTTGACTGGGAGCCGACCCCAATATAGTTGGGAAAAGGCGAGGCAGGTGATGCTCATCTAAATATATAAAAAGCTGAAAACTTTGCCTGCACGTTCGTCTAGGTAGGTACGTATACCGTCTAGTGTTCTAGTTACTGACAACAATTTCCAAGTGCAACAAGAAGCAACGTTTTAAACCCTCTATCATCTACTGCTCTGTTTTCACGCGCCAGACAAACAGTACCACAAAACCCAGACACCTACATTTAACCCCAGTCAATCCAGAACATACCACTCGCTCTGGCGTCCTTTCGCTCTTGACCCTGAACTTGCCCGGCGTTCAAGAGCGAGGATGCCCAAACCGAGGGTCCTGATTGGCTAACTACATGCCAAATTGTAACTTCCTTCGTTCTTTGTGTCACCATGATAAAATGATTTATTGAATGACGCCGTAATTTTTGTGAACTTTTCTTTGTTTGGACAACGTTTGTTTGATTCTAAAGATTGGCGGGCACAAGAGCATTGAGCTGCGAACGGCTTTTTCCACCGCCTAAAAAAATACTAGACAGGATCAACTCAAAGTAGTATAAAGTATATTGACTCAAAAGATAGGGGTCCAAATCCTAAAAGTGGGGAAACTTTTAGCAGCTGCCTAATTGTGGTGCATATTAGAAATTTCAAGACCCATAATTATGTGGTGTTGTGGCACGATAAATATTGTGGGTTTAGACTAGTACTTTTTTACTTTTGTTTATTATTCTTTCCAGTATATTATATACTGTATCTACACTACACTTTATAAAATTCATCTCGTCAGCTGTCTTTGTCCACATCATGAGCAGTCCTTCCATTGTGTTCATTATGCGAAGTATTCGTCTCCGCTCGTGCGACGTCGAGACTACTCGAGCAGCCGTCGATGTGGACTCGCTTCCGCGTCCACTACATGTACCTACAACTTTCTAGTGAGGGTCCATTGTACTTAACACGACACGAGGACGAGAATTTATCGACAAAATGGTTTTGACAAGTTGGTGATCCCTTGCTCAATCGAGACCTGCAATGTAAATTTTACATGCGTGGCGGCCTTATGTATACGGGATATTGCGGTCCGTGGCCCTTTATGGGGCCCCGGTGTGGGCGCTTACTTTGAGTAGGCGACCGCGTCCCAGAGGGTCATGGCCATCCGGCTGGCCCGGGGACACCACGATCTCCGGTGTGGCGGCAAGCCTCCTTGCCGGATCGCTGTCATAGGATCTGGAGGCCGTAGGATCATCACTGTAAGGATCGCTCGGAGGACACGGTGGAGAATACCGTGGAGGTCTGCCCTGCTTGGGCGGAGCACCGCCGTGTTCTCATCGAGACGATCGGCGGCCGCGAACTCTAGCTCCCGGCCCTGGTTCAATCCCTAGTCTGGAGCGAGGAGGCATGGAAAGCAGTCACCTCCTTTCCGAAGCAGTAATGCTAGTGAAGGAGGAGCAGGTCGATTACAAACCACCGTAGGCGCTGGTCTGCGGACGGCGAGCGTTAGATAGCTCACCGTACGCTCAGAACCAGGCTCGAATCGAGAGCGCGTTGTGTTCTACACGCGTCTCACAGAGATGTCAGCGTAATAGACGGGGATATTTGTTCGAAAGAGTCACCGCGGTGGAACGCAAAGGGCATTTGAAGGAACACGGAACGGATAGGTTTTAGTCTCTTACTGACTAAAACCTATCCGTGTTCCTTCTGACACTCCCTTCCGCTCCGCCCAGAGCGATGGAGTCATTTGATGATTTCTCATCCTTTTAAAAAAAAATATACGGGATTCCTTTCTTCCTTTTTTTCTTCCTGTAGGCTCAGTGTTGCGCGGTCCACTGCTGGAATTAGGCCTTTCCCATGGTGCAATACCAAATTCTTCGCTTTAAAGTCGATGTTCGTCTAGTTGGGGGCTTAACCTAGCCGGGGAGCTTTTGCCAAAAGGTTTCTAAATAACAAGAGCAAGTAGATATTGATGATTTCAACGACAATGGTGTACGGGCTAACCAGCTAACCATTACATTCCATAGACACTATCATCACTAATTTCTATGGAAAGCAATTTGGTTCCCTTCAACTTACACCATTACGCAAACATTCAATACGCCTACTGGTTTGGTACCACCACATGCCAGACCGAGGTCCACTATCCTTTTCAGAAATTGTCGTATAGAACCAATGGAAACACACACTTATTGCCTACATAGGAAATAGGCGACATGAAGCACCCTCAACATCTCAGCGTTGTCCTCACAAAGAAAAACAATGCAGTCAGCTCGTTCAGGCACACAAGCGATACTTTCAATCACCATCTTTATACCCAACCTTATCGCAACTGTAAAAGGTTTAAATTCCCGTCGCTGTTGGTATAGGAGTTGTATTGAATGGGTGTCAAAAGTCCTTATCACCGTGGAGTAGGTACTCTATACTTGCTCGTGCGTTGTGAATGCCTGGTATTTTCTATTTGACTTGGTTTTCGCTAGCTTGCTGGATGCAACCACCGTGTCGAGAGGTTACGTAAGATATGTATTGGTTGGTACGCCTCTCGTTTAAATAAATCATTTACCAACACATAATTTGTATTATGTCGTTGATCCAGACGACCTCTTTATTGACGCGATTGCAGGTGGGTTGCAGAAGAGTTTTGTTGCATACACATGCATTACATATTATTTCTATTATTAAACATAGGCAGGTACTTATTATACTGATCACCTTTACCTACTTAATTAACTTTACGGATTTCAAGACGCGTGCTAAGATTTCTTCTAGGCGCTTCATCGTCAATCGGGTTGAATTACTCAACCCGATGATCCGAATTAGTCATTGGATATTATAAGAATAATTTCCACCAGTTTATCAACAATTCCATCAACTTTTTTTTCAATTTTCCCACTAATTGGAACACGGAGCCTTGGTTTGGCGTCTACCTATTGTTTCACGTCACGTCTGTATTATAACCCTTGCTAGTTGCCAGTACACACAATGTTAAAGCACACCCACTCGTTATGTAATGAGTAGGAAGCACTAAAAAAGGTCGACTTTCAATCATAAGTAGCCAAGTAAACCACTTTAACAAAGCGTCAAGGGCTTTTTACAAGATTAAAAAGCCCTCGTGTCAAATCTCGTTGGGGTCTTGCAAACAGTCCATAAGTGGCCGCTCCACAGTTTTGCTCTTTACATTTAGTCAGGCGCTAGCGACTGAATGCCAACATCTTACAAATCTAGATAGTTCCATTTAATTTCTTGGGTCTTTTAACATGGGACAGTCTCTACTTTTTCATATTATGAACCTTTAGTGTCCATCTGCTGTATCTTTCCAGACAGTCTTTTCTTGTGGCACCTCGAACCATCCTACGTGGTGCGTGGTCTAGGTCAATTCGCCACTGCTTGCAGTCCACGTGATGTTTGAAAAAAAACTAACTGTATAGTTTCATGCGTTTATAGTTTACTTTTAGCTATAATAGTCTGAAATAATATTCTTCAGACTGGAGGACGAGCACGCTTTTACATTTCTTTCAATCCTTGATTACAAAGAAACACCACTTCATACTTTACGCCAAGCATCTCTTTTAAAAGCAAGGGGTTCTTCACAATAGAACACCATATAGGTACATAAGTACCGCTACAGGGTTGTATACAGGGCGTGTCTAATTAAGGGGGCTATAAAAAGAATCTATTTGTGTTTGTAGTTGTCTGTCTATGTCAGTTTGTTTGTTTGTCTAGGACGCGCCATCGAGCGTCTGTTCTTTCAAATATAGGTGGACAGGGTAAGGAATGGAGTCGAATTGTGATTTATTAATTTTATAACCAGCTTTTGCTCGCGGCTCCACCTGTGTGGATGTCAGTTATCGCATAAAAAAGTAGCCTATGTCCTTCTCTATATCCCAGGTTATGTATCTGCCAAATTTCATGACAATCCGTTTAGCCTTTTTAGCGTGAAAGCGTAACAGACAGACGTAGAGACACATTAAATTTCGCCTTTATAATATTAAAGTATGTTGTGTTCTTTAAATCCAGGTAGAAGAATGGAAAGGTTACAGGAATAAAAATAACCGAACAATCGTTGATCAAGTCAAATAAAATCAACGTCTTGTGCCCTGTTATTTACAAATCTTGTTTATGGGAAACTCCAAAGAAGTACCCCAGCAGTGATATTCTGTAAAAATCTTATCGTGGAAACTGTGAATTGAGCTGTCAAACCATCACTACATGATTGAGTGGCAGTTCACTTCAAGCCCAATCCAGCTATGTTTACACGGTGAGAGGTTCCATAATAAACCGGTAGTCTTGTGTAGTTCGCGAGCGAACTAGTTCGAAAGAGCGCTTCCATAGGCGAACTACGCGAACTAGAGAGAGAAACCTAATAGAATAGCGAGAGTGAGCGGGAGCGCGGAGCTGCCCGACATAGTTGCGTCGCCAGCCACTTACTCACTGATGCGCTTCTCGTCGTTCAATGCAATGCAATATATAAGCTACTATTAACAAATTTAGAATGAACAAGTTACTTAGTACCTACTTATTGTTTAAAAAAATGCGGTCGCGAACTTCTATGCACAAGTCTATAGACCGGCCCCTATGCAAACATACTACATAGACCTATCTCTCGTGATAAATAAACAGCAACTCCATGGACTCCACACCTCACCTCAAACAATACAAACAGAGTCAAAGTCAGGATCATCTCGTTGGCGCCCATACACGCCCGTACAAAAGGACTCGCATTAAAGAAACGTAAATAATGTGTAAATAAATAGCATCAACATGAGTCGTGCCCGCCCCCTGGCGGTGTAGCGTAATAATAGCACTACGTGTAATTAGTACTTTGTTATACGTACTTGTAGGTATAACAGGTGATCATATATAAGGGTGAGTGAAGAGCAAATAGACACCACATCTCACCTCAAACAACACAAACAGATTCACAGTCAGTATCATATCGTTGGCGCCCGAACAAAAGGACCAGTGTTAAAGAAACGTAAATTAACGAGTAAATAAATACCATCAGCACGACTTGCGTTATAACTAATAAGTAATAGCACTACGGATAATTAGTATCTAGTTTGTTGTACCTGCTTAACGTATGAGTTTTAGGGCCTATTTCACCAATAAAACTGAACGCGATCAGCGAATAAACCAAGTTTATGAGCTGTCAGTGTCATTATTTTTCTATGGAATATTTACACTGACCGCTCTTGAACGCAATTTAGATGTACTGATCGCGTTCAGTTTCAATAGTGAAATCCACTCTTAGTCAGTAAGAGTCTGATACTCCCGGGAGGGAGTGTCTGACTGATGGAGCGGAAGATCATTTCCCATCCTTTAAAAAAGTGTGCTTAGGCAGTCGCGGTTATATTGTGCGGTTATTGGTATAGAAATTAGAAAATACATAACTCTTTAAAACACACTTAGTGTTACTGTAACTTAGTAACTCTATCAAAGTACTATAAAATACCAATAAAAGAATCAGCTATAAAAAACTCCCGTCATTTAAAAATAACCGTTTTCAACTGAGCCATAAATTGTCACAAAATAATCTATGTTTAGAGTCATCTATCAGTCACCACTTGAATTCATTAAGTGTTTATAACCTGTCAACACCGAACGTGGTCGATTTGACAGGTTAGAACTATTTTCGGAACTTAGGACCAGTTTTTTAACATGGTGTTGTAACTATTCAAAAATAGTTTGATGGTTACAGTTTGATCGAATTCCTCCTACACTTTTATTTCTATTTTTATTGCTTTTAAATTGTTGTTAGCTTTTATATTCTCATAAACTTCTTAGAATGTTTAATGCATAATTTATCAATTTGCAGCTTTTTTAACTTGATAAAAAGCTTGTGATGGATGATGTTTATAGAAGTATCTACTTTTCTTATTTTAGACGTTTGTTATCAAAATAACTCAAATACAAATGGCACAAAGAGTAGTGGCTACAACTTCTGTTTTAGTGGAGAAGGCCAGTAGAGTAGAACTCAGGGATACCCAGCTTGAATTACCCCAACGAACAGTATTATAAGTTCACTTGATTTTAAGATAGGTACTTTAGTAAGTGTTTTGTACTCAAAACAAAAACAATTGAAAATAACAACGCCATTTAGGTTACTTCTAGGCAAGCGTGCTCCATCTTCGGCCACATCATCGCTTACCATCAGGTGAGGTAGTGGTCAAGCGCGTGCCTATCAATAATAATAAAAAAACCCAAATGTTTATTTTTGTTTCGACTAACAATTACCTGGCTAACAAAATGCCTAGAGGCATAGGCATACCTAGTGGACATAGGTAAATGTACGTACCTAATGTCCATACACGTGTGTTACATAGATGGGTCATGAAAACCTCTCAGTCAGGTTTTCACTATTTTTAGGTTTTCGTACCTTCACTGTACCAACGTAGCCCTTCGTCAGGGTTCTTTTTTACGATTTACCTGGCAAGTTTTCTTACTTCTCCACAATCAAACTACAAAAAGCAATCATAATGCAGAATGAAAGAACGGAATTGGCTAGTATCGTTTTTGCGTGCGCATAGATAAAATAAAAATTTTTAGTCGTGTGCGTCACTATTTGTCCTGCGATTGTCTGCGCAACAGTTTATTATTTGTCCATATCTATATATATATATTATTTTTTCTTATTTATTTTTTTATTCAACTACCTTTAGGCTGCTCCGGCCGACGTCTCTCAGTCTGAGCCGGCTGTCGCTGAAAACGAGCGCTGTGGCTCTGTCTCGCACACGAGTTCCAGCATTATGCTGAGCGATGGCCGTTTTGCGCCGATGTGACGCATATCTTCCTCAAAATCCCTTTTTACTTTTATATATATACCCATTTATTTTTATGGTGTGCGTCATGCTTGGCGTAAATAAACTCTTTTTCTTTCTTCTTCAAAGATAACCCACACAATGTTGATGCTACTTGATAAACAAGAAACCAGCCTTTTATTGTACCTACGTCTATATTTAGCCTAAAACACCAACTGCATCGGATTACAGCTAATGCATATCTGACAAGGGATTACGTTTAATTACTAACTAATAAACATTGACTTACTATTTAAACCGAGGCCAATAAAACATGGCTGCAGTCTCGGTATTAGATCGGTCTTTGAGACCGACTGCCGTAGTGACATGGTTATGAGGTATGCTAAGCTGAATACGGTTAAATTTTACGACCACTTTTCTTTTTGTTCCAGTATCTGGCCTGCAACGGCCATTCAGTCCGGTCGTTGCTGGTCGGTCACCCATTTGGCGCGCTATAAATTTTCTAAATAGCTTGCTTCAATCAATGCCATGTCATCTCTTTCCCTTCACAACCCTTGGCTAGGTTGAGTGGTAGAGAATGCTTAAGGCATCAAGTCCGCCAATGTACACGTGTCCATGAAGTTTAAATAAGTAAAACAAAATCGCTGCTTGCCCCTGTCAGTTTGTTCACCTCTTTCTTCTAAACCAAACTACTGAGGACGAATGCTACTAATTTTTAAACAACATTCACATTCGCATCTCAGTAGCAATTTGTCAAAAAAAGATTCAATTTCCATAATGTTTTTTTAATAAGACACGACAAAATTATTTTTTCCTACCATTTCTACTAAATTCGGGAATAATCCTCCTGGCAACACTTTAGAAAGGGACACAGGGCTCTGTATGACAGATTGCGACTGACATACAAATGCGAGCGTTGTTTAAAAATTAGTAAAATTGGCACACTGATTTTTTGTTTGTTTAATGATTTTGGATTGGTTGTCCTGAATTCTTTATAGTTTGCCTAGTACCTACAGTTGGAAGAAAGGCATCTCTCAACTGATGTTGATCAATGATACGTTATGTACTTTTTTTTTGTTTTTTTGGATGGGAAATCATCGAATCTCCTCCCGCTCTGGGCGGAGCGGAAGGGAGTGTCAGACTCTTACTGTCTAAAACCCATCCGTGCTCCTCGTAGTGCCCTTTGCTTTCCAGGGCCGCAGCAACTCTTTCGAACGTAACCCGCAACCCTGGATACGTTATGTACTTACATTTCTACTTGTGCAAGCATAGGAATTGATCGCATCAAATGTCAAAAGAAATTATCCAATCTTCGATAAGTTCTGTAGCTCCTGGTCATTATGTTTTACACTCTTAATTTACATTCATGTGATGCATTCTCAAGATATTTTTTTTAACATCCAAAGGTGTTTTTAAGCTGCGATAAACTACTATCAGCTGCTAATCAATCCCAAACAAAATGTAAATTCACTTCCTTCCGTTAGTAAACACCAGCTGTCGAGAAGAAAGTTAGATATCTTTGTAATTTGTCAGATTTACCGTAACACCAATTTGTAGGCGCTGATGAGAACACCGGATATCCTCATTGTCACTTACGATTGACATTTGAACGAGGAAGGTGTTTATATTAATGAAATAGCAACTGCTTGCTACTAAGATAACGTCTTGTCGAGGAAGATGATTGTAGGTAGCAACTATGGGAGTCGTAGTTGAAGGTAGTCTATATTCAGCCGTTGATAAGTCCTCATACATGCACTACATTTCATCATTTCCCCTAAGTCAGTCTACTAATTCCAGCAGAAAAAAATAGTAACTAGTTCCTATATCTGCTGTTGTTTAGAGTTTCCTTCAAAAGGTAGGCTCTATTAGAGTGATGTTGATGATGATGATGATGTTGATGATGAAACCAAAGATGTTTAACTCTCTGGTATGGCTACATTAAGTACTTATTCTCTATGATTTTCTGGTAGTTGCTACTTTTGATTCTGACTATCAGGATTGCAGTAGCGTAATGCGCTAGGGGGGCGGGGGGTGACGAAATCGAACTGGTATTCTGTCGTTTCTTGGTTAATTACCTTTCCTGCATCAGTCAACAAAGGTACTTACTTTTATTTATATAATGTGAATGATGAAACTAAAATAAAACCTATCCCAGGTGGGATAAAAAAAAAATCGAAATCGCTTCGCTCGCTCTTTTATTCTACCCTCTCATAGTTCTTGGGCTTACTTGCATCAACACTTTAATTGAATTTTGTTAAAGTTATTTTTTAGTTAATAATAATCACATTGGGTCAAGCCTGTAAGGATATTTGTATCATCATCATCTTCCTGCCCTTATCCCATGTTACTTGGGGTCGGCGCAACACGTTTTTGTCTTCCATTCTGTCCTATCAGCCGTCACACTACCACTTACTCCCTTTTCTTTCATATCGCTCCTCACACACTCCATCCATCAAGCCTTCCTCTTCCTCTCCATCCATCCACATTTATATTCAAACCCTTTTGGTTACATGCGTTTCATCCCTCTTCTTCACATGACCATACCAGGACAAGCGGTTACCTTTCAACTTTTCCGTCACTGGCGCCACTTTTAAACTACCTCTAATGTACTCATTTCTCACTTTATCCATTTTCGTTACTCCACACATCCATCTCAACATTCTCATCTCCGCTCAACATTCACATCACACATCCATCTCAACATTCTCATCTCTCTGTATTCTGTAAGGATATTTGTATGTTTAGAGTAAATAAATAAATGATAAAATTATCCGAGGCGGTGTGCAAAAATTTTCTAGCTCGTTTCGCTCGCTCTTACATTCATGACTATCTTAGTACTCAGCTTACCCGCATTAGTCAAAAAAGTTACTTCGAATTAAGTTGGGTTGCATTTGCCGTCACCAGTACTTACGAAAGTCGCAATCCATGATTATGTCTGGGTCGGGTCCATTTGTGGGGTGTCACCACATTACCCGCCCCGGGTGTCACCCATGCTAGCTACGAGTGCTACGACACTGAAGCAGTGGCAGTGGATGTGAACAGTGTGGCGAACTTGTTAAAAAAGTAGCTTCTTTGCATCGGTTTTGTTATTGTACGTAACCTGTAACCTACCCTGGAATCCTACCAGTTGCATCTAATTAGTCACTGCTATTATCATTAAGTAACAAGGACGGAATGACAACGAAAACAGTGATTGGACATTACAATTTTAGACATGATCATATTATAATAGTGTAGGAAATCGCCAGTCAAATGATAACGTTATTATATTCGCGTGAAGGCAAATTAAACAGATGTTTTACCCATTTCATTGGCACTGTTCTGTCCGACGAAATTCTGCTAAAATAATTATCATGAACGGTGTTAGTTAATGTTGTTATTGAGATCGTTTTGCGTAGGTACTGTGCAACGAAATTGAAATATGGATTGTGTGGCCTGCCAATCAAACAATGAAATTTCACGCCTCTATTTACAGAAAGATTGGTACCTACTGACCGGTGTTCCAGGGCGTAATGATGTATAATGTTACAAAGCGAGCATTCGTGCAGCCAGTCCGTGGAAACGAGCATGCGCAAGTTTTAAGCGTATGTGTTTTGTTTTACACGGATTTTAGGACATGACGTGCTCGCTGCGAATGTTACACCATACAGCCTGTACCTCCGGCCAGTACCTAGCTGATGGTGGGATGGTTAAGTATAGATGTACCTACATATAGTTGGTACACTCAGGTACACTCTAATTTCCCCAGTTACCTATTATATTTAAGTATCATGTAATAGAAGCGAGCCTGTTGCCACCAACTCAGCACAATTCCAAATTTTAGGCTGCTATTGAGAAATTCCATGTGGTAAAACACGTCCCGACCCGGGGATCGAACCTGTGCTCCACTAGTGCCTACCGCTTGTGATCACTAGAACAAGTCGGCAACCAAATGAAATTGAAATACAGCCAATTATTGTATGCATTATTAAACTTTTTGTTCACTAACGTCATCAGACAAATTCGCTAAGGGTATATACACAAACCTTACTAACTTTGAAGCGGTTTTCATTATTTAAATCATCTTGATTTTAACTCTACTCTACAACGTGTTACAGAATAAACGCAATAAGTACCTCTTAAGGGGCCATTCTACTTACCATTATGAACGACTTTCAGTATGGGGCCATCACTGAAATCGCGAAAAAAAATCGACTGCCCCATACATTTCTGTCCGCATAACTCGACAAAATGTTCTTTTTTTTCGCGATTTCGGGTTTGGTCCCGTAGTAAAAGTTGTTCATAATGATGAGTACAATGACCCCTTAAGTGGTATGGCGTTTATTCTGTTACACGTTGTCTTAAGTCTATTGATTACAAATTTTCTTTGTAACATGATTCATCGGGAAAAATGCAACACAGCACAAAGAGGAAACAAAATTATTTCAATAACTGCAAGGTTTTTTTGTTTAGCCTTATCATGATTTCATCACACAAACCGTTACGCTTACTACAGTCGCATGTTCCAAGGATATAAAGACATCATTGTTGCATAAACAATACAAAAAATTGCTTATCTTATCGATCACTATCAAAAAACCGTTGGTACAAAACACACATTGCGAATAAAAACAGTTTAAAAGAGGGCGTCGCGGTGAACGGGTTACACCAGAGTTTCTCAAACTTTTTGTCCTTTTACATATTTTACAGATGACAACTTCAAACCCCTTGATAAATAAAAAGCCTTGCTGTAGTAGGAAATTGGAATTTTTTTATGTGAATAAAACGTACAAATATTGTTACTTTTTTTTGTTTGATGTCCTTATTTATTACATTCATTACTTATGTCCTAAAATAAATTTAAAAAAGAAATTAATATTAAGGTCCAATTAAAAGTTGGCAATTTTTAGTCTAGTTTAATTGTTTTGGGGTTCAAATTATTAATAAGTACCTACCTAGGTATGCTTATTGAATTATGCATTCATATTTCTTAGCTAAAGGCAAAAATGTTAGAGACACTGAGAATCGGGCGACTTTGAATTCAAAATACATAGGTCTATTTCAATTAAAAGTTCATCGTTTTAATAAGTTCGATGAGCTTATATTTGGAGCTTTATAAAATTGACTAATAATAAAAAATAAATCATTAATAATATTGTAATATTAATATGTAGTCTTTTTGAATTTTTATCATTTATTTCAAGTATCATCGACTCATTATCTTTAACAATAAAGCACACTCACCACAAGCATAATAAATACGAGTTGTGTATTTGGTATTCCATTATAATTCTGAATCAGTTTAAAAATAAAATAAATATAGTTGGTTTATTACTCAATTAATTCAGTTGTACCTATCTCGATACCAAATAACGTACTGACTTAAGTACTTCTAGAATGACGTTTACCAAACTTTGAGAAACCCCACATAATCCTAATTTCAGCCACCTGATCCACCCCATACCACCGGCGCATGACTCATGTCCGTGGGGTTTCCCTCAATTAATACCTGATGGCTGCACTTTGATGTATAATTTGCGTAGTTCGTTATTTATAGCCAGAGCGGTAGAAAGTGTACTTAAGTAAATTTTTAGGCCAGTTCATGTCATTCGGTTTCGGTTTATGGCAGTTCGTATAGTTTGTATCTTTGTTTTGGTTAGTAGCTAACTTTATAGGATTTTTTTATGTCCGTCAGTCTGTTAGCGGGCTTTACATGAACCGTATTAGGTAGACAGTTTTTTAGGGTTCCGTACCCAAAGGGTAAAAACGGGACCCTATTAGACTCCGCTCCGCTCCGCTTTCTGCCACCTACATATTAACCAGCCGATTCCTTCGAACCAAAATCCCAATAAACAATAACGGGTCGCCACATGAACTAGCGTGATGTTTGACGCACGGACCGCGTTATATTGTAATTTATGGCCATATTCCCTTCCCCTACGCCGCCGGCCACGACGGAAAAATAAATTACCTACGTCCATAGACGTACTGGCTATGTGCGGTTCATGGGGATTTACAAGTGGAAACACTTAAATGGTGGTGAGTTTTCTGAAGAAAAAATCGATAGCGACTCAGCTATCGAGTAAGTAACCTATTCACTCAGTCAAGAGTGAATAGGTTACTTCTAGGCAAGCGTGCTCCATCTTCGACCACATCATCGCTTACCATCAGGTGAGATAGTGGTCAAGCGCGTACCTATCAATAATAATAATTAAAACAAAGCTTCTTTTAATCAGTCGGAAATAAACTTTGGTCCTTTGGTTTCTACTTCGAAAGCTTTTTGGTCTTTTCGCCCTAGAATAAAAGTGATCATATTAATTATTCGTCTACCGTTATCCCAATTTATTTTGAGTATTTTATATTTATTTATGAATGGCCTAGCTCTTGACCTCGATCACGCCTGATGGAAAGCGATACATGAGGTACATGATGAAGCGAGCGTGCCCAGAAGATGCCTTGAGGTACTCCCACGCGTCGACAAATCACAGCAGGCTGCTTGACGCCGAACTTCCGTGGGAGGGTGGTCGCGAACCAGGCGGGTGTTAGCCCTACCACCGCAAGTGAAGGATTAGCCAGTCTTATAAGGTGTTAGGTGAGACTGTCCAGGATGCGCTGCTCGGTCCAGTGAGTGTCTGATGGAACAAATTGCGCTACACGAGGAGGCTCCTTCATGCATGCCAGTATCTCAGGTCACGTTTCATAAATTTATCTTAATCGTCACCTCAGTACGTACTTTCGCCACCTCTTTCTAGACTTATCCTCCTTCACACAATCTCACCATCGTTTCCTTGGTCCTCCACTACTCAAAATTCATATTCTATCTAAAATTTCGTCACCACATATTCCTTATTCTACCGCATCAAATGCCTTAAAGCAATCATATTTTTTAAATGTATTAGGTAGATAAAGGTATCTTTTATAATGAAAATTATGATCGCAATTAAATTCTGGAAATGTAGTTACTTATTTATTTTTCAAGTAAATACAACGTGTAACTGAATAAACGCAATACCTCCTAAGGGGTCTGAACTGCTGATTTTTTTCGCGATTTCGGGGTTGGACCCATAGTAAAAGTTGTTCATAATGATGAGTCCAATGACCCCTTAAGAGGTATTGCGTTTATTCTGTCACACGTTGTATATAAAATCAATTCCTGCTTTTCACCTACACGACGTAGAAGATTTTTTTTAAATTCTTATTATCAGTAAATTGAGTTCAAATAACTTTATAACACAATTTTAATAAGAATCCGAGTAATTATAGAGAACTAGAACGAATTCCATTTCCAACTAAAATGAATAAGCGAAAATGCTAAATCTATCAATCACAGCCCTTCACTCATAGTCAAGGAGTCATACATTTACACACAGTTGACACATCATCTTGACAATTAATTACAAGCTCCTAGTTTACATTTGAGAGTACCTACTTAGATAAAAGTGACGGCCCATCAAAAGTTGTGATCTCTTGAACTATATTTATTTCTTGCAAATTGAAATGTGTCTTTAAGTCATTCACACTAGGTTTAAATTATAATGATAGAAATGGGTAGTGTTTACAAGTGAACTCCTGAACTGCGGCAATTTCTTGCAATAGTCCTAACAAATCTCGATGTCATTGGCATAAGGTATGAATTACAATGACAGCAGAAGATTGTACCAGAAATTCTAGATCATATTTTGGAATATCAAATAAGTCTTTGTTTAGTCCTTGTACTTAGAAATTCGTTGGAAAGATGAGTGTAAGTTATTAATATCGATTAGTTGAACTTATGTAATCAATCAAATTTCAAGAAATTAATATTTGTTTGATGTGGCTGACTTACACATTTGCGTCAGTGATCTCTCTTCTCATCCCCGCTGCCACATGAATTTGCTACTTCTCGTTGAGTGTTCTGAGTCGCCATTCGGTTTGATTTCTACCTGCACTATTTAGTTCTCCAGATTTAATTTTATACAGGACGGTCAATTTCAACGGCGACTAGCTTACGCTGCATGGTTTCCAGATGCAATAAATAAGTTCCGTTCATATCACATAATAATATCTTCGCATAAAAATACAACCGAATTGAGAACCTCTTCCTTTTTTTAAAGTCGGTTAAAAAAATGAAAATCTAGTTACCGATTAAGAAAAATAACTTGGTAAAATTGAGACATTTGTAAAAAATAGTACAAGAAGACAGTTCCCCAGGCGCCCGTCACACAGCCTGATAGCCGTAAAGATTCTTTACCATACTAAATTATAAATCAAGCATTAAACCAATCACAGGCATACCTCAACTAATACACTACAATTTACCAACAACTTACAAGAGTACCTTGAGTCTCACACGAGAAACGAAACCATGATCGCGAGCATCCTTATTTTGATAATAGCACATAAGTGGCGGTGATGCAACGTATCATTATGACCCATATGTTGGCCCTTCGCTCTAGGGTCCTGTGGTACGAAGGGCATAATACTATGTTGTATGTTCTATTTGTGTGTCAGTAATTTTGTTTATGCTGGTACTATCCTTCCCTGAATGGGTCTTTCAATGTTGTGGCTCGAGGCTCAAATCTTTGTTTATGGTAGATGCGGTTTGTAGCTTGCACGTTACATCCAGTAGGGTATTTTACTGAAAAAATGTAATTAGTCCGTCATATGATACACTGTATCGTCTTAATTTTTATTAGTTATAGGAAAAATACGTGTTCAATATTTTTCGGAAATCTATCTGACGGACTAATTAGATTTTTTCAGTGAAAAACCCTATTGCTCACACCTGCCTTGAAGCGTCTCTTGCGTGTTGTCGAAATTGTCAGTGTTTTAGATGAGAAATGTAACCAAAGTATAGTTAGGTATATCTACTTATCCTGTACTAGTAAACATAAGACGGATATGCCAATGCACTTACCATAAATAAAGGTATGCGGTACAGAAAGTAAAGTCTCGCAAACCTCCATTGAAAAGGGAGGATCCTCCGACTAGACGGTTGTTGTGTCCGGTGGGCAACTGCCCGGTAGTTGATATTCGTGCTGTTGTATCTGTTCAAATCGCACAATAAACTCTGATACTGTGATGCAGAATTTTGTTCAGTTAGTTCGCAGCTGGCGGGATAGATGGCGTTGCGGTTATTTTTGTTGCGATGTAGATTTTTGCTACGTATTTCTAATATGTGTGGCATAGCGAATTTCAGAAAAGCGTGGTCATATTATTATTTAGGGTGATATTCTGTTTCCGATATGTATTGTAATCAGGCAAAAAGACATGTAAAGCTTTGTGTAAAACGGAATTTGTCTAGATTCGAGGTGGGTGGGTCGTGGTAAAATAAAAGTAAGTCATTCAAATTTAAGTTTTAATAACAAATTCTAACGGTTTTCATTCAATCGTAAAATGCACCCTTTTCAGCAATAACTTTAAAAACGTTCCTACACATTTTTCATGCACCTTTAAAACTATTCAACTTCGTACTAATTTTTAACGCCAATCTCTCTCTTCTAAAAATAAATTTAATAATACTGATACCATGTATCCCTACAAATTCAAATGCAATTTAATGCAATAAATAACAAAAACACATTTTTTTTTCCTAGCTAACCTAATTCTAACATAAATAATTTAATGATCATAAAACAGCGCTGTCTAAAAAATTCTAGTTGGTCAAAAGTGTGTTTTTTTAACTAAAAATTAATTCGTGCGAAAAAAGCATCGAAATTTTCACTCAACAAAAAATAATCGGTATGGTAGGCGCGAGATAAACTTGCAATAAAGCACATTGACCTTTCCCTAATATTACTAGAGAACCTTTATTACTAGAGAACGTTAACGATCACGATAGAAGTCAATTCAGGACAGCTTTATGTCTTTATTTCTGAAGGTCTATAAATGTATGTGGGTCAATGACCACTATTGCATATTTATCTGGTAGAGACATAAGTACCTACACAATGTAAAACAAGTTTCATATCGGACGGCTAGTAAGCATAATCTTTCTCCCTTTCTGATTTTGCTAACACTTTTCAGAATATTATTATAATCATACAGAAATTCCCATTCAAAAACATGGACCTACTCATAAACTATCTAATGCTAACCTGCGGCCCTACCATGACGTGTTAAAGCGTTTACACGTCATGGTAGGGCCGCTGGCTGGTCCATACAAAACGCATCCAGTGGCAGAAGCGCATACCTGTCGTACGTTTGCTTCATAAATTACTAAATAAATATTTACACAATAATAATATTTGTGCTTCCAGACACAAAATGCTTAAGTTACTACTTAGACCTAACTCAGCTCTAGGAATAAAACTAGCTGAAATTAAATATGGCGGACATTATCAGTTGCATTTTTTTCTTTTAAGACAGTATCCTAATTTTTTAACACTTTCGGTGTTATTAATTATTTTTTAGCTTTCCTTCGAAAACATCTTCATGTTTGTTCAGTCGTGTTCTTTTTGAATCAGAATCGGGTGAATTTTAATGGACATAAATTCTGCAGTTTTTTCTTTATATTAAAAAAAAAATTTAGTTTTATATTTAGCCGGACAGTCCTTTCAGTCTCGTAACCTGTACGAGGTCTGTAAAAATCGTCTTGGTCAATCAATCCGGTGTGTTTCACATTTTTTTCTCTTCCTGCACATTCAAGCACTATTTCCTTCAATTCTTTCTACAATTTGATAACCAGTCTCTACTTAACAAATAACACTAGGACACTGTCACCGGTCTTCGCTCGTCGTATAACAAAGTCCTCACTGTATGCTGGCTTTCCTGTGACTTCAGATCACTGGTCTTCTGTGAGTGATCGTATGTGAAGTTGGCGCTGATGACAACCTGGAAGAGATGAATACACCATTAATATGGTCAAATTTTGCTAAAACTGTATCCTTTCCTGACATAAGATAAAAAAGAGGAAAATACTACTTCTACTTGAACATTTAATGTCAAGAGAATTTAGTTCTAGATAAACCCCTTTTTGAAGAGCTTTAAACAATATAATTTATTTAACTTTGTAGACTTGGCAAAGGTAGTCAAGGATGTATTAAAAACAAAGCATGAAAAATAGTTTATAAACTCTCTTATCAATCACTATCAATATTCCAAATAATACTTACAGCATAAAAAACAGCAAAAAGTCCAATAACAGTGCCGACGAGCACATCCCACCAGTGGTGCCTGTGGTCTGTGATTCTGGTGAGCGAGCAGGTGGCTGCGTACGAGATGCACAGCAGCTGCAAAATGGGGACCAGGAAGACACTGCGGTGGGTCCAGTCGAAGGCGCGGCGTTGAAGGTACCACTGGAGAAAGAAGGAAGAAATAAGACATCAGATTAAATGAAAAAGGATGATAGCAGAGGAGCAAGAAAGGAACAACTAAAATCTGAATATGAGATAGTTATCAAGTTTATGAACAACAAACTATAATATTATTAATAGAAATGGCAACGTGAAAATCAACTCAAAATTACAATACGCTAAAGTCGATATTTGAATTGTTGGTAATGAATTAAAATCGTCTCGTTCGCTTATGGGACATGCAATTTTAGCTTTCGCGTTGATAGCATTTTAATGTTTATTGATTTAAATCGCTTTGATTAACCCAACTCGTGGGCGATACCACAGATAGCCAATAGTCACAATCAACAGACTATTAATCTTTTTATTTCTTCTAATCCTAACTATATCCCTACTAATATTATAAATGCGAAAGTAACTCTGTCTGTCTGTCTGTTACGTTTTCACGCTAAAACGACTGAACGGATCGTCATGAAATTTGGCAGATATATAGCCTTTTTTATGCGATAACCGACATTGAAGCGGGCGGAGCTGCGGGCAAAAGCTAGTTATATTATTAATGCGAAAGTGAGTTTGTTTGTAAGACATTGACACCTTAATCGCTGAACCGATTTTGGGGAATTTTGGTGCAGACTGCAGAGATACATGGGACCCTGGAGACGGTTATAGGCTTACGACTTTTACGTGAACAAAAGGAACCATAGGAAAAAGCTTCCAGTTAAGTGAAGAAAAGTCACTGTTGGCCAGCTTTTTTCTCTGGTTACTTCTTTTAAACCAAGCAATGAATTTTGATATCTACGTTTTTCACTAATAGAAAGAGCGTTAAACGAGGAAGATCAGTTTATTTCAAATTTCCCTCGTATAAAGCCGAGGCAGGCCACTAAAAAGTTATATTTTAAAACTTACCGCAATGAAAAACCCGCAGTACACCGATAAAGAAGCATGCCCTGAAGGGAAGCTCCTGTAAGAATCCATCTGGTACCAGTCGGAATACTTCTGAGATGTGCACGTGAATTCACTCACAAACTGGGAACTGGAACAAAAGAATAAAAACAAATGAAAATCAGTGGTGATAGGCCGTAGACGTTTGCTAGGTTTATGGACAACGATGAGGATTTTTTTTTATTGGGACTAGCCCGCCACACCACATTCCCAAACCACTGTAACTCCTGAAAGACAGAATCAATAGTGGCGACCGTCAGATAAAAACGCCGAGTCAATGAAGCTCGACGAGTCCCGGAGAAATGATTCTACTGTCTTGGACCCCGCAACGAAATTAATCAGAAAATAATAGCGGAGGAGTTAGGAAAAAAAATATTAAACTTCCCTCCTTATTAAGCAGGAGACAGAACAGAGCTAAGCCAAATAGAAAGAAAATAGGCATCAAGAGACATATACAACTGGGTTAAGCCTAGTTGCCAAGCACCACGGATTACAATTGACACTAATAATAATGGGTCCTAAATTGTGAGCTACTTTTGATTCCAGTAATAGGTATGGCAAAATCGCTTGAACGCACGGAAACAACGATGAGGATACTAATAATTTGGGATTATAAACTTTCACAGCACTCCAAATTGAGGATTCATCCAATCAATCCCAAGTAAAACTTCTTTTACGACCCTACCAGTGTCAATAATCTCATGAATTTCCATCCCCATTGACACTTTGATGTGTCCACGTCAATCTTAAGATTAGATAAGTAGTATGATGATGTTCAAGATCACTCAATGTCAAATGTATAACTCCTACGAGTCGAATATATTGCTATACAAATGCGGATGTCGTAAAATGAACAGTCAGTGACCGCGCGTCTCTGGGAAGAATTGTCATTGCCTTTTTGATTGTTTGCTTGAAATATATTCGTCTTGAGTTTCCTAATACTCTTAATAAAATTTCTGATATAACCAGCACCCAACCGCTCTTGCAAAAATCGGAGACCAAAGGGGTGTTATTAGAAGCTTCATGTTAGGCGAAAATAATAACCCTTCTATCAGAAGTTACTTACGTAACTTCTGAAAGAAGGGTTTCAGAAAGTTTTCAGAAGTTACTTACGTAACTTCTGAAAGAAGGGTTTATTTTCGCCGTTTTAAGTTGGAAATTCTCACGAGTGTTCGTCTTCCGAACTTCTTATTTGAAAATTTGGAGAGGATAGTGAAGCTAGGATTTTTGTCATTAGCCAATCAGCTTCCATCTCGCAAAAACAAACAAAATTGAGTGCTTCCATGAAATTATTTGCAAAGATCTAGCCAAAAATAACTTACCCATTGCAAGTCTTTCCAGTATCAGGCTCGCATAGATCAAAGAAGGTAGGCCTGGGGCTCCCGACGAGGCCCTTCATGACCTCGACAACACTCAGGTTGATGATAAGACCGTAGATATACGTCCTATAAAGATAGAAGGTATTCTTGCAGGTCCGTTGAATTCTTGATTCAGAGAAGTCATTGTATAGAAAGACGTACTCTGTTACGGCGGCCTGGAACGAAGAGAAGACAATATTAATTTTGTTATTGAAGGATTAAGGTTCTTCGGGAAAAAAACCGCTAAAAAAGGGTTCTAATCGATTAAAATAAGTTGGCTTGGCTTAATTTGGTGTAGGCACATAACTGGAACGAACCAAACGACTTGGAAACAAATCATATTGGTTGAATCAACAATAATGGTATCAATAGGCTTTTCATTTCATAACTGTGTTTCGGGTAATAACCTCATTTCTATGAATGAGGAAAAGCCATGTAAGTGCGCTTGTACTTTTCAGGACAATTAATTATTATTTATTTATGTCGTAGCTACTTCAAGCAGATACCATTTATGTATTGTACATACATACAGAGGATATTACCGTTGTTATATGCGGTCAGTTGCATTATTAGTTTTATTAGCAGGCTTTTAATTAAGTACGGCTGAAGCTGTAACATTGAAAACAGACAAACACCATGACGCATTTTCTGCATTGCATGCATCATTTGGTTCTTAGGAATCCTCTTCCTCTAAAAGGTCACTTATATGTTTTGCATCTTTCTAATCGAAAACAACAACACTCTTGATGTCAATATGATCGCCAATATATTTCCTGGGAAGCGATGGAACTTTGGAAGCGTTCGGCAGAAACTTAAATACTATTTGAAATTTGAATGTAAAAATATTGATCGCTAATATGACAGACCTGTATATCTGCTCTCTACTAAGGCCTACAATAATTAAGAAGTTAATTCACAACCAGTGTTTTATCCTACTTAATATTATAAATGCGAAAGTAACTGTGTCTGTATGTCTGTATGTTACGCTTTCATGCTAAAACGGCTGAACGGATCGTCATGGAATTTGGCAGACATATAGCCTGGGATATGGAGAAGGACATAGGCTTTTTACGCGATAAACGATATCCACGGGGGTGGAGACGCGGGCAGAAGCCTTGTTGCATTAAGTCCGCCCATGTACCACTATTGTACATAAAGTTTAAATAAATAAATAAAAACTAGTAGTATAATTAGAAAGTGTTACAGTACTGTAGGACGGTAGTGACCACTATACCAGGTGGACTCACTAACAGGTGACCTACAAAAAAAAACCTATAAACGTGTTGCAACGACATGTGATGAACTACTTACGAAAATTAGCGGCATTCCAAACACAGTAGACATCAGCAACGCACTGTTGACCGTGTCTCCGTTGAAAGGGAAGCTGAGCGCAGGATCGTTGCAGTAGAAGCCAGCTTTGTGGTTTGGGATGATGCCCAACTCGTAGAGTCCGATCACGGCTAGCACTGTGGAAGAAAGGATGCTGTTAGACGGTTGATAGATTATTGTGATAAGAGACTGTTTGTCATCTACAAAATAACCGGGGCACCAATTTGGGGGCGCAGGTAGAAGGTATTCCATCTGTCCCCTTGATGCGTCTTACGATGAGATTGATGATTCGGAGACGGAGTGAAAATCCAATTTGCAGTAGGTAAATAAAATATATTGACACACAATAACAGTTGAGAACAATATTGATTGTGTATAGTTAACTATTACTAGATAACACAGTATGGACTAACGTAGTCCGTGTCTCGCGGTGGTTGAAGTGAGAGAGCGACGTAAAGGGTAGCGCCCCGAATAGTATCTTGTGTTGCCACTTAACAAGGGTGCGTTTTTCCCTTAAAGCATGCAACACTACATCTATGGTGCGTTCACAAATGCAAAAAAGTGACTTCACAATACCAAAGAAGACGAACATATTATGAGTAACGTAAGACACATTGCAAATGGAACCTAAGAACTAATTGTTACAGTTTCCGTCGACCACATCATCGCGTACCATCAGGTGAGATAGTTGTCAAGCGTGTGCCTATGAATAATAATAAAAATTTTAAAAAAATCTTAGAACCTTTTATTTATAAAGAAGACTTCATTCTCACTAACAGAAAACCCAGAATACGAATTATATTTTGGATTCAAATTATTCCTGTTTCCCAATAAATCTAAAACAAAAAGTTCATAAAAGGAAATTCGTACAAGCACCCTGCTCGCACGCATATGTAAATCCGAGCACGTAATAAAGGCAATGAATGAATCAAACTTACAAGTTTAACCATTAAATATTAGGTACCTACAAAATTATCGGATGAGTAATTAATTGTGTTCGTTATTTTTAGTTCGGTACCTAATTTAATTCTAATTATAGTGTTTGTCCATTTGTCCTACAAGATCGAACGGTCGGAAATATACGTATACCTCGCGCTGGTTATGACGAATTTCTGTCTGACATGACATGTAATGCATATAATGAGGTTTCCGGCGACTGGGACCGCAATTAACTGGAACCGCGATCCTAGTTGCCGGATCCATTTAATTTTAATGTTTTTCTTTCGGCGACTGGGACCACCCATAAATGAATAAGAAAATCTATCGTTCAAGCCAAAAACAGTACATAATCATCAGCCTAATAAGAAACCGTATGACTATTCTGTAAACCAAACATCAATGAAGTAGGATTGTTACACAAGGACCACAAAGACTGAAAATTAGAGCATTGTAAAGAAAAGTAACAGACTAGAATTTCTGTTGATCAATCTATCGAGATCAACATACTAATGCATGACGCATTATGATGGTATTATCCCCAGTACCAAATAAATCAAATAAACCTTCTGCTAACAAGTAGAACGGAGGGTCAACAGTCTTCCGGGTATCCCAAAACGTATAAGGAAATCTTCTACGCAAATAGTAAACCCGGAACGAACAGTCTAAATCTAGTGCTAGTATTATCCAACCACTCACGCAATTTTCGCTCGTCCCGGTGACATTGCAATGGATGTCGCCCTCCATTATAGCACGGTAGCCAATTTATTTGCCAATCCCCCAAACTGTGGCTGTTGTTGAAGTTCAAAGTCAATGACAAACTACCAGGAACAGACTACGACTAGTATATCCTGACATATTGATGTGTCGCTGCTTGCAAAGGCGAGAGCCGAATAAGCTATGATTAAATCTAGTTCGGCGTTTTGCTGTGTTTCAAGCTATGCTGGACTACTGTCGCAGATTTGTAATGCCGTAATGATAGCAAGGATTTCAAGGTGAGAGGTTAGACTGTTAGATGTGTGGGATTTGGCAGTTCCTGAAAATTACGCTTGTTAAGAGATTCCTAGACAGCAGCGTGTCGGATGAAGTAGATTTTCCTTTGTTTATATTACCTATGTTGGGAATTCAGTCAGTAGATAAGCAGTTATTTCTGAGTAAGATTAGGTACACAAGATTGGGTAGTAAAAATAAATTGTCTAGTCAATGATTAAATCAAGTGATGATACAATCAAACTCAATTAGTATTAGAAAGAAAGAAAGCAAGACCCTAAACATATTTAGCATCATATCGTCGTTAACGCATGTAAATAACTAAGCCATTCCTCAGTCGTCTCGAGGCCTGCTCTCTGTGAGACGGAGCGGACCGTAGGACTCGAATATGATACCACAATATCCGCCCCATGCTGCCACTTCACTAGCTTCTTGTCTTCCAGGCAACCCCGGCTTGGACTAGTTCAAATATCATACATATTACTAACGACTCTGGAATCTGAACGTCAATAATTAGCTTTGCTAATTTACTTATCTTTATTACAGCTTAGACCGATTAGCATCATTGCATGCTCATGGTGGCTGAGCACACCCGTGTATTGTACATGCTAAACAAATGGAACGTTCACGTACACGTGGTAAATCATAGCAGATAAGATTATTCTAACAATGATTGTCGTTTTAGATAGCGTATCTAGAATCTAGATGTTTTATGAGTATGACAAATGCCTACTTAAATATTACATTTCTTATATTGTTGTTTCTTTTTATGTCTAAGAATAGTGTTAATTTTATTGTTCTCTTCAACTCTGTGTTAGTTAGTAACACTTGTTTAAAAAAAAAGTAAAAAAAGAAAATATATATAATTATTACATTTTTGCAACACATACAAAAGCAACTATGTGTTGCTGATATATTTTTTTTTCCATTATTTTTTACTTTTTTTTAATTATTCGTGTTGCTAACTGAACGTTGCAGAATTATAATATAGAACTATTCGGTGATGGTATGTGGTGAACTCTAATGCAATTGAAACTCCAATAAGAGTGGTTTTTAGTATGTATGTTTAGGTTTTCATCAGTCGATTCTATACTTTGACCAACTTTATTTTCATTCTAAAAAAATATGCTCTATTTATCTAGCTATTTATATTTCCTTGAATTGAATCAATAAAAATGTTCGAAAAGACACGTAGTGCACGTTCTACGTTGATTTTATCTAATGCAATTCCTGGTACATTGCATTTTCAATAGGTCGATTCCCAGACTTTTCTACGCAATATTAGACGGCCATTTCGGGTGATAAGACAGAATGCAAGTAACATGAGATAATATTAAGGGCAGGAAGATGATGTTTAGACGGGCAGTACCTATACTTTTTACCGTTCGTCCTTTTCTAGAACCGGTTACATAAATGAATCCACGAGTCCCTGATGCACCTCACTTCAGACAACGTGTTTCACAGGAGCCGATTACGAACAGTGACGTAATGCATCTAATGGTCCAATTGCAGTGCATCCGTCACGTTGAGACCCACGTTAGAGTCCCACGTGGGACAACTGCGTGGTCAAGCACGTTCCATTGTTAGACCACGCTTCAGCTAAGGGCGTAATTGAAAGATTGTTCTGCGTTCATTGTGACAGATGGCTGATTTTTAAGTGGTTAAACGTGGTTACTAACGCTTGGTTTATTTTTTAAGGTTTGTGCATGGAAAGATAGAAAATTGTAATTTAATTTAGTTGTAAAAAAGTTTTTAAAGTTTACGCAATGAAATTGGTACCGCTACTCGACAATAGATGGCGCTGTTTATAGTTTCGTGTTGGTGGGAAAAGTTTGATAGAGAATATATTTTAATGCATAAAATTAATTAATATTAAGTGAAACTCCATTATTATCGCTTATCCTTAATCAAATTAAGATGAATTATGGTTTCGTTTTCGTTCATTCACAAGAGGGCTATAATTTTATCGGCACGATGCAACAAAATCAATCGGGATTCGATTACAACCGATAATGTCCGTTAAATCGTACGCCATAAATAGGAAGTATCGATTAAAATACCACTTGAGCGACGCGGGAACAGCGTGCGACTCAACGGGGTGTTAAATATTGTAAGGTAAGAGGAACTATTTTCGGCAGTGAAAGTAACAATTAAATAAATAAATTGAAATACTTACTTATTACGATACCTACCTATTTATTTCTTATATAATTTGGTTCAAGTGACCTGCCAGTCTTTTTTTCTATTACCTAGGTAAGTTTACAGTTTACACAGTAAAAAATATGAGGTGTAAAAATGTCAACTATCTTGGCATAATATTAATAAACAAACTAAGCTGGACTTCATAATAATCAAATGTATGTAGGCAGTCCGATAACAATACGATTTACCTTGCATATGAATGACATAACTTCTTCATAAAAAAAAAACATTTTATAAAAATGGAAAGAGTGCAAGTGGTGCATAGGTACTACGATTTCGTAAATTGCATTTTAAAGATATAATTTATGGTTAATAATTAAAAATGTAACCCACATTTTATTTAAAAAAAACGATACATAAGTACACGCAATGCAAGTAAACGCAACCTCATCACCGTAGCTATGTTATTTAGAAAAAAAAAACAAAGCATACCTAATGCTTTGCTTGACTTAAAAAGAAGTTTGTAAAAAATTACATAACTTTCTTTCTATTTATAAAAATGATGTTCTCAATAGTTGCCCTAATGAACGCTTGTCAAAAGGTCAACGACACGGTTTTTTTTCGTATTTGTAAACAGTGACTGCGATTGCGTGCATTCTGCCACATGCGGCGAGTGTTACCAGCTGCGAACTTTTAATTATACATTGAAACTTTTTTAATTAGATAGAATGATACTTTTAAAAACACTTTCTTGGAAGTGAAAAGATACCAATGTGAATGTAATATTTGTAATTGATGTCTGATTTTTATCGTAAGCGTTCCCATAGTACCTATTTTATAGGTTAAGCTATGCACAGATCCAGTGCATTGTCATGTCAAACACTCATAAAGTGACATAATTATTGACGAGCATATTTTCTAGGCACACAAAATATTGTTGTCATTTTCACAGACACCCACATGTGTCAAGTAGGTACCAGTTTAGTTTACTGAGTTGACGTCAACCAACGACTATATAGCCCACGTCAGCAAACCAACGTCGCCGTCAACCAATGAGAAACTTTATGAGTGTGTCTACATCTACCACGTCAGAGTACCTTGATGTCAATATTCTATGCATGTACAGTATTTTGCATAATTAATCCTTATGAGACATATGTACTTAGTAGTACACTGTGAGTCAATAAAAGGGCGATGTTTTATTAAAATAAGGTATTGGTATAATGTCATTATGTAGATTATCTCACTGTAACAGTTATAATTAATAATCTACACAACTTTTTCCAATTTAGGTATAATAAATAATTTAACCAAATTCCAAGACATTAGAGATTAGTTATTTACTGAAGCTTTGCATAAAACCTGCCTGAATAGAAAAAAAAAACGGATAAAAAATATTTCAACATTTTTTGTCACTTTTAATTCGTTACAACCGCGACCCTTTGGGGTCTACCACATGTGTTTCATAAAAGATTTTTTACCTTTTTGTCACTTGAAACCGATAATCTATTTTTAATGATATTTCCAAATGTTTCTCTTTCTTGGTAACCCTTTACCAAGTTCACTAAGTTTTTTTTTTTACTGCAGACCTTTTTCAAGATTCGGTTTTATTTTATAAGCTTTTATTTAACGTGAACAGTTTGTATGATTGTAACACAGAACAGATAATTATCTATCTGTTCTGTGGTTTGTAAGCTGTTGTCCGTCAAAATTTGCAAACCATTTATCGACCATTTGTCGGTATCCGATTGAGCTGCAATTTTGCATACTTACACCTTTAGTTCTGGTGACTAAACAACGTGCAATACTGAATATTGTAATAATTGCAATATGGCCGCCGCTCCAAGATGGCGGCTTACGTTTTATTTCAACCCCCTTAATTTGGGTATCAAAGGAAAGGGCTTGGAGCGTAGAAAACAAAAAACAAAATAGCATTTTACAAAATTTAATATGGCCGCTACATGAAAAGTAGTTTTGAAAGTAAAAATTGTATTTGAGATGAGCAATTACTTAAGTTGTTAAGAAATATGACTTAAAGCATTTATTATCCCTATGACAGAGTTTTTCAACAACATAATGAATGCTCAATTTTCCGTGCAAGTGTGACGACAGCAAACAGTGTTGTTTATTACATGAGCCAACATTGTTTTTTACCTGCTTCACAGGAGCATATTCCTGTTTCCGTAAAAGTTTCCACCATACTTTTCTACCTATAGCCTTTCCTTGGGGTCGGCTTCAAGTCTAACCAGATACAGGTTTGTACCAGTATTTTGCATGGAGCTACTGCCTATCTGACTCCCTGTATCGACTGTCAAAGATGTGACCTGTGCGGCAGTAATTATTTAGCTACCACAATTGCCTCATGGACGTGATCTGCAGTGGCATTTATGGAAAGCACTGAATCGATTGCGCACCCAAGTAGGCCGCTGCACGATTTAGCCTGGCAAAATGGGGTTTCATAGACCAGTTGGATACACGTCGGAGTGCCCCAAGTGCCCATGCTCCTGTACCATGCATGGGGGATTTGATGAATGCCACTGACGCAATTGCCGTGGTCACCTACTGGGTCCAAAAAATCTAAGAAATTAACCATCGACTCAAAAAGGAGACACTATTATGCCACATATTATATAGCTCTATGTCCCACATACAATTGTTATTCATCTGTTACAGCAGTTGGTTCGCCTACGATTAAATAAATAAATAATTATACTAATTAATTAACTCTTGATATAACACAAATATGTACCTATCACAATGTAGGCACCTAAATAAGATGCAATAAATTATTTATTTTGCTTTAAATTATAAAATAATAATCAAATTCTTATCACTTGTTTACTAACAACATTTAAATAACAATTACTGCTATTATTCGTATTGCGTTTGTTAAAGTTTTCCTTGAGTTTTTTCCTGAAGCAATTATTATACAATAAATATTTTATATTAATTTCAAGAAGTGAAAACTTTAAAATACCCACTGCTATTTAATAAGTGTTATATCATTCTTCCAGCCTAAATAACTGTCCATGCAAAATAAAATGTAAAATTAAACTGTTTCGTTATAAATATTCCTAACTAACCACAAGAATTCGTAACACAAACAAAAATATTTTAAAATACGCATCTAAACGCGTTGCATTGATAGAAAAAATAAATCAAGAAACGTAGGTACGCCTAATACCTATAACACGCGCGTAAACCCAATTTACAATTCTTAATTTTTAGCATTTTATTTACACAAACTTTTTCACTGAAAACGCAACTTTACACACTCGAGAGAAAGTTTAAAATTAAATGCACATGTTTTCTACCGAAAATAAATCACCTCAATTTATTATTACTGGCAACATTATATCTGTCTTCGTTGCAATGAAACGGGAGCCATTTTTGGTAGTCAACGTATAACGGCCATGATTTTTTATTTTATTTGGTTCGACAATTAGTTGCATCCGTTATTAGTACAATATCAATTAATTGAATAATTTATTCAATTAATTCTGGATGCATAAGTCTTTGGGGGGCTTCCTTATTGGACTTGAAATTAGAGAAAAAACCTGATGCGCCATGATGCTCCATGGGCCAAATCGGTTTCTCGGTATCAATTTCGGACGATACCACACACGAAGTCGAAATAAAATAAGGGAAATGGCTCGATATATTGGCTTTTATAGAGTCTTATGAGACAGATTAAATGAGTACGGGATCATAATTTAGAATAGGTAACTAAACCGGCTGACAGCAACGACCTTTTAAAAAAAACAATGCATTTAACCGTTGCTGTACGTAAATATAAAGTTTGGACAATGGACATACGGGATTATTTTTAATGACCGGCCAAATTTTCACTGGGTGTTCTACCCATGAATATGAACAACTTTCACTATGGGATCGACTCTGAAATCACGAAAAAAAAATCAGCTGTTTTATACAAAAGTTCAATACCTACTCGACTAAAATGTATGAAACAGCTGTTTTTTTTTTAAACCCAGTTTTTGAAAACCCAGTGAAAATTTGGCCGGTCATTAAAAAATAACCCCGTATATGTTCCATCGTCAAGTGTTAATTTGATTTTATGAAAAGCGAAGAGACAATAGTAACTACTTAAAAGGGAGATAAATTGAGGATAAATGTAATTACATATTCCTGCAATTTCGGCAGCGAACATCTTAACTTGAATACAGCAAATATTAGCAGCCGAGATGGTCAAGATCGTTTCTAATTTTTAAATCAATCGCAACATAGTATTATGACCCTTACAAAACAATGGTCACAGGTACTTACAGATCAGGAGCAGAGGAATATCGACGCCAAATGTCCAGCACAAGCCATTTCGCGTAAAGAAGCTAGTCTTTGTAGACTGTGACTCCAAGTCTCTTCTCTGTAACAAAGAAAACAACAAATTAATAAGAAGCACAAATATTCTAAGCATAGACCAAACAGATACAGCTAGATCTTGGAAAGACAATTGTCAAACATACTCAACAAACTACATTAATAGTACACCATGTCATTGTAATTAATTGTAATTAATTGTAACAGAAAAGATATACGACGAAAACATTAAATAGGGTGCCCACACCGGTGTGTCGCCGGGGCCGGACAGGTTAATGAGCAGTGTTATCGCTAAAAATATTTTTTTTAAAAACCTTTTCATAGGTTTAAAAAAGAGAAGGAGTGACAGTACTGTATCCATAAGTAGACTGCAGGATACCATAGTCGGCGAAGTCTGTGTACTTCAGGTTCACCTCAGCCAATGCCTTTTAGAGTAAACAGGCATGATTAAGTCTTTAAACGGAAATGGAATCTCATCTACCTAAATAAACCTTTTTGAGACTTATCATTATCAGACCTAGCCTACCCGAGATCTTAATCCCTAAAACTCCAATCTAAAAAGTAATAAACCAACCCCGGATCTAACTTTGACGAATGAAATAAACGCTCAGTCCAAAAGTACTCCCTAGATGATGAATAAAACAAGGAGACTGAGCTATTCACATAATCCTAAGTGGAATCCTGGTAAGTCGAGCGTAAAGGCAGGATTACCTCAGACCCTTTCAGAGCAAGGTCGGTACGGCCTTGGAATCTGTGACCTTCGAAGGTCGGCTGGCCTTAAACGTTTGTGAGGGTAGTGACCTCTAATGGGAAATGAAAAGACAGAAGGTTTAGTCTTACAGTTCAAGATTGTAATTTTCAGTGATGTTGATGAGCTTTTTGCAGAGTGTATAGGAATGTCTTGAAATGCGATGGGTCTAATTTATGACTGTACAAATCTTACCTGGTTGGTACAGTGTTGATCTATATATAGAAAGAAGCTAAACAAAACATAGTCTGCTATAGAAATAAATGGCAAACAACCAGGTTTGTGGCTGGTCGAAAACCCATGCATTTAACGTTATTGACAAAAGTAGGTACCGTTTTTAAGGGATTAACCACATGATATTTCAACTGAGTTTTCGTAATGTAATTATGTCAATCACATTCGTTTTGGACAATTGTTTTTGCTGATAGAATGTTGTGCTATGTCTAAACCCTTTGGTTGGCAGTTTTATCGGGCCTTTTTCTTTTTATATAAATTATTTTTTTTAAGTCTAACAGACCTTCTGATCCTACACTTTGCGTCTCCAGTTCAGTTTATCTAGTATTTACTCAGGGCTATTCATAAAGGGACTAAATTAGCGAATTCTGCTTACATTTGCGGTTCCCTCTGTTTATTTAGGAACAAAATAAACTTCAACATTTTCGAATTTACTCTGCTTTGTACAACGTTCCTGTGGTCGTTTTGTGGTCAGCAGATTTACTTAAATTGAAGGAATTTTGGTCTGTTTATTCAGGAGGTCTAAGCCTAAGGGGATGTTTAGACGATACCACGTACCATGTAGCGGATCTCACGTCGTAATTATCATCATCATTAATTCAAAGACGTTCACTTTTGGAAATTGGCCTCCCCCAAGGTCCTGTGCGTCTCGCACCCAGCGAATTTCTTCTTCCCGATTTCCATACGTCGCAATGGCTAGTATGTAATTCATTCATACGTCCTAACACACGTATACCGCCGACGACGGACGAGCGGTACACCATAGACCAATGACTCCTCCCGCTTTGGCGGAGCAGAAGGGAGTGTCAGACTCTTACTAACTAAATCCACCCGTGTTTCTCCAAATATCCTTTGCGTTCCAGGGCCACGGTAAATCCTCCGAACAATACCGTAACACGCGATAGTGTTGCGCACTACATTACAGCAGTGAATCACGCAATATTTTCCTTTAACGCCATCGTGTGAACAACGCCTAAGTGTTTAGGGAAATAGGGCATTTCGCCGTGCCAGTTTAGGCACCGGTTTGTTCCTATTCCCTGAGGGCTGTGTCAACAAGTTTGTGCTAGATTAAAGCCTTATTTAAATTTCGAACTCTGTGGTCTGTGACGCAGTTTGCGTTGGCTTTGACTGAATAAGCAGTTATGTGATAGCTGAGCCAAAGCTCTTGGTTTTGTGTTGTTGCTTGTGGTATTACATAAGCTTAAAATTTCATTTTCTTTCTGTTACAAGATTTCCTTTTCCCTTTTAAATTCAACCTAAGGTTCCGTATAAAATTTTGCTTTTGTCAATAAGATACATAATGTACATATTATGTGATACTTAATATTACAATTAATGCGAAAAATTTGTTACTCAATCAAGTCAGAACAGCTAAATACACACGGGCAGAGCCGCGGCCGGCAGATAGTGAATTATAATAGTATGTATGAAATCGTTTCTACATTTGCTTGAGTAGTTACTACACCATAGTTACACACTACTCATACAATAGGCAAGTGTAGAATCAATTTTAAGGATTTCAAAGTTGTACTCCAGAGCTAAAGTAGCCTGGCAGGGTTGCGGAGCCTGCCAGAGTTGCGGAATTTGTTCGAAAGAGTCGCCGTGGCCCTGGAACGCAAAGGGCATAAGGAGGAACACGGATGTGTTTTAGTCAGTAAGAGTCTTACACTCCCTTCCGCTCCACCCAGAGCGGAAGAAGTCATTTGATGATTTCCCATCCATAAAAAAAGCTTATAACCCGACTTTACGGTGTGTACAAGTAAGTACCCATACAGACGGACCCTATACCTATAAGAAAGTATCGTCTCCAAGAAACCTTACTTAACATCATCCGGACATGAACCCGGAACTTTACGATCCACGTGAATCAAGAACATAGAAAATTATGGGCACAATACACCTAGGTACTTTATAGTAGGTGCTTCGTCTGATACCTAATAATGAAACGATACTAATTGTTGCAGTTTTAATTTGAAATCGGGTGTTTTTGAACATGCCTGGGTTCCTTGCAAAGGCCTACTCCGGCTATATCTGCTACATAACGGTATAAAGAACATTATAGCTAAATCTGCACTTTTAATACAGTGTTGACGTATGAAAGCACGATAAATACATTTTCATAGAATTTGTAGCGGCATCAAAACCGCCACAAAACGTTTTGCGAATTATGTACGGAAACAAAAAGTACCACGGCGCCATCTATCTCGTCAGATGCGAACTACTGAACGAAATCCTATATCGCGCTACAACAACCGTCTGGTCGGAAGACCTTCCCTTTCATATGGAGGCTTTCGGGGCTTTACACCCTGTTTCGCATCCCTCTATAAATTCAAGTAGCCTTAAGTGTTAGACAAAACGGATTCTCTTTATAGAACATTTGTAAGCGCAATCTGTTAACTGGTTGTTAGAAGATTGCGCTTAAATAACGAGTTCATATCAGCCCACGCCATGTATTTAATCGTTCAATTAAACTGACAGATTTGACACTTAACATACCGGTTAACGACTTAACGCTCTGTTTCGGAAAAGTCGACTAATCGCCGATTATTATATTGACATGGAGATTAATCGATCGATCAGCTGTTGATTTGTTGTTGGTAAACATACATATTGAACATAACGGGTTTAGCTTCCCACGCAGGATAAAATATATTAAAGAGATGTTGAAAACTAGATATTGGAGTTCCGCAGATAAACAATATTGGCCAAACGTGTAATTCTTCAAGGTTTGAGCGACGCTTGCCTAGGTCGGTCTGTGGATGGGTGACCATCTAGTACATATCGAGAGTTCAAGACCCCTTCGTGCCTCGGAAATCATGTTTAGTCGTTGTCATTTCGGCTATCATCTTGATAATCGTTACGGCTATTCAGACAGAAACCTCAAAGTCTTACCAATCACTGGGTTGTGGAGGTCAGATAAGACGCCACTCCATGTAAAATACTAGTATTCTGCTATATCCGACTCCAATATAGTTGAGAAAAGGTTACACGCTCGTTTACACATTTCCAAACCAGCATAACAGTGTCGACCACCAGAAAAACGCCGAGTCAATGAAGCTCGACGAGTCCCGGAGAAACGATTCAACTGTCTTGGAACCCGCGACGAAATAAATCAGAAAATAACAGCGGAGGAGTAGGAAAGGTTAGAAAGGACTGATTTTTATAAAATAGCCATTATTAAAAATGTCCTGAACCATAACATCACTACAACATAAGATGATTCAACGCCCCGAACAATAGCAGCTTAACTATAAGTACTAAGTTTATTAATCTGGTTTTAAGAGACGTCTCAGCATTTTCACTCCGTCGTTTTCGCGAATACTTGACATGTAAAATATATCCAGAATATCTTGACCCGTTACGTTTACATTATGAGCTTAACCCTGTAAGAACTTAGAACCACATTCAAATGCAAGGAGTTCTTATCACACTGGATGGTAAAGCGAATCTTCCCGAGTTTGTTTCAGTAATCTGAACTTTATCCTATAGAAAATGGAGTTGGTTTTTCTTTGTGCTACAGGTGTGAGATTCAGTTTGAATAACTGTCGTTTCCTTGCGACCGTGAACTCCCTGACCGAAGCGTGACATCGCAAAAGATAAAAAAAGTCTTTAAATTCCTGATTAAGCACGCTAAAATGTGGTTAAGTCCTTTAATCTTAAATTATAACAGCTTTTGTTCGCAGAATCTGTTAGTGCTTTAACTTTAAGGCTGGCGCATACGGACGATTTCCCGATTCGGTTTCCTGATCAGGAATTCTGATTCGGAATCCTGAATGCTTGTATTACATACAAAATGTTCAACAGCGCACACGTTCGTTTACTTTCCGAATGGAAAAAATATCTGACGATCGTTTCGAAAATAAGCTTAATGTTCGGGTCAGAAGAACGGAAAATCAAACATCTCAAGTTTTCCGAATTCCGAATCAGAATCAGAAGTCGTTCGAGCGAGAAAGAGGGATGGAGCTATATAGGGTGTATAGCTCTCGCTCGAACGACTGACGTTTTAATACGTTATGGTACGCCCTCAGATCGGAAAACTTAATCTGAAAACCGTGCGTATGCGGCCAGCCCAACAGTGATTTATTGTTAGGGTTCCGAAAGTACGTATGGAAAAAAGAAACACTTATAGGATCACTTGTGTGTCTGGCTGTCTGTCCGTCAGTCACAGTGAATTTGCTCGGAATTTTGACCGTTAAAATTAGTACACATATGAACCTCTGTGACCCAAGAACAACATACAGGCCGGCTTTTTATGAGTTTGTATCAATTATTTTAGCTGTATTGCAATCCTATTACGGATTCACAAATCCAAATGCGATTCTAGACAGTGAAATTCTATTGGCTATGACGATTATCTTTAAGTTTGGACGTGACATTTTGGTAAAGCTATTAAATCCCCTAAATGTTGAATTTTTTGACAACCTTTATCGATGATAGACCGTAAATTTGTTTAAAGCTGTCAAAAGATAACCAATCTTGTGTAGATTATGTAGAATAGAATCTAGAATACTCTTTATTAGTAGGTACACCATTATAAGTTACAGAAAAGATAGATGAAGAAAACATTACCTACATAGGGTGACACAATAGGCGGCCATACCGCTAAAAGCCATCTTTTCAAGACAACCCTTGGATGGATTTTAAAGAAAAAAGGAAAGACAGTACTGTGGGCACTTGCCCACAGTACTGTCTTTCCTTTTTTTTTGTGTACGTAGTCTTAGGTGCGCTTATGTACTAATCATGATTCATAAACAGGTAATATTTGGTCTAAATATTTTGTTCAAATAGTAGGTACTGATTTGAAATGATCGGGAATAACCTCTATGACGACACACAGGAAGTTGAATGAATGTAGCGATTTTGTGAAGCATTTGATAAGGAATAATAATAAGCGGATATCTACTAGTTATGTCTGCGTCACAAGCTAATTTTGGTAATGTTGGTGAAATTAGTCACCAGGGAGAATATAAACAGGCATAGAATAGGCTTTTTGCGAGTTCAAACGATGACCTTTTTTTTTTTTTTTTTGGATGGTAAATCATCAAATGACCCCTCCCGCTCTGGGTGGAGCGGCAGGGAGTGTCAGACTTCTACTGACTAAAACCCACCCATGCTCCTCTTAGTGCTTTTTACGTTCCAGGGCCGCGGTAACTCTTCGAACAAATCCGCAACCCTGGTAGGACGATGACCTTGGTTCATAATAAATTATCCCAGGCAATGTTTTACATTATATGGGAGAGTATATATATGTTACGGGCAAATAGGCTAATAGCAGAAGTGCGGCTGCACCTAGTTGTAACCTATCCTCAAAACACTGGCGGAGTCATTCAGACCCCGCCATCCCCTTCTAACCTAACCTGCACGAGTCGGGGTGCCCAATGGCCGGCTAGTTGTAGCCGGCAAAACTGTGGTGTTGCCGCACTTCAGCTATTAGAGGTAAGTGCGTAACATATTATAAAGTCGCGCGTCAGGACTGTCTGTCTACAGAAGCCTTAACACAATCAATTGATTTATAAGGATGAGTTTAATATTTCAACCCAACGAGTATTTTGTATAGTATGTTGTAATAGTAACACATGCAAGTGTTTCTCACGGCATTTAATAATATTACTAAACACGGTTTTTGGGTCTTTAATGTTTATATTAAGGATCGTGTATGGGGAAACCATCAGCAGACGATAAAAATAGTGTAAACTTTATTGATTTTCAGCGTGTTGCATAGGTAGGTACACTACTGATAGTGACGAAGTTTTTAAGAATAGAAAATGACAAATCACTTTCATTCAAGTGTTTTCAATGTCTAACATCAGCTAATTGATTTTGATGCAATAAACCCTGATAACAGCTCAAGAAGTTTAATTGAACCGCCCTGACTGATATATAGCAATTTAGCAAGACAAAATACTATCTACGGGTATCTATATTGTTAACTGTCATGAATTCATGATCATAAATAAATGATTTTAAATCTTACGGTAGCAACGACTTTGAAATTGCAGAAAGTATGAAGCAAAATTACTTTCAAAACGAGTTCAAAAAGTTATAAGTACAAATTAAAACGTTCTTTGACACAAAAGCTTACTGCATAATTTATCATTTACCTAATTATTATATTTAAACAATCACTGTTATATACAATGTGAAATGAACGGCTCGCCAGCACACATATAAACCCTGAGAGGTTTTTGAGGTGTGGCAAGAACAATAATGTAATATAGTTTAAGTACACGCAACAACTATTAAATTGCACCCTACCCTCACCACTCAAAACTGTTGTACTGTTTCTTGTGTTTGACCTACCTTCTTCTGATTTGTTTATTTTGTTATGCAAAATCAATGTATGATAAGTTAGTTTTAAGATACATATTTGTTTTTGTTTTAATCTACGCTTGCTGGCAGATAAAATTATGTCTAAGTGTATTATGTTTTCTCTATAAGTGAATTTGTAATTCTTTTGAGAAATAAATATCTTTAACCGTAAGTATTTTGGAAATAAATAAATAAAAATAAAACAGTAAAACTTCTGTAAAAAAATAGTTTGTTACCTGGAGATATTTATAATTGCGAAAAACCTGCATGTTAGTACCAACTTAACAAAGAGATGATCACTCTGTAGCACTCGATGCACCAGATATTGTAATATATTGTACCTACAACTTGTAGAGAATAACGTTCACTGAAGAATGTCTAAATCAAATAATCTTGTCAGACACTCGATAGACAATGTCTGTGACATTGAATGGGCATTCAGGCAATACAAGCCCTTTTATAATTGATAAAGATAATCGCAATTATATAGTTCTACAGCCCAGGGGCATGAACATTAGGTATATTAATGCATTGCAACGGTAAAACTTATGGCAAGTCGAAATAACTAAACAACAAAATTACCTAGTGTTTTCGAGAAACGAACATTTCTCCAAGAGTCCTGCGACATACAAAGTAATGCAAAAAACAGTAAATTGTAAGCATCTACTAAATTAAATCATAATTAAGAAAAGAAATATTTGTAAAAAAAACAAAGAAAGATCCTGCGGAATCCAAAATAAGCCATGAAAAACATTTCAGTAATCATGAACACTGTGGAACAAGTGGGACAAAATAATTATCTAGCATATTTTGTCCCACTTCTGGGCAAAGGCCTCTCTGGGACAAAATATGCTAGACAGATCGTCATCATTTCAACCGAAAGACATGAACTGCTGGATTGGCTTCCCCAAGTGTCGCCGTATCAACCCGTACAGTTCTCGTCAAATAACTTTGCCCCTCTGAAGTTAGCCATTTGCAAAGATCGCGCAGGTGCATTCACGTAGACGGGAGCAAGCGGGACGCAAGCATGCATCGAACGTAAACGAGCGACTGAGACATAAAATCGCGCCCCACCCCCATGTCTCTTGCGCATGCGTAGTTGCAGTTTGTTCGTAATTTTGACTACTACGCAGCCACTCGTAGCCAACTTCAGAGGGGCAAAGTTATTTGACGAGAACAGCAGTGTGATTCTGTAAACATGTCGAAGTGAACACCCGCGCGGGGCGCACGACAGGTGAGTTGTCAAACCATACAAATAAGATGGAATGACAGCTCTATTGTCGTTCACTCCCCCTAGGTGAACACCGTGAGATGTCGACAGAATCGACCGGCTGTACTGTGTGTGCACGTGCGTACAGCGGATTCCCACGGCTTTCAGCGGTGTGCCTATTTTACTAATTTTTAAGCAACGTCGCATTCGCATCTTCTCAGTCGCAACCTGTCAAAACTGTATGGAAATTGAAGCTCTTTTGACGTACGAAATACGAATGTGAACGTAGATTGAAAATTAGTAGACTTGGCTAGATAGATAGATTAACGAACACAAAGAAGAATTGAGAAGAAAACATAAAATTGACTATTTCCAAACAAATTGAAATAAGGCAAGAGATTAATGATAATTAAACACAGTTTTCATTTACCTCAACAGATTCGTACGACCGATATAGCGGCATAATTCCAAAAACTTCACTTCACGACATAAAAATCACTAAGAAACACGTTAAAATATTACAAACTATGAACTAAATAAAACATGTTGACATATCGACACTATATTTGCAACTGATATGAAATCTGAGGCTGACTAATTTTAACTATGTGCTACATAGGCTTATCTTGCTGAAAATACGCGATAGTAAAAAAGAGCCAAGTCCCCTTCCATCTTTTGTTGAGCTAGTGAGTAATGGGCTTAGCCCTTTTCAATATGTGCAAATAGATAAAGGAATGACGTATTTTTGTATATCATTGATTTCATAAGTGGTTCTGTTTGTTGACATTGTCTTTACATGGTGAAAGAATTTGAAAGGCGTCACATATTCAACTCAACACAGATTTTCATAATTAAGCATACGTAATATTTTATTGTACTGGACCATTTTTAATACATGATTATCAAATGTATCTTCAAAAGCAGCTGCCTGAAGGAAATTGAAGGAAATTCTTAAGCTGTTCATACGAGTAGGTATGCTTAAAAATTCTTCTGCACGACTTCGTCAATAACGCAATGAATGTTATTAAATTATGAAACAATTGAGATTATGATTAATTGACTAAATATAATAAACAAAGGAATTCCCAAAGAACACTTTTCCAAAAAGATACTTCGTATTTTGACGTAAGCAAATATCTCACCTTGATTCGATACCTCGAAGTGTGACTACACTTCCTTTGAGTAAAACTAGGTCATGAGTTTATGATGACGCAGCAGGACTCTGGGTCCCCTGTATCCATAAAAAAATACTGAATCTACAATGAAAGACTGGAATCGTCATTGGTGAATTAATACTCGTAGAATTAAAAGGTCTACAGAGCAAAACAGACGCTCGTGTATAAAAATGCATTTTGTATTTCTAACAGACTTCAAAAAAAAAATTGTATTTTTCGTTGCAACAATTTGCCAATATTTATAAATTGTCAGATTGATTAATGCCCGGTTTTTGAGGTTATTTATCGGTCGTTTATCTGTCCGTTAACCACTAATAACCAACCAATGGTTGACAAATAGCAGTAGCAGACAGATAAACGACCAATAAAGTATCGCATAAACCGGGCCTTTCAAAGATTTTCCGTTTTACTAAATTGCATCTTGACGTTCTTGAAAAACATATATCGCATTAAGAAAAAGGTTGAAATTTTTTTCCCCAATCTCATTTCTTTGAAAAGAACTTGGCTCACATCACATTTACATATCGATAAAATAGCACGATAACAACACTTTCCATGTACACAAATTCAATAAATTGTGACAAACTGATTATTCTTTATTGATACGTCTATAAAACAGATAAAAATACAATTTGCATATTATCTGCTGCCGTTTACAGGTATAAGGTGATTCAATAAATTCAAGAAAATATCATGACTTAACCAAACGTAGCTATAGGAGCTTTTGCAAGAACTTGGTGTTATAAAATGTGTTGTCACTACGAAGCAAAGAAAAATATTTTCCACTTCACAAAGTAGAAATTAAACTGCTTGGAGATTCATAAAACGTACCTATAGGTAGGTACTAAGATACCTAATTAAATCTTTGTAAAAGGATAATTGCTATTTGTTATAAATAATTATCCTAGTAGCCAGTATACTATTGTAGTCTTTGTATCCTAGCAAAAGTCACACAATCAAAGATATCCATCGATAAACAGACAACCATAGACTTGCATCCATTTGACGCGCGACATGATGCATGACATGTTGCTCATCATGTTGAACGGCAACAAGGAACTTTTATTAAGTTGCCAGCAGGCGCGCAACTTCGCGCGTTATTGTGCAACGTTGCTGATCAGTGATCATATTGAGCGTTGTGTGCTGCGCATCAAATGTTGCCTAGTGGATACAAGGCTAAACTAATATACCTAAATAAAATATTTGTAAAAGGATAATTACCATTAGCTAGAATAATAAATAATTATCCTAGTAAAAGTCACAAAATTAAAGATATCCATCGATAAACAGATAACCATAAACTTGCATCCATTTGACGCGCGACATGATGCATGACATGTTGCTCATCATGTTGGACGGCAACGAGTAACTTTTATTTAGTAACATTGTAAATGTTGCGCGCCTGCAGGCAATTTCGCGCGTTGTTGTGCAACGTTGCTGATCAGTGATCATATTGAGCGTTGCGTGTTGCGCATCAAATGTTGCCTAGTTTTAGTTGCGTGTTTCGATAAAAGGCTTAACTCACAATCGCTCACATTTTGACAGTTGAAGAATACGTCACGTCATTTGTACTCATCTAAAATATTATATTATTTAATTATAGTTGTGCTGTGTTCTTATAAGGTTCTTCAGAGTGTTTACTTCTCACCTCCTCCTCAGGACATGAAAGAAATGTGAGTAAAAGAGATAGGTATTTCACTTTCTATAGAAAACTTTAAATTGTTCTCTCAAAACTAAACTTTTTTCGAAAAAGTTCTAACCAACTTTTTTGACGTTTATCTTTGAATGATGGTTTGAATTAACCATCATTCAAATCAGTTCGTTAATTTCCATGGATTTAGGACTTGAAAGTTTGCATGAAACACCGTCAGCAATAAACGCTCCTGAGCAACAAGATGATTTCGTGCTTCGGAAGGCACGTATAAGCCGTTGGACCCGGACGCCAAATGGCGGTCGTCAAACCATGTCGGAGGCCTTTGAGGCCTAGCAACTCTGACACTAGGGTATTTGGGATCGTTAGACCTTACTGCCCACACGATAAAGAAAGTAGCAGCAGTTTGCTTGCGTTATTTTCACCAATCCGAGGATTCCTACGCAATCCGAGATCAGGAACCTCAAATTGCGTTTTATAAGGGATTCCCGTTCCGTGCCACAATGTTATTTACCACTACATCATACGCCCTACAAATAAACAATGGAACACATACCTCTTTCCTCATATTGACTGTAATTGACGCTATCCTTTTTATTTCTTGAACACTAGTGCGTAAAGGCGAAGCGGGCATTTTGAACTTTTAAACTAATTTTCTTTCACTAACGACGAAAATTGTTCACACTTATAAAATTGTGTTATTTGAATATGATTTATTTTGTTATTTTTTCATGTTATTATAAACTTATTTTAATTTTATTTGTTTCACAAATCACTCCGTTTTATTGGAAGGTTCAATTATAACTGAAACCCGTACGTGACTTCAGTTTACAATGGCTGTACTGATGAGTAAACTTGAGGAAAATCCTTAGCAAGCAATACGTCACTAAAACCGAGTTAATATAATATTAATTAAAAACGAATAATGTACTTTTTTAAGAATTAAATACAGTAGGCACTCTAAGCACACTTGAAATGCAAAAACCGCCCTTATAGCAACAAATCAAGGCACTGCCGAAGTCAGATGTTTACCAGGGGTTCTTGCGGTTGACCGTACCTATTACCTAGTCATAAAATAATGAATTGCATGTTCCGGTAGTTTACTGACCCACATTGAGTACAAGCTTACTAGAAATTGGACGAACCGTCGTCATCAGTGACGATTTTTGGTTAAGGTAGGTGAAAACCGCGGACCACACTAAAGGTCCGCGGTTTTAACCTTAGTTTCTCGTAAAGGAACTCATTCTAAAAAGTACCAAGATACACAATACTTTCTTCTCACTGCTTGTACTCTGGCCTCCTCTCTGTAGGACGAAGTATACAGGTAGGTCGGAATCTTTCAAGAAGGCTAAGTGCTTAATTGCTTTTCCATTATTTTTTATTATTAGGCTAGTATTACCAATTGCGACACATGAATTGCAATCACGTGGCCCTGTGGAATGCACCCAACCATTTAGAGTATTATTTCTGCAATGCTCGCTTTTCATTCTCAGAAACTTCTTCTGACCTTCTAAGAGACTTTAACAAAGCAAAAGTAAATTTGGCGATTCTTCGGGCTCTGTCGATAACTGGTGGTTCTCCTGCGTTTCTCTTTCTTCATTCCTGATTCGCAAGGAAGCTTCTAGCTAAGCCCTTTCCATTGCCCTTCATCATCATCATATCAGCCGAAAGACGTCCACTGCTGGACATAGGCCTCCCCCAAGTGTAGCCACAACAGCCGGTCCTATGCGTCTCGCATCCATCGGCTACCAGCGACCCTCACCAAGTCATCGGTCCATTTTGTGGGAGGCCTTCCAACGCTGCATCTTCCGGTACGCGGTCACCACTCCAGAACTTTTCGGCCCCATCGACCATCTGTTCTGCGAGCAATGCTGCCCACTGCCACTTCAGTTTGGCGATCCTTCGGGCTATGTCGTTTACCTTGGTTCTCTTGCGGATCATTTCTGATTCGATCACGCAAGGAAACTCCGAGCATTGCCCTTATGGTGACTTTAAACTTTCTTATGAGGCCCATTGTGAGCAACCACGTTTTTCTATTTTATGTCACTGTCTTGAGACACTGTCGAATGTGAGACGAGAAAATACCACAAACCTAGTCAGATATATTACATAAACCTAAAATGTAATAAACCTATTGTTGCGGCAGCCGGTCATCCCGTGTCAACTACTCTGTGGTCATATAACGATATGAGTCAACTTACGCTATAGGAAAATAATAATTGATGTGGTTTGGCATTATCTCTTGAGCTTAGTAACTCGTCATCATTGGCTCCAACGTCCATGGGATGGTGACAAGCTGTATCCACCCATATCTGAGTAAGCCTGAGTTCACTAATAGATGCTTCTTTTTTCCTTCATGTCCTCGGAAAAGAAGTATATTTAACTGTAATTGATTTGTAGTGAAGTGTAATTACGGCCTCATTTTATTATTATATCGGCACAAGTCTGCACCAATGCCTTTCGGCATCAAGTTCGGTACTTCTTGTCTATGAATAGACTACCACGGTTTTGTGCTGTTAAGTAACAAGGATTGGTACCCGGAATGCTGGACCTACAAATTCGTGTAGTGTGAAGTTCGACAGACATGTCCTGTCATTCCATACGGGTTACTACTGGGCAGCCTTTTGAGCCACGTTCATAATCTGCGTGTAACCATTATTCAGTAAATTATTCAGGAATATAAGAATTATACTTATATACAAAAATAAAAAATAGCATATATAGAAATAGAAATATTACATTTATTTGACTTCAGTTTATCTACACAAAAGATGAAAATAAAAAGTGACAGTCTTTAAGAAAATTATCTTCGCCTGACAGCTGCGCCTAAAAGGTCCATTGCAGCAGTATTGCTACAGACACCGTCAATTCTACAGATTCCGTCCAATCTCCGACCGAACCAAAGAACATTTTCGAAATGTCTTCTCTCTTTTTCGTCTCTTATTTAAAAAATATATATAAATCTCTCTTTCTATGGTAAAATTACAATCGGTCGAATTTAGCTGTAACACTAGTTTTCGAAAATGTTCTCTGACAACTTTTTGGGCCTATGTATCCTGCATAAGTGCAGGAAGTTTCATTAAAATCGGTTCCTTCAATTCGAAAAATAAGGACTTGAAAGTTTGTATGAAATGCCGTACGTCATAAAGGGACTAGTGACGTGACAAAGAGTTTCAAACAAGATATCTTACTTTACAATTAAATCATTCCGGTTACAGCCTCCACAACCGGCTCGCCGTCTAGTTTGTGAAACACTGCACCGGCCACAAATAACTACAAATCGAATACGAATAAATTACATACGGTTATCTCTGATCATTACCCGGGACACCTTGCCTTCGACAAATAGATACTATATTTTACCCCTTTAGGCTATACACAGACGGTATTAAGAAATTTTCAGACGACTGGAAAATTGTGATATGAATTAAAAATGAGTTAACAGCGCGACAGCAAGAAGATGTACCTAAAACATATTTTATTCTGATTGATATACCTACATATTATTTTGTTTTGATATCATTGTGATAATTTTTCAGATTTTTCAAAGAGAAACAGTCTGACATTTTTCTGATTTTTTATTGTAAGTAACAGTAATAATTTTTATGATTTGACATTTATTTTTATGCAAGAAAAAAAAAACTAAGGGATATTATAAATTGCACATCAAATAAATAATCGCCTATCAATACATACTCATCATTTATATTCTTTTTTACATCAAATAACTTACTTCACTACAAATAAACTAAATGTTTAACAAAACTCAAACTGCAGATAATTCGAAATCATACATCAATATGACATTACTTTTTTCCTCATAATGCAATACAGTTAAATTTATTTTTGTACAAAAATACTACATACATAGAATAAATACTGACTGCAAAGCAAATTTTCCATATTTCATAGCAAAATAACTAACTTTGACTCGACATTGGGTATGTAACGGTTGTTATATCAGGAGAAACTGGATGCAATCGGGACTTTAGGGCACTCCGACTCGGATAGGTTAGGTTAGAAGGGGATGGCGGGGTCGTGTGAGCGAGCGAAGCGAGCGAAGCGAGCGAATAGACCCCGCCATCCCCTTTCGTGGTTATTTTTTTAAAAACCACACAGAAGTAGGAGCCCCGCGAAGCGGGCCTCCGTCGACCAAGCCCACCATTAACCATGCATAGAATATTTTAAGGTTTGGCTAGGTCTATTCGATATGGATAGGTCTATTAGATATAAGATTATTAGCTGTGCATTGATGAAAAAGCTTTTGCTTTAGGAAAAATCGCTGTACGCTGCGAAAATAAATTGTAGTGTTTAGTGATATTTTGAGTTGAATATTTTGCTGTGCAATCAGTAATTTTGATGGGAATTCGGAATCTTATTGCATAGAAAAAGGATATTTTTTGATTTGCGTTTAAATACTACCCAAAAACAAAAATGGATTTTAATTTTGGAATTACTCATTATTTGCATGCCCATGCGACGGTAGAATATGAAGGAATTAGAGGACTTTTTTATGTACCCATGTTTGCAAATAAATCATTGATTGATTGATATGTAGTAAATATTCTTAGGTTGAAAATGAACAATTTTATTTTAAATTTTAAAGAAATTATTTTATCAGTATATCATTTCCTTGATAGTTCCTGTGAAAACGTGTATAGTCGCATTGTTGTCGTATTGTAACTTCTCACCTGTCTACACTATATTTTCCTGCTTTATGGTGGGAAGCAAAGACTTATATACTCTATGGTGGGAAGAGACTATACAAAAACGGTTCTTATCCGGAGTGATCCTTGATCCTAATACCAAAGCAATTCAACTTCAGAAATGAGTGCACAAGTTGAATTGGTCGCTTACTTTGGAGAAGAACAGACAAGAAACAAGAGGCACTAGATCAGATACCAGACAGAGTCAGTTGCTTTTAAACAAAAAACTAAAAAAAAGACGTGTGGAACTCGGAGACTGCCGCGGTAAAGCTATTGCAATAGCTAAATAATTATGCAAGCAAAACCGCGGGAAAGTAGCAATACTAATAAATAGGGCGCCAACCTCAAAAAGTTCAAAAGAGGTCACATTGCATTTGACAGCTCAAAAATGCCACTCGCAACTTATAAAAATAATTTAAAAAAAAACAAAACTTTCAAATTAAGAACACAGATCGTCATAGAAACAAAAAGTATCACCGCTGTGCCGGTTGGAGTGGGGGGTGTTAGCTTATTTTCGTTACGGAATTTCTGGATTCGGTCTCCACGCTCAAGGTCCGCGATAGAAGCTATGCAATAGCTTAAAAAACTACTGCCAATAAACTCAGCGAACCAAGAAGTAACAATTGAATTTTAAAATCAGCATACACATACCACCCTTAAAAGTCGTTCGTACGCGCCCTTAGACGCAATAAATAAGCTGGGTGGTGATAAATAAATGCTCACTTCACCGCGGCAGCCGGTCACAGGTCGAGCGGTTATCGACTATATCTTGGAGTGAAAGATGCTATTGTAGACTGAACCAGCAAAAAAAGGAGACATTTTTTTCTACGGATATTGTCGTCGCACATTGCTTAGGAAGATTATTTTTTTAAATTTTTATTTAAGTTCTAATATGAGGTACAATAATATCTTACGAGCGACCGCTTATTGAGTCACCCTTAAGATAATTACGATTAAAATCCAGTCAAGCCCCGCCGACACACCGGTGTGTCGCCAAATTACGCGTTTTTAAACTCAATTACTACTATAGCAAGGATGTTGAAGTTTGATATGTCGGTCCCGCACCACCGGACCCACCGGTGATAAGATATCAATGATGTTTTCCCAAAACTGATTAAAAAACTTGGTACGAAGTCGACCTTTTTTACATGCTTTATATTGACTTACTTTTGTAACCAACCAATTATCAGTTAACATTTAAATACAACGATTTCATATTTACCGAGTAGGGTATTGCCTTAACTAAAACGTATACAGTATTTACTTCAAGGGTTTAGCGAAGTGCTAAAAAGAGTACCTATCTATTGGTCTAGTGGTTAGTGACCCTGACTGCAAAGCCGGAGGTCGTGGGTTCGATTCCCACCCAGGACAAACTTTGTGTGATGAGCATTATTGTTTGTTCTGTGTCTGGGTGTAATTTATCTATAATATGTATGTATTTATAAATTATATAAGTATGTATATCAGTTGTCTGGTTACCATAACACAAGCTCTGCTTAGCTTGGGATCAGATGGCCGTGTGTGAGTTGTCCCAAGATATTATTATTATTTTGGGTAAACGTGTAATATTTCTTAGCTCTAGGCTAGTTTTAAGCTACATTAACGGGTCTAACCAAGTCAATGTAGCGTGTGAATAATTAAATTTAAGGTGTAGGGTTGATGTTATGAGGAGATATTTGATTTTCTTCTATTTGCATGAACTTTCTCACAATTCTGCAGGTGTTAAGAATTGCCGCTTTCTGAAGTGTAATGTAGTTTGAGTCTTTCAGGTCTAGTTGTTTGAGGCTATGGTGGAGATGATTGGGTATGACACCAGTAGTGGAGACAACAATGGGTACTACGAACACTTTTTCTTGCCTCCAAATTCTAGTAACTTCTTCTTTCAGTTCAGCGTATTTACTGATTTTCTCACCTATAGTTTTTTGTAAGTTATGTGTGTTAGGGACGGCTATATCTATCAAGTAAGTGACTTTATTGACTTTGTCTTGAAGAGTGATATCTGGTCTATTGTAGTGAACGGTCCTGTCGGTCAGTATGGCGCGGTCGTAGTATAGTTTGTGGGTGGTATTTTCTAGAACCGTTTGTGGTGCATACTTATAGTAGGGGGTGGTCGTATCGTGTATGAGTTTATATTTAAATGCTAGGTTCTGATGAATGATATTTGCTAGTTGATTATGTCTGTGAGTATAATCTGTTTGTGTTAGTGTTGTGCATGCCCCTGTGATGTGTTGGATGGTCTCTGGCTGACTGTGACATTTGCGGCATTTATCATTTGTTATAGTGGGGTCTTTTATAATGAATTTCCTGTAGTTCTTGGTGTTTATGATTTGGTCCTGTATTGCAATCATAAATCCCTCTGTTTCCGGGAATAAATTTCCTATCTTAAGCCATTTATTGGAAGCTATTGTATCTATGTGGGGCTGTTCTAGATCGTGGGGGTGCCGTCCGTGCAGTACTTTCTTTTTCCATTCTTCATACTTTTGTTTTTGTGGGTCATTGTTGATATCGTAGGGTGTGTTCTGTTCATTTAGATTAAGGGGGGTGAAGTTAATATCGTTAATTACTACGGCTTTGTGGATATTACTTGTTTGTGATTTAGAATGAAAGAATTTCTTTAGTTTAATTATTTGTTTCTGCCACAGGTGATGGATATCTATTAGGCCTCTCCCTCCGTATTGCCTTTTGATGGTTAGTCTTTCTATTGCAGATTTAGGGTGTAAGTTATTGTGTTTGGTAAGTATAGTGCGTGTTGTTCTCTCTATTTGCTGGATGTCAGTTTTTGACCACTTAATTACCCCAAAAGAGTATGTCAATATTGGAATCGCGTAAGTGTTCAGTGCCTTTATTAAATGTTTTCCGGAGAGTTGGGTTTTACATACTGCGATCACTCTCCTTATGTATTCTGTGTTTAGTGTGTGTTTAATTGCTGAATGATCTATACCTTTTAGTTGCCTATACCCTAAATATTTATATAACTCCATTGGTTCCATAGCTGTGATTGCATCTGTATTATTAATAGGATAATTGCCTGGTTTTATTTTGCCTCTTATTATATGAATTGTTTTGCATTTATTTAAACCGAATTGCATGTTGATATCTTTACTAAATTTAGTCGTGGTGTCTATTAGTTTTTTCATGTCTTTTTCAGATTTTGCGTATAGTTTAATATCGTCCATATAAATAATATGAGAAATGATAGTTTCTTCTGTGATATGTTTAAAGGTATAACCAGCTTGGCAACAGTTTAGTAGGTGGGACAGAGGGTTCAGGGATAAACAAAACCATAAAGGACTTAAAGAATCTCCTTGATAAATACCCTTCTTAATGGATATCTGCCGAGTTGTGATGGCGTTGTGTCTGTAATTTAACTGGAGTGTTGTTTTCCAGCGGGTCATGATATGTTGTAAGAAGTCTATTATTTTTGAATTAATTTTATAAATCTGTAATATTTTAATCAGCCAGGAGTGTGGTATGCTATCAAATGCTTTTTGGTAATCAATGTATGTGCAGTGTAAATTTTTATTTTTGGTGGCGGCATGTTTTTGTATTGTTGAATCTATGATTAGTTGCTCCTTGCAGCCCATATGGCCCCTCCTACATCCTTTTTGTTCCTCAGCTATAATATTGTGATGTTCTATGTGCTTATTAATTTTAGTTGTGATTGCTGACGTTAGGATCTTGTATATTGTGGGTAGGCATGTAATTGGTCTGTATTGAGAAGGTTGTGGTGAATATTGGGTTTTCGGTAACATGTAGGTTATTCCAGTAGCAATAAATTCAGGGATATTTTGGTTTCCTAAAATAATTTCTGTTAAATTTTTAGCTAAAACTCTGTGCAATGACTCTAACTTTTTATACCAAAAATTATGTACTTTATCAATGCCCGGGGATTTCCAATTGTGAAGTCTTGCTGTTATGTTAGTTATGTCAGACTCAGTTAATTCAACAAATTCCATTTCTTCTAGTGAACCCCATTTAATTTCTTCGTATTTTATCCAATCTGATGTTTCATTGTGTTGCACCTGCTCTTCCCATAAGCCAGACCAAAATGATTCAAGTTGTTCTGCTGTTGGTAATTCTGAATTATTTTCGGTTATCGGTGTGTCAGTGTGAGTTTGTGGTTTCTGTAAATTTCTGTAGAAGTTCTTTTCGTTCGTGGCAAACAGACAGTTATCATTTTTTCGTGCTTGTGCTTTCTTATATCTTCTCAATCGGTGTACTTTTAGTGCTAATTTCTGTTTCAGTGTATCTAAGAATTCTTCCGGTTTTCTGTTGTCATTTTCGTGTCTAGTGTGTGTGGTAATGTTTCTAAATATTTTTTCTACTCTTTTAACTACCTTGTTAGATCTATTGTTATTAATATACTGGGTTAGCCTACCACAGTCTGCGCGAAGCTTTTCTATTTCTCTTTCAAGCCTCAGCTGCCATGCTGGTTTGTCAATATTTTGTTGCCTTGTGTTGCCTGAGAATTCTGTGATTTTAAAGTTAAGTTCTTCGGATATAACTAATGCTGTGCAATATATGAGGGTGTGTACGTCGATAAGTTGCGTTTCTTCGCTAATATATTGATTGAGAATAGTTGCATTAAATAAGTTAACAAGCTGAAAAAGTTTAGGTGTGTACCTAAGTTTGGGCAGCTTTGGTCGAGCTGCCGGATCCATCCCGGAATATTGGGTGAGGGCTGTTTTAAATTTATCGTTTAATTCTTGGATACGCGTGTCTGTAGGCTGATTTTGTTCGGTATTGATATTTAAGGTATTGATTTCATTTTCTAACACTATACTTATACTCTCAGTTTGCGTGGATGTATGCGTGGATTGAGAATTTGGTTGTGATTGATAGCATGATTGAGTTTGCGTGATAGGTTGTGTTTGACTAAGTTGTTGTAGTTGTTCTTGTTGAATATACTCATTTGTATTTTGTGTTGATGCCATTGTGACACCAGTTTCAATATTTTCTGATTCTACTTGTAGTTGTGTACGTACTTCTTCTTTTAAGTGATCTATTTCTACTTGGGACAGGAGTTTATTTCTTACTATTATTCTTCTCTGATCTGAAATCCTTTGTTCTGTAACGGTAATCTCTGGGTACTGGCGTGTAAAATGTTCATGCAGTAGTTTTCGGTAAGTGGTCATGTCTGTCTCTAATTTAGAAATGTATAGGTATGTTCGCATGATAAATACGTTAACTTCTTTGCTCCATCTCATGCGAACTCTTGCTTTTCCAGCCTTGGTGGACGCGGGCAAGAAGGTAGATACCTCCCGCGCAACATTCAAGGTCGGAGTAGGTGGGATTGCATTTAAACTAGTAATAGGGGGTGATGTTGGTAAAGGAGATGACGATGGTATAGATGGTGATGGTGCCCTAGAAGGTGTGTATGATACTGTGCTTGGACTGTACGGTTCCTCAGGGGTGTTTGTCCTGTCCGTAAGTCTGTCACCATCGTCAATGATTTCGGCTGTAGTATCCTTGTCGGTGGGAGCCCGCCTGATCAACTCCTCACCGCTGACGGTTCGCATGCTGTGACACCCAGCGTCAGCTCCAGGTGCGCCCCGGCGATCGCCCCCGGGCAGCGGTCCTATACGTTTTCTTTTTGAACGTGTCTCCATGTTGAATGGGTTTATTATTATTATTATTATTATTATTTCCTTTATTCATTTTATTACATATCATTTACATTTTTAAATATTTCTATAAAAATATAAAAAAAAACATTTAAAAATATAAAAAATAGTAGCCCACCGGTATCGGGAACAGAATCCAAGCTACCGGTGGTCAGGGCTCCTGAGAGATAAACCTCCTAACGATTCGCGCCGTGTCCAAGAGTACTGCTTTCTGGATCAAGCCCTTGATCCAGCTGCCCAACGAGAGCCTCTTGAGATGTTGGTCGAGGCTCTTGGCAATTACGCCATTGGCCGTGACGATTATCGGCACAATGACTGCTGTGTTCACATCCCACATGTCGACAACCTCGCGAGCCAAGTCAAGATACTTTGTTTGTTTATCTTTCTCAGACTTCACGAGGTTCTCGTCATGAGGGACTGCTATATCAACAATCATTGCGCGACGCTCTAATCGGTCTATCACCACTATATCAGGCTTATTAGCCAAAATAGTCCTGTCAGTGATGATAGACCGATCCCAATACAATGTGCAATTGCCATTTTCGAGAACTGGGTCGGGCACATACCTATAGTACGGTACTTCCGATTCCACAAGATTGTATTGAAGAGCAAGTTGCTGATGGATAATCCTGGCTACAAGGTTGTGCCTGTGCAAATAGTCTCCGTTAGCCAGACTAGAACAACCGGAAATAATGTGGCGGATAGATTCCCCGGGCCGGTGACATGCCCGACATATGTCAACCGTACCGTCCTTCACAATGTATTTCCGGTAGTTGTTCGTCATCATAACTTCGTCCATAATCGCACAGACAAAACCTTCGGTTTCCCCGAAGAGGTCACCAAAACGCAGCCAGGCTACGGACGCTAAAAAGTCTACATCGGGCCCATGTAGGACCCGATAAAAACGTCCGTGAAGCTCCTTGCTCTGCCATACCTTCATGCGGTCATTAGTATCTAATACCACAGGTTTGCGCCAGTTCTCGTTAGCCAAGGAGAGCGCGGTAAGGCCTTTGTCCACCGCTACCACATCCTGATGCATACCCACGTCGGCCTCTAGGAAATAATCCCTAAGGCTGCATACCTCGCGGTTGTGCAGGGTCTTAGCATTTAAGAAGCCACGACCCCCGCACTTCCGCGGGATATACAGCCTCATCACCGATGACCGTGGGTGATGCATCCGATTTGCGGTAAGCAGTGAGCGAACCCTCCTATCCAGGGCGTCAAGTTCCGTCTGAGTCCATTTGAGTATGCCGAAAGAGTACATCAAAACCGGTATGACCCAACCGTTGAAGGCGCGCACCTTGTTTCCGCCTGATAAAAGACTGTTAAAAACTTTGTTCAGGCGGCCAAAAAAGCGCTCCTTCAACGATTGTTTCATGTCAGCAGCATTGATGCCTAACGCTTCCGACATACCCAAATACTTGTAGGTTTCGGTTGAGGAGAGGGACCTAAGGTGTATGGAATCCGAGAGTTGGGTTCCCACGGATTCCATAATCTCCCCTCGCTTTACATGCATGACCGCACATTTGTCCACACCAAATTCCATCCTGATGGCGCTACTGAAGGTTTCTGTTACCTTCAGTAGCTTCATCAGTTGAAAGTTGTTAGGAGCAAATAGTTTCAAGTCATCCATGTAAAGGAGGTGCGATATGACCTGACCACCCCTTCTCAACCGGTAGCCTTGCCCCGAACCCTCCAGCAGTGTACTGAGAGGGTTGAGGGCCAGGCAAAACCACAGTGGACTCAGACTGTCGCCCTGAAATATGCCACGCTCGATCCTAATCGGGTCGCTGTTCGCCTGGATCTGTCGACACCCTGGATAGCGAAGAACCGTCCTCCACTGCCCCATACACGACATCAGGAAGGTGCGTAGGACTGGATCAACTTTATACAGCTCCAGCACCCTCATGAGCCATGTATGTGGCACCGAGTCATAGGCCTTCTTATAATCTATCCAACATGTCGACAGATCCTTTCGGGAACGGCGAACCTGTTGGCTAATGGCAATATCAATGAGGAGCAGCTCCTTAGTACCGCGGGACCCGTTCCTACATCCATTCTGAGAGGCAGACATTATTGAACTACTGTCAATATGATGGTTAATCTTTGCTCTCAAAATGGATGTAAGAACTTTATAGACCGTCGGTAAACACGTGATCGGTCTATAATTTTTAGGCTCCGCGGTACTACCTGATTTATGGAGCAGATGGGTTAGTCCTGTAGTTAAGAACTGGGGCAGCGACCCTGACTCTAAGGCAGACTGGAATTGAGATGCCAAGCGAGCGTGCGATCTTTTGAACCATTTTATCCAAAAGTTGTGCAGCCCGTCCGGCCCTGGAGATTTCCAGTTAGGCAACGGACGGACTGCACGACAAACATCTTGGGGGCTGATGGTGATTGCCCCCATTTCTGGTATCAAATCGCACGCGCGCTCGACCTCCCGAGTCCAGTCACCCTCGGTATGACTGACAGGCACCGACCAGATGCTGCGCCAGAAAGAATACATGGCGTCATCATCGGGTAGGCGCGTATCAGTCTCACCTTGGTCCGGTCGCTCCCAAGCCCTATAAACCCACCTCTCATTGCTTTGGAATGTGCGATTCTGAGTGTATCGCTCCACTCGCCGCTTGTACCGACGTATACGGTTTGCCCATGCATAGATTTTCTGCTTCAGGAAGTCGATACGCTCTGTGACGCGGGCAAGATATTCCCGAGGAAGAATATCAGTCCCCGAGAATGCCCGCCTCACAAAGCGCATCACTCTACGGCGAGTGTTGCCCTCCCTGAAGCAGATTAGTTTGCCGATGAGTGCTCTAGCCTCACCGATACGACGCTCGATCCTGCACTGCCAAGCTGGTACAGCTGGTCGTGTAGCTCTGTCAGTATTAGGAAATCTGACATGAGCTACACGACATGCCGCTGCAGCCGCACAGTACAAGATCGAGTGGGTATCGGCGAGATCATCGCTGCTATCAAAGCAACTTGCTAGCTGCGAATCTAGAGCACACATCAGCGCCCTATTTTTCTTATGCATGGGCAAACGAGGTAGCCGAGGCCTAAGCTCAGGCGGTGTGGAGCGATACTCCCGGAAAGCATCCTCCAAAGCGCTCCTCAGTCGCTCATTGCATTGGGTACTCACGGATATAGCCCCGTCATCGTCGTCTTCACCAAAGTAGTCGGGTCGCGGTGAAACACTAGGTTGTATTTGCACCGCGGCCGGTGGTGAGGCAGGTGAGACGCGGCTGCTCCGTGATTCCAGACGCAGTCTATCAAGTACGGCGTCATCCAACATACGGTTACGCTGGATGACCCGTACCTGATCCGATAATCGCTGGGCTGATACGTTGACAGCTGGCTCAAGTACCTGAAACAGAGAGAGCATCCGACCACGGTACGCAGTCAGGTTAGTTCCCCCCTCTGTAGCCCCAAAGTATGAGCGCATGACATTTTCGTTTACCGATTGAGTCCATCGCATGCGCTGCACACTTCCACCGATAGCGGGGACCCTGCCAGAGGCCGGTGGGCCTCGAGGTCCCAAGCTGGTCGGAGGTCGGCCTCGTCCACGCCGACGCGCAGGTGGTGGTGTCGTCGGTGGCGAGAAGTATTCGTCGCTCGAGCTCGACGCAACTGCAGCAACCGGAATCTCAGGACTCACGGCTGGCGCAGGTCCCGGCGGCTGCGAGGCGGAGCTGAGCGACGAACCCGAAGATGATGGTTGTGCGGTTTGTGCTCGTGCCCGGCTTCTTGTCAGCATGTCAGCATGTATTTGTTCTTGATTTTTTCTATTCCAATTTTCTATTGAGCTGCATTATGGTAGAGATGGTAATATATATATTTTTTTCTTGATGTATCATGTATTATGGACATTTTATAGTCGATATTTATTGAAATTATTACAAAAAATACGGGATGAAAATTTTTAGTGACAGTGAACTTGACAGCCGGACCACAGATTTATTATTATTATTATTATTATTATTGGTATTGTAAAAACCAGAAATGAACTCACTCAATTCAAAGGTGACATTTACTCGTAAGTTTCGAATTCGATGAATCTCACGAAACTCTTGGAATCTAAAAACAAATTAAGTCATTATGACAGGCTTTAAGAACCTACGTGCGTACCTGAATATAGGGCATAGGTAGGTAGGAATAAGCACTCCTTTTTGGCGTTACTATAATGACTGGGAAATACATTACAGCTTGTTGCGGCGAATTTTCCCGTAACTAGGAGAAAAATAAGTTGTCCACAGTCGGCAAACAGTATTTTTAATGTTTTAAGGAAACAACGCTCATTATTTCCTTCACCATTTCAGCAAGAAAATGTCAACTGCAGGACTTGTCGCCAATTCGTCCTGCCTTGTACTTCTCGCCAAATTCTTGAGGAAATATGTACAATCCTTAAAGAGTCATATAAAGAGGTGGCAAAAAATAGAGAAATTATTTTTAATATTTTACATGTGTAGTGATCACCTGCTGCGACCAAACAATCCAAGGAGTTTAACCATCTACTCAAAAAGAAGAAATAAGTTATCAAGAGTTTTTTGAAGACGTTTTTCTTACCCCTTATCACCTACCCGGACTGGAATGTTGTCGTAATAAATAAACTTTTTTGTCTTTATTTTCTTTAACAAAAATAAATAATTTAACTTCTTGCACCACTACAACTTAACCCCATCCGCATCTCGCAAGCGCCGGCGCATATATCAAGATGCGTCGGATAATCGACGCGCCGCGAAGTGATAGTTTACCGGCGGTTCGCGCGATAAATAACGCTATTGTTTACGTTAAATAAACAGCTTCATTTTGTTTATAAATACATAATTTATTTATAAATAAATAATTTATTTAGTTGTGATTGTGGCTGTAGGTAAACATAGTTGCTGTTGAATTACCTACTTAGTTTTACCTGTGTGGTCTTTTGTTGTTTCAAATAAAGTTAAATACACAAAAGGAGTGGAATCGTTAATTACTTCACAATAAAAGAGAAATCATTTGTTTTGAGAAGCTCGTGGCTAAATAATAACAGCCGCACGGATCGATCTTCAAGGTTAAGCAACGCTTCCCGGGGTCGGTCTGTGGATGGGTGACCGTCTTAACGTATCGAGATTCCTCCGTACCTCGGAAAGCATGTTAAACCGTTGATCCCGGCTGTCATTTGTGGATCTTTGGCAGTTGTTACGGATTGTCAGAAGTCAGGAAATCTGACTCCAGTCTTGCCAAGAAGTACCGTGTTACCCAGTTAATGGGTCGTGGAGGTCTCTGCTCTGGTCGAATTCAGCTGAATCCAGTTTGACTGGAAGCCGACCCGAATATAGTTGGGAAAAGGCTAGGCAAACTGCGCTTATCCTGCACTGCCAGGCTGGTACAGCAGATTTTGGTCGTATAGCCTCGTCACAACTTGGAAACTTGACGTTTGCTATACGACATGCCGCAACAGCCCCGCAGTACAGGATTGAGTGCGTATCAACGAGGTTCTCGCTGCTTTCGAAGATGTTCTGCAGCAGCGAGTCTAAGGCACACACCAGCGCCAAGAATTTTATTTTAGCATTAAACAAGTTTTGAAATTCCTCCTCACAATTTAATTAAGATTAAAGCGATTACTTGCATTGGAACTGTCAGCTCGTGGCCAAATTACAATCGCCGCTCGAATCGATCTCACTTTGGCAGACTAAGGATAGTCAGACGCCAGAAAATCTGACAATCAGATTTGCCAAGGAATGCTCCCTAGAAACTAAGTCGTGGGGATCAGTTAGGAAGTCGCTCCACGTAACATACTGGTACTCGGCTGCTTCCAGGTAGACTGGAAGCTGACCCTGACATCATTTGAACAAGCTAGACACTGCTGGACATTGGCTTCCCCCAAGTGTCGCCACAACAACCGGTCCTGCATCCATCGGCTACCAGCGATCCTCACCAAGTTATCATAATCGTCATGATAATATCCGCAAGAGAACCAAGGTTACCGACATTGTTTTATCACCAGAGAATAATAATATATGTTATGTCAGTGTAACATAACTGTTGAATAATAAACAGAACCTATTTATAATTTGAAACACACAATGAACAAAATTCGGAGAAATAGTTTTTTATCATCACATATAGTTGAACCGGTTGTTAGTTGTTATCGAATCCACGAAACGGTTTTTAATTAGCAAGTTGAAGCTTAAAAAATAGTAAATGATACTAATGAAATATTCACATTTGTCTTTCCTGATAGTCACTTCTGCGATTCCTATCGATTCTTCTTAGCGGATCGATGACAAATACAACGAAACGCAATACCTCTTAAAGGGTTTTTCGCGATTTCAGTGTTGGTCCCATAGTAAAAGTTGTTCATAATGATGAGTACAATGACGAAGAGATATTGCGTTTATTCTGTTACACGTTGTATACTTATCTCCATAGTTAAATTATTTGCTTGACCCAATATTTAGCTGCGGTAACACCGTTTGCTGACGCAGTCCTTAGGTCTTCACGTGTCCAGGTGATTGGGCTGCGGGCTTCGGTGAAGAACCAAACTTTTACGGTTTTTTTATTTTTTTTTATTTATCAGCTAGCAGGCTAGCTCTTGACCTCGATCATGCCTGATGGAAAGAGATGGATGAGGTCCATGATGAAGCGTGCCCAGAAGATGCCTTGAGGCACTGGTACTCCCACGCGTCGACGAAACACAGCAGGCTGCTTGACGCCGAACTCCGGTGGGAGGGTGGTCGCGAACCAGGCGGGTGTTAGCCCTACCACCGCAAGGGAAGGATTGGCCAGTCTTATTAGGTTTTAGGTGAGACTGTCCAGGATGCGCCGAGCGCTCGGTTCAGTTGAGTGTCTGATGGAACAAATTGCGATACACGAGGAGGTTTCTTCATGCATCCCATATAATTTCATCAACCCAACCGAATAGACTGTGGTTTAATACCTAAGTACGTATACATTCTTCTAGGAGAGTTTAAATTAAATACTTACCCATTCGATTGGTATCCATATTATCCGTAGGTTACCGCTACAATAATAATAAGTAGGTTCCTACCTACAGAGGGCCTATTCTACAATTTTTTAAGCAACGTTCGCATTGAATGGCACATTGTCTAGGGCCTCTTGTCTAACTAACGTTTTCGTATTCGAGAGATGATAAAACAAATGCAAAATCTTCAATTTATGGCAAGCTGCGATGGAGTTGGAGTTGAGTTGAGTTGGAGTTTACGTTTTGTACTGTTCCACTTTAATCTACTCAATGAAATCCCAATTAGCTACTAGGTAAGTACCGGTCAACGAACGAAGGTTGAAAGGGTCACTTTAATATTGTCACTTTCCAACTGGTACTTGCAACCTTACTTCCTGCCCTACTCTAACTACTAAAATACTATTATTAGATACCCTTAGGTAAGCGTGAAAGTGAAACAGCAAGTATGATTAAATCCAGGGTTGCGGGATTGTTCGAAAGAGGTACCACGGCCCTGGGGGTCTACTCTCTAAGCCCGAAGTCCGTAGTTTCGGCCTTAGCGTAGGGCGTTTTCTACTCCGTATCACCTACGGACTTACGGTTAGTCCCGAAGCCGAACTAAGAACAACTGTCAATTCGTGTTGTCATTCATTCTTAGTTTGGGTTCGCGGCTAATCGTAAGTCCGTAGGTGATGCGGAGTAGAAAACGCCCAACACTAGGGCCGAAACTATGGACTTCGGGCTTAGAGATTAGACCCCCTAGAACTTTAAGGGCCTTTGGACGAACACGGGTGAGTTTTATAGTCAGTAAGAGTCTGACACTCCCTCCCGCTGCACCCAGAGCGGAAGAAGTCATTTGATGAATTCCCATACACAAAACAGGTATGCTTCAATGATTACATGTTGTTGCTCAATCACGCGTTCACGCCTCAACGGTGCACCATGGTGGGACACGTGGACCATAGTCTGGATACTAAATCATCATCATCATAGCAGCCGAAAGACGTCCACTGCTGGACATAGGCCGGGAGACCGTCCGGAGTGGACGTCCTACCACATTGGGAGAACAACAACCACAAGAAGTGTCGCCACAACAAGCGGTCCAGTACGTCTCGCATCCAGTCGATGGATGCGAGACGTACTGCGACCCTCACAAAATCATCGGTCCACCTTGTCGCCTTCCAACGCTGCGTCTTCCGGTACGCGGTCGCCACTTCGCGGTCGGATACTTGATACCTACTTATAATTCAAACCAAATAATGTGGTACTTATGTACATAAATTAGAAAATACCCCAAGATTATTTTCGACTTACATAGGCGAAGCCGATGGCAAAAGCAAGTGTCGTTTTCACTATTTTCTTATAATTTTTCAAGCAATTATAATGCCTTGCATTAAACATTTATTAAATTATGAAGGAAGTTATTATAATAATATCTGATTACGGTAGCTACTGGAAGCTCATTAGTAATTTTAGAAGCGTGAAACTGATAATATTTTGTGCGACGCAACGCTTAGATAAATTAATTAATTGAATATTAGAGATTACTAAGTGGAACAATTAAGTTGCAGTTTAAGTTTTTTTTACTGTATTATCACCTAATTTCAAAGGCACAGGTTTACGTTTCTTAACAATTTCAAAGTTTGAAATGAAATAAAACCATCATGGTTTAGTACAGCGCCATCTGTTGTCGAGTAGAGGAACTATCTTTTTTTTCCAATAGTGTTCTTAGATTTTAGAAGCAAGAATACGAAATATTATTCCTCCTATCACTTTATGATTCGAATTGGTAGCAATTGGTTTTGATGGGTAGACCGTTTATTTTATTAACGAGCTATCAAACTAACTAATATATTACCCACCGCATAATCTGTACCTACCCGGATTCTCATACTTCAATCGTTTTCGTTAAAGTTGTTTGTTTTCATTAACATCTGGTCTGCGTATCTAGATTCTAGAGAATAGCAAAAACAATGTTATTTACATTTTTCCACAAAATTCGTGCAGCTACGGGAATGCTGCACGGATGTTTATTTTGCTCTGGTTGTTTGGCACGATTTTTAATAAGAAAATCGATGAACCACCGTTTAAGCGGATACAGCTGAAGGATAAGTTCAGCACAATCATTTATGATTCATTATCTATTGGTTAAGTTGGTTTTTGTAATACCGACAATTTATTCTATACTGAATAGATATGAAATACTTTTTGTTCTAGGAAAAGTATAAGGATTTTTTACTGAAAAAGGCGTACATTTTGAAACGATTAGGTTCTTTGATGGGTGTAATGAATTTCCAACAGCCGGTTGAATCACTTTACGATTAATTTGTGGTTAAACAAAAACAGAAAAATAATTTATGGAAATTACAAAAAAAAATGTTATCCCTTGCATTAATTTCAAATTTAATTAGATCCCAAAGCCAGTAGAGAATTTTGCAGTTTTTACATAAAATTGTAAACAACAAGAAATATTTACTCGGAGGAGCTCGTGGCTAATTTATAACAGCCGCGCGGACCAATCTTCAAGGTTAAGCAACGCTTGCCGAGGTGGGTCTGTGGATGGGTGACCATATTAACATACCGAGACTCCTCCGTGCCTCGGAAAGCACGTTAAGCCGTTGGTCCCGGCAGTCATTTGTAGATCTTTGGCAGTCGTTACGGATTGTCAGAAGCCAGAAAATCTGACACCAGTCTTACCAAGAAGTACCGTGTTACCCAGTTAATGGGTTGTGGAGGTCTGGTAGGCAGCCGCTCCACGTAAAATACTGGTATTCAGCTGAATCCGGTTTGACTGGGAGCCGACCCCAATAATGTTGGGAAAAGGCTAGGCAGATAATGAGTCTATAAAACTACTCTCTCAGCAATTGGTATCTTTGATACAATAAAAAACGGAAAAGTGTGAGTCGGACTCTCACACGGAGGGTTCCGTACCATAAACTGTAAAAAACACATTTCTTGTAAGTATATAAAAACATACTCTGTGAACATTTCAACTGTCCACCTATTACGGTTCTTGAGATACATCCCGCTGACAGACGGACGGACGGACAAACGGAGGGACGGACAGCGGAGACTTAGTAATACGGTACCGTTGAAAACCAGGGTACGGAACCCTAAAAAACAATTGAACATAACCTCTTTACATAACCGATAAGCCAGCTACACACATCCGTGTCATTTACATCTTGAAACCTAATCGGTACATACTAGCCACGTCAATTGAGCCAATGAGACTATTTACGCTATTAATAGCCTCACGTGTACCGACGTTAAGCCGTTTTTCCCGGCTGTCGTCTATATTAGATCTTTGACAGTCGTTACGAGGAGTCAGAAGCCAGAAGCTCTGACTGCAGTCTTGCCAAGAACTACCGTGTTACCCAGTTAATGGGTTGTCGAGGTGTGGTAGGCAGCTCTCCACGTCATCATCATCATCATATCAGCCGATAGAAGTCCACTGTTGGACATAGGCCTCCCCCAAATTGGGGGGGATTTGCCATAATCGCCACGCTTGGCAGGCGGGTTGGCGATCACAGTGTAGCTGTAGCAATGTACCTACAGATGCTGCTGCCCATTCTCTGGTGAGTCCCTTAGTCGCCTCTTACGACACCCACGGGCTGGGATGGTGCTATTCTTTTACGTCCGACACCACACGGAACACCGCCGCTCCACGTATAATACTGGTATTCGGCTGAATCCGATTTGACTGGGAGCCGACTCCAATAAAATTGGGAAAAGGCTAGGCACTATAAAGATGATGTTTGTACCTTTCTGAGGGAGCCTAACTGGGAAAATATAATGTTGCCTGTATTTTGGGACGTTATGAATGAATTGCATTTCAGGAACTTAAGCACCGTTATCAGAGTAATTTGAAGCTAAATTGTCATTTAACGCACGTGGTGATACATTGTGTGTAATTTGGGAGTATATTTTACGTACCTATGGTCTAGGTACAAAGGTACCAAATTTAGTTGTGTGCTTTTTTGCGTGGGTTTTTTTTTATGGATGGGTAATCATCAAATGACTCCTGCCACTCTGGGTGGAGCGGGAGGGAGTGACAGCCTCTTACTGACTAAAACTCATCCGTGCTCCTACAAAATACACAAATTGCGTGGGTAATTTGTGTATTTTGTTAGTTAGAATTTTTGGAGTACCTAGTAATTATAATTAGGTAAGTATAACCATTAATTATTCTTTCAAACATGTTGACCTCGAAACGCAAAAAAATCGAGCTGAAAAACCCAAAGGTATTTTCAACGGAACTGCAGTTCGTAATGTAATTACCATAATTACTTACATTTTTTGCAAACATTTTATGCATCGCCCGCATTTAACAATCGAGGTAAGTACAGATAATGACGTCATCAAAATACATGGATCACACACAACGTGAACATGTTTTTAAAATATTCAACACGGGACATTTTCTAAAATCGCGAGTAGGTACAGTAGGCAGACTGCGTGAAACTTTTTCCTGGGTTTCACCAATATCGACTGATTCAACACAAAAATTCTACTTTTAATTCAAATGTTATTTTCAAGTTCTACACGTCGTTAGTAGCATTTTTAAATTTTCAATGTTATTTCGCAATAATTTGACAGTTACTCTACGAAAAGTTGTAAGTATCAATTTTTTCTAGAATATTTCAAGTTTTCATCAGAATTGACCCTGCAGTCACTTAGAATGAGACAGCGACCTAACGTGTCAGTCCCGTACAAAACAGGACCCATGGCTACGCTACACATGCATGAAATAATGAATTAGTTCCAAAACACTGCACACGCTAACAATATAATGAGAACAATAAAAAAAAACATACATAGTTTCCAGAAAAAATAACAAATGACAATCTGATATGAACAAGCGTAAACTCTCGTTTGTTTTGCAATGTAATTATTATGTAGGTAAATAGCACAATACATAGCCTAGGCGTTACGGGCACGTAATTGCGTGACAGCACATTTTTGTGGATTAATATGAAGTCATCATCAGAGTCGAAATCATCACAAAAAAAATCAACATCTCTAACCTAGTTGGTAGTTATATTTTCGAGCCGTTTGGGGTTGAAACTCTCGGGTCATGGGGTCCGAGTGCTGAAACATCGCGTGACCCAAGGGCTGGCTTTTGCCTTGGACAAGGAATAAGCATTGCCATACAATGCCGCCATTCCGCCAGTCTTTTGGGCACACATCCAGTCGACAGCGATGCGGATGAATTTTTTTAACGCCATATTTTATGGCTAACTAGTTAGGAGTTTTATTTCTACTGTACATAGGTAATTAAGTATTTACTGATACAAATGTTAACATCTCTATGTTGGTAAAAATAAATCTTTGAAAGTATTTATTTATTTATTTAAACTTTATGTACAATAGTGGTACATGGGCGGACTTAATGCAACAAGGCAATTTAACCCAAAGGTACCTTTGGGTTAAAAAGACTACACTGTGGTAGGTGTACAACAAATAAGATTTAAAATAGAATTTTGTTTTGGAAATAGTAATAAATAATATATAAAATACTAATAAAATACATATGCTAAAATAATAAAGTAATAAATATGATGTTACATATTAATCTTTCTGATTGATTGATCCGGTGAAGAAAATTCTATCAATGGTTTTTAGTTCGTTCATTCGTTCAAAGCTACATCTATTAGTTACTGAGTGACAAAGGCTAATTTTTGTTCCGAAAAATAACACGGTTCTTGTAGCACAGTGTAAAACACACGGTTCTTGTAGTAGTGTAAAACACACGGTTCTTGTGGCAGTGTAAAACACACGGTTCTTGTGGCACAGTGTAAAATATACGGTTCTTGTAGCACAGTGTAAACGGCACGGGGCGAAACCGCAGGAAAAAGCTAACTTACAAATAATCAATATCTCGTCAACAAAAGAAAAGGCATTTGGATCAACACGGATGGGTTAGTCAGTAAGATTCTGACACTTTCCGCTCCGCCCTGAGCGGAAGGAGTCATTTGATGATCCCATCCTTAAAATAAAAAAGATACTTATGTGATTTTAATGTGGACTCAACATTTCAAACCTAAATATTTAACACTTAACGATATAAGGTAAATATTACTTAACCATTGGTATAACCAATACGTGACGTTTTGTAGGTAAGGTTGCTACGATGACTACAAACAACATAATCTCGAGAAAATCCGTGACATACCTACTACCTACAGATAGGCCTTACATACTTATGCGTGGTATGTCATCCGGATCTGTACATTGTAGTGTTTTGTAAAATATGTGGTAAATGTTACAGATTGTAGCTGCGCATCTTGTAAGAATTTAAAACTTACAGTTATCAGGGTTCAGTTTAATACTTAAGCGATATTGCGGAAGCCCAGGTGGAGATGAGGATGATGAAACTGATCCTTAGTAGCATTAAACAGATATGAGAAGGAAGAGAGTGATATTTCCCCTCCTTTCTACTTCTCCCCTTTGCTAGCTCAGACAATACTTTTAGTAAAAATGTTAATATTACGATCAGTAGTTTAGGTCACCATCGTGCATCGTCATCATCATTTTAGACAAAAAAACGTCCTCTGCTGGAGATAGGTGCACCACAAGTATCCCTTAAATGTGTGCCCCACATCCGCATCCCCAGACAGGTCTTGGGCGTCTTATCCAGCGGCATCCCGCAACCCTTACCTTTTTTTGTTTTTTTTTTCTGAATGACCTCTTGCAAGTTAACACGCAAGGGCTAGCTTAACAGCCGGTCGATTCTGTCGTCATCTCACGGTGTACACCTTGGCGGAGTGAACGACAATAGAGCTGTCATTCCAACTTATTTGTATGGTTTGACAACTCATGTCGCCGTCACCGTTGTGCACCCCGCCCAAGTGTTCACTTCGACATGTTTACAGAATTGCACTTCTAGACTTACCTGTGGTGGCCTCAAGTCAATTTAAGGCCCTCAGCCAAGGCAATCAACCCTCACCATGTCGTCGGTCCACCTTGTGTAAGGCCTTCCAACCCTGCATCTTCCGATACGCGGTCGCCACTCTAGAACTTTTCGTCCCCATCAACTATCTTTTCTGCCAGCAATGTGCCCTGCTCCCTGCCACAAAAGTTTGGCGATTCTTCCGGCTATGTTGGTAACCTTTCCATGCGTGATCGAATTAAAAATGAAGACATCCGTTAGATTAGTTTAGCTATACATAGCGTTTCTTACATTCGCTGAATAAAAAACACGTGCGAAAGTGAAAATATCCGGTTCCTGTCATAGAAATTCTATCTATGCATTGTCGTTATTTAGCTATTGTCGCTAACTGACTGTTTAAAGTATGAATACATGATATTACATTGTTTTGAGGATGCCAAAAATTTAACCAATGAAGTCAAATACTTTTATTTTCTTTTCTTTCTCTATGTGGAACATAATATAAACATCCAAAAATCTAAGTAACATTCAAAGACATAAATTTTCATTTATAATGTTACTAGCTTTAGCCCGTGACTTTGTACGCGCATATCCCGTTTTTCCCGTAGGAATTAACCGTTCCCGTATAGCCTAAAACCCTCCTTATGAATGAGGCGATCATAATTATACAAAAAAAAATTCTAAGTCCGACTTGTAGTTCCTGAGATTAGCGCGTTCATACAAACAAACTCTTCAGCTTTATTATATGTATGCACATAGATATATTGATAGATTGTAAGAAGTAGCATATCATACTACTCGAATAGCTGATTGCACAAGAAAAGCTAAGGAATCTAGACTGAATGACTAACACCACAGGATAATATTGTTAATATTACTAAGTAGCCTGAAATATGGCCATAAGAGACTTAAACTCTTCAAGGAAAAAAGATACCTACATCTTGGACTTCCAAGTATTTTCCATGATGAATAAGGCTTGATGATTGCTTTTTAAAAATGTGGTTTTGGGTATCTGGCGGTTGTGTAAGCAAGAGTTCCAAATTCCGGAAACTTTTAAAAGTTATGGGACTTAAGGGTGCACTAGTCGAACGGTTGAACTCGTTGACGGGTGCGGTAAAATACATGCTATCTCATCCAACATCATTTAAAGGAAGAAATAAATGCTGTGATGAGCAATATAAAGCTAGTGCGCACACAAATTTACAGTTCCATATCATGTAAGATGATTTATAACGAAAATGAGCTCGTAAAATTTATTGAAAGACATTTGGTAGTAAGGATATTATGAAAAAAGTACTGAATGTTTCTGCTTAATTTTGTTTTTAAAATTTAGGAAATAATATATCCCTGTATGTTTAATATTTTGCCATTTTCGTACTACATAAGTTATTTATTTACGCCCAAAGTTGTGTTAAAATTTGGAAGTTTCGACACAAATGACTTGCACATCAATTTATTTACTGTGTTTTTTCCATACAGGGCTAGATAATACCAAGATTAATAAATGTGACTTTTTTTCTGAACGTACACCGTCAATCAGTGGAGTAATCGCCAGACTACGTTTATATGAAACAATGACTGACTAGGACACCCTTAAGAATTCAATTCAGAACCATTCGAGAACTTGGATAGGCCAACTTCAAAAAGGGCCAACAACAGTGACCAACTTTTACTATTCAGCTATGGGGCAAACACTGAAAACGCGAAAAAAAATCGATTGCCCCATACATTTATGTGCGCATAACTCGACAACATGTACTGAACAGCTGATTTTTTTTGGGGTTGGTCCCATTGTAAAAGTTGTTAATAATGATGAGTACAATGACCCCTTTTCAGGTATCGTGTTTAATCTGTGATATTTTGAAGTATGTTTTTGGATACCGCGAACTGGGGGTTCACAGTTCTTTCTTAAGGTCATAATCATCTGCCTAGCCGTTTCCCAACCAAATTGGGGTCGGCTCCCAGTCAAACCGGATTCAGCTGAATACCAGTATTTTACGTGGAGCGGCTGCTTACCAGACCTCCACAACCCATTAACTGGGTAACACGGTACTTCTTGGCAAGACTGGTGTCAGATTTTCTGGCTTCTGACAATCCGTAACGACTGCCAAAGATCTACAAATGACAGCCGGGACCAACGGCTTAACGTGGTTTCCGAGGCACGGAGGAGTCTCGGTATGTTAATATGGTCACCCATCCACAGACCAACCTCGGCAAGCGTTGCTTAACCTTGAAGATTGGTCCGTGCGGCTGTTATAATTAACTACGAGCTCCTCCTCTTAAGGTCATAATGACTTCAAAAAATAAATCAAGAGCCTATAAAACTTAACCGTAAAGCAATTTTAGAATAACTTCAATTAAAATAAGTCGTCGCACGCATTGTCGTCGTAGCCGAGAGCCTTTATGATGATCCCCCACGTGTCAGAAGTTGTTACGCAACGCACACGTGATATTATACGCAATACATAGGTACTCCCTTCGTTTCGTCAACGTTCATTCATTCTGACAGCACCGGTTTTAAATAGTACACGCACCTGGCCTTTTTAAAAGAACTCTTGTGTTGGACTGGCATCTAGGTACTTACTTTTTATTAAGTAGGTATGTCTTTTCTACTAGGGCGTCTCCCCCTGAGTTGCCATTGACTATTGCTTTATGATTTTTTTAACAAAACAGCTGTTTGCCCTGGATATTCCCGTCGGCAAAAATGACCCATCTAGGACCTGCCACGGTTGCGGAATTTGTTCGAAAGAGTTACCGCGGCCCTGGTACGCAAAGGGCATTTGGAGGAAAACGGGTGGGTTTTAGTCAGTAAGAGCCTGACACTCCTCTGAGTCATTTGATGATTTCTGAAGAGAAGTAATTAAATGTTTAGCAATTATAAAATTTGTGGCTCACCAAATTTTATAATTGCTAAAATAAATTAAAAAAATAACTTTTTTGCTTACCCTCTATGTGCTTACCAAACTTTAAACAGGAGCAGCTCATTGCAGCTTATATACCTAGTATTAATATGCTGTACAAAAATAATTACAGACATCCAGAATGACATAAATTGCTGATTGATTTTGGAATGTTTGCTGGCCATAAGTTGCTGGTCAATTAGCTATTTCTGCTCACAGATTATATTTTTCTGCTCACAAAAATACGAATACTGTGCCACCATTTAAATAACACCCATTTCTGTACCAAAAAAAAACCTATATTAGGAACTCCTTTGCGATATGCCATGATTGATAGTCCGATTTAGCAGTGCATAGTCCTGGCATGCCAGATCTGCAAGTGGCCTTTTAAAAAAAAATGCAATGATTCAAGATCCAGTGGTTTAGTTTGTGACTTGTCTGTGAGTGAACGAGTTAATTTGAAACCTATTTGCTAAATATCGTCATTTCCTCCACTAGACTCAATAAAATAGTCAATTTGTTTGATATTTTTCTTTCACAAGTTCGGGACGGGCGCGAGAGAAGTATGTCTGAAAGGAGTTGGGAAGAACCTTAAAAAAGTCATACGAAAATAGCTTGTATTTTGATGAAGAGAGGGTTTGTTTTTCGTTATCATGTACATGTAGACTGAATCGATTGGAGTGAAGTTTCCTATAAAAGAATAAACTCCTAAGATTGGTATCAAGTGGAAAATCGCCTATCATTAATTTTCTCCAACCTACAAAAAAATGTTCCCGTAAATGGATTCCAAATTCTTCCATTAAATGACACGCACCAACGCATTCCACATAATCGAGTAACCAGCACTTAACTTTTTTACTGAAACACATGAATTAAATCGGCATTGATTTTTCTCCCATTCCTGTCGTTTTGTTCACGCGTTGAGATACCACCCACAAATTACATAGCTCTACGTACAAGATCTAATAAAATAACTTTTTTTTTGTCTATTTGTTGTTCTTAACGTTTTTTTTGTAGTCAAATCTCGTAGGTACACAGTATCTTCGTTGAGGTTGACCAGGATTTATAAAAGACCAAAGTCCAAGTATTTATTTCAAATAAACCATTTACAGGTACTTTTGAATTTATAAAGTTAGTCAAAAACATGAAGCTATTTTCAAGTTCCAAAACGTAGATCTCTATGGAGAAGAACGTGCAAGAAACTCTACGGAAACTCTTTTAAACCTAAAATGGTTTAAAAGAGTTTGTTTCACAAAAATCCTAGTTACATTAAACGAACGGGATCTGTTTTAGTTATTAAGTACTAACATAGGCTAAGTTATATTGTTACACAGTGGATCTCATTGTAGTCTGAAATTATAAATAAAAATAAAAAAAATAAAATTATCCTTGTTGCTTTCTATGTATGTGATAACAATGAAAGAAAAAATAGTTCTAATTAAAATAAGCCAGTGATGACAACTAAGAGATGACCAGTCTCCACTAATGGCGCCCGTTCAAGAACATGGGCTCTAGACAAGTGACATTTTGTCAACGGTGGCGTGGCGAAGGCGATTGTCAATACGTCAAAAATGTATGGGATTGACAGATGCTATCGAAATGTCACGTGATCAAATTCCTACATTTTGGCATTTCGACAGTCGCATTCGCTAATTGAATGGCACATTGTCTAGGGTCTCATGACACGTTAGAAAAGTAAAGAAACGATGGATGGACTAAATGGAAGACAAAAGAAAGAAATTACCACTGATATGTCCAAAAGAGGAGTATAGGAATAGAAGGCAAGTTGCGGCGATCCTAAATAAGTTGAAGTAGTGATGATGATGGGATACATCACAGCTGGAAAGTTCAGCTTTTTTTTACCTCGTAAAGACAACGAATGTAGATTTTCATGAAAATACACGTCTGCCACAATAACTACGCTGTACGATAAGTATTATCATAATAAGTAATTGTTAGAATCGCATCGCAGTCTCGGCTTATTTGTTTTTATGAATATTCGATACATAATTCAATCGATGATACATCGCCATGACTTTCTTTCCGATAAGTAAACTTAACTGTAAAAAGTAGTGGCTTTAATAAAATATTGCAGATGTTATAGACATTATTAACATCGCGTGCAGAACCTGGATGAGTCCGGCACAGAGCATCGCGGGGATTGGCACAGAAAAAAAAACTCTTTTACAAAAACAGTTTTTAGTGGCAACCCACTACTAATCACGCCACTGGAAAGTCACAGGAAAGCAAAATACGCAATTGTTAAAATATTGTAGATTTTCACTTTGTTGCCATCGCGGGTAGAACCTGGTTAAGTCTGGCACACAGCAGCGTGGGCATTGGCACAGAAAAAAACTCTTTTGCGAAAAAAGTTTTTAGTGGCAACCCCTACTAACAACGCCACTGGAAAGCCACAGGAAAGCAAAATACGCAATTTTGTTTACTTGGATGAAATATTTTTTCAGCTATCCGCTGAAGCGTCGATTATCCTGCGAGGGTAGTGACGCCATTGTTTTACTATTGTGTCTGGTCTGATGCGTTGACAGTTGACAATCTATTTGGATTTAAAAACCAAACTACCGAACTGATTTTGATGAAATTTCAATGGGATCAAAGAAATTTTGGATTGGGATTTGAGAACTTGGAATGTTTGAGCAAGCAAGGAAAATAGATCCAATGATTTATTGATAAGATTCTGATTGGAAAAACCCGGAAAAAACAACCCAAGCTCCAGCTTATAATACCTACTTTTCAGGGTTTTTCCCAATCGGTTTTTATTAGTAGATAATTATAAGCGGAACTGCACAATCACTACCTAAGCACCGATTGTTTAATAAAATAAACAAAATAATGACTAACACAATTAGGTATAGTTATTTAATTATATTATTCATAAACCTAATTATAAATCAGGACAATAAAATTATTCATGAGAACCGCCATGAAAAAATCTGTGTGAACTTAAATTATCTAATTAATTAATGCATATCAACTAGAAGGAAACAGGGCAGTGTAATTGTGGAGCGTGGACTCATGGTTTTATCATTTATTTGGTTAGTTATTGCAATTTAGTAACAGCATTTTTTTAACCCAACGGGCATAACAATTTGGAAATCGAAAAATAAACCCGAATTGTCTTAGGTTGGTAGGCATTATGAATCCTGCCAGGGTTGCGGAATTTGTTCGAAAGAGTCACCGCGGCCCTGGAACGCAAACGGATGGGTTTTAATCAGTAAGAGTCTGTCACTCCCTCCCGCTCCACCCAGTGCGGAAGGAGACATTTGATGATTTTTCATCCATAAAAAAGGCATTATGGAGAGAAAATATAAATTTATATTTTTTACCCTAAATTAATAATGACTGAATGATTGATAAGTCTTTAAATAACCATTTTAAAATAATAAAATACCAAATGGTTCGTTATCATCGATTTATGAACTGTGAAATATAGTGGTGAAAAAAACCCTCTGCCTTAAAAAGACATAATCAAAATACAAAGGGCTCAGGATAGTTAAACTTAGTTTAACCTAGTAACTATGAGGATCATGTCACGAGTACTCATGAGCTATCTGAATTATTTTCAGCCTGTTGAGTCCACCTGTAGGGAAAAGGCCTCCCTTTCTTCCTATGTGACTTATCTGGCCCGAATTATCTTTTACACCTCCAGTTACCTTTACCAGATTTTCCTAAGATTTAATTTAAAAGAGTTTTCTTGTTGTTCCTAATGATCCGATTTAGGTACAGGTCAGCTGTTTTCTCAAAGCAACCGTGGCCGTACTACTAGTATGACGCGCCAATGCCATTGCGACTACGTTGTGGAAAAGAGAGAGAACTATGCCCTTGTATAGCTCCGTCTCTTTCTCACACCAAAATCAAGTTGGTTTTAGGACGCCATTGTAGGGTCCCAGCTTAAATGTTTATGAAACGCAGTAAGTATAAAATTATCTGAAATCATGATCAAGTTTTTGAAAGTTTCTGTTGCTTTGACAGCAGATTTCACTGGAGAGGTTTCCAGAAATTGGATGTATATACATAAGCATCATCATTACTTTTTACCCGACTGCTTAACGCATAGGAGGGTCATGTGATTTGAATTAGTAAACAGGAAGAAGATGAATACCAACTTGACTGGTACTACTGTGAGATAAAGGCATTATTAATTCACTGCATACTAATAATGAATAATTAATTAATTATGAATCACGTAGAGCTGGCATTTTTCTGTTACAGGGTTAGCAATATTTCAAGGTAAACTTCTATCAGCAACCAGGGTTGACTACTTTTAGTTTACCAGTACATGGTATATAGGAACAACAGTGGTTGGTCATGAAGCCGTGGTGGCTAAGCGTTGAAGCGGTGTAGGCAAAGGGATTTTTATGTATGGGAAATCATCAAATGACTTCTCCCGTTCTGGGTGCTAAAATATTCTGAACCCAAACCCGATATTGAGCCAACACTCTATGTAGATCTAAGTTTTTCGGCATGCCAACATCGTGTTTACAATTTGAGCACAGAATTAATCATTCAGGTTTTAAGAATTCTGCTATAGGTAACTACCTAGTTTGTCTGAATTCATAATTTGTTTTTGCTAAATTCCGTGCATTTAAACAACAGATGGGCCAATTCCGGTATTTTGAGGACGGTCGCATTACGATTTCAGTAACATCTGTCACTAAAATTTCTATTTTTTTCCTTTATTGCTGACTTATCGATACGTTGAGTATTGTAATTGCAACTTGAAATTAAACGTTTTTTTTTAATATGAGAATCGGCTTTCTGAGGGCCAATTATTTATTCTACTAATGTTTAAGCAACTTTCACATTCTTAGTCGCAATCTGTCAAAAAAGCCGTCATTTCTATACATTTTTGACAGATTGCGAATGACATGCGATTGCGGACGTTGCTTAAAAATTTGTGGAATTGGCACTCTGGCTTCTATAACTGCCGGTCTAATTTGTCAACGTCTGACCGTGTAAACTTAGATGGAGTGAGTGAAGTGAACTATCATTCCATATTGTTTTATGTATTGACAGCTCACTTCATGTTCACTTCACCTTAGCTTACCCGTTGAGATATTTACAGAATCGCACTGCTGGTCTATTCTGGGAAAAAAACACCGTGAAAACATACGACCCAGCTTGTTCCTTCCTGCTCCCCGAAATGACGCCGCTAAACCGAGATCCGTACCCCACAGGGCCCTTAGGAAGCGGTCATTTACTGAGCAAATAGTAATTTTTAGCCCTGGCTGGGTGCCTTTTTTTATGGATGTGAAATCATCAAATGGCTCCTGCCGCTCTGAGTGGAGTAGGAGGACAAAATCCGTAACACTGGCAGCTGGCTGGGGGCCTTAAATTAATTTGAGGTCACCACAGGATAGTTCGGTTCAGCAATTGATAGCCCTTTTTTTTTGAGGTCCCATCCTCAAAAAAAAAGTCCTATCACCTGTCATCTCATTCATTTATTATGACTGCAAATGGAATGTAAAATGATGATTGATGGTACACTCCACTTTGCAGTCATTATAAATTTAAAATCTAGTTAAAGAAATTAGTAGTTACGGATCCAATTCCCCGTTTCCCTATTTCTTCAAAGGTTAAGAGAAGATTTTATTCCGAAATTGTTTTACCCTGTTTAGCACACATTTATGCACCCCTAGGCCCGCTTGCTAGTGCTTGTTAGTGAACGCGGTTAAATAACATTTATTTCATACATACTGGGGTTAGCAACTAACTCGTAGTTAGAAATAACTCTGGCCTGTGCAAGTGGGCCTTTTAGTTTAATAGCTATAAATGTTTAATGCCCATTTTTATGAATGGGAAATAGTCAAATGACCCCTCCCGCTCTGGATGGAGTGGCAGGGAGTGTCAGACTTCTACTGACTAAAACCCACCCATAGTCCTCCTAGTGCCTTTCTTTCCAGGGCCGCGGTAACTCTTTCGAACATATTCCGCAACCCTGGCAGGAATTGATAGCCCTAGCATGCTAGATCTGCGAGTGGCCACATCCAAAATACAAAAGAAATGAATTGTTAATCCTTAAATTAAGGTAAGCTGAAAGCTCATTTCAAAGTCACTTGGAGTTTCTTGTCCATTCTTCCTCTTATAAATCTACCTTTGCGAACGGACAGTAGAGTCATTTTATTTTTTATACCTACATAGTGTTTAAATGTAAATAATGACGTTCAAAAGTGCCGTTTAATGGCCTAATTGAAATAAACGTTTTGACTTTGACTTCACCTAAGCTTACACGATGAGAGATATACAGAATCGCACTATGTACGAACTAACTGTCGGTGTCATTTCATATCCATTCAAAAACCGGAACCGGTTCAACGTCCTTACCGATAGTGACGTCAGAACCGAACCGGTCGCTAACCGGACAGCCCTGTTTCAAAAGCATGCAGCTGTATGAAGCATAATGTATTGAACGTGGAGCACAATCGTTGAAGGATGATGGGCCACATATTATGGCTTAACGACCTAACAATAACTGCCTTGATTACTGTTGCTTCATTGCTGAAGAATTCGTGTCATTCAGCTAGCTGATTTGTGGCAGTAGTCTTTAAGTACACAGTCAATAGGTTGCTTCTAGGCAAGCATGCTCCATCTGGTACCATCCGACCATTGCTCGCAGAACACATGGTCGATAGGGCCGAATAGCACTGGAGTGGCGACCGCGCACCGAAAGACGCAGCGTTGGAAGGCCTCCCACAGCGGTGGACCGCCGATGACCTGGTGAGGGTCGCGCGTAGCCGATGGATGAGAAACGCACAGGACCGGTTGTTGTGGTGACACTTGGGGGAGGCCTATGTCCAGCAGTGGACGTCTTTTGGCTGATATAACGATGATGATGAAGCATGCTCCATCGTCAACCATATTATTGCTTACTATCAAGTGAGATTACGGAGAAATGCGACCCTATCAGTATAAAATAAGTAGTGGTGGTCCAGTCGTGTTGCACAGTTGGGTCAAATTGCTAGTCGCTTCATGTTTTTAAAATTCTGGTATTCAGATCAGGTTTTTTGTATGGATGGAAAATCATCAAATGACTTCTACTCTGGGTGGAGCGGAAGGGAGTATTAGAATCTTACTGACTAAAACCCATCCGTGTTCCTCCTTCTGGCCTTTGCGTTCCAGGGCCGCGGTGACTTTTTCGAACAAATTCCGCTACCCTGGAGATGTATGCGGTAAGACTAGAATCTGGCTACCACTTAATAGGGAAAAGACTAGGCAGATGATCATTCAGCTTATATAACAACATATCTTCCTATGTCAAAAGTTTCTAGTTCATCCTTTGAATTGATACCATAACTTAGGAGCTACTATTTAGAATCTTGCCGAAAGGCCTTGTAACCAGCATTGTCGATTGGCGAAAAATCTAAATGTAGGGCATAAACTACGTGACATTTCACTCGGTCGTCTCACCGTGTAAACTTAGAGTGAGCATGAAGTGGCAGCTCACTTCATGTTCGCTTCACCTATGTTTATGTCACGGGATAATTGCAAACTCCCAGATTGTAAAATCTTTTTATTATTAGATTATAATTTTTCGACATAATGTGATCATTTCATTTTGAATACAACAAATTCCATCCAAATTTATTAGTGTCCAATATGTCCGCGCCTTATTGAGATTTTTTTTTACAATTACACGCGACATTTTACAATCTCACGGCGTCTGCAATTTGCCGGTGACATTTGGGTGAGTTTGAGATGTTTACAGAATTGCATTTCAGAAGAGCCAAAGGCTTCAATAATACCTATACTGGAGTAGAGCCAATCCATGGTAAGTAAGTCAAAATAGCAACGTTCTGGATTTTTGAGGTTTGACAGTCGTATAATATCGCTTCATGCATTTCGCCATAATTTCATTCCAAATTTAAATAGGTACTTTCTCAACCGTTGCGAAATTAATGTTAAGATTAAAATCAAAATTTAGGTATTATGCCACAGATGATAAAGTATAAAATTATTTTATACCATTATACTCTCTACTACTTTCGAATTCTCACATGGCCAGTATAAACCAGTTTTATGACATAAATTTTGAATAAGGAAAATAATGTAGTTCCCATATCGATAGTGTAGAATTGTAGATTAAAATCTTCATGCCAAAGTAAGTAGAAAATTAATACAATGGCTATTCTTATGATTGTGGTTACCTACCAACTAATATTGTACGCTTATATGGCCATAATTTACCGTTAGCTTAAGTTAGCCTACATTCTTTCTAAAATTTTTCGCTAACTGATGATTCAACAGCAGTTACAGAGGACCGACAAGTATAATTCAAAACCTTTCTCTTTGCCTTCAGTTTTTTTCTGTCAGAAAACAGCAGGTTTTCGCCAACCATAATTCTCAGAATTACGATTCTTTACGCATACCGTAGGACCATGTCTTACACGTGACCCTTTCCATTTAAATCTTGACACGTTTCGGTAAAAAACCCGGTTTATCTAAACTGAAAAACTTATATCAAGATTCTATATTGTCGCCAATCTGACAAGCGGGAAACAAATAAACTCTATCTTATCTATGATAAACATGAAAACATCACGATTAAAGACACAATAAAAAAATAACTTACCATAGTCACTGTCCCATTACTGTCATTCAGTGTTTCATTTGAATTCATGTTTATTGTGAAAACTTCAGTGCTCTCCGTAGGTGATATTTTACTGGCACTCACACACTCAAAAACACCCATTGTTCTTTAAAAAAAACAAAACACTGGCACAGACTATAAAACCGTTATGTCAAAAAAAATACGATCGTATTTTATTTTAATATTTAAACATGGCTGATTCTTTTATTTATCGATTTTTTTAAACTTAATTCTCAAGTGCTCTAAGTTGAGATATCGCGTCGACTGGCTGTCAGTGGCGTGCGCGCACCGGTGTACGTTCGAACACTGATATATCGCGACTGGATACCTTATGAGCGTAGGTGGCATTCTTAAAGGTCAATCGGTAGACCGGTCTAGAGTGAGGTGCAACTAGAGCATGGGAGTTTTTTCCTTTGAAGTTGTTTGTTTTTATTTTCGATTAATTTAGTGCTTAATTTGGCTTTATTCTGGAGCGACTATTTTTAAGATAATAAATCGTAGTCTACTAATATTCTTATTGGTTTGCTATCGACAAGATTTTTGTGACTACGATGATTTTTTTATCCTTTCTTAACTGATTAAACGCCGTAATATCAAAAGCAAACCAAAGTTTATGTAGGTAATAAAAATGATAGTTCCAATAAATTAGTTTTGGATTGGTAAATTAAAATGGGCTTCTGATAAGTGAGCGACTGAAATATGATTTTCAGATGAAATCGTAACCGAGACTTTCGTGGCAACAGAAAAATTGGCAAATATTGTTGGCAGGCTCTGGCCTGAAAAGGGTTGGACCCTTTTGGTCGGTCACTACTTCTGATTTACACTAAAATCAAGTAAAACTCATCGGTATTAATCACAGAACAGATAAAGAAGGTTCTTCTTCTTTGGATAAGGAACCTTCTTAATCTGTTCTGTGGTATTAATATATCACGTATCCCGATTAAACCTACCCTTTATCCCAGGATTTGAGTGGTATTTACCCTGGTACTTACTAGCTTGCAACTCATTGATCTATCTTGACATGACATGTTTTTTGACATTGACAATTGCATTAAGGTACCTATGTACTTCAAATACCTGTCACTGTTATATGTTATCACATCTAGCCGCATTACAATCAGTGACACAATATCTCCGATATGAATCATTCACGTGAGCGTATTGAATACTAATACTCACGATGTTATGTCAGTTTGTGGGTCATTCTGTAAACTTATGTATGTATGTATTGCATCGAACAGTTCCGGCTTTTAAATAAGGTTGCCAACGTACTCCAATAAAAAAATACACTTATCACCATCCAACTTTTTGTCTAGTCTACATATTTCACTTTATAATCTGCAAAAGCAATTCAGTACCTACTCTAAAATACTCTATAGAGACTTATTGACTTTGGAGTAAAATTTCCCGGACATCAGAATTCACGAAATCTGCTACAAGAATATCTGCTACAAGTTCTACACTCGCAGCAACAGATCAGTCGTCATCATCTTAATTGTAAGAAGACAAAATGACCACTTTGTATGAGTGCACTCCTACACGTGTAAACCACAATACGAGTGCACTCATATACGACCTAACATGTATGAGTTCGCTCGGTCCTGTGAAAACCCGGGTTTAGTCGACAAAATGTAGGGAACAGCTGTTCTTCTTTTCTTATTGGCAACCCTACCTTTTAGATGCCAGTTAACTTGCGTAAGAGTGTGCTCAGTGATAGTTTGGTTATCAAAGACTTGAATGGAGATGCTTCCGCTCTTTTTCTCAATGGTAGGTGATCTTTAACCTGTGAGTAGTCGCGCTTCCTATCTCAATAAGATGGGTCAGGCAGCTGCTCTATTAAATAAATGTACCGAAAGTTACTCAGCTGCATTTCCTCTCATCGGGTTATTGGGGACTCTTGACAATTTGTATGAAACAACACTGAGTGCCAATTCTACTAGTTTTTAAGCAACGTTGTCATGCGCATGTCAGTTGCCATCTGTCAAAAATGTATGGAAATTGAGTATTTTTTGACAGATTGCGACTGATATTCAAATGTGAATGTTGCTTAAAAATTTGTAGAATTAGCCCTCAGATAATTCATTGATATTTTGGAGTTTCATTATTTTCCTGTCCATAATCTATGTAACTTGTTGTCGTTGCAACACGTTCTCTCCCTTCCTTCTGTCCTAGGCTATCTATTATTTATTATTATTTTATACTTTATTGTATACCTCATTACAAGAACAGGACATTTATAAAAATAAGTGTACAATGGGCGGTCTTATCGCACAAGGCAATCTCTTACAGACAACTTTTGGATGGACTGAACGAAAGGAGATAGATTTAGGGTTGCTATCACCCGTCATGCAATCACTGACTTCCTTCTCTTTCTTATTTTAGAGTTATTGCGATGAAAGTTCACCACCTGAATAAATTTCAATAAAATCTAATAACAGACTGCTTGAAAGATCATTTTATTTTAACTTTTAATCGTTTTTTTTGCAGTCGGACTTTTTGAAAAAAAACATTTTTTTTTTATTTTGATATGTTTTCCTAATTGTATAGCAGATAGAGAAAAACACCCTTAAATATGATCTCGCACTTCTGGAACACCCTGTATATTGATTGATGATTGATTACCGATGCAATTTTAACGTTTAATCCCATATCCCATGAATGCTTTGAAAAGTTAAAAAAGAAAAATATTTTTATTGTACACTTTCTTTTTTATTGCTAAATGCTAAATAAAAAGCACTTCATTTATATGCCATAAAACGGAATTCAATTCAGGTTTTTTCGCATTCGTACTTCAATTCACGCATTACGTATTCGCGTATTTCGTATGTAACCGGCGCCAGCGCACATTCCTTCCATTTTTAAATTATTCGTTGCGGTTACCTCCTGCGCTTACGCAACGAATAAAATTCTTCTACTGAAGACATATTTGTCCTTTGTCCTGAGGAGCTCGTGGTTAAAAAATAGCAGCCGCACGGATTGGTATTAAAGGTTAAGCAATCTTGAAAATCTTGCCAAGGTCGGCCTTTGGATGCGTGACATACCGAGATGAACACGTTAAACTGTCGGTCCCGGCTGTCATTTGAAGATCTTAGACTCTCGTTACAGATTTTTTGTATTTTATTTATTATTTATTTATTTTAACTGTGGAGATCAGACAGTAAGCAGTCGTTCAGGTAAAATATTGGTATTCAGCTGCATCCGGTTGGACTGGAAGCCGACGACACTTGGGAAAGGTCTAGGCAGGTTGATTAGAAGACAACCTTTGTTTAATTAAGACAACGTAGAATTTCTTATCAATAGAAACTGTACAGTTTTCGTCAAATAACTTTGCCTCTCTGAAGTTGTGTCGAGTGGCTGCGTAGTAGTCAAAATTACGAACACACTGCAACTGCGCATGCGTAAGAGACATGGGGGCGGGGCGCGATTTTATGTCTCAGTCGCTCGTTTAAGTTTGATGCATGCTTGCGTCCCGCTTGCTCCCGTGTACGTGACTGCCCCTGCGCGATCTTTGCAAATGGCTAACTTCAGAGGGGCAAAGTTATTTGACGAGAACTGTACAGGGTGATTTTTAATTCGTAGGCAACATGTAAGGAGCCGAAACTACGTATAAGTAAATATTGTAGCACCAAAGGCTCCGGCCTAAGGTGCTACATAGAAAATATTATAAATAAAACTCGATTTTAATTTAAACGGAAAAATTATATTCAAGCAATGTGGCTCTGAAGCTAGCTATTATATCAGTCTTTATAAAACAAATACATTCTACTTTCCTTCAAATTTCAAAATACGTACTAAAAATAAGTATTTATTTTTCTATTGGACGCTTTCAAATTCCCAATTACTATAACTTGGCTGCCAGAGGTTGCAGCCAAGTTGAGTTGAGTGAGATCAACTCTGGAATGTGTAAAAAAAAATCAGCCATAACTAATTACGTTCGCAATAATATTTTTTTCCGGGATTTCACGGTTTTAGTAATTATAGACTAATTTCATTCACAGTACCTCAAGTGTGTTCAGTCTGGTATGTTCTGACTCATAATAAAATAAATAACTTAAGCCAGATAAATTACTACTAATGTACATAATAACACAATTTATGTGTATTTTATATTATTTATATAAGAACATTTTGTGTCAATATATTCAGAAGAGTGAATCATTAGAATACATACGACATAGACAAAGAGTTCAAAGGGTACCGCTACCGACTATTAGTTATAAACTTCTATAAGTTATTAATAAGCATTAATAATTACCACTGTTGTTGGGCAAATTGCTATATTAGCAGTATGAATTGGCTTGCTGTTAGGCAAAATGCATGTAAATATTGGCTGCTTATGTACACTGCAGGGCGCTAAACATAAGTCACTGCGGCCCAGGAACGCAAAGGGCATGAGGATTTTTTTTCCTGAATGACCACTAGCAAGTTAACACGAAAAGGGCATGAGGAGGAACACGGATGGGTTTTAGTCAGTAAGATTCTGACACTCCCTTCCGCTCCAGCCAGAGCGGTAGAAGTCATTTGACTATTTCCCATTCATAAAAATGGGCATTAAACATTTATAGCTATTAAACTAAAAGGCCCACTTGCACAGGCCAGAGTTATTTCTAACTACGAGTTAGTTGCTAACCCCAGTATGTATGAAATAAATGTTATTTAACCGCGTTCACTAACAAGCACTAGCAAGCGGGCCTAGGGGTGCATAAATGTGTGCTAAACAGGGTAAAACAATTTCGGAATAAAATCTTCTCTTAACCTTTGAAGAAATAGGGAAACGGGGAATTGGATCCGTAACTACTAATTTCTTTAACTAGATTTTAAATTTATAATGACTGCAAAGTGGAGTGTACCATCAATCATCATTTTACATTCCATTTGCAGTCATAATAAATGAATGAGATGACAGGTGATAGGACTAAACTAATGAGCCGACCGTTAATAATGGTACCGATGAAGGACGACGTGAGCGAAGGTGAGAAAGAATTGCTAAATGCTCATAACGCGAGCATTTAGCAATACTTTCTCAAAGAAGCTAACGTCCGATAAATACCAGCAGAGAAGCGCACACATACTTGAACAAATCAAACAAGAAAAAGTAATAAGTACAATATTTGCAAAGAACGGGTATGCAATAATCTGTTTGAATTCCGGTCCGAAGGCACATACGCGAATACAGCCAACATTCCCAAGAAGTTATGGTGAACGGTGACTCATACTATATAAGTATACATAATATTACTTTCGTGCTGACGCATACAAATTATATAGACATACTAAAGACGAGGTTTGCGCTCGCGCCAATGATGAGTCATTTTACAACTGGCGCTTAGGACAGTCGCTGGTCGGGAGTATAGTATATGAGTTCTGAGAATTGCTGAGGTGAGCTGGGTCCATTCTCGGTGCAGGAAAGTGGGTCATCCATTCATCACATTTCATATGGTGCTACTAGACTAGATTGAAATTTCAAATTCAAGAGTATTTGAGGCCGAGAAAGAAGAGTGCAGGAATATGTATCTTTCATAACATAACATGACACTGGGCTGAGGTGTGCAGTCATCATTTTGTACAATTACGTGTGAGGGGAAAACGCTTGACGGACTCGCAAATACATGCGTCTGTCTGCGTCAGCGACAACGATCACACACTGAGATTAAACAGCATAGTCAGGCATGCCTTGAACCAAGTCGGGACGAGCTTATTAGTAGTCATACTTATCTAACGTTATCTCGTTGGTTAAAACGGGAAAACAGCAAGTGAGATTTTGGGATGTCCCTAATAGGTACGTCAAGAATATACCATGAGAAAAGTTGGAATCTCTGACGTGCAGTGGGGAAAAATTGTGTTTTTTAAGAGCGTGTACGCCGTAATTGTCATTTCATACAAACTTTCAAGTCCTTATTCTTCAAAAGGAATGATTTTTTGAAAAAGATTTCAGAGGGAGAGAGAGAGCGATTTTAAGTTTTCTATAAAAAGTGAAAAATCAGTATATCCTTCCCCCTGAACTCTTTTTCAAAAATGTTTTCTGATAACTATTTAGACCTGGACATTTAGCGTATGCATACCAAGTTACGTTAAATCGGTTCATTCATTTTGAAGAATAAGGATTTTGTATGAAAAGCCGTACCGCGTAAACGCTCTTAATAAAATTAGTGCAAGGCTCTTTTACGAAATCTTCAAATGACTTATTCCGCTTTGGGTAGAGCGGGGGAGAGTGTCAGACTCTTACTGACTAAAACCCATCCGTGTTCCTCCTAATGCCCTTTGCGTTCCAGCAACCCTGGCAAGCATAACACGTACCTTGCCAATATACGGTTTTTCTTTTTACGTATACGAACGTACAAGCTATTTGGGATGTTCATTGTGCATACAGTTATGCAGTGGAATTCCCTGCCGAATTCCGTGTTTCCTGTCAGCTACAACCTGGGGGTATTTAGGTCATGAGTGAATAGGTGACTTCTAGGCATGCGTGCGCCATCTTCGTTTAACAAAAATAAAAATATCTAGACACCTGTAGAAAAGTATCTGTTCACGTACAATTTAATGAACAGCCAAATACAGACACCAAAATAGTCATCAAAATGCGTCAAAACAAAATGCTATGACTGACGCGACAAAGTAAAGAGATAATAAACCTACTAATCAGGATATCGATAAGATATTTAAATATACATTGACACCTGCATTTTGCTTATAATCATCAGGTGTTTGGGCTAAATCGGATTGATGATAACACTAAAGCAAATTACCTACGTCAATTAAGTAGAGGAAAACGATTATCATAAGTATGAATCTTTTCTTCCTGTTTATCGAAGGGTCATTTAAATGTACGATAAGACGATTATAGCTTTTGCCGCAGTGAAAAGATTAGTCAGAACCTTACTGACAGGTTCAGAAAGAAGAGGTCCGTTAGGACCAGAGCTTGCCAGGGTTGCGGAATCTGTTCGAAAGAGTCACTACGGCCCGGCCCTGGAACGCAAAAGGGCACTAGGAGGAGCATGTATGGGTTTTAGTCAGTCTGACACTCCCTCCCGCTCTACCCAGAGCGGAAGGATTCATTTGATGATTTCTCATCCTTTAAAAAACAGGTTCAAACCGGCATTGACTAATAGAGAAGCATGGCGGGAGCAGTGGGTAGAACAAGACTTCCAATTATGAGGATGATGAAAAAGATTGAGCGGGACTACTTACCTTCAATAACTCATGAGTATTTTCTGATTAATTTCGTTGCGGGATCCAAGAGAGTTGAATCGTTTCTCCAGGACTCGTCGAGCTTCATTGACTCGGCGATTTTCTGGTGGTTGACACTTTTGATTCTGACTTTCAGGAGTTGCCGTAGTTGGGAATGTGTGGCGGGCTTGTCATGAGTATTTTCAATAGTAAATGCTTTATAAAGAGTTTGTATTTTAGGGGGGTTTGGGGGTTTACCGCATACCTCGGAACAGGGAGTTAACCCCCAAACCCCCCTAAAACCTCCATAGTAAAAGGAGGATCCTCCGACCGAGATGACGTGCCACGACCGAGATGTTTGTTGTGTCTGGTGGGCAACTGCCCAATAGTTGATATTTAGGCTGTATTCTGTATGTTCAAATGTTTCAGGATGCTGTTGAAACTGCCCCGTTTCTGTAGTGCATCGGAGATGTTTGCTCAGAACCGAACTGATGGCTTCCATGAAGTCATTCGCAAAAAAAAGTCGCATTACTGATGCGTAGAACGCGGGTCAGTGACAATAGCATCCTGAAAACAGTGGTGGCGGGTCCTTACTCCCCTGTTCTGAGGCACTATGTGGAGAGAATGGTCAGGTAGCTTATTCCTGGCTTTATCGTTCTCTGCACATCCTGCTTACAGACATCTTCATTGTTTGTTTTTATCCTTGTTTGTGTACTACTAACACTAATTATAAGGTATTCTACTAACAAAATGGACTATAATGTATAATGTTGTCCGATGTAAATAAATTAATAATAAAAAAACTTTTATACTTTCAGCGATGCAGGATTTGTGTGACGTCAGATCTTTAGTTCATATGTGGCGGCATTAAGCGCTGATGAGATTAGAGTCACTACACGTCAAAATCGTCCCAGTTTCAGTGCAGTAGGAATCTAATAGACGAGTTAAGACGCACGTGACACCAAACATGTATGACTTTCTACGCTTTTAATATATTTTCCCATAACCACAGAACACAATGCACTGGTAACAATAACAGGAAAGTTAGAACTTACGTTAACACTTCTGTATGTGACGCAAAGAGTCGGTACTGGGTTCACCAGCACTATAGTTTTATACTGTGTCATCATTATCATCATCATCATATCAGACGTCCACTGCTGGACAAGGGCTTCCCCCTAGGGTCGTCACAACAACCGGTCCTGTGCGTCTCGCATCCATAGACTACCCTGGTCACCCAACGCTGGGTCTTACGGTACGCGATCGCCACTCCAGAACTTTTCACCCCCATCGACCATCTGTTCTGTGAGCAATGTGCCCACTGTCACTTCAGGTTGATGATCCTTCGGTCTATGTCGGTAACCTTGGCAGCTTGGTTCTCTTGCGGCATAATCATTCCTGATTCGTGATATAAATAAATCTACAAAAAATAACAAAAATAGACAAAAAAACATTGCATCAAAGTTTTTTTATGATAGCTATTTGTCGATCGACTGTGCAGGAGACCCTTTCCCATGTTACTCGAGGTCAGCGCAGCTGGATTTCTTCTTCTATTACGACCTGCCAATCGTCACACAATCATTTTTGAGGCATCACACAATCGATCCACTTGTTTTGGCCTCCTTGACGATAAGCATACTGCTCAAGATGACCTACGTAATTAGTCAGTACCGGGCCCAATGGATCTATACCCATTTTGGTCGCGCTAAGCATAGGCGCAGGGTCCTAATGATATATGCGCTTTATCCGCTGCGACAACTGATTGACGAAAGGTCAAAAACAGCACTATCAATTTCTCTTATATTCTGGGTGCGGTAGGTAGGTACACGAACAGCCAGACTTGGACCAATCTGTAGGCCATACAAATATTTGTTCCTTCCGGGTATCGGAGAAGACAATCGCTCAAACACTGCACGAACCGTGCCGTACTAAGCAAAATACTTCTGCGTTTTACGCAAGAGTGAACCGGGCCCAGAATCTTCTGGGCTCGCTCCCTTCATTGTATACAAAGTCTGGGTCCGATAGACCCCAGTAACTGTCTTAGGTATTAATATTAGTGGTTGCTGACGTATTGCATAAAACGCTAACCGAGGAAATACATACTAGAAATACATACTGAGCCATATCAATGGGCTTGGTAACATTGACCACTATTATTATGACGTAGCGATGCCCATGTTACGCGTTTTCCTTAGTAAGACGAGCTGGAAATTGGTTTTTTTTTAAATAGGTATGGCTGGAAAAAGATGACAGTGACCCATTCTGCATTAAGATTTAATTTTATTTCTGTAATGATCTTGCAATTTAATTAGAAATGTTTTAGTTAAAATTAAGGAAAAATTTACCTATATACTAATATTAATTGATGAATTGAAATCGCGTCAAACTAGCCAAACAGTAATTAGTTATGTGTTGGTAACACTTCGATTAGGTAGGACAAACCGTTTCTCTTACCTAATTATATAAAATGGCTTTGCATGCCATGTTCTGATGAGGGTACCTTATCAGTAGCGTGGGAATTACAAAAACAAAGAGATTTCTATGGCGATATGTAACGTTAAATTTAACTGTCACTATAATACTCGTTTCGCACATAACGTTTATTTGAATTTTGTATGATGCAAATTGTGAATTTCGCATAAAATTACCTAAACCAAAATAATATGGGTTGTAGATTATAAAAATACAAAATTCACTTACGATAGTTTAATGTTACTAATTACGTGACCAAGTGAAAGAAGCTACGTCCTCAAGCAAATTACAGCAGGTGGTGATGGCAACATTGGACCGGAATCGATGGAGACAGATTGTCCGCTTAAATGGGTCCAGTGACCACAATCCTTAGTAATGAGGGACTGACTGAAGAAGAAGAGAGAGAACGTAGTAACGTTCTCTCTCTTCTTCTTCAGTCAGTACGTACTACGTCATACGTCAAAATATTCTTGCTAGAATAGGCCCTCTAAAACTTACTTCACAAAAGGGAATTATAAAACGATCGAATAAAAAAACTTAGCGACTCATGATGAGATCTATATATTATACTGTTTTAAAGACTTGAGCGGTATGAATTTGAGTAAGCGAAAAATTAACTAAATTAACGACGAATATTGATTAATAATAAAATCCAGAACGAGCTTACAAAAAGTGGGTTGTGATTAATTAATTTCAGAAATTAAAATTATAGCTGTGCGACTTAATTACCAAGTGAGCGACTAGAAATACGGAGAGGGCAACTTCAATATTAAGATAGAGACAATTTTTCCAATTGAGGTTTTAACATTCTGGTGTTTTATTTGGCGCAAGAGCGAGCGATATTTTGAGTTGAATATTTTGCTGTGCAATCAGTAATTTTGATGGGAATTCGGAATCTTATTGCATAGAAAAAGGATATTTTTTGATTTGCGTTTAAATACTACCCTTAAGTAACACAAATTAATGTTTGAAAGTTGCTGTTCTGTTGATTTCTCGGTTTAGGCGCATTAGGGCTAATTCTCATTTTGGCAACCGACTCGCTAATGGACTACTTCTCATTATGGCCACTTCTCACTTTAAGTAAGTAAGTAAGTAAGTAAGTAAGTAAGTATTTATTTCTCAGTATATGGTACATTGAGATCTTACATTAAACACTGTTTTACATATACTACCATTGCTGGTGTAGAAATATTAAATATAAACTAGATGCTGCATGCAGTCAAGGTACATTAAAAGAATATTATATTATAAAGTTATGAAATTTGGTATGTAATAAATTCATATTTGACGGAATATCAGAATGGGCAGCGGAGCGATCTTTGTGATAGTCATCCATCATGGGCGTGTTGTAGAAGAAACGTTGAAATAATAGCACGTTGTGATTCTTAACAGTCCCTCGTTTCATTCGATTACATTTGTAAACAAAATATACGGGCAAACACAAGATGAAACTAGATTACGAGCCAATAGGTTAGCACGCGTGCACTTCGTACGCTGTCTGTCAAAAGAATGCCTGCTGTCACGGCGTAGACGCAAACTTGCTACCCTATTCGGGGTTACCCGCTCATATTTTATAAATCGCCATTTATATTCGACCAATTGAAATAAATCACCATTTTAATTTTGAATTTAACAATAATTACTATTCAACCAAATAACACAATCAGTCTCTCATCTTAAATCTTGGATTTACTTTTAATTTAGCTGCGCGCCGTCACGGCCGTCCTGCATCTTCACACGTCCTCGTGTGTATTGCTTTCATCTTCACTATCGACGGTCAAACAGAAAGACACAATGATTAACATTATTCTCCACTCGGTCACCCTGACTCATATTTAAAGCAATACTTATAAGGCACCTAAATCTGATTATTTATCATTTTCAATACTAGTGATAATCAAATATCTCAGATAACACATCTCAGTGCCACCACAGCAAGTTAGTGCCAACCAAGCTGTTCGATGTCATACAGTTTGGTTGGCGCCACACAAGCTCGTCAATACCACACAGGCTAGTCAGTGCCACACAGGCTAGTCAATGCCACACAGGCTAGTCAATGCCATACAAGCGAATCAATGCCACACAGTCTAGTCAATGCCACACAGGTCAGTCAATGCCACACAGGCTAGTCAATGCCACACAAGCGAATCAATGCCACACAGTCTAGTCAATGCCACACAGGTCAGCCAATGCTACTCAGACTAGTCAATGCCACACAGGTCAGTCAATGCTACTCAGACTAGTCAATGCCACACAGGCTAGTCAACGCCACACAGGCCAGTCAACGCCACACTGGCTATTGCCACACAGGCTGGAGCCACATAGGCTATTGCCACATAGGCTATTGCCACACAGGCTGGTGCCACACAGGCTGGTACCACACAGGCTAATGCCACACAGGCTGGTGCCACACAGGCTAGTACCAAACAAACTGGTGCCACACAGGCTAGTGCCACACAGGCTTGCGCCACACAGGCTATTGCCACACAGACTATTGCCACACAGGCTGATGCCACACAGGCTATTGCCACACAGGCTGGTGCCACACAGGCTAGTGCCACACAGGCTAGTGCCACACAGGCTAGTGCCACACAGGCTATTGCCACACAGGCTATCGCCACACAGGCTGGTGCCACACAGGCTATTGCCACACAGGCTATTGCCACACAGGCTCTTGCCACACAGGCTCTTGCCACACAGGCTCTTGCCACACAGGCTCTTGCCACACAGGCTCTTGCCACACAGGCTCTTGCCACACAGGCAATTGCCACACAGGTTATTGCCACACAGGCTATTGCCACACAGGCTATTGCCACACAGGCTGGTGCCACACAGGCTATTGCCACACAGGCTGGTGCCACACAGGCTATTGCCACACAGGCTATTGCCACACAGGCTATCGCCACACAGGCTGGTGCCACACAGGCTATTGCCACACAGGCTCTTGCCACACAGGCTCTTGCCACACAGGCTCTTGCCAAACAGGCTATTGCCACACAGGCTCTTGCCACACAGGCTCTTGCCACACAGGCTTTTGCCACACAGGCTGGTGCCACACAGGCTATTGTGACCAATGGTTAATATTAGCAAAGGCCTTCACAGTAAACAAGTAAATCCAGCTGCACAACTCACCTGCGCCGTTATCGGCACATTCTGACTTTACACTATTAGTAGGCCTTCAAACCTATGTACGTTCAACTCCAATGGAACGTAGCAATCTGGCATAGGTCGTATTCGATCATGTGCATACTTATAGGTTCTACTCTATTATTAGAGCCTTCAGTAAATGCCTATCGCCACGTGTTTGTTACTCATAGGGTGCGGTCAGACCCATTGGCACCACCTGAGGTGCGTTCAAGAGCTTCGAGTATGAGTAGACAAGCTATTCTTAACAAGATTTCGTTTTATCATCATTGTCTTCGACTAAGACATCTAATACTCGAGAATACTTGGTGATCGGGAATCTTCCTCAATCTTGCACAATCATGAAGAGTTAAGCGCCTTTAGTCGGTATCTATCTAGGTAAATAACCCTTCGATGATCCTTCGATGATCCTTAAATGGACCGTTTAATTCAAGATTTTACGTACCTAATCTGGTTTCACGCATAATCTTCTAATAACATGAAATCGTTAACAGAAAACTAAATCTTTAGCTGCTTATGTACAATCAAATTGAGCTTTACTTTATACCACGCGTCGTTTTAAACCCTGTTATGGGAATGGAATCTCAGGGACCTCATCTAATCGACTCCAGTACCTACATAACCAAACATCAATTATGGGTCTCGCAGTTTCTTAAATCAAACGCTCTACAGTGACGACTACTCTGAAGTCTAACATTTTTGACGCATTATTTGCTGTCGTTGAATTCTACGGCAATTGTCTACAAACTAGTGTTGGTCAGTCAGTTAGCCGTTTGAGAGTTCAAGAGCGGCTGTATATGACCTAATTGAAACAAATGCGGTTTGATTCAAGATTCGTGATTACCAAGTCCAAAAACCGGTAAAAGTCACCAAACTCGCAATAATTTGAATAAAGAAAATCAAAGACCAGGTATCTCATCACAGTCAACAGCTATCGTATCATAGCTCAACACAACACAATTACTACACTCGCTCTTCCCCATGGGAATAATATCAAGTAAGTTTTATTTTGTACGACAAAGAACTACCGCAACCCTGTTACAGACTCCTTCGTCTGTATCACTCTGGGATACTGCTACGATACTCTAGTACAGTCACTGACACACAGAACTCAGAACCTGTTCACATAAACTAAATTGCCACTAACTCGTCATCTACTTCAAAACATCTATTGGTACTTTGCCTCGGGTGTCTTCTTCTCCATAAAGAGATTTTAAAACATGCCGACCGATAAGCTATGCACATTGGAGCTTCCAAAAAGATACAATGTTTGCGTTAAACGTTCATGTGAAGGAGCTACGTTCCGAATTACTCTACGTTAATCTACGAACATCACGGTCATAACTGCACTGTTCAATTTGAATTAATAAATCTTATTTTAATCTCACCCGTATTAACTCACATACCGGGTAGGCAAACCAGTAGTGAGAATGGAAAAATCTATTTAGAAATTTTAATAGCATGATTTCTCTATGCCTGTAAACCTTTAATCACTGTCATTAAAATCAAGTTGTTGTTCATGATGGTTTACTTACTATCGAAATAACTAACTGTTGGAAAACGTACGTAAATGTAAACGTATGTAACGAAAACTGTCGCCGACACGTTAGTACATAAGCCTGGGTCCAATTTTTCACCAAAAACGTCTAATTCGGAACATGACCTTATGGCAACCTTGCCATGCACTATCTCATTCTAAAGTTTCGCACTGAACAAAATGTTGAAACTATTACCGCCAATGGGAAAACTAAGTACTCGCTTTGTATTAAGTATGTCAAAATAACCTTGCACTATCAAACCAACCACTGAATACATATGAAGAATTTGGAAACTTTTAAACTCACAATACAAATAAAATGGGAGCGACTCACCCAGTTCCAGACAGCTTTGAACGTTTTTACACCCCACAGATGTTGACAAGATGCTCGGCTACTGCAGTCTGCAAACTGGTTGTTGACCTTTGGTTTGTCACGCTCAGAACTGCTCAGAAGTTGCAGCTGCTCAGCAGTTATAGCAGCATGCGAACCGCTAGCCTCTTGCTAACTTCATCCACCGTAATACGATATCTGAAAACTGAGAAACACTACGAGAGTACAAGTTCTATCAAAGCTGTGGCTGAAAATAGAGCTTTCAAGTAGTAGTAGAAGTCAATAAATAAAGTCAATAAATCGAGAACTAAACAAAACATTGGCACAAGAAAAGAGGCCCACGCCCCGCAGTGGGCAAAGCCCGGGCAATGGAAGGTAATGATAAATCAAAACATGGCTTTTGCGAATAACACAGTTTTCAGAAAAAGCGTTAGGTGGGTACGGTATTGAGACTATAGCGCTTTATTGTCCCATGGAGGTATTTACGCCACTATATTCCCAACAACAATAACACTAAACAATCAAGTCTATTACTCAAATAGCGATAGCAAAATAATATCGCTGCATGAGCATTATATAGAGCATCGCTTAACCAGTCAACGTCAAAGCTATAGCGCTTAAACTACTACTACACTAAAGCGATAGCCAACACGACAATAACAACCTCACTTTAGCGTAGAGCAATAAAACGACAAGTCAACTGTCAAATATCGATAGTCGTCAATCATGAGACCGTAACCCTCTGTGAGTCAGTCTCCACAGCATAAAAATGTTCACCCGTAAACAAACAGAAAAATGTTAACTAACTAGCACCTCACCTCCACAGCAATAACTAAACGAAAATGGCTCACCAGATTGTCGTGAATATCCCCACACACTTCTCCTTGACCTGGCCAGTTGCTGTGAAGTTGCTTGCCTCCGTTTTAGACTGGTTTTCCATTGTTCAGGTTGATGAGGGTAGTCGCATAAAACTCGAAAAAAAGAAATCTTGACCTCGTAATTTTCCTTGAATTTTTCCTACGTTGAACCCAGATAGGTTATCTACGACAGGCATGAAGGCACGAAGCTTTTCAGTCAAAAATAAGCTGCACTGCACAATACTGCATCCTCAACGCAACATACCACCGTGATACCGCACTATGATCGGGCGTCAAACTTGGGTTTAACGGATCAAATTTCAGGGCACTTCACGGCACACATTGAGTTTTTAACTTCTGGATTAGCGTACGCGTTTCAAAAAGAACCGCAATTTTCACTATCACTGTCACTATGTGTTTTGCATTTCAAAACGTAACGCCTCGTATTTCACTAGTATTGTCACGAATTTCCTTGTGGGCCATGTGGGTTACATCCCACGCCTGATGACGGAATATCAGAATGGGCAGCGGAGCGATCTTTGTGATAGTCATCCATCATGGGCGTGTTGTAGAAGAAACGTTGAAATAATAGCACGTTTGTGATTCTTAACAGTCCCTCGTTTCATTCGATTACATTTGTAAACAAAATATACGGGCAAACACAAGATGAAACTAGATTACGAGCCAATAGGTTAGCACGCGTGCACTTCGTACGCTGTCTGTCAAAAGAATGCCTGCTGTCACGGCGTAGACGCAAACTTGCTACCCTATTCGGGGTTACCCGCTCATATTTTATAAATCGCCATTTATATTCGACCAATTGAAATAAATCACCATTTTAATTTTGAATTTAACAATAATTACTATTCAACCAAATAACACAATCAGTCTCTCATCTTAAATCTTGGATTTACTTTTAATTTAGCTGCGCGCCGTCATATTTTAAATTTTTATGACAAATTAATAGACGTCATAATTCATCAAAAATGCATTATTTATAATGTCAAAATAGTTAAATCAAAAATATAAATCATAATGTCAAAAAAATTAATCATAATGTCGAAAATACAAATCATAATGTCAAAAATAAATCAAAATGTCGAAAATGAAAATAACATTATCAAAAAATTCGTAGTAAGGTAAAAGTCGTCATTAAAATCTTAATTACTATATCAAAATGTATGATTTAAAAATTCATTGACGGAATAAAAACACATGTCTAAGAGCCAAGCAAATATTTTACATTTAAACTTATTAATTGGTAACATTCTCAGGGCGGGTGGTAATTTATTATAAATTTTAATTGTCATACAACTGGCATTTCTACTGTATAATTGCAATCTTTGAACAGGTACTAGTAATTTTCCAGCATTTTTTTTATTCAGTCTTTCAGAGACTTGTTCATTCAATAGAAATAAATGAGGGTATTTTTTTACAAACAGACAAACTTCAAAAACATAGAGACATGGGAGAGGGAGAATTTTTAATTCCCTAAATAATGGCCTGCAATGGTCAAAATAACCTGCTCCACTCATGGCTCTGATACATTTCTTTTGCACTATGAATGCTCTTTCCACTTTTCTCTCGCTCGTCTCGCTCTTTCTTTGGCTACTTCTCACTTGGGCTACTTCTCACTTGGGCTACTTCTCACTTGGGCTACTTCTCACTTGGGCTACTTCTCATTAGGGCTATTACTCATTAGGGCTACTTCTCAAAATTTGGGAATGTTTATTGAAATAAGTGCTGTTTTTATGTATATAAACATGTTTGTTCATTATTAAGAGATCAATTACATTATTTTAAGAATAAATCAACATTAATTGAACCAATGTAATAGGTAAGAATACAATATTATAAGTATTACTTCTTGTAATTACTTTAGTCTAGTTTGAAATTAACATTTATTTATTTATAACATACACAAATCAATATGACGGCGCGTAGTACCCGTAGCGCCATCTGTTATTTCCTACCCGATTTTCTAGTAAAGGCACAATACTGCCATCGATCTTTACGTCCACAATAAAAATAAGTTATAGATAATAAAGTATATGCACCAGGAAATCATTGTATTTAATAATTCATTAGTTCTAGATACTCGAGAGTAATAATTGTCATTATTAATGCATTATTAAAAAATAAAAAGTTACATTCTTGACTAAGATTAAAATGTGGGTACTAAATAATTTATGTTATCGAAAATGTGGGTGCCTTAATTTTATTTTTTGATCGATCGTAAAACGGTGAATTGTCTCAATTATTGTTGTTTATTATTCTTCTCTCCAGAGGGTTTCCAAAAACTAACAGAGATTATTGAAAATGAATCGTTGTTACCATTGTTTGAAACGTTTTTAAAATACTTAGCAAAACAGTGGTATCCAAGAATGAACCCTGCGCTTCTTAGTTGCTCTGGACAACGCCACCGCACTAACAACGCTTTTGAGGGGTTTTAAAAGAAGTGACACCTAGTAATGTTTACCTATCCTTTAACTATTGATTTGTGTATGTTATAAATAAATAAATATTAATTTCAAACCAGACTAAAGTAATTACAAGAAGTAATACTTATAATATTGTATACTTACCTATTACATTGGTTCAATTAATGTTGATTTATTCTTAAAATAATGTAATTGATCTCTTAAGAATGAATAAACATGTTAATATACATAAAAACAGTACTTATTTCAATAAACATTCTCAAATTTTGAGAAGTAGCCCTAATGAGTAATAGCCCTAATGAGAAGTAGCCCAAGTGAGAAGTAGCCCAAGTGAGAAGTAGCCCAAGTGAGAAGTAGCCCAAGTGAGAAGTAGCCAAAATGAGAAGTGGCCATAATGAGAAGTAGTCCATTAGCGAGTCGGTTGCCAAAATGAGAATTAGCCCTAATGCGCCTAAACCGATTTCTCGTCACTCGCAGTCAGTCGCTCACATAGTAGTACTCGTACTATAACGTAAATTAATTATTTTTGTAACCTAAAACTTTAATTTACAGTCACTCGTTTAAATACTACCCCTTCACAAAATAGTATCCTCTCATTTTTACAGACACTATTCAATCAAAACTTCCTAAAACAAACCTAAAGAAATATTTGTACAAAGCCATGTGCAATAAAAAACGTTAAAACATTTAAAAACAAAATCCGTCACAATGACATAACCAAAACTTTTGTCAAAGCAAAACACTAAAATAATTTAATTGAAATAGTCTCCAAAAGCATTTCAAGATGAATATGCCTGAGATAAAATCGTATGAGGAACAGGCCATTGACACGGTGGTGTCTGTTATCAATGCGGCGAAGGAAAAGCTGGGGATGCGACAGACTCTCAAGCAGCTAGCGAGTGAGTACAACACTACGGTCCGGATACTGCTGCAGTCGCTAGAGAAACGGTTGTGTTGCACTTCTGCTGATTCAAAATATACGGTACTATAATATTCTCAGCTAATGGTTTTCTCGCACTGAAAGAGCCGTGGTTAGGTAGGAAATCGTTTTAAATCTGGTGATGAAACTCCGAATCCATGGATCCACTCCGCTCTCGGTGCATCCTGGACAGTCACACCTAATAATATATGTACCTTATAAGACTGGCCAATCCTTCCCTTGCGGTGGTATGGCTAACGCCCGCCTGGTTCGCGACCATTCTCCCACTGGAGTCACGCGCGTTTTGTCGACGCTTGGTAGTACAAGTTGCCTCAAAGCATCTTCTGGGCACGCTCGCTCCATCATGGACCTCGTCCATCGCTATCCATCAGGCGTGATCGAGTTCAAGAGCTAGCCCATTCTACAATAAAAAAATAAAACACAAGGAAACAAGTTTGAACCACAAAATGTGACCTGTATTACGCGCTGATCTACTCACCGACGAATGTTGCGTTTCCAGACGTCGTTTTCAACGCGTTGTGTGTGACTGATTCGTCATAATAATTAGCATCCCTAGTGAAGGCTAATTCACGTAATTTTATGACGCGCCGAAGAAGTTGTAGTGTAGTTGCAGTTAAGTTCAAGTTTGAGTGATAAACGGCATTCTTGTAACCTTTGAACTGCGCGTAAGCTGCGCGTGTACTGCACGTCAACTGCACGACAACCAAACTCTAACAAACTTACCTACGGTGTGGTCACTGGCCACTGTGGTAAATAATCGAACAGAATCGATTACATTTTTTTTTTATTATTATTATTGATAGGCACGCGCTTGACCACTATCTCACCTGATGGTAAGCAATGATGTGGTCGAAGATGGAGCACGCTTGCCTAGAAGTAACCTATTCACTCTTGACTTAAAGACTCCCAGGTTGTAGCTATCAGGAAACACACTCTGGCAGGGAATTCCACTCCTTAGCTGTACGCACAATGAATGTGTTCCCAAAACGTTTTGTGTGTTACATTTAAAAAACATAACGTTATTATAATATTAAAATAGTAATTGAATCGTAAAAGCTGTCATTTTGAGACGTCAAACGAATAGCAGAATACCGATCATGGTGCGATCCGAATCGCGCTCTAATGACGCGCAACAGTAGAATGCCGTTTTGCGCTCGCGTGACGCGCTTTTGACGCGAGCGTGTCTGACAGCGGTAGAAAATACGAAAAGCGTTGGTTTGATCGAAACTTAACTGCAACAGCACTTCTTTAACTACGTGAATTAGCTTAAAGGTCTGATTTTTCTCTCGGGAAATTCTCAGTTGCAGCGTGGGGATGAAATTTGTGCTCAGACATGCGTCCCTGAGTCGTGGGAATCCCATCAGCCGACTATGAAGAACTTTGGCTGCATGACATCGTTGAAACCTCTTCCCACTCTCTTCGGAACTAGGGGCATGACAGTTACGTATGTAGAATAATCAATATATTCAACAGTTATATAAACTTGATTATTAAGGTTCCGTACCCAAAAGGTCAAAACGGGACCCTATTACTGAGACTCCGCTGTCCGTCTGTCCGTCACCAGGCTGTATCTCATAAACGTGATAGCAAAACGTTGAAATCACAGATGATGTATTTCTGTTGCCGCTATAACAAGAAATTCTAAAAACAAAATAAAATACTTAAATATTTGGGGCTCACATACAAAAAACGTGATGTTTTTGCCGTTTTTTCATTGATAATGGTACGGAACCCTTCGTGCGCGAGTCCGACTCACACTTGGCCGGTTTTTTAGTTAAGGTAACATATTAAGTGGAAATATTTTGGTTTCAGTTACCGGTCACATGGTGTCCACGTTCATATTGACTTTTCTTCAGACAAACTATTGCAGCAATTATAGTGAATTGCCATGGTAACTCCATACAAAATCTTTGACGAAATATTGAAGGTTTCATACAACTTGAAGGCTCCATTAATTCATATTACGGTAGTGAAAAACCCTCTTAAAAGAAAGAAAGAGAGTTTATTTTCGCAAACATCAAAGCCTGCCTTTAATAATACAAGGATTAAAAAGAAAATCTGCACAAGTAAAGAAAATATGCGACAATCGCTCAGCATTTTAAGGGTGTGTGCAAGATGACAGCTACTGCGTTGATTTTCAAAGACAGTCGGCGTTGACTGGAGGACGTCGACCAAAACTGTATATTATATTATTAATCTTCTTTGGTGCCTGTAAACTTGGACCCATTCATAATAAATAACTGTGAATTTAGTTGTATCTTTTACGAATGTTTCTCCTCGTTTTCCCGAGTAGATAATGGTAGTTGATATTGAATACAATACTTACCTAGTTAAGAATCCATCGGAACGGAAGGCGTTACACAGTTTCTCTATACCTATTTAAAATATATAATTATATTATTATGTCACCGAAAAATTGCAAACGCCGTAAGAATGTGAAATATCGCGTGAATTAGTTAACATTTTTTTCCGGATATATTGGAAACTATTGAATTTTGATAGGATTTATTGTACTCATACAAAAATATTTTTTATAAATATCTCGAGAAATTATTTATTTATTTTATACTTTATTGTATACCTCATTACAAGAACAGGACAAACATTTATAAAAATAAGTGTACAATGGGCGGTCTTATTGCACAAGGCAATCTCTTACAGACAACCTTTGGATGGACTGAACGAAAGGAGATAGATTTAGGGTTTTATAATCTAATAGAGAATTATTACAATAGAGTTGGGAAAGGCTACACAGATGATGATGATGATGAAAAAATAATTACAATATTACGGAGTCTACGTCACGAAAACTTGTTAGAGCACCACATTGCGTTTTTCATGTCATTCTACAAATGGGTTCCACCATATTAAATGTAAGAGAGAGTCATACACAGTTTTGAACTCTGCATTAATGAACAAAGCCTATGATCAACAGTGCGAGAAAACCATTTAATGAGATTATGAAAGACAAGCTCACATCTCACATCAGCTAATAAGTGTTATAAATGCGAAAGTAAGTCTTGTCTATCTGTCTGTGTGTGTTTCTCTTCTTTACGCCTAACGGCCGTTTTCTATAATATATCTCAATCCCAATTTTGATCCCGATCCTTGTCTGTAACCAATCAACGGCCGAGTTTGTGTCCTTCACCACACAATCCTCACCTTTGATTGGTTACAGACAAGGATCGGGATCGAGATTGGGATTGAGATATATTATAGAAAGCGGCCGTAAATCGTTGAACTAATTGTGATGAATTTTGGTATGGAGATAGATTAACCCTTGCAAATGGACACGGAATACTTTTTATTCCGGTACGTTTTCTTGAGGCAAATTTCCTTATTAAATGCGGGTGAAGCCGTTGGAGAAGGCTAGTGTCCATGGCATAAGAGTAAACTGGTAACCGTGATTGCGATGCCTTTGTTTATTATTACTTTTGCTTATATTTTATGAATTTTCGTCATTTAAATATTTTTTTGACTTTCAGTTAGTCGTGACTTTGCCTGCAATGTCAAGCTTTCCCTGAAACCAATCAAACCGCCCTACGCTATCAGCAGTGAGAAGTTCATCAACGACACCATTGAGAATCATTGGAAGCTTGGCGAAACGTTCAAGTACTTCGTCAGGTACATGGGAGGGTCCAGGAATGAAGTGTCGCAGTATTACTATTTTGAGGTTAGTATTGCAGTTAGAACTGTAATGAGATAGCAAAGAATTCTAAATACCATGTTTTGAAAAGTTCTCTTGCAAAAGTTGTGTTTGACAAGTTTTCAACTTCCAACTTTTAGGAGCGTCGCCGTGTTGTGATTGGCACAATCGTAGTGGTTGATGTCCGGCTGATGGTTTATTTTTATTTTTAATTACCAGAGGTTTAAGAACACTTATTTTACGTGTGGAAATCCTCATGGATGTCTTCCGTCTAGGGTCAGACGGAGGGGTCTGTCAAACTCGTACTGACTAAAACCATACAGTGTTTCTCCTCATCACTTTTGACTGAAGTGCGGGGACACGTTCGCTTTCTCCGCAATCACCCCGGCAGTGACAATTTGCCCTTGCAAACCCCATCTCGGGTAAGGAGAGGAGTGAGCTTCTCCTGACCCTTTCATAATTTGTGAGAGGCGCGGAAACACCACGCGACACCAACTCGGGCCTGCGTGCTTGGCCAACAGACTTTGGGACGAAAGAGGGCATTGTCAGCCATCCTTCTGCGCCCAGTGCTTCGGGCACAGATTGGCAAATTGGAGGATATCTCTTTCTCCTATTCCGCAGCCTCTTTCGTTGCCATCACGTCTTCGGAGGGGTTTTAAGAACTTGCTCGAGCATATGGTTTGGTAATTCAAAGCTTTTAAAAAGTCAAAAGTAGATGACGAAATGCATAATAGTGGTTTGACAAAATCTAAATGTAGTGAAAAAGCATGGACATTTTCTATAATTCATTTCACTGTTGCTGTCTATTTTCGTCTCTGTTTTATGGCTGTCCAATTTCGCCTCTGTTCTACAAAATAAACTACTGATCGTTGACTGTTAACTGTAGCGATCATTGGGATCGTTCAGCGAAGCAAGCCTCCATTCGACGGTTAAGTACAGTTCTCGTCAAATAACTTTGCCCCTCTGAAGTTGTGCTGAGTGGCTGCGTAGTAGTCAAAATTACGAACACACTGCAACTGTGCATCCGTAAGAGACATGGGGGCGGGGCGCGATTTTATGTCTCAGTCGCTCGTTTACGTTCGATGCATGCTTGCGTCCCGCTTGCTCCCGTGTACGTGACTGCACCTGCGCGATCTTCGCAAATGGCTAACTTTAGAGGGGCAAAGTTATTTGACGAGAACTGTACTCGAACCTCTTATGGTGATAATAATTTCAATGACCTTCATTGCAGGCTATCTTCAGCCAGCCTACAGTCTCATACCCAATACCCCAGGCTACAGCATCGGTGTTCTTCACTCTTCAAGACAAGCACATTGATCCCCCAGAAGTACGAGGAGTCCCGATGGTAAGTCTGTACCGAGTTTCCACCTGAGAGTAGCTCGCATGCAAGTTTAATTACATTGCAGGGTACGATCGAGTAGTTGATCACATTATGCTTGAGTAACCCGCAATGTAATGCTACTTGCATACGAGCTGGTTGCAAGTGGAAACGTGGTCTAATATGATGTTATATAGAGTAAGGGCAAGTTTTATATCACAAAATTACCTAATAATTTACTTTCACAAGTTGCCTAACTGCATTATTTCTTGTTTTCTGTAATATTGTTTAACACACAAAATCAATTAAATCACTCAATACCTTCTGAAAAGAAAAAAAATACCCCTCGAAATGTTCGACGGCAAAACGTCGTAAAAAATGACAACAAATAAGGATATTTTTTAAATAATGCTTCAAAATTTTAGTAGTGTTGTATATACGAAAATGTGCGGAATTCCATAACGGACTAAACTAAATTTATGGCATGAGAAAATACTACGTAGTTTTAGAGCAATACGACTTAAATTTCAAGTGCGACGACGTTTCCAAAAAAAGGGACCAAGTCCCTTGGTGCACTCAACAGCGCACTTGAGTGCGCTCTACAGGATAGGTAGACAGCTGAAATATTCACAGAGTGTGTATTTCTCATAGTTTCGGATTTGGCCATCTACCTTCGCACATTTAAAAAATTCACCCTGTATAGTTGGGAAAAAGTGAGGCAGATTGTTATTGTTTGATTTCAGAATAACTTTCTGCTTTTATTTCCCTTGGTTCCTATTTTCCTCGGTTAATCGTATATGGTCATTTAAAACCGCTGCTATTGCCACCCTTATTTCTGCCTACAATGACGTATTGGCATTGACGTACTATGTTACTAACCACATCATTGTCTATCAATTGTGTTAGTTATATTATTAGGCTATATACTGTGAGGTTAGGTATATAAGTCGGCTTTGTCTTTACTTTTGTTATCCATGTAATATTACGCATAGAAACTAATGACTATTGTATTAGGCACATTCTTGGATTAACCAGAGTTGTGGTCTCGTACTTGTACAATCATTAGGAACCTATTTAAATAGGTTAGGTAGGTAGATGACATGTGAGTAGAACAGCGTGAACGATAAAAGTAATCATGTGACTGTTTAATTATTTTTACAAGAAAACAGCATTAAAGTTGGCATTTGTTAAAGCTTAGGAATTGGGTAATTCACTGGCAATCTTCGGGGGTTGAAAATACCTACTCATTAATAAGAAAAATATATGCTAAGGGACCAAACTTGAAATTATGTAAAATAAATCAGTTTGTCAACCAAATTAAATAATGCATGTTATATTATTTTCTGTGTCCATGTTTATTAAAATAAATCTATACTGTAACTATGTACTAATATCTGTACTAGTATGTTTAGTAGTTTGTTTGTTAGTTAGGCTTTAGAAGAACGAGAAATTCCTACGGGAACGTGAAAAATGGGACACCTATGCGCGTACGAAGTCGCGAGCAAAAGTTAACCAGCTTTTGCTCGCGACTTCGTACGCGCATAGGCACATATATGCACAAACTATATAGGCACAAACTCTATATAGAACACATATAAGCACACACTCTTTATAGGTAACCACCTATAAAGAGTTTGTTTGTTTGGCTGAACGCGCTAACCTCAAGAAGTACTGGTTCGAAATGAAAAAATATGTTTGTGTGGGATAGCCCATTCATCGATAAAGGCTTTAGGCGGCCCGGGTCGAGACGGCGCGTTGTGTTCCACGCGCACCTCAAAGAGATGTCAGCATAGTAAACGGGGCCCGTTAGGGCCAGAGCCTGACAGGGTTGCGGATTTTTAACCGACTTCTAAAAAAGGAGGAGGTTCTCAATTCGGATGTTTGTATTTTTTTTTAATGTTTGTTCGCGCTTAAAACTCCGTCGCTTGCTAACCGATTTGCAAAATTCTTTTTTTTTTGGAAAGAGTATACTTCCCAAATAGTCCCATGAAAATTTTATCAAAATCGGGTCAGTGGTTTGGTTTTTAAATCCAAATAGCTGGAAAAAATATATGGAAAAATCATGCATGTATACGAAATTGCGTAGATGTTTTCCTGTGACTTTCCAGTGGTGTTGAGGTAGGCTATAACCATCACCAGCCGGGGATTACGGAAGTCGCTATGTTCCCGCGATCCCCGGCGTAGGTGGAAGATGGAACACCGGGGTGGTTTTAGTCAGTAAGAGCCTGACAGACCCCTCCGCCCGCCCCAGGGCGGAGGACATCCATGAGGATTTCCCCACGTAAAAAAAAAAAAAAAAAAAAGGCTATAACCATCACGCTACGACCAATAGGAGCGGAGCATTAATGAAAAATGTGACGCAAACGAAGTTGCGCTCCAGCCCTACCATGAAGGAGGGATGGAGCTATATAGGGTGTATAGCTCCATCCCTCCTTCTCGCTCGAACTACTCACGCTCTAACACGTCATGGTAGGGCTGCGGGTCAGCTAGTTAATACATGAAACCAAACCAGTCAAATGAGTCATGAGTCGGATTCGTGCACCAGGGGTTCGCAATGCCCATAATATCAAGACGTATAGGGTACTTGCATCGTCCCCAATGATACCCTTTGTGTACGAGGTTGAGTCGCACTTGACCGGTATTTTTCGGCTTCTGTTTTATTTACTATTGATAGGCACGCGTTTGACCACTATCTCACCTGATGGTAAGCGATGATGTGGCCGAAGATGGAGCACGCTTGCCTAGAAGTAACCTATCTTGAGTTTTAGATATCCCAAATATAGTTGAAGCGTATGCTCTAAAGTAGAAGTGGTAGGCAGTAATGTTAAAAAGAGCACATGATGTTATTTTGGCCACACTGGGCCACACAAACACATCATGTCCTATGTGACATCTGTCAAAATAAATTTTATTAAAACACACATCTTGCGCAAAATTAAAACAATAAATTCATCAAGTAAGACGTGATAATGCGAAGTGGCGTAACGCCAGCTTATAATGAAACTAGGCAAATACTTGCTTAATATAATAACAGCAAAACTGGAAACTGAAACATTTTAAATAACAATTATTTTATAGTCACGACGGCTTTTGAGGCTTTTTTCAATATCATGTCAGACTTACCTAAGTCCTTACTTTGATTGCTCAGTCTCCTTTTGCTATAATAATCTTATTCTTATATATAAAAAAATAATTGCTGTTCGTTAGTCGGACTAAAAGTCGAGAACGGCTGGACCGATTTGGCTAGTTTTGGTTTTGAAATATTTGTGGAAGTCCAGGGAAGGTATTAATGGTGAGAAAATATGGAAAAAAAAACATCCGGGCGAAGCCGGTGCGGGCCACTAGTTATAATAAAAAAATTGTTGGTACCGAACCCGTACCATCGTACAAGATTGATTACTGTGTATTTTTATTATTTGTTGTCATAGCGGCAACAGATACACACTCTGTGGAAATTCAACTGTCTACTTAGTAAGGTTCATGAGATACAGCCCGCCGACAGCCAGACGGACGGATAGACGGACAGCGGAGGCTAAGTAATAGGCTCCCGTTGGTCTTTGGGTACGGAACCCTAAAAATTATGTTTTTTTTGTAACTCATGTACAAAGTCACGTAATTGTCTTAAAAAGGCATACAATAAATAATAGCATATCGATTTAATTAATTGCCATGGGTTTCCGCAATAGGTATAGGCTTTTCCCTATTTGCGTTTAATGTAAACTGTACCTATCTCAAACCACATCCGTAATCTACCTACTATTTATTTAGGTACTCTGCCCTGACTTTATACATGTAATAAATGAATTATTGCTGTAATTTTCACATTAATTTCTTTATTAAGTAAGTATATTGTTCACGAACTGAGGTTAGAGTCCGTCCAACGAAAGAAGTCCCGCGGAAATAAATGGAACTAACAAGATTTGTTATATGATAGCGTACAGTCGCATAGAAACTAGCGCTGCGGTTACGGGACTCCTTTCGTTGAACGGACTCTACATTAAAATCCAAACAAAAGAGGTTTTCTTGTGAAACGTCGATTGCAACTTTGAGAAATGTGAATGACCTTTCATAATAGAAACACCGACTTCCAATATAAAAGTTATGTTGATTTTATTTGGAAGTCGGTTGTATTTTTTTTTATAAAAGTTTTCTGTTTTTTTTGCGCTTTAAAATATTTTGTTTATTCAAAATTGTTTGGTACCAAGAAGTAGGTACCGTGTTTTTCAGTTTATGGGTTGTGGGTTGTGGAGGTCTGGTAGGTAGCCGCTGCACGTAAAATACTAGTATTCAGTTGAATCCGGTGACTGGGAGACGACCCCAATAAAGTTGGGAAAAGGCTAGGCAGATGATTAAAAAGTTTTTATTATCTTGTTTGTTTTTTCAGATGTGGTTCAGAATCGAAGGCCATCACACTGACCACGACATGCGCTATGTGGCGCTTCCAGCTGACTGGATCCTAGCCGTCATTAAAATGAAGATCAAACTGTTCGCGAGGATTGAGGCCATTCGAATGTTTTAATATTTTTTGTTTTACTTTTAATGAAGACTTTACGGTAGTTCAAAAATTTGAAGACTATAATTGCGTGGACTGTCACTAATATATTTTCATTAGTGATCGAAGGGATCTGAATTCCCCGAATCCAGACGCAAATCTATCTTTTGTAATTTTTTTTTTCGGCTAGTAATGTTATAAACTGATTTTTTTTATAAATAAATACATCAAAGTATTGAAAAGCTGTTCTGAAGATTTCTAATAACAGATAATATTTTACCTAATAAAAAAAAATACCTCATAAATCGTGATTGGTTAGAAACAAAGATAAAACATGGATAAACTACTGCAATAAAATAGAATAATCGTCGGGACAAAATAAATGACTAAAGAATACAGACGCAATCAACAAATTACAACAGTTTGTGGTTTTGTAAAAATTCGTGAGAGAATTTTCAAAGAACTACTAAAAAAACGAAGGCTATATTTATTACACAGGAAAATCTGGCAGATGAGTCATCCATTGATATTATGCCGGTTCGCAGAAGGATGTATGTTAATCTTGAATCGATGCTATTTCGCAATGTTATTGCATTCTCGAGCTTAAACCGGTTTTAAAGTGGTGTCTGTGATCGATGGTAGCAAGATAAATCTCTTACATTCGTTTTGTGAGTATTATTCCGTTTATTCAAATTTATTACTTATTTTGTACATTTTTAAATATTTCTTTTTTTAAGAAATATACAGCTAAAAAACATTAAAAAATATAAAAAATAGTAGCCCACCGGTATCGGGAACAGGGTCCAAGCTACCGGCGCGGGCGGTCAGGGCTCCAGAGAGAGGAACCTCCTAACAATACGAGCCGTGTCCAGAGATCCAGCTGCCTAACGAGAGCCTCCTAAGGTGTTGGTCGAGGCTCGTGGCTATTAAGCCGTTAGCTGACACGACTATCGGTACAATGATTGCCGAATTCACATCTCACATGTCAACAACCTCGCGAAACAAGAATGAATGACAACAAGATTTGACAGTTGTTCTTAGTTCGGTCCCGTAATCGAATAATAACAGTCTGTAGGTGATACGGAGTAGAAAACGCCCGACACTAAGGCCGAAACTACGGACTTCGGGCTTAGAGGCCCCCTGGGTTGCGGATTTTGCCCAGGGTATTATTCGAATGGTCACCGCAACCCTGGAACGCAAAGTGCACTAGGAGGAACACGGATGGGTGTTAGTCAGTAAGAGCCTGACACTTCCTCCCGCTCCACCCAGAGCGGAAGGAGTCATTTGATGATTTCTCATTCATAAAAAAAAAGATCGATGTTCGATTATCCCAGAAGATGGCATCACAGTCGTATTTCAATCATCAACCAAGAAAATCAACCAAGTTATCTCACACCTTTTTGCAACTTAACTACTTCTATTCCCACCATTTCTAAGTATCAATCTGCTGGTTCATTGTTTCGTCCATGATTCATTCACTGGTCGCGATCAATGTCCTTGCATAACAACTACTTTCACTTGGCAACACTGAGATTTATATGCAAATGGCAAGACTTGCACGCGACCGTTAACTGTGTTGCCAGTTAACAAAATATGTTTGAGGGATAAACAAAGCGACGCTTTCCCCTCATTCTGTTTTATGTATAACAATAACGGAACAATCACAGACCTGATACGATTGTTTCACCTGCTTGCTGTATCTAAAAAAATGCCATCTTTCTCATATTATTTTGTAGCGAACTCATTCATTGATAATTTTTTTTTAAGATTATCTGAGGCCCAATTCAATATTGAGTAGGTATAAGATTATTACACAAAATATGGTTTTCCTTATTCCAGAGGGTCGACTGATTTTTAAGCAGCGTTTGCATTCGCTATAACTTTTTTGTGTTTGTACTAAACAATTTTTGGATCGGTTCTACAATTTTTCTACAGCTTCTACTAAATCCTGATAGCAATAGTTTTTCAATTCAAGGGTGGGGCCTTCAATCCTGATGCAAATTACATTCGCATCTCAGCCACAATCTGTCAAAAATGTAAGGAAATTAGAGATTTTTTGCAGACAGATTGCGACTGACAACACTGCTTAAAAATTTGTAGAATTGGCCCTCAGGAATAAGGAAACCTTATTTATTTATTTTTCGTCCGAGTCCGAGGTCCGAAGGCTTTCAAATATTGAGTAGGTAGGTACCTACCTACTCAATATTTGAAAGCCTCAAAAATATTTGCAAAAATACCCATGCGCTGTGGAATAATATACCTACCTACCTACTTGCTCTCGAAATGTAAAAATACGGAATAAGTACCTACAAAAATTGCTGTAATCCTTCTGTAGCTGTTTGCTCGTCAAGTTCCACGGAGGCTAAATCCAGATTTCTAGGATCATGAAAATAGACGTAGTCTTGCGTTCCGGCTATTCAGCTAAAATAAACACAGCTAAAGATTTTAAAAATGATAGTATCTATTTAATCAACCAAGACAAATACACCTTTATTTATCCTTGAATAAATTCATAGTATATGATTATTGATCTTGATATTAAAAATAGAAAACGGGATCCTTACCTACCTTACCATATCATCATAACCGTGGGAATAAAAAACAGGTTTGAAAAGAATGATCTCCATCCTTCTCGAAAGCAAAAACTGCGAAACAATGCTAAAAGGTTTATCTCTGACCATCAAGTTCCTGATAAAAAAGAAAAAAATCTACCTGGCCGGCGCACCGGCTTCGCGCCATAATGACCCAAACTGTCATTCAACCGCGCATGCGCGCAGCGTTCGCACGGCCATCGCGTTTTGCCGCCATATTTGATTTATTCGAAGTGTAAACACAACCGTTTTTGAATTAAAAAAGTGTGTTCAGTGCAAATAGTGATAATGGTGCGTACTTTTAAACTAGTGGGGTGCTTCAAAGTCCCAAAACGTGGCGCCAAAGTGGTTCCAGCGTCGAGTGGTGAGGGAATTTTCACAATCGACATGTCTTCTACCTCCACATTGGATGTTGTCGTAAGTTAATTGCAAAATAATGACCTATTAGGATGCTAAATTAAATTGTTGAACTCATGCTGAGAAACGTTCGGCTTGTTATGACTTTTCGATAGTGGTGTTGTGTCAACTAACAGCTGTTTTAATATGACGTCATTGAATGTAACTTGATCGTAAGTTTATGATAGGTGATTTGGCTGGGCACGGTAATTAAGCAACGAGGTATGACTAACTTATTGAGCTATGCTAACTTGCTATTGGCTACGGAATCAGACCTAAGTTATCTAAGTATTTTTGACGTCATATTTTAGGGTTAACTTAGTTTGGATTTTTATTTTTAGTGTAAATAGTTTATTATGTATTTATTTAACTTGGCTAGTGAACAGTACAAAGTTTTCAGTTATCTAAGTTATATTTAAGTTATGTTTTAAAATTTTACCTTTATACTTTTGGCGAGGAAAGTAGCTCTTATAATCCTACAAAAAATCATATATCCTTAGTTCTCCCTTTATGAAATTCGGTCCCATAATCCGAGATTCTTGCTTTATTATAATCAGCAAGGTCTATTTATAATAGGCTCCTTGCCTATCGAGGTGACGCTGAAATCATAACAACATTAATCGTTACAGCATAGATAGATAGATAGATAGATAGATAAAACATTTATTTGATACAAGTAAAGAAACACGGCACACAAAAGAGTTACACAAATTATGAAAAGTATGCAAATATTTGAAAAAACAAACAAAGGAAAAAAACAGAGTACCATGATTACAGTAGGTCTGTATGGCAATCTGTGGCAGAAGTGCCAAACTACCTTCCTACATAAATATAATTATTTGAAAATGACAAAAGAAAAAAGAAAAAAAATATGATCTTGTGCGGTGCGTGTCTCCAAGTTGCACCAAATGGGAGTCCAGCTCAGCATGTGCCAGGCAAATGTACCTGACGCTGGTATTCTGCTGGATCCTTATAGTGACATACGGACGTCGAGCAGATACAGTTAGAAAACGAGAAAAGTGAAAAAGTGAGTAGTGGTTTTGCATTGAGTAACTGTTTGGTGAGTGTATTCACATTATTTTGTACTATTATATGTAATATTAATAGACATAATCATATCAATTAAGTAAAAGGAATTATATTGATATGATTGTGTGTAAAAAAGTTACAATTAAAGTAAGCGATTGTAAAAGATAGGCTGTGATATACTGTGTTTACAAGATGTTTTGCTTTTTTCCACAGACCTGCGGCGGGTACCCACTGCCAAACTTAAATTAACGACGTGCATGGCATGACTTTGTCAATAAAACCACCAAATCATGTGACTGGTTGTCCATCAACTAGAGGCTTGAAAGTACTACTACAATAGCTTGCATTAATATAGATGTTCGCTAAAAAGCCTGCTTTTTCTGGCTCCCTCCAGGGTTGAATCTATCTCTGTATCAAAACTCATCAACATCGATTCAACGACTTCGGCGTGAAAGCCCATAAACAAATACTAACTATCGCCTTTATTTATTGGTAAGGATGCGACAAAATTGTAGATGCTGCCTCAGTGTTACTAGCTACGTTATATCTACACCCTGAATGATTTGACAGGTGGTTATTCCACCTTTATACCGGCACTTATCCAGTTAGACAGGTAGGTACTCGAGTTTACTAGAAATTTTTCCTCATGTAATGCAGCTTATGCAGCTACTAGTACAATATTGCGGGAACTGCCGTCTTTGACATTCTTAAGGCTGAGTCGTAGTTTTGTGACATAAACATGAAGACTCATTATGTCGTAGGAAATTGTGCAATTATTGGAACATCAGTACAATTTGTTCTATATTTCTCACAAAAAAATATTAAAATTCAAACACAACAGGACAGCTTAACCCACAATTGGTTCTTAAACAGTAAACCTCAGTGTGACTTATAGAGTTAGATAAGTGCACAACAAAAACTTAAAATCCAGTACAACTAAATAATATAAGTACCTTTCTCGAAGCTCTTTTATATCAATCTTCAATATCATAATTATCATACCAATAGGAAACATAAATACCTGACCAGCTTAAAGACAGTAAGGTTCTACCATCAAGAAACCGCAATAACATTTAATCCTTAGACTAGTTTCTAATCTGTAATTTAACATTTCTCATTTGCAACGAACAGTTTCTCTTTTCGTAACTATTCAGCGGCCCGCAGCTTTAAATATTTGCATTTACTATTCAGCCAGTTAGAGAAAGTTGGCATTGTGTTTGAAGGCTAAAAACACAAAATAAGTTAAGTTCAATGCTCCTGGAGCAGTTTTAAAATTAAGAGGACCAAGCTCTGGCCACAGCCTCTTTCAAGTAAGAACTCATGAGAATATCTAGAAACTGTATGACATCATTTTTATCATCCGCAGACTGGCTTTTCCCGCCCTATCTTTTCTTGTACCAACCCCAACGCTCTTGTCCCAACTTCATCTAGGTGCTATCCGTGATGTTAATAAGTAATTTCGTCTGGCTATCTCACCGTCGAACGGCACATTCTTTTCTGTTCCTTGGGGAGTCCAAGGAACTTCTTCTTTTCTGTTCCTTGGGGACCAAGGAACTTCTCCTTCTTGTTCTCCCTCTCTGCTCACTCCATCTGTGGACATCGCGTCGTGCAAGGTGACCTGCTCAACTCCATTTGAGTTTCACAACTCATTTTCCGATACACCTTCGTACGTATTATTGCATAAACATCATCAACAAAACATAATTTGATGTCACCTTGGAACGGCAAACTACCCAAACAGTCGTAATACAGGTAAGAACGTTAAGCATTTGGTGCCATCCAAGATCAAATTTGAAAGCTGAAGTAGTATTCGTTTCCAGGATTATTCAGCAGCTCAGCCCAATCATTTGCATAATGATTAGGAAATTGTGCCCGAGACACGTAAGTGTAGGCACAAGTGGGCTGATTATGCTAATTAAATTCGTCTTACACTTAAATCCTTACATGTGTTACAAAACATGCGTTATTGTGATAGTGATCAGTATCAGTATCCTAACTAGATATCGACCTGACTTTCTGTCTGTTTGGTTTAAAAGTTGACTTGAAGTATTAAAAATAATTTTACGGATTCTAAAACTGCAGTGCGTACAATATTTTCAATTTACATATAATCGAGACCTATTGCAATAAAGGTCATAATCTAAATATTGTGTTGAAATATCCTACCATGATATTATGCTCTAGCTCACAACAATTGCCATGTTCTAGATTTTAGACATTAGTGTAAATTAGTCCATGAGTAACAGTGTCCAAAATGTATTAATTTTCTCACAATTCGGTTAATTGCCTCGCTTTGTTGCAGATCCACATAATTAATTATAACTATCGCAATATTAGGAAACGGAACGTTATTTTCCTCATTTTTTTCCCGATCATCCAAAATCAAATATCCTTGTTTTTCGTCCCTGTTATCAAAATTCTCATTCACAGAACAATCTTATTTAATTGTTTACTACAACCTAAATATAGAGTTTTATCTCCTTTCGAAGATATGTTTCGCAAGTTTCGCGTTAATTTATAATACCTATACAAATCGCATTTATGTGACAGAGTTATTGAATTTTGCTGATAACATGCGAACCTATGTAGCACTAATTGATTCTGTTGGTGCAAAATATATTATGTATATTTAAGACATCATATGTCATGCAACTCAATACATTATCGAGCCTGTATGCTTGCTGTTTTGTCTGTACTATGAATAAGAGCACTGTTCTACTTTTCATGCAGCTTTACTGTGTTCCCAAATGCAAGCTTTCGCTTTGTCTAAAGGACAGTTTGTTGTGTCTAACCAACCTTATTTCTTCGGTGCATTGTTGCAATGCAGGTCATGTAGATATTTCCTGCTCTTGCTTTGTTTATGTCCAATTCTAATATCCAAAACCGTCAGCTTAGTTTACCCTTTACTGATGCTTTATTTGGTTATCTATGTCAAGTAAAACGTAAAGGCTCTTTCATCATTTAAAAACTTCACCATTTCATAGATAGTTTTAGCATTAATAGTCACAAAGAAGCAAGAAATCTTCTAGGCTTTACCAATATCGTTTGAGAAAGGCATAGAGACCCAATCAAAACGTGTGAACTATGATTGATTTTATAGATACTAGAGCTTCTCCCATTATATTCTTCTTAGAAACCCAAGTCTATATTGAAGCGAGTGAGGGTGAAAGCGATGTTAATGATCTTAGGAAATGAGCTGTCATTCGTAATGAGCTGTTGTGATCGATACGTTTATATTATTGATTTTATTTTATATATTGATTGATTATTGCACACAGCTGTAGGTGGTGATAAGTATGTATCGAGGACAGTTGACCTTCATAAGTGTTTGTATCGTTTGTGTGGTCGGCTGGACATGGTCATTCCTCTAATGCAATTAATGTTGTTTTTATGGTAGCAGAATTATCAGAAGCCCTAAGGTTTACAGAAACGGTCTAAATTTGGATATCGGAATTGCCTCTGGTATCCGATTGGTCTGATGAGGGCCAATTCTACTAATCTTTAAGCAACGTCCGCATTCGCATCTCAGTTGCAATCTGTCAAAAAAGTCTCAATTATCGTACATTTTTGTCAAATTGCGACTTACATACGAATGTGAACGTTGCTATAAAATTGAGTAGATGTGGCACGATGTCAGCCGCTACGTGCATTTTACTCTGATTATCAATATAACATAATTATTTGTATTTCGAATAATTTCGATATATTATACGTGTGGCAGTTGAATAATTTTACAAGTTCTCTCTGTTTGGCTCTTTGGCACAGATTATGACGCATGTGTCTTTCGCAAAAGACTTTTCAAAGTGTGGTTTTATCAACTTTTCTAGCATCATCTGTCACTGTATTTTTTTTCTAACTCTGTCCAAGCTCAGGCAGGCAAGTCAAAGATATGTATTTTTATCTTAGGTTATTCAATTTATAAAAGCAGTTTGCAGTTGTAATTCATTTTATCTTATCTTTTCTGTTTGGGGTGCACTTAACATACAAATAGTGGACTGATGCAAGATTTGTGTACATCATCTTGTAAAAAATTGTATCCTGATAACGACATAGGCAGAGATTATATTTTTGTCAGAAATGTATGTTTTTTTTTTTTAAAAAACGTTGCCCCACTAGGAATTTCTCCTGTGTCGTGGGTGCGTTTACAAACATACAAAGTCACATACTATACACAAACAGCCAGGCCCGGAACAACTATCTGTAGGCCATACAAATATTTGTTCCGTGCGGGAATCGAACCTGCGACACATAACGCAGCAGTCGATCGCTCAACCACTGCGCCAACCGTGTCGTCTATAGTAGATTCCAGATAAATGTGCAATAACGGTCATTGAACCACATACATTTATTGACTTTCTTAAAATCAAAAACAGAAATAAAGACTTAGAGCAGTCCTGAATCTACTTCTATCGTGATCCTTTATGTTCTCTAGTAATGTAAAATGGTTCATAATGTATTGTTCGGGTATCTATGATATGTATGTATGGTATGATATTAGGGAAAGGTCAATGTACTTTATTGCAAGTTTATCTGGCACGAAGTATAGTGTATTATGGGCTAATGATCCAGCAAAAGATTAGCTTGTGTTTTGCCTCACAACCATGTCTCAGTATGTAAACGGTAATAATTACAATATCTACATACTCGTAATATAGTCTACGCACAAATGCATTACTTAAAAGAAAAAAAAAACATTTATCACAAATTACTTCGACCGTTGCATGTTTCAAAACAAGCCTACTAAATTTAAAATAAACACGTTCGAGTCTTGCTCTTATGCTAACAGGACTTTTAAAATAAACCGTATTATACTTACCTGGGTGTTAAATGGTCTATTTTACGCTGTTCTCTGTTAAGTCTTATCTTGATTGACGTAAGGTTTGGATTAGAATGTGTGGTAATCAAAGGCTTTGTAGGAAATTCCTCGAATGGTTTGGTATTGGGAATTCCTTTGTGGATGTTTCATAGCCTGAGGCATTATTGTAAAGGTAGACGCTTTGCGGTAGTACAGTGGTTATTTAAATAAAATAGTCACGTACAAAAACATAAATAGTTGGCTACAAGACGTACCTAATTGATTCAGAGAATGACGTATTTCCTTTAGGAAAAAATGGTATAAATGCTCATGTTATTTTCGGACGGGGATTTCTTAAATGTTTTTAGTATACTGTGCAGAGATTTGTCAGCTGAGGAAATGCGTAAGCTTGCGGTCTTTCCCTTTTACTGAAACAGTGAAAAACCAAAGATAATGAAAGGTCGCGAATGAATATATATACATAGGTCTCTAGCTTCCTTTTAATCATGATGCAGCCCAAACTCTTGAGTTTCCAGCTAATCAGTTGGGGGAGTAGCGTGCTCCTAGTGGCTTAGATATACCAATGTTCTTAGTCCTTATAAAGGAAACTTTCTCCACTCCACTCGACACATTCAATAAAAAAAAATCGTGCTAATTCATATTCTTTTTTATAAGTATGGAAAATCTTCAAATGTATTCTTCCGCTCTGGGTGGAGCGGGAGGGAGTGTCAGACTCTTACTGACTATAACCCATCCGTGTTCCTCCTAATGCCCTTTGCGTTCCAGGGCCGCGGTAACTCTTTCGAACTAATTCCGTAACCCTGGCAGAATTTAATTTGTCTGAGGGAGGCTCCGTCGAGTGGAGGAAATTGTTGAAATTGTATGAGCCTAATCAACAACCTTGGTGGGATAGAAGTGGCAGTAAAATTAGAGCTACAGGGAGTGTCTTAATATCCGGTAATATCCGGTATTAACTAATTCAAGCTGCAACTAATGCAATCTATTAAACCGTTTTTCTTACATTCTATTAAAGATCAAAGTCCACTTTAATAAGCAAGTTATTACTAAAAGGAAACCGCTCAGCTTACTAAGCGATGATCCAGCAATTTGCTCGGCAATCTTCGTAAAGCCTACTAGATCATTATGGGAGCTGGTTCTACCGACGCACGCGGCGCCAATGTTAGCGGTATCGGTAAGCTAATGATAGGCTTCGGAGTAAATAGTGCCTTAGAAGTCGCTTCTTAGATCATGGGAAAGAAAATGGAGTATGTTCCATGAATTCGTTTAAGGTTTAAGTTTGCTAGCAGTTTTAATCTGAAACTTGCTTCTGCTCGCGTGTGAAGTGTTTTAATATGCCAAAGGTATTACACCCTGGATGAAAATTATCCTTCCGGTCAAAGTCAAATCATTGATTAAAAATAAACCATTTAAGTACAGATAATTTTGAATTGTCTAAGTCAAAACATGAAGCTATTTGCACGTTCCATAGCGTAGATCTCTATGGAGAAGAACGTGCAAGAAACTCCACGAACTCTTTTAAACTATTTAATGTTTTACAAAAATCTTGGTTACATTAGGTAACCTCGTTGCTTCTATATCGGAGAACAATGTTAAAAAGAAAAAAACAATTATAAGTACAAAATAGTCTCCACTGATTGCGCCCGTTCACAAACATAACGCGTGCATCAGCACCATTCAGTTCAACCATTTTGAAGGGAACTGCATGATCCGATACACAGGTCATGGTCTACCAGTGTGCCAAGGTTTATTAAATTCTGTTCAGTGGTTTGGACGTGAAGTCCTAACAGTCCAGACAAACACACCTTGGCGTTTTTTATATTACTAGCTTCTGCGACCACGAAGGAGTTGGCAGGATGACTTAGATGGCTTCCTTAGGAATAGGAAACATGTGGCGTAGAACCGGGAATAATGTAAAGAATTGAGAGATACTCTTTCCCAGCAATGGAACAATTATAGGCTAGCTATGCTATAACAATAGTAATAACACAGTGTACAGTTTCCTTAGCAACAAGCCTGTTTAATTATTTACGTTCCTTCATTAACACAGGCACCAATTAATTCACTGCTGTGAAAATATTACGCATTATTATTAAGGACATGGTGGCAACATTTCCCACAGGATAAACATCATTTCCGAATGAACGTCAGACGTCAAACACTTGCACGCAAATACGCACGAAAAAAACATTTTACATGGCATGGAAACGAACGGCCTGACTCTGAATCTAAAACGAAGAAATTGCTAAACTAGATGAACTAAAAGTAAAGATCCTTTGGGAGGTTGCCAAGGGATTCACAATTTGTACGTTTTCAACTAATATATCGTTAAGAAAATTTGGATTAGGTTTATAATTTTGCATGCTATAATAATTTATTTTCTTTCTTTTCTTTAAAGTATAAAAAGATGGCCGTCTGCCTCTGCCACGTAGTAACCAAATGAATTTCCAAGACAAAATGCTGAATTAAAAAACCGACCAAGTGCGAGTTGGACTCGCCCGCAAAGGTTTCCTAACGATATATTGTAACACGGCACAATTTTTTTTTTTGTTATAATTTATTCCCCATTACTGCCACATACGCTAAATTTATTTATTTACATCACGCCTCCGTGTTTGGGTCACAGAAGTTAACATGTGTAGCAAACAACGGAATCAGTCTAGTAGATTCGGAATAAACAAGACGAGCAGACACACGAGTAATACTTGTTTTTATTTCATAGCAGACGTTCGGAACCATGATAAACTAAACGCTATAAAGACTGCCCTCTGCCCCACCCGGCTGGAATTAAATCACTATAATAATGGTGAAACAACTCACGTTTTACTCTAATACGATTATCCCATAAAACCACAATGCTGAAGAGTTGAATCAAATGCCTAAACAAAACTAACAACATCACAATAGACCATGCAGTGGGTCATCGCTTCCTGCCATTCATTCCTAACACAAATGTTCTCGACGTGTTTTGCTCCGTAACAGATGTGTTTCACTAGAATAATTTCAAAGGTCATTTAAATAATTACGATACGAATGCATTATCTGACGTGGACAGTGTTTTATTAAATGGAGCAGTTGATGTTCGTGAGCAGCAGGTTCAAGGTTCAGTGCGAGAGATATATTTTTAATCAACATAGTTCTACTGAATACGAGGTCCTGGATTTGATTACCTAGTCGAAAGATAGAGAAAAAGAGAAAAAATATCAGCAAAGCTTCGAGGATTTTTCATGTATTATTACAGCAACCGATAATCTAAAAGTTCTGCATCTTTACAAATTGTAGAAAGCGGTCGGTGACTCGAAAATTTGAGCTCCCAAATTAATGCTTTTACTTATACCAGCAATTCCGGAGTTTCAACTTGCAACAATGAAGAAAAATTGCTACATTAAAAACCCCATAATTCAAGCCATAATTTACTTGAAATTCTCTGGTTCCACTTGAGAGGAAAATTGCGCCTTCGAGGTCATTGGCCGTTGGTTATGGGATTTATGGAGGAACTTGAGAAGTTGCGGCTCACCACACTGATTTGACACGCAGATATAAAACTTAGTGACAATGCATTTGTCTTACCCGCATTGGTACTTATTTGCAGATGTTTATAGTATTGCACTATTCCCAATCCTACTTCCTAAATTTTCTGAGGACTTATGTTTGTTACTCTTTTACGCAAAAACTTCTGAACGAATTTCATGAGACTAAACAGTAATATCGTATGTTCACATCTGAATAATACAAAGCCTATATTTTATAAAAGGGGGAAGTACTAATACCATGCTGGCAGAAACTCGTTTTATACATATTTTGATAATTAAAAATACATTCAATTCTGCAAACTGACGCTTCCCATCGACAGCTCACTACAAAGTCGTGGGTGACACTATAACACCCATCACGATATACCGAGATACAGGTACATAAATACAGAACGTGACTCCAAACGTTGGACGTGAAACCACAGCTATACACTAGGGTGTACTAAACAGAAGTCAAGTTATTGCTACCATTGGATTTATACAAACTACTGCACACATAAACACGCTATTGTTCTAAGTTACTGATAGTTTACACGTAGTTGAAGTGCTGTATCATTTTTGTTTTGACGTATTCAGGCTTTGAGACTGTTTCTCAGTCCGTTAGAATAGACAGGGTTAAACAGAAAATAAAAAATTGTCCAGGCAAGCACTTTCTTAGAAACAGTAATTAATTTCATCACCACAGCTTGCAGCTCTCAAAACGGTTAAGTAGGTACAACATCGTGAGGAGTAGCATCGTATTGTGTATCCGCACTTGCTTTGTGTATTGAATTGTAGCCCATTGCCACCTATAGAGAGATGATCAGTTATATCAGCCGGCCGATTCTGTTGACATCTCACGGTGTACACCTAGGCGCAGTGAACGACAAGTGAGCTGTCATTCCATCTTATTTATATGGTTTGACAACTCACCCGTCGTACAGCTAGCCCAAGTGTTCACTTCGACATGTTTACAGAATCGCACTGTAGGTACTAATCCCTACTCCCTACTATGGCGTGCCAATGCCATCTTGATTCTTTTGTAAAAAAGGGATAGTGCTATTCATCCTATATAGCTTCGACTCTCTCTATATCTCATAGTAAGGGGCTGTTATTTGGCCGAAGCAAACCTTAAGCTTAAGAGGGCCCTTCCCGGTTCGTCTATCGTCAACGCGAGCTTGGTTGAAAAGCTTGTTGTTTCATCCAGTGCAATGTGTTTGACTAAGAAGAAAGTGAGAACGCGATAACATTGAACGAAAATAGTGTTCGAAAATTTCATAAATCTAGTTCCAGGAAATACGTGTTTTTGAATGAGCCCTACAAGTTTGTAAAATTAATATTATTTATTTAGAATTTCAATTACATGCGCAAGGTTTCTATCAAGATGTTTTTTTTAGTTTTACAATTAATGAGTACATTATGAACGGCCAAAGTTCAGGTAAAATTTGTGCAAAATGCAGATTTTTGGAGGCTTATACTGAATTTGTTTCTCCAAATTTTTATTTCTTGCTTTAATAGAAACCTAGATATAGTGCACAAGATACCTATTATTTCAAAAAAATCAAAGATAGTAATTGTGTTACAACGGCATAATCACGTACGAGCATTTGTATGAAAAGTATGACGGGTTGGCCGCCCTTAAATCTGATATTCACACGACACTCAAAATTAGAGTACCTATTGTTGCGCCAATTCAACATTTGTTATGAATAAGATTGAAAACGGTATGCAGACAAATCAGTAATGTGTTTGAAAACATGAAAACTTATTTTGAAGAATTTCACAATGAAGAGTAGCCGTTATGTATTTACTAGGCACCTCACCTTACGCCAAAGAAGATGGCAGCAGTACACATTGTTAACATCATTATTATTGTGGCGAGTTCCCAACTCATCATGCATCATCATTTTAACATACTTGGCAAATAATTGTTATGTTTTATTTATGAGGATCTTGAGTTTTAGCATTATTGCTATCAATTTTTCATAATCATCCTAGTGTTTGATGCATGTGGCTAAAACTTTTTTTCTTTGTAACACTTACTAGCACTTTCAGCGGTCTTGTGACCCTTATGCAAACCGTATCCACTACAGTGTATTCAACAGTGGCAATTTTGTATCATGCTGCTAACTTGTGCAAAACCTTTAGCATCATTATCTCCATAATCTCAATGTTTGTCTGTCTGTTTGTAACCTTTTCACGCCTTAAGATCTTAACGAAATTTGATGAAACAGTGACAGCGAGGCTATGTCCTGGATTAAGATATAATAATTATTTTTATCTCGGTAGTATGTTCTATTGAGATAATTTCTATTTCTCAAGCGAGCGAAAGCGCTAGCAGAGTTAGTATTAGTATTATAGAGTTAGTTATTAGAGTTAGTATTTATAGTTAGTTATTAAACGCACACTATGCAGGCAAGCATATTATAAGTTAGGGGAGTATATTGAAGATAAAAATGCTTGGCTCAATGCTGGTCCTGCTCCACAACGCCACTAGGTAACCACTAAGGACTCAAAGTAATCTGTTAGCATTTCGTAACATTGTTGGACCGGCTGAAGATTGTAAGAATGCAAATCTTTTTCATTGTATAGACTCAACTTATTTAGTGTTGTATAATTTCATGCACATGTGTGAGTACTGTGTACCTTTGAACTATAATGATCATTTTGGGCAGGTCTTTGACTTGGAATGTACGCTGGCGATTGGGGATGTCATGCTCACTCAAAAGTCTGGCTGATGGTGGCGCAAGCGTTGGATCATTTGGCTCCCTTAAAAATGGTTGAGCCGAATGGTGCTAGCGTATGCGTCATGTTCGTGAACGGGCGCCGTCAGCTGAGACTGGTCATCTCTCGGCTGCCATGGTTTATTTTAATTGTTGCTTTTTTACTCCGGACTCTTTTATCCTGTACGTCTTTTACATCGTTCTCACATATATGTATAATTTCAATATGAATGATGTAACCATAATTTTGTAACAAAATATTATTTTTAAAAGAGTGTCCATGGAGTTTCTTGTACGTTCTTCTCCATAGAGATCTACGCTTTGGAACGTGCAAATAGCTTCATCTTTTTGACCGACCGACCTTGACAATTCAAAAGTGCCTGTAAATGGTCTAATTGAAATAAATGCTTTGACTTTTTTTTTTACTTTTTTAAAAAAGTCATATAAATGAATCTTTATTCGACTCATGCTTGTCATCGGATTCTTTAACAACACCATCAAAAATCCTTACCTTAAAAGCATTTTCGTTTAAAACATCTTCATTCATCACTCATACATAGACATAAATCTTCACCAAAACTCAAATAGTTTCCAAGTAAAAACTGTTCGTTTACGGAAACATCGTGTAAGGGGACCGATATGTTTGAGTGTAGTATGAGTCATCGGAACTCGAGGCTCTGGTCGGTAGCGGTGTGTGTTTAACCTGGCGTTATCATTAAAATATGTTTTGAATGTTTTAAAATGTGTGGATGGAATAACAATATTGAGGTGACGTTAACAAAAACTGAGAAAGCCTCTTGATTGTTTTACATAGATTATAATTATTATTTCGTGATATGGATTTTTTGAGGGAAATATTGGAACGAATGGGTTTTTTTTTCTTAACTTTATCGTCATAAGTTTTGATCTTTGTCATTGATGTCCATTTCTACAACTTTTACCTGTAATTCTTTTCCCATTTCGGCTATTTTTCCTCCTCTGATTATACTTACTCTCTCGCTACTTATATAATATAATTTTATCTTCCAAGACCTGTAACGAAAAATTTGCTCAAAAGATGGAAAAGGTCATTAACAAGCGATGACACTAATGTGCTAATTTATAGATCCAATAAAACGCTTAATGTAGACTCGTCATGTAGACAAACTGATAACCACATTTATAAACAATATCGTATTTATAAGATTTTATAGAGAGATTTATTGAAATGTCATATTAAATGACACAAAACTTAGTAATTTAGATGAATATTTAGATATGGTTGTTTAAATATACCTATAAAGGTGAATGCAAAAATTATGAATATTCCTACTGAGAAATTCCGGTCTGCTCTTTTCAGAGTAGCATCTGCCAGGTCTATGTATTGGTAGCCGATTGCCTGACCTGATTATGAATTTCGACAGTTCTCTTTCTTGGTGTCCGTCTTCAACTGCACCCCATGAGGCAACGTGCCTAACCTCTTCAATAGTATCCTTCTTTATCTGAGTTAAGCTGTACAACTTTAGCTCAGTCTTTCTCTCCCCCTCGTACATAAATCAAATCATGTGATTATTTTGCATATACTGCTACTATATACAGGCCTTTTGTTCCATGTTTGTTGGGGTCGGAATTAAACGTTTTCTTCTTTCATTCTCCCCTATTAACACAATTGCCTCTTAACTTCATATTCATTGCGTTTTCCTCCAAGCTTCGCAAACTCTGATTTCTAATTCTCTGCCGTCAAAAGTGACGAGGTGCGAACGTTAACAAGGTGTTAATTATCAGCAGTTTACGACTTAGTTATGTTTATTACTACTAATTGAGTGAGTTTTCAATCTACGTCAGTTTCTAGACAGTAACCGAGATAGTTTCGTTTGATAGACATGCTAAAAGACTGTGATTTACAGCCTTAATATTATGTTGCTTGCTTTCTTTATTTCTACGGGAGATGAGCAGAGAAGATAAGGTTGTCGTTGAAACGGTACTTGCTTATTAGGTTTCACTTGAATGTAGGTTTATTGAAATGATAATTTGTAGAGATATGTATAACTAAAGCCGCGTATCCACTATTACACGCGCGACATGATGCACAACATGTTGCGCTTCATGTTTAACGGCAACGAGCAACTTTTATTTAGTAACATTGTCACTGTTATTGTACGCGCCTGCTGGCAACGTCTCGCGTTGTTGTGCAACGTTGCTGAACAACTTGGGCGTCACGCGTTGCGCGTCAAATGTTGCCTAGTGGAAGCAAGTGTTCGGTAAGTGAAACCGAACCATAACCGAGTGAACCGTAGTGAAAAGGTTAGTAATTCCAGCTAGTTTAGCAGCCAGGGTTGTTAAATTTGTTCTTAAGAATCACCGCGGCCCGGGAACGCAAAGGGCGTTAGAAGGAGCACGGACGGGTTTTAGTAAGTAGGAGTCTAACACTCAGTTCCTTAAAAAAAGCGGTTGTTTAACATTGACACACCACTATCGTGGCGATAAGTTCTCTCTTTGAGGAGTGGCTTCAAAATGCCCTTCGTAAGTCAGTAAATCTGTTACTTTAGCGGGACCCAACTACTCAGAGTACGACTTCCTCAAGCTTCGTCATATAAGTGTAGGCACTTTCTTGAAATAAATTATCAGCAACTCAGGGTTTTGCTGCCAAGGTGCCTTACATGTGACTCACGAATCCAGTGACAAAATCAGCTCGAAACCAGATTTGGTCAACATGATTTGATTCACCAAATCAGCTCCAGTCATGAATGACTTGCCAACAATGGACTATCTTGTACCAAGAATTATAGAAAGATTAATTTCTCAGAAATGAACTTGCTTTCTAATCCTTATTAGTTTATCAAGATAAAGAACATTTTGCTGTGGAGTCGAGACAGAACTGGTTGCTGGAACCGGTCGATCATTGCCAAGTGCCAACTAGTGTAGATGCGTAGCAAATACTTATTCTTTAATAGCTTCGTATAAGCTTGATTGAGGCAGTACTTTGTTATGGATGGGTGTATTATGTAAATACTGTTTATTCAGTACAGTAATACTGAGTATTCAGAGGGTCTACTCTCTAAGCCTGAAGTCTGTAGTTTTGGCCTTAGTGTCGTGCGTTTTCTACTCACCTACGAACTTACAATTAGTCCCGAACCAGAACCAAGAAAGCTCGGGTTTGGGACAAATCGTAAGTCCGTAGGTGATACAAAGTAGAAATCGCCCTACACTAAGGCCGAAACTACGGACTTCGGGCTTAGAGAGTAGGCCCCCTGAACCTATTGACGATAACTCATTTTTAAATAGTTCTGCATTGGGAGTGAGATATTGAAGGAGTTTGGAGATCGAGGCATAGATCAGCTCATATAGGCGTGCCAAAATGCGAATGAAAGTGAATTAAGAATGTCAATAAATGCAGGTGGGTCGATGACCGTTATTGCAAATTTATTTGGCGCATAACATAGGATATATTACCTATAAGGAACTGTCGAACTGTTCCCCACTGAAACCGGCGTGATTTTAATTATTTTTAATAGTCTGATATATGACTACCTACTATTGACTACTTATACTTACATGGGTATTACAACCAGTACCTAACCCTCAAACGAATACACGTGTGACTATCACAATAAGCCGAATCAGCTTTATCATTTAACAATGCAGCATCATAAAAAGTATATTGTATAATCGTTCCGTGGAACTGTCATCCCCTTTTGAAATTACCTGTCGTCAAGGGACATGAGTCTTTTCCTGTTTGTTATTATGAAACTATGATTAAATCTCGACTCATGCATATGATGATTAGTTTTATTGAAGCAGTTATGTTTATCGTGGTACATTTGACCTTAACATTTAAAGGCTTCGTACTTTCAATGCTTGTCTACATTGGAGAAACGATGCGTCAAAAGTAAAACAAATCGAAATTCGCGCAGATTATTTGCAGAGATACTAAAGCCTTGTTTGATTCTTCTGACTATAATGACTTTGCCTAATCTGAGATGAAGTCACGCGCGATCTTTAGTATCTACATTATTACTTAAAAGTGGCAAATCGTATTCGTTAATTTAATGGTTGTCTGTGATTTTTAAGGCTCCGTAACCAAAGGGTAAAAACGGAACCCTACTACTAAGACTCCGCTGTCCGTCTGTCTGTCTGTCCGTCGGTCTGTCACCAGATTGTATCTCATGAACCGTGATAGCTAGACAGTTGAAATTTTCACAGATGATGTATTTCTATTGCCGCTTTAACAACACATACTAAAAACAGAATAAAATAAATATTTAAGTGGCGCTCCCATACAACAAACGTGAATGTCTTGCCGTCTTTTACAGGTACGGAACTCTTTGTGCGCGAGCCCGACTCGCACTTGGTCGGTTTTTAAATTTTACCAAAGAATCATCATTCTCTTCCCCCTTATCACAATTTACTTGAGTTCAGCGCATCATGTCTTTTTCCATATTATTCTTAAAGTCGCCATCCCCGTAGCAAAAGACTAACGTCACAAAAAATATCTACCTGTTCATATCAAAAGTCGTTATTTTATTTTTATTTTCAACGGTTTTAATACCGTCTCTACTAGAGACGTAGTATAATTAAAATTGGTCCAACATCGAAGGCCAAAGGAAGCTGGGGCAAAAACCAGTTAGTATTGAAATAACCAGACGTCAACCTCGAATAACAGCTTGTTCAAAAGGTGTTCCATATTTATGATTATTCATAATCGTTCGTGGAACTGGCCAAAAGGTAGACGAAGTAGATTATTTTGATTAGTTTAGGTCGTTAAATAATTTTGAACTGATTTTGTCTCACGATGGGGAAGACGTTTCCACGGAAAAGGATGACTTGGTTTTAGTGACTTACCATAGTTTGGTGACAATTTTTTTGATGTGTCATGGTCGCATAGGCACAATTCGGCACAAAGTATTCGCCAAGAATGATCCTTTTTAACAGACTTCAAAAAAAAAAACCGACTTCAAAAACACTACAAAGATCAAAATAACTTTAATTTCGGAAGTCGGTGTTTTTGGTAGCTTCTTCGTTATTTGACACCGACTTCCGAAATTAAAGTAATTTTGATCTTTGTAGTTTTTGGAAGTCGGTTTTTTTTTGTGAAAAAGTTTTTTATTTTTCACTTTTTAGTGGTACCCCACACCTAACACCACTGAAAAGTCACAGGAAAGTAAAAATATACAATTTCGTGTACCTACATGGATGATTTTTCCACATATTTTTTCCAGCTATTTGGATTTAAAAACCAAATTACTGAACCGATTTTGATAAAATTTCAATGGGACCATTTGGGAAGTAAGAATTTTTCAAATCGGTTGGCAAGCGACGGAGTTATGCCCGAATAAACATAAAAAAAAAAAATACAAACATCCGAATTGAGAACCTCCTCCTTTTTTAGAAGTCGGTTAAAAAGAGGAGGTTCTCAATTCAACTATTTTTTATTGTATGTTTGTTCAGCCCCCCCAATTGTCAACTGATTTTGATTTTGGAAGTCAGTGTCAAAAAACGAAGAAAAAACCAAAAACACCTAAGTACATCCGAAATTAAACTTATTTTATACTTAGTGTATTTTTATTTCGAAGGTTGCATTTTTTTGTAAAAAAGTTTTGTTAGCTCAGCTTTTGATAACTTAAAGATGTCTCGATAGTTTTGCTAGACTTTTGGGATGCTATGCAATGCTGGATTTACACTTTCCATTAGCACCAGCTGACTCGAATCCCACACTAGATCTGCTTGTTTTTTCTAGTTATTACCCAAGTTTTATCCTTCTTAACGCTTATCTGCCCACGCCATAGTAGTGTTACATTGTTACTCATGATTTCAGTTATGTAATAAAACACCTTCCTACTGTTATTTTCTTGTTAGTGCGTGAAAATTATGTTTATTATTCTGACCATGGCCTTAGACTAGCCTAGGTGAGTGACCAGATAGTTTGTATTAACAAATTGAGAGTTTGAGACCCTCGCGTTTTCTGTGAAAGGGTGGTAGGTACACTTTGATGTTGCGGAATTTGTTCGAAAGAGTCACCGTGGCCCTGGAACGCAAAGGGCAATAGGGAACACGGATGGGTTTTAGTCAGTAAGAGTCTGACACTCCCTTCCGCTCCACCCCGAGCGGAAGAAGTCATTTGATGATTTCCCATCCTTTAAAATAAAAAAGGGACACTTTGATAGAGTATCGGATCAGCTCGGGATACTACTGTTTGAGTGAAGGAGCGGTGCACAGGACCAGTCGATGGGCGCGAAATCTCGATGACGGTGATGGTATTTGGATAACCCATTTGTTTATTTTTTGACGTTTTTTTTCAACTCACCGCGATGTCTGAGTAATGTAACTGCTATAGTAATTGGCCACGCTATAGTAACTGGCCACTCACAACAAAAGAGGTAGAAACAAGGTAATGGAAGCAGGCCCATGAATGTCCGCTCAAGCACCGGCAACACACCGGTGTGCGCCGAATTAATCGCGAATTTAATATTTATTTGCCAATTACATAAGATTTATTTTTTATTTGGGAATTTTCACATGTCGGGGTCGCAGCGGTTAAGGACAGAAAATATTCCTGTATCAGATACTGAAATATTTTTTGTGAATTACCTTGTTTGTACCTCTTTTGTTATGAGTGGCCAGTTACTATAGCATGGCCAATTACTATAGCAGTCACCCTATGAAGCTCCTGAAATATCTACTATCAGATGCGTGATTTTGCAGACATGTAACTTTTTAATTAACTTGGATTAGTTGGTTTGATTCTTAGTCATACAAAATACCTATAACGTTTGAAATAGTTTATAATGTGTGCAATCCGCAAGCGAGCACCAATAATACCCCACTAATTTCAATCTTGTTAATACAGTTTTCGTCACGAAACCAATCAAGAATTAGGTTTAAAGATCGTAAATGTTAACTGGCAGGTTATATTTAACTTATTTATGAGTAGGCAATGTTTCTCGTTTGTATAGTATGCCGATAACCTAGTTAGGTGCGTGTTGATTGCGTTTAGAGCACTATAAAATTGTTAGTAGGGCTAGGAATAGTACAGTCTATCTTGTTAGTGTCGAAATTGAGAGGTAAATCTAGATTTACTGTCTATAGTTTCACGTGCGATCGTAGCGCTTCTTCCTCTTCTAGATCTGTGTACCAAGGTATACTTCTTAGTAAGCGGGTTGAGCCAGCATTTGGTCACAAATTCTGTAACCTTATCGGTAATAATTGATTCGACCCCAAATGGATGGAATGGAGAGGACTGATCGACAATGAATGCCCATAGGACTGGTTCCTTGTTTGGCCAAAGAATAATAGTTATTACATAATTGTATTAATTATTATAATATGGACACGGCTCGCATCGTTAGGAGGTTCCTCTCTCTCTGGAGCCCTGACCGCCGGTAGCTTGGACCCTGTTCCCGAAACCTGTGGTTTATAACTTTATATTGTATATACCAAAAATAAAGGAAATTATAATATTAGTAGCGGTTGATATCAAATTTATTTAAAAAAAAACGAACGAAATCGAAAATCACTCGTCTTTAATTAATTTATAACAAATACAATCACACTTAGGTAAAATATAGTTCTTGAGTTATATAACAATGCACAATCTTACGAAACGATGTTATCACGACGACTGCTGGAGACAAAATGAGGGACGAGTACTGGCGCGCTCGGCTTTTATAGTCACAACCGCACGGTAGTTTAAAAATAACGTTTTGACGCTAATACGGCCTCTCCTGATGTGTGGTTGTCCTCAGCCACATTGTCCTGATGATGACCCTTGCTGTGGTTCGCTGCAGTTATCTTCGGCAGCTGGTCTTGGGCGACGCGAAGGGCTCACGTCTTCAATAACTGCATTCGTTATTGCTGGACCCTGGTGTATGTCTGCATCTTCACGACTTGAATGGTCTTCACAGCTAGTTGCACTGGTAGGTGCTGTGAGACTTTCCTCTTCAGCTGAAAAATTAGAGAATGGTACTCGTTAGTAATATCCTTTTTACTTTCTCTAAACACATGTTCTGTTGTAATTCAACACAACATGTCCAGACAGAGGCACCCAGTTAGCTTGTCTTGGTAGAGACACATCTCAATACCCTTATAAATAAACTAATACAGAGGCACCCAGTTAGCTTGTCTTGGCAGAGACACATCTCAATGCCCATAAGAATAAACTTAGACAGAGGCGCCCAGTTAGCTTGTCTTGGTAGAGACACATCTCAATACCCTTATGAATAAACTGAGACAGAGGCACCCAGTTAGCTTGTCTCTTTCGGCAGAGTTACACTATAACTCAATGCCCTTGTAAACAGACGGAGGCACACAGTTAGCACGTCTTGGCAGAGCCCTCGCTCAATGCCCTTACAAAAAAACTGAGACGGAGGCACACAGTTAGCACGTCTCTTCTGGCAGAATTACACTATAACTCAATGCCCTTATAACCGTTCTACATAATATAACAGGACTCTTTTAGTCCATGTCATATCAATCGTATCAAACGTATTTGATACAATACACAACCATGCATGACAAAAGTAAATACAACGGTCTACTTACTATCAAAAAACGTGGCACACGACTCGGGGGTCCACTCTCCTTTCCAAGCAACCATATGCTCGGCGGCAGCCTGAGTAACTTTGCCATACGAGCCAGTTAGCAACTGTAGTTCGTATCGATCGTGGGGAAGAATTTTCGCCACACGATATGGCCCTCGCATCCCAGAGTCCAGCTTGCCTGTTACTTGGGAAGTTTTTATTACAAAGACATTATCATCAAGATTAAATGTACGCTTGACTTTCCGACTCCTATTAACATATTCATCTTGTTTACGTCTATTCTGGTCAAGCAGTTCGTTAGCGCGCTGTCTTTGTAACTCTCTCAACCCTTCGCGATTCGGTCGCACGTCATCAACAGCAACATCGCGAATAAGTGATCTTATGACTGGCGTGACTGCCTCAACACCAATTAGCAATTGTAACGGTGATATCTGAGTGGTCTTGTGTTTAGTGCAGTTAATGACAAGCTGCATTTTCCACAAGGAATCGGACCATTTGCTCTCTGGTTTAGATGCCTCTATGCGTAACATATTGAGTAAAGTACGACAGTAGCGTTCTACCTGACCGTTCTCACTATGCATTTCAGGTGTCACAAAATGAATTTCGCTACCCAGTTCCGAAACCCAGCCCTGAAAACTTGCACTCTCAAACATTCGTCCTCTATCACACACAATAAGTTTGGGAGTGCCGAATAGGGAAACGGCGTTTGCGAATATTTGTTTTAATTCGTTGGCATCTTGCCTTTTTATAGCATAAAACAGACAATATTTGGAATATGCGTCTACGATGAGCAGTACATACTTATTATCATTTGAAAGAGGTAGTGGACCTAACGCGTCCAAATGAACCGTGTTAAAAGGAGTATCTGGCTTATGCCATGATGAAATCGGGTAATGAGGAGCCCTAGGAACTTTTTTAGATGAAAGACAAATCAAACAATGACCTATATACTTTCTTACAAAGGCATAAAGCCCTGGGAACCAAAAATGACGCAGAATTAGGTCAATGGTTTTATCTGCACATATGTGTTCATGCTGGTCATGAAAAATTCTTAGGAGACTTAATCTGTGTCCTTTGGGAATAAAACACAGTAACTTGGGCTCCTGGCCCGTTGGGGTGTATTTATAATACAGCAAATCGTTGCGTACGACATATCGGGAAGAGTCTAGCTCGTTATTGTTTACTTTCTCCATCAGCGCACGAGTTTCCTCATCGGCGGATTGAGCAATCTGTGCCCAATTTTTCGGCCTAGTTATTTGGAGGACATCAACAGGGTTTCGACTTAGATAATCGGCGTGCTGCATCATAACGCCCTTTCTATATTCTATCGTGAAGTTGAAATCCTGCATGTATATCCACCAACGCGCGACACGTGGTAAAAGATCTTTCTTACGTTCTGTCAGTTTAAGCGCGTTACAGTCTGTCACAATTTTAAACGATATTCCCAACAAATAGTGGCGAAAATGTTGTAAGGCTTTTATTATCGCTAGAGTCTCGAGCTCGTAAGAATGGTACCGCGGTTCGGCACCTTGCGTAGTTTTGCTAAAGTACGCCACTACTCGCCGTTTACCATTTTCATGCACCTGAATGAGAACCGCGCCGTAACCGATGGAACTCGCGTCCGTATGTAACTCGGTTGGTAATAAGGGATCAAAAATAGCAAGCACCGGTTCACTTGTAAGGCACCGGATTAGGTACTTGCGCGCGTTTTCTTGTTCTTCGCCCCAGTGAAATTTAACATTACTTCGTGTTAAACTAGCGATGGGTGCTGTCTTAGACGCATAGCCGGGTATATAGCGACGAAAATACCCTGCCAAACCGAGTAGCTGTCGAACCTGCTTTACATTTGTGGGCACAGGGGAATCAATTAAAACCTTAATTTTTTGTTCGCTCGGTCTAACCTGACCCTCAGAGATAGTCCGACCTAGATATTCAACCTCTGTAGCCACAAATGTACTTTTCTTTAAATTAATAGAAAAGCCCGCGGAAGTAAGTGTTATCAATACGTCACGTACGTTTTCGATTGCTTCATCGATAGAAGAAGCCAATAATAACACGTCATCAATAAAAATGAGGGCTTTACCAGATTCTATTAGTTTTTTAAGAGTGTTTGTAATTATTCGTTGATATACGACCGGCGCGTTCGCAAGACCAAACGGCATTTTTAAATATTCGTAGTGACCTTCTGGGGTCACGAAAGCGGTCTTCGCTACAGAATCACCATCCAACCTTATTTGATGGAATCCTGTTGCCATGTCTAAACAGCTGAAAAACTTGCTCTTGCCAAGGCGATCAATATGATCTTCTATCAACGGTAATGGATAGCGATCTTTCACGGTAACTGCGTTCAACGCGCGATAATCAACGCACATACGATCTTTTCCATCTTTTTTCTTTACAAGAATAATCGGACTCGCGTATGGAGAGTTGGACTCACGAATTATCTTCTTGTCTAGTAAATCTTTCACAATATCACGCACTTTTAATTTTTCGTCGATTGAAAGTCTGTACGGCCTATAACAAACTGGTGTCGCACTCGTCAACTCAATGCGCATACTCCCAGTTGTGACGGTTGATAAAGCAGTTCCAATAATAAAGAAATCCTTAAACTGATTTACGACTGACATTAATTTTTCACGATCGCTACCTTCAAGTGGCGTGTTAACCGAAAACTGATCACTTGAGTTGATGAGCAAAACATTTTGACTGACTGATCTAGGAATTCGAGTGATACGTTGCTCATTGTTTGCACGAATGTACGTTACCCCGTCACGGTTCAAAACGTCTGTTCCTATTAGTACTGGCACGTTTAGGCATTTCAGGGGAACAACAAACAGATCCACCTCTAGTGAGATATCGCTAAATTCTATAACTAATGTTACGCGACTATTACACTCAATGTTTTGATCACCTATGCCACGTAATACCTGATAAGTGGGTAGTCGGGTACACTTAAAATATTTTAATACCGACTCCGAAATAAGTGAAACACGCGATCCACTATCTATCAGCACGTCTGTAGGTATACCCTGTATTACGGCCGTTGTGACGTCACTGTCTGTTGATGTACCTTTCAACTCAAAACAAAAATTAACGTTGTTTTTATTACGCATTTCAGATCTTTGTTTAGTAAAACAGACAGAGACGTCATGGCCTGGCTTTTTACAGAATGAACACGACCCGTTTGGTTTCTTATTAATTGTTTCTGTCGATTCATCGGTTTTAACAGTTTTTGGTTGTTTAGGGCACGCACGCTGCATGTGACCCACACTACCGCAGGAAAAACATGTTAATTCGCGATTTTTATTAGGATGCGGACGTTTTCGAGAGTTTCGGTCAAACTGTTTACTTTGGGAATGTTTTACAGAGGTCACAGATGAGTTAGGATTCGGTTTGGTATAAATAGAAAAGAATTCAACAAGATCTTTTGTCGATAAATGAGCGTTAGTTGCAGCGGCACGTACTTGCGCGTCAGTTATACCTCTTATAACAATCGCAACCGTTAAGTCATCGCTTAACCCCCTAACAATATTTAGTCTCAAGATGGAGCGCCTAGCATAATCTGCGTACGTGGAATACTTGTCGGAGTTAGTACTCATGACGTCAAACAAAATATTTGCAACATCGATTCGTCGTGAGCAAAGAGGTTTAAATTCGATCTTAAAGTTAGACCAGGTGCGGTCGTTTGTGACCCAGTCGTTTAGCCAACTACGAGCATCTCCTTTCAAGCAGTTAGCAATTCGGGATAAACACTCGTTGTCGTCCCATCTATTCATATCACGTGCCCTTTCAACCTCTTCACACCAAGAATCAATATCATGTATACTGGGATCAAAGTTTGATATGTAATAGTGGTTGGATCTGACCTTGGTTAACGCACTCAACGCTCCAATTTTTTTTTTTTTTTTTTTTTTCCCTTATCCTAGTGTTCATCATAATGATGGACCCTAATCTTATTACAATCTAGCCTTGTATATAGACTAATAAGTAATTTAATTATAACTTAAACTGTTAAAAATATTGTCTTTACGTACTAAGAATGTGTCCATTGGCACTTTTCTTATTGTCTCTATTAAGGCGAATACACTTTTTCTTGTGTTTTTTGGTAACACTTGTGCTACATTTCACTAATCACTAACACTAGCACTAAACACTAACTCGAACGGTTTTGTTCTTTTTAGTCTTCTAACTATGTCCGTGTGATCGAGAAGCTGGATCGTCTCGACGTTCACATGCTGATGAAGTCTCTTGTCGTGAGCTTCTGCAGATTTTTGTATCACTTTATCGATGAACTCAACATTTAGGTCCCGATGGAGGTCATCATTTCGTACGTACCAGGGTGCATTTACAATTTCCCGCAGTACTTTATTCTGAAATCGTTGAATGATTAATGCATTTGTCTGTTTGGTGCAGCCCCACAGCTGAATACCATAAGTCCAAACTGGCATCAGGACTTGTCTGTATAGTAACAGTTTGTTCTGCACGGACAGCACGGAGTTTCTTCCAAGCAGCCAATACATTCTTTTGAACCGTAGGTCGAGTTCATCTTTTTTCTTCTTCACGTGAGTTTTCCAGCGTAGCTTTGCATCAAGGGTCATACCGAGATACTTGGCTGTATTCTCATAAGGTATTTGGTTGTTATTAATATAAACTGGAAAATACTGTTGCTTTTTGTTGGTAAAATCTATGTGTACGGATTTGGATTCGTTTAATTTAATCCTCCATTTTTTGGTCCAGTCATAAACTTGATAAACAGCCATTTGAACCTTTTCTACTGCTTCTTCGTGGCTGTTTCCAACGGCCATTATGGCTGTATCATCAGCAAAGGTTCCAATGGTATTGTTTTCGAGTTCGGGTATATCGCAAGTGTATAGTAGGTACAGGACCGGACCTAACACACTTCCTTGCGGTACGCCAGCTTTTATTGGTTTAAATTCTGAATAAGTGTCTTCTTGTCTTATTCTAAAGACTCTGTTTGAAATGTAAGTTTCCAATATGTCTGCAAACGGTTTCGGTAGCAGCCTCTTTAGTTTAAGAATAAGGCCTTCATGCCAAACTTTATCAAATGCTTGGGCTACGTCTAGAAAAACAGTAGAACAAACTTGCTTGTTTTCCAACGCGTTTTCTATTACGTTTGTGATTCTGTGCACTTGATCGATTGTAGAGTGTTTTTCTCGAAAACCAAACTGGTGCTCAGGTATAAGGTTCCTGTTATCAATGATAGGTTTAAGGCGTTTGAGTAGTAGCTTTTCAAACAGCTTTGACATTATTGGTAGCAGGGAAATCGGTCTGTATGATGTTGTTTCGTGAGCCGGTTTCCCAGGCTTTGCTATCATTATTACTTCAGCAACTTTCCATAACTCTGGTACATATTTAAGCCTCAATGCGGCATTAATAAGGGTTGTTAACTTAACCAGACCCTTTCTTGGTAAGTTATGAAGGATTTCCCCTGTTATTAAATCGTAACCTGGAGCTTTCCTTGTGCTTATTTTCTGCTTTATTTCTCGTGCAACTTCTCTCGGTGTTACTAGTTTTATGGCATCTATTTGATCTGGCATCACTATATTAACCAGAGTGTGGTCTTCATTGGTTTCCCCCTCGTTAGGTTGAAAGATGTTTTCTAGGTGCTCTGCAAACCTCATAGCTTTTTGCTCATTTGTTCGTGCCCATAGCCCGTTTTCACACTTGATGGGAGGGATTTGGGCTATCGGCCTCTTTAGATGCTTAGTAGCCTTCCAAAGGGAGTAGTTAGTCCTTTGGTCGTTACTTAGTTTCTGCAGGTAGGTTTTGGTTGAGTCGTCTTTGTAGTCCTGGATTAGTCTTCTTAGTTTTTTAGTAAGTTTGTTTAGTACTCTTTTGTCATTAGGACACCTAGATTGATGCCACATTTTTCTTTGCCTTCTTTTTTCCATAATCAGCTGCTTGATTCTGAAAGGGAAGATGTTTCCCTTCGTTCTTTTGTTGAAGTCAGGTGTATTTTCCCACGCTGCTTGTTGGATGTGAATAATAAACTTCTCAACTTCGATGTTTAGATGTTCTGGGGTTTTTAATGGAACTTTAAGGTCTATTTGATCATTCAATCTGGCCTTAAAGCTCTCCCAGTCCGTAAACTTATTAACAAGAGTGAGACTATTTTCTTTATACAGAATACTCTCGCTAATTTTTAAGTAAATTGCAGAGTGATCCGAGTTCAAGTCATAGCTTTGTTCCGTTTTTATATAGCTATGTGATAGGTCTTTGGTTACGAAAAAATCTATTAAGTCTGGGATTTTATTTGGATCTGTTGGCCAATAAGTGGGCTTTCCAGTTGATATCACGTCACATTTTAGCTCTTTTATGGCACTCAGTAGTTCTTTGCCTTTAGTAGTAGTTAGTCTGGAACCCCAATACGTATTTTTAGCATTGAAGTCACCTCCTAAGATAAATCTATTACCAAGGCGGGCTAGAAAAGACGAATAGCGATCTTTTTTTATTATGTACCGTGGTGGACAGTAGATGGCACACACGGTTAAGGGGTATTTTTTGGTTTGAAGACAAATTGCCACTGCTTGGATGTCTTTCTCTTCGCATTTTAACATTTCATAGTGTTGCAAGTTATCTTTAACAATAACAGCACTTCCGCCTCTTGCAGTATTGTCTGGGTGTAGCGCATGGAATACTTTGTATCCTTTGAATTTAATGTGACATTGTTTTGTGAAGTGTGTTTCTGATATAAGGCAAACATCAATTTTTTCAATTTCTAGTACAACTTGCAACTCATTCTGATGTTTTTGTAACCCATTTGAGTTCCACGCCATAAGTTTAAGTGTAGTATTCATTTTTGGGTTTTAGAGGTAGCATTTATGTTGCTATTTTCGATTTTTTTTAATCTCTCGTCGAATGATGACATTAACTTTAAGATTTCATCCAACTTTTTGTTGCTGTTCATATCTGTCAAGGGGGCTTTCGCTAGGCCTGATGAAGTTACTTGAGCGTATGAAACGTTTTTAGTTGTGGTTTGCATCACGTTTTGGCTTGGTTTGGACTTGCTAGCGTCATCTCTTCGGGCAGGTGCACTTTGTTGAGGATTCAAATTTCCTCCTTTAGTTTTTTTGAGTCTTATCTGCTGTATTTCTTTAGCTACAATACATCCCCTATAGTTAGCCGGATGTGGGGCTCCGCAGTGGACGCATTTTGGCTTCTCTTCTTGCGGTTTTCTGCAAAAACGCTCCAATGAGGCGATCCGTTGCATCCAGTGACGTCGACGTGCTTGCAAGCGATTCTTCAACGATGCTGGTGTTAGACTCGGGTACTGCTGGTTGTTGCTCTTGAGGCGAAGACGCGATGATCTGCCCAGGTGCCATAACGGCACGTGTTTCTGGATTTGTTGTCGCCGACACGGTGTTATTTGCGGGTAGGCTGGTGTTTTCTAGCGCGGTCAGTCGCGCCAGAATAGCTCCAAGGGTTTCTTGGAGTTCAGTTGCATCATTATTTTGATCACGCCTATTCCTACCTCTATTACGAGTGGTAGTTCTTTCGGACATGATTCAAAAGCTTTTCGCACGACACAGAAAAATAGGATAGACAATGGGGCCTATCCCACTTCTGATAGTAGCGGTTGATATCAAATTTATTTAAAAAAAAACGAACGAAATCGAAAATCACTCGTCTTTAATTAATTTATAACAAATACAATCACACTTAGGTAAAATATAGTTCTTGAGTTATATAACAATGCACAATCTTACGAAACGATGTTATCACGACGACTGCTGGAGACAAAATGAGGGACGAGTACTGGCGCGCTCGGCTTTTATAGTCACAACCGCACGGTAGTTTAAAAATAACGTTTTGACGCTAATAATATATATTATTTTAATAAGGTAGGTACCTACTAAACGAGAAGTTTACATCTTAGCAAATCTGTAAACAGTTAAGTAATTGCATAACGCAACATAATAACTTGCACAAACGAAGCGATGAGCGCACAAAGACTTCTTGTTAACTATTAAGTCACCTAATAATTATTACCTTATGAAGAGATCTAGGATATGGTTGTATTGTGGAATTTTCCTGACACCCTTTTAGGGGTAATGTACTACAAGTAAGTGGAGTTTGTCATGTTCCGGCTTATCCATTTTATATGGTAATAAGAATATAGGCACACGCGTAGGTATATTATGACACTAGCAGCACGCCGCAGTTTCACCCCCGTAGTTCCCGTTCCGGTGGGAATACGTGGATAAAATATAGCTTATGTTACTCCCTAATAATGTAGCTTCCATTGGTGAAAGAATTTTTGAAATCGGCACTGTAGTTTTTGAGTTTAATCATTACAAACATATACACACACACACACACACAATAAAAAACTTTTTCCAAAAAAAAAGCTGACTTCGAAAAAAACACTACAAAGTACAAAATAACTTTAATTTCGGTAGTCGGTGTTTGGTTGCTTCTTAGTTAATTGACACCGACTTCCGAAATTAAAGTTATTTTGTACTTTGTAGTGTTTTTTTAAGTTGTTTTTTTTTGTGAAAAAGTTTTCTATTTTTCACTTTTTAGTGGTACCTCACACCTAACAACACCACTGAAAAGTCAAAGAAAAGCAAAAATTCGCAATTTCGTATACATGGAAGATTTTTCCATATATTTTTCCAGCTATTTGGATTTAAAAACCAAATTGCTTAACCGATTTTGATAAAATTTAAATGGGACCAATCGAGAAGCATATCCTTTCACATTAAACAAGAATTTTTCATATCGGTTCATAAATGACGGAAATATGAGGTAACAAACACAAAAAAAAAAAAATACAATCGAATTGAGAACCTACTCCTTTTTTGGAAGTTGGTTAAAAATACAAATCTTTCCTCTTTATAATATTAGTACATTTTTAAAGACAAGAGCCGGTCCAGGTTCCCAAACCACCAATTAAGTTAGATATCAATATCGGCGATAAGACCGCCATTGTACCCAAAGCATTAAGATTTTTGTAAAAAACGTAAATTCCATGTATCCTTCTTTCGATCTGAAGCGTTTTTGCGATATTTGTATATCAAGCGAGACGCAGCTCGCATTCCCATGAATACATTTACAAATTATATCAGCTCAACGTTTAATCCTAATCAAAATTCATAAGATCTTAGCTCAAGGCCAGACCAATCTTGTGAAAAAAACGCGGTTCAATTGACTAGACGATTTACTCTTATTAATCTCATGTGCTAGACAATTTGTATGTCTCCCATTGGTCTAGCTGAGTAGCTAATAGACTTTTATATTAGTGTCTTTAATGGGCAATTAACTGATTCGTAAGATAAATATTTATGATGCTTATGAACTTTAATTACCTACATAATTATAAACTTGTCTTGAATCTTAAGCAAAATGATGACGCAAATGGAATAATAGGGGTTCGTACTTAATGCTATCGAGTTATTTTTATGTTGTTATGTTACACAATAAAAGAACGCTTAACAAAATCTATCAAATAGGAAAACGATTCTAGCCAGTTGCTCTTGCGTTTATAGCGCCATCTAGCGGCGAGTAGTTTAACTAAACTTGGAAACAATCTGTTGGGTACAGTAGCGCCATCTAGTGTGCAGTGGAAGGAAACAAACTTTAGTACTTTCTCAATGCTTTGTTTTTTTAGGCTTGTTAAATAATTGATAATAGTACTTAGGTAGGTTCAAAAATAAAATTAATAAAGATTCGGTTATTTTTTTCCAAAATAACAATGCTTTGTTTACATTTCACTACGTAGAGGATGTAAACCGGCGAACTTCAAGAATGTGTTTACATTTTTTAGTTCTGCAAAGTTTTTTGTCAACGCCGAAATTTAAACAGTGAGCATCCGTTGTATGTAGATTGGTACCTACTGCGAAGTGTGTGTATACCGATCCCTCCAATTTTTAATCCCACACACTGAACCACGGGTTCAGGCCGCTATCGAAACGAAACATCGCGTCAGTCAGCGATTGCCCAGCGCGCTCCACGAACGCGCGACATTTCCCGCGTACTTTCAAATCCCGAACGCGATCGAACATAGACACGATAATTTTGAGTTTTTGCTAAATTCGACCTATTTTATTCCTGTTTTATTTTTAAACGATATTTTTTGGACAGTGACAGTGTTTAGTGAGGTGCTTTCTTTTTTATTTTGACATAAAATTTGTTTTTTCGAAAATGTTTGCGGATACGCTTAGCTGCATTATTGGCTAGTTAGCCCGACAGCATATTTTTTTGGTAAGTGAAAATCATGTTCATATAATTTTAGACATATAAATATTTTGTTAGGTACCTACTCCAACTATAATATTATCTTATTTTCTTAGAAATTAAACTTTGTAACTTATCGGCACGAGTGTAAAAGACAGTGTAAGTGGAATTGATAACTCCATAATATTATCTAACTTAATGTCCGTACTTGTTTCTAATTAGTTAATAAGTTGCATAATTGAACTATTACTGTGATTAGTTGGTCGCTTGATCATTACGTTACATAGCCATATATCTCGTAATTACTCACCTACCTGCTTCCTATTTAAAACATACCTAAATAGTAAGCAGGTAGCTACTTACTGGTAATTAATTAGCACCTAGATTCTTAATTATTTATTAAGTATCTACTAATCATCTCCTTTTTACTAGGGATTGGTGCAATCCACATCCTTTTTAAAACAAAAAAATCAACAATCTTGAAACGTTAAAACAATCAAATTCTAATAAGAAAATAGCAAGTACCTACCTAATCAGCTATCCATAAACAACAAAACAGAAGCGAATAATTCAACCGTGAAGAATTTAATTTGTAATGCTCAATATCGTTTAATTTCTTCTTAATAAGAAAAAACAACACAATATTTATAATCAGCCTTGCTCTTGCACTAACTAACGAACACAATTTTTTATCCAAATAATTATGGATTCGGCGAGATTTTTTCAAACTTAAACACAACATTTGTTCTGATAGAAAAATCAAGCGATTTCCGAACAATACCCTTTAACAAAACCATTAGGTAAATCATCTATTTTCTTACATAGTGTGCCTGCTTCGCCTAGCAGGGCCAGTTCGGGGCATCGGAATAAAAAAACGCGATTTCCTATCATATAATTTCAGTGGCATTCTTTAATTACCATAAAAATCTTACAATATTACATTTTGCTTCTAGTTAATTAAAAACTGGTTAACCTACGTGAAAGACAACTTCAAGTTCTGGGGGGTCCTGTCTCATTAAGAGTTCATAAATTCATAATTTTATCGTGATAGGCCTAGACCTTTCCAGCCAGTAGTCATACAAACTGCATACAAATTGCCAATAAGATGAATAAAATCTATTTATTTTTCTGGAATTTTTGTATTTACATTTTATAAAATTAAGTAGGATGTAAATATCTCCAAGGTAGGTAAAAGTTGCGAATTATGATACCTAAACTTCGTTTCGTAAATATCAAAATTCGATTCTATTATATAAAATAAAATCGTAAGTATTGTATTAAAACATAGCCTAGGTACTTAATCAAGCGCATCCAATAATAAAAAAACACATCGCAATAAAAAAAGAAAACATTCCCAATTTGTTCAATTATATTCTAACAAACTGTGTCTAATTTTGTCGATAACCATCACAAAGTTAAAAGTAAACGCGCACTCCCCACAAAAACTGACCGTATCATAATGACCTAACATTTCTTCTCGATAAGGGCACAACACTATGTTATCTCTGCCTTGACCCCTCACACGTTGACTGGCATTTGACTGATAAAAGAACAAACAGTTCCGTAGCACTTGTGTTTTTGCGCCAAAATTACTGTTTTAAAGTGTAACAAATGCTAAGCAGAATTATCCCAAAAAATATAAGACCAAAAAAGTACGATATTCGCAAAAAAGGTAAAAAGGCCCCAAATATTGTCTATGGCATTAATCTGCCAGTGTTACTTATTTCTTGTCCGAAAACTTACTTTTTAATATCAAAGAAACCAAAAAAACAAATACCTAGCATGATAATTGTTATAATTACGCAAATACATATTAATTCAGTATATGTTGCTATTTTAAACGTAACATATAAAGGTTAATTTACGTCATAAAAAACCTTTGAACTCACGCGTGACACCGTTTTCCGTCATAGCACTGGGTAAATGGGTTAGGTTAAACACAGAGCTCTGAATTCCCAAGTCTGCAATATCTACAGTTTAATTTAAGGAATTACTTAGTCACGCTCAAGAAAAAATGCTGTCAAAATCATCAGCTTTTCAACCTTTTTTCCCCGTCTCCTCTTCATATTCTTGAAAATGTTTTCAACGATACCCTAACTTTAAATAAGTGAAAGAATTTTTGACATCAGATCAGTACTTCCAGAGATTTCCTCCTACAAGCAAACAAAGACTCAATTTTACCTTTCAACAAAATTGGTTTAAAAGTTTTGAATGACCATCTACCTAACTACGTTACTGCTGTTTTTATTAGTGCTTACCTAAATAACAAAACACACTGAAAACCTAAATAAAAACTGAATCAATAAAAGTAATTTCAACACTCCAACTTCAATTTTCTACGATATTGGATTGCGGTAGTCGATATGACAATTGACAAGTTGAATCGTAAACACATGTGCAATGTGCACTACTATGAAATACTTCATCAGTTCCATTGACTCTAAGTACTTGAAATGATAAGCTCTTGAACGTCATCCGTCAGTCCAAGACGACACGGAAAATTAATTGCAGTTCAAGAGCATTCTGTTGTAATAGGGTATTTTACTGAAAAGAATCTAATTGGTCCATCAGATAGACTAGATATAGATAGACTACAGACTAGACTAGATAGATAGTCACGTCACTGGTAAAAATTGTACCAACATAGTGACGTCACGCGTGTTTTCAACCCACTGTATCGTCTTCATTTTTGTTTACATGAAAAAAGAAAAAATACGTGTCCAATAGTTTTTGGAAATCTATCTGACGGACTAATTAGTTTTTTTCTCAGTAAAATACCCTATTGTCATTAAAATATATCGTTCAAGACTAACTACGTAAAAGAGCTAGCAAAATCTTTCCCCGCCAGACATAGCTTTTTATTTTCATGATACAAACCTAAAGATCCATCCAACACTTATTGCGTGCTCCTGATCAGACTATGTCCCATTTGCTGGTGTGTCTCAAATGCCTCATTGGCCCCCTTGACGATCCGAACAATGACTCAAATGCCTCAATAAATATGGCCACCTACTGGGCTACGAAATGAAAAAGAACTGATTTAGGGTATTAAGTGATAGTACCTATAAGAATGTAGGTGCTAACTGAGATAAACCCTTACCTTACAAACAAGATTCGCACGTCTTTATAATAGTTAATACTCAAACCTAGGTACTAGATGCTAAAACATACTCAACAAATCTACAAACCAATATAAACAAACACTACATGGTTTCAGTTACAAAATACGCTTAAATTCCCAAGTAAGGAGCCATTTCCCTGGCATAATAAAACTACTGCGGAAGTAGCAACAAGCCTTAACAAGTTATTGTTTTATAGCACAAATATTACCATGCTACTAGCCCCCATGAATTCCACTTTTACTAGAGAAACCAGAAACTATTTCGACTATGAAATGCTTATCGTATGTGACTTCTGAAGTACTTGTTTCTATTTGATTTTTTCGGCGGCATAGTTAAAAACAATAAGTAATTATGTAGATAATTTATATGACTAATTATAGTAATAGATAATTCTTTGTTTATATGCTTTAGACTGGAAGTCGACGACAGTTTCTTAGAGACAATAGATTTGGATGATCACGACAGTTTTGTTATTGTTAGACTTGAATCTGTTGATTCAGACTTACTTGGAACTGAAACGCATCTTTGGAAATAAGTAAAAAGTTGTGATGATGGTCATATTGTCAAATAAGCCGACCTTTTTCTTAGGCTTAGTTTCTAGAACGAAAATGATCACAAAGTTATTGTGGCAAATGGTCTAACAGGCGTTAGTTGCTGTAACTGGTGGAATTATCATATTAACCAATCGAGAAACGTATCTACCTATTCCTATATTAATCTAAAACAATAAACCTTTAATTTGATAGGAATGGAGAAAAAAACACTGCGGCTGGAAAGATTTAACAAAATCATAAAAGTATGACTGTCAAGTTCTATATCTCGCCTGGGAAACTAATTCCCAAAACACAAACTCGAATAAAATACGAAGAAAATGATCACGCGGAAGTCCATGCGCTCGGTTTTATTTGTAAATTCCAATCGATTGTATTGGCTTCGAGTCGATGCGATAGCCGATACATTTGTAAACTATCGAAGTATCAAGGTCTTTTATTCAATAGTTCTAAGTATGTAGGTGAAGAAATTCAAATAATAATTAGGCTATTAGAGAACTAATGAGCAAGCTTCGTAGAAAAGCTGCAACCTTACGGGAGGGTCTGATTAGGGTTATTAAACTGTCTTTATTTTAACCGATACTGAAAGAAAGAAAAACATTTATTTGGGACACTGTAATGTGGGTGGATGGAGAGGAAGAGGGAAGCCAAAGAAAAGATGTTTGGATTGTGTGAAGAGCGATATGAAAGAAAAGGGAGTTAGTGATAGTGTGACGGCTGATAGGACAGAATGGAAGAAAAAAACGTGTTGCGCCGAACCCAAGTAACATGCGACAGGGGCAGGAAGATGATGACTGTATTAAACCTACTGCAAGCTATCCCACAGAAAAACTTACTGTCGGCAATGGTGATAACATTGGTTAAAAACCCAAATAATAATACACAACATCTTACAGCGAAATAAGTATGTTTGCTTTCATCTTCAAATCAACTGAAATAAAAATCACTATCACTTCTGACTGACTTCTTCTGACTCCGCTTCCCATTATTTTATAGAGTGATATTAATCCAACCGACCCAAATATTTGAATAAGTCCACACGGTATTATTCGTCATAAAGTTGCATGTAACCCAAGCTGCGACCTAATTAGTGTTAATTTCATCGTCTCACTCGATAATGTGTCAAGTATCGCACTGGTATTTTAACTACCAGTGGGGTCAGTTGAAACACTCGGATTTGATGGCATTAAATATTTAAGTATGTAGTTTTGTTCGAAGATAGTTAAAATATTAAGTAAATTAACTAATAACCATAATATAATAATATTTTTTGCAGCTAATGATATATATCTCGACCTGTTTCAGTATTTTAAAAGCTTAAAGGCAATAATTATGAGGTTGCTGTGAACTCCAAAACCAATATTTTAGTAGATAAACAAATTTAATACACTTGCCCATGATAAAACTCGAATAAATGGTACCAATAAGAAATCGATCAATCGATTGTAAAAAATCGAAAGCAATCGACCAAAAAACTAATTCTAACTGGCCAGATAGACATCAATAGAGAATAAAAATAAAATGTTAAACTTTTTAATGAACTGCAATTGGCTACGGCAGAATTGAAGGCAAATGACCCAAAATTAATGTCTGGGTCAAGAGATTCTGTTATCTCAACATATCCAAACATGGCTTAGTTAATTATTCTAAAGGCACTAATTATATCCTAACTTCCTATCGGCAAATCTGATCAATCACTCCTCAACATTAATATTTATCTCTCAAAAGAAATTGATGGATTATTTTAATTCACAACCGTTCCATGTAACTTCGTTATGTTTCTTCTTTGATTTCCGTGTCTGTATGGTATGAAAATGCGTACTTATTTGGAATTAAATGGAACTAGCAATATTACCAAGGTATGGTTTTGGATTATAAAAAAAGTACAATAGAGTTACAACACAATCCCATACCGATTGTATAAGTCCATTCCGTCGAGTCAAACGTAATTCGATTCCAATGGGTAATGAACTCTCTATAATTATTTTTGCGTGACCAACTATTACGATTACTACATTGATTTCTACATCTCTACTTATGGTTACTTTTTGTTTAATACGAACGTCGTTTTTCTTATTAATTTATTTTATTTTCATATATGTTCTATAGATTACATGTAAATCTAACTTGCAGGTCATATTCTCAACGTCCGACAAAACATGATTTGCTTATTTCTAATAAAAACGTCTCTGGTCACATTTATTTATTTTAGATTTTATCAGAATAACGAATTCTCTTTGAATGCTCTATACAATCAGCTGCTATTAATGTTAACGTGTCTGCTAACGCAATGGGATTAAAAAGATCTTTTATATCCATTACACAATCTTGCAATTAAAACAGTCCATCCGCATATTTCGCAACTCAAAGAAGTTAAACTAAAAAAGAATAACTTTCTCACAGGTTTGTGTTTCTTACGAAAAGGCATTGTCTGTTTGTCTTAACACTTTAATCTCTTGAACGGCCGCATTTCACGGAAGCTGTGGTTTATCATGTGGAACTTTTATGGGTCGAGTTACGATCTTCTGTTTAGCTAGTGCCTGATCTTTATTAGTAGTAGCTAAACTAGTATAATTGCTTTAATTTGTATCATCATAATTTACACGTTTCATATTCTTATGAACATCTAATTTTATAGCAGTTGTTAATCTGTTGTGTTTTTCTACAATCTATTTTTGTAGTTTATTATTTATCATTGCATTGATGTGTAGGTTATTAAAGATACTGGTATTGAGTTATGTCATTCCTTAAGATTTTGGAATAGTGTTTATTTACATATAAAGAAACTATTTATACAAAATAAATAACCAGACTTAAGATAAAGCAATTGGTCAAGTTTACTTTTAATATAAACAATTACCTGCTTACTGTACTTATGGTGGTCCTAACGAAAGAATAAATACCAGTCGTCAGCCTCAGTGACTTGAAGGGGAGTCGTAACAATCAATTGTGGAAGACGAGGTATGGTGGCGCCCCCGTCGAAGGGGCGTTGAACTTGACAGATGTTTGAGAAGGGAAGCTGATGAGTTTATTAGGAAATTGATTGACACTTATTCTGACGTTTATTAGGGTTGAAATTAATTTTAGTCACCCCTAATAAATATTACGAAGATAAGACGGTCGTAAAAACATCGGGACAATTAAATACAAGTTTCTGCAATAACATTTTTAGGTTTTTTTTATGTTATGTTTTAAATATTGTAGTATTTGCCGATGAAAATGATGATGATTTGGAGATTTCAGGGGTCAAATTCCAAATTCCACTATCTACTTTTTGATCGTTGTTAAATTATACTAATTGCATGATAAAAACAGATATAGTTGTTTTATCTCACGAGTGCGGGCGAGCCATAGTTGTGTAGGTAAATGTACGTGCACATTGTCTTAGTGTGCGTAACCTTGAGAGCGACTGACACAAGCTCACGCACACTAAGACAATGTGCACGTACATTTACCTACACAACTATGGCTCGCCCGCACTCGTGAGATAAAACAACTATAACTGTGCATCATTTCCTGCAGTGTGTGCTAGCTTTGTATCTTAAAGTAATTTTCAAAATAATAAACACTCAACTAGATCAAGTGACTGCTATTGACATACATTTAGTTCACACAGTTGCAAATCATCGTCATTAGTCGACAAATTATCCTGAAAGTGATGATTATGCGGTAAAACCCCAGTTGTATGACTTGTATGCAATTAGTTCAGCGGTTACTTACCGCAAAAGTAATCTAGAAGAAATGAGAATTCCAAGTGGAAAATCTAATGCAATAGACATCAGCTACGTAATTTATGAACAAAATCTTAAGAAATCATATGATACGCCGAGAAAGGAGGTGACTGTTGAAAAGACGACGAATAGAGATGTATAGAATAAAATGAGTAGTTACCCTGACCCCAAATAAATCAGGATAACAATCGTTCCAGCGCGGGTCAAACTGACGCTTTTTAACAATTTTAGATACCTGCGCTTGTTGCGGACCAAAATTATATGGAGTGCCGTGTCTGGTCGCTGCTATAAAGTACCTATCTAACTCATTTTTTCTTTTTTTTAAGCCCATGCTGTCCCACTGCTGGGCAAAGGCCTCCCCCAAGTCCTTCCAAGAATTCTTTTCACGTGTCAACTCGTACCAGCCCTCATGGTACGCGTCCAGGTTGTCTTGCCATCTCTTTCCAGGCCTGCATCGGCGGCGCCGTCCATCTTCGGGCACCCATTGAGTTGAGACTTTTGCCCAACAGTCACAGTACATGCGACTAACGTGACCCGCCCAATCCCATTTCAGCCTGGCAGCCTTCTTACCTACATCCATTATTCCCGTTTTGGAACGCAGCGTGGTGTTTCTAATTCTGCCCTAATTCGCTCTTTAGCAAACTCCAAGGCGGAACTTTTGCGACTCATATAAATCTAATATTATTAAGCCAGATGTCGCATTAAAATGTCATCAAGAAAAGCCAATATTTTATAAACTTTATTTTGTTTTGATGGAATATGTCAGCACTTGAAAGGGATTCCCACAAATGCATGAAAAATATATGAGTCTTTGTTTTAAGTTTCCATTTCATACAATACAATGAATCATTGCGCAACACGACACCTGTCTTCAAGAAATGATTAATAACTTCTTCCAAAAGATGTGCAAGAAATATATGCTCATTGAATGCATTTTTACGATCATTTTTCACTGAACAATGTTTAAGACATTCCTTCTACACTTATTTAGAGATTCTCTTATCATCACTCATAGGGGTAATTTGTCTTGGACAAAATGTGAATGTCATTCCAATTTCTCTGTCCATTAAAAAAAATTATAGATTCACCTATGTATGTTGTTGTCAGCTCAACTTTTCTGATGGTTTTACTTAATCTGAATGTTAGTCTTAGCTCTAACCTTAGCAATTTCTATCAATAATATTATGATTGTCACGAGTTCATTTATGAAATTGACATGAGCTACCGAAATATCACTTGGTTAATCCCTCTGAAAGAAGTTTAGTAGGCGTCACACATTACTTTCTTGATTTCGTCACATTCAGAAACCCGACCATAATATCACTTCTTCTAGAGCCTCTTTATTTTCTCTCCAGTTGATTAAGCATCAATATCTCTTATTACAAGTCACTTTTCCGATTCCCAACCAGTTTCCAATTCAATTATCTTCCCAACTGAAATATGTTCACGCTTAATCAGGTGTCAGATCTTAGTCTATGCATTTGACCTAAAGGTGCTAAAGTTCCGCTATATCTTAGATGGTGCTGCTATCTCTAAAGCTGATTATTATCCATGTATAAGATCTACGAGTCAGCTGCTATTTACTGTCGAGATGCTCAGCCATTTCCAGAGAGCAACGGGACGGCTCGGCTTTGCTGGGAACGCCATTGTCAAACTTGCACAAACCAAGTGTGTCAGTGAGTGTTCACCTTTTACTCGTAGAAATTTATGGTCTGTGTCAATAGGCTATTTTCTGTTTTTTTATATTTCTCAAATCCTAGAATAAAATTCAAGACGCAGTAAAAATGTTTATCAATTTCAAAATTTTTAATCTAAAAACATGTTAAGTTGTAAGCTTCTTAAAATCTGTAATCAACAGAGACAGCACTCATTGCGTGTGACGTCACTCGCAAGTCACGCCTTGTAGTGAATTTGCTTCATCCAGTGCAACGGACGTATTACGTGACAGGGATAGAAGAACAACTTTAAAAGCGTGTAATTTCTCTATTTTTCCAACGATTTTATTTATTTTTTCTCAAATCATAGCATTTTAGTAACATCTTTCAAATATTCATGTAGATTTTTGATAAAAGATAAACGCCGTCTTCGACTGCCAAAGCTTAATCAGGACCCATTGCACGGGTTCCAATAATATTAGTAATAGCATCTCTATTTGCTGCCAGTGCAGTGATTCCGTTCCCTATGATCAATGATCATGTCTATGCAATGATGAAGTAGATGGCTTCAATTGGAGCTGTACCTTTAGAAGTTCTCCCTACAAAGGCTGGCACCGTTTCGTTTGTATAATAAATAATACGCTGTTTAACGTCCATCAACTCTGCCTTTAATTCGTTGCTGTCTCTGAGTGCACTTGTATCCAGGGCCGGACTTAACGGGATAGATCGTCTTGTCTACCATTTATCGTTTTACAAGAAAACACTTAATGTTGATTTTCTAAGTTACAAAAAATTGATAAATTATTTTATTATTGAACTAAATTTCTATTTAAATATTTTTGACAATAAAAAATAATAATTTGTTTCTTTGAAAGTAATTTTGGTGACTCGTCATTTGTGGTATTAAAGTTCATGTATTCGTCATCATCATCATCATATCAGCCGAATGACGTTCACTGCTGGATATAACCCTCCCACAAATGGGGGGATTTGCCATAATCGCCACGCTTGGCAGGCGGGTTGGCAATCGCAGTGTAGCTGTTGCAATGTACAGAGAATGCTGCTGCCCATTCTCTGGTGAGTCCCTTGGTCGCCTCTTACGACACCCATGGAAAGTGATGACATTGTGCTATTAGTTTACGTCCGACATCATAGAGAACATGTGTTCGTATAAAAATAAAATTTTATATTTTTGACAAAGTTAATTAATTGGTTAGTATACACAATTTAATAAACTAGTTAAATAATAAACAATAGTTAACAGAAGCAATATCAGCAAGTGCCATCAATTATCCCATGTATTGTACAATGACATTCTAACAAGGTGTGCTCGCACTCAAAATGTCATGGTGCAGTGATTTAGCAGAATGGCCACAGCTCAAAATTTACACCTATTTGGTAAACAGTGGTGTTAAGCTGTTGTTTCAAGAGGATAACTGTTTTCTTCACGCCTGTTTCATGTTACAAGGTAACGAGAACTTAAAACGGTTTCATGATAATTTCTTAGAATGTTTAAAACGCTAACTAGAATACTGCAATTGTTTAACTAGATCGTTATGTAGGTTAATTGAATCCAGAGAGTAAATTGAAATTCTAACCTTAAGTAATAGTGTATTGATGAATTTTGGATCAGAAGAACCCTTTTTATTAGTTTTTTCTTCAAATGGCTTCTTTCGCTCTAGCCTGAGCGGAAGGGAGTGTCAGACTCTTACCGACTAAAACCCATCCGTGTTCCTCTTAATGCCATTTGCGTTCCAGGGCCGCGGTGACTCGTTCGAACAAATTCCGCAATCCTGGCAGGGTCACACTCTTGGCAAAGAGGTCGTGGTCGTAACATCAAGATCTCTGGAAAGCTTCAAAATCGGTTACCATTCCTCCCGTACTGCAGCTCTTCTTGTCATACCAAAACATGTCTAACAGCATGACAATGATGTGATACGAACCTACATATTACTTTTATTCCCGGATATCACGAAAATTAATTCAAATAAATATTTAGGTCGCCCTAAATTCTTTGAACTGTACACAGACAAGATGTCTTCTGTTTTTAAACACCATTATCTAGAACATGAGTTTGTTTTTATTCAGCCGCTTTACAGCGATGATAAACTATCTAATCACAATAAATAAAGATTTAACAATGCATTTGTTTGTAAACGGCGTTAACAAATGCGCTTTGTTCTAGTTGTTGAAGAGAAAATTTTTATTTATCTACATACAGGAGGAAATTATTAGTACGATGTGATAAACGATTATCATGGATTGTTTACTGCTGACTGGTTTAATAGGGCAGTGTTTGTTTATAGAATATGCATTTGAACGTGGTTATCCTTTTTACCTATGCTCTTTTATGCCTGGTCACAAATGTATTTTTTAAAATTAAATGATTCTATGTGAAGTTGTGGGCAAAGCTCTTCCTACAGCCTCCCACTCCTCAGCAATCGGACAGAAATATGGGTAGAAAAAGAAAAAAGACAATGAAATAAAATTTCTTAATCATTGATTTTTATCGCTCATTACCTTTTCAAGTATTTAAAAATGCATTGAAACAATCATCATCTGCCTAGCCTTTTCCCAAAGATATTGGGGTCGGCTCTTAGTCAAATGGGATTCAGTCAAATACCAGTATTTTACGTAGAGCGGCTGCCTACCAGATCTCCACAACCAGCCAGAGAGATCAGATTTTCTGGCTTCTGACAGTCCGTAACGACTGCTAAAGATCTACAATTGACAGCCAGGACATTGTTGAGTAGCCAGGAGGAGTCTCGATATGTACAGATGGTCACCCATTCATAGACCAACCTCTGCAAGAGTTGCTTAACCTTGAAGATCGACTTATTAAATACACGTCAATACTAATAAACTGCACTAAGTGCAACAAACCTGAAGCCCCAAGTCCGTCCCTGGGCCATCTTACATCTTTATACACAATAATGGTTTGTTCAGCTGCAGCGCACGCCGCGACAGACGCCGTCAAATAATAGCGTACAATTTAGATTATTGATTTATCGGCGCCATGCCAAGGATCATTTATTTTGTTCAAATGTCAGCGCAGCCTTGGTTTCGAAAGGAGAGGCAGACATGGATACCATTACTGAGTAACTCAGGTTCTGTTAGAAAATTCTAGTGCTGAAACGAGTGTGCCGAATCTACTAGGACTAGGAACGTGAACTCTCACAACGAAGAGGTTTTTGGAAATTCAATCTTCATGGTGAAAAGGGGGAAAACCACAAGTCTCAAATTTGCGCCGACGAAGAGCTAATCTACATAAAACACTTTTTTTTATTTCTTAAGGGTTAATAGACAACTACAACAAATATAACACATATGGTAAACAAAACTTGAACTAATTTATTTATTTATTTATAGTTAATTAAAACGGCACAGGTCCAATTACATTAATTAACATAGAATTATAAAAATTAAAATTAAATAAGCATTCCAATAACATACGGCACAAAATTAAATTCAAAGATATTCAATTCTTGGATAAAATTATCAACAATTATTTGAGTAAATGGTTAAATAAATTAAATACATCACAAAGTAACATAAACTAGCATGTAACAGTGGACACCCTCGCATATTGCCTCTCACAGAACACCAGACAAGCACGCATTATTTTCATCCATTCATCAGCAAACACATCACATTCAGGGTTGGCAGTCAGGAGGGCGTTTAGCATTCTTAGGATTCGACATACTGGGGATTCAGCTCTAGCTACAGATCTAGATGGCGGCAGTGCAAACAGATTATGACGGCGGCTTTGACGGTGGCCAAGGTATTGGCCACCGGGTTCATCTAAGTAGTAATGTTGTAGTCCACAGCATTATCCGCAGATAAGACATACTTAAAGACCAATGGTTGCCACTAGACGAGCGTTACCAAAATTAACAAATATCTTGAAATAAATAAATAGGTTACAATAAAGCCAACTATAATCTACAAAACCAAATCAGTTTGCAGTTCTTGATTCGAAGTTGAAATAATAATTATGATTTTCAAATATACAGGATGGGTTTTTGAGACGGGACAGCCTCAATTGGTCCGAAAGAACTTTTATGCCAATCGAAATAAAAAAAAAGTGAAGTAAATTGCCAATTATCTTGCTTTTTTAAATCTGTGAATCTCTCTGGCAATAACTTAGAAATAACGGTTAAGGTATCTGTCCCTAGCTAGAAATCCATCCTGTATTCTAATTCTAAGTACTTATGAAACTCGATTTAATATTTTTCTTTTAAAAAGCTTAATATTTACAAGCAAACAAAAATGCTAGTCCCTGACCTAAGACTATTTGTAGATCCAAATGACGCCGTAGTACAGCTTCCGCCCTTTAAGCACAGGGTCGAAAGTTCGATGCCCGTTCAGCTCAAATATTAGTCCGGCCTTAGAAATATGAGTCTTGTAAAGTAATCAATATGTTTGTCTATGTAATGGCACCCGTCATTTATGTGTTTATTATTTATTTTACGTGATCATTTAAATTCTTTACTTGTTTCTTTGACGTGTTATTGTATAACATAACTTGAAGAAATATTCCTTTACTTATTCTTCAAGAACAAGCAGCCATTCTTTATGTTATTTGTTAATAGACTGTATTCATTCAGATCTTTCGAATGACATTTTGACGCTTTAAAATTGAAATGAAAAATTTGAAATCGATGAAAAAAATACAAACGCGTTAGCATCACTGTTACCGTTACGTTTATGTACGGGGTTATTTTTTAATGACCGGCCAAATTTTCACTGGGTGTTCTACCTTTGAATATGAACAACTTTCACTATGGGACCGACTCTGAAATCACGATAAAAAAATCAGCTGCTTCATACATTTTAGTCGAGTAGGTATTGAACTATTGTATGAAACAGCTGATTTTTTTTTCGTGATTTCAGAGTTGGTCCCATAGTGAAAGTTGTTCATATTCATGGGTAGAGCACCCAGTGAAAATTTGGCCGGTCATTAAAAAATAACCCCGTATAATTTCCATCGAAATCGAATTGTAACATTTAAATTAAAACGTGATCGAGTCAGGTGTCAAGTTAACTCGCACGAGTAGTATCTATTACTAGCTGACCCGATCACCTGACAGACGTGAGACGTCAGACGGCAGTTCTATCAAAATCTCAGAGTTCATACGAAACCCCAATGAAAAAAGAACTTTTAGCTGTTCTGAAATTTTACAAACTGGTGTCTTTTTCTTTTTTGTCATAAAAATGTTTTTTACATAAACATAAATTAACCAAATCAAAATTAGAGATGCCCTTACCAAAGGACAGTATTTCATTTTAATTTATATAGAAGATAAATCCTATTATAAAATCGTTCACCCCTATGACTATCTGTTCAAATCTAAAAATAGTTCCAATCAAAGCATTGAACTTGAACTCTATTCAATCGTTATAATTATCCAATAAAAGGCTTGACTGATAGACGCTTAATGATTATTATATGACTTGATTAAAGCATTCATTGTTACTTTGAAAAACAATTGCATCGCTATGTTGGTAGTATTGCTACAATACCAACATTACGATACTTATCATACAAACTATTTGGGCGTAAAGGAATTCATTTGTGTTTTCAGCCGCAGCGTGTGAACCAAACTTTAGAACTTTTTTAAGTAAATTCCGCCCGCGACTTAACCCAAATATGTATGTATAGTGTTTTGTCATTTACGAACGTAGTACATCTGGATTAAAATAAAATAGGAATGTTTTGTTTCATCCTACACGCGTCCCTAGTTTTATCAAAATCCTTTCAACCGTTGTGACGTTATTGATGAACAAATTGACTTTCACACGTAGGTTTAATTACTATTAAGTGGTAAATTAGTTTTAAAAGTGTAGGTATTTACTTTATTTTAATAATAGAAAATAAGGAACATTTCTGTCACTAATTATTCAATAGACAAGTGCATTGTCAATATCAGTCCAGTTGTTTAAACCTCATTAGGAAACATGTTACTTATTTGAACAGGTTTATTGAACATAAAGTGTCAGATTCCTCTTGTATTGGCTCGACAACAGTTAGGAATGTCCTGTGAAAAATATTGATTTCGTTTTATTTTTTATTAATATTACATAGATCTTCAGCCGCCATAAAAGCAAACACAATAGTAAAACAATGGCACGTCGACTCCATGAGTCGTCGTCCCTACGCTTTCACACGTTTATAAATCTAAATACTTACTGATGCAGAAACCAGTCACATGGAAGTTGATATAAAGAGCGCTCCGGGCGCGCGACGGCGGCGGCGGCGTCCATCAACGAAAATGTTTGGAGTTTTACCGCACGCCCTCTCTAAGTATATTTCGTTCCGTTGACGCCATACATTTTATTTTGTCAGCGCAGCGCCCTGTCCACTACAAAGTGGACAGGGCGCGCGGACTGGGCGCGAAGAGAGGCATCAAGTCCCTAAGGGACATGATATAATACAAAATAATATCATGTCCCTAAGGTACTTGATACATAAAGCGCTCCAGGCGCGAGGCGGGCGCGCGCCGACGAAATTATGGAGTTTGGTCGCACGCCCGCGATGCTAATTATACTTTGTTCCTTTGACGCCATACATTTATATTACCAGCGCCCTATCCGCGCGCCCTGTCCGTTTCGTATATCAAGTCCCTAAGTCTTCGTTATAAATATTATAACAAAAAATGTTCTCACTGTGTTTAATTTCTAAGAAATCCGTTTACCCAGTTTATTGGAAGAGTTAATAACTGGCCAAATGATAATTCTTCAGAAATGAAACACGAATGCGATTGCAAGCAATCTGATTGCTATCATGTTGCTCCATTCTTCAATTCCAAGATTTCTATACAGTTTAATGCACTGTTTTTCTACCTTAACATTTCCAGAAATTCAAAGTGTGAGAAAATTATCAAAAGCATGTCAGTGGTTATAAATATCTGTATCTTAGGAGTTCAATTACTCTCTGGATTCAATTGGCCTACATAACGCTCTTCTTAGATTCAGCTAAATCTGGGATCGGGTTCTATAAATCTTTCTAAAGGCATTTCTTAGTCTGAGAAAATTTTACTTCCAAAATCGAGGGTAATCCTCAAGTTTGGAGGAATTTGCATTTGCGCTTTCTTTCAAATTAACTATCAAACAACGTAGGTATCGTAAATACAGATGCAAACTTTCTTTTTATTGATTGTCAACCATACAAGGTTATACTCAAACCTGTACAATTTCCCACAATTTTATTGTCTCCAAGTCCCTTTCATGACAATGCAAGATTAACGTCACACTATAATTGAATTATTATAGTCAGGGACATGCATGTGGTATTTTTTTAAATAATATTCAATGTCACGAGAAGTTGCCATGTCGTTAGCCAAGAACGAAGAAGTTCGTGTACAAGACCGCCTCTCGACAGACTCTTTCCACCCACTGCAACTCCAGAAAGCCATAATCAACAGTGGCGACGAGGCAATGAAGCTCGATGAGTCCCTGGCAAACTAAGTAAAGGTCTTAGATCCTGTAATCAAATTACTCAGAAAATAACAGCAGAGGTGTACGAAAACATTATTTCCATAAACAACAATGGAAGTTTTCAGCCGGTCTATTCTGACAACATCTCACGTATAACGCTTAGATTTTACACTTAAAGAGTTAGGTTATCCTTTCAGCTGTGGCGGCCGTATTTCGCGCATCGCAGATCTGTGAAGGCCAATTCGGGGTGGTCCTGGTTTACGCCGCATCTGATTAAAACGACGATATCTCGGAAGCTATACTACATGGAGCTAGAACAATACCTATTATACAGAGGTTACCGTAATGGTGTTATAGCTGTGCCACTTTTTGACGCAGCTAGGGAACTGTACAAACTAGCTATGCCTAGATTAGGTTAACTACGATTTATTTCATCTAATTTTGTTAAGCCAACCAGGGCGGCATAATTGCATGTGCGACGAAGCCCTTTCATTTGAATTTTAAAAAAATGCTGAGGCACTTCAAGTCACTTCACCTAAGATTACACGGTAAGATGTTGCAGGCAGAAGCGCATTGCATGCAGATCACGAAAGGATATGATTATAGTCCACCTCCATCAACCTTATCACTGTTATCACCACTGATTGCAATCCAGTATATGCCAAGCGCCTAGGCAATGATGGTTTGAATGAAGTAAGAAATGGGTAAACCCTTTCACTACTTTGAAAGAAAGAAAGAAACATTTATTGCCAACACTGCAGTCATAACGACACAGGCGCATACAGCAGCAGCAGCAGCGCAGCGCTACAGTCGTTACTTCACGAGTTGACAATATGATTGATATATGTACATAAAAGAACAAACTAAGTAGGTACTGACAAAATCCAACATAGCGTTAACCGTCACACACAACTTAACTTATAACTTTAACACATAGATAACAGCTATTAGGAAAGAAGTTAAGAGCTAAAAGCAATAAATGATACTCAGAATGCAGGGAAATTGCTACCCGCACTTTCATTCAAGAACTAAACGCACTTACAAAACCCATAAACAATTTCCTTCACACCTCCAACCATAGAGAATGTAGACTTAAAGCTTCCATTTATAACTTTCATAGTTCTAAAAATATCTACTCTCTGATCAGCACGATTTATTGAAGATAATAACAGGTTGTTATCACCAAAAGATTTAGTTTCCAACATTACTCGTTGATTGCTTTAATAGTCTTTTCAAATCTGTGCCTATAAATCAAAGTAATGAACTTATGAGCTATTCATAGTCCCACACTTCCAAGCAACGCACTTGGCGCCAATGGAATTTGTCAATGTTATATTTACGGTAACATACCACCTTATCTTTGTAGTAGTAAGACTTAAAATAGAATTTCTCGATTACGTCATTTCGTTGGCCTATTCAATTTACTTACAAACTGCATTATGCAGTTTTCAACGACTCTCTTGTTTTTGAGATATGGCTCAAAATTCATTGAGATCTTCTCAGTGTTGTGGTCTTGGGTTAATTGCAGTCGTAATAATGACTTTGTAATAAAGCTTGCGCATTGTTACTCGTTGCCATGGTGACCGGGTCTTTTAATTTCTAAGTTTGACCCTAGTAGTTTTATGCTGTTTTACGAGTGGAAGTTTCTTAAACTTTAGCTAGTGTTTGTGTACTTTCCAAGGTGTAATCGTGCCGAAAGGTTCGCCCTTCGCAGGTGAAGGGCTTGTGAGTTTAGCTATAAAACAGTACTTATGACCTTTGCACGATATCTCTTGACTTTTGGGAACCACGCACTCCTTCTAAGGGCTTAATATTTCATATTTCGTTCTTTCTTGACAAAAATCTGTATTTTTTACGGGTTTCTGCACTTACTGTAAATATTGATGTGGCATACAAATGTTGGATCTGAGTCTCAGTATTTGAGTGGCCTCTGACCAAAAAGGTCATCTACAAGATTCAGATCAACAAACAAAATCTCGAACTTGTTATGGCGTATAAATCTGTCGGACTGAACAGTGGAATCAAAACAATCAAATGCGAAGCAATTACTTAGCCGCGAACTGTCAAAACAAAGACTTTCTACCTCAGCTCTTAAACCAGCTTCAACTGACAGTTATTTCTAAAAATAAAACACTTATACCGCACTCGGAGTATTTACGTCTAAAAATAAACCGTCAATTCTAAAAGTACATACAAACAAACATTTTATTACACAAATAAATCAGTTAGTACATCACTACTAGAACGCCCACTTGGTCTTGCGCATCTCTACGCTACTAATACTAAAATAGATACAGAAATTCCACTCCTCACAGTAAGTAAGCAACAACCCCTTAACTACATCAAGCTTAATCCAGTACCGAACAAGAATTTCAAAATTAACCGTTGATCAAATTGATGGTCTTCATTCAATATGTTTAACTCATCATATCGTCCTCTGTCGTGCATTATAAAGGCCCCCATTCTTTCCTGTCGCTTTCCAGGGTTAAGTTCTTGTGTCTCTGGTCTAGGTATTCCGATTTGACATAATGTCAGCTCAACGGCTTTTACCACCATTCAAACAAAACCGTACGCCATCGTCTGCCTCTATCTGCGCCGTATTTTGCGAATTAGTTCTGGAGTGTCTAATCTATGTATTCCTCATGGTTGTGAATCGTGGCGTATGCCTTCCGAAAATTATCTTTAACCATTTGAGGATGTGGTTTTGTTGCTACTTAATTTCTGTTTTCTCTCCAGTCGTTTCGGTTTGCCGTCCCATCGGACTATTAGAACGTTGGAACAGGAATTCCATCTATGTTTGTTGTACGATATTGTGTCCCACGCCGATGGCTAGTCTCCGATGGTCGGTGATCGGTCTGGAGGACTACAATTTATTTCACTGGTCTTCTGTCCTTCCCTTTTTCTATGACCACGTCTTAATCACTTCTCTCGCCCACCGATCGCGCGTTAGCGTTATTTGTAAAGTGACATTTACATTAAATTGTACACATGTATGTATCATACATTATGCATTCTATGACTGATCTTTTAAGGCCTCTGTATAAGTTATGATGGTGTTTTTTTCTATTGGCTGGTGTGAACAATCTACTGTTTGTAAATGTGAGGAAATGTGTGAGGCAGTGAGACCACCCCTTTAGTTTGTTGTTGTAAGATGAGATTTAAAGATGCTTGCAGCAGGATTTGGTTTCTAAGAAACACTAACTACTTTATCCAGGAATGGATGTAGAAATAATACTCAGCAATTTTTGCAATATTATGCTACTTGGAATTTGAAGTAAAAAATGTCCTACACTTACACAAGAATTACGATTAAAAGAAGTACGCGATGTTTCGACACAATAATTGCAATGATTTCTAGAAACTCCAAGAAAAACTCAAAGAAATCGCGGAAACTGACAATCTTTCTCGAGTTTCTAAATACCACTTTTTTCTCCGTCACCTAGGTGTCTCCTCGTTAATTTTTCAACAAGTCTACAGAACAGGTTCCCTTCATTTTTCTCATCTCATCAATTTATCACCTGAGAGTCTAGACGAAGAGAAAGGGTCCTCAAAAGCGGTTCTTAGGCGTTGACAAAGTATGGCATTTGTAGATATGCCAAAATGTTTGAGATTGACCATATGACATTACGATAGCGCATGTGATCCGCTTTTGGATACAGGTGCTCGTGGCTAAATAATATCAGTCGCACGGGTCGGTCGGGTCGGGTCGTCCCTATAAGGATAGATGTAAGGTGAATAAATAAATAAATAAATAAATAAATAAATAAATAAATAAATAAATAAATCTTCAACGTTAAGCAAAATTTGTCGAGGGCGGCCTGTGGATGGGTGACCATCCTAACATACCGAGATTCCTCCGTGCCTCGGAAAGCACGTTAAGCCGTTGGTCCCGGCTGTCAGTCGTTACGGATTGTCAGATGCCAGAAAATTTGACTCCAGTCTTGCCAAGAAAGTACCGTGTTACCCAGTTCGTGGGTTGTGGAGGTCTAGTAGGCAGGGTAGGTAGAAATCGGGTTCAGCTGAATGCCAGTATTTTACGTGAAGCGGTCACGTAAAATACTGGCATTCAGCTGAACCCGATTTGACTGGGAGCTGACCCCAATATAGTTGGTAAAAGGCTAGGCAGATGATGATGTCGATCCGTTTTTGACTTTTTGACCATCATTATCGCTGAAAGACCAAGGCCACCCAAACCCAGGCCACTTTTCCATAAAATGGCTCCGTGGTTTACTCGCCGTCAGCAGTCAGCAACAGGTGATTTTCTTTTGAGAGGAACAGATTTTAGGACTTGATGTAGGTACCTATTCTTTCTTTTATGAAGCCAAGTTATACTACTGACCTACGGACATACTCGGAGTTTTTTTTTTTAATCTTGCTACACACTAGGAAATTCTCCTGTATTATGGGTGCGTTTACAAACATATAAACACACATAAGTACACAAACAGCCAGACCCGGAACAACTATCTGTAGGCCATACAAATATATGTTCCGTGCGGGAATCGAACCCGCGACACGCAGCGCAGCAGTCAATCGCTCAACCACTGCGCCAGCCGTTTCATCGAATTATGGCCCACCTTTTTTATGAATGGGAAATCATCAAATGACTCCTCCCGCTATGGGCCGAGCGGAAGGGAGTGTCAGACTTTTACTGACTAAAACCCATCCGTGCTCCTCCTAGTGCCTTTTGCTTTCCAGGGCCGCGGTAACTCTTTCGAACCACCAACAAAATTAGTTGAAGTGGCTTGGTCTAGAGACTACATATATGTCTCACCTCATCAACTTATCACCTGCAGTCTAGACAAAGTGAAAGGGTCCTCGAAAGCCGTTCTGGACAGGTAAAAGGCAGGCTGTCAGGGTTAACCAACATAACTAGCTGATAGATGAAGGGTACGCTTTCGTTTTCAATGATTTGGTTTGAAAATTGTCGGTTCGAGATGTAAATTGAAGTGAAGGTAACAAACAGTTGGTAGTTGTTAGGTTAGTTTAAGTTGAAGGTTTAACATTCACGAATCTGATGGCTTTAAGGGCCTGTGCACACCACGTTTTTTAAACGCGCCGTTGACGCGCGTTTGTAGCGATACAGACGTGATACGCACGCGAGTTAGACGAAGTCTGTAGACCTCTGTAGGATAGAAGCGCGCCGTCGACGCACGTTTCTAAAACGCGCGTCAACGGCGCGTTTAAAAAACGTGGTGTGCACAGGCCCTTTTGGTTTTATTATTGATAGGCACGCGCTTGACCACTATCTCACCTGATGGTAAGCAGTAAGTTAAAAGAACTTTAAGAACGCAGAATAAACATCTATTTATTTATTTACTAGCTTTGGCACGCAGTTTGGATCGTGTTAGTATAGATTTAAAAGAAAAAACTAGCCTAATATCCAGGGTTCCACTTTTTACCAAAATTTATCAAAATCGGTTCAGCGATGTAGGTGTGAAAGCCTCGCAAACAAACTTACTTACGCATTTATTATATGATTAGTTTTGCCCGCGACTTCGTACGCTCATATCCCGTTTTTTCCTGTTCCCGTATAGCTTTGCTCATAAATGTGACAATCATATACTGGGTAATATTTTTTCCAGTGCGCAAACTTTAAGAACCACTTCTGCCCATGTAAATGAACAACTTTCCCCAAGAAAGCCATAGTCAATTCCTAAAAAAAAATTGAGTCTCCCATACAAATTGTGGTCAGTTGATGACAATTTTGTATGGGAAGTTCAAATTTTTTATTAGGAATTGACTATGGCTTTCTTGGGGAAAGATGTTCATTTACATGAGCAGAAGTGGTTCTCAAAGTTTGCGCACTGGAAAAAAAGTTATCCAGTATAAAAATAAAATACCAAATACTAATGGTAGTTCCAGAGATTAGCGCGTTCAAACAAACAAGCTCTTCAGCTTTATTATATTAGTATATTCCCGTTCTTGTAGGAATTTCCCGTTCTCGTATAGCTTATAGCCTTCCTCATGAATGTGGCTTTTATATACAAGAAGAATTTACCAAATCCGACTGGTAGTTCCAGAGACTAGCGCGTTCAAACAAACAAACACACTCTTCAGCTAATCTATCTATTCTAATATTATTAGTATGAGAATAGATTAGATAAAAGATTAGTATTAGTATATTATATTAGTATAGATAGTTAAGATTAAAATTACTGTGCTACATACATCTTAAATGTTAAAAAGCATTTGTTTCGCAGGTGGTCTGATGTACATGACAATAACAGCGTTCACACATAAAATTTGCAATTCATTCCGTACTATTACACGGACGAAGGCGAAGCTAATAATTTAAACCAAGAAAAGCATTCTTGAATGAACCTCTTTGTATTTCAGTATAGAAGTTATTGTGATTTTTATCGAAATATCGCAAATAGAAAATTCCAAATCTAATAAAGCACATTCCTTCACACTTGTGTAGTAAAATTTTGATAAAAAATCATTCAAATATCCAATTTAAACGCCCGTAAAGTTTTCATTCACCTATTTTTCCGTCACGTGTTTGTAAAAGTCATGCGAGCGATAAATAAACACTTTTGATATCCGGAAATAAACCTACGTTACATATTTTTAAATTATTTACCTATATAATATCTGAGGATTGTACCTAAAGGAAAAACAGTGATCCGCGTGCAGTCAAAACAAACAAATAAAGTTGGCGGTGCTTATTATGGCGGAAAATATTATATTTTCATCTAAATGTAGTGTTATGTTATGGGGGAATTAAAAGTTTATTGTAGTGGTGCCAGATAGGGTTATAGCAAATGACAACCAAAAATCTTATCACCCTCTGTTTTTAGGGTATCGTTCCCAAAGGGTAAAAATGGGATACTATTACCTTAGTAATAGTATCCCTTTTTTTTTTTTACAGACGGACTGTGGAGTCTTAACTCCACAGTCCGCCTGTCCGTCTATCCGTCTGTCCATCTGTCTGTCTGTCACCAAGCTGTATCCCATGAACCGTGATAGACAGTTGAAATTTTCACAGATGATGTATTTCTGTTGCCGCTGTAACAAGTAATAACAACAACATATACTAAAAACAGAATAAAATAAATATTTAAGTGGGGCTCTCATACCACAAAAGTCATTGTTTTGCCGCCTTTTATAGATAATGGTACGGAACCCTTCGTGCGCGAGTCCGACTCGCACTCGGCCGGTTCTTTTTCTTCGAGAGAGGCGCTTTCAGTATGATTCTATTTCTTTTGTAGAACTTACTGGAAGCACGTGGCTAAATAATAACACCCACATAGATCGATCTTCAAGGTTAAGCAACGCTTGTCGAGGTCGGTATGTGGATGGGTGACCATCTTAGCTCAATAAGCCGTTGGTCCCAGCTGTCATTTTGTAGATCTTTGGCAGTCGTTACGGATTGTCACAAGACAGAAAATCTGACTCTAGTCTTGCCAAGAAGTACCGTGTTACCCAGTTACTGGGTTGTTGTGGTCAGATAGGCAGTCGCTCTATGTAAAATACTGGTATTCATCTGAATGCGGTTTGAGTCAGCTACCAGGCTGACTCCAATCCTGCCAGGGTTGCGGATTTTGTTCGAAAGAGTCACCGCTTTCTGGAGGGAGGAGCACGGATGGGTCTTCGTCAGTAAGAGTCTGACACTCCCTCCCGCTCCACCCATAGGAGTCATCAAAAAAGCTGACCTCAATATACTAGTTACCAATTTAGTAGTTGGGAAAAGGCTAGGCAGATGATGAACTGCTACTGGGATAATTTAATACCAAACTTAACATAGGTACTGCGAAAATCAATTGACAAAAGTCTAATAATGTTAGTAAATACAATATTTGACAAAACTAATTTGAAGCTAAGTGATGCACATTGCACAGTATGCACACCCCTGCCCATCAATCAGACCATAATTCAATGAATTGGCACCCCTTATTCATCAATCATAATTTACTGGACAAGTTATCGAAAATATCCTATTCTATATTTTATTGCGATATTTAGCTTACAAAACAGTCACAAATCAATATTTAAACCCAGTTTCTAACTAAGTGATTGATGGAATACATAAATAGAGTACATTTTTACGACCATAAATAAGTAGAGGTGCACACGATTTTAATTTAAACGTAACGGTCAACAGTTTTATCTCCCACTGCGCCCGCGCACGACGTTTTGTATAAAAACGTTGCGTTTTGAAGTGTTAGTGGTTTTTTGTGGGCATTCTCTTTTGTGGGCACAAGAATAAGTTAGGCTTAAAATTGTGTGACATCATATTATTGGTTTTTTAGTTTTTTTTTGCAATTTGAGTCCTTTATTTTCTGAAGTACAGACGGAATAAATTGATAATCTGATTATATTTTTAACACCCCGTTTTTTAAAAGAATTATCGCAAAATTAGTGTAACAAATTGTCAAGCGCGCCTCGCAGATGTGATTGGCTCAATAAATAATTTAATCAATAGCCAATCGCATCACTTGAATTAAGTTTAATTTCTGAAGCATAGACAAATCGAACTAGCAGCCGGGTATTAGTGTCGAGTTTTAAAGCTTCTAGGTCAAACATATTTTGATATCGCTCTTGTCAAATAAGTCGATGGGTGACAAAAGCCATAACGGCCACGTCAATCTGCTGTCAGTCATACTTTTTATTTATTTATATTTTTTCTATCAGCGCGACCGCGACCGGAACAATAAGGAGCTACAGTTATTCATGGTTTATTCATCGCAGTTGGTGAACACCCTGTAGAGGTTGGACAGAAGGTTGAGTCCGTAAAGATATAAATGTCATTTTTTTGAGGAATCGTGACGATTCCTTTTTTCATACTTAAGCATTATATTGAAAATAACATCAGCGGCCCTACCGTGACGTAATAAAGCGTGAGTCGATCGAGCGAGAAGGAGGGACTGAGCTATATAGGGTGTACAGCTCCATCCCTCCTTCTCGCTTGGTACGGCCGCAGGTATCATCAAAAATTGCCGAAACTGCTCGCAGAACGCAAGGACCTTATGAAGAAAGGTTCTGGAGTGGCCACCATGTCGTTACCCTATCTTTTCCCGTTCCTGGGTAAGAGTTTTCCACCATTCTTTCCCCATCGGCATGACAACATTTCCGTCAGATTTAACGTAGGAATTCTTGAAGTACAATCTAAAATATCAAATGCCTATGGAATTCCCAATCCGTAGAGGTAAATCTCAAACCAGTTGCAGCTGAAGTAATACACAAAGTATCTCATAAAACTGTGTATTACCAATTTACATGCTCAAATACTACGTTATTTCCTCAGGAGGTAGGTATTACCTAATAATTAGCGTCGTTTAGCATTAAGTTTACGCTAACACATACTAATCATGATATTAGATACACGCTTAGTACTATTTACGATACATTTAGGTACATATTAAGAGCAATTATCAATACCGGTTTGATTTGAAAAGGTCACGAGGAAGGTGTTTTGCGGATTACAGAATTTGTGAAGGATCATGAACTCTGGAAGCGAGGGAGTGGGGCTGTTGCGGAGAACTGTGAATTCTTCTGCAAGCGGCCCAGACCGGAGGATGAAATAGCAGCATCTTACTGAGACGATGTTTGAAGCTATTAAAAATTTAATGCAACACAAAGGTACAAAGGCAGACTTTATGCCTAAGGCATTCTCTACCAGTCAACTGAGGGATGTACAGAAACACGGTACTCCATGGCAGGTGTATTAAATCAAAGAGAAGTTCTTATGTCCTATTGGCTACTGTATGAGGCCAGCTTCAAATGTTGGTAACACAAACGTAATACCTATGACTCCTGAACTCAAGTGTTGGACAGCAGTCGCAAGTTTCACCAGATATGTTTTAGTCCCACATTATGTAATACTTAGGAGGTGAGCCTGTTGCCATCAACCGGGTACATATCCAGATCCAGACTCCAGACAGCTTCCAATGAAGCAGTCAAAAAAAGACTGCTCCTAATGTCGTAGTATACAATTCATACATTCGACTATTGGCTTACCTAATACATACTTTAGCGAAGCTGACTGCTAATGGCAGCTTAAAATTAGAACTGTGTCTATGCGCGTAAAGGCGATTGTTATGCACTCCTTGATCGGCCCAGCGTTTTCTGTAACAGTAATTATTCAAGCTATTGATTACCTAATACTTATTGATGTTATTCTGGAATTCTGGATTAAGTATGCACATCCTGATTGAATGACATCACTTAGAATTACTTACGGTACACAACAAGAATAAGGGCTTTCAAGGATTCATAAAACATCACCCCTGTTGAAAGGCTATATAGAAGTTTATCGAAGGTATGTGTTAGTTAAAAAATAATAAATAATGTAAAATAAAAAGCAGCTATTCCCTACAAGTTGCCGAGATTGTAGTAAAACTGTAGGTATGGCTATAGGCTGATTTTTTCCCATTTGGAAGTGTATTTTTGCATAAATCGCCTCTTGGATTGATACCTCCCTGGAAAAAGCTCAAAAAAAAAACACTTAAACTTCTGCATCTCCTCTGTCGTACATCCCATACAATAATACAACGTAATGTTACACAAATACAACACAAATCAAATAAACAAGCCAACCATTTGATTCGACAAACCAACAAATAAATTGACGTTCCTGATCAAAACATCAACATGGCTGAAGATGTTCAAGAAGTCTTGTCTCATTAGGATGTGTGTGGAATAATGGCATTAGAATGCACCTTCAATTCCAAAGCTTTTTAGGCGTGGAAGGTAAATATTTTGATGGAAGACCGGTTGTAATCAATCTTGAGCGTGTAAATGTGAGTTGTGATGAATCAATTTTGATGTTCAGTGGATTCGTCTGAGACAGGTGTGTGGCAATGGGAACTGAGAAAAAAATGAAAATTAATTACGTTAGAAACTTGTTAGATCTTAGATTTACTTTCACCTCTCTCGGAATAATCACGTTTGAATATAATTATCCTCTTGCATATTTGGGGTCAGCAAAGTATATCTGCTTCATCCAGACAATACTAAGAAAGAAAAATATCAGATTCATCATTCGTGTCGGCAGGAGCTACCTGGCTCGAGATGCAGTTATAACTTCTCATGTCATAATAGACCTAGACATTCCAGTTAGCGAATTTGATAGCAAGGCTGAAATTCGATAAAAGATAGGCGAGGCCTCCAGGCTGTCACAGACAGGTAAGGGTGTCGCATTGTCGCGTCCAGCTTTTCTGTGAGTCTCGCCTTTAACCACGGGCTCATCGTGTCAGGTGGATTACAATTCCCAGACAAAGGCATTTCCTGAAGCTCATTTTAAATATTGTAACGTAATACTGTCGCGACTAGGCACCCAGTCACCTAATTCCAGCTATTCTCATGCACACATCCTCATTAAACGGCGCTTCACCACAAACATACTAACAAGCTTATTCACTAAGCTAAAAATAAATTGCTTAGGCTATACTTAATTAAATAGCTTTATCTCAAGTAAACGTGTCAAGTCTAAGTTAAGTTTCCACTTACTAATGTTTATCTACTTAGTAAATTGTTAATGTGGCATTAAGTGTATTTAAATGGTAAATTAATTTCATTACAATGTTTTTACTGTTAGTGTGAAAACCCTTCTGGTCTGTAAGCACATTGGTATGTTCTCTTGTCATCATTATGCATGTTTCACTGTAGGCAAAGATCCATTACAAGTGAGTAGAGAGAATTACAGGTGTTAGGCAGAGCTGGGCAGGGTGTTCCAGAAGTGCGTGACCATATTTAACGGAGGTGTTTCGTTACTGCTAAGGTACATTAAAGAAAAAATATCAAAATATATTGGCTTTTTAAAAAACCGACCTCGAAAAAGTACTTTTCAAGTAGTCTGCTGCAGTAGTTGGTACAAATCCAGACGAGCACAAATTCAAGCTCGTGGCTTCAAAAATATTACAGATGAAATATTCCACACTGTGACGCAAACCATTGTGACCATTATACCTACGAGTACATATCGCCAGTTAATACGAAGCTTTTCATCTTTAAATTGGAAGTTATATCTCAATCGTGGGTCTCCCTTGTTTTACCGAAAAGAAATTGCCAAATTATCACTTCCCAAACAAATTTTCGCATAACTTCATTTGCCAAATTATTACTTACCAAACAATCTCTTTACAAATAATTGTTACGAAAACCTATGTTTGGCAAGTGAACGTTTGAACAATAACTTGTTCACCAACTAGTACTTTTACCATTTTTTATCTAGTCAAATATTTCAGTTGGTATAACATATTTTACGCAAAATTAAATAGCCTAGCCTAGCCTAGCTCGATAGCCTCCTAAAAATAATCTCTTTTTTCCATATTTTTTTCTATATAATCTAGTCGTTTCTGGCACTCGCCGGCCGCTGCCGCGGCACCGCTCGCTACGCTCGCTCGGCTCGTGCGTAGGTGGTCACAGTTTTAACCTAACCTAACCTAACCATTTTTTTTAAATTAATAACCTACTGTAACTAGTTCCATAAATAACCTATTGTCCATAAATTTGACTTGTTTCAGACAATGATTACCTATATTAAAATAAAATTGCATTTTTAATTATACAATTCCCAAAAAAATCTTATTTTTGCCTTTATATTTTTTGTCATAACAATTCATTTGACTAAACGTTTATTGTCTAAATATTGTTTGCTGTAATAAATCATTTGATTAAAGACCAAAAACCTTAATGACATTATCCTTGGTAACAATCTGCCAAGTAAACATTTGACCAAATGAAAATGTGCGTACTAAAATTATTCCAAATATTACATTGGTATAAAAAAAGGTTGCTAAAATTTGTTTGGGTAATGAAAATTTGGCAAAATCTTTTCGGCAAAACGGCAGGATCCCCTCAATCGTAGTGTATCTTTTTGCAGAGACCGACTTCAAAGCTCGCTTAGCAACAATATTCATAGTTTCCGCTTTACCAGGTTTCTGGGGTGACTTTTGTCCAAACTTTAGAAGGCTGTAAAGCAAAGTAGGTAAATGGATAACCCGGCTATAACTTGAGATTGAACTGGCCCTGTGAATGGCTTCCGTCGAGAATTCGAGACTTAAACTAGTTTTCCCCGGAAAATAGGGCACTAGGCTCCTAATAACACAGATATTTCTTTACGTAGGCATTTTATACATTTAAGAGGTCTCCGGATGATGTTCGGTCAAGGACTCGAAACTTGTAGGCTATCCTTATTTTTTTTTATGGCTGGGAAATTATCAAATGACTCCTTCTGCTCTGGGTGGAGCGGGAGAGAGTGTCCGACTCTTACTGACTAAAACCCATCCGTGCTCCTCCTAGTGCCCTTTGCTTTCCAGAGCCGCGGTAACTCTTTCGAACAAAATCCAGGCTCTGGCCCTAACAGGCCCCGTCTACTATCCTGACATCTCTTTAAGAACACAACGCGCCGTCGATCCGGGCCTGGTAGGCTTTCCCTTGGTTTCTAAATTCTTAATTGAAAAAAAATTGTCTCATCTAGCTTCAAGTGCTTTGCTATTGATATCCAGTATCCAGATCGTAACAGATGGAGAAAAGCCTTTGACAGTCTGAAACGGAGTCACGATTCGCAGCAGTGAGAGAGCGATTAGAAATAGAGAGATCCAGTTCACCAATCTCAGCAGCTAACTTCAGATACATAACAATAAGTCTAGTTTTATGTTAATCAGCCTTTTAGAAACTCCCCTAAAGTAGAGCAATGGGGTTCGCAAAAACTCCCTTTGCTTTTGAGTGTAAGACTTACTCTTAGTATTAAGCAATGTAAGTCTATAAATAGAACCTAGATTTATTCAGTTACTTAATAATAGTCCCAACGGTACAGGGGACCCACAGAGGAAGTTACGTCACAGAATGGCATACAGACGGATTTTTATGCCAAACAGATATATTCCCTTGAGTTTTACGAAGAAGCGTTATCCATACTGAATTAATGGACATGTAAATTAGCCATAGAATGTTTTTGAGCTATTGTTTTTTGGGTCCTTAGTCATAACATTTTTGGGATGTGGCACAGACTTAGGTTATTATAAATGTCTAAATACCGCCTCGCATTGTGACAAGCGTCGTAAAATGGCGCCTCATAGCGTGTGGCGTACGTTTTCAAACCGCCAGCGTCAAAAAAACTGTCAGGGGTTCGAAGAAAATTCATGTTTTTTACTGTCTAGTAGTGCCATTTTGTGTAGACACAATATCTATCTGGGAATTTAACATAATCTAAAGGAAAAATAAGGAAAGAAAACAGGCAAATGAAACTTCAAGTAGGTCTATAAAGACAGCAGCGCATTGCCAATTTCCTTGGTAATGCAGGTGTTCGTAGGCCGCTTCCTGGACACCTGCGAACTCAAAGTGATTGCCAATAATAATTTTACAGCCATGACTACCTACTTTACATTAGTAGGTGAGGTCGTCAGTTACTTTGGCAACCTTACCGGGAAAATCTTGCATATTGTCTGGCAGACGAAAGATTTAACACCATTGATTGGGTATTCATGAAAAATCTATCGAGATTTTTTAAGAATATCTACTTGTCCAACGACAACGCAGTAGTAAATTCTTTAATATTTGTCTTTTCTTTTTCTGATTCGAACCCAAAGGGTAAAAACGGGACCCTATTACTAAGACTTCGCTGTCCGTCTGTCTCTCTGTCTGTCACCAGGCTGTATCTCATGAACCGTGATAGCTAGACTGTTGAAATTTTCACAGATGATGAATTTCTGTTGCCGCTTTAACAACAAATTTAACTAAAAACAGAAGCTCCCATACAACAAACGTGATTTTTTACCGTTTTTTATAGATAATGGCCGTACTATTTTATATCCATAAAAAACGGATCGTGCAAGAGTCCGACTCGGCCGGTTTTTCTTTTCCTTTTCTCCTCGTATTTTTTTTCAAATTTTTCTATAGTTCTAGTTAAGTGTGAATCTTATTACAAAATAAAAGGTTAAAGACCGACACACTTACTCAAGATCCCACTCAAATGCTACATTCTTGCAATCCTTAAAATAGCATCTCCCTTTATAGGTCTCAGGAAATGCCAAATTAGTGGTAATTATTTATGGCTTGATGGGGTCGGTGCAGGCGCCTGCAGACGCGTAGAATTAATGATGATGGGCAGATGTCTGTCCAAGGTCGGTGCAAGGCAAATAGCAAGAAGGGTTATTAAGAATGTGCAAATAATGGGAGTGGCTCGGAGAAGAACACTGAATATTTCACAATCCTAGCTTTTACCCGCGGTTTCACTTAATATAACATATTATAATCCCTATAACTCTTAATACTAATATTATAAATGCGACTGTAGCGGCATTCATGCCGCCACAAAAACCAACGTAGCAGAATCAACATCACAACAAATGAGACTCGCAGCGCCATCTATCTCCACAGCTGCGAACTAACGACAAAATCCTAAATCGCGATATCAGAGTTTACCGTGCGATTAGAACATATGCAAAGCCCGAATATCAACTCTCGGGCAGTTCCCCACCAGACACAAAACCAACCGTCTGGTCGGAGGATCCTCCCTTTTCAATGGAGGTTTTCGGGACCTTACTCTCTGTTCCGCTACCTCCAAACGACAATAACTCTGTCTGTCTATCTGTTACGCTTTCACGCTAATACGGCCGAACGGATCGTCATGAAATTTGGCAGATATTATAGGCTGGGATATGGAGAAGGACATAGGCTACTTTTTACGCGACAACCGACAGGCACGCGGGCAAAGCCGCGGCAGAAGGTAGTATTCTAAAACCGTCTTCAGTTCCCATTTCAAATTCATTGATAGATCTATCTCGAAGTATGCCAAAATTTATCAAAATCGGTTCAACAATTTAGACATAAAAGCGTACCTAACACTTGCGCATTTGTAATATCAGATTTTAATTGGGGTGATACGGCACAGTGATACTCGTCGACTACTAAGTTAGTTTTGGAAAGGATTTCAAGGAATTCCCATCACGCATGATTTTGCGACTTTTATACTGCTTGAATAGAAACTCCATATCAAATATTAACGAAGCGACCCTTAAAACATTAATTCATATTCAGTGTAGCTATTATCATAGTTCGACTGAAAGAAAACTCCGCCAAAAATGAACTAGGTACCTTGATACCTCGTCCCTGTGTAAATACCTAATAATGTCACAAGAAACGTAAACATCACTAATAGTATATGGCCCGTACAAAAGTGGTTTCCACGCATTAAACTTCAAAGTGAGTCCACTTCTTACTGGCGCCTGCAACTAAATTACAAAACAAATATAATGGATCACCATAAAGTTAGATACAGAAGGCCCAATGACAAAGCGAAGGGACCAAACTTAATTAACATTTAATAATTATCATTTATTTTAGAAAAAACGTTGCCTCACACGAGGAATTTCTCCTGTACCGTGAGTGCGTTTACAAACACAGAAACTCACATACACAAACAGCCAAACCCGGAAGAATTATCTGTAGGCCATACAAATATTTGTTCCGTGCGGGAATCCGCGATACGCAGCGCAGCAGTCAATTGCTCAACCACTGCGCCAACCGTGCCGTCAATTAAATCGAAATTTTATAAAAAAAAGGAACAAGGATTTGAACTAGTCTGGGTTATCAGCATAGTTCAATTGGAGGAACCGAAATCGGTGCAACAAAATCTAGCTTTTTCTGTAAAGATGAAGCACTAAAAGCAAGATCCCGCCATCAGAAATACGTAGCCATTTTCTAAGAGACTGCGCAGCAAGGAGTAGACCTCTTTAGTTTTTAGGTAATATGAGCAAAGATTATCTCAAAACAAAAATACTCATAATTTTTTATTGGCAATTGATTGACCTCTGAATTTCAAAGACAGTTCCAAGTATATGTTCTATCAGGCTCAATCTATTTATTTCTCAGCTACCTACCTCACACTCAATGCCACAGTTTAGTAAAACTATCAAAGCGGCTTATAAAACAATTTGTGTACTTGACTACGTGTGTCGCTTAGGCAATAAGGTGGTCTGCCGCTTGAATGCAAATCGCCGTAAATGAAGAATTTAGGGCAGAGTTTACGTTCTTTTAATTGTTCAGACGTGATGGGTGTAGTCGGCTTTTGTGTGCTTTACTGGTGAAATTATGAGACGCATTATTAAGGGCGACGACATAGCGACCATGGGCTCTGTTACCAACCTAAGATGTTGCTGTCGAGATGGGTATAGTGGGTCCCATGACAAGCGAGCTTGCGGCAGACCCCGAAGGATATGGCGGGATGAGCTTGGAGTCTTATCATAAAGACTGATCTCAGCTATATTTCCATACTTTGGAACTCTCTAGAAACGAGTCAAATGCCTGACTAAGCGATCGTCTTTAAATTTCAATTAAGAACCAATCTATATTTATATGGCTGGCAATTTAAGTTAAACAGGACATTAGTCCTTTGAAATACTTTTGATACATATCAAAAACTTGTGATCAGTACTTCCGGATGCCAACAAGCTTTAATAGGGTCGACTAAAAAAATCGAATTAGTCAGATAGATTTCCAAAAAATATTGGACACGTATTTTTTTTCTTTTTTCACGTAAACAAATAATGAAGATGATATAGTGGGTTGAAAACTCGCGTGACGTCACTACGATACTACAATTTTTACAAGCGACGTAACGTTACCAGCCCCCCCCCCCCACTCTTGAACTATGATGCGCTTTATCTTCGTCAATTTTTATTGATTTGATAAAGCAAAAAATACGTGTCCAATATTTTTCGATAATCTAACTGACGGACTAAATATAATTTTTTTTTTTTGACTCAGGAATCATTCCTATTCCCAAGTGTACCAACATACAAGGTATTAGCATACGTTATTCAATTATGTGACAAGGAAGCCCTATTTGGCCCTAATACCTTACATCAGACTACTGGTTCGAAGGGGGCTTAGCAACAGCGGTGTTGTTCACGGGGCTTACTTAGCCCCCTTATCAAACTACTGTAAGACTTCCCTGAATTATTTTATTATTTCTATGGACTTAAAAGTCTTGGTTTTAAAAGCTATCCTATTAAAAATGCAAAAGTGCGTTGTCTGTGGTATTTGCGAGTTAATACTTAATTAAATCGCATTCAGTTTGAACTACAGGGTTATTTGTAGAACACCAACAATCATCGGGTGAATATTGCATTTTGTATGAAACAGCCGATTTATTTTTTGATATTTCAGAGTTGGTCCCATAGTAGAAGTTGTTTATAATCATGAGTACTTTCACCCACTGAAAGGTTGTTGGTGTTTTACAAATAACCCTGTATAACTGAATAAGAACCGTGCGTTGACAATAATGGAAAACAATTTTTTCGAATGTAACGTAAAAAAAATAAGCTGACATTTACGTTACTTCGTCAAGAGTTGACGATTAATTGAACTAGCAAAAAAAAATAAAGACGATTATCACGATTATCATGACACCGGGAAATTTATCCCAGATGCCTTATGATTGTAAAATATCGCGTGAAATTGTAAACTATTTTTTCTCAATAAGGTACGGACGATTTTTTGTGTATTTAAAACGATATGCTCACATTATATCGACAAATTATAATCTAAAAAAGATTTATTACAATCTTACGGAGTTTAAAATTATCCGGTGACACGTATACATTATTTTTATCATAAGGTTGAGAGCAAAACTATTGACAAAAGCTTCTTGAATCGATGCAAAAGTATCGTGTGGGACAAACAAAAAACCAATGCAATTCAATACCCCTGTCGTAAACTCGTAACTCTTGAACCACGAATAAACTTCAAATATAAACCCAAGTACATTCGCGCTCATAATTGTCCAATAACAATATAATAACGGTCATTACAACTTCAAAGTGTTTGTTATCGTTTATTGACGAGCCCATAAATATCAAAGGTCGGAAGGTGAACGAGACTTCGCTCCGTGCGACTGTACTCGCAAGTTCAATTTTGTTGTATAAGGCGTCGTTCTAATCAAAGCGATCATCGTGCGAATAAGCGATCGATGCATTCATTGGTACGGCAAACCCGATTGCGTCATCGCGCCGACAGAGGGTGCCTTCCAGATTTGCTGAACAATTAAACACGACGATCGCGTATTCTCGCGATGATCGCTTTGTATAAGGACTACGCCTAACAGTTGCTCTATTTTAGTTGAAGAGTTTTTGTGTAATACATAGAAGTGCTAGCCTTACTATCTCTCTCTTACTAACTGTTATACAGCCACATGACTCAGTTTAGCTTATAAATTATGTTTCTTCTCCCTTCTTCGCTGTTCTGTTCTGATTAATTTTGTTAACGGATCGAAGAAGGTTGAATTGTTTCTCCGGGGCTCGTCGACTTTCATTGTTTCCGCACCATAATTCTGGTGGTTGCCACTATCGACTTGGGTTAACAAAATTGGCAGTGGTTGGGAATAGTGTGGCAGGTTTCTCTCACTAACAGATGACGATTACTTCGACTTCAACAAGTGGACAGCCTGTCTGTTTGACATCCATTACGTTACGAAAAGTAAACAGTTTGGAATGCGACAGTACTTTGTTTTTTATAGCTTTGGACGGACTTGAACTTACATTACTTACGCAACTATCAAGTAATATCTTGGAGCCGGTTTAGATAAAAGAATATTTTACGTAATGAAGAAATCATGAACGAAATTGCTGGTTCCTATTTTGTTCTTGCCAATGGGAAAAGAAATATGACCTTGTGTTTCTAGGGAGTTTGGGTGGACATCTTTGAGTAGAAGAATAATGGTGAAACTGGGCGTTCTTGTAAAATATTTGGTTCCAAGAAAATTCTGAATAAAGAGAGCAAAACGCCTCCAGGTGGCTAAATAATAAATAAGGAAACGTACAGTGTGATTTTTTAGGAAATTCTACTATACTCGCCTTCCGACTTGCGCCCATAATCGACCATAATTTTCTCGAACAAAACAACACCTCGACGACCCATCACTATGCATCAGCCTAGCCTATCCGTTACATAGCGACACCTCACACGTGCCAGCCATTCAAACGTCAATCGTCCATACATATATTCAGCATTCTATTACAATGTCCTAGATAATGGCTAAGTAGATGGCGCCTGCGCCGGTGACACCGACGGTTTGAAAGCGTATCGCTGTAGACTCATTAATCTGCTGAGGGGTTTCTTCCTGTGGTTTTGCTGGTCTGTGCGAGGTTCCGCTTTGGAGAAAAGTTACCAATGAAGGTAATTAGTTCGATGATAGACGTGGGAATGTTCTGTGTCAGATTTGTGGACTAGAAAATGACTGTCGGTCTACCTGGCTCTGATCTCACAATACAACAGCATCCACATTCTCACAGTTGGTAATCATTCTCTGATAAGCAATTTTCCTCGGATTTCTTAATCCTCACGTTTTACTTTTGAAGTCCTTATAATGCTCGAAGTGAACTGGCATTGACAATTCGAATCAAGTTCCGAAGTAACCAGAGTGCCAATTTTACTATTTATTGCTTAAAAATTAGTAGAATTTGGCAATCTGATGCTTTTCATATTTTTAATTCAGAGGACGATCTTCTTGAATACCTACCTAAAAAAGTAAACTTAATAACTAAATCTACTAGGTAGAAAGTGTGTATGATAGTAGTTGGATCAGAAGTCGTAACATTTTTCACCCGACCTGGGAAAGCTGGTGACGCAATTTCAATAAAACAAAATTACCGAGTATGAATATTAAAGTCGTAGCTGTGAGTAAATGGAGAAATTTGAAGCTGCTGCGGTATTGTTATAGAGAAATTGCAATAAATGTAGCAGCATACATTATTACGATAAGTGTAGAAGTTCCACTCTTCACGAATACAACCTCTCCAACGAAATGATTCACTGCATTATTGACCGATGTTATGTATGCTTTCGGACCTTTCGGACGAAAGAATAGCAACATCCCTGGTGATCATCTGGTCACCAGGAATAGAATGGTCAGCATCATTCTCTGTACATTGCAACAGCTACACTGCGATCGCCACCCGCCTGCCAAGTGTGGCGATTATGGCAAACCCCCTTTTGGCGGAGGCCTATGTCCAGCAGTGGACGTCTTTCGGCTTATATGATGATGATTGACCGATGGGTTCTTACAGATTATAGGGTGGTTAACTGTTTCAATTGTGTGTATTTTATGTTGTGCGTCATTCATGTCTCAAAAACCTTTTTTTTTCTTTTCCACTAAATGATCCATGTGATCCACATTCATAATTCTAATCTTGTTGTTCTTTTTCTTGGTCCTGCTCGTCCTCTTGTCCTTATTTCAATTTGTGTGGCCGAAGCTTGTCATCTTCCATTCATCTGTATTTCCGTCATCGCTGTTTGTTGTTCATCTTTACCACAGCTTAATCATCTCTATAGTGTTTTCACCATTCATTATTTTCATTTACCATCCTCAATTTTTACTTCTGTACCTAATTCCATAATGGCAACGTCCACTGCAGCTTTCGATCGTTTTTTATGTTGTATTAGGGCATTTGGCACGTGCAAGATCATGGCAAGCTGTTATAGCTTGGATTTGCGCTTTCCAATCATATCTGGTCAATATTGAAGGCTAGTAAGGTGCTGGCGCCATTTGTGGATGACAGTAGATAAATTTTAACGGTTTGATACCTTGTCGGATTACTATTAGTAGATAATCGTTGTCTCGGGTTAATAATAATAATAAATAATATTTTATACAACTAATTTGACAACATTGGTTAGTACAACAATAACTTTTCAACTTAGGGTTACTAAAAAACTTAATTTAACAATTTTTATTCATCCCTGCCGCACAAGCAACCAGACTGTGTCTTAGTATTTGTGTATCGTGTTTTTCGGCTAGGGTTTTCAGTATACTGTTGGTGCTAGCCCTCATTCTGCATAAAAGGGATGCGGTCTTTTTCCTCATAATGGCATAAATTAATAGTTGGTTTTGTGATAAAATTGTGTTTAAATAAACATCAGAGGATAGAAGCAACTTTGTTGTTCTATTACCCAATACAGATCTTTAAATTAATTATTGACAGCCTTGTCCCACCGTCTGATGAATTTAGGATTCCTCTCTTTTAACCCAATATAAATATCATCAAAACTCAAACGAGTTCATAGATTGATAAAAAAAAGTAAAAAAAACTCGTTGGTTCAATAAAAAGGAAGTCTTCAAAAATTCTAAGAACTTTTAAAATATCATTCTCATTCATAGAATTTTGGCTTCCATAAATGCTATAAATCTCACCTGCTACTATTATTTCCTTTAACAACGAAGACATCAATATAGACCAAGGATCAAACAAGATACAATATTAGATAGGTATACTTTTTTGTATTTTTCTTGGGGCACCTGTTAGGCAAAGGATGCCCTTTTTTATGATCCATGTTTTTATTGGAATGTATTTCAACTCTATAAGGCTGTGGCTTCTCTAGTAGTTTAATAAATACATGTTTGTAATTAAAAATTCGCTGTAAGGCATCTTTAAAATTAAAAAAAAACATTATTTTTGTAAATGCTTGTCTAGCGTTTAACGCACACCTCTACAACAAATTCATAACAACCTTGAAACAAATTAATTTAATGTCTATTAACATTTACCATCTAAAATAAGCACACCATCGAACGTTACCGTTAAACAAATTGCTTGCAAAAACTGCGCAGGATTACATTAACATTGAATGGCGGACATATTTGTTGTAACGGTTCACTTTAACTTATCTATTCATCTTACACTGTGTTACAATAACACTGCCTAGTTATTTAACCGAGTCAACTCTTTGTACTAGATGTGCCATTGGTTCTGCTTGTGTATTTATTATCTTCTATATCAACAGCTCTTTAAATCTTTGTTGTAGGTAGTTTTGTTTTGGGTACCTTTTTTATGGATCGGAAATCATCATATGACTTCTTCCGCTCTGGGTGGAGCGGTAGGAGTATCAGACTCTTACTGACTAAACGTGTTCCGTGTTGCCCTATGCGTTCCAGAACCGCGGTGACTATTTCAAACAACTTCCACAACCTTGGTAGGCTCTGGCTAATGGGCCCTGTCTACTTACAGAAGTATGTATCACTCGTCTTCTTAATTTTTTTGTCAGCCTGAACGGTCTCTCCTGGGCAAAGACCTCCCTATTTCTTTCCATTTCTCTGTATTTTGGGCTTATTGACCTCAATTCGCTACGAAGGCTTTTCGCCATCTTCTCCTTCATATTCTACTACTCCCCGTCTAGCTGTGGCAGGGCTCCAGTCTTGCAATATACGGGCCCATATTTTTGACGCATCCTTCTTATGTAACTTTCATCCAGGGGCCTGTTGGATAAAACCGGCCATCAGGTGTCCTGTCACCAGATTGACAGATTCATTCATACATTTACTACTTTTTTCACATCGTTCGCAACAATGCGGGGCGGTGTACTAAATATGTCACATTGATGGTTAAAATACAACAATAAGACACAAGACCCAGGTTTACTATGACCCTGCTATTTTTTAGAGTAGTGGCAACATTGTTAACCCAATGACAAGATTTTTAAAATCATGATAATTATAATTATGATGCATAATTACAGACATAGGTAAATGTCTTTCGATGCATATCCGTAGGCTAATAAGTTATTTCATTAACTTGATAAACTTCAAGTACTAACTTAATTCGTCATAATTCAATCTTTAATTCATTGATCCTTCCAGGTCACTCAAATGTATTCACATTTAACGCCAGCTTATTTGCGTAGGCCCTCTAGTAATCCTTGAAAACACGAATTAGAAATAAGTAGGCCAAAAGTACCATAGGTGGTACATAGGCTATGTCACTGCTGATACCTAAGAATTAACATAAGAATGTTGAGCCCAGACTTGGCGCCAATGTTGGGATGTTGGAGGCTTTGGGGCCAATGTTTGAATGCATGTCAGGATTGAAGATTAGACAGATATTTACATAGGAAAGTTTGTAAATTGTCAGTTCGTCTATTGGGTTTTAAGTGGAGTTTCTGTTTTGAAGGAGTATTCGAATTAAACATGACGTTAGTGGTATTCAGGACGTAGGTGTAGAGCTCAAAGAAAACGTGTTCAAAGAAACATGCAGAAGTTTTGACGGAAATGAAAGAAAATTTTAAGTTAATCAATGTTTGTAAATTTTATGACGATTGATATCAATTTCACTTTCCATTCATCATGTGCCTAGCCTTTTCCCAACTTTATTGGGGTCGGCTTCTAGTCAAACAGGATTCAGCTGAATACCAGTATTTGTTGGAGCGGCTGCATACACCAGATCTCCACAACCCATTAACTGGGTAACACGGTAGTTATTCAATTTCACTTTCCATTATAATAATAAATTACTCATTTTATCACGTCTGCTTTAAAAGTTTTTAGATTTGCTAGTGCTAAGAATAGATCAAATAATATCTGAAGAAACATTTACTTAATTTACTTATTCCATAAATTCGATTTATTACTATTGCCATCATAATTTGTTAACAAATTAAATTACTCAGCAATAGTTTATTGCTAGGTGATTTAATTTAATTGCCTATCATTATTTATTTGTCCGGTAATGCGCAATTTATGCCTTTCTTACCTATTATGACCAAAAGTATGGATAAGCAAAACAATTAGACATAATTATAATCTATCTAAGTATTTACTCGAAATTCCCTACTTCTTTACTAATTTTATTAATGCGAAAGTAACTGTCTGCCGGTCTGTCTGTCTGTTATACGTTATCACGCTAATACACCTAAACGGATCGTTATGAAATTTGGCTGATATATAGCCTGGGATATGGAGAAGGATATAGGCTACGCTGCTGTTTTACGCGATAACCGACATCCACGCGGGCGGAGCCGCGGGCAAAAGCTAGTAATATTATAAAGAGTTAGTTTTTCGGGTAGAAAGCTACATTATAACTGCCCCCCATATGCTACTTCACAAAAAATGCAGATCTTGTGACATTGGCCACAGGCAAAAAGCGGAGCTACTCATAAATAAAAGGAAAAACAACAACTTTCCCTAAGCCAATAAACCCTTGATCAAAAGCAATATAACTTACACAAACACATTCTTTAAGCCCATCCCATAATTGTTCAGCCAAGTTTGATCAAATGTTGGACCCAACTGACAGTTAGACGAACTACTAGAATTAATATTAAAGGCTGTACGTAAAGATTGGCTCGATATCAAAGGTAATAAAACACTTGTTTGTCCTTTGTGAAATTTGCGAAACTCCACCTTTGGAATTGTAATTTCTATTGGCTAGCATTCTTGGTTTTATAGCAAATTATGTCAAAGTCAAATTGCTCTATGCTTGCCAAAAGACACCCGTAAGTGTCTGGGAAAGTTTAATGTCCTAACTAATATTGAGAAAGTGAATTCGTTTGTTTATTTGTTACCCTTTCAGCCCTAAATCTTTGAACCGATTTTGGTGAACATTTGTACAGAGATTAGGGATAGATGGGACCCTGGAGACATTTTTTTTTGAAAACTCTGCGTAGGTATATTCGCGATACGCGAATACGCAAGCTTATCAGTACATTATAGGTAGAACACGATGACTTTGTCAGATTGACAAAGTCATCGTGTCCTACCTATTTATTTCCAAAAAACTGATCTTGATTTCTTGGATGACTAACCCTTACAAGATAATATGCAAAAATACAGTCGAGCTATTTTAACATTCAGATGGCCCATGAAACTTTTTGAACATAACACTATGGTAGGCGCCAGATAAATATGCAATAACGTTCATTGACCCACATACATTTATTGACTTCCTTATATGATAAAACTAAAATAAGACAAAGCTGTTCTGAATCCATCTTCTATGATGATCTGGGCCTAACCACCAACTCTTAAAGCAGTATTACTTTAATATTACTTCCAGTGGGAAAGAGACGGAGCTATACGTCCTGTATAGCTCCATCTCTTTCCCACTGGAAGTAATATTGAAGTAATACTGCTTTAAGAGTTGGTGGTTAGGCCCCTGATCTTCTATCGTGATCCTTTACGTTCTCTTGTAATGAAAAACGGTTCATAATTTATTGTTCGGGTATCTACGAAGGGATATTAGGGAAAGGTCAACATACTTATTGCAAGTTTATCTGGCGCCTATGCATTGTTAATACTACTATTCTATAGGAACTTAGGTAATCTATTATTGATTATAATGATTATAAAATATAATACAGACCTGTTACTTCTTTCTGCCTCTAAGACCGGCGCAGGACTTAATCAAAGATTTATATCACTGCATAGTTCCGTGATTTTGCTAAATAAAGATGCTTTTCTTTCGGTCTTGACTTGCAATATGTCGCTTATATCTATTTACCTTATTTATTTCTGGCTCCAAATATATGTGACGTAACTACATCAAATAAAATGGCCTTCTGATTGAAAAACAGATTACAATTAAATTAGAATGTAATTGAATATTAATGTTACAAAAAAAATATCAGAAGTTTTCGCCAAAATGTTTACGCCTTCTAATTATTCCCATCGATCGGTTATATTCAAAGAGTAATCAATAACCAATATAAATCAACAGATCATAAAGTAATTATTCTAAAACCAGTACAAAACAGTTAGAATATCTTTATTATTCATCTACCAAACGTAATTAAGGCTTGCGTTTGCGCAGCTCAAGTCAATGACAGTTTGACACCGCGCCAAATATGGCACTGACGACTACTGTCAAGCGATGCCCGGCCATAGGGCTGTCAAATTTGAAATACGTATTCTTTTTTTGATTCTGACAAGATGGATGACGAAAAAAATGTTTCTTTTATGGCATTTCGATGTCACTTTGAAATAAAAACAAAAGTGATGTGTATTTTTGGAGATAAATTAAAACGTTAATTTGAAAGTTGTCATGAAATGTCTTTTTTTATTTTTTTATTAATGATAGGCACGCGCTTGACCACTATCTCACCTGATGGTAAGCGACGATGTGGTCGAAGATGGAGCACGCTTGCCTAGAAGTAACCTATTCACTCTTGACTTAAAGACTCCCAGGTTGTAGCTATCAGGAAACACAGACTCCGGCAGGGAATTCCACTCCTTAGCGGTACGCACAATAAATGTATTCCAAAAACGCTTTGTGCGTGTGGGTGGGATGTCCACCATGTACCGGTGGCGCATCGCCGTATGTCTTCTTTTGTTGAGTTAAAATTTCAATTATTTAACTTACATACGATAAGTCAGTGTTTGAGGAGCTATCTGAGATTCCTTCTCGAAATTTTTAGTATAGGACTGGTACCAAGATGTGGCGACGTTTCTTTTTTTTTTAAGAATCGGACATTTACCTACCTACTGTAAATTATATTGATTTTTCCCTGCACATAAGGAAATTCCTGGATTTTAATTAAAGTATTATAATTTGCGGTTTTCCTTCATACCTATTTACCATTAATTTGTTTATTCCTAATTTAGAAAACAGTTTCAATACCTATTCGGTTTAGGTTCTTCTTAAAACCAAGATCAAGGTCCACCACAATCCAATGCAGTAATAAATATTATTAAATTTATTCAATTGAGAATATTTAATTTAATTGTACCAGGAATTGTATTTTTTTGAGACTATAAAACGCTGGAAATCGATGGAATACAAATCGGTTGTCATGCTATAGACATGAAGCAGTACAATGAGGACAATGCCGTGAGGATAGTTTTGAGTATTTATGTGGATGACTATAGGAGTGATGATGATGATGACAATGCTATCCAGCCGATATATCGGCCACAGCGACCGCATTTCTTGGCCTTTGATGACCACTAACAGAAAACTATGGAAGACGAAGACGCTGAAATCAAATAAATTGAGCAAACGAATGACGGTGAAGAAGATAAATTCTACTTATTTATTGTAATGCTTAATTCTGAAACCCTTTTCAACTAGGCCAACACCAGCCACCAGCCCCTTAAACAGACTTCACAAAACCTAATTCTGTGATCGCCAAATCAAGAATTAACCTCATTGCCGTGACATTGATTTACATTAACGTCAATCACGAACTATATTTCGAGTTCGCCAACCCTATTGTTAGGCCCATACATGTCAGCGAATCGCAAATTATCAATACACCTGCCGATTGTTATTCTTTAATGACCTCACAGCGATGGGCATAGAATAAATATTTTTAATGGGCATATGTATTTCTAGACAATAGCCCCTTAGTCATTAAACTATTATCTTCAGCTCCCGTTATAATCGGTCTCGTTGAACGATGGTTAATTCTTAGTCTGACCACGTACGCTAATAGGCCGTTAATCATGGTTTTATACAACACGGTGTCTTCCTTTGGCAGTGGCTCCAAGAAATACGTGGTCTGATAAAACCTAACAACAGGCCTATAGGAACCTGATTACCTATCTACGATTTATTTATAGTCACTCAGGTCACTGTGCGTCATTCAATAAAAAAGTAATCCAAAAATAGATATATCCATTCTATTTAATAGACTCCATACAGAAATAGAAGGATACGGACCCATAAATAAGGCTGACTACACCATGTAGAGTTAAACAATGATTTAATCTGCCGTTTACGATTAGCGTCAACAAGAGACTTATAAACTGGGTTATTGACACTAGACGCAGACGCAGTTTGTATTGTACCATTACTTGATTTATTCATGTCTAATGTGATTTGTTGCCTTTGTTATGACCACTTCAGTAGTTTAGAACCATTCAGGTTTCCAACGGTTCTGTTGGTAGCTGTATTATTAGGTTAAATATGGAGAGATTAGAATCTCTGGTTCTAATACTGCGCATTTAATAGCAAATCATATAATTTAACTTTGCTTGTATTTTAATCAAAATACCTAAGTACAATTTAATCTACAATCGAATCTTTAATAGCCTATGAATATTTAAACTTATAAGGTAAAGTTCTAGCTAGAGGCATAGGAGTACATACCAACCATAGTTTTAGACAGCCGTCTCAACTTTTAAACTTAAGGTATTCATGTTAACTGTAGTTAACGTTTGAAGAGTTAATCTGGGTTTACGATGGGCCGCGACGAATTCGTTTGTTTTAGTGCAACCCGCCCAATGTTGCTAGCACTAAATACTGTTAAAAGCTACCTTTTGTTAGCAAAGATCTAAACTGTGTTCTAGATTCTTAGGCGAAATGGGTTTCTAAATGTTATGTGTTTTCTTCCAAAGATAAATGCTCCATTGTTTGAAATCTGACCAGCTACTTAAAAGCTGCCGTAACAGCTTTATACTGTTATTAAGTTTTCATCAATACTATGGCAACAGAGTTGACTTTTGCTTTTGTTTCGCCTTTACTGTTAACCGGTTGCAGGGGGTTTTGTATTTGTCTGTACGTATTACGTTAATTGATTTAGCAGTTTTAAAACTGCTTAATAAGGAGTGATTCAAGATTCTTATTAATGATATGATCGTCCTTGTTACAGACAGCATCGGAGCAGCGAGCGTCCGCTCCCGAGGAGATGCAGGCGCGACACAGCATACTGTGGCACCTGCTTATCGATCTGCCTATATTGTTGTTAGGTAAGTGCTCGTACTCTTCTCCTTCTCTGTGACGCTCTTCACAAACTTCTACAAGGGTAGATGTGATTTGCCTCACGATCATTATTAACTGGTGCGGGACCGAACTGTCAATCGTCAACATCCTATAAAATACCTTTCTATAGTAATAATAGAGTTTTAAAACGCGTGAATTGGGTGGCACGCCGTTGTGCCAGAAGCGCTGCAATGGATCATATGCCATGTTTACTTGCTGACCGACAAAGTGTTCATAATACACTTAATAAATACATGTTAATATAATCTTACAGCTGTATGTAGTTGGTTGAAATGCCAATCGCCAGGCAAATGTTTAGTGAACACCCTTCGGAATGATGATGATACTGCTATCATCATCATCATTCCTGCCGAAGGGCGCGAAATCAGTTTGTTTCTGTGAAATCCTCGTATCAGGCACAAAAACGATCGCTTAATACCCTACTTGAATTTGTTTTTTTAGTAATCTTCTAGGTTTATAAACGAATTGGACGTTTATAATTAATCAACATTCTGTCGGAATAAATACTAAACATTTTATGTTAAGCGTATATCTAGCAAGCGTACTTATGAGTAAAGATATTGAATTTATCAACTGATATAAATTCACACATTCATTTACACACATGCAGTAATTCTGTCATCATCACCATCTTGGTCTTAAGACTACTCCAAGATCTACAGTTGGACATAACTCTCCCAATGATTTCTATAAAGACTAGTTCTGCCGCCTTGCTTTGTGTCTAAATGAACCATGAACTCAACAGCACGTTATGCTGTATGCATCATCAGATAAAGTGCAATAAGCGTTAATCAAAATAATAATTGCAAACAAACGCTTCATTGAAAACAGTTTATTACTGTGCATCAGACACGGCTCATTGCAGATTATAATTTACGCGTTTATCATTTTATTTTTTGTCTAGATTTTTTATTTGATCTGTTCCTTGACCTAGTGCTATCAATTTGGAACTTGGAACCACTATGACGTCACTAGATAAAGAAGTTTGGGTTTGATTTTAGAACATGAAGTATATCTTAATATATATTATGAATTATTAATTATTATAGTTGCCAGTTTCTCTGCTCATTTTTTTTTTCTCTCTATTTTCAATCTTTCTCTTTATGTACATTCAAATTAAAATATTTAATTTCTCATAAACCGACATGGACCTATCGATCAGTCGTCGATCGATGACACTGATCGACGCGACGTCGGACGATTGGTGACGTCGACTGCTGCATTCTCAACCCATCGATTGGTTTGGTGACACTCTTATACCTCACTTGGTATGATGTTTTTTTCGGAGAAAATTATTGCGCCACTTCAAAAATTAGGAAGTGGTGCCGAGGGGTGGGGTTTGGGGACTGTCTTATGCAATCTTTGACGTTCAAAAAGAATATTGATTAAGTTAAAATGTCAATGAAGTATATTCTATCTATCTTGAATGGAGTGAATAAGTGAGTGTTAGGAAGTGAAGCCGCGGGGGGAGGGGGTATTTGAAGACTTTGACGTTCAAAAAGAATATTGATTAAGTTAAAATGTCAATGAAGTATATTCTATCTATCTTGAATGAGTGAATAAGTGAGTGTTAGAAAGTGGTGCCGCGGGGGGGGGACTGTCTTATGCAATCTTTGACGTTCAAAAAGAATATTGATTAAGTTAAAATGTCAATGAAGTATATTCTATCTATCTTGAATGGAGTGAATAAGTGAGTGTTAGGAAGTGGTGCCGCGGGGTGTGGGGGTGTTTGAAGACTTTGACGTTCAAAAAGAATATTGATTAAGTTTAAAAGTCAATGAAGTATATTATATCTATCTTGAATGAGTGAATAAGTGAGTGTTAGAAAGTGGTGCCGCGGGGGGGGGGACTGTCTTATACAATCTTTGACGTTCAAAAAGAATATTGATTAAGTTAAAATGTCAATGAAGTATATTCTATCTATCTTGAATGGAGTGAATAAGTGAGTGTAAAGAAGTGGTGCCGCGGGGGGAGGGGGTATTTGAAGACTTTGACGTTCAAAAAGAATATTGATTAAGTTAAAATGTCAATGAAGTATATTCTATCTATCTTGAATGGAGTGAATAAGTGAGTGTTAGGAAGTGGTGCCGCGGGGTGTGGGGGTGTTTGAAGACTTTGACGTTCAAAAAGAATATTGATTAAGTTAAAATGTCAATGAAGTATATTCTATCTATCTTGAATGGAGTGAATAAGTGAGTGTTAGGAAGTGGTGCCGCGGGGTGTGGGGGTGTTTGAAGACTTTGACGTTCAAAAAGAATATTGATTAAGTTAAAATGTCAATGAAGTATATTCTATCTATCTTGAATGGAGTGAATAAGTGAGTGTTAGGAAGTGGTGCCGCGGGGTGTGGGGGTGTTTGAAGACTTTGACGTTCAAAAAGAATATTGATTAAGTTAAAATGTCAATGAAGTATATTCTATCTATCTTGAATGAGTGAATAAGTGAGTGTTAGGAAGTGGTGCCGCGGGGTGTGGGGGTGTTTGAAGACTTTGACGTTCAAAAAGAATATTGATTAAGTTAAAATGTCAATGAAGTATATTCTATCTATCTTGAATGGAGTGAATAAGTGAGTGTTAGGAAGTGGTGCCGCGGGGTGTGGGGGTGTTTGAAGACTTTGACGTTCAAAAAGAATATTGATTAAGTTAAAATGTCAATGAAGTATATTCTATCTATCTTGAATGGAGTGAATAAGTGAGTGTTAGGAAGTGGTGCCGCGGGGTGTGGGGGTGTTTGAAGACTTTGACGTTCAAAAAGAATATTGATTAAGTTAAAATGTCAATGAAGTATATTCTATCTATCTTGAATGGAGTGAATAAGTGAGTGTTAGGAAGTGGTGCCGCGGGGTGTGGGGGTGTTTGAAGACTTTGACGTTCAAAAAGAATATTGATTAAGTTTAAATGTCAATTAAGTATATTCCATCTATCTTGAATGAGTGAATAAGTGACTGTTAGGAAGTGGTGCCGCGGGGAGGGGGTATTTGAAGACTTTGACGTTCAAAAAGAATATTGATTAAGTTAAAATGTCAATGAAGTATATTCTATCTATCTTGAATGAGTGAATAAGTGATCAACCCATGCGGCTGGTATTATTTAGACACGAGCTCCTCATAATTTACAATTTCTCGATATATTATGAAAAAATCGTTTTGTATGCTATAAATCCCATCCAAATTCATTGAATCTGGATGGGATTTATTGTAGTTCACAATTTTTTGCGATATTTCACAATCTTACTGCGTTTGCAATTTTCCGGAGACATGGGCATTAGATGAGGATTATGGGTTGTCTAAAATTCCTTATGTTATCTGTCTGTAGAAGCCGTTTTGACCAATTAATCTACCTTGCCCGTTTCGATGGATGCGAGACGCACAAGACCAGTTGTTGTGGCGACACTTGGGAGAGGCATATGTCCAGCAGTGGACGTCTTTCGGCTGATATGATGATGTTGCTATGGATTTGGCAAATGTTTTACAGTCGGCCGCCAGCTTGACACCAACCCTTCTTGGGAATGCTGTTGCTGGTGGTTTAACCACCACCACGCGGGTGACCTAAGGTGCTGATATACTACAAACAAAATGATCTTACCTGTTTGTGAGTTCAGACAACAGCTGTACCAACTTAAGTACCTATCCATTATGTATTTAATCTTTGGTATTATCATCCGCTGGGTGGCCTAATGTGTGCGCCCGTTAGGAACGATAAGGCTAGACTTATCACCGAACATTTTAAAGTGTATAATTAGTTACAAGGAAGTTAAAGTGTCATTGGCGTGACATAAATAACAGGAGTCGTCCATTACTGAGCTTGGGACACCGATATGACTAATTTAACGGGCTTGGTAGACAGAATGGAGATCGTTACCTATTTAAAGATCCTATGAGTTATCTGAACATGTGTTGAAGATCAATGGTTTATAGATAACTAGCTCTTGCCCGCGACTTCGTACGCGCATATCCTGTTTTTCCCCGTTCCCGTAAGAATTTCGGGAAATTCTCTCTTAGTGCTTCCCTACACTCCCTAAAGAGCCTACATGCCAAATTTCAGCTTTCTACGACCAGTGGTTTCGGTTGTGCGTTGTCTGTCAGTCACTCATTTGTAACGGAAGAATTTTATATATAGGTAGGTATAGATGGAGAGAATCTGGCCATTTTCCCAGCCAAAGAATCAGTATTCCCATTCAAAATGGCAATGCTGCCAGTTTGTGGAACATTTTTTTGATGCCCAATGTACTGTATGGCAGTATGGACTAAATAATTCTGTTAAAATTTACTACAGAACTTGTAGTAAATTTTTAATGTAATTATTTAGTCCAAACAGTACATTCCGTTGAAATTAGTTAAAAAATGACGAATTGCTTTTTTTTTTACCTAGATATGACGAAGCCGAAAGTAAAATCTAGTATTGAATGGTGCAGGTAAAAATAAATTTCTAAAAATGTACGTTTTTTATTTAATGATATTTGGAAATCATACAGCGACTAACAAGGAATGTTGACATACTTTTCATCTTGATTTGGTTACAAATGTATAATTCTTCTGACCGATTCCAGAAAAATTCCTAATAACACTTTTTGACCGTCCTGGGAATCGAACCCAGGCCGCCCAACAGTCGCGCTTGCGACCGCGCGACCATTGATTGAGTTAACTATTTACGACTCCATTAAAGTCAGTTAAAACGTAAACAAACGGTCGGTAGTGTGTCTATGGTCGCAATAGAAGAAGGTTGCGTGACATCACACCATTACTTGGATTTATAGTACCTATGTACAGTCAACAAGTAAAGCTATTTGGCGTACAGGCAAAAATATATCTTATGATATACTCACCAGTGTGGTGTGCAATAATGGCCTACTCAGCACACTCACAACATCGTTTAAAAGTAGTTGCAAGCTAGCTGCCTGTATACTAAATAGTTTTGATGACTGTACATACCTAAAGAAGGAAGATTTATTCGTTTTTAAGGACGCTGACTTTAAGTCAAAATAAAGACAAGTCAAGAAAATGTTTACAATAAAATGTTTCAAGGAGCTCCGAAAGAATTTTTATGGTCCCGCTAAAGATACATATACTAAACTTTTAACATTTCAATCTAATTATGGAAACTTCTAGCTACAGAAATTAAGGCCGGTAGTAATAGTTGAGTTAATTTTCAACAGCCAATCTTATCATTTGCGTTTAATTTGTGACACTTCTTATTTATTCTTTATTAATTTAGTTTTTTTTTAATAATGTGTTTCCTGCATTCTTGAGTATGCAATCAAAAATGCAGGAAACACATTATTAAAAAAAAATCGTTAATAGAAACCAAATTATATTTATACGTAGAAAATAAATTGTTGTAAAGTATCCACATGCTCTACATGCGGACTTAATTCGATTTTTACAAAATTATATACCTACCTACCGTAGCGCAAAATTGGTTCGCAACTTTCAATATTGAATTCTAAAGCCTTGTTCATATTAAAAACGTGTATTTTCAATTTATAAGCCCTAGTTCTCACATCTCGATTACAACGCCCGCCGGACTAACGGGTCAGCGTGTTGTGGGAACCGCTTTTTGTCCAACTGTCAGACCACGGCCTTAACTGGCTCAGAATTTGGATTATCGGACGTGGTACACCGATAATTGCCGATTAATACGAGATAAATAGTCGTGGGGTATCTAATGGTGCCATAAAAGAGTTATAGTGTAGCGAAAGAGTTATGGGTTTTGAAACTGGTTTGGAACAGGCGACTTTGGACGATGTTATGGGCCGTTTTGAAGTGTGGATTAGTCTTCTATGTGCATAGTTCCAGTGATAAGATTAGAATGGTGTGGATGTGAAGACGTTGTCACAAACCATGCCCCGTCTCCTATCCTGCCCTCTGTACTCCAAAACATGCAGCCAAAGTGACGTGTGCACTGTCTATAACGATGACGTCGTGCCAGTGACACAGAAGAAGAAGATACAGTCTCTAAATCCCACTAATCTAAACTCGGACGAACTGCGGCCCTACACACTGTATAGCTCCATCCCTCTTTCTCGCTCGAACGACTCACGCTTTAACACTTCATGGTAGGGCCGCTGAGCAGTTGTCTTTAATTCACCATCAGCGGAATCGTTCTGCTTAAGCGTGGGCAGTTTTCCTCTTTTGCGTTTGAACATATTTCTACTAGAGATTCGGGATCTCAATTAATCTCAACAGTAATCAAATACAAAATGTACATTTTGATATATTTGCCTGTAGCTTGGGGCTCAGATATTTTAATTAAGTCAAGCTTAGATTAATATTTGAGAGAAAAACACGTTCTTCTTTGGGAATTGGGAAAGGATTTGGATAGAATAGTGAAAGTGATCCCGCTAGAAATCGAAAAATAATGTGAGACTCATTTGCGCAATTCTAGGACAGAAAAGGGCAAAAGGCTATTGAAGACAGATACTATGGCCCTCAGATAAAAAAAAACATTGAGACCCATCTGCGTCATTGCCATTGCCTTCTCAGATTTCCTTTACTCCACTGCTTACCTAATCCGAAAGGGATCGAATGAAACAAAGCAGTGACTTTACGCTCGTCTAACCGATTTGGGTGCAGTCAGCTATTTGACGTGACAAGTCACGTGGGCACAGCCTTGTCATTTGATACTTGACAAAATCAATCATCTTGCAATGACTTGCAAGGTTCCTTGGGTAAGGCTCTAGTATGTTCATGCCCTTTAAAAAGTAAACATATACAAATGACTGTTGTTTACTTTAAATATGGGTGTGATTTCATTTAATTAAGATTGTCATTTGTCACCAGAACAGCCCATATAAGCTTTTTCAGCAGCACTTGAAAGGTCAATGATTTTCTCGAAAATGATCACGTTTTTTTGTTAAAATTTGAAAAAAATGTTCGCGAATGACAATGCACTAAAACATCCACTAATTAAAAAAGATACTTAGGTACCTTTTTTTCCTTTGTCACAGTGAGGTTATTTACTACGCACAACTCTTTAAACAATCGTGTTTCATCATCGATCAGGCTGAATCAAATTACTCGAAGTCATCGAAGTGGTTTTGTAAACACAATCTGTGAGAACTCGAGTGCAGTCTGCGCCAGTGGCTCTCAACCTGTAGACTATTCGTCTGTTCGAACATTTTTTGTGAATGAGATTTTTTGTAGCTGTATAAGAGGTATGGAGAGGGACCTCTACCTCACCAAAGCAAAAATATATGATCCATTCCACGATTATTGATGATTTTTTAAGGAGTGATATGAAATAATAAGGAGTCAGTGAGGGCGTATCGATTGACAGGACAGAGTGGGAGATGATAACGTGCTGCTAACTCCTCGAGAAGCAAAGGACAAGGGCCGGAAGATGATGATGATGATAACTTTTGCTGATGATGACGAAGCGGCTGCATCTATGTTAACAATGAACGTTATTCTTGGACAGCGTCATTAACTAGTTACCAAAGGACGATGCTGACTCTACGTTTATTTTCTGTGAGAGAACCTTACTAACTTTTTAATTTCTAGGAGATTCTTTTTATCTAAAGTTTATCGTTAAAACAGCTCTAACAAAATACAAAAGTTGACTTATCGAGCTTACGTGACATAGAAAAAAGTGATTATTGTGAGCGATGCCATCATCATTCCGTAGTAAGAGAGAAATAGAGCTGGATAAAAAGCACTATCCCTTATTACAACGGATTCTAGATGGCAATGATAAAAACTCATAATTCAAAGGCAGACAAAAGTTTAAGAACCTCTGTCCTAAAACTATAACGTTACAGTTTCGTGTGAAGACGCGTCACTAAGTTATACATGTGCATGTGCGTGTATGATACACGTGTATGTGTAATCAGAGAGCATTGTTTTTCAACCATCACCGGGAAAGAATGTCAACATCATTGTGGGTCCTCGTGATCTAGTTTAGTAATGCGATTCTTTGAGACAGACCACCGGGAGTATGTTTACAAAGAGGTTTAGTATACACTATTGTAAACTGAACCATTTTGTACGGATGTGCAATTGTCGTGAAATTAGGTTGTGCTGATGTCGACTTTAGGTTTGCGACGTCTGAGAAAAAAACGTTCGGAGTTGGGTTTTTGTGGATCAAATGATTGAATTGAAATAAATTCTTTGAATTTGAGGACATAGGCAGTTGAAAAACAGGGTTTTGAAAATGACACTACAATGACTTTGTATGCAAGGCGAATAATTATACCTAATCGAAAAATACCTAGTTGGTACCTTAATAGCAGTTGAATTATACAACAGACGAAGTGATCTTTTAGGGTTTTAGGTACGGAACCCTAATAATTACGATATTCAAACGTTTAATGTTTTTGTTTCTCCACCAACAAGCTTCTATAGGACAGCAAATTCTTTACAATCATCCCGATTGTCTCAACCGTTTCTCACAAAGCTACCATATTTGTTCAACTACGTACACACGTCACAAGCTATTTGTCTTTACGCCTAACGAGTATATTCACGCTATTTCTATTTTTTTTTTCTAAAGTTGTCAGCTTGCTGGGTGGTCAGTACTGACATGCGATACCTGACACTGTTGACACAGCGGTGACATTGCCTTGACACTAGTCACGAGGTATCATCGCCCACACAAGTGCATTTGGTTTACGTCAAAGTAGGTTTATTGGTGTTGTGACATTTTTTTGTTTTGTTTAGTAAAAATATTCGGGACACATGGTTGATAATGTCGAAAATTGAATTGCAAATTGTTCATAACAATCTTGATTTACATCGTTATAATTTAAAATGATTGCGTTAACCGTTTACATACAGCTTTAAATATTAATTAATTTCCATAATAACTTTAAAATACTGTCGCTTTGCGAATTAAATTATTCTGAACAGCCTTTAAATAATTATAATCATAAATCGTTATCTGAAAATAATGATTTTATAATAACTCGCTTTTATAACTTCTTGCGTAAGTCTAATTAACGTTACGTAGATAACTGAATAAGTAATATAAAATGTTATGGTTTTGATAACTGACTGACTTTTGCACGCTTTATTACAATGGTCAGGTAAACTTAATGGCGAGCATAATTAATTGCTTAAAAGTTTTTTTTTTTATATTCTCATGTGAAGATACCATTTGGCGTTATATGCTGAAACAGAAAAGAAATTCGACGTAAAAGAAGAAGTTCTATTTAAAACTGTACATGTTGTCAATGAAAGTGCTGTTTAAGGGTCTAATTGAAATAAACACTTTGACTTTGAAGTACAGAAATACACAAAAGTCATCCCAGCAGAGGCCCTGACCGACCCTGATCCACATAATTTTCAAATGGATAAAAACTCTAAATGGCGCAGTTCTTTCGTTGCTTTGTTAAACCCTTCAACAGAAAACATATTGAACTTGCGATACAATAAATTAATTAACTCAAACTCCGATCCAATTTATAAATTCCTTTTGATTCCACTTAAATTAACGGTTCAACCTCTTAAACTAATGTTCATACCAACATAACATAAATAAAATAAGTCAAGAAAATTCTCTAAAACCATAAAGTACCAAAACTGGCAAGACCGGTGTTAAATGACTGATTTTAATGCATTTTTGTTCAAGGATTTTGTTTAAACGCCCTTTTATAAATTATGTTTTGAACGAATGCACAAAGGAACTTTGTTTACATTTTAGATAAATTGACCTAGATTAAGGTACCCATCATCTATCTACCTATAGTAGGTACATTCATACTGTTTCCCGTTACGGTGTGGGCAGATCTAAATGGCGACACGATTCGTCTTAGCTTGGTGTTGTCTTAAAAACCAGATAATATTTTTAAATTAATTTTATTTACGTTTTAATATTTTTGTAATAAGATTTTTCTGTTTAAACAATAAAAATATTGGTTTTTACCTTTAGATGAAATGGAAAAGATTTTTTTTATATTCTTCTTTCTGCTGTGAGTGTAGTATGTACAAAAAGTAATGAGATCATGATTATTAAGTACCTATAGGCATCTACCTACTGCACTGCACCATATAAAACGTGTAACGTTGTATTTAAATAATAAAAAAACAAAAGCGCCTTTGTGCGCGACTGTACAACGAAACTACTCACGCATAAAGCTCCGTGTACATACGCGCACACAATGTTATCGGCCACTTTATCGGACACGTAACATCCGATAGCCGATCTAAATAATGTATTTTTTTTTCTCTTGAACTTACAATGTCAGTGATAACGATATCCACTTGGCTTGAGAAAAATATTGTTGAAGATTGGTATTGGTTCGTGTACAGTTTTAAAATGTTTCTTGCGTGTTCTGTTAGTAACACTTATTTAAATAGGGAAGATGCAAATACTGAATTTATGAATATAATGAGATAAACATGATAAAAAAGTATAAAAGAAGGGCTACTGCAAGGTTTTTGTTGTAGTTAAAATTGATTTTTAACAATTATTACGAATTTAAATAACGTGAAACGGGACGTATTTATGAACAACAATCAACGTTTAGTGACTTCACTGCAGTTATGACAACGAAAAGACGACCATAAATAAGTCTTTGAGTTATAATAGTCTTTGACCAGTGACAGACAGGAGTGACTCATTGTCAGTTTAAAACCGCAATTTTGGCAATAAATTAAAGCGTTTTAATTTTATGTATGATCTATTTTACATAGAATTCTTCAAAAGAAATCAAGATGAAAATATTGTATGTTCCCTATTGAAGTCTTCTGGGAGCTATGGAAAGATATTTTATTTTTTCATTAAACTATCAACCTGCATAGCCTTTTTCAAACTATGTTAGGGTCGGCTTCCAGTGCAAGCAGATGCAGCTGGAATATCAGTATGTTACATGGAGCGATTGCCTATCGGGCCTACATGGCCACGTCATGATAGTAATTGGCAAGCCAGCTGTCAGATTATTTGGGATCTGATGTCTGATAACCGGCATCAACAGCTGAGCATGCTTTCCGATGCACTGAGAAGTCTTGATAACGAATGCTCCGTAGACTGACCTGAAAATTGACTCATGCAGAGATGTCATTGTTTTACCACGGCCTGTTCTAAGCTCTGAATTACAGGCTTTATGATTTTATGTAATCTAGACATTACTTAAAACTAGTAGGTATGTGTCAACAATGATGTAGTTCAACTCTCATTGAAATACAGACGAATATATATCACTGGAAATAACACCTGGCGGGAAACGATAAACTAGTTAATAAAACTGGATAGGGCAAACAGGAACATAAATAAACCTACATAGTTAATCCTTACTAATATTATAAACGCGAGAGTGCACAACTGTTTGTTTGTTGCACTTTCACGTATAAGGCGCAAAGCTGATCTTCATGAGATTTAACACAAATATAGCTTAAGACCTGCAGCCTGATTGCGAAATATAAAAATTAATTTCAGGCCACATAATTAAGCTTTCATTTTGACATTGCAACCGTATTCATTGTCCAGCAGACGATTTTGTAAACACATGTAGCAATGGATCTGTATTTAAATTAATTGTGAATTACACCGCCTTTTATTGGTTAAATATTTTTAGTGCTGGAGAAGGACACAGAATATTTTACGCAGGCAAACCTGCGGGCTGAAGCTCATGCTGTCTATTCTTTTAATGCTTAACCTGAAATTGGATATCACTAAAAGTATCCCAAAACTTTAAAAAATATATTTTTAAAACAATAACCTTTGTAAAAGATAATCAACAAAGACACGTGCATCCGTTTCCTCAAAGCTTCATAGCCATACTAACCCATATGTGAACTAAACCGGAGTAGGCTACAACCGAACCACGTAAACTTTACGACGATAGTACAGGAGTCCGATTTTATTGCCGGGTGTCCGACTTTACGGCCGAATTGCGACAGTGCACTCCGAGCCTTATTTATTAACCCTTTTATACTGCGTGTTGATTGAAATGACATGTTTGCATGTGTTGTAAGAGGGCAGGTAAAAGAATTGATTATCTAAAAATAATTTTCTATACACCTTATTGCAGGAGCTCGTGGCTAAAGAATAACAGCGGCATGGGGCGATCTTTAGAGTAAGCAATACTTGCCGAGGTCGGTCTGTGGATGGGTGACCGTCTTAACATACCGATCATCATCTGCCTAGCCTTTTCCCAATTACTATATTGGGGTCGGCTCCCAGTCAAACCGGATTAAATACCAGTATTTTAAGTGGAGCGGCTGCCTACCAGAACTCCAAAACCCATTAACTGGGTGTGTCGGTAGTTCTTGGCAAGACTGGAGTCAGATTTACTAGCTGCTGACAATCCGTCGTAACGACTGCCAAAGATCTACAAATGACAGCCGGGACCAACGGCTTAACATGCTTTCCGAGGCACGGAGAGGCCGCGTCATATAATGGTCATCCATCCACAGACACACCTCAGCAAGCGCTGTTTAACCTCGAAGATCGAACCATGCGGCTTTCTTTTATTTAGCCACGAACTCACATCACATTCTTCTTCGGTACAGATACATTTTCCTGGCCCCCTGGATACTTCGTCATTTCTCCGGCATTATCAGTAGCACCATATAGGTCGCTTCAGTTGCAGGTTTTACAGCACAGCAGACATACCTCTATTTTTTAATGATTTCTTCATTGGATGGGCCTTTCTGTCGGAATTGTTGACAAAGAAATTGGGCTATTAGGTCTTGTAGTGTGATCATCAATTTATTAACACAGAATGATGACAATAGAATTGGTTGATTGACACTGATGAAGACACTGGTTAAAGTGTAGATCCTGGAACCCTTAGATAAGAACGAAAAAATCTCGAAGCATAAGGTAGATTTACTTAATTTTTTGTCTCAAATGTCCAAGACAGTGATCTCCGACACTAATATTGGCTTCGATAAAATCACAATGCGAATATCTTTAGGTTTCGCCACTCATCAGGTGACAGTTGCCAGGCGGGCTACCGGAAACTCTCCATAACATGAATGAGTATGCGCCTGCGCCTGCTAATCGTATTGGTGCATAAACGGTCAGCCATTGAGCATAAGGGATAGGCAGCACTGCTTATAGGCAGGGAAAACTGTGGTAGGTAGATAGATATACCTACTTACAAAAGAAAAGTTATAAGTGAACATAAATAATTACATCATGATTGATGAAACAAATTCATTGTGTGTAAAAAAGACGTTTCATAAAAATAACTGTTGTCATTTTGAGACATTCATCTGTTAGGCCGAATTGCCTAATGTCAGTTCTGTGACACTAAATACTTTTTTCATTTATTCTTCTTCGTTCTAAGGAGTATACTGGGTTATTCGGTGTTTTCAAAAATGGAAAGTTACTTCTGTTTTCGCGCCATCATACGTCCGCAGCTGTAAATATGACTGTCAAAAATGGAATATCTTTTTAAGAGCGGATTTCACCGATGAAACTGAACGCGATCAGTACATCTAAACTGCGTTCAAGAGCTGTCACTGCTGTCAGCGTCAATATTCCATAGAAAAATAGTGACACTGACAGCTCATAAACGCGGTTTATACGTTGATCGCGATCAGTTTGGCTTGGTGAAAATGGCCCAATGATGCTATAGGTTCGGTGTATGCTTAGCTAAATATTATGCGCAGCAATTAAGAATCAAAACAATAATTAATAACAGTATCGCCTTGCATAATTTAGTAACTGGTTCTCCTTAAATAGGTATTTAATTGTATTCATATATTTTAATCTAACATTTAATGAATTTATTGGAAGATTACAAGATCTACTATATCAGTAAGTTGTTTTAATTTGTTACATGCTTTTATTAAACTTGTTTATTATGTGTAGATTATTTGAATATAAGTAGGTACTTACCTATTTATTTTATTAGATACCTTACTGATGTAATTTATAGCGAACAGCTGCCGCCCGAGGCTTCAAACGCGTAAATGTCGGAAGTTATCCCAAGGAACATGGGTACTCGAACTCCGAGCTTGTCATTAATTGAAGTTTTTGCATTTGTTTTCTCATCTCTCGAGTACGAAAAGGAAAATTAAAACAACCGCACGGACTGATCTTCAAGGTTAAGCAACGCTTGCCGAGGTTGGTATGTGGATGGGTGACCATCTTAACATACCGAAACTCCTCCGTGCCTCGGAAAGCACGTTAAGCCGTTGGTCCCGACTGTCATTTGGAGATCTTAGGCAGTCGTTACGGATTGTCAGAAGCCAGAAAATCTGGCACCAGTCTTGCCCAGAAGTACCGTGTTACCCAGTTAATGGGTTGTGGAGGTCTGGTAGGCAGCCGCTCTACGTAAAATACTGATATTCAGCTGAATCCGGTTTGACTGGAAGCCGACCCCAATATAGTTGGGAAAAGGCTAGGCAGATGGTTGGAGTTGGAGTTCGAGTTGATTTGAAGTTTATGTTTTGGAATACATACAGGCCTATGTGCTGTTATACCAGACGATAATTATTTATTATTATTATTTATTTTATACTTTACACAGATCCGATCAACCGTTCAGCAAACTTACGCATTTAAAATATCAATGCGTGCAATGCATTTTGTATTAGTGTCAATAAAATAGAACTGATGATCACAGCGTTTTTGTATTCCGAGCGTGTTTTTTTTAATTTTTATTGTTTTATATAGGTTCGTCAGCTATATGTTTGCACTTGGTTTCGAACAATAGGATTTTTTTCTACCTTTTCTATGACGTCAGCACTGATGCACTTGGTACCTTTAGTGTGAAAAATGCGTCATTCTCCCTCTTCTAAGAACATTTAATCGCAGTGTGGACGCTTCCTATCGTAGCACGCGATATCCGGCCCACTATTCAAGTGTGGAACGAGCCTTTGTGACGCAATAACTGCATTCCCTTAAACCTTATAAGGATTGTCCTGTTGGTAGGACCTTCCTCAATGTAGCGCATTGTTTTCTAACCTGTGGCCCGTAATAATAAAACGCCAGCAAAAATTTTTAGATTTTCAATTCATACCTTTTCATTACCAAAGACTGTCTTCTGGACTTCTGGTGCTAACAACAAAGAAATCAAAGTGGTTTCAGGTCAAAGAAAGGATGGGGACCACTGCAATATCGTAAATCAGTTGCCACTGCTGTCACCGGCGTTCTCTATGTGAGAGCAACCCCAATCACTCAAATGTTAAATTGAGTTGCAACGGCATCAATGCCGCCGAAAAAGCTAACGTAGCAAAATCTACATCGCAATTAAAAGAACCGCAACGCCATCGATCTCACCAGCTGCGAACTAACTGAACGACATAGGTACTGCATCGCGGTATCAGAATTTTCCGTGCGATTTGAACATGTACAACTGCCCGAATTAGTTGCCCACCGGACACAACAACCGTTCGGTCGGAGGATCCTCCCTTTTCAACGGAGGTATGCTCTTTTGCCTTTTTTTCTTTGCTCTCTATACCGCATATCTCTTTAGAGCACCCTATTACGCAGATTTACGATCCTAAACTTTTTTTTTGAGTAAAAAACTTCGTAAACAAGAGATACACATTTAGACCACTCATTGAATTAATCTATGAAAGAACTATGTTAATAAATGCATGATAAGGAGTTGTAGAAAAAATCAGCGCAGCAGAATCAACATCACAACAAATGAGACTCGCGGCGCCATCTATCTCGACAGCTGCGAACTAACTTGACAAAATTCCAAATCGCGATATCAGAGTTTACCGTGCGATTAGAACATATGCAAAGCCCGAATATCAATTACTCTCGGGCAGTTACCCACCGGACACCAACAACCGTCCGGTCGGAGGATCCTCCCTTTTTTATTTGCAATGAACAATCATCGACCGTTTTACACCATATAGTAAAATAATGGCCGACTATTATTTTGCTATGTGGCTGGTGGTATGACTGGTACCGCTATATTTATATGTACAGTGATGTTCAGCTGTTCCAGTGCCTGAACACCCGTAATCAACCAATACGAACAATCGTACAGCTCTCACAATACGTTCCCATTATAATATTACCGAGAAAAGAGAGCCATTTTTTATTAGGATTCCGTAACCAAAGGGTAAAAACGGGACCCTATTACCTACTAAGACTCCGCTGTCCATCTGTCTGTCTATCCGTCTGTCACCAGGCTGTATCTCATGAACCGTGATATCTAGACAGTTGAAATTTTCACAGATGATGTATTTCTGTTGCCGTTTTAACAAAAAATACTAAAAACAGTATAAAATAAATATTTAAGTGACTTTTTGCCGTTTCTTATAAATAATGGTATGCAACCCTTCGTGCGCGAATCCGACTCGCACTGTGCCGGTTTTTATTTATATTTACATAATGGTAAGTAAGTAACTTATAAAAGAAGCCCCACAAAACCGTAGTAATGTTTGAATTAGCAATGGCATTTCGAATATTTATTGTTCAACCCGTTTCATATTAAGAGTTGGTTTGTACTTATAATTAAAAAATATTTTTAACTCATCATCTGCCTAGCCTTTTCCCAACTATATTGGGGTCGGCTTCCAGGCAAACCAGAATCATCTGAATACCAGTATTTTACGTGGAGCGGCTCGGCTGCCTGCAAGACCACCACAACCCATTAACTGGGTAACACGGTACTTCTTGGCAAGACTGGAGTCGGATTTTCTGGCTTCTGACAAACCATAATGACTGCCAAAGATCTACAAATGACAACCAAAAATAACTCTTATGTGGACCTATTTCAAGGATTACAAAGTCCGTATGGTATTAGCAGTTGGCCTGTGATTTTACCGATTATGGAACTTGAAAGGAGGGTAATGCATTTGTGTAGGCTTTACTTGCTCCATATAACTTTTACTGTCCTTCAATAAAACAAGAATGGAAATACAGCATAACAGCATTATTCGATACCACATAAAACCATTTTAGAAAGTAAAACAAATTGTATTCAGCAGTAATAAAATAATCATAATATTCGTTCTGGAACTCCGATCAGATTGGTCTGGTATGTCGAAACGTATTCAAAGGCATGGTAATACCGTAGGTACCACTTATTACTTAAGACGGAAATAAGACAAGAACACTGCATGTTGCAAAATTTAACTAGACAGGACTTATAAATTATATAATGTCTAAGTTAATAATATTTATTACGAAGATGGAAATTATTGCTGTAGGTACCTATATAATTCAGCTGCGATAATAAATCTAGTAGCTTGTGATTTGTAAGACCTCCCGGTTGCAGATTGAACAAAATTTTGATTTTGAGATACTGCCAAATGTCCTGTTAGCTTATATGATAAACTAAACAAAAAATTAAAGCTTTGACAATAGACACAAGAAGCCTAATTGTAAGGCTACCCAGGGTTTCAAAAATGAAGGAAATCTATCGAAACTACGTTGCTTACTGCTAGCATTGAGAACCAATTTGGAAGCTTCCTGAGTAAAAACAATATGATTCTATTTACTCCGTCAGATAGATTATCGAAAAATATTGGATACATATATTTTTTTGTCAAATCAAAAAAAAATGTCTGGTCGAGGAGCTCGTAGCTAAATTATAACAGCCGCACGGACCAATCTTCAAGGTTAAGCAACGCTTGCCGAGGTTGGTCTGTGGATAGGTGACCATATTAACATACCGAGACTCCTCCGTGCCTCGGAAAGCACGTGAAGCGGTTGGTCCCGGCTGTCATTTGCAGATCTTTGGCAGTCGTTTCGGATTGTCAGAAGCCAGAAAATCTGACACCAGTCTTGCCAAGAAGTACCGTGTTACTCAATTAATGGGTTGTGGAGGTCTGGTAGGCAGCCGCTCCACGTAATATACTGGTATTCAGCTGAATCCGGGTTGACTGGGAGCCGACCCCAATATAGTTGGGAAAAGGCCAGGCAGATGATGAATAAAAAGTGTCGAAAATAAAACGCATTAAAGATATGGCGCTTATGACGTCACTTTGCGGTAAAAAGTGTATCGGTCTATGACGTCACACGAGTTTTCAACGCACTGTATCGTTTTTATTTTTGGTTTAGGACGTGTTAAAAAAAATTAAAATACGTGTCCAATATTTTTTGGAAATCCATCTGAGGGACTAATTAGATTTTTTTAGGAACCATCCCTGTTTGGTCACCTCACCTTTGAAAATTTACGGTCCTATGAGTTGACTATGACTCATCGTTATGAACTACTATGGGAAAAAAAATCGACTGCTCCATACATTTCTTTGTGCATAACTCGACAAAATGTACTGAACAGCTGATGGATTGATCCCGTAGATACTAAATTTTGTTCATAACGATGAGGACGATGGCCCCTTAAGAGGTATTGCGTTTATTCTGTTACACGTTGTATAACAATAAATATTTCCGACGCAATTGTACTCTAGGCTAAGTCTTCGAATTTAGTTTCATTTTACTTTAAAAACAGGTAAGTACATCGAACTTCACCAGTCTTTTGATATTTATAAGGTCCTCGTTCATTAAAACAAGAAACATTGTTGAAGGCCTAGCCTGGAGCGAGACAAGCATTGTGGAGATATTACCAAGGATGTAAGCTCAGACATGCTCCGAGCGATCTGCTCTAACTAGGATCATGATTATAATCAGTGTTTTCAACGTTAATACTGCTAGTTATAGGTATAGGATAATAATATATTGGATTATGCCGACGACTTGGTTTGCGCGAAAATTAGGTAAGTACACCACAGGAAGCCGGGAACATAGGGGTATGTCCTGGCTTCCTGTGGTATGCTTACCTAATTTTCTTTTCTTTTCTAATTACTAACGGCAAAAGATTTTAATTATAAATAATTAGATTAGTAATTGCTTAACAATATAACAGACGTCTTATTATAATAAGGAACAAACATTAAATTAAGGAAGATTCTTAACAAATCTTCAGATAGATTTAGTCCCTCGAAACTTCACAACTGAGGCTCAGCCAGCTTTCTGTCAGTAAAGGAGTTATGGTAATCGGAATTCTTCATGACTGATAATCCTTTACAAACAAACGGAAAAACCTACCTCTTTATAATAATTGTTGAAATGCTGTAAATCATATTATTCTTAATGAAACAACGATAATTAGATTGACCAAACATTTAATTCAAATGGAGCAATAGCTCGTAACGTTGATGTTTCCTACAAATTCGTGCTGTATTGAAATACTGACGACGCATTTAATAAAAATTAAAAAGTTTAGAATTTTGAGATTGACGCAATAACAATATCCATAAAATCTACCGACATCCTTCAAATGCAGGAAGTGACAGTACAGACAGTGGATATCCATAAACAATATATTCTGTCTATGACCGTTATATTGAGGATGTTTAAAATCAAACCCGGTTTACTGCTGCTATCTCTAAAAGTATTAAAAATATCAAGTTGAGTTAAAATTATGGTGACGGTTGAAAGACCAAGGTGGGTAAAGTATCCTCTTTGATAGAGAGGTTTTTATTTTTTTTATTGAGGAATGTGCTAGCTTTTGACCTCGATCACGCCTGATAGAATGGGATGGATGAGGTCTATGATGAGGCGAGCGTGCCCATAAGATGCCTTAAGGCACTAGTACTCCCACGCGTCGACGAAAAACAGCAGGCTGCTTGACGCCGGACCCTGGTGGGAGGGTGTTTGCGAACCAGGTGGACGTTAACCCTATACCGCCGCAAGGGATGGATTGTTCAGTCTTATAAGGTGTTAGGCGAGATTATCCAGGATGCGCCGAGCGCTCTGTTGTCCGAGTACCTGATGGAATAAATTGCGCTATACGAGGAGGCTCCTTCATACTTCCTAAAATAAAAGGTGACTACAATCCCCTACTTACTTTCATTGGCCGTACAGCTACGGATTGGAATTCCCTGCCCGAGTCTGTGTTTCGTGAGAGCTACAAGCTGGAAATCTTTTAGTTAAAAGTGAATAGGTTACTCCTAGGCAAGCGTGCTCCATCGTGGACTTTATCATCACGATATATAGTGGTCAAACTTGGGCCCAGTGCAGGCATTCTCTGCGAACTTTTGATTCTCGGGGTCTACTCTCTAAGTCCCGAAGTCCGTAGTTTCGGCCTTAGTATCGGGCGTTTTCGACTCCGTATCACCTACGGTCTTACGATTAGTCCCGAACCCGAACTAAGAATGAATGAAAACACGATTTGACAGTTGTTCGTAGTTCGTGATTCCTTACGCGGTTTTCATTCACCGTTTCGTGCAAATGAGGTTCCCTTACGTAACGTAACATAACCTTCTCCAAAATATTTGAGAAAATTTAGATAATCACCTAGATGCAGTGTTGAAATAAAAATTATGTGTGTTAAAGCTGTTTGATCGTTCCGACGTTTTTAATATGTGACAAGTCTTTAATTGGTCACCTGTCATCGTTTATATCTTGATAACATAATTTATCTCACTTTCGCTAATTGTATGTTGTTATATAAGACACTAACACGCGATGTTCCAAATCCAGTTAGGCACGGAAACTGATGTCACTCCTGAAACTTGGTCAAAAACTTCAACGACAATATCTTTCGTGCTCAGTTCGATAAAAAGAAGAAATTTCTTCTACATAATCACGCCATCATCTTCCTGCCCTTATCCCATGTTACTTGGGGTCGGCGCAACACGTTTTTTCACGTTTATTCTGTCCTATCAGCCGTCACAATACACCATATTTTTTTTCAAAGAAATATACGGGGTTATTTTTTAATGACCGGCCAAATTTTCACTGGGTGTTCTACCCATGAATATGAACAACTTTCACTATGGGACCGACTCTGAAATCACGAAAAAAAATCAGCTATTTCACACAAAAGTTCAATACCTACTCGACTAAAACGTATGAAACAGCTGATTTTTTTTTCGTGATTTCAGAGTTGGTCCCATAGTGAAAGTTGTTCATATTCATGGGTAGAACACCCAGTGAAAATTTGGCCGGTCATTAAAAAATAACCCCGTATACTCGTATTATTTCATAATTATTTGCAACATTTGCAAATTGCATAGGTAGGTAGTTTCAATGGAACTTCCAACATAATCTTAGGTGTTAATTGAATCTGAATATCAGAATATTATTAACGATAACCAATTAACAATAATCGTTATTTAAATGGTAACTGAATTGTCACGAAATCGTGACGAAGTGTTTCTAATTGACTAGCAATCTATCGCAAAATTAAATCTCTAGTTACGAGTTGCTTACTTTGTTTAGTCAAAAATCATAGTAAGGCTGCGTTTACACCAGATGTACCTATAACCAATAGAATCGCTTCATTTACCTAGCCTCGCTCAGCGCACGCGATTCTATAAGTTCTTAACAAACACATCTCTCGCTACGCATCTTCACACATCTCTGGTGGAAAAAAAAAATTCGTAAACCGATCTGAACTTCTTAGACATTATCTCCGACAAGCATTTTAATTTATGTGTAGGTAGGTCCTTCCCCAACGCGAATTAAACAATCTGACACACGAGTCTAGTAGTGTTACATTTGTTACCCAGTTACTGGGTTTTCAAGGACAAATAGGCAGTTGTTGTATGCACTAAACTGGTGTTGTGCATCTCCTTAGACTGGAAGCCCACCCCAACATAGGTAGGTATTTGGGAAAGTCTCATCATCATCATCTTAACAGCCGAAAGACGTCCACTACTGGACAGGCCGCCCCCAAGCGTCGGCACAACAATTACTGGTACTGTGCGTCCCGCATCCATCGGCTACCCGCGACTCACCAGGTCATCGGTCCATCTTGTGGGGGGCCTTCCAACGCTGCGTCTTCCGGTACGCGGTCGCCACTCCAGAACTTTTCGGCCCCATCGACCATCTGTTCTGCGAGCTGCCCTGCCCACTGCCACTTCAGTTTGGCTATCTTTTAGGCTATGTTGATAACCTTGGTTCTCTTGCGGATATCATCATTCCTGTTTCGATCACGCAAGGAGACGGAAATGTCGAGGCAGATTGAAATATCCATAGCTACCAATCTCAAGGAACATGACCAAGAACCTCCCAGAATCCATTTCAAGTACAAAGCCGTAGTTCTAAATCCATCTCAAATCATTCTAAAGCTAGCTTGTCTATGTGCAATGACCCCAAAGTCGCTAATTACTCTGAACGACATACCACCAACATAACTGAGCCGTCACACACACCTTATGTCTTGACAATAAGATTGTTTTTTGTGTTTAAGAGGGGAGATATAAGTTGGTGCACCAGAATAAGGTCAGTGGATGCAGTATGCTAATTTAATAAAAACGGTGTTGTTTTATGTTTGTAGGTAGGTAGGTAGTTTTTGTATGTGTGAATGGTCTTTGTGCAGCCCAAAATTAGTTAAGCGGTCTAATAATTTTATAGAGTCTGTATTGCTGAGTTGTGAAGTTTATTGTGTGAATTTCTATTTCGCCAAAATAAAAATGAGGTTGTCAGCCTGCAATATACCTATTGTTCATACAAAACTTCAATAAGCTAGATATTGAAAATTTGAAGTTTCCAAATTAAATCAACAGTATTAACCACTTAAAGATATACTTACCTACTCACAATTATGTTTTTAACTCATGTAAGTTTTTGTAGCATTTTGCCGAGTTGTAATCGCACAGAAATGTTTGGGGCTGTCTAATTTTTTTCATGATTTCAGTGTTGGTCCCATAGTGAAAGTTGTTCATAATTATGAGTACAATGACCCCTTAAGAGGTATTGCGTTTATTCTGTTGCAAGTTGTATACATAATTTTAATTGAGAACCCATCCGTTGATTGCCGGAGACTAGCTGGTATTCTCCACCAATCAACGCATAGGTTCTCAATTCAAATTCTAAAAAGATAATTAAATTCCCTATTTAATTGTCCTTAGGCATTCCCTGCAAAGCAATGTTGTTTTATTATTTTCAAATTCGAATCAAATATCTGCTAATCACTATTAAATCTACCTGATAATATGGCTAGATTTTTTATAAATAATTCTGCAGGTGGCTCCACTTAACGAAGCTACCTATTATAAAAACCCTAAGCAAATGATACCCGAGTAATAAATGCAACGAGACATCAAACTGTCAATTCACAGGAAACGGCTAATGGCCGCCAGTTTTTCACTCTGGCAATCCTTACAATAATTCTTATTGCAACATTACGTGTTTATTTCTGCAAGCAACAGCGGCGCACGCGATGTGACCGTTATTAAAATTTAAATGAAAAAGAAACTGATTTAGAAAAAAGAAATATAGACGGCACAAGTTAATGTTTTCTTAAAATAAAATGGCATAGTTTTGTCGCCAGCCAGGTCAAAGTTCTTAACCTGTATTAAATGGTTATAGGCCATAGAATAGCGACTCTAAAAACGACCTAAATTTTAAGTATCACCATTTCCGTTCTTAAATTGTTAGGTAAGTAAGTACTACTTTAGCTCTAGCATTTACCGCGGCTTTGTTCCTGTAACCTATCTCTCAGAAACTGGTAATTTTTCTGGTATAATTTGTCCATGTCACTATGCGATAATGGCTCTCTACGTATCAGCGAAATAATTTTCGCAATCAGATCAATATTATTCCAAAATGTAAACCCCCAACTCAACTGGAACTCCAACTCCATCGGAGCTTGTCATAAATGGAAGTTTTTGCATTTGTTTGCTCATCTCTCGAGTACGAAAATAACGTCAATTAGACAAGCTTTCATTGACATTTTCGTGCTCATGTTGGAGTTTACGTTTTGGAATATGGGCCAATATCTTTTAAACACAACTTTTTTTTTGTTAGGCTACATCTGTAACTCACTGCTGGGCCTCCTCCTTCTCCTTCCAAATTTTTCTGTCTTGGGCGATCTCTGGCCACATTTTTTTTTTATAATATCTACTTTAAAAAATGCTTAAACAACAAAGAAGAATATCAAATTTTCTATTATTCTCTGTCTACATAAAACTTTTAAGAACATCTCGGTATTTTGATAGTTTTTATCTATTAAAGAAAAGGGGTTTTTTCCAAATCAACCACTCACCACATCAAGATTTTCTTAGAAAAAAATAACGCCATCTTGTTGCCGATTCGAAAACCGCACCCAGCACACAAGTAGCTTACAGCCGCTGACAAATGTCACCATTTATCATAAATATCCGATAAATTTATCAGACAGAGATACAATACTAATGCAAATGTATTAACTAAAGTGTTTTATGTGACAGTATCTATAAATGACAACTGTACTTAGTATAAGTCAAATTATATAGCCATTTAGATCTTCGTCGCTGATATTACCAGTTATCACGGCAACTTTCACCTCTTGAACATTAATAAATAAGTAATGTACCTGACGGAATATCAGAATGGGCAGCGGAGCGATCTTTGTGATAGTCATCCATCATGGACGTGTTGTAGAAGAAACGTTGAAATAATAACACGTTTGTGATTCTTAACAGTCCCTCGTTTCATTCGATTACATTTGTAAACAAAATATACGGGCAAACACAAGATGAAACTAGATTACGAGCCAATAGGTTAGCACGCGTGCACTTCGTACGCTGTCTGTCAAAAGAATGCCAGCTGTCACGGCGTAGACGCAAACTTGCTACCCTATTCGGGGTTACCCGCTCATATTTTATAAATCGCCATTTATATTCGACCAATTGAAATAAATCACCATTTTAATTTTGAATTTAACAATAATTACTATTCAACCAAATAACACAATCAGTCTCTCATCTTAAATCTTGGATTTACTTTTAATTTAGCTGCGCGCCGTCACGGCCGTCCTGCATCTTCACACGTCCTCGTGTGTATTGCTCTCATCTTCACTATCGACGGTCAAACAGAAAGACACAATGATTAACATTATTCTCCACTCGGTCACCCTGACTCATATTTAAAGCAATACTTATAAGGCACCTAAATCTGATTATTTATCATTTTCAATACTAGTGATAACCAAATATCTCAGATAACACATCTCAGTGCCACCACAGCAAGTTAGTGCCAACCAAGCTGTTCGATGTCATACAGTTTGGTTGGCGCCACACAGGCTCGTCAATACCACACAGGCTAGTCAGTGCCACACAGGCTAGTCAATGCCACACAGGCTAGTCAATGCCACACAAGCGAATCAATGCCACACAGTCTAGTCAATGCCACACAGGTCAGTCAATGCCACACAGGCTAGTCAATGCCACACAAGCGAATCAATGCCACACAGTCTAGTCAATGCCACACAGGTCAGCCAATGCTACTCAGACTAGTCAATGCCACACAGGTCAGTCAATGCTACTCAGACTAGTCAATGCCACACAGGCTAGTCAACGCCACACAGGCCAGTCAACGCCACACTGGCTATTGCCACATAGGCTATTGCCACACAGGCTGGTGCCACACAGACTGATGCCACACAGGCTAATGCCACAAAGGCTATTGCCACACAGGCAGGTACCACACAGGCTAATGCCACACAGGCTGGTGCCACACAGGCTAGTACCAAACAAACTGGTGCCACACAGGCTAGTGCCACACAGGCTTGCGCCCCACAGGCTATTGCCACACAGGCTGATGCCACACAGGCTATTGCCACACAGGCTTGTGCCACACAGGCTAGTGCCACACAGGCTAGTGCCATACAGGCTAGTGCCACACAGGCTAGTGCCACACAGGCTATTGCCACACAGGCTATCGCCACACAGGCTGGTGCCACACAGGCTATTGCCACACAGGCTCTTGCCACACAGGCTCTTGCCACACAGGCTCTTGCCACACAGGCTCTTGCCACACAGGCTATTGCCACACAGGCTATTGCCACACAGGCTATTGCCACACAGGCTATTGCCACACAGGCTATTGCCACACAGGCTATTGCCACACAGGCTGTTGCCACACAGGCTATTGCCACACAGGCTATTGTGACCAATGGTTAATATTAGCAAAGGCCTTCACAGTAAACAAGTAAATCCAGCTGCACAACTCACCTGCGCCGTTATCGGCACATTCTGACTCTACACTATTAGTAGGCCTTCAAACCTATGTACGTTCAACTCCAATGGAACGTAGCAATCTGGCATAGGTCGTATTCGATCATGTGCATACTTATAGGTTCTACTCTATTATTAGAGCCTTCAGTAAATGCCTATCGCCACGTGTTTGTTACTCATAGGGTGCGGTCAGACCCATTGGCACCACCTGAGGTGCGTTCAAGAGCTTCGAGTATGAGTAGACAAGCTATTCTTAACAAGATTTCGTTTTATCATCATTGTCTTCGACTAAGACATCTAATACACGAGAATACTTGGTGATCGGGAATCTTCCTCAATCTTGCACAATCATGAAGAGTTAAGCGCCTTTAGTCGGTATCTATCTAGGTAAATAACCCTTCGATGATCCTTCGATGATCCTTTAATGGACCGTTTAATTCAAGATTTTACGTACCTAATCTGGTTTCACGCATAATCTTCAAATAACATGAAATCGTTAACAGAAAACTAAATCTTTAGCTGCTTATGTACAATCAAATTGAGCTTTACCTTATACCACGCGTCGTTTTAAACCCTGTTATGAAATCTCAGGGACCTCATCTAATCGACTCCAGTACCTACATAACCAAACATCAATTATGGGTCTCGCAGTTTCTTAAATCAAACGCTCTACAGATGAAGGCTAACATTTTTACGCATTATTTGCTGTCGTTGAATTCTACGGCAATTGTCTACAAACTAGTGTTGGTCAGTCAGTTAGCCGTTTGAGAGTTCAAGAGCGGCTGTATATGAACTAATTGAAACAAATGCGGTTTGATTCAAGATTCGTGATTACCAAGTCCAAAAACCGGTAAAAGTCACCAAACTCGCAATAATTTGAATAAAGAAAATCAAAAACCAGGTATCTCATCACAGTCAACAGCTATCATATCATAGCTCAACACAACACAATTACTACACTCGCTCTTCCCCATGGGAATAATATCAAGTAAGTTTTATTTTGTACGACAAAGAACTACCGCAACCCTGTTACAGGTTCCTTCGTCTGTATCACTCTGGGATACTGCTACGATACTCTAGTACAGTCACTGACACACAGAACTCAGAACCTGTTCACATAAACTAAATTGCCACTAACTCGTCATCTACTTCACAACATCTATTGGTACTTTGCCTCGGGTGTCTTCTTCTCCATAAAGAGATTTTAAAACATGCCGACCGATAAGCTATGCACATTGGAGCTTCCAAAAAGATACAATGTTTGCGTTAAACGTTCATGTGAAGGAGCTACGTTCACGAATTACTCTACGTTAATCTACGAACATCACGGTCATAACTGCACTCTTCAATTTGAATTAATAAATCTTATTTTAATCTCACCCGTATTAACTCACATACCGGGTAGGCAAACCAGTAGTGAGAATGGAAAAATCTATTTAGAAATTTTAATAGCATGATTTCTCTATGCCTGTAAACCTTTAATCATTGTCATTAAAATCAAGTTGCTGTTCATGATGGTTTACTTACTATCGAAATAACTAACTGTTGGAAAACGTACGTAAATGTAAACGTATGTAAGGAAAACTGTCGCCGACACGTTAGTACATAAGCCTGGGTCCAATTTTTCACCAAAAACGTCTAAGTCGGAACATGACCTTATGGCAACCTTGCCATGCACTATCTCATTCTAAAGTTTCGCACTGAACAAAATGTTGAAACTATTACCGCCAATGGGAAAACTAAGTACTCGCTTTGTATTAAGTATGTCAAAATAACCTTGCACTATCAAACCAACCACTGAATACATATGAAGAATTTGGAAACTTTTAAACTCACAATACAAATAAAATGGGAGCGACTCACCCAGTTCCAGACAGCTTTGAACGTTTTTACACCCCACAGATGTTGACAAGATGCTCGGCTACTGCAATCTGCAAACTGGTTGTTGACCTTTGGTTTGTCACGCTCAGAACTGCTCAGAAGTTGCAGCTGCTCAGCAGTTATAGCAGCATGCGAACCGCTAGCCTCTTGCTAACTTCATCCACCGTAATACGATATCTGAAAACTGAGAAACACTACGAGAGTACAAGTTCTATCAAAGCTGTGGCTGAAAATAGAGCTTTCAGGTAGTAGTAGAAGTCAATAAATAAAGTCAATAAATCGAAAACTAAACAAAACATTGGCACAAGAAAAGAGGCCCACGCCCAGCAGTGGGCAAAGCCCGGGCAATGGAAGGTAATGATAAATCAAAACATGGCTATTGCGAATAACACAGTTTTCAGAAAAAGCGTTAGGTGGGTACGGTATTGAGACTATAACGCTTTATTGTCCCATGGAGGTATTTACGCCACTATATTCCCAACAACAATAACACTAAACAATCAAGTCTATTACTCAAATAGCGATAGCAAAATAATATCGCTTCATGAGCATTATATAGAGCATCGCTTAACCAGTCAACGTCAAAGCTATAGCGCTTAAACTACTACTACACTAAAGCGATAGCCAACACGACAATAACAACCTCACTTTAGCGTAGAGCAATAAAACGACAAGTCAACTGTCAAATATCGATAGTCGTCAATCATGAGACCGTAACCCTCTGTGAGTCAGTCTCCACAGCATAAAAATGTTCACCCGTAAACAAACAGAAAAATTTTAACTAACTAGCACCTCACCTCCACAGCAATAACTAAACGAAAATGGCTCACCAGATTGTCGTGAATATCCCCACACACTTCTCCTTGACCTGGCCAGTTGCTGTGAAGTTGCTTGCCTCCGTTTTAGGCTGGTTTTCCATTGTTCAGGTTGATGAGGGTAGTCGCATAAAACTCGAAAAAAAGAAATCTTGACCTCGTAATTTTCCTTGAATTTTTCCTACGTTGAACCCAGATAGGTTATCTACGACAGGCATGAAGGCACGAAGCTTTTCAGCGCCTTACTAATGGTCAAAAATAAGCTGCACTGCACAATACAGCATCCTCGACGCAACATACCACCGTGATACCGCACTATGATCGGGCGTCAAACTTGGGTTTAACGGATCAAATTTCAGGGCACTTCACGGCACACATTGAATTTTTAACTTCTGGATTAGCGTACGCGTTTCAAAAAGAACCGCAATTTTCACTATCACTGTCACTATGTGTTTTGCATTTCAAAACGTAACGCCTCGTATTTCAGTAGTATTGACACGAATTTCCTTGTGGGCCATGTGGGTTACATCCCACGCCTGATGACGGAATATCAGAATGGGCAGCGGAGCGATCTTTGTGATAGTCATCCATCATGGACGTGTTGTAGAAGAAACGTTGAAATAATAACACGTTTGTGATTCTTAACAGTCCCTCGTTTCATTCGATTACATTTGTAAACAAAATATACGGGCAAACACAAGATGAAACTAGATTACGAGCCAATAGGTTAGCACGCGTGCACTTCGTACGCTGTCTGTCAAAAGAATGCCAGCTGTCACGGCGTAGACGCAAACTTGCTACCCTATTCGGGGTTACCCGCTCATATTTTATAAATCGCCATTTATATTCGACCAATTGAAATAAATCACCATTTTAATTTTGAATTTAACAATAATTACTATTCAACCAAATAACACAATCAGTCTCTCATCTTAAATCTTGGATTTACTTTTAATTTAGCTGCGCGCCGTCATACCTAATATGTTAAATATGGAGTTAAGATAAAAAGGGTTTGCTAATTTTATACGTTGGTACTCAGCTGTCGTTTCTATGAAAGAGAATTTATTAGTGTGCCATTATCGTAAGGTATTTTATTCGTGTCGCCAATTCTTGAATTTGTAGACATAGATACTCATTTGTTACAAAATAATTCAGTTCCCTTGCACACCGAACGCCTACAAAGGTTTGGGATAGTTGCATTGCGGTAGGTAGGAATAAAGAATTACCAAAGTTGTGGAATTTGTTCGAACGAGCCACCACAGTAAGTCTTTCGCTCCGGTTTTTCCATCTGTTGGTACACTACGAATCTGTTTAGACTTGGTCGACGACCCTTTTTACTATGATCAGCAAGTTGGTTCCTTGGAAAGATATTTTCGAAGAGTAATCAACATCTTCTTGCACTTGACCCATATTCCTTCTTATTGCTCCCGTCTTTCATTCTCTCCTGTCCACCGTCACTATCACTCACTCTATTTTATCATATCGTTATTCCTCGCACAATTAACACATCTTTCATCTTGGTAATGACGACCAAAATCTATTCTCAGTCAAAGATCTGTCAGACTTGATCCATGAAAGTCAAATCTTATAAGATCCCGTTGCGTCGCGACTAGTCTTTATTCTGTCATTGATAAACTATCATGTGCCTTACGATAACCGGAGTTAAACCAGCCTAGAGGTCAAAGCATTATCTACTGCACTAGGTAACCATCAATTTCCCAATAGGCTGACATACGGGAAGATTCAACGGTAGGTGACGCAGCGGTGAAGACAAAAACGCTGCGTTTTTTGTGTATGTTTGTTTTACTTTTACTGGGAGACTGTTTAAGCCATCCATACTAATATTATAAATTCGAAAATAACTCTATAATGTTTCTTACGTCTTCTTCACGTGTTAACGGCTGAAATGATATAAATTAAACTTGGCACACGGGTAGACCATGTTCTTCTTTTCATTCCGAGATTAAATTGCCTTGGGATATTTTATACCGCGTAAAACGCGGGTGAAGCATTGCAAAAGTATAAATATTTTATGATAGATAGATAGATAAAACATTTATTTGATGCCAGTAAAGAAACACAGCACACAAAAGAGTTACACAAATTATGAAAAGTATGCAAATATTTGAAATAACAAACAAAAGAAAAAAAACCACAAACAAACAGAGTACTATGATTTGATTTCTATCTGTGGCAGAAGTGCCAAACTACCTTCCTACATAAATATATTTGAAAATGACAAGAAAAAAAAATGTGATCTTGTGCGGTGCGTGTCTCAATGTTGCACCAAATGGGAGTCCAGCTCAGCATGTGCCAGGCAAATGATTATGAACACTTTTACCCTTGCAATGATGGATTTTTGCCTTGCTTTTTACCTGCCACTAGTGGATCTCGCCTATTTTATTGCACAAAAAGAATTTAGAACAATTTGAATACACAGATTTTGATTACTTAGCTTGTTATTTATTTATTCACTTTACTAATTTGTATCTAAATCAGGCAAACGCTCTAACATCTGTCGCATACGATAGTAAAAATATAGTAAAAAATACTATGCTCGCATAAATTTTCCAAATGGTTGCCTTTTATAAAATTAAAACCGACCCAAATCTTAAACGGTTCTCATTTAATTATTTTTTTAAATAAATTATGTTTTGTATTGATTTACGTCAACAAAAACAAGAAATATTTGTCAGAATCAGATAAACTTTCACCAAATCTTGAGTCATCTATCACCAAGTTAAGGTTTTTATTTGCATAGAAAATGAGCCAGGCGCCATCAGTGGCTCTTGTTTCACACTATATTTGGAAAGACAACTTGCTTATGGGACATTTATGTTGTTTGGCTATAATCAATAATGTTTATAGAGGCGTTTATTTATATTTTTTGTCATTTATAGAACGGTACTTTTTTCATGGGAGTCTGTCGCCGCTGTCCGGTTCTTTTTCGTAAGTTCTAGTGAATGCAATGCGTTCGACTGTGCCATAAATAAGTCAATTTTATGGTTGAGATATTGACTAAATATTAAAATTTACATTGTACATTTCTCTTACATTGTTAATAGAATAAATCCCGTTAGGTATCTCTTTTCTTATGCTAAAACTTCATGTTTTAATTAAGCTGTTTGGTAGCCGAACAGATTCAATTTATTCAATAATATCAAGTGAGACATTTTAGGTTGTACGAGTAAGTATAGTTAAATACCAATCACAATATTGATAAGTTTCTCATGAAATCGTAGTATAATATTCGAACGGGCCCGGTCATGTTACGCCCCCGTATGTTTCAATCCGCAACGTCAATTGGCCAGTCAAATGCAATTGCAGTTACAATTGCGCTGGCCTAGTTTAGTATCATTTGCATTCTACGGGAAAATGGTCTACATAACAAAAACATGCTACTATTTCCGGAAGATGGATTATTAAGAATTTGATGTCTTGATATCTCAAGTTGCGTACCCTTTTTCTGGTCATGTTGCAAATCAACATGTACTAGAGAGTCCAATCTTGCAATGACGGCACGGTTGGCGCAGTGGTTTAGCGATTGACTGCTGCGTGTGTATGTGAGTTTATATGTTTGTAAACGCACCCACGATACAGGAGAAATTCCTAGTTTGGGGCAAAGTTTTTTTTTAAATGAAAAAAAAAATCTTGCAATAAGTACTCATATTTCCCAGCTTTCTGAATGTATTCCTAACTTCGTACTTTACCACCTAAACTAGATTTAATTGAAACACATATTTTTTTCCTAATCCACCTCCGTAGTTAGGCAAACAAGCAGCCATTTTTGAGTTTTTACAAGGCTAACGCACAGCAATTGATTTTATTTGTAAGATTCCTCCAAAGTTTTTCTTTGTGCTAGTCAGCCAGTCTATCGATATTATATATATTTTTCAAACAATAAAAATAAGGTAGGTACTGAATTAACCAAACTGTTTAGTATAATTATAATGAATGCTGCCAATGAATGAATCATCTTTTATTTTGATTAGTGTTTTAACACTAGTCCATTGTCCTCATTTACTGTTGTGTCATTCTCATCGTATTCAGGTTTGATTAGCTAAGCCCAGTTTTTACGATTTCCCATGTCACCTTGACTCCCTTGCCAATAGTAATTCCTATTTAAGATAATCAAGTCATTTTACCATCATCGCTTAAAAGCGTACTCCGGATAGCATGCCTTATCAACATTCTAAGAATTGCCATAGCTTAGCAACACATACAATGTAGGCTCAGCGTCACAGTGTAGCATCTATGCATGTGGCAGTACATACGAAATACAAAAACTAGATCTGACGTCACACAAATCAACATAACGCAATCAAAGTTCCTTGCGATTTATCGCGACAAAAATCAGGCAGTAAACTTCCAGACATAAAATTCTAATTGGAGGTTCCTCTTTTTAAATTTCACTCTGTTTTGCATACCCCTATAATACCTTCCTGCACATCTAAGAAACTTAGAGACAATTTGATTCACAACAATTTCTCACCGGTTTAAGTACCTACGTCTAACAAGCCTTCAATGGCCTTTCCCCACATTCCGACAGAAACCCTTGACACGAAAATGCATCTACTAATCCGAAGAATTATCCACTTGTATGCTAATCCTAAAGTGAAACCTCTACGTTAAATTAATATACCAATAAAATCAATTAACCATAAAATTTAATGACAATTAACATAATTTATACCAAATTTTCTTTGCTTCCTAAGTGAACATGAGACAGAGATAAAGGTATGCAATCTTGTACAGCGCCATCTCTTTCTTCTTTATAATCAGTAGCGCGCCATTTGTCGTTAAGTTTAAAATTAAACACTTTATACGCAAGATTATTTAAGTTCCTATATAAGTATTATCTGATGTGTCAAGCCTATAAAGTTTATCTTTATATCTGTTAAGCTTTTATGAATGGAAAATGCTTCTGTTGCTTTAATTCACGGTTCCTAGAAAATTGTTTGACTGGTTTTTATAATGACAGCAATTAAAATATGATGAGGTGGATTGACGAGAGGTCGAGGGTTTAAAGTTTTGAACCCAGACCGTTACACCAATGTTGTAAAACTACTTGTTACAAACATGTTTTACAAAATTGTGTTCTTCAGAAGCGGGTTCTGGCGGTAAAACAAACTTCTTCCACTTCATCATGAACTTAATATCAGCCATTCAGCGTTTAAGTGACATTCTGTCGGTGGAAGCGATTGTCAAAATGCCATAATGTTTGGCATTATGTACAAGATTTCTCGGCAGGTCATTTTAACCTTTTTTCGACAAACTTTATCGCTGATAAAATGTCTACATGCGCTTGTGGTATCTATAAAAGCATAGATCATCGTCGAAGCGATACTCGTAATCGATCATTTAAGCTTCTGAAACGATTAATTGCTCTTATTCTAACATTACAAGGCAAGTACAAGAATTAAATTTAGCTATTATGTCCGCAATTACTATGATTTATAGACATACTGTCAGTTTATACGAGTGACATTCTGCTATCGTGCTATCTTGGCTTACTCCGACGTGGCTCGTGTACTATTTAGATAATTTTAGAATATGGTGCACACTAAAAGTTCGTAGAAATTAACAGATGTTTATTAGCTTTCTTCTCAAGCCAGAGTGTCATTTCCCTACATTTATGACAGATTGTGGCTGCGATTGGTCGAATAAAGATCGTGCACGTCGTTGATTATTTCATCTAGCGTTGCTAATTCGAAGCTTTTAAATAAATCATACTTGACAATGACACTTCTGTGCTGTCACCTGTAATTCCTGCAAGTTCCCTCTTGGCCCTCTGGAATTTGGACATTATTGGTGTGACTTCTTCTGTTTTGTTTACTCTGGCTACCTTGGTCTTGTCTCTTTTGCTGGAGCAATCTTATTTAACGGCTACTTATGTTCTCCCCTTTTCTCCGCCTACTGCATCCAGTCTGTTCTTCTTCCACGTTCCACGTGCTGACTTCCACGTTACTACTACATTAATCGATTCACGATCTTCATACTACGAGTCGTCTATTTCAATGGTTCTTCGGTTTATCACATTTATTATCTATGGTAGCTTCAGTTTATGTTTGCAAACGTGTTTGTTTGTTGTAAACATTACTAATAAAATTTTATGCTTTTTCCGCTATAATTAAGTCTACTGGCTAATTGCCATTATCCGCGTTTCTAAAGGACGGATCAGAATCTACATAATGTAGTCTACTAACACAAAAGTATTTAATTTATAGTCACGTTTATCACAAAAGTATTGGTCAAATCTGCGTTGAAGTTTCGGTAAAAATTGTATAGAAATACCTCCATCTTCCAAGTTTATAAATATTGATAAACAGTAAACGACATTGTTTGGCCTAAAAACGAAATTGACAGATTGTAAAACAGTTGAACGTCGCTTATTGAAAACGCCCACATGCCATTTTTAATCTGGAAAATGTTAATACAGCCGATATCTAGCGGATATGTCGTTGTATAGCTTCTTATTATGTATTGTCAGCAATGAGGGCGTAAAGATGGCGCTGCACTGTTAAGATAGCGATGTGCGATAAAAATAAACGACTGACAATTGGACATACAGTGATATAAAGGTAGGCTTACTCAATAATGAATTTGTAAAAAAAACCAATGCCGCTGCATTTATTAAAATTGAACAATTATTCTTCAATTTTTTTTTTGGTTTAACGTTTTTACCTTACTTTTTAGTTTAGAGAGCTTTACTCCCAAATAACTAGGTACCTACTCAAATTCTGATGTAAGTGTCACCACTTGACAACCTAACTTATTTGAAACACTTTATTTTGGAAATGTAAACCCTTGGTATTTCACAAGTATGGCACAAAATATTGCTCCAAATCAAACCTTACATTAAATGCTAATCTTAAACTTAATATTTCATTGTGTTTAACCACTACAATACAAAGTATGTCTTGTATCAACTAAACAACTTGCGGCTTCAGCTCAGGTCAATTGAAAACCACTGAGTTACCTTGAACAAGATTCCAGACACGCTGTGACATATTTTCTCAACTAACATCTACTTACGAGAAGCTTCACATGTGTTGAAATTATTCTTTAACTATGAGCATCATTTAAAATTATCCGTCAATCTCAATGACCAAAACTTAAATTTCTGTTATAGAGGGAGGACAAAAGAAAGATGGATGGATTGTGTGAGAAATTATATGAAAGACATTGGAATAAATAGACCAAAGACAAGGATCGTCATACTATCTTAAGTGTGACGGTTGACAGGTGAGAGAGAGAACTCCAACTCCAAGTGCCAAGGGCGGGAAGATGATGACGATGATGGTGTTTCTAAAGTAGGTACCAATTTCAAGGAGTCAACTTATCATTTCCAATCAGTGTCTTGGACGTAGTCTAGCTAGGTAATCTTAAATGAAAATCACTCGATACAGCAAAACTTGGCCATATTTTCTGCTCGATAGACGCAGATGTTGTTCAAAACGGAAACGCCACATTCTATTTCTGATCAACTAATTCTGGACTTAACTGATTAAAATATCCAGTTCCTTCGATTTCAAGATAAATGCACTATCTATAATTTTCCATGTTAATCTATGAATTTAATAAGTCCCAGCTTCTTATCATAGACAAGATGTATCTGTCAAATGAAACTGGTTGTCTGTGGTGATTAGAGTTCCATGCATAATTATAATGTCTTAATTCTGTATGTTATTGAGGGAATTTTAGGTGGAAAGCAGGTTTCCCTAAGTCTTGTATCTCTATAATCGTATTTTCTCTTATAATCGTAATGTTAGGAGGCATTGATCTTGCGCATAGTAATTTGCAGAACGATTAAATTACATTATTAATGGATATTATCGCGGGTAGAACCTGGATAAGGCTGGCACAGGAACGTGGAGATTGACACTAGAAAAAGGGCCATTACTCAGCAGTGGGCGAAGTCGGGCTGATGATGATGATGGACATAATCGGCATTCGTTGGGAAAAAAGCCAGAAAAGGTCATCTAATTATAATTTAGTAGATCTGTAGAATAAACTCTTGAATCAGCCAAAGTCAAAATAAAAAAGAAAAGACAATTACCAAACAAGAACATAAGATCAAAATTCAAAACCCATCAGGCTCCATCAGGCATGTCTATAAATGATACAAAATGCCCATCCAAGTCCGCTAAACAGCGATCATTAGGCTAGGAATGCTATACAAAGCGATAAAACTCCTACACTGGATAACTCAATCTTCACGCGTCACCTACGCAGGCTTTCTCTTCCGAATTAACTGACCAATGTTTTAAGGTGGTCATTCACTGGGAGTATTCGCGTGTATTGTAACAATGTATGATTCGACTTTGAATATTACGTTTCAATACAGTTCGACACACTGGCGAGGAATATTCGCTTTTGTAATCGCTCGAACTGTGATCGTTACAAATAATTTGTGACACAGGACTCGAGATAAAATCAAATTGTAGCAGTAATGACGGTTGACAAAACTAAAAAATGATCGGGATTGACCAAGTGATATTTCGGTAGAGCATTTCAGTCCCATATAATATGATATGTTAATATCTTTTCCCACTTCTATGAGGTCGGCTTCCAGTCTAAACGAATTCAGCTAAATACCAGTATTCTACTTGGAGCGACTGCCTGTCTGATCTGATACCAGTATTGTGTTAATATTGGTATCAGATCTTCAGGCTTCTTACTACCTGTAACGACTAAGGGGTTTCTAAGTTTTTGAGTGTGTAAAAGGTGGGCTGTGCGAAATGCGCGCCAAACGCTTCACTGATTCACAGGCGTTTGGTGAATGACCACCTTAACATGAATAAATTAACAGTTGGTAATTATGCTTCTTTGTTGTTCACAGCTGGGATTTATGATTTGTTTATAAGTTATGGCATCACGTGGGGCCACCTACTGCTTATTATCATAAAGAAGGCGAAGATTTTTTTGTTTACAAATGCAAGATGTCGGGAGCTATTGATGTTTGGAGTGCCTATGCAGGACTTTCAGTGAGTCTTTTTTTGGATGGGAAATCATCTAGTGAATTCTCTGGCCCTTATTGTCAGACTCTTACTAACTAAAACCCAACCGTGTTCCTCTAAATGCCCTTTGGGCTTCAGGGCCGCGGTAACTCTTTAGCACAATTCCGCAACAGATTCTGTGGGTAGTATCGAATTGGTGTTGCATGTAGACCATTGGGGTACTTGTAAAGTACTGTAATTATTTGTGTAATTGTTGAAACACTTTATTACAGAGTTTAATTACGAAAATACTCACTAAGAAAAGTCGTGAGTTCGTGGCTGTCATGAATCATGATTTAAAAAATGGTTCTTAGAATTCTAGTTCTAGATTGTAACTAACGCCTTAATTATGTCAGTGGAAAATGCTTGTTGCTAAGATTCTAGAAGAGAATGTTAGTCAATCTTCAGTATAAAGAAGCTTTGACTCTTCTCTGTCTATCTATATAATTTTTCTGTCTATATCTTTATCCCATTGTTTCCACCCATCAATGGGCTTTCTCGTCATTTTTCGCCAGACATGAGGTGAAGTGTAAATTTTAAACAATCCGAATTACTGTAATCATCAATCCAAAACGTACCTAAATAAAGGAAAATGTCATGAATAAAGTGCTTATATGAACATGGCGTTGGCTAAAAAAATGAAAAGAAAGAAAAACCTACGGGTTGACTATGAGACGTCTTATAAAGCTAGAATGCAGTTGAATACTGAGATGACGATAAATAGAGAAGTAAGGATGAAGAATACATATATATACAATACTATGTCGAACTCAAACAAATTGCGATAAGGGCAAGGTAGCATAATGATGACATTATAAAAGAAAGATTACCAACTGACAAAAAGATAATGCTAACACCGCACATGTATTTGTCCCCAAAGCCTGGTTTCTTTATACGGAAATCGAAAGTGGCACAATATGATTACTTGTCCTATTACACCACAATCGATTTCTATTATAACTGAAGACCTTTAATTAAAAGGGAACTTAATGAACTTTGGATTCTCACGCCCTCAAAATAATTGTATTGGATGTTTTTACCTTATTTGTGTGAATTACTGATCTCTTGGTCTTCCCATAGTATCATTAGTATTCTATCGAATACTTATGATACGAAGGCCTAGGAATCCAAAACATATTACTAATTTAGTAGTACTTTTGGAGAAACTCCTTAAATTATATAGTGGTAAGTTGGCTCGAGCGTTTGCCCCCATCTCATTCAGGTAGGTGTACTAAACTTTTCAAACATTATTTATTAAGAGCTAGCAGCTTTAACTCAACCTTAAACTATCACAAAGCACCATTTACATTTTACATGAGATTCCAAAAATAACTTGCTAAGTGCCAGTGAATATTTTACAGCAAACCCTACTATAAAATTCTGTTAATACCACACTTGAAAATACCCACAGCTATACTAAAGTCTTTAAACTTTCACTAGTAACAGGTCATTAAGAACCTTCCTTCACCTTCGACCTTCAACTGCTGAAGGTTATTTCTCCCTGCCCTTGAAACTCAAGGCCTGTGAAACTGAAACACGCGATCGCGTCAAGGACCTTTCATTTTCAGGGCCGGCTAGGCTTTCCTCAAGGGTAGTCGGAAGTAATCCATCAAATGCTGAAGCTTCTACACGTGTTCCGTCTTCGAAACCATTAGGACCAGGGTCAGTCGACTTTCTTGCTAAAATGACAATGGTTAACAAATCTTCGTTTTTATTTGTTTTTGTTTTTTCACTCACACAATGGTCGATTTATGTGATGTTGACTTGGATGGTCGATCAGTAACAGTAGTAAGTAGGTAGTGTTGTAACCGTGTTCTTGACGTAAATATTGTTAGCTGATGAGGGGTCATTATTACTAAGTATTTTCCCGTAAACTTGCTTCTTAATCTTAATTGCTCTATACGTTTTCTTTCATATTTACCGCTTAATTAAAATTAGTTACCTATTGGTTTTGCACTCATAGTTTTCTGTGTGTCCTAACTGAGCCAAAAGTAAACCTGGTTTACAGTTTTTTTTTATGATGAATACATTTCGACACCAGATTTTTTACTTTTCTTATGTCATAACACTTACAACAGTAACTGATCCTGACACTACTTCTATATAGCCCGTTTGCACCAACCAGAATTATTTTATTAAATTCGAGTTAGTTATCTATGTAGCATTATAATTGAAATGTTTGTTTCGACTTTGTGTTAGCAACTCTTCGTTTTTGGTGTACTCAGGCTTTAGAGTTATAGTAGTAGTCTAAGAAACTGCATTCATCACCAGCATTGTGAAGTCTATTGAACTGATAAAGATAGATTTCTCAGCTACTTTTTCTAGCCAAATATAAACAAGCCGTTCCACCATTTCATGTCTTACATAACCCTCAATTACTCCAACAATTTGTACAAACACACCTCCTAAAGCATGGTCTATAAATATCTTATGATTACCCAATCGACTCCCAATCATTACGTGGCCAGTGGCTACTGTCTCACTAATTAATTTCAAGGCGCCATGACACTTTCGTTATCGACTGACGTTTTCCGTGTGTCAATTAACATGGAAATCTTGTGGAGATTAGTGATGCGCTTGTTGTACTACTTGCAGTGACAAGTTTTGAGTTTCAAGGCGTTGAATTTTTTGAGACGTCATCAAATTCTTGTAGTATGGTTTCGTAGTCATTTGGAAGTTACATAATATCTACAAGTTGCAACTAGCATGTCGCACTTTGGTTTTATCAAGTGCCTCAGAAGCATCAGTAAAGGTTGCCCCGTAAAAACCGTAATAATCTAATAGTATGCTTACTGTCTCGCCTGTCTCCAAATGATTTCTTATTAAGTGATCTTCTTCGTCTTTTTTCTACAAGCGTTATCATGACTACGGTATGACACTGCTCTTAGGAAATCTAAATCCAGAGCTAGCTAAGTTGTTTTACTGCCACAAGTATCTACATTTCTGCAAGCATGTCTCCCTCATCTAACCGCCTTGCAAAAAGTGTCTCTATAACTTCAACTGACGATCTATCAGCAAAGCCTCAGCCTTATAAATCGTGGCAATTACCAGCTTCTTCACGTTCCACACTGATTTGACAAAGCACCTCATTATGTTGTCTCAGTCGATGACCGTTAATTGCAGAATGATCGCTAATCGCTTTACTATTAGGAATGCATTTGTTAGATGTTTCTATAGATTTTAAACGACGACCTAATCGTCTGACTGGCGCCTACTTAAGTACTCTGCTCGAGTGTGAACAATGGCTATTGGAAATTTAGTGTTTTCGTTATGTTACTGGTCATTGCAACTATGATTTGAGTCACAATCAGTCAGATGGGGCGTATTCCTATGATTCACAATGCGACTGAGACAACCTATCATCACACACACATGTCTCTTTTCCTACTCATCGTGCACTGAGACAAGCACAAGAGAGGAAATTATACTTTTTTTGTTCCTACTCCTCCGCTGTTATTTTCTGATTAATTTCGTTGCGGGATCCAAGACAGTTTAATCGTTTCTCCGGGACTCGTCGAGCTTCATTGACTCGGCGTTTTTCTGTTGGTCGCCACTGTTGATTCTGGCTTTCAGGAGTTGCAGTGGTTGGAAATTTTTGCCCGCGACTTCGTACGCGCATATTCCGTTTTTTCCCGTTCCCCTAGGAATTTCCCGTTCTCTTATAGCCTTTAGCTTTCCTCATGAATGTGGCTATCATATACAAAAAAAATCTAAATCTGAATGTTTGTGTTCCAGAGATTAGCGTGTACAAACAAACAAATCATTCAGCTTTATTATATTATTGTATATTACTAGCTGTCCCCCGCGGCTCCGCTCGCGTCTACTGGCTACCTACCCCACACCTACCCTACTCATAGTTTACGTCCTATTCTCAGACCTACAGAATATACACACAAAATTTAACAAGAATCGGTCAAGCCGTTTCGGAGGAGTATCTCAACTAACACTGTGACACGAGAATTTTATATTTATTAGATAGGTATAGATGTCTTAGAAGTTGTCGTAGTCCGACTTCCGACTTCTAAACTATCTCAACCAACATATTAACACTATCTCATCGAAAGTTTCCTCGACTAATAAAGTCATTTACATAAAATCGAAATCGACTTTTCCTAACAGTTGTCAATTAATTACCGCATTATTAGTCGATTTATGTGATAAACATCCCATCTCTATTGGAGATCGCGGAGGAACCGGTCATCGAGTGCAGGAGATTGGTCGCCGGCGAACTGATAAGTAGGGTTACCAACCGTGCTATATTAATTAGTATTATTGTACTATATTTTTGCCCTGCTTACTGGGTACCATTGCCAAAATAATATATTTTAAGTAGAGGGATCAATATTTTTTTTGCAACACATATACTATCTTTTACTGAAAACACTCCTGCTAAGTGGAATTGGCGTTGTTATTCCATTCATTTCAAATAACACAGCAACATTTTTCTATTCTATATCATGAACTAGAAATGACCGCGTTCCATATAAGAAATGATTCTAAAGTGCAAAAAAACAGCAACGGGTAGCACTCCAGGTGTGCCGGCAGAAGTGAAAACGTTGAGCATTTTTGAATATTTTGGAATATTAAGGGAATAATTTCGCACGAATTGCTTTATTTATCAGTATAAAAGTACTATCATTTATGTGGTTAAATACAATATTCATTTATTGCGCTATCGTACACAAACATGACAATTTATATTACATTATCCGTCTTACGAATTTTCGATCAGGTCACGTGTCCTGACGCGAATTTAACATTTTTTACCCATCCCAAAAAGTGCACAACACAGCTAAAGAAGTTTTTACTTAAAAAAAAACAGTTAAGTATAACAATAAACATTTTACTGAAACACTATAAAATAGAATTTACCTAGTACTTTTCGAAAAGGATTAATTTTTTTATAAGTTATTTGAAAAATACCACAATTTTTGGCCGAATAAATATTTGGCAGCCCTAGTGCTAAGGGCCGGCCTAGTCTAGTTTATAGAAATGTTTATATAAAACAGTTAATTATTATTCGCATGTTTTATGCAAGGCTGTTGGGTAGGAAATGTCGAGAATTCGTGATATCTTATCGGGTTTAAAATGTTGGTAGGACAGCTGATTTGAAGTGGGTTGGCTCAATCTTGAAACCATATTTAAAATGCGGGAGGTATAGGAAACAGATAGCTTGAGAAGGGGAGCATTCATTTGATTCTTCATTGATTTAGGCATGGTTCTATCTTCTAAGAACTTTTTAATTGTAGCTTGTAGTTACACAAATATTTTATTGTTATTTATTAGCTTTTGCCTGCAAATTTGTACGCGCATATCTCGTTTTTTTTTCGTTCCCGTATAGCCCATAACCTCCCTCATGAATGTGGCTATAATATACAAAAATATGTTTTCAAATCCGACTAGAAGTTCCAGAGATTAGCGTGCTCACACAAACAAACTATTCAGATTTATTATATTAGTATAGATAAATTATTGTATATTTTTTATTAATATGCCACGTAATTGATTAGGCCCCTATTTCTGAAATTTAGTAATTAACTTTTTCTTTTTTGTGCCTGAAAACCTGTCAAATTCACCTGTTGGCATTCAAGAAGGATTTGACTCGTTATTAACTCTAAATACTCAACTCAGGAAACGGCCCTTTATCAATCATACTGGTCTTTAAAGGTGTCTCACGACCGATCAATCAAACTCTTCATACTCCGCTACTAAACATGCCATGACCTTTCGCCTTCTAAGCGAAGAAGCGATAACTCTCTCGCACTCTACTCGCAAGTAGATCATCATCTGCCTAGCCTTTTTCCACCTATATTGGGGTCGGCTCCCAGTCAAACCAGATTCAGCTGAATACCAGTATTTTACATGGAGCGTCTGTCTACCAGACCTCACAACCCATTAACTGGGTAACACGGTACTTCTTGGCAAAACTGGTGTCAGATTTTGTGGCTTCTGACAATCCGTAACGACTGCCAAAGATCTACAAATGACAGCCGGGACTAAATTACTTGCAGTTAAAAGTCCCCAAAATATTTTAACCATCTATACAACACTTATATTAAGCCATTCATGGTAGCTTTACTTGATCAGTACCTACCTTTATTTTGTAGCAAGAATTACAAGTTACAGCAACAGTACCTGCGAAAAAATCTAGTTCTCACACATAAATTAATGATGAACCATCGACATGTTATCCTTTTATGGAATAAACAGAACGCCAAACCAACATGGCGCGGGTCCATTGGGGTCACACTCGACAGTATCGAGCTAAAATATTGCCATAATAATGCGCAAGCGCTGTCGATGACAGATTGATAGGTTTTGTTTCATAAACAATCGTAAAGATTGGTTCTTTACTGGATTTTGTTTGGTTTAATAGACCATGGTTTAGGTAGTTAATTTTATCATGAAACAAGAACGTAACTTTAATACACAGGTTAGCAAACATAGGACCTTATTTATATACCTATTTGATTATAGTGCTCAAGTGTGTCGCAGATGCACTCCTTCCATCACTCTCATAGTCCAATCAAGGCAATCTGACACGATCGGAGAGATATTTAGCGCAGGGCTTAACGTGCTTTCCGAGGCACGGAGGTGTCGCACCAGCAACCTGCAAACTCCGGGCTGTCATCACAGAGAAATTCCTATTGGAAAGCCTACTATCGCTAAGGAGTCGAGTTGCATTGAATAAGTATGACACTATCGTTTTAACCGAAAGATGTCGATTACAAGCGCCGACATATTAACTGATTCTGCGGTCCTACCATGACGTGTTAGCTATACACCCTATATAGCTCCATCCCTCCTTCTCGCTCGAACGACTCACGCTTTAACACGTCATGGTAGGGCCCCTGTGATTTTCACACCCAGTGTATCTCAAATACGTAAGACATCACAGATATACATAGACAAAGATAACGCAAGTACCACGATCTGTATGAAAACCAAGCGTGCCATTTTTTGACCACCTACTATGACGTCACACACAAGCACTTTTAAGTGATGGGAAAATCAAATCGATTCAAAGACGCCGCCACATGTGGCACCTAACTGATCTAACCACCTAACTGACGTCCGATTAGCGTGGCACACCGATGCAGACTGAGCGCAAAAGTGGCGGCCTACGATTTTTGTACGTAAGCTGGGCACCGAAGCAGGCATACGAAGTAGTTGCTCTTACGTTATCTATATGATATACATATCTATACATAAATGACATCTTTCATTATTATATGCACATTGTATGTATGTACAATTTGTACACACTACTAAAGTATTTAAGTATGCAGGTCGGACAAACGTCTATGCAATAATAGACAGACAACTCATTGATAGTAAGTGCGCAATAATTTTTAATACTCATTATTCTACTCTCGTCTCAGCACAAGTTATATGATATTAGCCTTTCTAAGCTAACGGAACATGCTTTGAAACGATTAACCTAGTGAAATAGTGAATACTATCGCTAAATTAATAGGTATGAAAAACTGACAAGTACGCGGTTATTGCTGCGAGTTATAAACACAGCTTATCTCTTCACTTGTGACTTGTATTTAATTTCTGGCGCGAAAGCAAAGGGCACTAGGAGGAGCACGGATGGGTTTTAGTCAGTAAGAGTCGGACACACATTTGATGATTTCCCATCCATAAAAAAAGGGGGAACAATTCTACAAATTTTTGAGGAACGTTCGAATTCATATATCAGGCGCAATCTACCAAAAAAATATTTATTCACAAGGCAATTACAACAAGTTACAATCATATTAAAATGATAACAAATACACATCATAGGTTTTGATCTGATTATGCGCGTCTGCCATCCGACACACTCCCAGCTAAATATAGATAGGGAAAATGTATAGACATTGAGGCTTTTTGACAGATTGCGATTGAGATACAAATGCGAACGTTGCTTATAAACTTGTTGAATTGGCATTCTGGTGATAATAATATCTTTTACAACAATATCTGCCTCACCACAGTCACCCCTTTCACAGTATGAAGCTATAACAAACGCAATCACTGTTCCAATTACGAAATTGTAATTAAATACAATAATTTTATTGTAATATTGAGTTATGCTGTTTGCTAATGCTAGCGGTTTCACACCTGTGTTGGTAATCGACCACAATTAGATCGACTGTAAGGAATACCTATGGGCTAATGATTCATTGATACCTATTGTGGAAAAATTGGTACCTAATAAAAGGATTAAGCAACTAATCACTAAGTACAACTAGCCACTAACTAGTCACCAAGATGAACGTGGCTAAATAATAACAGCCGCACGGGTCGATCTTCAAGGTTAAGCAACGCTTGCCGAGGTCGGTCTGTAGATGGGTGACCATCTTAACATACCGAAATTCCTCCGTGCCTCGGAAAGCCGTTGGTTCCGCCTGTCATTTCATATCTTTGGTAGTCATTACGGATTATCAGAAGCCTGAAAATCTTGAATCCAGTCTTGCCAACGAGTACGGTGTTACCCAGTTAATGGGTTGTGGAGATCTGGTAGGCAGCCACTCTACGTAAAAGACTGGTATTGCTGAATCCGGTTTGACTGGAAGCCGACTCTAATATAGTTGATAAAAGGCTAGGCAGATGATGAACTCTAATTTCCATTGCAACTTATTCTTTTCAGTACATTTATAAAGCAAATTGAGTGACCATTTCATCATAAAATCAACTTAAAATATTCAACTCTAAAGTCGATACCTAGTTGGTGGCGATGGATAGAAATCAATAATAGACAATTTGTCAAATTCCTATTTATAAGCACAGATTTTGACAGATCGAAGCAAAGCTAACCCTACCAGACTTAGTAACTAAGTTCCCTGGCACGCGACGATGGCAAGAGACCGGACGGCATGTCATTATTTCCATGGAAGATGGGTAGGCCATTAGTGTGGGACGCTACTTGTGTCGATACTCTTGCGCCATCCCATCTTCCTAGCTCTTCGTGCTGCGCTGGCGCTGCCGCTGCGGCTGCGGAGAACCTCAAGCGGCGGAAATATAATAACCTTGTAGGTAGTTATATTTTCGAACCGTTTGGGGTTGAAACTCTCGGGTCGTGGGGTCCGAGTGCTCATTACTTGTTCAAAGATCTGTCAAGACGCTTAGTTGACACTTCGCGTGACCCAAGGGCTGGCTTTTACCTCGGACAAAGGATAAGCATTGCCATACAACGTGGCAATTCTGCCAGCCTTTTGGGTACATTACCAGTGGCCTGCGATGCGGAGGAATTTTTCGACGCCACGTTTTAGATTAGTTTTAGTTGAGTCTTTTTTTAAGTGTGTGTATATAGTTATAGTTGCAATAAACTATTATTGTACCTAGAATAATACGTCTCTGTCTTACGAAATAAATATGATTTCTCAGTTCCCTTATATCTTCTAACTAACACCATCACAATTTTCACAACGACCGGTGAGATCCAAAGCCCCTGACTAAACCTAGGTACATAATAAAGCCATACCCTTACAATGAAAATGAGTAACGACCACGATAATTACTCAACGTCTCTCACCAACATGGAGGTCTGCCACAATAAACTTCATACAATGTTGCTGGATTAGATCATTAGGAACGCACTCATATTTTATGGGCTTACTCGACTAAATACTTGTCGAGGCTTTTTTTTATGGCTGGGAAATCATCAAATTACTCCTCCCGCTCTGGGCGGAGCGGAAGGGTGTGTCAGACTCTTACTAACTAAAACCCATCCGCCGCGGTGACTCGGCCCTGGAAAGCAAAGGGCACTAGGAGGAGCGCGGATGGGTTTTTCAGTAAGAGTCCGCTCCACCTTGAGCGGAGTCATTTGCTGCAAGGCTCTTCAATAAGACTCCCCAATTTGGAAAGTCAATACACAATATCCCCATCTAGCGCCGATTTACTATATCAATTAAGTATCTCCGAATTTTATTACTTAGGTAAAAGACAGCTGCACATAGGCGGCCTTAAACTTACAACTGAAGTGCATGTAATAAAATAGATGCCATTCAATCATGACTCACTCACATACTAATAGTACAAATGCGATAGTGTGTATGTTTGGCTATTTGATGTTTACCGTTTCAGGGGGCCTACCACAAACTCTTAAAACAATATTATTTTAATATTACTTTGTAATTTCTGTTGTTGCATTTTCAACTCTCGGCGCTGATCCGAGCGTTGAAAATCCAACAACAGAAATTACAAAGTAATATTAAAATAATATTGTTTTAAGAGGTTGTGGTAGGCCCCCAGGCTCTAGTGCAGATCGAATTCGAAATCAAAAGTCATTTATTCAATGAATAGAATAGAATAACTCTTTATTATGTAATAAAAGCAACAAGGAAAATGTAACCAGGATTTTTGTCAAACATAAAATGGTTTAAAAGAGTGTCCGTGGAGTTTTTTGCACGTCCTTCTCCATAGAGATCTACGCTTGGAACGTGCAAATAGCTTCATGTTTTTGACTGTCTGAATTTGACAATTCAAAAGTACCTGTAAATGTTTTTTCTGAAATAAATGCTTTGACTTTGTACACCATATAAGTTACAGAAAAGATAGACATGAAGAAAACATTTCATAGGGTGACATAATGAGTGCCATGAGTGGCCTTATCGGTAAAAGCGATCTTTTAAAGACAACCTTTGTATGTATAAGGCTGAGAATCAGCACTTTTTGAACATCAAACCCTTTACTTCAAGAGTGAATATATATGTTAGTTCTATTCGTTCATCCAAGCATAGTCTGGAAAGGCTCATGATGATATTGGACCGGGTCGAAGGAAGTCGCGCTCAATGTAGAACACCGGCAAGATAGTCCGACGCTATAAATAAGGCTGTTGGAGGCAGCACGTACAGAGCGGTCCACATTGCAGAAGACCCTATGGCTTGGAACCGCATTGTATGTAGTCGCGATCCACAGCAGTGAGGGAACGACGAGGAAGAAGAAGAAGGCATTCGTGCTCCATCGTCGACCACATCATTGCTTACCATCATTTCCATAAGTCTCAGGATTTCGCAAGGTACTCAAGTGGCTCCCTATTCGACTTCGCAGGAACTCTCGGATATTGTGTTTGCTATTTAACATCCTTCACAACCCTAAAACGCCTTCCTACCTGCGAGAACGTTTCTCCTACTCCCGTCCTTCTGATGCACCCTGTAGGACCCATCTTAGAAATCTCCTGAAATCCCCTCCCCACTCTACCGATTTTTACTCCTACTCCTTTACTGTGCACGCGGTACTGTTGTGGAATGCACTGCCGCCTGACATTAGGGACTGCAAAACTCTGATGTTACAGTTTTTAAGAGACGAGTGAAAGAACACTACCTTTCGTTACCGTCATAGTTGCATATAAGTATATATTCTTATTTATCATAGAATACTATTTGGTATATAATATTGTGTTGTTAATTTTAGTCATATTTATGTATTGTATGCTATATTTTAAGTTTATTGTTTCAATTATTCTACCTTTAACTTTTACACACGGTGTCCACATCTCTTTTATTGTACTCTCCTTTCGCAGGTATGCTGGAAGAGATTTCTTTAGAAATAAGCATTACCTTTGTACCTATTTTTCTGTTTCCTTCTTCTTATTTACTTTTTTTTTTGTTTAGTGTGTGTACATAAATTGTTAAATAAATAAATAAATAAGTCTGTTCCCCGTCGGTTGCCACTTCTCGTAGTGTTTTGCGTGAAGAAGAAATATTCATTTAGGATTAGGACAAAATATACCTACAATTTAACTCGGCAGTAAATTCCCAAGGGATAATAAAACAGTTTTCACGCGAGCGAAGCCGCTGGCAGAAGCAGTAGCCAATAAACTTGGCGTGACTTGTAAACCTACTGAGTGAAATTGATTTCTAGTCGGCACGACTGAAGTATTTTATTACCACTTCGTTCTAGACAATATCATTGATTATGGCACCGCTAAGATCTCTGCCAACCCTTAAAAGGTAAAATGGCAGGTACATGATTTTCGTTTAACAGACAATGTAAAATGTTTATTTATTGAAGTATTCAAAATAGATTTTGTAAGCTAAGTAAAATTATGACGAAATAAATGAAACTTTAAAATGTATTATTAAGGGTAGGCCACATAATCCTTTACTTGTCAATATTTGACAGATTATTGCACTGAATTGCGAATTTTCAAAATCATTTGTCACTATTATTCAAATTAGGTATAGACAGAAAAGGGAATAGGTCGAAAGACTATAAACTATAAAGGCTCGTCCACAGCAATGCGGTCATAACACCATAGTAATTATTTGTACATTGTTTCCAACAACGCAAAGGGACTAAACTTACAATAAAGTTTTACAACCACTCGCAATAAACATTTAAATTACATGAATATTGTTATTACAGCATTGTGTTAAAACATTCTTCGATTTATTGATTACTAAAGGAAATTGCTGATACATAACTTTACGTTAACGTTTTATAACTTAAGACATTGTTTCTCTTTTGTCAAAAGAGGTTATAGACTAAGTGACATTCTATTTGCGTTGTTAACCGTTGAAAAGTCAAATGTAACGAATTCAATTCAATTATTTTTACATTAAAATTCCTTCGTTTTAGTTTGTACTGGATTTATTTAATGCCAATACAGCACACAACCCATATTTTTCACCTACATCACTTCACAAATAAATGATTCCCATTCTGACCACGTGACATTTCAGACTTTTTAACACTATTCAATTCCATATAATTTTTGATTACTCGTCACTGCTAGAATGTCACTTAAGCAGGTACTACGGATGGAACTTCGTAGCTAGGTATACCTTTTTTTGCCATACTCTTTCATGATATCCAGTCATTTTTAAAAAACTAAAATGTCAACAGAACGGTGTATGTGTACCCATTTTGCTTAATTTACAGTACATAACTGGGTACCATACTATTCAACTAACCCGTTATTTACGTCTGCTGTTTATGACAAATGGACATCATGGAATCATTTATTTGTGAAAGAGAGACAAACAATTAATAAAATTAAATGAATTACCGACCCATTAATACCCCTTGTTCGAACAACGTCTCATAACTATCTATACTTTATTGTTATGCAAAGATGACATGGCCGGCAAGCATGTTCCAATGACGTTTACGGCTTTACAATAATATGGGCTTGCCTTTATCGCCCGCGTTGAACGATACATCACTATGCCTCGAGCTACTAGCAGTCAAATTAGTGATTTGTATCGGCCGTACTAAATAGATGATAAGTTGCCCACCTGGATGTGAGTCATGAATCGTGACAGCTACTGTCAATACTCAATACTTTATTTGCATTCCACAATGTGTACTTAGGTGGTAAGTTAAAAAAAAAAAGTGATCATTATGGACCCTGTCGGGCACAGCAAAAGAATTAAAAATATAGTAGGAGAGAGGAAGCTTTAATCAGCCAAATTTATATCTGAACTAGATCCACTACTGTCATTTTCAGTATGGATTAATTACCTACATATGATTCTTTATATTTTATCGTTGAAAAATTCGTTTAAACTATAATAGGATCTTTTTATTAAAAATTGTATGCGACGTGAATACTAAGCTTTATATGGTCGGAAGTGTATCGGCCTTATATGGTGTTGGTACATTGAGGTAATTGATTTGGTTTAGACAATGATCAATTCCGAATATTGTGTTCTTAAAAAGGAGAGCTTTTTTGAGTATGATCAATTTCATGATTTGAAAACATTTCGTTTTTGAAAAAAAAACTTTTTCACAAAAAAAAGAAACCGACTTCCAAAAAACACTACAAAGTTCAAAATAACTTTAATTTCGGAAGTCGGTGTTTTTGGTTGCTTCTAGGTTATTTGACACCGACTTCCGAAATTAAAGTTATTTTGAACTTTGTAGTGGTACCCCACACCTAACAACAAATCAATACAAAGTATCGTCAAAATGACATCGTCCAAATAACAATAATGCTTATAAAATAAAAAGTACTAGACCTAACTGAAAGAAATTTTTATGGGACCACCTGGCGAAAGAATCACGCGAATCGGTCCATTAACCGCGGCGTAATCGATGTACATACATAGAAAAAAAAAACATACCGGCCGAATTGAGAACCTCCTCCTTTTTGGGAAGTCGGTTAAAAAGTAAGACAGAACATTATTCTTTTTCACCTAGATAAATGTATTCAGTCCCAATAAATAAATTATTAATGTCAATGAAACCTATTAAAATGTTTTAGTTGGTTGGTACCTGAATGAATTTACAGTTATTCTCTTAATATTAATATTTTTGGATAGGTATCCAAAGCTATAATTTTAGTGTCTTATTTATTGTTCAAACCAGAGTTATTAACCATTCATCATATTTTTTGTTAGTTAATAGTAGATTATGTACCCAGGGGATAAAGCAGTGTCTTGTGTCACGGGCGTCATATTGAATCTCGAACGCAATGAAGGATTCGGGAGTTAACTACCGAGCGTAGCGAGGGAGTTTAGAGTTTAACTCACGAGCGAAGCGAGGGAGTTAATACAAGAATCCTGAATGCAGCGAGGGATTCAAGCTAGCCCAAGGCAAAGACACCTTTATCCCCGAGGAGGATACTCTACTTTTCACACCTCCTGTGAGAAAATAAGAAGCCATAATACGAAAAACAAAATATTTTAAATTTACAAACACTAAGTAGAGATATGTATTTAGAACTATACTGTATACCTACTTAAAAAAAGTTAGTTTAATACCATACGGATTTGCAATATCCGCGCCTTTTTTGCGTTCCACTCGGTATAGCTACCACATAGCGGCCACGACCAACTCGATTTTCGTTTTTTTTTTTTTACTTCTCTGTGGGTAAGTAAATATGTGCAGGCCTAATGTTAGCAACTTAATACAATTTATGTGTACACAAAGCTTTATACAGAGCTTTATATCAGCTGGTAGAATGGGTTCGGACGCTTGGCTGTATGCAATTTGAATTTAGAACGTCATAGGAGATGCTCGAGAAAATAGTTTTTATATTAATAAATCGACTGTTTATGGGTTTTAAGTGTTATTCTTATCCTTTTATACAATAATCCGTACATAACCAATTATTCTTATAATATTGTCTTCAATCCTGGACCCTGGTCAATTCTTATGATTTTGTAGAAATTCGAGAATATCATCCCTAAGTAGTAAGAGTATCGAGAATATCTTTCCTCTTTCTGGAACAGAAAGAGAGAGACAGAGACAGAAGGCGTTGTAAGTACCTAATATACCGCCAATTGAGCAGACAGATGAGGTTCCAAATTTAAATCACATTATTGACCAGCGGGTTATAATGAAATCCAGTACAATATTATTACCCGGCAATGCCACCGGCCAAAAATGACTCACTTTAGGTTAGGTTGACATGACATATAATTTGACGTTTTCGATCAGGTGGTGTGAAAAAACAATTAATTTATCTGCCATTAATACACCGGAAATTACCAAATGCCAGGATGTTTTATAACTCTGAACTCAAAATAATTTATCAGTCTACATAATTTATTAACACCTCGAGAAAACTCCATACTTTATTACCATCAATAAAATCTTATAACCAAAAATAAAACGTGTTCCAATAACCTATAAAATCATTTCTTCAACGAAATAATTTGGGTTCTATTGTTGTAAGGTTTATAGGACAATAAATAAAGTATATTATACTGATTATCATGTCAAGGATTAAATCATGTACTTGACACGGTCATGAGATGTTAAATATTATTGTAACGGTCCTTTTATGGGTGATAATTTAAAAAGGGATGATTCAGATGTGTGAATACCTAACTGGTTACTGGGGTCAAACGTCACTGCATCAGGGTTGCGGAATTCCTGCTAGGGTTGTGGAATTTGTTCGAAAGAGTCACCGCGGCCCTGGAATGCAAAGGGTTATAACGAGGAACACGGATGGGTTTTAGTCAGTAAGAGTCTTTCACTCCCATTCCGCTCCACCCAGAAGAAGTCATTTGATGATTTCCCATCCATAAAAATGGGCCTAAAATGTATGTACTAACCATGGCATAATAGATATCTGATCCGTTTTAAGTATATTATAAATAGACCTTCTAAAACAATTAGGTTTGATTATGCTTAAATGTATAGATTACTTAAATAGCCAATTATTTTAAATGTTTTTAAAATAAAGTATTGTTTTGTTTTTCTACATACCTATAAGCATATAATTCTGGACGGTAGTTAATCCGTCCAACACAATGATCTCTGTATTTATGTAGATCTGTAAGTACACACGGGTGTACAGATGACATTTCAGAGGCAAATTCATACCCTTACGGTATGAATATTTTGTTCTATGTGTATAATTACTAGATCTAATTTCTAATTTAATAAATCTAAATCAATTCTTACCTCATCTCGAATGAAAAACAGGATCACACACTTAAGGTACATCCAAAAATAAATAAAACCGCAGATATTTAAGTATGATTATCCTAATAATTTTAATTAAATTTATCTTTATTCGTTTATTTATTCCCATAGCTGTTCATATATTTCTTGCAACTCAAGTTAATACCAAACTATTCAGGTCGAATCCTACGAGTTTGATAAATTACTAGTTATCATGTCCGTCATGGTTGAGCCACAAAATTATGACAAATTGCTGTGTTTACCAGCATAAACTACTTCTAATTCTCTGTTAACACTAATTTCTACTAAGCAATCTAAAGGGTGTATGTCGTTCAGACGGCGGTATGTAGTCGCGAATTCTCGGCATCGCCAATGTCAAACACGTCCAAGGCACGCACAGTGTAGCATTTGTGTCGCGTGCCTCATTCTGTCTGCATGCGCCTTAATACCTGTGCTACATAATCAGAATATTAGGACAGCCTTTGTTTATCATAAAGTTATCTGGTAGGGTACCTACCAATGTTGCGGAATTTGTTCGAAAGAGTCACCGCGGCTCTAAAACGAAAAGGGCATAAGGAGGAACATGGATGGGTATTAGTCAGTAAGAGTCTGACACTTCCTTCCGCTCCAACCAGAGCGAAAGAAGTCATTTGATGATCTCCCATCCATAAAAAAGGGCACCTACCACTGGTAGGGTAGTCATACCTACAGGTCTGATAGGTATCTTTCATTCTATGCTCTGGTTGTGAGGGCTTCTCCTTCTTACGCCAGTTTTTTGTTTTCCTCTCTGTCAATCTATTTAATCTGTAATACCACTTCTGAGGAGCTCGTGGCTAAATCATAACAGCCGCGGTTGATCTTCAGGGTAAAGCAACGCTTTCTGAGGTCGGTCTGTGGATGGGTGACCATCTTAACATATCGCGACTCCCCCGTGCCTCGGAAAGCACGTTAAACCGTTGGTCCCGGCTGTCATTTTTACATCTTTGGCAGTCGTTACGGATTATCGGAAGCCAGAAAAAATCTGACTCCAGTCTTGCCGAGAAAGAAGTACCGTGTTACCTACCCAGTTACAGGGTTGTGGAGGTCTGGTAGGCAGCCGCTCCACGTAAAATACTGGTATTCAGCTTAATGCGGTTTGACTGGGAGCCAACCCCAATATATTTGGGAAAAGACTTTCCTCCACCACCCACTTCTGAGCAAAGACTTCCATTTCTATACAAATCCATCGTCTGTTATTGCGTTTGTCCTTCCATCTTTGTCTTGCTCTGCCGTAAAGTCCCCTTTAACCTTAACTGAACCCAATCAATTAGTAGTTCCTTTAGTCCATACGTCATCTGAGGGCCAAATCTACAATGTAATTTTAAACAACGTTTGCATTCGTATGTCAGTCGCAATCTGTCAAAAATTTTTGACAGATTGCGACTCCCATGCGAATGTAAAAGATGCTTAAAAATTTGTAGAATTGGCTCTCTGGTCTTTCTCCATCAAAGCCAATTCTTTTATAAAGTCAATTCTAATTATGAAGTCTTCGAGAATGCGATCTCGACCCAAAGCAGTATCGATAAATATCTAAGAAATGGCTCACTGGCTGTTTTATAAGAACCGTGATCTCTCTTCAAGATTTATGACGGCTTTTGACGCCAACTACAAGTAAAGACATGTTAAAAAGACTTTTACAAGATAATTACAGCTCAGTTATCTCGTTAACAAACGTTTTGACGGCGGCTCTAACAGATTAGATTGTTTGATAATTACAGTCTGCCTGAACTGAGACCAACTAGAAAGTGTTAACTATAGGAATTGTCTGCGACCGCGCCTGTGCAGAAAATAGTCAATGGGTTTTGAAAATTTTAAAGTTTGATACGTGGAAAATTGATTGTAGGCTCTAAGAGAATGTTATTATAACATGTAGGTACTGCTGAAATAATAATTTTTATTATAAAAAAGCCAAATACAATTTGTCCATCTCAACCAAAACATAAAAATGCCATTATATGTATATTACAATACGCATTATTTGAGACAGAGTGAACGTCTGTGTCTGTGCTAGTATAAACTGTGTTACAGACACAGGCGCCTTCCTCTTATAATTCATTGATAATTGAAAATGATCCCTTGGGAACCTCTTACCTCTCTTTTGTAAATGATTAGACCGCCAAAACGCTTCCAAACGAATTTATCCTCGATCAACGTCCATAATTTTAATTTTAATGCTACTTGAACCTGAAGGTCCTTCAAAAGAGACGTTTTGCATGCCAATTTGCCTTAGCCAACAAATCCAGTGAAAGATTATCTCGGTGCAGAAAAGCAAAGAAGATTAAAGAAGAATAATGGCTATGTGTGTCCAGATAAATATCAACAATCCCTTTAGTTCTTAGTTAGGGCTTTTGCTGAACTACTGATTTTCAAATCATCGATTTTCGAACATCCAAATTCATACAATTGAGCATTTGTGTTATTATGCGTACATCTCCCTACGTTTTTCGCGGTGTAGTTATGAAAGTTTCTATATCTTTTCCTTCAATTTCATTCATTTTCACCCCATTGCATTTATGATTTGTTATCGCCATATTCCTCATTTTCAATATTGAACATTGAATGTTGGTCGTGTCAACTCGTGTCTGACAAACTGCTGCCATTCATCCAGCGTTAATGAGTTTCCGGCAAAAGCTGGCAAGCATTGAATAACTTGAACTTTGTCCCTAAGGTACTAGAAATTTCTAAGCATTATGGTTATCTTTAGAAGTTTTCAATAATAATATAAGTTAAGGCCTGTTCTCACTTTTCCAATTGCATGTCAGAACGTCTTGTCTGGCTTTCATTTATTCACATCTTTATTTATATTTTAGGTTCACAAACAATTATTTACACTAATTTCTAAATAAGAAACACATGCTTAAATAATTAACAGTGCCCGTTCCCACTCAGACGTACCGGTGTTTAAAGATACTGCTATAATAGTGGCCACAATTTACATATATGACACTGTTTACATTTAGACGGACCCGAGAAAACGGATCAGAGTTTTTCGTACGTTTTGGCACTGCAAAGAGCCGTCTAAACGCCCGAATCGGATATACTTAGTGTGACTCAAAGACTACAATAGTATACTGGCTAGTGTGAATGAATCTGCCGTCGAGACAGCACCAATGTGCCTCTTTCCTACCCCGTGGTCCCCACAGATTTCACCGTCTTTCGTTCAAACAGGGTGCCAATTTTACTATTTTTAAGCAATGTTCGAGTTCGCAATGGCATACAGTCGCAATCGGTCAAAAATTTATAGAAATTATGGCTTTTTTGACACATGAAAATGCGATTGTTGCTTAAAAAATTGCAGAATTGGCCTCTGACGGTCCGTCTAACTATACTTTATATTCCTTATCTTCAATTCGATTTTTACTTTTAGTCAACGATCATTACAATTCATTACCCTTTTTTTTTATGGGAAATCATCAAATGACCCCTCCCGCTCTGGGTGGAGCGGCAGGGAGTGTCAGACTTTCACTGACTAAAACCCACCCATCGTCCTCCTAGTGCCTTTCTTTCCAGGGCCGCGGTAACTCTTTCGAACATATTCCGCAACCCTGGCAAATTCATTACCCTATGCATTAGCTACCACAGCCCACAGCCTTAATCTAGCTTATCATTTAAAGAAAAATGGGCATAATAAAAGCTATTTGGAATAGCGCAAATAGCCTTAACTACTGTACCCTGCAGCGCTTTGTGCAAACCATTGATGCAATATAATGCAAAAGTAATTACAGGTTGCTAACCTTTCACCCAAGAACGCTGTTACTACCTGTACTTAGACTATTATTAATGTCTCACGATGATAAGAAGTAGTTAATCATTTCTAGGTAGGCTATAATTTTGTTATAGTTACCCTTTTATGTTGGATTTTACAAGCAGTTGCGGTGATCGCGTAGCTTGGAGAAAGGATACATTTGTATAATCATAAAATATGCATTAAATGTGTATGTTCAAGTAATTTTATTAGGCTTCTTAGTTCATCTCAGAACTTTATTTAGTGGTTTCTCTCTTTAGAGAAATCGGCACGCGGCTCCGATCGCGATAAAGTAGCCTAAAACTGTCTCCAGGGTTCCACCTATCTTTTTACCATAATTAATCATATTCGGTTCAACGATTTAGGCGTAGAAGCATAACAAACAGGCTGACTCACTTTCGCATGGATATAACTATCTTTTGCCCGCGGCTCCGTCCGCGTTGATATCGGTTATCGCGTAAAAAGGTAGCCTTTGTCCTTCTCTATATCCTAGGCTTTTGTCTGCCAAATTTCATGATGATCCGTTCAACCGTTTTAGCGTGAAAGCGTAACAGACAGACAGACAGACAGACAGACAGACAGACAGAGTTACTTTCGCATTTATGAGGGATTAGTTAGGATTACGATACGTTACATTATGGACTACCGTACCTAAAGATGCATTTATAGGACTTGATAAGTACCTCTTCCCTCCTGAAATTATCGGTTTAATATTTTGTCAATGGTGCTCAATGAACTCACGCAATACTACGTAGGATTTGCTCGATTTCCGCGTACGCAACCGCGCAGCATTGAATGCCCCCTCACAAGGTAGACCAACGACCTGCTGAAGGTCGCGGGAACCTGCTGGAAGTGGGACCGATCATGTGTCTATGCTTGGGGGAGCCCTATTTCAAGGAGTGGACGTCTTACGGTTTAATAATGGTAATGGGCTCAAAAAGAAATTTTGACACGTCTTGCCACCAGATATCGTGGTACCCAGTTGATGGGACTGAGTTGTAGATGCCAGATAGTGGCTCCAAGTAATAGTAGTTTATGCAACGACCATATAAAAAGGGTTATTAAAACACGAGTGTGGGTTTATCACACGAGGCGTAGCCGAGTGTGATAATAGCATCACACGAGTGTTTTAATACCTAATTATATGCCGTTGCATACACTATTTTATCTTCACTCATACAGTTGAAATAAAATAATTGGAATAATAGTTAATTCCAATATGGCGGATATTCTCATTGCGTATTCGAATGACTGCGCAGCGCGCTCAAACATAGACAAAGATAAAAGCTGGCTCATTGACTTAAGTCAATGAGCCCGCGCCAAAAATTAAAAAGAAAAAGTGTGCTATAAAAATTAAAAAGTTATTTTATGATGCAGTTGTTTAAAAATCGAAGGAAAATGTTGAACTGTAATGGTTTTTTTTTTAAATTTTACCTATCCACGAAAAAAAAGTATGCATTTATGCATTCGTTTTTGAACTCATATTTGGAACATTACGTTGTGAGTGTAGATAAAATACTTGTATAAGGTGTTTAAAAATCTTACAGCACAAATAAAGAAAAAAATACAAAAAATAAAAAAAAAAAGTTGAAAATTAAGGTAAATTTTGGTACTTACAAGTTTTCCCGGAAATCTAAATTTGCCCATATTTTTTTATAGATAATGATACGGTACCCTTCGTGCGCGAGTCCGACTCGCACTTGGCCGGTTTTTTTATTGATGGGAAATCATCAAACTCCTCCCGCTCTAGGCGTAGCGGAAGGGAGTGTCAGACTCATACTGACTAAAACCCGCCTGTGTTCTTTCAAATGCCCTTTGCGATCCAGGGCCGCGGTGACTCTTTCGAACAATCCCGCAACCATTCATGAACATCATCCTACAATATTTCTAGTTTTCTTTCATCCAACACATTCTAACGTTCCATTCTCTTCTTCAACAGTGGCAGCAGTATGTATCCTGCTGGAAGTGGGCGCGCTGCCCAGCCGGAAAGCTGGCTTCACCTGCAAAGACCCAGCGCTGTCCTACCCTCACACCGGGGACACCTTCTCCATATCGCTGGTGGCAGCCATCACTGTCATCGTGCCTTATTTAGTGGTGAGTATTTTGTGATACAGAACTGTTACAGGCACATGAGATAGAGAGATATCAGCTTTCGCTTGTAGCAGCATCTAAACCGCCATATACACTAAAACTCAAAAATATTTGACCACCCAGGAAAGGTATTTTGTTTAAGTTCGAATAAATGAAACGATTTCTTAGAAATTTTAGTTATTTATTAGCAATACTATTTTTTTAATTTTTGGCTCTTCAAGACATTGTGTTCACCTTCGTTTTTAATGACGGCCTCATAAAGTTTTGGTCTCACAAAATCCAGGTAGTCAGATTCTTTTGAGCAGTTGTGTATAAACTACAGTAAGGCCTGACGCCACACAAATCTTGGTTCTTTACGCGATTTGAACACCTATAATTCAAAATTTTTGTTAATTCAAAAGAGTCACTGAGGCCCTGGAACGCAAAGGGCATAAGGAGGAACACGGATGGGTTTTAGTCAGTAAGAGTCTGACACTTCCTTCCGCTCCACCCAGAGCAGAAGAAGTCATTTGATTATATCCTAAGATGAAGGATCCTATCCCTTCTTGATGAGGTTGTGAGACTTTCCACCCTGTTCCCCTTACCTCTACAGTCTTTGGGATGGTAAAGCATCTATATCTGTAATACCTCATAATAGGTAATGCCTTAATTTTAATCGACGACAAAGCCTTTCTTACGACATGGTTGTAGTCGTTTGGTGTCCATAATAACTACATACATATAAGTTACCTCAAGCCAGGACTCCAGGCTGTCATTTGAAGATATTTGACATTCGATACGGAAAATCTGACAGTAGGGTTGCCAAAGGGTACCGCATTATCCATTTACTGGGTAGTAAAGGTCAGATAGGAAGTTGGAGCGACTTTTTTATAATTCCTATCTGACCTTAGAATGCTGGAACTCAGCTGCATTCGGTTCGAAACCGACCCCGGTATAGTTGACAAAAAAGCTAGGCAGATTTCTTTTGATCCAAAGATGACAATGAGCATCATTTGAAACGAAAGTTTCAATGGCTATTATGGAGGTATGCAGAACAGGGTGTAAAGTCCCGCAAACATCCATTGAAAAGGGAGGATCCTCCGACCGGACGGTTGTTGTGACGGTGGGCAACTGCCCGATAGTTGTTATTCGGACTGTTTTATTATGTTCAAATCGTGGAAAACTCAGATACCGCGATGAAGCATTTCGTTAGTAGTTTGCGGCTGCTGCGTTGTGGTTCTTTTTGTTCCGTAGAAATTTCACTTCGTTAGTTTTTCTTGTGGCGCCATTGCACTATTATGGAGCAAATTTAAGCTAACATGTTTTCTAAAATCTTCGTCATCCTGTTTTCCTTTCCTACTCATCACCCATCAGTGCAGCGGCCACTGCTGCGCATAAATATCAGAAGCTATTTTCGTTTAACCGCTACTGTTGCGCCCATGTACAAGTGCGTTAGTACTTATACACAAATGTTGAAGTATTGTGCATGACAATGACTGCAACGTCATACAATGCACGTGCATGCAAATGAAGCAAAAGTTTCTATGAGTTTCCCTGAAAATATTGAAACCAAGTGTAAAGATTTAAACGACAGAAATAGTAGATTATGCACCGAGGGGATAACGCAGTGTCTCATGTCACGGACGTCGTATTGCATCCCGAACGCAATGAAGGATTTGGGAGTTAAACAAGCTTTTTGCCTGACTTGGAAATCGAACACAGGACGCCATACTAAACAACTCTGCTCGAACTAGAATCTAGTGGAGCAAGGGCTACTGTTTTGAAGCCTGTATTTACAGCCGTTCGTCTAGTGACTAGACGAAATACACAAACATTTCAAACAACAACAAACAGTAACAAGATGTTAAAACAATAACTCTTTGACCCTACTATGACTTCTCTAAACAAAACAAATCAAGAAAAAAACAAATGACAGTCAGCTTTTAAAAATTCTGACGTTCATTATTTGAAGCACTCTAAAGCTGTCACTATCATATTATTATCTGGAATAATAAGCAAAGGCAAGTGTCCAGCAGTCTTAAGGGCAGGTATGCTCGACAGCTTTGTGAAATACATTGACAAGAAATTGCCATTATGATGCCTCTGTTAAGTAAATAGCCTGTCCATCAAAATTACGACGTTGTCTGTCCGTCATTAAGTGTCAATTTTAATGTATTCTGCTGTCATTAGACGTGATATTGTATCAGTTACTTGTCGATCGAAGATTTATCGGCAGGATTTATCTCATACTTAAAAATCGTTCAAATTCCAGTCGCAATATCATCTCAGCGACAGTCAATGTCAAAAAATTGTCAAATTGTAGGAAAAGGAATTCCAGGAATATTCACGCCACCATTGCATCGGCGTAAAACTGACGTTGACGTCAATTTGACCTAAGTCGGAAAACATAATGCGTTGTGACTGGTGCCTGGACCTGACGCCGTGCTGCCTCATTAGAGCCGTTTTTGACAAGTCTCCGCTGCGGTGCGAATGTGAACGTTCCTTAAAATACTAGTATCGCCATGAGGTGATAAAACTATTATTTAATGTCGTTATCATCATTATTGGAACATTGAAAACAAAAGAGGATCTATAGTTGATCATTAAAGAGCTGTTTCATTTCGTGTCATTATCGTTTAGTTTTGAGCTTTTGGTTTTGTGTGCCCAATTACGTTTTTTTTTTCTTTGTAAATGTATTACTAACATACTTTGTAAGTGCATTGTTACTAACACTATGAGTCTTGTTATTCAAAATAAATGGCTTATTATTATAAAATCTTGTCGACAATTAATTCTCGACTTGCTTTTTTCCGGAGCTTCGCTCTCGTTGTCTTTACCTTCTCCAAATTCAACATCATCATTCTTTCCAGCTATGGGCAGTCGAAACCACTCTCCAACGAGAAGACGAATACAACTTGAAGAAAAGCAAACTCCTCGACAGTGCGAAGACAGCTGCCTTCTTGTACCGCGACTACATCTACGGGTCTGTGGTCAACCTGACCATATTAGAGGTCGTCAAGTGTGTGGTGGGGTCTCCCAGGCCTACCTTCTTTGATCTGTGCCAGCCGGATAAGGCTAGCACTTGTAATGAGTAAGTACATTTTTTTGTAAATCATAAATAGGTTATTTTCATAAATGCATGTGGTGCGTCAGTTAGATAACAAAGAAATATAGAAAACGTATCTTCCCTTTTATCCCATAAACAAAAAGTGACGAAGATACAGTGCGCTGAAGTTTTGCGTACCTTGGTACACTTTGACAAGCAAATGACGTCACCAGCCCCACTCTAGAACTATGATGCGCTTTATCTTTGTCATTGAACTGCTGTACCAAAAATAATAATTTATTATTTTGTAATTCACATAGGATTAGCACTTACAAGTCTTAACACTGGTATTTTCTAGCGCAGGATACTTAATCTTGAGCAATCAATGCTTAAATTGGCAATTATTCAAATAGGAGATGGTATCTGAAATATAAGAGGTCAGATGTCACATTATGATATTTATTTCGTCGTATCCAATCACCGATGGTATGCAGCTGCCAATTTTATACGATTTGGCAAGCAATGGCCAAATCCAAACCTAACCTCAAAACCTAACCTAACCTAACGTTATCTTTCTTCTTTTAATCATTGAAGTATATTTTTTAGGGTTCCGTACCCAAAGGGTAAAAACGTGACCCTATTACTAAGACTCTGCTGTCCGTCTGTCCGTCTCTCTGTCTGTCTGTCACCAGGCATGAACCGTGATAGCTAGACAGTTGAAATTTTCACAAATGATGTATTTCTGCTGCCGCTATAACAACAAAAACTAAAAACAGAATAAAATAAATATTAAAGTGGGGCTCCTATACATCAAACTCTTTCAAAACGTGATTTTTTGCCGATTTTTATAGATAATGGTACGGAACCCTTCGTGCGCGAGTCCGACTCGCACTGGGCCGGTTTTTTTACCACAACTTCACCAGAGTGCCAATTCTACTAATTTTAAAACAACGTTCACATTCGCATGCCAGTCGCAAGCTGTCAAAAAAACCTTAATTTTAATTAATTTTTGACTTTTGGTGATTTCGATGTGAATGCGATCAGTTCTATCGCTAAATTCTACCATTGCCCGTTTTTTTAATGGTACTCGTATATTGGAGTGTGCTGGCTAACATATTGTAAATAATATTTAATTTTATGATTTCCATGTTGTTGGATACATATTTATTTTGTTCCTGTGTCTTAAAATACTTTATCTACACTCACAACGTAATGTTCCAAATATGAGTTCAAAAACGAATGCATAAACACGTACTTTTTTTTCGTGAATAGGTAAAGTTAAAAAAAAAACCATTACAGTTCAACATTTTCCTTCGATTTTTAAACAACTGCATCATAAAATAACTTTTTAATTTTTATAGCACACTTTTTCTTTTTAATTTTTGGCGCGGGCTCATTGACTTATGTCAAAGAGCCAGCTTTTATCATTGTCTATGGATGCGCGCGCTGTGTTGTCATTCGAATACGCAATGAGAATATCCGCCATATTGGAATAAAATATTTTTCCACTTATTTTATTTCAACTGTATGAGTGAAGATAAAACACTAGGAAGTGGTGACGGGTGGGCGTTTTGGGGGACTGTCTTTATGTAAAATTTGACGTTCAAAAAGTGCTGGCTCTCAGCCTAATTTGAATAAATGACTTTTGATTTTGATTTTGATCGTTGCTTGAAAATTTGTAGAAATGGCAATCTGATAAATAGCGATGATGTGGTCGAGGACGGAGTAAGCTTGTCTACAAGTAACATATTTATTCTTGGCTCAAAGACTCCAGGGGCCTAACCACCAACTCTTAAAGCAGTATTACTTCAATATTACTCTCAGTGGGAAAGAGACGGAGCTATACGTCCTTTATAGCTCCGTCTCTTTCCCGCTATAGGAATTCCACTCCTTTTAACGTAGGTAATGAAAGGAATCGATCACAACAATAACCAGTGTCTTCTCCCCAACAGTTCAGAGTACGTCAGCAACTACCGCTGCACGTCACTGAAGTACTCTCGCTACCTGCAGATCGACTCCAGCCGCAGCTTTCCTTCGGCGCACGCGTCGCTCTCTGTCTACTGCGGGCTGTTTTTAGCCGTGAGTATCTTTTTAACCGTTCTTTTAAAGATGATGTGAAAATGTAATATTTTTAAAATTTGTCGTTACAACTTGTTTTTAAATCAGAAGTAATCCAGTGATTGTCAAACTTTATTTTGTTTTATGAAAATTAAATTGTATGAATTCTGTGGCGGTGATTCAACTCTGGACTTAAAAATCTTCTGAATATAATATATATTTTTTGTATAATCTATACCTACATGATCATAATCACATTACTGTTAGAAATAGGCCCCAATTGGACGGCTAACAAAGAGGTAGCTAGGTATCGGGAAAGATGTAGGTACTATACCGTCCCTAAAAAAAATGGGCAGGAAGTGAAATTGAGATTAAAAAATGTCATGTAAATCATCCGAAGTATAATTTTGTATCCCTTTTTCTAGAAGTTTCCTCCTCTATAGATCCTATACTTTCAATTCAATTGTACTTGAACTATGAACTTAGCGTCCAGCTATAAAACCATCGACTAACATAAATCCTTCCTCCACAGTGGTACCTGCAAAGGCGAGCATTCAGCTGGCACAACCGCTCAGTCCTGCTGGTACCTCTACTGCAAGTCCTCTGCATCGTGTACGCTGCGGTGTGCTCGCTGAGCCGGCTCAGCGACCACCGGCATCACTGGTGGGACGTGCTGGTTGGCGGGGCCATGGGAGTACTCAGTGTTTTGTACACGGTAAGTGTTTCAACTCTTGATTCATTTGGCAGTACATAGTTATGGCGTGATAGCTTTAATGTTCGAAAAGCTTTAAAATTCTGGCTCTCAGCACAATTAGATTTATGACTTGATTTTGATGAGAGATAGATAGATATTACAGAAAGAATCGGTGTACTTATTATACACCAACAAACTTAATTGTTCTACTTTTCCTCAGTGCACAGGCCACATTGTTCGAGTTTACCTTACCTCACTAATAATTTTTTTGCGAGTGTAATCTACACTCGCAAAAAGACTTCGAGCATTTTGCCCCAATGCTCTGGGGCTGTTTGAATTAATGTGTTATCACTGGCAATGTCTGTCTGTTAGTTACATTTCTACAGCTATACCGCTGCACCAATTTTGATGGGTACCTGTGGAAAGGCAAATGAAATAGACATTTGTATAAGCCAATCTGTAAATCCACGTTAACGTAATTGCCGACACAACGCTTAACTGTACCAACTACTTAGTAATAAATAGAGACGAATTAGGAATGTAAGAATTACATGAATAAAGCCGACTAGTTGAACTCATCAGCAACATGGCCATTACCTTCCATATTTGAACAAGAATTCCCTTAAAATAATTGCAACGCACCGTCACACCTTCACTTAAACAAGCTGCATTAAAATAATAAACCATGTTTTGTCCTAACGAATTGTATTTAAATAAAGATTCTAATCAATTATGTTGACATCGCTGACTGTATTTTATTCACTCGCCAGTGATTTACGAGTATGTTAGCAGGCTGTAAACCTCATTTCAGTATTCGTAGATGTGCGCAAGGTGCAACTATGATGGAATCGTTTTATAGCAAAGAGGGATTACCTCAGCTGGCGTGCTTGCATTGGATGTGGTTTATTGTTTAATGAAATTAGTGTGCCTATTTATTCTCAAAGAGCTGAATAGATTTTCTACCTCATTATGCTAATGGTCAACGGTTCTGATTAGGACTTTTTAGGCTATTTGACTAAGTTTTACACTCATCCTGAGTGTAAAACCTAAACTCCAGGAACTTAGCCAAACGGTAAAATTCATATTTCTCAAACAGCGACTCCTAGGATGTCAATGTCATCCCTCTGGATCTCCATAGGATTAAGCAATCAATATCTAAAATTTATTTACTCACACCATAGATCCAGCGGTTGAAGCTTGACGTTGTAGCACAGCTTAAACCACTGGATCTAATAAACTAGCCTGCAAGTTGCTTGTAGGTGCAAACGCAGCCTTATACATGTCACCAGAGAATTGCAAATTCCGTAAGATTGTAATAAAATATCTTTGTTAAATAATAGTTTCTCGATGTATTATGAAAACATAAATCTCATCCAAATTCAATAGATTCCAATATATATCCGTGTCTTATCAAGAAAACGTATATACAATTTCATGCGATGTTTAGAATCTTACGGCGCGGGCGTTTGCAATTTTCCAGTGACATAAATATCTCATCAATGAATCATGTCAAACAAATCACTACAACCACCTCTCCACTTCCAGATCCTAGTTCTCTGCAAGAACTTCTCGCAGCCAGCTGTGGTGAGCACAAGCGACATCTCCAGCAGTGACGGTAACAACCACCAGTCAGTGCGACGATTGCTGTCAAGCCAACCCCACGTGGTCGTCCCCTAGCCTCAAGCAGTGTAAGCGACCGCTTACATACGTGGAAATAAACTCTTGAAGTGAAGTGAGGTGGTCCTGTGGTCAATCCGGGTATGGATGTTTGAACCTAGAGAGATCTAGATGTAGTCTAAGATTTCGAGGTCTGAATCTCATTTTCTTGATATATTTTGTTTTTGATGATGGAAATGCTCTGTTTTGATCTGCAACTGATGTAGATATTAGTGAAGATATGCGAAAAATGGTGACGATTTTATCAATCAATCTTATTGTGAAAAAAGACGCTTATGCTAAGATCTGAAATTATGGAGAATTAATTCATTTTGTGATCGTTTCTTTCATGTGAGATGATAATGAGCAGTCTGTTTGTGAAAAGATGAACTTGACATGTTAGTCCTTTATCTTAAGCCATGTAAGCCTAGAGCTTACTTGATTTTAAAGTTGGATTAGTCAGAATCTTGTAGAGCAGTGTTTAATTTCGTTGACTGAGAATCTGAAATTTTGTTAAATCGTTTGATGATTAGTATTGGTAGACGTATTAAGTAGTTTGAAATGCAAATTCACCATTGGGATGTATGGAATTACACTATTCTATGAAGACAATTCTTTATTTAAAAGAAAAGTCAAAAATATGTTTTGCATCAGTTAATATGCGTAGAAAACGAGTCTTAGAAGATTAAAAAATAATATTTTAACGAATTAGATGATGTACCTAGGTGATATGATGGTGAATAATCAGTTAGCTTAGATTATGAGCATTGTTCAAATTAATTTGTTAGTGATTCGAAATTGATTTAATTTTAGAAATGTGACGAAAAAATGAATTGTGTTGAATTGTAAATAAAAGTAGTTTTAAATATTTAGTATTTTGTGCGAGTGAACTCTGGATATGACATTAGAAGTTGAAATTAAAACCTAGAATTTCATTTTAGTACATAGTAGCGCTTTATTACGTAAAACTTAATAAAAATGTTTCCATGGCAGCTCCAAAACACTTCATCTAGTTAAAAATAAATTCACTTATTTAAATTACACATTAAATAAAAATAACGAATGTACGTACAAAGTGATGCTAGTTCGTAACATAAAAATGCACTTACCGAAAAACCCCATGAGATTTGTTTCATCCTAACTCCCCTTCTTTTTAAAGAAAGGGGATGTCCAATGTTGTCTTTGAAGCTCCACATTTTAAAAGGGAATAGCCCCTTTGTACACAACTTTGTTTACAATGACAAATGGAATTAGTCACTCATTATTCTGAACAACACCCTACGCGTTGAAAATAACGTCATTTTTGGAGAGGGGAGTAGTCGCAAAAGTTTGAGAAACTTTGTCATTTATTTAAAATATTTGTTTTGGTAGCCAATACGATAATAACGTATTGGTTCACGAAAGATGTAAAAGTTATTTCAGAATAGATTGATTTAAAATATCTTGGAAAAACTCTGTTCAAACATTTTAGATGTCTAAATAAATTTAATACTGTTTTATTAGGAGTTTATAGATTTTTGCGCCTAATGATTATAAATAACACAAAGAGTCATTTGTAGTTGTATATTTCATTATAATTAATAATAAGTTAATTATAAATGAGACCAGTGATATTGTAGTGCTGATTTTAATATTGATCATGGATATTTTTTTACTTTTTGGATTTAAGTTAATAAAAAAGAAATCTAAAGTAATTGTTGAAACTTCATGAGAATAAACATGATCTAGAAAAAATATCCATAATTAATTAATTTAGTTTAAGAATACAGCGACATTACTACAAATAAAATATAACGTAAGTAATAGAATGGTTTCACGGCGTAACTCTACTTACTAATTTATTAAATAAATATTATTAAATAAAATACATTTTAAATAGTAACATTTTTGACAGTATTCACTGCTTAGTACCTGTCTAGTCGTAAGGTTATTAAAAAAAATATTTATTTTTAACATTTTTCATGAAATCATGAGTTAAACCACCCACCTGTATTTATAAATAAAATAATAACAGATCACTGTTTTTATACCGTAGTCGGTTAAATCTCACATATCAAAATTATTTTAGAAGAGTTAATTTTTTTGTTTTTTCTGAAATGAAAATTATTTCTGTATTTTTTTAAGAATTTGACATTCCTGTGCATTTAGTATACTTTTAATTTTAATTTTTCAATCTGAAAATTGTAAATATTCTGTTTAAGGTGTAAATGTGCGATTGTAGCTGTCTGTATGTAAACATGTATAAAATAAATTAAACAAATTTTAATTCAACGGTTATATTTTTTACTTACCTTTGTTTATCAGTCTTAGAAAGTTTTCTTACACAAGCCTAAGTTTAAACATAAGCAACTACCAAATTATTCTTAATAATTTTTTATATTTATAATTATTCTTAATAATTTTTTTATATTTATAATTATTCTTAATTAATTTTAATAAATTTAGCACTGGAAGTAGGTTTCATTCCCCGAGGAATGCCAGTTGTGTTATTTTCAAAAATCAAGCCAAAACGACTTCAAAATTCACAATTAAGTTTTTATCGCCATTAAAAAAACATCTGAAGTCAAGAGCGAAAGTTTAACATAAAGATAAATAAATAATTGTTTAATAAAACTTGTAATTGGTTTGTTGCTGATAAACTTAAAAGGGAAAGCCTTTTTATTAGCTTGCTATCTTGGATTATGGTAATTCTCTGCGGGAATGGTCAATTTAGCGTGATAAAAAAAATGTTTAAGTGATTGGATGGTTTTCAAGCCCGTTTTCATACTAGGTTTGTCGCAGTGCACTGGCTCGCAGCATTATGTCCCCTAAGAAAAGGGAGGCAGACTTGGACCTCTAGACATAGGTAGTGACATTCTTGCAACGTTTTTTTTTTCTTGTGTACGTATGTGGAACAATAATTGCATGCCATAAGGTAAAATGTATTTGGACTCTCCAAAAAATTACCATAATTATGTACCTATCCTACATTATAGGCAAATAAATGATTTCTATTTCGATAGCAATTGTCGAAATTCTAAAGTTTACGATTGACCATGTGACATTTCGAAAGCGCATGTCAATCTCATACATTTTTGACTTTTCGACAATCGTTAACGCTTATCGAATCTCACTAAAGGCTATTAAGGGCTTCTTGAAGACGAAGCGAAGGAAGGTCACTTGTTGAAGTCGATGCGGTGATGCTTTGGCGTGATCAAATATGCTGCGTCCTGCAACACTAACGACGAGGACGAAGCATCACTAGAAAGAGCTTCAAGATCCAATTACTGTGGATAAAAAAGATAAAGTCACGCCATAATGTGAAATTTAAGTCGTTTGTAGTCCGGCCAAAACCTAGGTATCTTCATGCAGGAAGATTCCTGGCTTATCTTTTGGGTATAGTATTTTTGTTTGTACAAATATTTGTATGCCCTGCAAGGCAGCACAATATAGTGAAACACTAGGTATATTCTAATGTCACCACCGATGTCCTAGATTTGACCTATATGTGAGTTGACAAAAAAAGTATTGAATTTATTTAGGTAATAGTTTCAAACTATTGAAATAATAAAAGTGTATTTACGATTTTGTTTAATTGAGTTGCACTAATTAATTGAAATACGTTTGAAATATAATATTCCTGCAATAAGAAGTTCATGTCCTTATTAACCGAAAATCACGACTTGAAATTAAACATTTAAGAACTATAATAGTTATTTATGATATTAGTGCGGTAAGTTGGTTTTTACAAACGAGTAGACGAATGTAAGCACGAGACGAAGTCGAGGGCTTACCATAGTCACGAGTTTGTAAAAACCAAATCCGCACGTGTGTCATACAACGTTTTTCGACACATTTGCGAGAAAACAGTACAATAAGTAATGAAACAAACTTTTTGTCTTTAGAAATCAGTCGGAAAGTCGCAACAATCTTTGACGTTTCTAATATGAAAATGGCGCGAATTTGCAAACGGCGCCACTATCGCGTGGTGAAAATAAGAACTACATCTTTCATTTGTTAATTTTATTATTCTTTTCTCATTTTTCCTTTAGTATTAAAGTGAGACAAACGTATTGAGCAAATGCGCTTCCAAGGAGGTTCGATCATTCAGCTTATTTATTCTAGGATTGTGAAACTCCTTGGTGATATTCTTATTTATTTTTTTATGGAAATTAAAAGAAAAAACCGTAAAGAATATCTAAGTACATATTTTACCGCACGGCGCTATACAATAGCACCGTGCGGTAATATATGTACTTAGGTGAGAGTACCTATTTTACCGCACATTCCATGGTGTGGTGTGTAAAATTTAACTTTCGAACAATGTGTACAGGCTTCGTAAATGCAATTTTTGAGCAAATGTGTTGAAAAAATATTTACTAGGTACCTGTCTAACTCACCGCGAGATTATGAGACATTAAAAACTAGTTTCTATCTAATTGCATTTGTGAAATAAACACGTTATCCATAATAATTAAATTTATTAGTACCTTTAGTAGTAATTATTAAGCAACTAGGTTAATCGGACTACAGTAAGACGTGTTGTCATCCAAGTCTACTTCGAAACTAATATCATTATGAACTAAAATTGTTTGTAGGATAATCTCGGGAATTTGTTACCCTATTTTGAAAAATGGTCCACCTAAAGTAGATAAGTTTCACCATTGCTGTAGTATCCCGAAAGATGTGCATAGTTCATGTGGTGTGTGTTAGTCCACGGGAATGAAGCTGCGATAAAAATCCTATCCGAGAAAATCCAGAGAGTTGTGAAATCAACTCAAAGAAGAGTAGGAGAAAAAACCTTGAGCAGTTAATTACTGCTGCAGTGTATAGGGCTTTGTAGCCATCGTATATTCCAGCGATATAATTCTGCACACCTGATATATCATTCGTCTATACTTGTCTAACCCGAAAATCATAAATCGTTTGCTGATGTATGTGGTCCCCCGGGGGTTCATGGGGGCAACTTTGATAACCACTGTTCTAGCCTTAATAACAAACTGAATCGATTATCATAATAAAGGTGATAAGTACTTACTCATAATTTGCTATTATTATTGTATGAATTAACTCAGTTCGGTCACTTACGGGACGTTTTACAGTTTAATTTAGTGTGTTAACTGTTCATTAGTTCTAGAACATCATGTTGTTGTATTCTTGACGGAACCCGGAATAACTATAAATAACGCCGGCGTGACATCTCTAAAACATAATTTTTATGATGTTCTATAAACTAGAAGAATGGCCGCACCATTCTATTTTGATAATATTCATAACAACAACAAAACTGCATTCCTTGTGAGTTATTTGTGTAAAGTGTGACTAGAATGAAGAAAATTACTCAGTTTCGTTCACATTACACAAAGAGTAACGCACCAGTCTTGCTAATGGGTATCGTGTTATTTATTTATTTATATGTACTTTATTGTACACCAAATATAGACACATAAAAAACCTTAAACTAAAAAATATACAATTGGCGGCCTTATCTCATTCCGCGATCTCTTCCAGGCAACCTGGTATTGAAAGAGATAGCCTGGACATGAAATGGGGCTGCATTTGGTGCAAATATAAAGTTTTACAATTTATTATAGGGGACAAATATAGAGAGCAATACAAAATACGCAAATAGATACACAAATACATACATACTTAAAAAAGAAGCAGGAAAATATACCAGTTTTGCCCAGTTACTGAGATGTGGGGTTCAGAGAGGCAGTCACTCCATGTTTAAGGCATCTGCATCCGATTAGACTAAAAGCCGACCTCAGCTGAAAAGGTTAAGCAGACTTACAACGCTACATCGAGCCTTAGGTTGTAGATCCTTAAGCTGTCATCATCTGCCTAGCGTTGTCCCAACTACAACGTGTAACAGAATAAACGCAGTACCTCTTAAGAGGTTATTGTACTCATCATTATGAACAACTTTTACTATAGGACCAACCCCGAAATCGAGAAAAAAAAATAAGCTGTTAAATTTTGCCGTACTGACCCCTTAAGAGGTATTGCGTTTATTCTGTTACACGTTGTAGTTGGGACAACGCTAAGCAGATGATGACAGCTTACATGTTGTATATTGGGGTCGGCTCCCAGTCAAACCGGATCCAGCTGAATACCAGTATTCTACGTGGAGCAACTGCCTACTAGACCTCCACTACCCATTAACTGGGTAACACGGTACTTCTTGGCAAGAAGATCCTTAGCTGTAATAGGGAATTAAAATGCATTTTTTTTATTTGCCAATGGAACACTTATTAGCTCTTTTAATTTTAATTATTTAATTATGAAATATTTTTTTAAAAATACCTTCATCAGCGGTGAAGTTGTGAAGCTTCAAAGTTTACAATTAGAAAGAGAAGTCCGATTAGAACTCTGACATCAAAGTTCATGAAATCATGACGCATAATGACAGCTGCCATTGAAAACAGCGTTTTCGCGAGAGAGACAGATATATTTGTTTAAAATATGTTGGTTTATCGATCAATCAATTTCATCAATCGAATCGAATCGATCAATTTGATTCTATTTTCACTGTTAGTACGAGTAGGTATAATTTGTTTGTATATTTTGAGAACTGTGTAGATGACAAATATTTTTTTCATGCATATTCCCTATTTCGATCGTTTGATTAGTTTTGGTAGTTAGCAAATAAGGCCGAGTTTCGTAGTGCAAGTGGTTACCATTGAAATGCGTTTTTATTACGGTTTACTCAAAGTTTATAAATCATCATTAATTTATTCTGGACAGCCGGCGCCTCACCATAAAGACTTCGTTAACAATTTATTTACATTTTAATCACTACATTTAATTTCAAAACCCATTCATAAGCAAAATTAATCTTCTAGTTATCCAACGATTACTATTAAAAAAGGTGATTCATGGAAAGAGGTACTCAAAATACTTTACATTTAATTTCGTATTTTAATGAGCACAGCAAGGAGACTTCATTACAATATGTATTTTTCGTCCATAATCATTACATTTCGACGTTACAAAATCTTTGAAAGACCCCTGTGGCTACTTAATTTAAGAAGTCAATTTGAAAATGAAATAAGTCGGGATGAAACAAGTTGAGATGATGCGGGCTTAGTAAGTTGTCTTTCAAATTGTGGCTCTGTTTATGAGCTTATTGACGTTATGGGTTGGTTGGAAGGGTACCTTGAATGTAATCATTGCGTATGTGTCGCGCCACAGAGCGCGATTTCTTCAGTAGGTAGTACTACCGAGGGTCTAGCATAGCACGAATGTTTTCGACGTATAGTAACATATCGTAAAATTTTACTGTACCTAACTATGATACTCTTTTCTTTTCTTTTCTTTTTCTTATAAAAAACGTTGCCCCACACTAGGAATTTCTCCTGTATCGTGGGTGCGTTTACAAACATACAAAGTCACATACCCAAACAGCCAGACCCGGAACAACTATCTGTAGGCCATACAAATATTTGTTCCGTGCGGGAATCGAACCCGCGACACGCAGCGCAGCAGCCGATCGCTCAACCACTGCGCCAACCGTGTCGTCTCGTTTCGTACAAGATATTTAAATTGGATACGTGAGATACAAATTGAGTATGTCGCTTAAAATTAAATCAAAATATAGACATCATCATCATATCAGCCGAAAGACGTCCACTGCTGGATATAGGCCTCCCCAAATGGGGTTTGCCATAGTCACCACGCTTGGCAGGCGGATTAGCGATCGCAGTGTAGCTAGCTGTAGCAATGTGCCTACAGTGAATGCTGCTGCCCATTCTCTGGGGAGTCCCTTAGTCGCCTCTTACGACACCTACGGGAAGTGATGGGATGGTGCTATTCTTTTACGTCTGACACCATCCGGAATAAATGACAAACAAATACAATAGTATTGGTATAGTATGGTTTAATTTTAAGCGACATATCATTTGCAGTTTTATATATTCAAAATTCACTTACGGTGTTAACGTTAGCATACCTACATCAAAACATTGCACTAAGCACAGACTACAATATAATATAGTGCTGGGTTCTCTGATGTATTTTTCTGCCTTGTTGGACTAGTGGTCGCAAACCGCGACTGCTAAGCGGTCCTGGGCAAAAGATTGTAGTGTGTTATCCCTGTGTTTCGGAAAGCACGTAATGCCGTTAGTCTTTGGTTGGACTGTCGGCCCATTGGACTAGATTGAAGATACTGAGAGTGCCTTGCGCACATACTTGTGCACTATTGACGGAGACTAGTCTAAGATTTCGCTGGAGAATATCTCTAAATCTTAGACAAACCTCCGTCAAGGTTAGCTAACGTGGCCGAGATTCGGTCCTGAGGATTTCTGGATTCGTACAAGCGCTGAATTGGTAGAAATTCATAAACCCTGCTGAGTTTAAGGAACACTAAACTTTAGTGTCAGAAATCACCAACACCCAGCTACGCTCCCTCTCTTAATGAAGAGTCCTTTGCCCCGCAATGGGACAATACAGGACTGGTATACGACCGCATAGATTTTTGCAGCAAACGATAAAAAATAAAGTAGAATTGTAAGTAAAGGTGGCTTCGTGTGTTTTGCATGTAAAATATTCAGCGCTGGGGACATAAATTAGTGATTGTTTAACAAGGTAAGGGCTGCCACGACAGCAAAAATAAAAATTACAGACAGATAAAACACACAAAAGTACAATTAAATTGTATTTTAAAAAAGCTAAGCCAGTAAACAAAAAAAAAACGAAGTATACCTGCAATCATTACCTCTCTCCATTTTATTATTTATTGAAGTCTTTACCCAAAGACTTCTTAATAGAGCATCATCACCCACAACCGGGCCAAAGCTCAACTTCGCCCATTGTGGAGCATATGCCTCTCTTTTCTTGCCAACCACCACGTTCTTCTGCTAAACTCGTCCAGATTCTACCCACGATAGCAACAATGTTGTCCGCCCATCAGTTGGTTCCCGTTCAGTAACACCATGTTGTGTTACACTGTTACCCATTGGGAGAAAATATCCCGACAAGTAGATAACACTGTAACACAATACCACTATCTGTATTTTAATTTATAATAAATTGTAAAAAATCAACGTAGCAAAATCTACATCGCAACAATGGGGGTCCCATTGCAGCGCCATCTATCCCGACAGATGCGAACTAACTTAACCCTATAAATGTAAATACCTACCTATAGTATGTAAACACCTATGTTTCACAAAGAAAGTGATTGATTGAAAATCCTGCAACGTGATATCAGAGTATACCGTGCAATTTAAACAGATACAAAAGTCCGAATATCAACTATCGGGCAGTTGCCCACCGGACACAACAACCGTCCGGTAGGAGGATCCTCCCTTTTCAACGGAGGTAAGCGGGACTTTACTTTCTGTACCGCACAACCCCCTAAACTGGTGACCCCGACGTGATTTTGTGAAATAACGTTTCACCCCCATCCCCTTCGTGGTAATTTTTTTCCGTCAACTGGGCCCGTATAAAAAGTTTATTAGACATTTTCAGCATTAAAAAAATACAGTTGGTGGCATTGAGTTGCAGTGTTACTTGTCGGGTTCTGCCAAGGTAACAGTGAAACACAAGATGGTGTAACTGAACGGGAACATACGCGACTATCTCGCCACCGGCACTTCTTCCTCCTAGCTTCAGACACCACTCACCGCCTTACTCATTACTCGTCATTTTGAGCATTATTATTTTTTCTCATATAGTGTTTTCTGTGATGGTTTATCATTTTCGCCAGGATATAAGTAATTATCAGTTAGTACCTATTTAGATATAACTCTTATAAAACATTTCCCAACGTCATAAACTTTATTCGAATAGGTACCTATAATTTACCAGGTAATTATAATAAATGTCAAATTAAACGGACGTGGAGTTGTGTACAATTATATTGCAATAACTCTACACGACATGAGTTTCCTGCAATTACCACTCATAGGACAATGTGAAAGCATTTTATTATGCCGGTTGGTAATTTATGATGTTTACGACGTACCTTTCTTTCGCAAAGACATGGCAACTCTAGTATTTTTAAGGATCATTGTCGTGTCGTGTTCGCATTACACATGCATTACAGTCGCAAACAGTCTGGTCTTTATTTTCCCTACTTTTTTGGCAGATCGCGATGCGATTATTACTTAAACATTAGTTGAATATTATGAAGGCAATTCTTCTTAAAAACGTTGAAATTGAAGTCATAATCAATTGAAAATCAAAGACTTGTAAAAATATTTGGGAAATTAGAAGTGATTTTGATAGTTCACGACTGCGATGCGAATGAGAATGTATTATTACTTATTATAAATCGTACAACAGCCACATAATACTTAATCTTTTAAAATTAAGGTGTAACTTCAACCGCTTGACAACCCTAACACAAGCAAAAACGGGCACCTATCCTGCTCAACGTAAAATAGTGAATAAAAATAAACGAAGACGCAACAATCACGAACGCTGGAGGATATAAATTTTGTCGTGACTAAGGACGCCTACAGACGAACGATACGCTGCCTGACGATGGACCTCAAACGTTCCCACTTGACGTGTAATAAGTTAGTTAAATATAATAAATATGTAGAATGAGCCTCCTACGCGGCTGCGCCAATCTGAGGTCCTGTATAAGACTGGCGAAACACGGTCACTCGCGATTTTTCAACTGCCGATTTGTCGTTTGCACTTGGTATGTAGTTGGTATGTAGTTGTTATTTGACAACTTCCTTGAAGAGCTATATAATTAGTTAAGTGCCAGTTAGTGCCTTTTTATTTAAATGTACCTACCGATTTTTCAGCGACCTAAGTGACATCTGTTGTTCAATATCGTTTAATGACTTACCCATGTCACTTACGTCGCTGATTAAATGGCGCAGTTCAATGAAAAGGCTAGGCTAATGAAACGGCTGATAAAGCCAGTTGGCTGCGACATTTATAATGAGCAATAAGTACTACCACTTACCTACCTTACCTATTCGCGTTTTTAGTCAGTTTATGTCTCGAATGATTTAAGAATAAGATCAAAGACAACACCTCAAATTATGGCCTATGACACATCTAAAAGTAAGTCTTATGCGATTGCACTACATAATGGATGATTGAAATGAGATATCTAAATTTCTGGACGAATTCCGCGGAAAAGCAACTTTTTAATTATGGTTTCCATTAATTGATATGACCTATTAACAACTGTCACTAACACTACTGCGACTCTTGCTAGCCCATATTCCAGCAAAACAGGCTTGCAAGATGTCACCGCAAGAGCCATAAATTACCTTTATCAGACAAATGTCTTCAAATAATAAAGAACAGCTGTAAATAGCGTCAATCCATTACTGTTTTAAAACACCAAGATTCTTTAAGAAGTCTTACATTATTTGATAAGAACTTAAAAAAAAGGTTTTAATATTTTCAGACGATAATAAATTCAAATGCATTTGACAGTTAGAGATACTGGCTGTAATTTTTTGCCGCGTGTGGGTGTGAAAAGATGCCGAGTAATAACAATAATTTTGAAAAAAGAACATAACTATTACTTATCTAATGCTTGACTAACGGGAAGTGTAATTCATGATGTTGTGGAAAGATTGGACCATCAGCAAGGCTCAAGTTAGTTGGAGGCTCTAGACTTAAGTATTATTCGATCAGCGATAGCCTTTAGATAGACTCAAAAGGCCTTATTTAAAAAAATAGTGGCCACACTAGTTTAAACACTAATAGCATACTCAAATAAAATTTTCTACAGGGTGTTCCTGAAGTGTGTGATCATATGAATATGGGTGATGTTGGGTAGCTGATATACATTAAGAAAAATAGCAAAAAAAAAAAAAAATTTAATTCTACCAGAAAAATCGACTAAAAAGTTCCGTAGAAACGATTTTTCTAGCAGTTTGTTACAGTTGGTGGCGTTTACTTTCGTTCAGTCACACAGTTGATGTCACTGAATGCATCAGACTGCTTTAAAAGTATTTTTTTCGTAACTTTGTAGTCGTTTTTCATGGTTGTTTTTTTTTTAAAAAGTCTCATATTTTATGTTTTGATATTTTTTCCTTAATATAGCTGAGTATATCAGCTACCCAACATCACCCTTAAATATGCACTTCTGGAACCTGGAACATCCTGAATAGGGAATTTGAATTTACGAGTAGCATCTGGATTGGCAGATGATACTCTCATCAGTCATCATATTTAAATTAAGCATTGGTATTTATGTAAATACTATCAAGTGACATTTCAGTAGCGAATGACAATCTTTTACACATTGTCCTTGAAAATCATTATTGATAAAATGTCACTTTGTTCAGGGTGCGTTGAAAAATTTTAAGAAATGCCAGAATATCATTTTTTAATTCCCTTTTCCACAAAACTTCAAATAACCAATGAGGCTACAGATCCCGGGTCCCTTTATATAATGCTAAACAAGAAAACGTTGAGAACCTCTGGCAAGCTTGAGATAAGTACTTACTTACAAAGATCTGTGTGCCCGATAAGTATTCTTAAGATAAGGATCCGAACACATTCGTCCGGTAGCCTTTCTTCCTTGGCGTGACAACTGACTTTGTACGTTGTATTTACTTGCTTTTGTCATTTGTTTTTTCTTTGACGGAAGAAGTTTCCTTTGTTGACCTTTTTGTTGGTAACTTTTTGGTTCCATGACCTCTGTGGCCCTTTGGTGGGTAGGTACCAAAGGTCTGTGTTCCCAGGTTGGTGAACGAAAGTTAATCATTCATCTATCAATGATTGTTGATGTGTCGTTGATATTTATATTTGATATTATGGAATATATTTGCACAACTATAACAATTTACATAAACTTAAATTTAAAAAAAACTTAACTGACTAAAACTAAAAAAAACTTAAACGTGGCGTCGAAAAATTCCTCCGCATCGCAGGCCACTGGTAATGTACCCAAAAGGCTGGCAGCATTGCCACGTTGCATGGCAATGCTTATCCCTTGTCCGAGGTTAATCGCTCTATTGTCAACTAAGCGATTTAAGAAATAAGTTGGAGGATTGATTGATGATGTCTATTATATAACTAGCTTAATCAGCCATTTCATTAAAAGCCTAGCCTTTTCATTGAACTGCGCAGTCACAAGGGCTTTATGGGCAAGTCATCAAACGATATTGACCAAAAGATGTCACTTAGGTCGCTGAAAAAAACGGCGCATTTAAATGAAAAGGCTAGGCAGCCAATTAAACGGCTGATTAAGCTGGTTGCGATATTGGTGACAAAACTATCGAAGTTGAGTTTTGTCATAGAATAGACTAACGTTCGATTTCGTAATTGCATTTGAAGTTCAGTATTTCTCAAACCCATTCAAAACGCAATGTACTCGAATAAGGTAAGTGTAGGTACTTACCTTATTTGAGTATATTGCGTTTTGAATGGGTTTGAGAAAAGTAAAGTAAAATTTTATTTGTTCGAAAAATCTTAAGCAGTTCTATTGGGAAGTTAATTAGTGAAATCTGTTTAATTTTTATTTTTTCTATGACAATGTGTTGTTGAAGAAGAGATGACCACTTTGGTGGAAACCACCTATTTGTTTGCCTCATGAAAATTTTGAATTTATTTTCACTTAAAGAAAATCTAATAAATAAATATTAGCCTATACGTAACAGTAGCACAATTAATAGCGAAGTAAATAATATTAATGTAGTAACTTTGTACTTGTTCAATTTAATGTGTTTAGAAAGGGAACAGATGGCGCCACTAATCACTGGGGCATGTTCTTCTATCGCGAATGCGAAACGAAGATCTATACGATACAAACACATAAACATAACCTGATCCTGCTGATTTATCTAGAGAATTTTTTTCATTGACTAACATAACATTAAGGGATTTAATGGAGAGGTCATCTTAGCATAGGCGAAGCTGCAGAGATTTACTGCTTACTTGTGAAAAAGGACACTAGTTGGCCCAAATAGATGATCCTTCAATATCCATTTATTTTCCCCCATCAATGTGGTAACGGTGGTCTGGTCTACCATCCCCTTAAAACGCAAGCTTATAGATTCATCTTCGCAATCTCCCCATCTTACAGTATGGTGTACAAGTTTGGTCTTTGACTAACATTGAGAAGGCCGAGCTCAAGGTTTGCCAAAGGAAGATGCAAATAAACTCTCTGACCGTGTAACAAACACAAAAAGCGTTTGAGAACCCAAATGACCGACATTCTCGAAAAACTACAAGACTTAAGATGAACTGCGCAGCCCGTGTCTGCCGGATGCCGTCAAAGTTGTGAGCCCGAATATCGGAGGACACAACTAGAGTGGATCGCGGCAGACCTGACCGGACAGAGATTTATTATTTTTTAAATCTTTTATTTATTTAGGTTATATATTTAACCATTATGAATCCACCTTTACCCAAAAGATGTATTACTTTTGGGTTACATTTGTGTAACGGTAACACAAAATCTGTTGTGTTACTTTTGTGATATAATTGACAATTTTGGCGGCCTTACCCATAAACCAAAAGTGGCTGAAGATCTGAGGACCAATACTTCATACTAATTTATAAGCAACGTTCGCAATAATTAATTTGCACGATGGGTCGTACAAGTGTGCTGGATTGGAGGGTTGAAAGGCGACAAGATACTGCCACTGTGAAAAAGGTGCTACCACGTTGGAAGTATTTAAATGAAAATACTATTTCCACTATCGATAGTAGCGAGTACTGTCCCTGCAAAACTGAGCCAAGTCTAGTGTGTCGTACTGATTGGGAACTCAAGTGGGAACTCGAGGGAACTGACGTAGGAACTGACTTGTTTGGACCCGCTGACCTCAGGGCTAATTCACGTAATTTTATGACGCGCCGATGAAGTTGTAGTGCAGTTGCAGTTAAGTACAAGTTTGAGTGCTAAACGGTATTCTTGTAATCTTTGAACTGCGCGTAAGCTGCGCGTGTACTGCACGTCAACTGCACGACAACCAAACTCTACCAAACCTACCTAAAAATATTACTCACTAAATAATCGAACAGAATCGATTACATCTCAATGAATATAACGTTATTGTAATATTAAAATAGTAATTGAAACGTTAAAGCTGTCATTTTGAGACGTCAAACAAATAGTAGAATACCGATCATGGTGCGATCCGAATCGCGCACTAATGACGCGTAACAGTAGAACGCCGTTTTGCACTCGCGTAACGCGCACTTGACGCGAGCGTGTCTGACAGCGGTAGAGAATACGAAAAGCGTTGTTTTGATCGAAACTTGACTGCAACTGCACTGCAACAGCACTTCTTTAGTTACGTGAATTAGGCTTCTCTTTTATATGGAACTTTGGCGTCAGTTTCACCCCGCTTAGTGGGGGTAGAACGGTACTCGCTACGGTATTGTTTATTTTAAAAATAGAAAACATTTTCGGCGCGTATTACAAATGGTTATTGCCGGTTGTTAAAACATATTCGAAACAAATGCACAATTCTACTAATGGACACGGACATAAAACATTTACAAAAATTATAGAAAGCAAGGGATCTTAACTATGGCGCTCGGCCATTACCTAAACAATAACAAAATTGACAATGAAACCCGAAAGTTCCCGAGCGTCGAAGATTCCCAAACATCTGGCTACTTTCTAAACATATGTTCTTAAGTAAACGGTATTTGTTTCCTAAAAATAACACGTGCTTATCTATTTCCTAAAAACCTAAGACTATGTGTGCTGCTGTCCTGCACAATTAATTAATAATAAGTAGAATTGGCACTCTGTTTGATGCATTCTGGGCAGTTTCAGACTCCTCAGAAATCGATTGAGCTTATCTTTTTACTCAAGAGTGAATTATCCATAGTGTGACGTGACTGTGTTGGCAAGTTGAAATCTTAAGCTTGCTTGCCACAATCTTATGTTTCCTGAAAGCTACAACCTGGGGGTCTTTAAGTCAAGAGTGAATAGGTTACTTCTAGGCAAGCGTGCTACATCTTCGACCACATCATCGCTTACCATCAGGTGAGATAGTGGTCAAGCGCGTGCCTATCAATAATAATAAAAAAGGGATGTAGCACATTCTTTCTCATGAATCACACACATTTTCTGCATCAGTAACTAAGTAGGTGCCAAAAAACATCTCTGATCACCATCTTAATGATAACAGCAAACTGTGCAGCCTTACCGTTACAACCTTCTAACCCAAATGCAGGAAAGGGCTCAGTTTGCTTTACCTCTAAGGGGCGCTACACACTTGTCTTAAACGGGCCGGCTTTATTGGCACAGCCGGGCAAATCGAACTGACGCATGACGCCGCTAAGCCGAGGTCGTATCCCACAGGGAATGCCCTTAGCGAGCGGTCAGTAGTTTCTAGTGTAGCTAGCTAGTTGCCATTTTTTGACTATACCTACTATGACGTCAACACAAGCACTAATAAGTGATGGCAAAATGAAAATGATTCAAAGACCACGTATGCACCTAACTGACCTAACCACATAAATGACATCTAACTGACGTCCGACTACCCGATCGGCACTAGCCGAATAAAATATAACATGTGTAGTGATTATTTCGGGCCGGCCTTGTCGTTCAACAAAATACTGTTGAACCGATTGTGCCGGCCCGCTAATGTGTAGCACCCCTTATGTTATCAAATCTTCATAAACATCTTTAATTGCTATTAATTGCATTTCTCCGTCCATTTTGTTTGTTTAATTACTGGTAGTTTCATAATTACTACATGTGATGGCATATGGTTAGCAAAATTTTTAGGTTAATTACCTTAGTACACAGTTAATGAAAGTTTTGCCGTAAATATACATATTTACACAACTAGTTAAAGTTTCTAGGTAAATTGAATTGAGAAATGTCGCTAATAATCCTGCTATAATTTTATGTCTTACTCGTATTAATTAATAGCATGGCATTTATTTAATAAATATGAAAACCTGAACCGTACCGTCCTGTTGTGAGTTTATACATTTTTTATCTTTTTTTTTATCTGTTAAAAAAACGTTGCCCCACACTAGGAATTTCTCCTGTAGCGTGGGCATACAAAGTCACATACACAAACAGCCAGACCCGGAACAACTATCTGTAGGACATACAAATGATACAAATATTTGTTCCGTGCGGGAATCGAATCCGCGACACGCAGCTCAGCAGCCGATCGCTCAACCACTGCGCCAACCGTGTCGTCATCATATATACTATTCACGATATTTGATAAATTTTAATATTGGCCAGTTCTTGTTCTTGGAAAGGCATAGCTTTTACAAAAAGAGGAATAATAAATATACGAATGTTAAAATTATTCACCCTATTTTAGAAGCTCGTGACTTAATTATAACAGCCACACAGGTCGATCTTCAAGGTTAAGCAACGCTTGCCGAGGTTAACCTGTGGATGGGTGACCATCTTAAAATACCGGGACTCCTCCGTGCCTCTGAAAGCACGTTAAGTCGTTGGTCCCGGCTGTCATTTGGAGATATTTGGCAGTCGTTACGGACTGTCAGAAGTCAGAAAATCTAACACCAGTCTTGCCAAGAAGTACCGAGTTACCCAGTTAATGGGTTGTGGAGGTTTGGTAGGCAGCCGCTCCACGTAAAATACTGTTATTCAGCTGAATTTACTTATATTAATTTAATAAAATTGGGAACCGTAAATGCTGCAAACAAGATTTAAATAACGTAAAATCCCTTTCAAAGTATTGTGCCGATTCACCCCTGCCTTCATATTTACCCCATTTGTAGATACGCTGGTAAAAGTAACGTTTTTACAATCCTTTTCCTAGTTTTCTGCAACCAAATGGTGGTTGCAGAAACATAAACATAAAGTAAACTCGACTAAACGAGGCAATAAAATCGAATTGTGATCGATTTTATATCTCGATGCGATCGCAGATTGATATCAATTAACAACCTCGTTGCCATAGCAACTATGTTTACGAACAACACTAATAAAGACTCCATCGCTTTCCTCTTCATTCAATTTTGAACTCTAACTTTTAGCAAGCTAAACTCAAAACAGGGTGGCATTCAAAATTTAAACGATGTAAATATTGCTGTCCACATTCAAACTATTTTAATTCTTGATTCCTTTGTTATAAAGAATAAATTTCCTTGAAAATGCACTTTTATTAGTAAACTTGAGGACAGTGCGTGTTTTGTAACTATAAGATTCACTTAACGGTATCTGATGTTGCATTTTATAGCCCAAAAGGGTCAAGTGACAACCCTACAGGCTTTTGAATCATTAAAACGTTGTATTCCTGTGAACCCTCTAAGGGGTGTTGGCGTGAGGATACAAAGTTATAGTAAAAACAACAAATACAAAAACATTATCTTTGTATTTGATCTAATTGCCACTTTACTTGGTCATTTCTATTTTCTTCACTATGTTTGTTTGTCCGTAGAATTGCTTAGGGTTGGTGTGAATATTTTCGTTTGTAACACTAGCAATGGCGATTTGAGATAATGAAGGAACGTTAACGAAATAGCGCCGGGTCAATAACCTCCAGTTTGAAAATGAAAACTACATTTTCTTTTGGCATGTTACACGTTCTTGTTTTTCCATTTCTAACCGACTTCAAAAACGAGGCGGTTATAATTATGTTCGTGTGTATGCATTTTCTTTCTCTTTCTTTTTTTGTAGCTTTGGAACGAAACGTCAAAGTCAGAGTCAAACTATTTATTAGGGTGTATTTTGGTGATACAATAAGTGTTATATAACGGTAACGGTAACTCAAAAACTACCCATACACTATTTAACAATATAAGAAATAGAGAAATACGTCAAACGCTTTTCATTTTTTTTTTTGGCATTTATAATAATAATGTTACTTTTATTTTAATATTGGCAGCTTACATATAGTATATATAATAATTAAGACTCTTAAATAAAATAAGGCTTCAAAAAATTCGTCCGCATCGCTATCGACTGGAAGTGAGCCCAAAAGACAAGCGGCATTGCCACGTTGTATGGCAATGCCGCCAGTCTTTTGGGCTCATCGTGGGGTGTTTACCATAGTGGTACCTCATCATCTGCCTAGCCTTTTCCCAACTATATTGGGGTCGGCTCCCAGTCAAACCGGATTCAGCTGAATACTAGTATTTTACGTGGAGCGGCTGCCTACCAGACCTCCACAACCCATTAACTAGGTAACACGATACTTCTTGGCAAGACTGGTGTCAGATTTTCTGGCTTCTGACAATCCGTAACGACTGCCAAAGATCTACAAATGACAGCCGGGACCAACGGCTTAACGTGCTTTCCGAGGCACGGAGGAGTCTCGATATGATAATATGGTCACCCATCCACAGACCAACCTCGAGCGTTGCTTAACTTTGAAGATTGGTCCGTGCGGCTGTTATAATTTAGCCACGAGCAATTAAAATGGAGTGGAAATTCACTTCAAGCATGCTTCAAGCTCAGTCCACCCAAGTTTTCACGGCTGAATAGTACTGCTGAAAACTTCTCTCCTGGTCTGCCATGTAGTGCCAACATTACAAATCATTATAAAATCTTGTAAGTTGGTACTGCACTGCGATTCTGCCAAGGAACTTCTATTACAACCTGGAATGAGCATTGTCAATTTGACACCAATATAAAAATAAACCTTATGTTTATGAAGTTAAGTTCTATTACAGACAATCACTTGGTCAAAGAGAAATCCGGCCCGAGGGAGAAAGCGCTTGGAGAGCCCTATGTCCCTTTCTAAAGTGTTGCCAGGAGGATTATTCCCGAATTTAGTAGGAATGGTAGGAAAAAATAATATTGTCGTGTCTTATTAAAAAAACATTAACTTTCGTTCTGATATATTTCTAAAATTTTTAAACTATCTGTTAGAATGAGAACATTTTTTTAGCAATAATTTAGATACTGTATTGAAATGTAATTAAAAAAGAAAAGATTATTAGTAGAATATATAATTATATAAGTTAGACTGGTAACCCACCAGCCATATTTATTTGTTGTAAAACAATCAATTTCTTTATTCGGATGTAATAAAGATGGTTAAAAAGTGTGCGATTCAAAAGCTGTTCGGTTGCAAAAGCGAATCCTATGCAGGATGCGGTGTTTCTTTCTTCAAGTAAGTATATGGCCTAGCGCGCACTGCCTTGCGTTTTTTAAACGCACAATCTGTGAAGTATGGAGTGTCATAGAAGTGCGCGCACTGCGGTGAAAAAAAGGCATGCGGTGGAGTCACCGTTGTCCTCTCGCTGCAAATTTGCGGTGAATCTACCGCAAATATTTTTGTATCCTATAGAGATCTATGAAGCGCCGCGCACTGCGGTGAAATAAACGCAGTGAGGCCTACTTCATAGCTAGATCTGGCTATTTTTCGGTGTCAGGCGCTAGTATTTAATAAAACTTGTAGCTAAATTTTTTAGCTACATTTCTAGAAACTTTTTAAATGACAATGAATGTTTTTGAAAAGTGATAAATGTTGCTATACTTAATTGCGTTTTGCCAAAAAAAATACTTAAGAAAATGGGTACCTACCTATTGTAGGAAAATACTCCAACTCAAAGATCAATAATGAACCTCAGCCATCGACATCTTCCTCTTCAGTTACATTAATTGATTAACGGCATTGTTATTATTATATTAATTTTAAATTACCTGCTACGTTTATCTTAAAAATAATTATAAGTACCTACTGATTTTTTTACTTCTGTGTTTGACTTAATATATGCAAAACGTGATTATAATTTGACCACATATTGTTACCTCCCTTTCTACTATGTAGTAAGTACTAAGTAGCGATCAGCTACTTTTTGCAACTTTTTTGGGTTAAAAAATTTGGCTATTTCCAATTTTTTACAAACTGTCTAGCTACCGACTAAAGGTAGCAGTTGGCGCAAACTGTCTAGCTACTGACTAAAGGTAGCAGTTGGCAACATTGGCACTGAGACACACTCAGCTTTTTTTTATTTTTTTATAAAACGTTGCCCACTACCACACTAGGAATTTCTCCTGTATCGTGGGTGCGTTTACAAACATACAAAGTGACACACAAACAGCCAGACCCGGAACAACTATCTGTAGGCCATACAAATATTTGTTCCGTGCGGGAATCGAACCCGCGACACGCAGCGCAGCAGCCGATCGCTCAACAACACACAGACCAAATAGGTTGTGTGTGCAGTTGCTGTTGGTACGTGGCACAGATATGTCGTTACCTGGTGTTTCACCGGTGCTGGTGGCACGCAAATATTGACATTGAACTTTCAATTAATGCAATCGGAGTCAGACCAGCAATATGGAAGAAACATGTACCTGAATATTCGGACAGAGTATTCAAGACAAGGATGTGGGAGGAAGTTTATGATATTGTTATTTATAATTGGAGCGACTTAACTTTATCAGAAAGAAAACCATACGTAAGTTTAACAAGTCGTTTTTAACTTCTTAGGTTAAAATCTTCTATAATAACAATAGGTATTCGAGCTATAATCTAAAATATGAAAATCTTGTGTTACGGTGTTTGTGTTCGTACCTACTCTTTCAAAACGGCTCGTCCGATTTTTATGAAATGTGTGTTTGGTAGGTATAAAATATCTACAGTAGGTACCTATTCTATCTTCATACAAACGGTCGGAACGCGAGTCATACCTACAGTTCGCGTCAAATAACTGTGCCCCTCTGAAGTTAGCCATTTGCAAAGATCGCGCTGATGCAGTCACGTAGACGGGAGCAAGCGGGACGCAAGCATGCATCAAACGTAAACGAGCGACTGAGACATAAAATCGCGCCGCCATAATCCCCACCCCACGCATGCACAGTTGTAGTTTGTTCGTAATTTTGACTACTACAGCCACTCGTAGCCAACCTCAGAGGGGCACAGTTATTTGACGCGAACTGTACGCGCCTCGAGTTCAGGGGGTGAACTCAGGACACAACCAGTTGCGAATGCGCCGCAGTGGCGAACGAACGGTGAGATGATTTTGTAAGCAGTAAGCGTGCGACTTGTGATTATGTTATTGAAATAAGTACTTATCTACAAGTTCTTACTTATATGAGTTCTTACTTACAAAGAGAAATTATAGATAATGTGCTTTTTTTGGTTGCTTGAATTCTTCAATAACGCACCCGGAATAACATTTTAGATTGCCTCTAAACTCCGAAAGTTTTTAAATACCTAATACCTACGTAATGTGTTTCTTTTTTTAATAGGTAGGTATTTCGCTTTTTTCACTGAGTGAAATACTTGGATTAATAAATAAATAAGAAGAACGGGTGAAAAAAGTGACACGAGTTAACTACCTACCTAAGTAGTACTTACTTACATATATTATTGAATTAGACGAAATATCATTGTGAAAGGATTACCTATGAGACTAATAAAAATGGTAGGTAAATACCTAGTAAGATTTTGTAGTAGGTAGATAGAGGTTTTGATTGCTGTAGGTAGCGATGAGATGGTTGGTTTGCAGCGTTTCGACATATTACTGTGGTAAAGCGGTAATAAATAAAAAATAAATGGTAAATGCGGGCGAAGCCGCGGGCGGCAGTTAGTGTAGATATAATCAAGGTTAACCTAACTTAAAGTACCTAAACAAAATAATTAGTTGTATTAGTGTGTATCAGTTTATTTGTACTTAGCTGTTTTTTTTGTTTTACTCAGATTTGAGATAGGTATGTATAAAGTAATGTTAGAGACGAATCTATGTTTTTATTTTACCTTTTGTTAGGTAACCTTTATTTAAACTACAAGCTGCTGCCCGCGGCTTCGCCTGTAATGTGTGTTCTTAGCGGTGTGAAATAACATGATTATATGTGTTTCCTGATAGCTACAACCTGAATAGGTTACTTCTAGGCAAGCGTGCTCCATCTTCGGCCACATCGTCGCTTACCATCAGGTGAGATAGTGGTCAAGCGCGTGCCTATCAATAATAAAAAAAAAATATACTATACTTTACGACCTATTCTCATACCTACCAAATACACATAAAAAGAACCTCCTTCCTTTATGAAGTCGGTTAAAATATAATATAAATCGATCGAGCCGTTTCGGAGGAGTATGAACACAAACACCGATTACATTTAACCAGAACCTATTTAAATTTTATCATACTGCCATGCAACTGAACCTCTTGCTGAATTAAAATAGTTGGCAAAATAATCCCTATTTTGAATGTTGTTCATGCTAGATCGCGTAGATGTAGCTCGCAGGCTCGATAAAATTTCAATTGTATTAATCGAAAAGTAGGATATCCTTTCACATAAAACAATATTTTTTTAAATCGGATCATATATTATGACGGAGATATGAGGTAACAAACACAAAAAAAACACGCCCGAAATGAGAACCTCTTTTTTTGAAGTCGGTTAAAAACGTGCGTTTTTTCACCGCAGTGCGCGGCCCCGTGAATGCGTTTATTCTACCGCACGGTAGAAAAAACGCACCGCGTTCCACCGCAAGGCAGTGCGCGCAAGGCCTATTGCAATTCTTGAAGTAGGGTGCCCATAATGAACGAAATTATAAGATTATTTACACAATGCAGCATATAAATAGGAGGTAGTCTTCAACGTAAGCATAATAAAACTTTATATGGAATGGTGTACCGAATACTTAAAAGACATGATCATGAAATTTCACATTTCCCGAGGAACATTGTAGGGAAATGGCAAAAAAGTTTCAACTTCCCATATTAATCACTGATTTAGGTGTGTTAATTCGTATATTTGAAACAAATTTAAAAAATATAATTTCAGACTGCCTGGAGAAGAATCAGGGAGAAAAAATGGCTTGATGTCATTCCAAGTCATTCAAATATCAAAAATTATTCCGTTATTTGCAGTCTTCATTTCAGGCCCAAGGATATAATAAAACATAGTTTAATGCGTTTTACTTTAATCCATCCTTAAAGTATAATTATTATTAACTTATGAAATCAAATTATTGGTTAATATATTATATCCTATTATATTAGTCTCAACCTACATTATATTGGTTGGTCACCCTAATGAAAGGGACAGAGGGCTCTCGCGAAGCTATCTCCCTCGGACCGCGTAACGACAGCCTGTGCACATTCCAGGTTGTAATAGAAGTTTCTTGGATTCTGCAGTGCGATTCTGCCGGTCGATTCTGTCGACATCTCACGGTGTTCACCGAGGCGAAGTGAACGACAATAGAGCTGTCATTCCATCTTATTTGTATGATTTGACAACTCACCTGTCGTGCGCCCCGCCTGGGTGTTCACTTCGACATGTTTACAGAATCGCACTGCTGTAAACATGTCGAAGTGAACACTTGGGCGGGGCGCACGACGGGTGAGTTGTCAAACCATACAAATAAGATAGAATGACAGCTCAGTTGTCGTTCACTCCGCCTAGGTGAACACCGTGAGATGTCGACAGAATCGACCGGTTGTAAACATATCGAAGTGAACACTTAGGCAGGGTGCTCGACAGGTGAGTTGTCAAACCATACAAATAAGATAGAATGACAGCTCTATTGTCGTTCACTCCGCATATGTGTTCACCGTGAGATGTCGACAGAATCGACCGGCTGTTTCGAAATATAAACCTCGTCCCTTACTATTACCGTTCAGTTTATAATTATGAAAGTGAATCATTCGTTCCAGTGATACCTAAAGATGTATGTGTAGTAAAAAGCGATGTGTTGTTACCTATATAGGTCGGGAGAGTATTCCAATGCGTTTTGTTTGGGCGTAATTAACTGTCTCGTGTCCAAGTAATGAGTTTACAGCGGGCGGTTCAGTTATTTATGGAGAGTTTAATTTATTACGATGACTGGGATTAAGTGAGTCTAGAGAGGGTGTAATTGAAGCAAAACTTAGTAGATTGGGTTGTTACTCTCCTAGGTGTGTGTTTTTATTGAAGACCAAGCAATCAACGGTCTGCTTAACTTAAGCCCTAACTGGGTAATGCGATAAAAGTCTTGTTCTGGTCATATTGTCCTCCCACGAGCTAATTTTACCATCCATTGGCAATTCACACAGATATTATCTGCGTTGTCCAACTAAAGCAACACGCTCTGCTTGTATATATAGGGTCCAATTAAAATAGGTGGACAAATTTTACCACAGCGCTCAGTAGGTCTAACCAAAGATATCCAAGCAAAAAAAACACTGATTAAAATGATTTTATGCATTGGGTTACCAACATTTATAAGTGTATTTTTGTTCGCTGATTATTTTAATTGTAGGTATCTAATGCGATTTTCTTATATATTTTTTTTACCATTGTCCTTATTTTGGTGATCTGAATGATTCCTAAAAGTTTGTCCACCTATTTTAATGGGACCTTATACAAATTATAACTCAAAAACGACACAACCGATTTTTATGATGTTTGATTCTTTGAATTTATTTAGTAGGTAGGTAAGTAAATTCAAAAAATGAAACATCATAAAAACCCCGAATAGCAGAATATCTATTAAAACATCGAAAATATTCAGAAAAAAATAAATTAATTTTCATATGCCTACTTCAAGTGGTATCAACGCCATGTCTGATACATGAGAGAAACAAAACACGAACAAAAATGAATTAAGACGTACGATGTTTGCCGAACCAGCTACATAGTTATTGTATATTTAGCGCCAAGAATGGCCAAGATCTTGTGTCTTGGACCCCAGAACAATAAAACACGTGAATTAAGTATGGTAACATTTTCTATGATTTACCATCCAGTTTAAAAAGTTGTATGTAAGAAAATAAACATTAGTGTGCAACATATGAAATATTATTTATATTGATATCTGCAATAATATATTATTATGACTATTTAGATACGAGATGGAAATGTTATATTTTTACATTTCTTGCTTATTTATATTGCTTGATAAAGCTATGTAGCGGTCTGATTTAATTTTATGGTTTTTACACAAAAGACCATGTTTATACTGTTTAGCATATTTTGGAGTAAATTGATACATTTACATGAAAATAGAATTTATATGTCTTATAGATTGGTGTTCACGAAATACTTTAAAACGATGTGAAGAACTTTCTGCCTCATTGGTTTAGTTTTATGATTCCCTAGCCTTTCGTTTGGTCATCTATGGTGACCATGGCATGGTGTAGTGGAGGCAATCGCTGAGGATTTTTTTTATGAATGGGAAATCATCAAATGACTTCTTCCGTTCTGGGTGGAGCGGAAGGGAGTGTCAGACTCCTACTGACTAAAACCCATCCGTGCTCCTCCTAGTGCCTTTTGCATTCCAGGGCCGCGGTGGTGACTCTTTCGAGCAAAACCCGCAACCCGGGCATGGAATATTGTCTAGGATAGAAACAGAAGCCCTATCACAGCGTACCTACATCTAATGTCTAACTAGCCCAGGTTATTCAGGTCACCATCAATTCTATTGCTCAAGAAGTACACGCTTAAACCTTAGCAACACTATTATCATCATCTGACTATCATTACTCCGGAATGAAGATTGCACCACCGCGTTTATCCGACTGCGCGGGAGTGAGTAATGCGTTTGAAATGGTCGTGCGAAAGTGTCATGTTACACGTAATATCAAGGTGTGCTAACGATCCTGGATTTATTATGGAAGGGGATTTTTTACTACAATTTATGATGCTGCATTTAATGAAGCATTAAAAAGTAGTAACTTATAATGACAGTTCTAGATATGGCGTTCTAAAGCGCTGGATACAGAAAAGACGTAAGACGAGGACGGGGCGCGGACGCTGGACAGGGCACAGAAGACGGGGCGTAAAACACATAAAAAAGACGAGGCACGGAAGTGACGCTGGGTGCCGCGAGATAAGATAGGTTTTCAACCAAATTCATTAAACCGTCCGATTTTGACGCCCACCTGCCCGCACCCCCGTTCTCGCCCGTCCCTCGTCCGCTCGCGCCCGTGCCCCGTCTTTTCTGTATGTTTTTACAAAAGGGCGCAGACGAGCGTGTCCGCGACTCCGCGCCCTGTCCTTTCTTTATGTTTTGCATCGCGACGCTTCTATACCTACATTTTGTATAATATCGCCTCGTCTTACGTCTTTTCTGTGTGTCCAGCGCCTAAGAGCGAGCCTGACAGTCAGCTTGGGTACAGCGAGGCTGACAGCTTTTTTGTAACATCTCCGAGGATGTAGTAAGAAATCTGGCTAGCCTTTTCACAGCTTTGTTTGGGTCAGCTTCCAGTCTAGCCGCATGAAGCTGAGTACTGGTATTTTACGTGGAGCGACAGCCTGTCTGACTTCCACGACCCAGTAACTGGTTAACTCGATACCACTGACTGGTGTCAGTAACTTTGTTGAGTACTGCGGAGGTGGCTACTACCCAGCAGCAGCGGGCATTTTGGAGGAATTTCTTTATTATATCGCAGCCAACTAGCTTAATCAGCCGTTTTATTAAAATAATAGTCTTTTCATTGAAGCGCGCCGTTTAATCAGCGAAAAAAGTGGCATGGGCACGTCGTCATCAAATATTGAACAAAAGATGTCACCTAAAAGTCGCTGAAAAATCGTTGCATTTAAATGAAGGCCACCAATTAAACGGCTGATTAAGCTAATTGGCTGCGACATATTATATACAACGTGTAACAGAATAAACGCAATACCTCTTAAGGGGTCATTGTACTCATCATTATGAACAACTTTTACTATGGGACCAACCCCAAAATCGCGAAAAAATAATCAGTTCTTCATTTTGTTGAGTTACGAGTACGCGCACAGAAATGTATGGGGCAGTTGATTTTTTTTCGCAATTTCAGTGATGGTTCCATAGTGAAAGTTGTCCATAATGATGAGTAAAATGACCAGAAGTAAATATTGGGTTCATTTTGTTACACGTTGTATATATTATGTAGGTAGAACTATGACGCTCAAAATGTGCTGGATTTCAGCCTAATTTTAATAAATGACTTCGGATAGCAAAATCCTCATATCAAAGCACCTCAATGACAAAAGATTTTGAAAATAAATAAAAATATGTATGACCACCACAGAGCAGAACACAAGTGGTAATTTATGAACTTTACACTAACTGTGTAATTAAATTTCCCAACAAATAGCCTATGTTTGGACATAAAATTATCCGTACTTATCTCGGGAGTCGTTTTTGTGGGACCCAGCTAAGTAAATATTGGACACTTATATGTATGTTATGTTTTGTGACTTGTGCAATGGTTAATAATATGCTAATCAGTTGGCATTGGGAAACTGTCGTTTGTATGGTGTGGGTACTGTGGTGTAGAAAAGTGTACGGAGGTTATTGGTTTTTGAGTAGAGAAAGAGGAAAATTGCTTTTCTTTGATTTATTAAAAAGTCTGTTTAGCTTTTAGTTACAAAATAAAGTAAATAAAAATAAAAATTGTTTGATCCTTACCATAAAAAAATACAATTTTTAATTAGGTACATGAACATTATACTTTCAAATGCTTTTTTTGCTGTGGTGGTTATCTATACTATATGTATACTCTGTGCACTCATTGCACAGAGTAATGACCCTACCCCCTGAAGTAGTAGTGCTTGGCTTTTAGTTAGTACTTGCAAATATCGTTTAGTTACCGGATTCAGGAGGAAAATCCAATTTGTACTTAATATTGTCAGTACCTAATATGTTACAACCTCTAGATTACATCAACTTCTCAGTCAAGGAAGAATGCTTAGAGAATTTTAAATAAGTAGGTCCTTCCTAAGACCTCAGTGCCTACCGAGGATGTTGTACTGCCAGGATTGCGGAATTTGTTCAAACTAATAACTTCGGACCTGAAAGCAAACGGAATAAGGACGATCCACCCCACGTGACCAAAGAGCTGACCTTTTCTTCTGCTAAAGAATCAATTCCCAAAACACTGGCAGCATTGTCATTCAACATGACAGTGTTTTGGGGATGGTTCCCGTTGACAGTGATGTAGACAAATTTTTAGATGTCCAATGGGTTCTTCCCCTCCGAGTGATAAAAAGGTTATCACTCTTGTACAGATGCGGTATTTATTAGCTTGTATATTCTATGCTATAAAAGTGTAGTGTGTACAGTGTATTGATTTTTGTAAAACATAAAATGATTTAAAAGAGTGTCCGTGGAGTTTCTTGCACGTTCTTCTGCATAGAGTTCTACGCTTTGGAACGTGCAAAAAGCTTCATGTTTTTGACTGACTGACTTTGACAATTCAAAAGTACCTGTGAATGGTTTATTTGATATAAATGCTTTGTTTTTGACTACTCTACACTGTTAAATCTTATTTCCATCCAACCTTTTCACTTTCGTCACCGCCTGTACCCGACTTTCAATCGCTCTCGTAAATGGAGGAAGAGGTTTGAATGCAGTAACAGATACCTGCACCTATTGATATAACACTTACAGAGATTAGATAGCCATACCTCTCGCCCTTTGTGGACTCAACTCGATACACTCGGTTGTGCAAGTGGATTTGCTTGAGGAATATTTCTGTATGGTGTCGGACGTAAAAGAATAGCACCATCCCATCACTTCCCGTGGGTGTTGTAAAGGCGACTAATGGACTCACTCACCAGAGAATAGGCAGCAGCATTCTCTGTAGCTACATTGCTACAGCTACACTGCGATCACCAACCCGCCTGACAAGCGTGGCGATTATGGCCCATTGTTGTCCCATTTAATAATAATAAATCTTTTATTGAACTAAAGCCTAAATACTATTACAATGGTATAGTAGAAGTAAAACATTGAGAGGCTTATGCTAGGTAGTAATTAATACATTGAAACCCTGACCTCTAAACTAGGTTAGTACCTGTATCTTAGAAGATCAGTGTCCCTCCGCAACAATGTTACAAGCCAGAATTTTTTACAGCTCTTGAACAACTACTACTAAACATCGCAAAAATAGAAATTAAGGTTAATTATACTTTTAAAAATCAAAAGGAGTGAAGGTATGCCGTTTGGGGTAGGCTTATGTCTAGCGGTGAACGTCTTTCGGCTGATATGATGATATTTCTTGGCATTTTCCCATGACATTTTTCGCTCATAACTAATTCATAAGTGTTCTGATCACAATCCTAACTGAAAAAAGATTAGTATAGCACATTTTTCTGAAGACTACTTCAAGTTTTTAGAAAAATGTGCAACAAATAATAAAACCGCTCAAGAGAGATTTTTATTATTTTGATAATTCACATACGAAGGGTTACGCACCATTTGTACCTTGCTTCTTGTGAAATTTCAAGATTCTTAGTCAATGGCAAGTAGGTTGTTAAACTAAGTAAGCGTTTGGTACCCTTCAGGTACAGAAAGAGTTAGATTGGTATGTTTAGCACATTTGGTGAAAAAAATGCATGTTTCTATAATAAGACGGTCGCTGAACCTGTCCGGCCCCGGCGACACACCGGTGTGTCGCAAATTAATCGCGAATTTAATGTTTATTTACCTATTACATAAGATTTACTTTATATTAGGGAATTTTCACATGTTGGGCCTGAGCGGTGAATTTCACATCAGATCTAAAGCATCAATAGCAAGCCATCCTGCTAATCTGTCTTAGTAAGACTTTAGAATTAGACCCAATAAGATGCGTACAGTACAACAGAGCCGGATTTACATTACGAAACTAGTGGCATGAAAGTAGTTCCGTGACATTAATTTCACCAACAATTTTACGTGTAAACGTCAAGTTTTACAATGCATGCATCGATTTCACGACACTGAAACAGTTTCGTGATGTGCGCGATTTTTGGATAAAACTAGTGTCATGCAACTAATGTCATCGTATAAACGCGACGCGAAACTAGTGTCGCGAAAGCGCCTGCGCTGATAGGACGTGTGTTTATTAGTCGTGCTTGGTTTCTTGCTAGCCGGCCTCGAATCCACGAACATCTTTTCTTTCGAGACAACTTTTCTTAATTTTTTACTATAACATTTGATTGACAACATTTTGCAATGCAAAAAAAAGCTTTGATGTTGGCGGAGCCATGAACACAGACATACTGTGGATTTCACGACACTATTATTTTTAATGAAACTAGTTTCACAGGTACTGAAAGTAGTGTTATGAAATTAATTTCATCATGCATGAAACTTGTTTCGTAATGTAAATTCGGCTTTACCCGTTTTTCATCGCATTTCCGAACACAAAATGAATGCTAATTTCCATGTCCATTATTAGATTTATCGTGTATTATAATTTGAATTCAAAAATAAGATTTTATTGTTGTTTTGTTTTGATTTCCGTGTGCACTACAATAACAATGAAGTACATCCCTACTTAGTCCGAATTCAAATTATTATACTCAATAGATTTAATAATAAAGTTGATAGACATGAAAATAAGCATTCGTTTGTATTCGAAAATGCGATGATTGCCGAGGGACATTAAGAAAATAGTTGTACAGTACAACATGAACTAACATTTTTCCTGATTGTAGTATAAAGATTGGTCTAACAAAGAACCCCTGGAAATGTGTCATCCAGAATTCCAGATCCAAAACAATGAACTTGATAATCAAAACGTAGAAGCCAAGACTAGGCTTCTCATAAGGTATCCGCAAACAAAACACACGGACGTCACACAATCTTTCACAAAAGCAGTTCAAAAATATTCCAAATGTATGCACATACATTGACAGATAGAACCACTTTATTATTAGTAGGTTATTTATAGAACTCCAGAACAAAGGTTATCGTGTGTACTTTTGAGGTTTCTTGCCAGTTTCTAAATGCACCAGGTGAATTTATTGTAATGTATTGTTACGAGCTTAGGGTTCGTGACAATATAAACAGCCGTTTAAATAATATTGATCACTTTAATTCGCAGTCGAAGATCGCTTTCGCAGTTGTCGCTTGTATCGCAAATTCAATAGGTACTGACCCGGTCGCTTTTTTTTTTTAGGTATGACTACTAGCGAGTTAACACAATTGGGATATCAACTGCTTAACCGGACTAAACTGACCCGGTCGCAAGCTATGCGGGCCTACGGTGGAGGTCTGCCCAACTTGGGCGGAGCACCGCCGTGTCCTCGTCGAGGCGATCGGCGGCGGCGACCTCTCGCATCCGGCCCTGGTTCAATCCATGGTCCGGAGCGAGGAGGCATGGGAAGCCGTCACCTCCTTCTGCGAGCGAGCAGTAATGCTAGTGAAGGAGGAGGCGGGCCGCGTGAGGGAGAGACAACGGTCACGCCCCAGCCGCTGCAACATAGGGAGACGCCCCGGGCGTCGGGAGTCCCAGGGCGATTCCCGGCCACCGTAGGCGCGGGTCTGCGGACGGCGAGTGTTGGGTGGCTCGCCGTCCGATCAAAGCCAGGCCCTGGTCGACGGCGCGTTGTGTTCCACGCGCGCCTCAAAGAGATGTCAGCATAGCAGTAGGGGCCCGTTAGGGCCAGAGCCTGCCAGAGTTGCGGATTATGTTCGAAAGAGTTACCGCGGCCCTGGAAAGCAAAGGGCACTAGGAGGAGTACGGATGGCTTTTAGTCAGTAAGAGTCTGACACTCCCTTCCGCTCTGCCCAGAGCGGGAGAAGTCATTTGATGATTTCCCATCCATAAAAAAAAGGCTATGCGGGCCTTATTATAGGTCGGTAGATAATTCCAGAACCCTCTACTATGGAAACATCTAGAAAGTTCGAGTACATACCGGTCCGGACTAAACAGATATCGAAAACTCTAGAATGTTCTAGCATAGAAAAGTCTTAGAAGACGTAGAAGGATCTTGACTCTACTAGTTCTGCTACTCGATACTAGATGGCGCTAGTAGTAACTTTTATCGTTATGTACCCGGCATTAATTCAATCAAAAGTAACAGTATGTAGTAAGAAAAGCATGTTTGTCTTTTTATTTACGCAGGAGAATTTATCAATTAATCCATATTAAAATAATGTTCGTAAGCGAAGGTAACTTCTGTCTGTCTGTCTGTTACATTTGCATGCCTAAACCACTGAATCAAGTTTGATGAATTTTGTTATTTAGATCAGTTCGACCACAGAATAAATATTTATCTGTTCTGTGAGATGGACATTGTAGAAGTAAATAAATAGGATGTTTTTAAAAGTAGATACTTGGAGTAGGTTCCCTTAACGAAGCTGTTGGTAGAAGCATAGTAGGTACTCAGTAAATATTGAGTGATCTATATTATCTATAGGTACATAATCTATACGAATATTATAAACAAAGAGTTCAAGTTTGTGAGGTTGTAGGGGGTAATCTCTGGATTTCCTGAACCAATTTTGAAAATTCTTTTTGTGTATGATAGCCACATTCATGAGGAATCGGCGGGCGCATATACGGGAACGGGAAATTCCTAACGGGAACGGTAAACAACGGGATATACGCGTACGAAGTCGCGGGTAAAAGCTAGTAATATTATTAATCTTAAGAGTTTCGTTTGTTTGTTTGGTTGAACGCGCTAATTCCGGAACTACTAGTTCAAATTGAAAAAATATTTTAGTGTTGCTTTTAGCCCATTTATCGAGGAAGGCTATAGGCTACATAACATCACGCTATGACCAATAGGAGCCGAGCGGAGCATTAATGAAAAATGTGACGCAAACGAAGTTGCGCGGGACAGTTATTAATATTGTCAAATAAATACTGAACGAGCGGATGCTAAAAGCAAAAAACTGGTGGATTTGGCAACGTTTGAAGGAGGCCTATGTCAAGCAGTGGAAGTCTGGGCTGAAATTATCATGATGATAAAGGCTGCGGTAAGTTTTTCCGTTGCCTCTCCCGGCCCGCAGCAGGCGCGTAGGTGCGCCGGGCGTCGGCGGAGGGCAGATGATGCCATACTCCGGTCCCACTAAATGGGTCCAGGGACGGCGGACTCGGGGATGTCCGCCGCCCCCATCAATTAGGACCCGAGGTGGCGCCCCTCTTAGATGTCGCAGGGGGAGTTAAACACCTCACTCCCCTACATAATGAGACGGGGCCTGCAGAGTCGGGTCGGCACCAGTTGAAGATTGCTTAAGTGCTCCCGTAGCCCCCGGTGCAAGTGTGAGAGGGAACACCGGGTGGTTTTAGTCAGTAAGAGTCTGACCGACCCCTCCGTCCGCCCCAGGACGGAGAACTTCCACTAGGATTTCCACCCCGATAAAACAAAGCTATTTCCGTTGTATCTAAGCCTGCGCACAACTGCTTCGATGTCTCTGGCAGATACTGGTGGCGAATGGTCTACAGGTAGACTTTCAGAGGCCTTAGTGCAAGCTCCTCAGTGCAAAAACTTTGAATCATAGCAGATTTTGTTGAAGTTAAATACTATTTCTAGTGTAGTTCCCATGTTCAATTGAATCACCTGATGCATCGTGAAAATTACCTTTTACGGCTTTATTTACACGTTCCTGATCTTGGCGCCGCACATACTGCCAGTATTTCCCACCAATGTAAGCGTTGTGTTTGTGTCCGTCAGTGCGCGCAGTTCCGAATAGGGTTGTCACTGTTGCCTGGGTCCGGATAAGTTGGACGTATTTAGGCTTTATGCATGCAAACCTGGGTAAACTAGATCCTTTTTCTCCGTCTCTATCAAATCTATCCAAAGGTTGTCTGTAAAAAATCGATTTAACTAAGGCCGTATACACACTTCACAATATTACATAAGCTCATATGAACTTGATATAAAAAGCGGACAGGGCGCGCGGTCAGACGCCATATATTTTCGTCACTGCACCCTGGCCGCTTTTGTATATCAAGTCCCTTATTCTAATTTATTATGGTGTTCAAGTACAATAAAGAGTATTTCTACTAGATTTTGCCTTATATAGTTACCTGAATATTGGGACAAACAAAAAAATAACTACTTATAACTAGCATAAGTAGGTACGTGGCAATGAATATGTCACCGACACGCCGAAAACAGGATGGTGTTCTTTTTTTAACTATTGATATAATAGGCACACGCTTGACCACTATCTCACCTGATAGTAAGCGATGATGTGGTCGAAGATGGAGCTCGCTTGCCTAGAAGTTACCTATTCACTCTTGACTTAAAGACTCCCAGGAGACACAGACTCTGTCAGGGATTCCACTCCTTAGCTGTACGCACAATGAATGTGTTCCCAAAACGTTTTGTGGGTGTTCCGCCTGCTACGCTTTTTACAGTCACTTTGAATTCAGAAAAAAATTGCAATTCATTGTATTTATATTTTATTAGGTGTTAAGATATAAGATTATCCAGAATTTTTACCCATTTTTATAGCTGGTCGATTCGGTTGTCCACTGTCCAGAACCTGGAAACCCTAGCTCCGAACGCTCATATCCAGTTCCAAATGTAAACAATAGAAATAAATAAATACTGTAGTTTATGGTATACTAAACTACACAAGGAAGCTTGCCGAATTTGGAGCCATTTGTTATAATTTAATAAACAGTGGATGTGCGGAGGTGGAGTAACACATTTAGGTTGAAAGGACTCGTAAAGTATCAATATTCATCGATATTGGTATACGTGTAGAGCAGATAAATTCGATTTTCTCGTCTTACTAAGTCTGAAGGAGAGATTCTATGAAACAATGACAATTCAACATATTTCCCAGAAGGCTCCACAATCGTGCCTAATATGTATTCTTAATTACTACTAGCTGTTGCCCGTGACTTCGTTCGCGTGTATGTATTGTAAAATGATGTGGCTAGGTAAGATCAATGTGTTCGTATATCTAATACGAACAGTCAATATCTATCATTGCTTGCCTCTTTTTTTATGTATGGGAAAACATCAAATGACTCCTTTCGCTCTGGGCGGAATGAAAGGGAGTGTCAGACTCTTACTGACTAAAACCCATCTGTGTTCCAATGCCCTTTGCGTTCCAGGGCCGCGGTGTCTCTTTCGAACAAATTCCGCAACCCTGGCAGGCACTGGCCCTAACGGGCCTCGTTACTATTACGCAAGGCAGAATAAATATTCGCCCTAAACAACCTTTTATAAGCAGTCCTAATCGAAGCTTTTTTAAGTCGTCAGGTTCAGAATTGCCTGTTTATGTAATTTTGCGTCAAGCCGCAACCGATCAAAACTTCGTATAGTTATACCATATTGTGTTACACTGTTACCATTGGGAGAAAATATCCCGATTAATACTGTAACTCACTGCCACGATCTGTATTTTAATTTATAAATATATTGTAATTAAATAATAACGTTCGTTTAGCATAATGGCGACCGCCTGATTTTTACTTTCAAATCTTAAATCGGTTGTGACATTGGGAGCCAAGGCGAACTCAGGGCCCATATTCCAAGTCGTAAACTCCAACTCCATTATGAGCATGAAAACGTCAATGAAAGTTAATTAATTGACGTTTTCGTACTCGAGAGATGTGCAAGCAAATGCGTACAAACGTTGCTCCATTGGAGTTGAGTTGGAATTTACTGTTTGGAATATGTTTGATACCACCCCATTTGTTAAAATTCATCAAGTCGTTAAGACTATTATTTTGGCAAAAAAATATGCTAGCCACCTAATAGAGGGATAATTTTGGTACTTACCTACATCGTCGCTGCGCCTGCCAAATTCCATATTAACTATGTTCCTTTTTATTATTTTTTGTTTTTGTACTAAACTATTCTATTACTATACTCTTCTTACTCTATAGGTAATTTGAGATATTGATCAAGAGCACCGGAGTTGCGTCAGATAGGTACCTAATTTTGTAACGTCTCCTTTATTCTAATTTAAAGCAGGCACATAACTTGTATGAGTGTTGTAAATATAAGTTGGTAATAAATAGACATAAATCATGGCTTACGAACTGACCACATGTAAATGTAACAACGCTGAATAAATTCTACTAAATAGTTTTTGAGCATTCGTTGTAAACGTTTCAGACAATGCTGTCGACCACGGAAGACATAAAGTTCAAGTACGAACGGCGCAGGCGCCACGAAAGTCCGCGTTGTGTCAGTCACCGGCGCAGGCAAGCGCACGCGCAGCTTTACGTCCATGCTACAGAGCACGGTGACGCCATGGCGGGCACTTCTAGAGACGGCATTGTCAAAACTTTCCATAAACATAGACCAAGCGTGTCAGTAAGTGTCACCGTTGACTCGTAGAAATTGTCTGACTATTATCTCTGACTAAAGCTACACAAGAGGTGTGCAATGAAGAAGAGGTTGGACAGCTTTGATCCTTCAAAAAAAAGGAAGATCAAGGACCACGGTAACTCACAGAATTAAAGGAAACTGAAAACCACCACTAATTTCCCTACAATTTGGCAAGTTTCGTTGAAACTTTGATGGTCGTTGAAATGGTATCGTGACTTGAATTTAAACGCTTTCAAGTACGAAAATTAGCCTACAGAGGGATGCCTTTGCTAGTGGGCCTTTAAGCAATTGCTATTGGTTGCTGTCGATGTATAAGGATACAAGTTGTTAGCTATAGAATAACTGCTTGCGCGATGCTTGATTTGTGTGACGTCATATGTAGTCGTTAGTTCGCATGTGGCAGTAAAAATGTCACCAGTGCCTGCCAGGGTTACGGAATTGGTTCAAAAGAGTCAACGCGGCCCTGGAACGCAAAGGGCATTTGGAGGAACAAGAATGGGTTTTAGTCAGTAAGAGTCTGACACTCCCTTCCGCTCCACACAGAGCGGGAGGAGTCATTTGATGATTTCCCATCCATAAAAAAAGCTTTAGCAGACGAAGCTATAGTCTTTAGGGTACTCACCACGGGGACTCGCTCTAGAATATTGTTAGTAATGAAGCCTCCAGTCGCTGCAGGCTCGCGCATCGTTCCTAGATCTATGGTCCAAACACACAGTCCACAGCGTTAAGTAAACAGACAGACAGACGGACGGACGGTTTCACCGCTAACGCTAATCTGCTGTGTTTGTATTGTTTCGTTTTTTTAACTCCGACGTACGCATGCTGCTGGAAAAGTAGGAATTTTGAGGTTTTGTAAAATTCCTATAGTGGTACATTTTGATGTAACTTGGCAAGCGTTGTCATTACAGCCAAGACAAAAATAGACGCCCGAGCCGAAAGCAAAGCCGTTATCGAGCCAAAGGACTGCAATGACAATTAATGCAAACGTGTTTGAAACGACGTATTTCAATGATTAAATACATTTTCATAATATGTAACATTATGTTGAGTAAAAAAATATTTTAAGGTATCTTTCGTGCGCCGGCAACTAAATCTCGTACTTTTACCTACCTGGCAACCACTTTTGCTATTTGAATTTAATTTACTTATTATGTTTTTATACGCGTTTGTACATAATTTCGTTATTATTAGTCTAGTTGTTCATAAGCATTTCATTGAAACATTGAATAAAATAGTAGGTACCTAAAATATTATATTATCCTACTAATGCATGTATACATCTAGCTGGGATAATAATAAGGTGGTAAATACAGACAAGTCGAAGATATGGGTCTACGTATTATGTAAGTATCTATAATTAATCTAAGTATACTTCGGTGACTTTAAACTCATGAAATTACCGCACTTGCTTCCAGAAACAATTCCAATGAGCCAATATTGGAATTGTTCCTGGAAGTAAGCGCGTTAACGCTATTTCCATTAACTCTTTGAACAGCTTAGAATACACTCTAAATCATAAGTAGTTGTACCCACCGTACAAAATGATCAAGCCTATGGTCCCCAACCCATTAAGGTTGGTATTGTTCCTAAAGTGTAAAGGACTCCTTTTTATGTGTTCCGTACCAAAGGGGTAAAAATGGGAAACAACAAACCTATAACCTGTCTGTCTGCCTGTCTGTCTGTCACAAGGCTGTATCTCATGAACCGTGATAACTAGACAGTTTAAATTTTCACAGATGATATATTTCTGTGGCCGCTATAACAACAAATACCGAATAAAACAAATATTCAAGTGGGGCTCCCATACAGCAAACGTGATTTTTTTGCCATTTTTTTTTATAGATAATGGTACGGAACCCTTCGTGCGCGAGTCTGACTCGCACTATGCCGGTTTTTTATTTCACATTCAGATAATTTCCCAGGCTTCTCACCAAAATACACACTAGGTAAAACTTTTTTTTTGGGACGAGTCAATGAAGCTGGACGAGGCAAAACAAAATATAACTACAACGTGTAACAGAATAAACGCAATACCTCATAAGGGGTCATTGTACTCATCATTATGCACAACTTTTACTATGGCACCAACTTCGAAATCGCGAAATAAATCAGCTGTTCAGTACAATTTTTCGAATTATGCGCACATAAATGTATGGGGCAGTCATTTTATTATATTAAATAAAAGTATTTTGTTAAAAATTAGCTCCTTCCTTTAGTTTGCCTTGTGGTATTACTTCCCAGAATTTGGTCCTTAAGTACCTATATCTTACACTTTCGGATGGTGTAATAATACAGAATTTGTTTTTTTTTTTTTCAAAATCAACTAGTTCGATTCCTGGAAAACCGATTTTTCAAAAATCCAGATGCAGTTTTGGTTTTATCAAAATCGGGCTCGAGACTACTTTCAGTGTTTTTCGATATTCCTCAGTTTCGGATTTGGCCATAGGTAGGTACATGCACACTTTAAAAATTCATCTTGTTTATGTACTTACTTAAAAAAAAAAAATGGTTAGTTTTCAACTGAAATCTTTTCAAGGTAGGCATTGTCACCAAAATTTTAAGGACCAGCGTTTTTTTTTAAATCAGATGTTTTACCAACCTCCTCACCAAAATGATATACGAAGGAAACTTAATGGTCAGTTTTCAGATTCTCATCATCTCGATCATTTTTCTTCGGTAAGCTACAACACCTTGGTTTTATTTCAAAGCTAGATCTTTTCATAAGCCGCTCACCAACAGTTTTAACTAAATGGACAGTTTGATAAAAGTCAAACTTCACAAGAACGCTACAACATAGGTACTCGTACATAATTATACATACAAACACTAACCGCGGAAGTACAAACAAAGCATGTTTTAAAAACATATGATTTCAACTAAAACCGGTTAATCTTTGTAAGGAACAATTAAATAATAAACAAACGGTAATAACTTTCGTTTCTCACGTAATAATTAGTTGTTGTGACGAACTCAATGGTCAATGTTAATTGTTATGGCAAAATTGAAAAGCTGCTGGGAATTGACGTCTAAACATGGAGAAAATATCCTGGTTTAGTTATATTAAAATGCTGTAAAATGGTTAAAAATATATCCAAGGAATTTGTTCTTATGAGAGGAAAAGAGGCAGATGAAGGAAGAGAAAAGCTTTGTCCAATAACTCAACGCTATGCTAAGGTTGTTGTCATAGGAGATGATGCAGAAGATCTTTAGATCTTGTCATAAACTAATGTTGCTGCGCGTAAAACTGCTAATTTCACGGATTGACTTAATAGCTGCCATACATGCTAGATAAGGTATTGGCTAAAATAACCACTGATTGGGAATTGGGTGCCACCCAATACAATGTCGCAGACAAACGTACTTGGCCCTTGGCCCGCAGGGTGGGAAAAGCAGTGTGAGGCGTTTGCTCCGCAGGAGGAGAGAAACCTATTAGATAAATGGATAGAAGCAGATTTTGACCACCTACTTATAGACACTAAAAATCTTGCATAAAAATTAATTAGCAGCTTTTTTATGGTCTGTCCCGTCATAATCTAATCAAACCTTCTTTCACTGCGAAGGCGTCAAAATAAAAACCAGTAGCATCAACCTCAAGTGGCATACACTGATTATCATTTAGAACATGTCCGCCCACAGGCTCTAGAATAAATTAAACACTTTACAGTGACATCAGACATTAATTGGCTATCAGACCACTTAATTCTAAACTTTTCTTCAATAAAATGCAACCATATAGGTCCATATCGATAACAGCTTTACGAAACTGAGATTAACTAAATCCCATTGCGAAAGAGCCATAAAAACGTTATCACTTAAAACTCTTGGTAAACTAGGCTTCATTAATACTAATCCGAAGTGGCCCATATTATCTACGCTGGTTATAAATTAAGTGCCTGAGGTTAGCCAACATCCCGACTTGGACTTATAAAGAGTTGCCGTGGCCACACACGGCGCAGGAATAAAAAAGTTTATTGACGCTTCGTGTGTTGTCTATGGACGTTGCTCCTTTGTCCTGGAGATAAAAATTAAACTTTAATGTATTCATTTCAATCACGCTGTGAGGATTTTTATTAAGATAACATTTAAGAATTGAAGAGGCTTTTAAGATAAGACGGAGACAAATTGAGGACATGGTTTAAAATGATTGTTTGACAAGTTTAACATGGTCAAGGCCCATAAGGGTAATATGAAGCAATTGATTTAAATAAACACGTATTTAATGATAAACAGAAAACCCTCGCTTTGTTATGTTTTTAAGTAAAAACCTAACATTTTGCTTGCTAATTGGTGAGCGGGACGGGATCCCTTCTTTTCGCATAATGTTCTTTGTCCTAATATACTTCGGCATATTTTTTTTAGGCATAGGTACATTTTATGTTGGCATAATCATCTCAAAGACTAATTTGTTTTGGCATAAATTTGATTCGCATAACGTAAGTAGGCCTAATGACTATTAGCATAACGTTAGTAGGCCTAATGAATTTAATATGCTGTGCAACAAAAGTTAGTGACAGAACCGAATTGCTGCAAAACCGACTCCACCTAGTCTTGTTTGTCCTACCCCTAGAGTGTAATTTAAAATCGCGTAGGCGCGTAGGGGCGAGGCGGCTGCGAGCGAACCGCCGCGGCTGAGGCTGGCCGGCGAGCCTCAGCCGCGGCGGTGAGCGAAAGCCGTCTGAGACGATTAGCACGCGTGGGGCCGCCGGAGGCCCGCAGCGCCGGAGCCGTGACAGAAACCCTGCCTGCTGCATGTTACATGCTCGCTTGAATGCTGCATGCTGCATGCTTGCTTGCATGCTGCATGCTTGCTTGCATGCTGCATGCTTCCTTGTTTGTTGCATGCTTGCTTGCATGCTGTATGCTTGCTTGCATGCTGCATGCTTGCTTGCTTCATGCTTCCTACAGCGAAAAAAAACCCACAATATTGTTCAATACGTTACATTATATTAATATGTTACCTATATATTACCTGATTCAGGAGATATGGCTTTTTTCCAATCGTCGAAATAAATTGTTATACCTATAAAAATATGTTTTAATATCATTATGCGTAAATAAATTTATGCTTTAGGATATTATGCTTAAAAAAGTTATGCTTTAGAACTTTATGCTTAATAAATTTATGCTTTAGAATAATTATTATGCTTAATCATTATTATGGTTAGAGAAATTATGCTTAAAAAATTATGCGTAAGCTGTTATGCGTAATTATATTATGCGAAAATATAATTATGCCAAACAAAATTATGCTAAGTTATATTAGGTCTTAAAATTTTATGCAAATGGATAGGGAACCGAGCGGGACACATTCAAATGTTTGTGCATAAGTATCTCTATACTCTCATATCGTAAAGTTTAAATTATGGACTCAAAAGTTATTAAATATCTACTACTTTATTGACATTATGGCCGTGTACGTTACCCCAACAAGAAAGTGTCTCCTAGAGTTATATGAGTAGAACGTATTATTGGTGCCTTATCTGTTGTAAATGTGCCCCCACATAAAAAATGTGTGCCCCCTGTCGTTTTGGAAAAAAACGGAAAAAACGATTCTTGCTGGGGTAACGTTTTTCTAGCAGGAAAATTCTAAACGAATGATCGGAGAGAGAAAAATTGTGCATAGCCAGAGAGCTTATATGTGTGCCAAAATGTGCCCCCAAAAATAAAATCTGTGCCCCTTCAGGTTTTCGAGATATTGCATTTCCTGCTGGAGTAACGTTTTGATGAATCGTATATCTCTAAAACCATTGCATGTGCCCCTGTAGAATAAACATACACGAGTAGCTCTTAATGTGTGCCCCTTTGTGCCCCAATTAGATTTAAGAAAATATTTATAGTTTTCAAGTTATCGCGGTTTTATGAAAACCCGAAAAAACATCGCAGCGCCTAAATGAGACAAGGCATAACTTCGCTGAAAACTGTATTCGGTTCTTCTTGACGCTAATAATAACCATACAAAGTTTCAAAACTGTTCATGCATGCGTTTTTGAATAATCATGCTAAAAGTAAAAACGATGGTGTCATAACTTTGACGGCAAAATACAAGGAACTGGCACAATCCCAGATGTGTAGGTGTAAACCAAAATCTTGTGCCTTTAGTCAAAAATATATGGTGAAAATATTGAGCTTCAAATGTTACGCATTAAGTAAATATAAACAAAAAACCAAAATATGTAAACAACGGCTGGTTATCCGACCAAATCTGAATGACTACTAAAAAGCGACGGATTCATACATATCGATGACCTTCTTTATTGGACGTATTATACCTAAGCTGTTGTCCGTACAGTCGCGTTCAAAAGTTTTGAGGGCTAATTAAAAAAATATATTAAATGCACCTTGTGACTATATGTGTTGTTATGGCTGCCATAGAACATTCTGTAAAAATCAAATCAATTATTTAGTTATTTCGGCTAAAAAGGTACAGCCCTGTGACTGTGACATGTTGAGTGTTGACGGATTGTGGTCGAGTCTTAGTTTTGGAGACATGAATTCTTTTCATGAATTATTTTTTTACATAGTAACTAGAAGTTATTAAGGGATTATAATATGTCATCAACCTAGCACAAGAAGAGAATTAAATACGTATTATACAAAATAAGTAAACAAATTACTGAATCGCTTTTGACGAAATTTCTATTGGACCAATCGGAAAGTATGTATATCCTTTCAGATGAAAACAAAACAAACATGATTTAGAACATATTAGTTAAAAAATAAATAAATAGGTAAAGTAATGAAAAAAAAATCCAAGTGCTTGATAAGGTACAAGTATTTTTAAATAAGTCAAAACAATGCCATTAAATACTTACCACCGCAGATCGTGCCATAAAATTCACCACCCCTACAACCACATAATTGTTATAAAATGCTTATATGCCACTTTCAACCAACTTAAAAAAAAGTAAACAAACAGTATCAGTGCAACTGCGTGACTCAACGTAACAGTGTCCTTGGCGTTATAACATAACTGCAACTGTTTACCAATACCAAGTAATAATCCAAACGCACTTCCTAGTCAATAAACACTTTGTACCCATTATTCATAATAGAGCGACGTTACACGTAACTGTCTCTGTCACACTAACACCGTACGCGTACTAGCTGTCTCACTTTCTCTAAGCTAGACAAAGCGATTCCTTGCGTGACGACGTCAGCGGACGCCGCGGGGCCAGAGATGTATATAGCGGTGTGGGGAGGCGAAAAAAGGGAATCTTCTATTAAGGTAAATGCTCCAACCAGCCTGCGAAATTCGAATTTTCCTAAGTTTTTTTGCAATTTGCAGGCCAGTGCTTGGTTGTATGTTGATTAAAATATTATTCGCGGCTGTAAGACATATGTAGATACAAAATTATAATCATCAACATCATCAATACAATGCTCTAAGTTCATAAAGATGTAGGAATGAGTTTTTCTGTTTTTTCTTTTTTCCTACGCCTTTATTTAGTACAAACATATTTAGTGTCAGTTTATTTGTTGTCACGAAACGTCGCTGCAATTTGTACAATAAAAATACGTGTGAATAACAGTGCATTTCCAAATAAAGAAGCGAGTATTATTTTCATAGCATTAGCCTATTAATACAATTCATGTATGTATCGTCTTTATCTATATATTACAAGTTATTCTGATATTGTGGCTAATTGAGGTTGTTTCTCACGAAAATGCTACACATATGAGTCACATTTCGCCACTCATATGACGTAAAAAAAAGTATAAAAAAAGAAAAACAAAAGAACAAAAAACAAAACTAAACTAATATTAACCTGAATGAATAAAATTATATTGTATTAATTAAATTATTTGATAAGACATATGTATATTATTATTAATGAAATTAAATGTTATAAAAAATAATTTAAATGAATTATATGTACATAGTATTACATAAAATTATATTATATTATAATATGAAGCTATCACAGAGATCTGTAATCTGTGAACTCTTACGACAGTCCTTCACTTCTATAATTCTTTTGTGAATACGTGGACATTGGTGTGGGTTACGTGTTTGTGATTTTAATTTTAAGGATTCATTGTTTTCTTTGAGCATGTAACTGTTTTTTGTCCCCAATAAATAAATAAATAGTAACTCACATCTACGTGTAAAGTTAAAACATGTTTACACTGCGGCTGAAAATTTTAACAAATTATATGCCGGCGGCGTCCGGTGTTATCTCCATACAAAACGTTTCACTAATAAATAAATCTGACATTTACGGAAAATAGATATAAAAGAGTTTTAGTGTAATTTTTTAAAATAATAATTTGGAGGTTTCGAATAAATGCTGAATTTGATCATTAAACCTGCATTTTAGCTCCCTGCCGGACCCTGCTCAATTTGAGCAGTAGGACATAGTTACATGTAAACTCTGCTTTACAATAAATGTGACTTACATTAGTATAAAAATACAGGTATGTCACAAAACAGTTTGGTCACGATTTTGAGCATGTTAGTCACATGTACATTTTATTTGAAAATGGCTCTTATAAATGTACTTAATCATGTGTGGCTAATAAAATAATCCAATAACAACTTTATTTTATTAGATATTACTTTTCTACTTCAGTGTACTCAGGCACAACACGTGTGAACCGGTTAGTGAGTAAAGTAAAGAAGGTCATCGATATGTATGAATCCGTCGCTTTTTAGTAGTCATTCAGATTTGGTCGGATAACCAGCCGTTGTTTACATATTTTGGTTTTTTGTTTATATTTACTTAATGCGTTACATTTGAAGCTCAATATTTTCACCATATATTTTTGACTAAAGGCACAAGATTTTGGTTTACACCTACACATCTGGGATTGTACCAGTTCCTTGTATTTTGCCGTCAAAGTTATGACACCATCGTTTTTACTTTTAGCATGATTATTCAAAAACGCATGCATGAACAGTTTTGAAACTTTGTATGGTTATTATTAGCGTCAAGAAGAACCGAATACAGTTTTCAGCGAAGTTATGCCTTGTCTCATTTAGGCGCTGCGATGTTTTTTCGGGTTTTCATAAAACCGCGATAACTTGAAAACTATAAATATTTTCTTAAATCTAATTGGGGCACACAGAGGCACACATTAAGAGCTACTCGTGTATGTTTATTCTACAGGGGCACATGCAATGGTTTTAGAGACATACGATTCATCAAAACGTTACTCCAGCAGGAAATGCAATATCTCGAAAACCTGAAGGGGCACAGATTTTATTTTTGGGGGCACATTTTGGCACACATATAAGCTCTCTGGCTATGCACAATTTTTCTCTCTCCGATCATTCGTTTAGAATTTTCCTGCTAGAAAAACGTTACCCCAGCAAGAATCGTTTTTTCCGTTTTTTTCCAAAACGACAGGGGGCACACATTTTTTATGTGGGGGCACATTTACAACAGATAAGGCACCAATAATACGTTCTACTCATATAACTCTAGGAGACACTTTCTTGTTGGGGTAACGTACACATTATGGCCACAGTCACAGATTTCTTAATTAATGCAGTCTATCGCTGTGAGTTTTCGATTTCCTAACTAATTATCTCTTAAACTTATGTCATTCGAGGATTTGGTGCATCGGAGCAGTGAACAGTCGCGTTCATAAATATTGTCAATTTCAAGTTCATACTTGTGTGCTCTTTTCTCTGTATATTTCTTTAATTAGGTATATTGTGCACATATAAATAAATACCTACAATTGAGCTACCACTTTCTTTTGTTAGTCCAAAAATTACTTGATTTCCCAGATTAGAGAACCTCTATGGTAATAGGTAGGAAGTCGGAAGGAAGACGTATAAAACCCCTAATCGCTCAAGCACCGGCAACACACCGGTGTGCGCCGAATTAATCGCGAATTGAATGTTTATTTACCAATTACATAAGGTTTATTTTTTATTTGGGAATTTTCACATGTCAGGGCTGGAGCGGCGATCTACTAATGTTTAAACTAAGTTTTCATTTCAGTCGCAATCTGTCAAAAATGTATAGAAATGGAGGCTTCTCTGACTGGTTTCAACTGAGATGATAATGCGAACATTACTTAAAAATTAGTAGAATTGGCGAATAGTTCTCGAAACTTGTTTCACAGAGGTTTTACAGCTCGGCCAGTCGTAACACGGCGAAGTATGTAAACAATCGACTATTGTTTCCTATATAGTCCGTATTTACAGGCTTAAAGTAAAGGTTATAGAGTTCGAGTCGTTTCTTGATCTTTTTGTATTGCAATGCGCAGTTGGTACAGACTATACTTTGACATGTGTCTATGGTATTTGAGGAGAGAAGTCAAAGAGTAGAGTAGCGTTAGATTCGGGGTTGTCTTTGGGTTCAAGTTACCGTATTATAAAGGCTTCTCGTGAACAGTCCATTCCATCGCTGTAGTTTTATTATCAGATTTATACAAAGTATGAAGACATGAGATGACCTGAGTTTGTTGTCTGATATTCTTCATCAGATCTTTACAAAATTTAAATAGGACCACTTCGAATAAGTTGAAATTTGGAATAGTCATACCTATAACCTTCTGTAACGGAAACATGGACGCGTAACGAAAATACATTTTTTCTACCCACATTTTTGACAGTTTGTAGGAAAAAATAAGAAAATTAAAAACAAAGTTTGTCCAACTGTATCGGGTGACATATCAAAGGGCTCCTAACAACACACTATGAAGTCTATGATTTTAAAGCACAAAAATATTATTCGTTCGGAATCCTTTGCCCGCGTGTCCAACTCGCACTTGGCCGATTTTTTTACAATAACATTAGATATTTATTTCTAAGTCAAGAAAGGTTAAGGAGTGTGTAATACCTACATCTTAATTAGATTAGGTAAGTACTTATATAATTTCTTGATATATTATGAAACATCTTTTTGTATAATATGTCGCAGTCAATTAGATTAATCAGCTTAATTGGTGGCCTAGCCTTTTCATTTAAATGCGGCAATTTTTCAGCGACGAAGGTGTCATCTTTTGTTCAATAACGTTTAATGGCTTGCTGATGTCACTTACGGCACAGTTCAATGAAAATGCTAGGCTTTTAATGAAACGGCAAATTAAGCTTGTAGACTGCGACATATAGGTACAATAAATCCCATTCAAATTCAATATAGTTTCCAATGTATCCGTGTCTTATTTAGAAGAAATAGTTTACAATTTCATGCGCTATTTTACAATCTTATCTAATTTTAATCTTACGGCATTTTGCAATTTTCCAGTGACATAATGCCTATTATGTACCTACCTACATAACAATTATGTTAGTAGGTACTTATTCCTATTGTTTTTTTATTTCCATTTCGGGTTGCAATATTCGTAGGTCTCTAAGGTCAACTGGTAGAAAATGCTTAAGGTCTAAGTATTCGCCTTTGTACAGTATTTTACTGGTGAAAAAATAATACTTAAATAATTTGGAAGTGTTGTTCGTATGAAAGCAAACCGTTGCTTTTATAAAACATGTAGGCACACCGATCAAGAACTAGTAGTTCGGTATTAGCCTATAGGTACCTACATGATAAGTAGATTAGATATACCTATAGTTAGTAAAGTACTAAGTAAATAAAGTAGATAAGTACTAAACACTTCCTTTAGCAATAATTACCATGCATTACTAATGTTTCAGTAGGTAAAAGATATGGAAAAACCTATTTAAAATTGTTATTTATTAGGTACCTAACTGTTTTTTTATATTTCTATTTTATTAACGTTAATAACTTTACAAATAGGTACTTAAAAACAATAGCAAAGGTACCTAGGTCGGTAGTCCTGCATCATGAATAATGCATTTAATAAATCTAATGGTTACCTACACCCTTCTCAGTCGTATTCAAAAAGACGCAAACTACATGTTCAGGTACCTAGTGTTATTACTGAGGGGATTTTATTTTATTTAAATGGGAAGATAAAGACTTCTCCCACTAGCTACCTACGCTTCTTCGAACCGTAGACCCACGTAGGTACTTATTCGAAGGAGTTGCCGCGGCTCTAGAACGCAAAGGGCATAATATTGAAGGAACACGGGTGGGTTTTCATTTGATGATTTCCATTTTTAAAAATGGTATAGTACCCAATGCAGAGTGTAGGTCTCATCCATTGCACGCCACTTTAAAACCCAGTCCTAGGGTACCTGCAGTGTAGCAGCACCTGTCCGCCAAGACAGCCATGGCCGGCGGCGGGCTGCGAAGGCCGGAGCAAGCCACCCCTGCCAGCCTGTCGAATGTTCCTGCAACAAGCACTTCTATGATCTTCTAGTTTTATCTCTTCCTATGTTTTGAATAACTTAAGTAGGTATTTGTTTTGTATCATAATTTTTAAACATGCTTGATAAAGCGAAGAATATCGTTAGACTGAGCTTAAATTGTGATATGTGAGACAACTAACAAACATGTATAGCCATTTTGAAAGAATACATTTGATTATATTTTAGAGGTAGCGGAACAGAGAGTAAAGTCCCGCAAACCTCCATTGAAAAGGGAGAATCCTCCGACCAGACGGTTGTTTGTGTCTGGTGGGCAACTGCCCGAGAGTTGATATTCGGGCTTTGCATATGTTCTAATCGCACGGTAAACTTTGATATCGCGATTTAGGATTTTGTCAGTTAGTTCGCAGCTGTCGAGATAGATGGCGCTGCGAGTCTCATTTGTTGTGATGTTGATTCTGCTACGTTGATTTTTGTGGCGGCATGAATGCCGCTACATCCACTCCCCACCGGAGACCGGAGGTCGATAGTGGATGAGTCGTCCATACATCTTGAGATGCTTGCCAGGCCAGTGGAAGGTCGGTTCCAGTGAGTCGGAACCGGAAGTCGCAGAGTTCTCGGTGAGTCGGAACTGTCTGCGTCGCAGAGTTCACGGTGAGTCTGAACTGGCTGCGGCGCTCCGATGCTGCTGCTGGCGTCGACCAGGAGAGGTTCTTCAAGGCTCTTCATGTGACTGGCCGAAGGTGCAGTGTGCTTGCCAAGGTGGGTCGGAGCTGTGCGACGTGCTGATGTGACTGCTGGCGTCGACCAGGAGAGGTTTTTTTTTTCAAGGCTCTTCATGTGACTGGCCGAAAGTGCAGTGTGCTTGCCAAGGTCGCTGATGACGTTGATGATAGAGGCTGAGGATGCTGACCAGGAATGCGCGTCCGCTGCATGCTGGTGGCCAGAATACCCGTAGAAGCCGAGGGTACTGGCTGGCTGTATGACTCGCTGCTCGAGAGCTTGAGGTCACGATGAGGAAGTGATGATGATGATGATGACGTCATGATGAGGTAGCTGCACGAAGGCTGCGCTGACGTCCAATGTCGAGGGTCACCAGTTTAGAGGTAGCGGAACAGTGAGTAAAGTCCCGCAAACCTCCATTGAAAAGGGAGGATCCTCCGTCCAGACGGTTGGTTTGTGTCTGGTGGGCAACTGCCCTAGAGTTGATATTCGGGCTTTGCATATGTTCTAATCGCACGGTAAACTTTGATATCGCGATTTAGGATTTTGTCAGTTAGTTCGCAGCTGTCGAGATAGATGGCGCTGCGAGTCTCATTTGTTGTGATGTTGATTCTGCTACGTTGATTTTTGTGGCGGCATGAATGCCGCTACAATATTTTATTGACGAAAAGTAACAGAAATAGCCATTTAAAATAAGTAGGTAGGTATTTATAATAAACTAGCTTCTACCAGCTGCGGCTTCGCCCGCGTGAATAACGGAAATAGCAAGGTTTCCTGATTTGTATTGTAAATTTTTTACTCAGAAAACACCCACCCTACAGCTCCTACCCTACACCTACCCTACACCTACCTTACACCTACCTTACATCTACCCTACACTACCCTACCCTACACTACACCTCCTACTCTACACCTGCCCTACACCTACCCTACACCTACCTTACACCTACCCTACACCTACCCTACACCTTCCCTACACCTTCCCTACACCTACCCTACCTACATAATTGTACCAGCCCAAAAATACTATGACATGTTTCTGGTCTCCTGGTACTTGATGTTTTTGGTCTCCTGGTACTTGTGAATCTGAAGTACTAAGGCAGCAGCGGCTCTGAGTTTCCACTTCCTCCTCAGTCTCCATTAATCCATGCCACTTACCGGGATAAAAAGTAGCCTATTTTTTATTCCAGGATATGAACTACATGTGTGCCAAATTTCATCCAAATCCCTTCAGCTGTTTTTGCCTGATTGTTACACAAACATACAAACATACAAACTTTCACCTTTATAATATTAGTAGGATGATAAGTAGACCGCAGGACATATTCCTGTGGTCTACAGTACCTACCTAATACAATAAATATTAGGTCATTACATTATGAAATTGGCGTTTTGTAAAGGAGGAACATAAAGTCGTTTTTTTTCTTAATCCTACTAATATTATAAAGGTGAAAGTTTGTATGTTTGTATGTTTGTATGTTTGTACTAGCTTCTACCAGCTGCGGCTTCGCCCGCGTGAATATCGGAAATAGCAAGGTTTCCTGATTTGTATTGTAATTTTTTTACTCAGGAAACACCCAGCCTACACCTACCTTACACCTTCTCTACACCTCGTACCCTACACCTACCTTACACCTACCTTACTCCTACTTTACACCTACCCTACACCTACCCTACACCTATCCTACACCTTCCCTACACCTACCCTAGACCTACCCTACACCTACCTTACACCTACCTTACACCTACCTTACACCTACACTACACCTACTTTACACCTACCCGACACCTACCCTACACCTTCCCTACACCTACCCTAGACCTACCCTAGACCTACCCTACACCTACCTTACACCTACCTTACACCTACACTACACCTACACTACACCTACTTTACACCTACCCTACACCTACCCTACACCTTCCCTACACCTACCCTACACCTACCCTACCTACATAACCAAAAATACTATTACATGTTTCTGGTCTCCTGGTACATGATGTTTCTGGTCTCCTGGTACTTGTGAATCTGAAGTACTAAGGCAGCAGCGGCTCTGAGTTTCCACTTCCTCCTCAGTCTCCATTAATCCATGCTACTTACCGGGATAAAAAGTAGCCTATTTTTTATTCCAGGATATGAACTACATGTGTACCAAATTTCATCCAAATCCCTTCAGCCGTTTTTGCCTGATTGTTACACAAACATACAAACATACAAACATACAAACATACAAACATACAAACATACAAACTTTCACCTTTATAATATTAGTAGGATGTTACACAAACATACAAACATACAAACATACAAACTTTCACCTTTATAATATTAGTAGGATGTTTGTATGTTTGTGTAACAATCAGGCAAAAACGGCTGAAGGGATTTGGATGAAATTTGGCACACATGTAGTTCATATCCTGGAATAAAAAATAGGCTACTTTTTATCCCGGTAAGTGGCATGGATTAATGGAGACTGAGGAGGAAGTGGAAACTCAGAGCCGCTGCTGCCTTAGTACTTCAGATTCACAAGTACCAGGAGACCAAAAACATCAAGTACCAGGAGACCAGAAACATGTCATAGTATTTTTGGGCTGGTACAATTATGTAGGTAGGGTAGGTGTAGGGAAGGTGTAGGGTAGGTGTAGGGTAGGTGTAGGGTAGGTGTAGGGTAGGTGTAAGGTAGGTGTAGGGTAGGTGTAGGGCAGGTGTAGAGTAGGAGGTGTAGTGTAGGGTAGGGTAGGGTAGTGTAGGGTAGATGTAAGGTAGGTGTAAGGTAGGTGTAGGGTAGGTGTAGGGTAGGAGCTGTAGGGTGGGTGTTTTCTGAGTAAAAAATTTACAATACAAATCAGGAAACCTTGCTATTTCCGTTATTCACGCGGGCGAAGCCGCAGCTGGTAGAAGCTATTATAATATATTTATTTAATCAAAGTATGTACCATAGGTACCTCATAGGTAGGTCATTGATCCCTTTACTAAAAAAACCATTCGGACGGGAGTCAATAAAATCTTTGAAGGCGCTTTGGACTGCCCCATCGGAGTTGAATTTTTACCCTTGCAAGAAGTTATCCAAATTTCGAAAAAAATGGTAATCTGTTGGAGCAAGGTCCGGGAAGTACGGTGGATGTCTTCTTAGACATTCCAATTGAAGCTCCTCTAATTTGGTAGCCGTCTGTTGTGCAGTGTGTGGTCTAGCGTTGTCCTGAAGCAGCAGTGGCCTACAGCGATTGACCAGCCTCGGCTGTTTAGCAGCTAGCTTTTCCATCATGGTTTGCAGTTGCTGACAATAGACATCCGCCGTAATCGTCTGGCCAGATTTAAGAAAGCTGTAGTGAAAGACACCGGCACTAGTCCACCAAACGCTCACAAGTAATTTTTTTTCAGTCAATTTTCGCAGGGTTCAGCCATTGCGATGAGCGTTTCCGATTATTGTACAGGATCCACTTGTCATCACAGGAACTGATTCGATTTAAAATCCCTTCATTATTGTGCCGGTTGAGTAATGTAACGCAGCAGTCGAGGCGCGTTTGTCGGTTTGCTGCACTTAATACATGAGGTACCCACATTTTAAGTTTTTTCACCTTCCCAATTTGCTTCAAGTGGATTAAAACAGTTTTATCTCTAACACCGCAGCCTGCAGCTAACTCGGACGTGGTTTGCGATGGATCCGTTTCCACAATAGCCTTCAATTCTTCATTATCAACTTTGGTCTCCGGCCGTCCACGGGGCTTGTTCTGCAGGTCGAAATTTCCAGAACGAAAACATTGGAACCAATAACGCAGTGTTTTCTTTTGCGACACCGTCGCCATACACAATATTACTCCTTCGAGCCGTTTCTGCAGCACTGGTGCCACGATGGAACTCGTACTCGTAAATAACGCAATATTTCAAGTTTTCCATTTTGTAAACTGACTGGCGCAAAGAAAAAACCAAAAGAGGAAAAAACAAATGAATTACGGTTTTCCAAACACAAAAGCATGAGTAAAAAGCTGTATTTTAAAATTGGAATTCCAAACCCAAGAGGGGATTTGAGATCAAAGTGGCCAGTACGACAAAACGCCAATTTCGTATGTAAGGACCTAATAATATGACGGTTCATTCCCAAATTACAGGTAGCTACATTTATTGTTATGTAAGATAAGAAAATTGCAGAAAGCCAACATCACGCGGTGTTCCCCAGCGGTCACTCAAATATAAGTACCTACCAAATAACTAACCGCACCCAGCAGCATTGCTTAACTCCAGAGATCGGATAAGAACCGGGTGTAATCAATGTGGTAAGTATTAAGTATGAATGTGGGCGAAAAAATGGCAGGCGAAATTTATAGGCAGACAGGCTAGGCAGGTTGACTATTACAGTCTAAGCTAGCAATACGGTCTACCTATTCTAGAAGGCAATTTTCATTGCCCGCCAGAAATATTTCGAAAACTTTTCACTTGTGCTTTGATAGAAATCTTTAAAAAAAACTCCCACAAGATTTTTAACAATGCAGATTCCGGGTTCATAGCGTTTTTTATTAACGCTCCTCTGACATAATGGCGTATTGTGACGGGATCGTGGGCGATGCGCCTGACATCAGATTTTGTCCGCAACCAGTGGTAACCGCCGCAATAATAAAGGTATCTTGACATCTTAGAGTTCTCGTTTGTGAAATAGAAATGTCAGAACTTGTTGGTCGTAAGCGTTGTTCGTATTGTGAAAGGCTACTAATAGATTATGGATACTAGGTACCTACCTACGCTTAGTTATATTGTGTTTACCTACGTTTTTCATTTCATAGTACATAAACTTTAATCTGTAGGTAGGTACTAGGTATTCATGCTTATGTCACCGGAAAATTGCAAACGCCGTAATATTGTAAAATAGGTCAGTATCGTGTGAAATTGTAAACTCATTTTTCTCATCTTTTTTATTATTACTGATAGGTAGCTGGCACGACTGTTGGTTAAATTTGGGTGGCCCAAAACGTTGCCACGGTTAAAATTTAGTATCGTTTGGCAGGAGGAGGAGAGGGAGGGGGGTGCGCCCTGTCCTTTGGTATGTACCACTCCCATGAAAATGTAACGCAACGTTTATGAGAATAACTCAGACCAACAAAAAAAGGTAGACAGCGCACCGCGAACATCAAAAGTGAAGCCACAAAACCGTGCTCCTTTAAGTAAATACACAAGCTCACCCTCACACCTACACTAAAACCATGCTCATCGCTCTTAGTACTTCACGAGCCGTCGTCTAGAAAACATTAATAGAAAAATATAATTATGCCTTCCTGTGTTTTACAAATTTGTAAAAACAATAGCAAATCACATAAAAAGTCTCACGGAATCACTTTTCACTTGTAAGTACTTGAAATAACATCGTTTTTATTATAAATTAACTATGAATTTTAGGTTAGTTGGAACAAAAACGTCAACAAACGAAACCAGTTCAAAACATTAAGTGTGAGGGTTGCCATAATACGATTTAATATTTCCCCATTCGATTAAACAAATATATATGATTTCTTTCTTAGAGTTATATTCCTATTTTTTAATATATAAAATATTTTAGATTTGAAGTTTTTCAACACATTTGCGAGAAAACATAGATAAGTCAGAAAGTCGCAACAATCTTTGACGTTTGTAGTATGAAAATAGCGCGAATTTGCAAATGGAACTCTTTCGTCTCATTTTCTCTTTAGTATTAAATTGAGACAAACGTATTGTGCAAGCGCTTCCAAGTAGGTTCAATCATTCAGCTTATATTTTATTCTCGTACTGATTTAAACTCCTATAAGAAAATTTAAAAAAAAAACTGTAAAGGATACGTACGGCGCTATTCAACGGAGTATGCGGTAAAATATGTACTTAGGTGAGAGTACCTATTTTACCGCACGTTCCATTGTGTGGTGCGTTATATTTAACTTTCGAATAATATTTATACAGTCTTCCTACATGCATTTTTATGAGCAAATGTGTTGAAAAAGACTTTATTTGTTCATGATAAATAATATTTTTATTTTGTAAGCATGTTAAACATAACATTTACACGTCATTGTTTCTTTTGTTATGTTTTATCTTGATATTACCTACTTTTTCTTTAGTCAGTGATTTTGTTATGGTGGTCTTTTTTAATTTATTAAAATTGATTAAAAATGTAATTACCTATTTTATTTTAAAACAATTTACATAATGACACGCTTGTTACGCTTCGACAACCTTTTAAAACTTAACTTACATAATTGAATGTAGGTATGTGTGATGTAAAAATTTGTTTTTTAGGTATAGATCTTTCTAAAAAACTAAGTTACAATATCATACTCAACAATAATTATCTTACTTGTGCTGACTTGCACAATATTAGCTTACCCATAAAATATTATTTCCCCAGTTATAGGGAAAAAAAATAAAAAATGGCAACCCTTCGAGACACACATAGATAAAAAGATGGCTTCATCTTTGATGTTCGCAGTGCGCCGTCTACCTTTTTTTGTTGGTCTGAGGAGAATAACAGGTTTTTGTAACCTAACCTCAAACCACTTAAAAGCGGCCTAAAAGGCGCAGAAATGGAATGATCGAAAACGTTCGACAGTGACACATGACGTAGGTAAATAGCATCCTTTTTTTACGTTCCGTTTTATCGATTTTGCACGATATTATACCTACACCATAGACAATTATAATTATTATGACAGATTTGGTTGTTGTCAATCGCCCATTTGGGTTGGGTTTAGAATCGAGTCCTCTGAATTTGAGAAATCTATCACTGTGGGGGGGTCAAGGGGGCTTATCCAAAGCGCCTCCATGCAATTTCAGCTGCAGGAGCCGCGTCCAAATATTTTTTAAATACTTGTAAATCACTAAATACACGTGAATCGGAACTATAATTACACTAAATTCTTACGTTTCTGAAGTTCTATCTGTCAAAATGCTGCTCTGCTATCCTGCCATTTTTTTGACACTGACAGTGACATATATTCGACATCGCGCCAATAAGTGTCATTCCAATGTGCTCCATATCATTATTGTTATCTGACTCCTGTTTTTCGACTACTTTTGCTACCCCTCTGGACACCGATTGCTTGCTTTTTACGACAATTTCGTCCATCGTTGCTAAAAAAGCTAAAGTCAACACTCGCCAATCGAAAAATACAATAAACGGTTTGAAACCATATTTTGAAACAAACATCGTAAACGCATCTTAGCTGTCACTGTCAGTTGGTCTGGCAGTGACAGATTCGTTTGAAACCTTTTTTTTGTGAAGAGGTCGGACTGCTGTAAGCATATGAAGAAGGTATGGCTGTATGTACCATCAGTTTTACTGTTGTCAACTAATTTATTTATTAGGTACTTCTTTATCTGAAAACTTATAATAAGAAAACCTGCGATCGTAATATATCTACTACTATGTACCTACCTACGTCTCGGTAAATAACACCTCACTTGAGACGTGAGCCCGTATTTTGTTTAGTTTGCTTGAAACACAGCCAATGTAAACACTTTTCACAATGCCGCAATGTGTAATCAAAAGTTGCAAAAATAATGCTCGAAAAAGTAATGTAACGGCCGGAGTGTCTTATTTTCGGTAAGTATATCTATTTAGAATAAGTTATACTAACAAATAATATCAAATTTCATCAAAATTACCGATTTAAAACCACAGTCGCAAATGTTTGGCCAACTATGCCCAATAGACGCGCAAACTTTTGTGTAACAGAACAGTTAGATGCATGGAGTTGATTTGGTTTGTAATAATTATTGTTAATAATTTCTTACCGGAACATCTTTTGAATTGGTTATGCTACTTTTGTGTCTGTTTTTTTGAACTGTCATTATTAATAGTACATAGGTACCTAGTTTATGCAACGATCATATAAAAGGGGTTATTAAAACACGAGTGTGATAATAGCATCACACGAGTGTTTTAATTCCTAATATTATATGCCGTTGCATACAGTATTTTATCTTCACTCATAGTTGAAATGAAAAGTGAAAAAATAGTTTATTCCAATAAGGCGGATATTCTCATTGCGTCATTCGAATGACTGCGCAGCGCGCGCATCCATAGCCAATGATAAAAGCTGGCTTATTGACTTAAGGTGAGCGCTTCCAGGTAGCCCGCGAAATTCAAATTGATTGACAAATTATGTTATGATATCATGAAATACTACACTTGACATCAATTGTAACTGAAAGAGTTGTATTGATTATTTTAATAATTGTAATTATTATTCTATTACTTACTTACATACTGCAAATTGCAAAAAACGTAAGAAAATTTGAAGCCTTGAAGCGTTCACCTTAAGTCAATGAGCCCGCGCCAATAAATTAAAAGTAAAAGTGTGCTATAAAAATAAAAAAAGTTATTTTATGATGCAGTTGTTAAAAATTGAAGGATAATGTTGAACTGGTTTTTTTTTTTAATTTTGCCTATCCACGAAAAAAAGTACGTGTTTATGCATTCGTTTTTGAAGTCATATTTGGAACATTACGTTGTTAGTGTAGATATATACTTTTTTTTAGGAATGACCACTGGCAGTTTAACACGGCAGGGGTTATTAACTGCTTAAGCGGACTTTAATGGCTTTCCTTTGTTTTCTTTTAGCTTTCCTAGCAATCCGTTTACTTGTGCAGAATGGACCTCGATTGTCGCCAGAGAAAGACGAGATGACTTCTATAAGCCAGCTAAGAACTCGGTTATATGTTCGGATCACTTTGATAAGTCGGATATATCCGGAAATACTAACCGACGTCGATTAGTTAAAACAGCAGTTCCTAAATTACAGGTACAATAATACACAAGCGAAACGTAATTTTTCATTTGCTTTTTTTCTGCTTAAAACTTGTGACACAAAAAATAAATCATTGTGTTGCTGGATTTAATATTTATTTATTAATAGAGAGTCTTTTCAAAAACACAGATTCAACCCCTGCCGATGGACCCACAATTGGTAGCACCTAAACTCCTAGTATCTGATATTGAAGAGCAGGTTAGTCTTTTTTATTTAGCAGTAGGTATGTTCAATTCATTGTATGACGTGATTAATTTAAAGAAATTACTAATAGCACTATGTGTGTGATGTTAAATATTTTCAAAATCTCATAATTTTAATTTACGCAAAATCATTTCAGTACAGTTTCAGGACTCACTATTTCTTGTTCCCCTACAATTTTTCTGAGTGATAATTTTAGTTGAGATTTGTAGAGAATTTCAGTAGGTAACGTATATTCGAACCTTTGTAAATAATTATTTGAGGACATACATTACAAATATATTCCTTTTTGCAGGCTCCATCTAATGCCACCTATAACCAAGACCAAGCAGAGCATATTTCTGATATCTCTCCTGATGCATCATTATCAGATTTAATTCCAGTACGTGAAACACCTAGAAAGATGTTTCTGAAAAATCAGTTACTCACTGCTCGTAAAATCATAGATAATAAATCAAAAAAAATTCAAACATTGCAAAAAGTGAACAAGAGGCTGTTAAAAAAAATCAGTTCATTAAAAGATGTAATAAATTTGTTGAAAAAAAAAACAGAATATAGAAAAGACAGTCTTAACAAACTTATAAAAAAATGTTGAAATTGCAGAAGTGTTTAATGGGATATACGTAAAGACAGCGTAAAAAACCATTTTCAAAATATCCACCTGGTGCCAGAAAATTTGCCTTAACACTCCATTTTATTTCCCTGCTACTTATAAGTACGTACGTAAAAGGTTCAACACACATGCTTACCACACCCCTATACATTGTACGAATGGTATCGGAGTGTTTGCGGAACCTGGATTTTGTGCTGAAACTTTAAGCAGGTTAGAAGCAAAGGCAAAAGACAGTAACAAAAAGAATTATGCGCCCTTGTTGCCGATGAGATGGCAATAAGAAAACAAAAAATATGGAAGGGTAACCGTTATCAGGGTCTGGTAGACGTGGGTTTGGGAAGCGATAACAACCAAATGGTTACTCAGGCATACGTCTTTATGTTGGTTGCAATAAACTATAGTTGGAAATTATCACTGGCTTACTTTTTTATTGACACTATAAAGGCAAACATGAAAGCCAATTTGATAAAGATAGCACTAGAAAAATGTGAAAAAATAGGGGTTCAAATCCGTTCTGTAACATTTGATGGTTGTGAGAGTAACATTGCAACTATGAAAAAGTTAGGGTGCGAGATAGATAATGCAGAAAATATTAAAATAATCTTTAGACCTCCTTGTGCAAATCATGATATTGTTGTGTTTCTAGATGCTTGTCATGAATCAAAATAAATATTACACAACTAATCAAAAACAGATCATTATCATTACTAAACTACATAATTTGCAAGGGGGAAACAGTTTAAATTTAGCAAATAAATTATCTGATAGACACATAATATTTTAAAAATTAAATTATGAACGTCAGTCATACTGGCCACACAGTTACTAACCAGGGGGCCTACCACAACCTCTTAAAACAATATTACTTTAATATTACTTTGCGTTCCGCTCTGTTGGATTTTCAACGCTCGGATCAGCGCCGAGAGTTGAAAATGCAACAACAGAAATTACAAGGTAATATTAAAATAATATTGTTTTAAGAGGTTGTGGTAGGCCTCCTGGAGTGTTTCAAAAACAGAATTTGAAACACTCCTATTTAACACAACAAAACTATGAAAATTGCTAAATTCCTAGATTCTGATAGTACTGCGGAATTCATAACTATTTTTAATAATCTATTTGATATCTTATACACCCGAAAGAAAGACTTTAAAAAAAAAAAAAAAAACGTTTTTAGGAAACTAAGAATTTCTCCTGTATCGTGGGTGCGTTTACAGACATATAAACTCACATACACAAACACAAACAGCACAAACAGATAACAGAGAGCTATGGTTTCAAAAAGCCCGTTAGTAAAATAAATTCTGTGCAAATACTGTACAGGATTGCTGGGACTACTAAAGGGCATTAGTAGCTTAACATACATATATTACACTTTAGTTGAAACTGACATCCTTTAATTTTTATTGGCCTACAAATTCAGACAGGACCATTTTGAACTGTTTTTTGGCACTATTAAAAGTCAAGGTATAGTAATAACACGAACAGTCGACAGTTCAAGCAAGATTTTAAAAACTTTCGTCTCATTTGGAACTGAGTTCAAAATTTACTGGCAATTGTCTTCCACTTCACAATATACCAATCTGTAGCTCAATCTTTCGATAAGTTCAATAACACCTTGATAGGATATCGTCTTGATGTAAGTGAAGAGGGAAACTTAAGTGAAACAGAGATTTTAAAATAACAGATACGTACAGCAAAGTTTTCAAAAATATCAAACAAATTGCAATACACTTTCTTCTGCGTTGGATGAAAGTCCATCTTCTAGTGTTAAGCCACAAATAGTAAGATATATTTCGGGATTTTGTCAGTAAACTGTTAAAAAAATCTAAAGTGTGACCAGTGTATAAAGAACTTGTGTGCAAAAGACAAACAATTCTTTCACAAATAAATAGACTTAAAAGACATGGGAGGGTTATTTTATGGTTCTACCGATGTATTCAATATTTGCATGAAAACTGAAAGCGTGATCCGAAATTGAATTCGTGTAAATGGAGGATAGTCTTTCCAAAATAGTATGATAGCAATTTCATATGTACAACAGTTTTAAATTTATATATTAACAAGAATGTCCTGAAGGAGACGAACTCAATTACGAAATTACTTAACTGAAATCAGTACTTAAAAATTAGTATAGGTACACCATTGGTTTAAAATGTAACTTCGGGTCGCGTAGCAAAAAGAATTTCGTACAATGACCACAGATCAGGGGCTCGATTCTGCTATTGCAATCGTGTCTCAATGACCGGTCAGTGATCGAATATTTGACAACTTTGACAGTTTTTGTATGGGAAATGTGTCAAAAGTTCGACGTTATACGTCAAAAATCGATCATTGACCGGTCATTGAGACACGATTGCAATAGCAGAATCGACCCCTACATGCAATGACAGCCGTCCGTGCGAGCGTGACGCATTATATTTACGTGGGAATGAAGGAGACAGGTAATAAGAGGTCATTGTACGAATTTCTTCCTGCTCCGCGACCGGACTTTACCAATGGTATACAATCAACATTTCGCGTCTCGTCTCACGTCAACACGTCACGCCAACTTGCGTCATTGGACGTCGTTTTTTTTATTTTATTGCACTTGCAAAACGATGTGACTATCATTCGTTAACATATATCCCAAAACAAAATCAAATTACAACAAAACTGTTAAAATATTCTTCAAAACCTAGACTGAAAAAACTGAGAATCTTTTGTCTGTTCTCAAATAAACTCCCCCGTCCCTTTTCTCCCATTCCATGACTGATCCCGTTTCCATACTCACTCTCGTACACTCTTTCTTTCACATACACGCCTTAGGTACACACACTACAAATGACATTTCTGCTATTTTGTTTTTATGATATTACTCTTTATTATTAAAACAAAAATGTCATTGTTAGTTTTTTTTGTTTTATTCCCTGTATTTTTGTTTAATTTTCTTACTCTCTTATGGTTGTTTCAAAATGTTAAACTATTTTTATCATGCTGCTTGGCTGGTGACCAAGGTTTTTTTCCTAAAACCCTTAATTCAGGCACCCGTCCCTGGTGCCTGAAATGATAAAATATAGTTAGATACATTAATCTCACTCAAACTAAAGGCACTAGGAAAAGCATGGGTGGGTTTTAGTCAGTAAAAGTCTGACACTCCCTGCCGCTTCACTCAGAGCGGGAGGGGTCATTTGATGATTTCCCATCCTCAAAAAAAAAAAAAGTATGTTAATTTTATGGCAAGTAATATGAAGAGAAACTAAAGAAATAAAGATGTTGAATTTAGTGATATTTTTATTTGTGACACCTTGGCCAGCCACCGATTAAATACATATGAAAAACAACAAACGTTTTTGTGTACGACGCATAAAAACACTGATAAAGTAAATAAACAGATTATACCCAAAAACATATCGCTAATGAAATAATAATTATGTATCTTACTAACAAATTTCACGTTAAATATTATAAATTATTTTAGTGTTCAACGCGACTCCATATCTGCTGTAGTAAAATTCGAAGAAGCAAATAGAAACGGAACAAGACGATGTAGGTTGCAGGGCAAAATTGGGAAAAAAGTACTTTATTTGTTTCAATTAAGGTTGATTTCACACTGTATGTTAATTATTGTCTTTCCGTTTCTAAGTGACAGATTGCTTTGCTCGTTTTTTGTGATGAATGATCGAAGTATAGGATAGTATTTTGAAGATTTCTGACTTTATTACTAGGTAGCAAGGTTATAATTCGGTTGTATTTATACTCAACTGTTTAAAAAAAAATCTCATTTCACTACTCGCTAGTAAACAAATGCAATCTAAATGTGGGTATCATGCGGCCAGCTTTGATTATGTACGTGACCCGTTAACTAGTTTTAATGTTGTAATTGATTGAAGACAATAACAATTGATCTAAGGAAACTAGTACTAATTTGCCTGTGGGAAAACTTTATTTTTGTGAAACACTTTCCGAACGGTTGTTATGAGTGTCATAATTGAAACTGACACTGACACTGACTGGGATTTTGGTTTTCGCATTCCTTTCAATTCATCAATAACATAGAAGAGCGCTAATTTCGTTCGCTGATTTCAGTTCAGTACCGTTTTATTGATTATTTTTATTTCATCACTCTAAGCAACGCTATTTCAAGGTTATATAATTCATGAGATAAGGCAGTCATTCACAGTCAGTTTCATTTGCAAACTCGATAGGAAGAAACGTGTATTGAGCACGCTTTTAATAAAATACAACCCCACGGAGCAAATCTATGAAAATGAGAACTGAGTCATGAAATAAGTGATTTCCCGCGCGTGAAAAGATGTACCTATAGCGAGTGAATTTAGAAGAGAGTACAGAACGCACCTAACGGGAAGAGAGTGTTTCTAGTGTCGATAAGACGTGCGTAAAGTTCGAACTTTCTGCATTCTTGAGAGTTTGATTAAGATGGATAAAATTAAGTTATTGTGGTCAAAAACTAACCGATGGCACAGAGGTTTGTACAATATTTTATGTCTTTTTTTACGTAGACTATAAACTTTATTCAAGCGCTTAAAAACTTTATTACTTGCATGATTACTTACTTGCCTATAGATTGTTTTAAGGTAGCATTTTATTACTAAAACAATTACTTCAGTAGGTAAGTATTGCTTACAATTAAAAATTATGTAGAAATATACCTTATCAATGAATATTTTAGTAGTTAAAATTCAAATATGTACAAGCAGTTTTTATTTGGAACAAAAATAGGGAAATGAAAATACAGAAAAACAGAAATACAGATATTAATAAAATTATTCATAAAAATTAATGCTAATGAAATTATCTAATGTAGTCTACCTAAGTACCTACCTCTTACCATAACTGCTTGATAACACTGTTTTTATAATGCTCCCTATTAGCAGTAAAAATCATATCTCATCTCTAATGAGTCCGTATATATCCCACAATTACCTCTATGTAATTCAATATTATAATATAATCTATTTATAAAATGGCAAATGTTCCAATCATGTTCTCTATGTTGAGGTAGCAAGTAGGTACTTATTTTCTATATATATTTAAAATCATAACACATCCTTCTTTACCTTTATTTTAAACTTCAGACATTACTTATAATTAACATATTTAAGTATTTTTAACAAACACAACAATATTTATTCAGAAAATGGCATTAAAACTAATAAATGTTTGTGTTAATGGTTGGCATTGAGTCATCAATACACAATACATTTTAATGTAATAGGTATATTATTATTTATTACTATTTGTTATAAAATCACAATTTAATAATACATTATTCTAAAATACCGTAGGTAAATATGGTACCTACTTAGCCGTAAAATTAACACTCTCATCGCCATACGGTCCGCCAGCGGGACGTATGTTTTCGAGTAAGGCACGCTACCTTTAAGTTACACTAACCGAGATCAGCAGGCCGTACGGGCCGCCGGCGTACCGTATCTTTCGCGCCAATATGTAACCAAATTTCCGTTATTATTTACGAAAAATATCGAGTCTGTCACGCCACTCATAATAATCAATCATTAGGCCGCCGGGCGCCCGCATTCGCTTCAATTTTCTGAAACAGCAGGCCATGCGCTATAAAATTAATATGAAATTGCGAGGTCGTAGGGGACCGCACGGCCTGCTAGTAAAAATACACAATGAGCCCGCCGGCAGACCGTATGGCCTGCTAAACCCGCTATAGATTTTTCGCCGCGGCCTGCACTGGTAGGCAAATCTGCGACCCGCCGGCAGACCGCACGGCTTGCTGCACTGAAAAATTTTATACATGGGTGGCGGTGAGAGTGTTAACAGCAGGGAAAATTATATATATTTACTTTGAAAACTCTCTGGCCAAACCACATAAAAATTTTCAGGAAGACCCATGACTAATCCACCTTTCGCATAAACATAATTATATTTAATAAACAAACAGGTAAGTCACACAGCAAAAACAAAGACACAATCTATTTTTTTAAAAGGCATTTTTTTAGAAAAACTTCACAGTGGCAGTGTGATAAAAACTTCAGCCTTATTTGTAAAAGCTTTATAGCCATTACTTAGCTAAAAAAAACTGTTATGCAGATTTCTTAATTCAAAATTTTCTATGGATATTTGAATTTAAAATCTCTGAGTAATATTTAAAAAGCTTTTTATGAATGAGGGTCATTGAGGGTGTTATAATCTTAATAGCCGTATTATTATTTAATGAGTTTTTAAAAAAGTCTGGATGTTTTAAATCATCCCACCTCCAGGACTGAATGGATTGAAATGGTGAGGACAAAGGACATTGTTTATCCTGGATATATGTTCTCTTGGGATAATGTGTAACTTTGAGATGCGCACTATCCTATTTTCCTCATTCTATGTCATGGTAGTCGCAAGAAGTTTTATCTCACATTTCTGCTTACTCACGGTGACAACTATGAATAATACAGGGTAGGTATAGTAATAGTTGAGTCACTCAATTGTAGAACATAATTTTGTCAAGTGTTTTTGAAGCAGCAGAATTTTTGGTTTGGTTTAAATGTTAATTTAACCAGGATTTTTACAAAACCTAACTTCAAAAAACATTGTAGAAATCTGCTCGTAATTTAAAAAAAATATATATATCGGTATAAATCAGTATGGTGGTACCATGAAGGCCAGGGGATACTGTGTTGTCCGGTTATTGGCTTGTAGAAGTCAGATGGTTACTCACTCATCGTTGGAATGCTGGTACTCTGCTGCATTCGGTTGGACTGGAAGCAGACCCCAATATAGTTTGGAAAACACTAGGCAGATTAGATGTGATTATTATTCTGTACAAATATCTGTGTTTGACAAAAAGATAAGATAATAACAGCTGAAGTTACAGATTACATAATGATAACACAATTATGAATATCACTGCTTTAGTTTTATCTTTTACAAGACATTGCTAGTGATTTCTCTGCCATCCTAGCAACTTTTTCATGTGCCTGAAAATAAATATCCTCATATGCCTGAAAATAAATATTAAAAATAATAATGGATGTCAAGTTTCATCCCAATCTTTTCGATGGTTTATGAGTAATTTACTAACATACAATTTCACAAACCTTTTTATATGGATTTAGTACCAATCTGAACTCTGCCTGTCATATTTTATATCACATTTAGTGTAGGTAAATTAATTTTTTGTTATTAAACAAATTAGGCTGAGTGCCAGCACTTTTTGAATGTTGATAATTCTACAGTTCTAAGACAGTCCCACAAAACGCCCTCCCGTCACCACTTCCTAGTGTTTTAGCTGGGAAGAAGTGGCGCAACAAACTCCCCAGCAACACATCATTGTGTCTGTTAACCCTTTAACGCACACCCAAACTTTTTTTGGAGGTCCTAATATTTTGTGATACGTATGTATTCTGTACCGTAAATCATAATGACATGTTTTTGAAAAAAAACCTGAAAACCGTTAATTTTCGAGAAAATCACAAAAAACATGTGGCCAGTAAACTGGCCATTGAACGTTCTGCGTCACTAGCCATCACTTCAAGACCACTGGCCAGTAAACTGGACACTAACGAAATCTATATTATTTTTGTGAAGGGATACAAAAAAAGACTTCAATTACGAATTTCCTAATCAGCCTTTAATAATAGAACATAATTGCTACAAAGAAGAATCAGTCGTCATTAGTAATAGAATTAATTTAAAATTTTTCTTTTAAAACTTTTTATCACCACTTTTAATCTTATCACAATCAAACATATAGGTATTATCAATTGATCAAATACATTTTTTTAATTTGCCCTTCATTATGGAATAATACAAAGCATTCTAGACATAGGGCTACATTACATTGGACGCATTCATAGACACTTCTCTTTGGCTTAACGCGGTACTGCAGTATCTAACATCTACGCAAATTTTTCTTAGAACATTTTATAAGCTTGTGATCGCTCTCTTCATTTTCTCGAAAGGGAAGCAAAGGTTTGGAGATACGAAACCTTTGCTTTCCTTTCGAGGAACACTTCACTTAGAGGAGCTCATCAGCTAGTTTACTCCAAAACATCAAGTGAGTCATGGGTTTTGTACCACCGGGATGAACCTTCGACCAGGTATCTTATAAATAATGTAGGAATTGACGATCGCCGCTTCTATCATGTATGCATCTTCGGGAGAAATTAACTTGTGATACCTCATCGGGTGACAGCGGTGGCTGTGGAGGTGGCGATGGTGGGATAGGTGGTAGTAGCAGAAACAAAAAATCCTGTGGTGGTTGTGATGAAGCTGATGTTCCAGGACCTGATCCATTATTTCGATTACGTGTGCTCAAGATGCTGGTATTCAAAGTAAAACTGTCGTCGAAACAGTCATCAGCATCAGAATCACCACCGACGTCAGATTTTGTGGCCTGGTCATCTGTTATACCCACGAACTCATTCCACTGGTCCTCATCTAGTGGCTCTAACTCCTGATAAATGTACTTGTGTCTAAAACAATAAGGAAATTATAATGCAAAGCTAATTTCGTAACTACCTGCACACATGCAAAAAATGGCGAAAAAATAAACCGAAACATTCATAGTAATATGGTTATAACTACCGAACAAGATTGTTTATGGTAAATTTATTATTATATCATAACAAATGCTTATATACTTGTTGTAAAACGACATGCTTCATAGGTATTACTCGAAAAGAAACACTCAAAACAATAGCTCAAAGTTAGGTCGGCAATTTTTTTTTTTTTTTTCAACAGACCGATTTGTGTTCAATCACCAAAAATTAATGTTTTTCTTATTATCCTAAATTAGGTTTGCATATAACATCAAGGTATATACTATAAAATAATAGTTTCACTTACTTTTTCCAAGAATATAAGATTTTTTATAACCAAAACACTTGCAAACACGTAACGTATACACGCGACGACCGCAAATGTTCATGCGCGGGTGTACGGTGGCCAGTACACAGGCCATCTTGAAAAAAGGCGCGAATCTATGACTGTATCCCACAAAGTCAAACGCTGGCCAGTTGACGGGCCAGTGTGCTCTAACACGGGTCGTAAATGTTCATAAGATTCAATATTCAAATAAAAATCTATGAGATAACGACCTTGAAGTGACTGTCCAGTTTACTGGCCACTTTGTATGAGCCGTCCTATAAAGGGTTAAGTTTTAAAAACTTGAATTTATAAATAATAATAATATCTTGGGACAACTCACACACGGCCATCTGATCCCAAGCTAAGCAGAGCTTGTGTTATGGTAACCAGACAACTGATATACATACTTATATAATTTATAAATACATACATATTATAGATAAATTACACCCAGACACAGAACAAACAATAATGCTTATCACACAAAGTTTGTCCTGGGTGGGAATCGAACCCACGACCTCCGGCTTTGCAGTCAGGGTCACTAACCACTAGACCAACAGGCCAGTCATTAAGTTCTTACTATGTTATTGATTGATATACTGATTCAAGGATATTTTTTTCAAAAAGAACATCTAGCCTAAGTAGTTGCTCTTTTCAGCTGTAAAAGAGCAAATAACTAACTAGCAAAAAACGTTATCTGCTCATTCAAAGTTCATAAGATGTCACAGCTCATTAGTAACGCCTTTTAAATAACTGCATGACATATCTCATAGTCTAGGTCTCTATGACGTACTGAATAGTTAATAGGCTGCAAGGCCATCTAGATAAAAGAGGCAGATACACACAATTATGTTCATAGTGCATTAACTCACGCGTTTGTGCCATAGGGAAGGTAGAAACTATTGAACGCCATCTGCTATAATCCCTTTACTTCATTTATGTTGATAAATCTGCATATCATCCTGAAACGAATGACTGTGGCTTTGATAGCAAGTCTTTTCGAAGTAAAACTGTTTTCTATTTTAGTGAATAACCATATAAATCACCATTTTGTATCATTCTCCTTACACGAACCTTACAGAACCACAACTATTCGTGTGGGGATGGAATTGAATGGTGGTGGATAGCTGTGCTGGTTGTAGCACGCCGGTTGATAGTAGGTAGGTACTACGTACTGTAGCGTTATGATGACAAAAGAAATGAAACACTCATTACGCTTCAAATACGTATAATTTTGGTTAAAGAAAAAAATACTAAATTTGATGATAAAAAAAAAATAGGAAAATTAGTTTATAAAAGTACAAAAAAATAGGTATTGTGTGTTGTCGTGACCGTTAATCTTATAAAACAAAGATCTATCTTACTATACGAAAATAATTACATTTTTAATTTGAGAACGTTAATAAATTTACTAGACCGAATATCGCGGATTTAAAAAATACGGTTGCAACTCGTTTTATTTTAAACCCGGTAAGGCCGGTTTCCTAAAGGATTAGAATCTCGTAATGATTTGTTCGCTCACAAGGAAAAAAAGAAACGTTATTACATTAGTTTTAAAAGCGTACGATAAATTTAATGTCTTTTCACTCCCGAAGTGGAGACAACCGACGTCAACCCAAAAATGGGTATCGAAAAAAGAAAAAAATATACTCGGGTGAATATTTTTAGGTAAACCTCCCCGTCGTCCTCCTGACGACGGCAATGGGGCGCCTCTCCCGCAGTATCCTCTGGGGATATAGCCTTCCCTGCTACTGGCTTCTGGGGTGGCAGCCTGGGAACCTCGCCCGCTTAATCAGCAATTTACAATCACCAGACCATAAAACCGGTGATCCGGCTTCAAGAGTTGTTCATAAGTTGTGCATGGACATATGTACCATGGCTTTAAGCTCAATTGGCTAAATCTCACACCATAATTTTTATTTATTATTCCTCCGAATAAAACATGATTTCAGGGTCGCTGACAAAACACAAGTCAAGAACAAACGTCCACTTTTTTCCATGTCAAAAAAATCGAATGACATTCAAAAAAATCTACTGTACGTGATTTGAAAAAATAATCAAGGAGTTTCGCGTTTCAAACAAAAAAATAACAAGACATTTAAAACCTCCACCTATTTCTTGGAGTGATTTGAGGAATTATGTAGTGACCACACTGCAGTACCTACTATCTGAAGAACATCACCAATAAGAGCGATTCTGTGTATTTCCTTCAAGTTAGAGCATCGGGATCCCAGAGTTTCCACTTACATTCGTCGTATAAGAACCTTCTTGCCTATGATAAATTAAAAATAAACATCTAAATGAAGATTAGTTTATCATGCTTAATGAGATCAAAGTCCAACTTCCTTAAATCTACCTAAAAAATAGTTGCTACTAGTGCTGACTGGTAAAAAATGGCGGAGTCATTAACCTTTGATCTTGAGAGGTACTTACTTACTGTTTTTTATGACGTAATGATTCGAAGTTTCTAAAGAAATCACAGCAATTTTCACGCTTTTGAAGCGTGGTCTCTGAGGCGTGACCACGTCATAATAATGCGCTCTCGTACAAGTGCAAATCAAGATTAAAATGTGATAGTTAACGTAATAGATACAGTCGAAAAAAGCTATTTGGTATGCAGGCAGCTAACTTGCAACCACTTTTAAACAATGTTGTGAGTGTACTGAGTGGGTAGACAATTATTGTACATTACACTCGTAAGTATGTCATACGGCTTTTCATACAAACTTTCAAATAAGTACTTAGTTTTCGAAATGAATGAACTGATTTTGATGAAACTTGGTATGCATACGCTAGATATTCAGGTCTAAATAGTTATCAGAGAACATTTTTGAAAGAGATTTTAGAGGGAGAGACAAAGCGATTTTAAGTTTTCTGTAGAACGTGAAAAATCACTATATCCTTCACCCCGAACTCTTTTTCGAAAATTTTCTCTGATAACTATTTAGACATAGATATCTAGCATATGCATACCAAGTTTTATTAAAATCGGTTCATTCATTTCGAAAAATAAAGATTTGAAAGTTTGTATGAAAAGCCGTACCGCGTAAACGCTCATAAGAAGTTATAAATGCACACATAATAAATAAATATTGGTAGTGCATTGGACAAAATAATATTATTGCCTGTGTACCAAATAGCTTTGTTGACAGTACATGTGTACCTACTGTGCAGAGGAGCTTGTGGCTAAATAATAACAGCCGCACAAGTCGATCTTCCAGGTTAAGCAGCACTTGCCGCGGATAGGTTTCATACCATTACATACCTAGGTTCCCCCGTGCCTCGGAAAGCACGTTAAGCCGTTGGTCCCGGCTGTCATTTGTACATCTTTGACAGTCGTTACGAGTACGTAGGTACTCAGAAGCCAGAAAATCTTGGAATCTATTTGATTTTCCAATCAGTAAATAGTGCTTATGACGTCATAGTAGGTAGTAAAAAAATGGCACGCTTGGTTTTCATACAGATCTGTGATCTGTGACCTTTATAGTTTCGTCTTTCACTCATCGAGTGATGGCAAAGGCACGTCGCGGTTATCCCTAAATATCGGCCGCATTTTAATAGTTTCCCCTCGAAAACAAACAAAATGTTGGACTGGCTATGAAAGAAAATCTACAACCTTGATTTCTGTCCGAAATGCTTTTCATTGGTTTCGAAACAAACGAACGTAGAACTTAACAACGAGCTCTCATGCCTAAACATCCATCCCTTTATCATCAGCCTGGTCTAGCCTTACAGCTGAACTTATTTTGTAGCAGCGACTGCTTATCTGACTTCCATAAACGCCCCCCTTTGATCACCCTTATCATTGTTTAGCTTGACATGTCTCACTGCTAGGCAAAGGCCATCCTTCTTCCTTACACTTTTCTCTGTCCTTTCCTATAATGTCCGTTCCTTATCTGGCCAATCCTTTAGGTGCAAGCCCATCTCGTACTAGAACTACCGTGTCGCCGGGACCTGTTACTAGGAATCCAATCACCACTGATTGGATTCACCACTCATCATCATCATCATATCCGAAAGACGTCCACTACTGGACATAGGCCACCCCCAAATGGGTTTGCCATCATCGCAACGGTTGGCAGGTGGGTTGGCGATCGCAGTAGCTGTTCTAATGTACCTACAGAGAATGCTGCTGCCCATTCTCTGGTGAGTTCCTTAGTCGCCTCTTACGATACCCACGGGAAGTGATGGGGTCGTGCTATTCTTTGACGTCCGACACCATACGGAAAATCACAATCAGTAGCTTCGTACCTTCGCCCAATTCTGTTAAATATGTGGATGTGGCCAGCCCAGCTCCATTTTCACCAGATATCCTGTAGTCCTATTAAATTAACCAAGTAGTACTATCTGTTCCAGCGTTCTTCATCTTCGCGCTGGTCGAGTTCAAGGTATTCCCTGGAGGTCAGCTGGGATTCCAGTGCAATGACCCCGCGCTGTCACACCCCTTCACCGGGGACACCATCAGTTGGAAGCTGCTTCTGGCCACCACGGTGTTCCTGCCTTTGGTTGTCGTAAGTAGACCATGAATTCACTACTTTTATTTTAGTTTTATGAAGCCAAGCGCCTAAACTAAGAACTACCTAATCATAAAAAATCTCCCTCATTGGAAACGGAGAGGTCATAATCGCGACTTAATGAGAAAATAATTTGAGCAAATGATTTATTTTGAAGGCATCCTTTTGTCGTACGGATTTTTTTTTTAAACGTTGCTTCACACTAGGAATTTGTCCTGTATCGTGGGCACAGCCAGACCAGGAACTATAGGCCATACAAATATTTGTTCCGTGCGGGAATCGAACCCGCGACACGCAGCGCAGACGTCAATCACTCAACCACTGCGCCAACCACCATCCAAAGTTATGGTACCGTATTTTACCGCGATCAATTCCGATTTTGAGCATTAATAATAGACAAGCCTTAATTCGCGGCTTCGCCCCCGAAGTGTGTCCTACAGGAACTGTTATTGCAGGAAAAGTCCTAAGGCACTCAGCTCGTAATCGGATGACCTGATTCTAGGGATCGAATAATAAACAGTTTGAGTTCTTTAAAATTTTGTTACTGAATGAATTATCTCGCCCTGATTTATCAAATTCTAATGTTACCTTCCAGATGTTAATCGTCGAGAGAATATACAACCACGACAAGACAGTGAGGCACAAGCAAGCAGTGCGCTGGTTCAAAGAGTACCTGTTCGGTGTCCTCATGAACCTCGTCATAGTGCAGACGTTGAAGCTCATCGTGGGGTCTCCGAGACCCCACTTCTTTGATACTTGTAGCCCTAAGGAGGCGTTGACTTGTCAAGAGTAAGGATTTTATTATTTTGGCGTTTACTTTTAATGGATATAATCATCTGTTGTAAGTCACAAATTGGCAGAATAGACCTCTACGGACTACTAAGATAAATAAATAAAACCTGGTAATACTAGGTAAGTTTTTTTTCAGTTGGGCACTGGAAAAAAAATTACCCAGTATTGCCAGGCTATGGCTTTCTTGGGGAAAGCTTTCCCGAAGAAAGCCATAGTCAAAACCTAAAAAAAATTTCAACTTCCCATACAAAATTGTCATCAACTGATCACCATCAATTTGTATGGGAGTCTCAGATTTTTTTCGTTGTATTGTTGTTCATTTACATGGTGAAAAGTGGTTCTTAAAAGTTTGCGCACTGGGAAAAAAAACATAACCAGTATTTGATGACTTGTTCAACATCCGTCACGTTTTTGAAGCTTAGCTTAATCTTCTCAAGACGAATCTCTCGGATCATGAATTTAAATGTTACAATCGAATTCAGATGTTACGTTTGGGACCCTAAATATAGAATTCTTTGTCAGCGCCGTGTCTAAAAGTGATCCCTTATGAAGCAGAAATAATGATAATTAAATTCGATAATCTACTTAAGAAGCTAAGCATCTGGTTAATTTCCTTATGAATAAATTTAATAGCCATAAAGTTTTTTTTTTAAATTGTGCCGAATAACACAATCTCCTACTTTTTGAAGTTGTTAAAGACATTTGCATAATGCTTATCTTTTCAGATCAGAATACGTATCAAGTTACACATGCACGAAGGCGCACTGGGTCAGTCAGTCAGACAGGAGTTTTCCTTCAGGACACACGTCGCTTGCAGTACACACAGGGCTGTTCTTAGCTGTAAGTAACAAATTTTTACTGATGTTTGGTATCTCGTAGAACAAGAAATAATAGGTACCCTGTGTAGAGGTGAAAAGAGGCATATCTTACGCCAGCATACTTTTTGTAAGTGTGATTTTAAAAGCGGCTTTAGCGAGTATTCAGCTTCATTAAGAAGTAGGTATGTTTTATAGAATTGCTAGCTTTTCCCCGGGGTTTCACTCGCTTTAGCATATATTACGATAAAAGTTGCTTTCTCCGTTGTCCCATCTATAACTGCATCAACATCGGATCAACAATTTAGGCGGGAGACCGTAACAAACAAACTCACTTTCGTATTTTTATAATTAAGTTCGAAAAAATATGAATGTGGATAGATGGAGAGAGGCAAAATAAAAGATGGATAGATTATCATTGTGTGAGGAATGATATTAATGAAAAGGGATGTATTGTCTGCTTAAGGCTGCGTTTCCACCAGAGATGTGCGATGATGCGTTTCGAGGGATGTGTTTTTATGCACCAATAGAATCGTTTGCGCTGAGCAAGGCTAGGTAAATGAAGCGATGCTATTGGTTCATAACAAACATATCCCTCACTACGCATCCTCGCACATCTCTGGTGGAAACGCAGCCTAACGGTTGACAAGACGGAATTGAAGAAGAAAAACCGGCCACGTGCGAGTTGGACACGCACACGGAGGGTTCCGTACTATTCAAATTTTATTTGAATATAAATTGTTATTTCAGCGACAGTAGAAATACATACTCTGTGATAATTTCAACTGTCTACCGAATACGATACATGAGATTATAATTATACCGCTGACAGACAGACGGACGGAGAGCGGAGGCTCTGCTGTAATAGGGTACCCTAAAAAGATGGGACCAACCCCAAGTAATATAAGACATGCACAAGAACATTGTGAAGACAAAGTACTACTCTACCACTGACTATGAAAAAAAAAAATTATGTAAACTATAATTTACGACTACGAAGCAAGCACACTAGTTTAACCTTGAAATAAAGTAACAGCTAATGAATGTGTCATGTTTTACTTTGTCAAAAAAAAAATCCTAATGACAAAAGGAAACAAAAAGTGATTCAAGGATGTTGGTCGTTTAGAACAGAAATACACACTACTTGCTTTATTTTTGGGATGCATGAAGGAGCCTCCTTGTGTAGCGCAATTTGTTCCATCAGGCACTCAACTGAACCTCTCGCTCGGCGCATCCTGGACAGTCTCACCTAACATCTTATAAGACTGGCCAATCCTTCCCTTGCGGTGGTAGCGCCTGCTTCACGACCACCCTCCCACCGGAGTCCGGCGTCAAGCAGCCTGCTGTGTTTCGTCGACGCGTGGGAGTACCAGTGCCTCAAGGCATCTTCTGGGCACGCTCGCTCCATCATTGATCTTATCCATCGCTTTCCATCAAGCGTGATCGAGGTTAAGAGCTGGCCCATTCCGCAAAAAAAAAGATCATTTTTATTCCTAAAACTATGTCATACCTTTGATTAGCATCTAGTTGACCCAAAGCCTTGTTTTCGTTCATAAAAACGACAGCAGGCCAAACCAAGTTACAAAAGTTTCGTATCGAATCTCTTTCTACAATCGTTAACGCCACGGCGCGGCGTAAGCGATTTTAGAAAACGATAAGTTGGTAGCCAAGTTGACACGATTGAGTCGATCGCTTGATCGTCGTCGATCTACAACATCTTGAAAAAACCTACTAATATACTTTAGTCTATGGTGAGCGTCCCTGCAAACGTCAAACTAATGTCACAGTTGTGTACTTTCTGCGCGGGCTGAACTTTTGTTTTGAATTAGATATAGCCACTCCGTAATTGTTAACATCATGTGTTTGCGAATATCTATGGAGTGTGAATTTAGATGTTTTTTAAAGACTAGCTGACCCGCGTAACTTCCTCTGTGTCACTTAAGATACAGAGAAAAAAAAAAGTTTTTGCATTGATGCTCCGATCCTATTGGTCGTAGCGTTATGTCCTGCCTGATAAGCCTGTATCTTCCTCGATAAATGGGTTATCCAATACTAAAAGAATTTTTCTTCCTAAGATTAGCTCGTTCAACCAACCAAACAAACAAGCTCTTCAGCTAAGATGGGGATCTTCCTCTACTCAAAGAAATGATGAATAAATTGTGGGTATGGTTGATGACATGGCTAGAAATGGTGACCATTAAGACGACGCCGAATAGAGATGTATGGAAGAAGAAGAAAAGATGCATCGACCCAGTGTAAAGGCCATAATTATTATATTTCAGTACTACCTCCACCGTCGAACGTCCTGCCCAAACACCAGCAAGATCCTCATCATTCAAATACTGTGCGTGGCTACAGCGGTACTGTGCAGTGTATCTCGTATGACGGACCACCGGCATCACTGGTGGGACGTACTGGCGGGCGCGTTGATAGCGGCGCCCGTGTTGTTGTGGACTGTAAGTAATATCATCATCATCAGATAGTGTGCGTGGCTACAGCGGTACTGTGCAGTGTATCTCGTATGACAGACCACCGGCATCACTGGTGGGACGTGCTGGCGGGCGCGGTGATAGCGGCGCCCGTATTGTTGTGGACTGTAAGTAACAATATCATCATCAGATAGTGTGCGTGGCTACAGCGGTACTGTACAGTGTATCTCGTATGACGGACTACCGACATCACTGGTGGGACGTGCTGGTGGGCGCGGTGATAGCGGCGCCCGTGTTGTTGTGGACTGTAAGTAATATCAACATCATCAGATAGTGTGCGTGGGTACAGCGGTACTGTGCAGTGTATCTCGTATGACGGACCACCGGCATCACTGGTGGGACGTGCTGGCGGGCGCGGTGATAGCAGCGCCCGTGTTGTTGTGGACTGTAAGTAACATCATCATCATCAGATAGTGTGCGTGGCTACAGCGGTACTGTGCAGTGTATCTCGTATGACGGACCACCGGCATCACTGGTGGGACGTACTGGCGGGCGCGTTGATAGCGGCGCCCGTGTTGTTGTGGACTGTAAGTAATATCATCATCATCAGATAGTGTGCGTGGCTACAGCGGTACTGTGCAGTGTATCTCGTATGACGGACCACCGGCATCACTGGTGGGACGTGCTGGCGGGCGCGGTGATAGCGGCGCCCGTATTGTTGTGGACTGTAAGTAACATCATCATCATCAGATAGTGTGCGTGGCTACAGCGGTACTGTACAGTGTATCTCGTATGACGGACTACCGACATCACTGGTGGGACGTGCTGGTGGGCGCGGTGATAGCGGCGCCCGTGTTGTTGTGGACTGTAAGTAATATCATCATCATCAGATAGTGTGCGTGGGTACAGCGGTACTGTGCAGTGTATCTCGTATGACGGACCACCGGCATCACTGGTGGGACGTGCTGGCGGGTGCGGTGATAGCAGCGCCCGTGTTGTTGTGGACTGTAAGTAACATCATCATCATCAGATAGTGTGCGTGGCTACAGCGGTACTGTGCAGTGTATCTCGTATGACGGACCACCGGCATCACCGGTGGGACGTACTGGCTGGCGCGTTGATAGCGGCGCCCGTGTTGTTGTGGACTGTAAGTAATATCATCATCATCAGATAGTGTGCGTGGCTACAGCGGTACTGCACAGTGTATCTCGTATGACGGACCACCGGCATCACTGGTGGGACGTGCTGGCGGGCGCGGTGATAGCGGCGCCCGTGTTGTTGTGGACTGTATGTAACATCATCATCATCAGATAGTGTGCGTGACTACAGTGGTAATGTGGAGTGTATCTCGTATGACGGACTACCGACATCACTGGTAGGACGTGCTGGTGGGCGCGGTGATAGCGGCGCCCGTGTTGTTGTGGACTGTAAGTAACATCATCATCATCATCAGATAGTATGCGTGCCTCGCTGGATGTACGCTTCGGGATACTTCTGGGAACCGTTCCATCGAGTTCACCGAGTGATATTTCACAATAGACTTGTTGTTTTACTTATAGCCCTTTCAATACAAACACAACATTCTGCAACTAAAATCTGCGATATCGAATCGAATATTCGAAACTAAATTTACGATAGTCAGAACGTTTCACTTTGTACTTCAATCAAGGATCTTAGATAATCTTCATTAATTTTCCACTCTTTAGCATTCTATTTTCAAGATTGAATTTCGAATATCAATTTGAAATACGGTCCTAAAACTCTAACTTAAATTAAATTGATACTTACTTTATTTTCTACGACATAGAGTTTGTAATACCTCGAAATGAAAATTACCTATACTGATTTCAAATTTAAATGGATTCAATTTTTCTTTCTCAGATCTATTCCCTTTGCGGTGACTTCAAGTGTAGCAACAAGACGTCCATACCGGACGAGCCGACGAGTATCGACATCGGCGTCTCCGAAGTACCTCTACTTAGCAAGGAAACGTAACTATTGTACAAGTATTATTTGTTAGTAAACACGCTAGATAGCTCTAATTGACAGCATGAAAACTACTGAAGTAATCTAATAGTAAATGAAATATGTTGGGGGAATATTGCATGCCGCGAGATGCCAAGGTATGCCGCGAGATGCCACGGCATGCCACGGTATGCCGCGAGATGCCACGGCATGCCGCGAGATGCTACGGTATGCCGCGAGATGCCACGGCATGCCGCGAGATGCCACGGTATGCCGCGAGATGCCACGGCATGCCACGGTATGCCGCAAGATGCCACGGTATGCCGCAAGATGCCACGGTATGCCGCGAGATGCCACGGCATGCCGTAGTGCAACCTGCCGTGCCATTCCGGCAGTGAGCGCCGGCCCTTAGACACTAAATGAAACGGGGCATCTACCGACTACACAACGCGTTGCGAGCCGTTTTTTTGCTCAATGAGCGTTTTCGGTCTTTGAGCATAAAATATCCAAGATACTGGTATGTGAAATAATGGTTTGTCGGAGATGCTTGCATCCAAAGCAAAATACCTATACCCTCCAAAATACTGATAAAACCAACAAGGTGGTATATATCCAAAATATTTATACTTATTTAAAATACTAAACTCCTGTAGCGGACAGAAGCTAGTCCAAAGTAATATTAATAAAGACAAGAAATAATTATGTCTTCATCAGCTCCTCAGCCTTAAATGGAATTGTCATAGATTGTTCTCTATTATAAGAACACACGTAGATAAAGGTTCTAGAATGAGACATAGCAACATTTTATACCATAGCACTCGATATTGCCTTTTGTACTACTGTGATGACGAATTTAAAACTCAATAAGAATGGAATCAATTAAGTCTAAATAAAGTGTAAAATATATAGATGTAATAGCAGTTTTATAAAGGCAGAAATCTGTATGGTCCTCTTGATCAATGATTAAGAATAAATCTGCGCTTTCTAAGAACTTATACTCCAAAGAATATTTATTAAAAATGCTGTGATTTTAACAAGTGGTTGATACAGCAAAAACACCATATATTAATTAAGGACGCGTTTACAAATGGGTAGTCAAATCATTACTTTTTTACACAAAAGTATGTTTATTAATTTTCTCAATAAATGTACCGAAGTAAAAAAATCACTTCGGTACATTTATTGAGAAACTGTACCTAACTAAAATTATATTTATAGTTCAGAATCGTACCATGCACATCTATCAACAATTCATGGGAAAAACATTTTAAGAATGCAAAGCATTTTATTTAATAAACACTTTTGTGTAAAATGGTAATGATTTGACTACCCATCTGTAAACGCGTCCTTAACACTACGGGTTACGGGTCGCGAAAAATGCAATCGCCTTTTCCATTCAGTATGAGAAAGAAATAAAACATTTATTTAGCCTAAACTTATGGCACACAACATGTTTACAAGAAATACATACACGACAAAAAATAAATACCTAGTAAAAAAAAATTAAAACAGAAACAATAAAATAAATCTGTTACCGTAAAAAAGTGTCTCGCAGCTGCGCCAAATAGGTCCAGTTCAGCATAAATTCCAGACAACTAGTGCCTGACGCTGGTTTTCAACTGATCCTGAGTTGTAGCTAATAATTTTTCACAATCCTCACGATACATAATATTCTTTTTCTATATCTACAAACGAGGCAAATAGGAATGCATGGGTGAATCTGGATAAAACTTTGTCGGGGATTTTAATGTTATTTAAATCTTATTTGCAGCATTTGCGGTCTCCAATTTATTCAATTGATATAGATACTCGTAAAATAAAGTTAATTTCTTAGACAACCAATATTTTTATATTAAAGTGAAAAACCTTATGAAAGTTTTGTACCTATTCACCCCTTCGTTCCTATTTACCCCGTTTTACAGTATTCAAGATATTTTAAATCCCGTCGCATTGTAAAGCATACAGCTGTCATTGTTTGTTTGTGATTGAATCAATGGTTCATTGTCTACGTGTGTGTGTGTATGTCGTTTTCGACCAATAATTCATACACCAATCAAGTTTCGTCTCGAGTTGCAATACGATTACTTGGGACCTTGTTCGAGTGTGAAAGGGATAGCGATATTCGTCTTTTTTAGCTCCCTCTCTATTTTGTACTCGACCATTGATGATTTTGATATTTCACCATGAGCTATGGGTTTAGATATTAATTTACTGTGATTTTAATGCAGTGAAAAACAAGAGAGAACTTTTTTTCCTGCAATGCAGGTCATTGTATTCATAAAATTATAAAATAAATACTTGATATTTTTAGTTTAATTTACCTACTTATTTATTTTTATTCATAAGTATTCATCTGGTATTATTTTGTGATCATAAAACTTGGTTAGCAGTTATTAATATAATAGATAAATACATGAAATGTATATTGTGGGTATTTAGTATATTAGATTTAAGTGACAATCATGATATTTTTTATTAGTCTTGACAGCACTACATGCAGTAACATTATAGCAGCAAAAATATACCTAAATACATAAGTTAAGAAAATTATGGGTACATAAATTTTATGAAAGCAATAATATTGTACAAAATTGTCAAAGGAGACAGATTTTTAATGCTAAGATTCCATAATTAAGGACGCGTTTACAGATGGGTAGTCAAATCATTACTTTTTGACACAAAAGTGTTTATTTACATTTTCTCAATAAATGTACCGAAGTAAAAAAAATCACTTCGGTACATTTATTGAGAAACTGTACCTATCTAAAATTATTTTAATAGTTCAGAATCGTACCATGCACATCTATCAACAATTCATGGGAAAAACATTTTAAGAATGTAAAGCATTGTATTTAATAAACATACTTTTGTGTAAAAAAGTAATGATTTGACTACCCATCTGTAAACGCGTCCTTAAGTCAAACTTCAAGTTTGGACCAGAATCAAAAACAAAGTTGACTATTTATATAAAAATATGAAACTCTTTTCTACAATAAAAAAACTCGCAGCATTTTCATCCTACAAGTACTATCCTGTAACTCACTTGCAACATTATAAGTTGCGCAAGTTATACAAATATTGTATGCATGTTCTACTTGTGCAAGTGTAAGAAGCAGCTACTGAGCTAGTAGGTACCAATTGTAAAGCACTCCAAATCATCATCATCATCATCATATCAGCCGAAAGACGTCCACTGCTGGATATAGGCCTCCCCCAAGTGTCGCCACAACCACCGGTCCTGTGCGTCTCGCATCCATCGGTTACCCGCGACCCTCACCAGGTCATCGGTCCACCTTGTGGGAGGCCTTCCAACGCTGCGTCTTCCGGTACGCGGTCGCCACTCCAAAACTTTTCGGCCCCATCGACCATCTGTTCTGCGAGCAATGTGCCCTGCCCACTGCCACTTCAATTTGGCGATCCTTCGGGCTATGTCGGTTCCAAACTCCAAATAGTAGACTCAATTCACTAAGGCTTGATCATTATTTTGTATAAGATATAATAATTTATTTTATCATGTGTGTATTAAAGGTGGTTTATTTTTAAGAGTTGTTTTATTTTAACTTTTTTTATGGATGGGAAATCATCAAATGACTCCTTCCGCTCTGGTTAATTACAAGTTTAAATATGGTTGCGCTATTCCGATTATAAGTAAAGGTAGGTACTTACAATATTATCATTTCCATTATGGCTTTATGTTAGCAAATAAAATAGGAGAGACCGACCTCGCGCAACATTTGAATCTCGAATAAAAAAAAAACATCGTTTGGGTTCGTAAATTGTATTTTTTTCTTTATAAACCTTCCTCACAATAGGAATTTCTCCTGTATCGTGGGTGCGTTTAAAAACATACAAACTCACATACACAAACTGCCAGACCTGGAACAACTATCTGTAGACCATACAAATATTTGTTCCGTGAGGGAATCGAACCCGCGACACGCGGCGCGCAGCAGCCAATCCCTCAACCACTGCGCGAACCGTGTCGTCAATTGCTCAAATAATACGCTTGTTAAAAAATCGAATAGCTGCTCACCGCCCCCAAGACCGAAACTGCGCTTGATTTTTGTTTAGCGTGAAGCAGCTATATTCACAAACACTCATAAATCTCTAATTATAAGTTTGTCAAACTTCAAAACATGAAAATCAGTATTTAATTAACATAAACGACAGATAATGATACCTTCATAATGCTTACTCACTGTCTTCTTGAAATATCAACGTCTAAGCAACCGGTAAAATAATTACGGCAATTATGAACGTTTCCGATTCAAAGCTGAACATTTCTTCGAGACCTCATTAAAAATGTATAGAATGTGTATCCGCAAGTATGGACTGACTTGACTAAAGCATTCGATTGTGTTAACATAATTAATTTGCTATAATTACTGTTTAACCATCACTTAAAACAGCTTTAAGTTATTCTGTATCTGAGTCCAGACAATATTCAACATGAAAGTGTTCTTTCAATCATCGTTTTTGGTTTTAACTTTGTTGCAAAAGGAGGTGTACTCCAAGGATCCAACTTGGGTCCACTTTATTAAAAGTTACGTTGAGAATGAAGGGAAACCTACTATTACGATTTTTAGTGACCTTTGCTGGGATAAAAGTAAGTAACATTATCGCTTGATTAATAAAGGAAGTACGTAGTATTCTAGATGAAAAATGGCTAATGGAAAAATGGCCTATTTAGGTACTAATATTTACGGTCTAGTGTTTTTTTTTGTTCCAGATATTATTGTTAAATTAACCAGTGAATTGTCAAATATTGGAAGTAGATCATCAACGTCACTGGATGTTGTTGGTTCCAAATACTACTATCATGATTTACTGTATCTTGTTGACCTAGACTGTCCAAGAGCTGAAGAAATCATTGCTTTGGTATTTTTTTTTTTTTCTTTCTTTGAATTTTATGTTATAGGTAAAAAAACTGATTAATCACCATCGGTAATTAAACGGTGTGTTGCTTAATAGACATACAACAATAAGATTTTATTTAAACTTTAACAAAAAAAACACATCTGACCCCAGTCCTCCCAAGGGGTATCGTGATGATGAGTAAATGGGTTATGACGGTCAGATAGGTGGCTGTCAGCGAATAGTTTGACTTAAAATGCCTGACTGTTCCTATCCTTGGTAACCTACAGTGCAAAGGCCTTTTTCTTATACAGGGTGGACACACACTTCTGGAACACCCTATACAAGACCAGAGCATTGATAACCTAACACACTAATCAATGCTTGTCGGCGTTTATACTTAGGAAATTTTGTATGGGTCTCAGTTTCTTGATGACGTTTTCATCGTTATTTTCAAGGCAACAAAACGCAACCTGTTTCGTTCCCCGTACCGATGGCTGGTGATCACGGCTTGGTCTAAGCACGCCAACATGGCTGCTTTATGGAACAGCCCGATATTGGCTGATAGCGACTTAGTGCTGGCTTCGGGTACTGGCAGCTTCTTGAAATTAAAAGAACGTGAGTAGTAATCGACATCAGACCTGTGCAAAAGAAAAATACTTAATATTACTTACCAACTAGGACTTGAATAAATCAACTAAGTACCTAATTAAATTTAACACCTAGTCTCGCTTGGTCTTTTTCTTCTATAGGTAGTCGTATAGCTCAGTCCATTCTGTCTCGGAAAATTCCCTTCACAAAAAGGCCTTCTACAACTAATAAAACTTATCTGTCGTTCCTTTCATTCTCTGAAGTCCACAAGGCTTCTCCCAACGGCTCCATGATATTAACCGTTCGTGGCTACTACAACGGCAGCTTTGTGGACGAGCGTCCTCATCGAGAGCAGTTCCGGAGACGCCGTGACGTCATGGGACACACCCTCACCATGTCCAACGTCATCCAGGATAGTAACACCACGCAGTATCACTTGATAAAGGAGGATAGAATGTGAGTGGGAGATAAGACTTTTATCTTTTCTTTTTCATTTTCCTCACATACCTGTCGAAAAGCTTTATTGAATTCGCTGACGAGCTACTTTACTACTACTCTGGGCGGAGCGAAAGGGAGAGTCAGACTCTTACTATCTAAAACCCATCCGTGTTCCTCCAAACACCCGTTGCGTTCCAGGGCCGCGGTGAGTCTTTCGAACAAATTTCGCAACTCCGCCTTGGAAGCCATTCAGTAGCATTTCAGTATAATATGCTCGTTTCAGGGTCCTAAAGAGATCCGTAGTAGTAATCTGAGAAAATCTCTCCGTGAACAACGAAGAATTGTGCTGTCAATCTATCCGATTAAGATGGAATGACAGTTCACTTCAAGCTTATCTCACCTTAGTTCTCACAGCGAGATGTTCACAGAGTATGTTACCAGCGAGTATGAGAATGCACACGTGCTCTTTTATCCCGCCTGTTTTTCCCACTACAACTAGTTCTTCCAAATGATCTGGTTTCCTCCGGGCGATATGAGCAAATTAATTTAGTAGTTATATAGCAAATCATGAAGAGCTCTAATTTTGATGTTTTATCAGTACCTATATCTACAATATTTTGGTTTAGGGAACCCCAATACGATCCAATAGCAAAGATCTGCTGGATGAACGTGAAGTTAGCACTTCAGATGTTGAACGCGACGCCCGGACACGTGTTCAGTTACCGCTGGGGCTACAAGGTGGATGGCAAATGGTCTGGCATGATCGATGACTTGTATTCTGGAAGGGCGGACTTAGGTAAGTGGGACCTTTCTTTCTAAAAATTGGGGCGTACACTCGTAGTGTTTTTGAAGAGGGGCTCCTGGCTACGGAATAACAGTCACACGAGTCAATTTACAAGGTGACCTAAGCTACGCTTATCGAGGTCCATCACAGCCGGATAGTCTGACTACCAGTCTTTCCAATGGGTTTCGTGTTACCAGTTACTGGTTCGCTACTTGTAGCTGCATTCGCTATGCTAAGCCTTAGAGTTGACCTCAATACGCTTTGAAATAGGCCAGTAAAATCTGTAAAATAATAAACTAATTGTCTGATAACGAATACAGTTTAGCATAGAAGAAGCCCTTGTTTGTATCTTTTTCACTTAAGTTTCATCATTATGTGCATGGTACCATGCACACGGCTCCAAAAGAGAATGGATATTGGGACCGAAAAGTTCTCCTTGAGTATTAATAGGCACAGTCTTAGCAGAAACTAAAGAAACGGAACCATGATCAGTCGGTATGGTGTTTTATTGGAGGTGGCAAATGTCATGCTCATGCTCAAAATGCTCATGTCCAGGCTTTAAGCTAATTGATTATGGTAAACTTAGCAATTTTCCAGGCACAAACTGCGTGTTGTCAGACTTGGAGCGCCTCGACGTGGTTTCCTACACGGACAGCCTAGCCCCCTTCAGGGTTCGCTTCATATTCCGGCAGCCCCCGCTTCCGTATGTGGCTAACATATTCTCCATGCCATTCTCCACCAACGTGTGGATAGCCATGTCAGTCTGTGCTATACTGTCTACGGTGACTGTGTTCCTGGCTGCAAAGTGGGAGGTTAAGGGAAGCAAGGTAAGATCTTACCAAGTCTATGATTGATTATCATAGACTTGGAGAATGGGTTGAAAGGTCCCTGACTGGTAACCGCGTCGTATTCTATGGTGACGCGTGAAAAAGTGTGTTAAGCGCTGTCGCTGGCCACCGGTGGCTGTGGTCAGTGGCCCGTTTACGCCGATCCTTTATTTTTTTTAAGGATGGGAAATCATCAAATGATGTGATAGTGTCAGACTCTTACTGACTAAAACCCATCTATGCTCCTCCTAGTGCCTTTTACTTTCCAGGGCCGCGGTAACTCTTTCGAACATATTCCGCGACCCTGGTTTACGCCGAGCCTAGGCCGCACTTTTGGTTATTTTTTTTTGATAACGCGTTGTCGTATTGTCGCTGCGCTTATCTACAGGTGCTTATACCTACTATGAAAAGTAACTACATGATTACTTGGAAATAAAATTGGTACCTACTTACCTACATTGCAAACTTAATTAAGATCTAGCTAGAGTCTAAATCCTATATTCTAACAGCCGTATTCATAAAACTTTAGAAACATTACTTAGTTAAAATACTGATACGCAGATTCTTTATTCAAAATATTGTATGGAGAATTTGAATTTAGAATCTCATAAACAGTAGGCATTTATTTTAACTAAGAAGTGGTTAAAAAGTTTTTTTTTATATCCATAAAAAAACTTTTACTTTACTTTTTAGCTATAGTAAATGACTTAGTAGGTCCTTAGGTATTCACCTAAGGACCTACTAAGGCTTGTTATTATTGACGTGATTTCCTCCTGATTTTCGTGGTCATTTCCTATTGTCATGGCGACTGAGTCGAGTGGAGTGGAGAAAGCTTCCTTCAAAAGGAGTTTGAATATAACCTAAGCGCTTTTTTACAATAAATAGGTAAGTAGGTACCATGTAGTACTACTTACTACATGCAGTATTCGATTTAATAAGTAGTGAAATGAAACTGAAGTAAAGAGAAGTGAAGTAAAGTGAAAGTGATGTGAAAGTAAAGTACCCACCTAAAGTGTAAATAACTGAAGTTAAGTTGAGTGAGTTGTGTTTGCGTCGGAACTGACACACACAGTTTTTTTTTTCTTTAAGATAAATTATATGTAGTAGACTGTAATTGTTGACCTACAAATCCCAACAGTTTTCAAATCCTTTAGAAATAGGTTAGGTAATAGAAAGTGAATCTTATATTAATTTTGTCCAGGGGCCAACACAACTGGATAGCGTGGGCGACGCGATGCTGCTGACATTCAGTGCAATAGGCCAGCAGGGCTGCGCCATGGAACCTCGGAGACTATCGGGTGAGTTCCTCAGGTTGAAGATGGTTTCGTAAATAGTTTATTATCTTGTCATTGTGGTCGAGGCGGAATCGGTCACGTTATGAGGCGAGTTCATTTAAAATTGCTCACCTGTGTCAAACGATGTTTTTCGACACTGATTTTTTTTTTAAATATAAGATAACCCACTGACCATAGTGTCTTCGATATCCTCATTGTATTAACAAAATTTCAAAAGCAGTATACCTACATATGTATAAGAGGCTGGGCTGCGGATTTATTTATTACGTACTATGTCGACGATGATTTTAATTTCCACATTTAAGTACCTATATTGATTCATTAATTATAATGTTGCATACTATAACTACACTAAAAAAAAACTAACTATGTAAAAGGTAAGTTAAATTACTAGGTGTGAAATAAAAGGCTTTTTTATTTTATTTTTATTTTATTTATAATATAATAATAAAACGTTTATTTCGGAAACTTGCTCCATATTTTGTTAGTGATACAACTTACGTAACTATGTTAGTACTTACTTATAATTAAAAACAAACAAAATAAAACCTACAATACAATACAATTTAATTCATGTATTTTCCTGCAGTATCAGACCCGTAGCTGTGCATACGGGTCTAATACTCCAGGAAAACGCCGTCCAGCCTATCCCCGATCACCTTCAGTATGCCGTTGGCACTCCCACGAATCCTGCGTAACAATGATGCCGTTCTTTTCCTCATGATTGCTGAAAAACTATCTGTAGTAGATTCAGCAAACATGGCTGACGCGCTACAGAATCGCGGTAGCCCCAACAGCACTCGGAAGGCGTTGTTGTACTGGACCCGGAGAGCGTTGTAGGCCCTCTGCGTATGCTTGACCCACAGGCTGCATGTGTAAAAAGACTGACAATAAGCCTTGAAAAGGGTGATCTTGACCGGTCTTGTACATCTTGCAAACCTACGGGCCAACATATTGCATCGGACCGACAACGCTCTCCGTTCCCGTTCTATGTCCTGGTCATCATTAAGATCCTCGACTAGTTTGTGTCCAAGGTATTTAAAACAAGGCACTCTGTTCAGAGCAACACCATATAAGTACACTGGCGGCACTGCCCTGTGACCCTTTGCAGCAACCCCAAACACCATGAACACACTCTTCTTCACGTTGTACAGGAGGCCGTGAGTCAAGGCGTATCTCTCACAAACCTCAAGCAATCGTCTGAGTGCCTCAATCGAGGGACTCAGCAGCACCATGTCGTCCGCGTAAGATATGCTATTTATGATTTTACCATCTACCGAACATCCAACCCCTGTGCTGCTGAGTTCCCCGATCAACTGATCGACATACAAGCTGAACAGCGCTGGGGAGGTCAGACCACCCTGCCTTACACCACATTCCAGACCATACGTCTCAGACAAAGCACCCGACCATCTGACCTGGTTAATCTGGTAATTATACCAATACTTGAGAAGCTCAACTATCTCCTCAGGTTGTTCCCGGTCACGCAACTTAGTCCATAGGACGTTATAATTAACCAGGTCAAATGCCTTGGAAAGGTCTAAAAATACAGCATACACAGGTGTGTTCCTGCAGGTGTAGTAACTGACCGTGCGCTTGAGCGCCAAAATAGCTGTTTCTGTAGACAGCCCAGCTCTAAAACCGAACTGTGCGTCATGTAAATTGAGCTGTCCAGACATCCTACGTTCGAGCACACTGTCAAGCACCTTTGCAGTTATAGTAGCCAATGAGATTGGTCTATAGTTCTCCTTGTCTGAGACGTCGCCTGTCTTATTTTTCACTATAGGTACAACAATCGTCCTCATCAACTCAGCAGGCAGGTATGAGTGCCTAATACAAAAGTTATGTAACATATTACATACATATTTATGTCGACGTGTCACACTGTGCAGGTCGCATGATGGTGTTCGTGCTGTTCACTGCGCTGATGGCGCTGTACGCGGCGTACTCTGCCAACATCGTGGTGCTGCTGCAGGCGCCGTCCGACTCCATCCGCAGCCTGCCGCAGCTCGCCGCCGCCAAGATCACGCTCGCCGCCAACGATGTCGATTATAACCACTTCGTTTTTAAAGTGAGTGTAGATACATAGATGAGAAAATTATATATTTTATTTCTTATTTATTTATTTATAATAAGCACACCAACAGCACTGTCACTTACAATTCAATTAAAAATAACATTTAAAATCGGCATTTCAGTAACCATGCAAATAACAGGTATGCATGACATTGATATAATGTATATTCGAGACAAGAAGAAAAAAAAATAATAATAAGACTAGTGTGTTCAGTAGACATAAATATGCAGAACACTACAAAACAAAAAAACCATTTGAGCCATGCAGACGTACATTATACACACTGTTTATGTAGGGAACGTCTGTACGAAGCGAAACTCATAGAGAAAACTTCGATAGGGTATAAATCCATCAAGTTGGACCTTTCATTATATAACCTTGCCATACGTGTTAGGGGGCTATTAAAGGTGGTATTTAAGGTGGATTTAGGCAACTGAAAAATGCTATGATTATCACCATCATTTAGTCGAAAAAGGACTTCTCTTTTCACTGTTGCACTGCTGCATATGGAATCTCTCCCGAAATCAAGCATCGCCAAAGGTGCCTCCTGCAACATCCCATTTTCACTCGATTCTCGCGGTCTAGATGGATTCACTATATAGATCATCGGTTGTTGCACCTTATCAAGAGCCTTTAGACGGCCTACCCCGCTGCTGGTATTTGGTTATTACCAATCCTAAGCTTTTCGAATCCTCTTGTTATTTGCATTTAGTCAGCACTAGATAAACTTAACTACCGGTACATTTACAACCTTATACAAGCTTTATACTAGATCTTACTGGCCAGTGGTAATGACCCACTTTGTTCTGACATTTTACCTGTTGCAGATGTTCAAAGACCCAGTACGTGAGGTGGTGTACAAGAGAATCGATCCGGAGAAGGGGAAGAAACATTTCTACGACCTCAATGAGGGAGTTGAGAGGATCAGACAGGTACGCCATAACACAGCAGAGCATCAAGATGTTAGCCCAAAGATGCAGTTGCAACACTTTGTTCTGAGTTCCAAAAAAAGTAAGCCAGGACTATTAAATTATTCATCATCATATCAGCCGAAAGACGTCCACTGCTGGATATAGGCCTCCCCCAAATGTCGCCACAACAACCGGTCCTGTGCGTCTTGCATCCATCGGCTACCAGCGACCCTCACCAGATCATCGGTCCCCCTTGTCGGAAGCCTTCCAACGCTGCGTCTTCCGGTATGCGGTCGCCACTTCAGAACATTTCGGTCTCATCGACCATCTGTTCTGCGAGCAATGTGCCCTGCCCACTGCCACTTCAGATTGGCGATCCTTCAGGCTATTATATGTTACCGACATAGCCTGATACGGTGTGGCGCCTACTGACTCCACAACCCACTAACTAGGTAACAGATACCCCTTAGCAAGACTGGTATCAGATTTTCTGGCTGCTGACCGTCCGTAACGACTGTCAAAGATCTCCAAATGGGACCAACGGCTTTACGATCTTTCCGCGCCACAGAAGAGTCTTAGCATGTCACCTCCTCACATCCACCGACTGACTGAGCACAAGATTTTTTTTTGCTTTACAAATCCAAGACTTAAGTATCTTTCATCATCCAGGGTCTATTCACTAACTAGGTAACAGATATCCCTTAGCAAGACTGGTATCAGATTTTCTGGCTGCTGACCACCGTCCGTAACGACTGTCAAAGATCTCCAAATGGGACCAACGGCTTTACGATCTTTCCGCGCCACAGAAGAGTCTTAGCATGTCACCTCCTCACATCCACCGACTGACTGAGTACAAGATTTTTTTTTGCTTTACAAATCCAAGACTTAAGTATCTTTCATCATCCAGGGTCTATTCGCCTTCCACTCGATCGTGGAGCCAGTGTACCTGCGCATCGAGCAGACCTTCCTGGAAACGGAGAAGTGTGACCTGATGGAGGTGGACTTCCTGAACAGCTTCGACGCCTTCGTGCCGGTGAGGAAGGGGTCGCCGTACCTGGAGCTGCTTAGAGTTGTGTGAGTTAAACGAAGTCTACCCAAACAGAATCAACCCACGATCTGAAAACGTGTCATTGTAATTTTACTATGAGGCCGAACGCCGAAATCGCTAAATATAGTCGACTGCCTCATAAACGTATGTTTGCTTAAACTCGCCAGAATATAGGTACTAAACAGAGTATGTTATTTTTCCGTGATTTCAGAGTTGATCTCATAGTAAAGGTATACTTAAAAGAGTACCTATTTTGCGTTTATTCTGTTACTCTTTGTACCAACCTATGTCTTTTAAAGGTATGACTTATTACCTTGACGACACAGTTGGTGCAATGGTTGAGCAATTGGTTGCTGCGCTGCGTGTCGCGGGGTCGAATCCCGCACGGAATAAATATTAGTATGGCTTACAGATTCAGTTACAGGCTTACAGGTACAGTTCCTGGTCTGGCCGTTTGTGTATGTGAGTTTGTATGTTTGTAAACGCACCCACGATACGGGAGAAATTCCTAGTGTGGGGCAACGCATTAAAAAAAAAACTAGTTACCTATGTGAGTTCTAAACGAAAGTCGCAGACGCATAGTCACTGTAGTTTTAATTTTGCTGGTGATAAACAATACTTTTCCGTTTGTTGTCGGACGTAAAAGAATAGCACCATTCCATCACTTCCCGTGAGTGTCGTAAGAGGCGACTAAGGGACTCACCAGAGAATCGGCAGCAGAATTCTCTATATGTATGTCGCAGCCAACTAGCTAAATCAGCTGTTTCATTAAAAATCTAGCCTTTTCATTGAACTGCACCGTTTAATCAGCGACATACGTGACATGGGCAAGTCATTAAACGATATTGAACAAAAGATGTCTCTTAAGTCGCTGAAAAATCGGCTCATTTAAATGAAAAGGCTAGGCTACCAATTAAACGGCTGATTAAGCTAATTGGTTGCGACATGTACATTGCAACAGCTACACTGCGATCGCCAACCCACCTGCTAAGGGTAGCGATTATGGCAAACTCGTCTGGGGGAGGCCCATGTCCAGCAGTGGACGTCTTTCGGCTGATATGCTGAAATAATATTGGGTTTTATCATTATGACTCACCAATTAGGTACTATCCTATCGTTCCTACTTAATATCTTACTAATCTCCTAGTCCTTATTATTTTAATGTGAAAGTTTGCGAGAACGGTATGATGCAGTTTTAGTTTTCATCGAAAGTCGGGCCCGATAAGTACCTACTTTTTTAGAGTATTTTTCGCGATTCCTCACAGTTACGTACTGGACCCTTCAAAGATTCACTTTGTATTTTATTCACTCCAGTTTCAAACAAATGCGCGAGTCAGGCATCGTGTCAGCCCTATCCAAGCGCCTGCAGGTCCCGAAGCCGCACTGTACCTCCAAGATGTCCTCGTTCAGCAGCGTGGGACTCATGGACATGAAGCCGGTGCTCATCCTCATGCTGTACGGCGTCTGCTTGTCTGTCGCCATCGCGGTGGCGGAGATCGTTGTGTTTAAATTGTGAGTTTTAACTTTATTTATGTATAGTCTATAATTATACTTACAAAGTATATAGTGGCCCGATGGAAGGAAGAACGGGATGGGATTTGGGATGCATGAAGGAGCCTCCACGAGTAGCGCAATTTGTTCCATCAGGCAATCAACTGAACCTCTCGCTCGGCGCATCCTGGACAGTCTCACCTAACACCTAATAAGACTGGCCAATCCTTCCCTTGCGGTGGTAGGGCTAACACCCGCCTGGTTCGCGACCACCCTCCCACCGGAGTTCGGCGTCAAGCAGCCTGCTGTGTTTCGTCGACGCGTGGGAGTACCAGTGCTTCAGGGCATCTTCTGGGCACGCTCGCTTTCATCATGGACCTCATCTATCGCTTTCCATCAGGCGTGATCGAGGTCAAGAGCTAGCCCATTCGTAAATAAAAAAAATAAAAAAAAGTGTCCAGTGAAGATTCCGTGAAGGAAGAACTTTTTAACTAATTAAAATTGTCTTTTGATACCTGGCTTCGTTGGTTCCAAATGCTCTGATATGCAGTTTTTATTGTTTCCACAGGAACGCGCAGAGAAAACTCTATCAAGTTAACAAGAAGGATCTACCAAACGCAGCATGAAGACGTTAAATATGTGACAGTGAAAATTTAATCCAGATAATTAAATTGTGCAGTGGTTTTTTTTCGATGGTGACGACTTGAATTTTTATGTTGAGATATTAAATAGGTTTAGTAATATTGTTAGGTCACTTTACGTTTTGAGGGTTAGGTGTCTTGCTAATACAAAGCGACCATCGCGTGAATACGCGTTCGTCGCGTTAATTTGTTCTACAAAACCAGAAGGCGCGTTGTTGGCGCGACAATGCGATCGGGTTTGCCATACAAGTGATAGCTTTGTAACCCCTTAGGCCACATTTAATCATTGAGTGTATAGTATAAAAAAATAAAACAAAAATAGAAGTGAAAGGATAATTTTATTGTACAAGCTAGGTTCAAAACATTTCAAATGCTAATTCATAAACCTAAACAGTACATATAAGCGAGTAGCACACCGAAACTGTACCTTCAATCAACAGCTGTTCTGCACTAACAGTCTAAAGGTAAAACTCTCGAAAGACCCCTAAGGACGAATTTCGCGTGAATAGATTGATGATTGCGTCGACAAAAGTCGATTTGAGTTCGTGCCTTATATAGAACTTGTGTTGTTTTAAATATAATACTAGTGTTCAAGTTATTTGCAAAAGATTGAATGGTGATAACTTTAGTCACTGACCACATGTAGCAAGAATGCCATTGAAATTATCAATTTTTTTTATTGCAGTTTCGGTGTGCAAAATGATAGAACTTTTTAAGTTGAAAAGCTTAAGTTTACTACTCGAAATAAATTACTACCTAAGTGATGAAAAGGTACCGGAAGTGTTTACTTTATACTTTTTTTTATAATATCCCACAGGTAATGTCTAGCTTCGAAGCTAGAACTTCACTCATAATAAAAAGTTCTTAACCTAAGCCACCCACTGCTTGGTAAAGAATTGTTCCTAAACTGTTTTGGTAGAAAAATTTAATCTACCAATTTGGTAGAAAACTTCTGTTCGAAGTCACATAGAAATTAAAATATGAAACCTTTTTTTGTGTCCTTCTTACTGGTTTTAGTGAAAAATACGAAATTCTTTGCCGAGCAGTGGGATGTCAAATGCCAACATAAAACTGAAATTCGGTGACTTACATTCTATTTAAAACTAACGTAGATCCACATAAGAATCTAGCGTTCTAAATAAATAATTGAAAACAATTCAGATAGTGTACACCACTTATTGTTGGAACAATACTTTTGATTCCCTTCCCTTTATTTTAAGTTCTTCACTAAAGTGTTATTTTTAAATCGTTTATAAGTAGAAGTAAGAAATTTTTCATTTAGGCCTTTGGATATAAATAATAATATCACTTTACTTTAAAATCTATTCATAGTTTAACCGCTCCAGCCCCGACATGTGAAAATTTCCAAATAAAAAATAAATCTTATGTAATTGGTAAATAAACACTAAATTCGCGATTAATTCGGCGCACACCGGTGTGTTGCCGGTGCTTGAGCAGAATGAATAATTTGTAATACAAGGAAGTGAGCAAATATTTACTCACATTCACATATCGGGATATCATTACTGACGCTTTCAGGAGCTAGAAAGATCCCAGAGACCCTTTAAAATGTCAATAGTTTATAGGTATACTATCTCGAAATAATTAACCACTGAAAGGCTTGTTTCATCACCCCCGAATAGTCAACGTCAAGTTGAGAGTAATGAAAAAGGAACTGATTTTACAGTGGAATGCTATGGGCAGATGATGATGAATTTAAAGCCTGTTTTAACAAAGTACTTTTGATGACTATTTTGAACGTGTAAATGAGCAATCTAAGCGCACTTTGAATTCGATCGATCAAGCTCTATTTTTATTTTATTTTACAGAAGGCTTACAGACAAACAAACAAATGGAGTGGATCTCAACATGAAACAAAATGGCTTCTTATTTATGATGGCATCTCGCAATAAAAGTGAACATACTGATCTAACATGCACTATATGTCATCCGGTATCAAAGAGAACTTTGATCAAATCTATTCTGTAAAAGTTACTTCATCAAAGCAGAATTTTAGCGTATCAATGCGGCTTTACCACTAATCTATCTTTGCGACTAAGTGATGAAACAGGCACCCTTTTCTTACCTCTGACATTACAAACGATTCAAAAACCTTTCAGGCGGTATCTACTTAAGTAGCTCACTGTCTTCAGACAGCGTCTTGTCTTTAACGAGCGTGTTGAGATGGTCGATGAGCCCTTGTATTGACATCTCCCCGTGCACCTTGTTGTCGCGCGTGCGCACATTCACCGTGCCCGAAGACTTCTCGCGGTCGCCCACAACTGCGGACAAAATGAGAGGATTATATAAAATAAAAGTTTGTGTGTATAAAAAAAAAGTGCAGCACAGAAGAGCACAATAGAGTAGTTTTACTGGAAAAATCTAGTCTGTCAGTTAGATTTCCAAACAATATTGTAGGTACGCGATTTTTTCTTTTTTTCACATAAACAAAAAACCGGCTAAGTGCGAGTCGGACTCACGAAGGAACGGTTCCGTACCATTATCTATAAAGTAACGGCAAAAAATCACGTTTGTTGTATGGGAGCCCCACTTAAATATTTATTATATTCTGTTTATAGTATTTGTTGTTATAGCGGCAACAGAAATACATCATCTGTGAAAATTTCAACTGTCTAGCTATCACGGTCCATGAGATACAGCCTGGTGACAGACAGACAGACCGACAGCGGAGTCTTAGTACTAGGGTCCCGTTTTTACCATTTGGGTACGGAACCCTAAAAATGAAGATATGAAATGACGACGAAAAATGAAAACACGCGTAAAGTCACGTCCTTGGTAAAAATTGTACCATCGCAGTGTCGTCACGTGTGTTTTCAACGCACTGTGTCATCTGCAGTCTGCAGGGTCACTTTTCAAGCGGTCAATTGCAAGCAGAGCAATTGGTCGCATCAAATCTGTGATTGAACTAAAATAAATGCTACCAACTACATAAGACAGCGTGAAAAGTTGTTTGTTCAAGTCAGGTATTCTTGTCTAATCGTGTATCGTGACCGAAAAAATTTCACAAAACATAAAAAAGCAATATTTGTACCATCATCTTTATAAACTTTTCTTCTTATGATAAGTATAGTTACAATATCTCACCTAAGATGTAGTTGAACTGCGCAAGTTGCGCATTTCGAACTTTCTTGTTGAGAGTGTCGCCGGCGTCTGTATCTACCTCTGACATGAAACCGGCCGCGAATAGTTTGTCGTTCACCTAAAACAAATAACAGTTCAGCATATTAGAAATTGTGGAAACGGCGTGTAATAGAACCGAGAATTACAGACGTGGTATTGTCGTGTCAGGGTTGCAAGATTGTTCGATAGAGTTACCGCGTCACTGGAACGCAAAGAGCAATGAAAGAAACGCGCTTGGGTTTTCGTTAGAAAGAGTATGACACTCCCTCCCACTCCGCCCAGAGCGAGAGGAGGCATTTGATGCTTTAATTGAAATGCACGACGCAGACCGGCCTGGATCTCAGCCAGAAGGGCCCCTTGCGTACATTTTCATGTAGATAAGTGGTCTATTTGCTAGATAGTCACCTGCTTGGCGTAGTCGTCGAAGCTGGGCCCACGGGTACCAAACACACTTGTCTAGGGCTGAGCCAGAAGGGGCCCTTGCGTACATTATCATGTAGATAAGTGGTCTATATGCTAGATGGTCACCTGCTTGGCGTAGTCGTCGAAGCTGGGCCCCACGGGTACGACACACACTTGTCTAGGGCTGAGCCAGAAGGGCCCCTTGCGTACATTATCATGTAGATAAGTGGTCTATATGCTAGATAGTCACCTGGTTGGCGTAGTCGTCGAAGCTGGGCCCCACGGGTACGACACACACTTGTCTAGGGCTGAGCCAGAAGAGCCCCTTGCGTACATTATCATGTAGATAAGTGGTCTATATGCTAGATAGTCACCTGCTTGGCGTAGTCGTCGAAGCTGGGCCCCACGGGTACGACACACACTTGTCTAGGGCTGAGCCAGAAGGGCCCCTTGCGTACATTATCATGTAGATAAGTGGTCTATATGCTAGATAGTCACCTGCTTGGCGTAGTCGTCGAAGCTGGGCCCCACGGGTACGACACACACTTGTCTAGGGCTGAGCCAGAAGGGCCCCTTGCGTACATTATCATGTAGATAAGTGGTCTATATGCTAGATAGTCACCTGCTTGGCGTAGTCGTCGAAGCTGGGCCCCACGGGTACGACACACACTTGTCTAGGGCTGAGCCAGAAGGGCCCCTTGCGTACATTATCATGTAGATAAGTGGTCTATATGCTAGATAATCACCTGCTTGGCGTAGTCGTCGAAGCTGGGCCCCACGGGTACGACACACACTTGTCTAGGGCTGAGCCAGAAGGGCCCCTTGCGTACATTATCATGTAGATAAGTGGTCTATATGCTAGATAATCACCTGCTTGGCGTAGTCGTCGAAGCTGGGCCCCACGGGTACGACACACACTTGTCTAGGGCTGAGCCAGAAGGGCCCCTTGCGTACATTATCATGTAGATAAGTGGTCTATATGCTAGATAGTCACCTGCTTGGCGTAGTCGTCGAAGCTGGGCCCCACGGGTACGACACACACTTGTCTAGGGCTGAGCCAGAAGGGCCCCTTGCGTACATTATCATGTAGATAAGTGGTCTATATGCTAGATAGTCACCTGCTTGGCGTAGTCGTCGAAGCTGGGCCCCACGGGTACGACACACACTTGTCTAGGGCTGAGCCAGAAGGGCCACTTGCCGGCGTACGACTCGCTGAGGACGGCGATCATGCGCTCCACGGAGCCCAGGATGGCGCGGTGGATGATCACGGGACGCTTCTTCTCGCCGCTCTCACTGGAAGGGAAAACAGGTTGTACATTATAAGAAACACAGAATTTATGTTATCATCAGGTTGTGCATAATGTTATGGTAATAAAATGCTCGTCTTTTACATGCATCTTGAACAAAACTGGTGACTTGTGGGTCGTAATATATAATTATGCATGTCTGTTTTGTCCTATAGTGCGTTATTCGATTATACTCGACATATCTCTCACCTGACATAAGTAAGGTTGAATCTCTCCGGCAGCTGGAAGTCCAGCTGTATCGTCGCACATTGGAGCGATCTCCTGAGCGCGTCCTGGATGGTGATGTCGATCTTGGGTCCGTAGAACGCACCGTCACCGGGGTTCAGTTGCCATGGCTTGCCGAATTTGTTTAGGGAGTCCGCTAACGCCTTAAAGGAACGAAATTTATATTAGTTTTCTGTTAGAGGTGTCTTGCAGTGGCAAGAATGGAGTTTGAAATTGAGATTACGGTTCATACAAAAGACAAGATTAAATCCATACACTAAAAACCCACAATCGACCTCATCAAAGTGTTTACCAACGGGTTAACTACATCAGACATTGATGGGACCAAAGGGATAACCCTGACACCCCTCGGGTATAGGAGATATTTCATATCATAACAAAAATAAAGTATTTTGAATTAATATTATAAGTAAGGAAGTAAGTTAGTTATAGTACCAATGAAGCATACAATGTAGTACTTGTTCGAGCATAGCCCTTTCCATTGCCTGAAAGGCATCGAAATGTGACTAAGCCTTCTGATGAGACCATTCTGAGCGACCACGCTTCAGTTCCGTATGACATCACTGGCAACATACACAAGTCAGACTTTCTGGTCCTGAAGTCGGACTGACATGGTGTTTTCGTACAAAACACTTCAGCACCTCAACGTATCTATAGTCAATCTGGCGCCGTTCAAGAGACTGCAGTCCTGATCAAATCAAAGGCTTTTCCGTAGTCCACAAAATCTAAGCAGTAGGTTTTTTTTAGGAGGCAATACTTGTATATGATGCCATGTTTTTTATGTCTAAACACACTGCATCTAAAAATCCTTCAGGTTGCATCAAGTTGCTTTCATGTCTAGCCCAGGCAAGATAATTTATAAACGCGTGCTTTATTGAAATGCCGTAAAAAGTAGTCGCTCTTTAAAATCCTTGAATTGTATGTTCAGGTCTTTTCAGGCAGACCGCCACCTGGTATAACATTGATTTATCAGAAGAAAGACGGGACAGACAGATACAGTACCTTCTCAGCCTGGTCCCACGTGGCGAGGTCACCGAGGAACTTCTCGGGCCGCGTCGACAGCTTCAGTTGGAACGTGAAGCCGAACGTCGTGTTGACGTGGTTCAGGAAGTCCAGGCACGCCAGCTGTGGATATCATTATTGTTATTATGTATTCATGGCTTTCTTCCGCGGTTTCGCTCCCAAGGAATCGTATAGGAAACGTGTAATAGCAGACATAAAAAACGTGTAATAGCCACCGCTCAGCGACAGTGTAGCTTGCTATCAGTGAATATCAGGGAAAGAATATTCTTAATCAGTGAATGGCTACCTAAGTCAGCTTCCATAGAAAAATGTTCGAACTCCTTTGAAAACAGTTTTTTTTTTTGTTACGTTTAAGGAATTACTAAAAACTAAGAAAATTAAGTACTATGAAGTCGTCAAACATTTACAAAAATACCTTTTTCTGGGTAGATAAAATTTTCGGTTCGATTCCCAGGTGGAGCAAATTTGCCGTTACGAATTTATCTGTGAGAGCTTGGAGTTTGGAAATTGGTGGTAAGACACCTCCGTGCCTCGGAAAATACGTTAAGCCGTTGGTCCTACGCCATATCCTCTCTCCTCCCATAGGGCTATGAGAGTGATGGAAGAGGAAGTGCATCTGTGTTTGCGCACACACATATGTCCCGTACCGAATGACTAGTCTCCATTGAGATTGGCCGCCAAGGCCGAAACCGATTTGGTCCTAACCGGTTTCGGCCTTGGCGGCCAACGTTTTCGGCCAGGGTTTCTTTAACTTTTTACAGTCGCGGACCAATTTCACAATATAAACAATTCCATGGACCCCTGTCAAAGAATATTTTAAGTAAAGAAAACAAGCCTTATTTATTTATATTGAAAAATCACTGTTATTGGTTGGTAAGCTGTCTGCTGCTGCTTGTCTAAGCTTAAATTGTGGGGTTATCTTCGACAAAGCAAAACGCAAGTTGCAAAAAGCATGTTTTGTGACTGACGATACGTTGTCGTCGCGGTGAGTTCTTGGCTTAACCTAGACGAGATTATTACACTGTTTCCTAGTAAATAGGTTAAGAGTTAACTGACCTACTGCGGACCCCTGATGCACATGCCACGGACCCCACTTTAAGAAACCCTGGGTTAGGAGGACTATTATTATCTGCAGTAGAAGACCATTATAGCCAGCCATACCATTTCCTGCTCAATATGTTGCGGCGCGCAGAAGATGTGCGCATCGTCCTGCTGGAAGCGGCGCACGCGCGTGAGCCCCGTGAGCGCGCCGCTGAGCTCGTTGCGGTGCAGCACGCCGAAGTCCGCCAGGCGCAGCGGCAGCTCGCGCCACGAGCGCGTGCGGTTGTCGAACAGCAGGCTTAAGGTAGGAAGGTTCATGAGAAAATTTAATCTTGTTTTATTGTGGAAAAAAACTTTTTTTTTTTTTTTTTTCTCTTTATTTATTTTAGGGACTTTTGATAAACATGTCAGTCCCATCGTACCTTTTACAATTACTTAATAGTAATACTACAAATAACTAATTTGAAATAAAACGAAGGCGTACAAAACTATACAAACACTTAGCAGCATCCGACATTGGCATGGATAGTATTCCATGAAACATTCCCATATTATGTTTGGTTAATTTGAGATCTAAAAGTAACGTTTCTCTTTCGGCTTGGAAACGAACACATTCCAACAACAAGTGTGTAATGTCTTCCTCTAGTGCTATTATGACATTTTCAATCGTCAATTCTATGGCCATGTTTCCACCTGCATCCGACTCTCACGCATAACAATGACAGCTACCGTGGTAAAATGTGAAACTATCGAGCAACTGCTTCAACCATATTGCAATGTATTTAAACTTGTATTCCTATTTCTACTTCCTATTATTTGTGAGTGGGGAGGACGTAAGTTGAATAGTAGTACAGAATCAGAATGTATGTTAAAATACGGTATATACCTACCGGCTTAACTAAGATGCCTGCCTTTTTTTAAGGATGAGAAATCATCAAATGACTCCTTCCGAGCGGAAGGGAATGTCAGACTCTTACTGACTAAAACTCATCCGTGTCCCTCCAAATGCCCTTTGCGTTTCAGGCCGCGGTGACTCTTTCGACAAATCCCGCAACCCTGATAGGATGATGCACAATCGGGGGTGAATACACGATCAAGGCTTTAATTTACACAACATAAGGTTCATTTGAAAACCAGCGTCAGGCAGCGCTTAGTTGTCTGGCATTTTGCTGAACTGGACCTATTTGGCGCAGCCGCGGGGCACACATTGTTTTGTTTTAAAATTCATGTTTATTATTGTTTGTACCTGCATTGTGTGTATCTGTGTGTGCCAAATAAACTAATTTTCTTTCTTTCTAATTTGATCGGTAAAACAGGAGGGCTCTGTCGTTGCGACGATGCGATCGCTTTGCCGTACAAATGAACACGACGATGACGTCTTACGACACCTTACTCTGTGTTGTGACTCACCAGTGTCCCGGGCAGTTCATGGGCTTGAGCGCGAAGGTTTCCTTCTCCACGTCGAAAGAGAACATGTTCTCAGAGTAATGCGCCCAGTGGCCAGATGTCTGCCACAGTTTGGAGTTGAACATGTTTGGTGTTACCACTTCTTGGAAGCCGCGGATTCTAAACAGAAGAAAATAAAAGTGATGGATTAATAGTTTTAACAGATATTGGAAGAGAGCTCGATGTTAAATAATAATGTCCCCACGAGAAGAATTTTGAGATTAACCTTTTGATAGTGACTATCCATTAGATATACAACGTGTAACAGAATAAACGCAATACCTCTTACAGGGTTATTGTACTCATCATTATGAACAACTTTTACAATGGGACCAACCCCGAAATCGCGAAAAAAATATCAGCTGTTCAGTACATTTTGTCGAGTTATGCACATTTTTTTCGTGATTTCAGTGTTGGTCCTGTAATGAAAGTTGTTCATAATGATGAGTACAATGACTCTTTATGAGGTATTGCGTTTATTCTGTTACACCTTGTATTGCGAGACTCCTCAGTGCCTTGAAAAGGGCGCTAAGCCGTTGGTCCCGGCTGTCATTTGAACATCTTTGACAGCCATTACGCGTCAGTCTTGCCAAGAAGTACCGCGTTTTATTGATATTGGATTATGTAGTTCAGAGGCATTAGACTAAAAATCTAATTAGTCCGTCCGACAGATTTACAAAAAATATAAGACACGTTTTTTTTCTTTTTCACATAAACAAAAAATGAAAACGATACAGTGCGTTAAAAACTCGCGTGACAACACTTGTACAGCTTGCGTCAAATAACTTAGCCCCTCTGAAGTTAGTCATTTGCAAAGATCGCTTGGTGCAGTCACGTACACGGGAGCAAGCGGGACGCAAGCATGCATCGAACGTAAACGTAAGACTGAGACATTAAATCGCGCCGCCATAATCCGCGCCCCCATGTCTCTTGCGCATGCACAGTTGCAGGTTTGTTCGTAATTTTGACTACTACGCAGCCACTCGTAGCCAACTTCAGAGGGGCACAGTTATTTGACGCGAGCTGTAAGTACAGTTTTTACTTACACGTGACGTCACTAGCCCCCACTCCTGATCTTTGTTGCGTTTTATCTTCGTCATTTTTTTATTGATTTGATAAAGCAAAAAATACTTGTCCAATATTTTTCGATAATCTAACTGACGCGTGACGGACTAAATAAAATCATATATTTTTAACCAGGAATAGTTCCTATTGTACAATCGTAGTGACGACACGCGTGTTTTCAATGCACTGTATCGTTTTCATTTTCTGTTTACGTGAAAAAAGAAAAAAAAATACGTTTCCAATATTTTTTGGAAATCTATCTGACGGACTAATTAGACTTTTTCAGTAAAATACCCTATTGGTAACAAGCTAGGCAGATATACAGATGATGACACAGACGCTAACATATTTTATTCTGCTTTGATCTCAAGAGATTAGCATTCTACTATTACATACCTGTATTGGTCTCTTATGAAGTTGACGAGTGTGTTGTAAATGTGAGCGCCGCGCGGTTGGAAGAAGCACGAGCCAGGCGACAGCTCGTGGAAGAAGAATAGCTCTTGTTCCTGTAGTAATAGATATCTATTTAGTGTACACACATAGATAAATATTTACTTCAGTATTTTATTTTTATTATTTATATTATTAGATATAACTTTTTTTTATAGTTTGGTTTATCCACTTTAAAATGGATCTCAAAATTTGTATTTACTTTTTTATTTAAGTATGTATAAGCTGTGTACTTCTTTAAGTGACAAATTCACCATAATAACAGATAATATGTGTATTCTTTTATGTAATATGTTTTTAGTAAATAAGTCGTTGGAGTACCTTATATAAATAAATAATAAATTAGATAATTCTTTAAAGGATAGACACTAAAGAAATAAGAATAAAATGGTGGAAATCATCAAATGACTCCTGCCGCTCTGGGTGGAGCGGGAGGGAGTGTCAGACTCTTACTGACTAAAACCCATCCATGCTCCTCATAGTGACCTTTGCTTTCCAGGGCCGCGGTAACCCTTTCAAAAAGAATCCGCAACCAGAATAAGATGGTTCTACCACAGTTTTGCCTGAGTGCCGCTGAAGAAGCATGTATACCCTGTAGCTTAAGCGGCTGAATAAATTTTAACAAAATTATATAACCAACTAAAATGTAGAAAATACAATTATAATAATAATAATAATAATAATGTTTTATTTTTCTCACCACAATATTATAAATTAGGTACATTATGTGAAATGTTATTATTAATTATTATTGTGGGGAGACTGGTGCCTGAGCTAAGCTGCAAGCTTGTGTTTCAGGACACCAGGACTCCGCCTTTTACATAGAAATCAGCATCACGTAAATAACATTAGATATTGTACATTGATGGGTGAACCCGAAAAAAATAAAAATAAATATTATCTAAAAGTTATAGTTAGTATGATAGTGTTTATGTATGTATGTGAGCGTAAGTGTGTGTGTGTGTGTGTGTTGTTTATGGGATTGTGATGGTGTGTGTGTGTATGTGTGTTTGTTTATGTTTGTTACAATATTACACTAACGTTGCAAGTAGTTTTTCAGTGTCTACATAATTTATTTCTTGTAGGAATGAAGTAATTTTCATTTTACACATGGTCTTATTAAGATTGACTATCGGTAGCATCCCGTTAATTTTATTATAAAGATAACCACCTAGATGGCAGAAGAAACGTTTGGAGAATTGGGTTGAAAGGCGAATGTCAGGGCGATCTACGGGGCTATATCGTCTCTTACCTTGTGAAACTGAAGGGTTGTATGTAAGCAAAGAGTGCTGTTTCAATATTATGTTTTTAATGAATAGTTGGCGCACTGTCAGAACTTTTGCGTCTTTATATAGGAGCTCAGTTGAGTAACGATAAGGTAGAAACAAGGACACCTTCAGTATGGCTCTTTGCGCTCTCTCCAAGACCAGGAGTGTAGACTTCGGAGCTCCACCCCATACATTGATACAGTAATTTAACAATGACTGAGCGAGGGCAAAGTATACTGATCTCTTCAACTTTGCATCTGCAACTTTTCTCAGAGTTTTAAAGATGTAAATAAGCTTGCGTAACCTAGTGTTAAGCGCATCTATGTGTTCCCGAAATCTAAGGGTATTGTCTATTAATATACCCAAATATTTAACAACTTGGGTGCTACGAAGGTATGGACAATTACATGTATTCTTTTCATGTGGAGGAGGACAAGTGTGTGCTGTAATTGCATATGGTGTTACTGTTGTGGGAGTGTTACAATTAGCTTTTATTGTGAATGTTATGTAATTAGTTTTGTCAGTATTTAGTGTTAATTTATTAATACGTAACCACTCCGACACAGTGTTGAAACCCAATTGTGCGAGTGAAAAGACCTCACTCCACGTGTCAGCATTGAAGAGTAGGGCGGTATCGTCTGCAAATGTTATAATCCTCCCTTTGGGGAGTGAGAGCATACCCAGGTCGTTGATGTAAATGAGGAAGAGGGTTGGGCCAAGTACACTGCCCTGGGGCACGCCGTATGAGATTGTTCTTTCCTCGCTAATGAACTCATTTATCTTAACGCACTGGGTACGCTCACTCAAGTAATCTGCAAACAGCTCTAGTTGGGCCCCTCTGATTCCCATGTTCTCCATTTTTCGAATAAGGATGAGAATTGCACTAAAAAGTTCCAAACAAGTCACTATGGAAGCAGTCTGACGCAGTATTGGTAACCAAATCTATTTTTGAAATAAATGCCTAAGTAATATGGTGGAAGTAGAGAAACTACCATTGTGAAGATATATTTTTTTAAACGTTGCCCCACACTAGGAATTTCTCCTGTATCGTGGGTGCGTTTACAAACATACAAACTCACATACACAAACAGCCAGACCCGTAAAAACTATCTGTAGGCCATACAAATATTTGTTCCGTGCGGGAATCGAACCCGCGACAAGCAGCGCAGTAGTCAATCGCTCAACCACTGCGCTAACCGTATCTTCAATAGATTTCCGATGTGATTTCATTTGGTTCCAGTCTAATAATAATACCCTTGGATGTATTTCAGCTACAATAAAGTGACACATACCCTGCCGATCTTCCTGTGGTCCCTCTTGGCGGCCTCCTCCTGAATATGCTCCCACTCCTTCAGCTGCTTGGGCTCGGGGAACGACACGCCATACACTCGCTGTAAGGTCTCCGCGTCTGCCTTGCCCTCCCAGTAAGATGAAGAGTTCTAGAGGAAATACATTCGGATTATAGAAAATTAAGAGCGTTTACGCCATACGGCATTTCATACTAAAGTTTCAAAATGAATGGACCGATTTTAATGAAACTTGGTACGCTATGCATACGCTAGATATCCAGGTCTAAATAGTTAGTAGAGAAAATTTTACAAAAAGAGTTCAGGGGGAAAGATAGAGAGATTTTGACCTTCTATAGATAACTTTGCTCTCTCTCTCGCTCTTAACTCTTTTCACGTTTCACGTTTTTTTATTTTATTAATTTGGAACGTGATAAAAAAAAATCCTGTATGAATGCCTGTCTGTATTGTAAACATAATTTAAAAAAAACAAATTACCTTAGTAACCTTCAGGGCCTTAACCTTCCCCGTATGTCTCACATGGGGTCCCCTACACAGATCAATGAGCGTGCCACATCTGTACACCGTGGTCGTCGGAGTGTTGACCTTCTCTTTCAGGATGCGCACTTTGAACGGATTGTAGTCGAACATTTCCAGCAGTTGCTCCTTGGTCAGCTCTAGGCGTTCAAAAGCTTGTTTTTCTTTTGCAATTTTCTTTACTAAGCCTTCTAGGACGTTGAAGTCTGTTGATGAAACCTGTAGAAAAAAAAAGGAATTATCAGCAAATTGTTGATGTGGCTCAAAAGCCTGCCCAACTTATAAAGCAAAACGGAGTGAAGACACGTGAGCATATTCGCAAGCAGTTGGGTGAATCATCACAGCGTTAATTCGTTGGATTCGATTATCTTAATAATATTATTAATTTTATATACTTATGTATGTACAGTTCTCGTCAAATAACTGTGCCCCTCTGAAGTTGGCTACGAGTGGCTGCGTAGTAGTCAAAATTACGAACAAACTGCAACTGCGCATGCGCAAGACATGGGGGCGGGGCGCGATTTTATGTCTTAGTCTTACGTTTACGTTCGATGCATGCTTGCGTCCCGCTTGCTCCCGTCTACGTGACTGCACCTGCGCGATCTTTGCAAATGGCTAACTTCAGAGGGGCAAAGTTATTTGACGAGAACTGTATTTATAATTGTAATTTTTTTCCTCTGTTTTTCTTTCTTTTAAGTTGCACCTTATTTATGGATGGGAAATCATCAAATGACTCCTTCCGTTCTGGGTGAAGCGGGAGGGAGTGTCAGACTCTTACTGACTAAAACCCATCCGTGCTCCTCCTAGTGCCCTTTGCGTTCCAGGGCCGCGGTAACTCTTTCGAACAAAATCCGCCACTTAAGTTGCACCTGCCATGTTGTCTCTGCACCACCCTAAGGTCGACTGGTACAAAATGCCGCAGCAGTGGACACGTCTTTCGGCTGATATGATGATGATGATGATGAACGGAAAATAGAAAGAGGGAAAGTAGGCTTACGCATTGCAGTCGGCTACGATAGGCTCATCAAATTATAATGTAGTGATTAGTAGAGAAAGTTAAGATAAACGAATCATTGAGTTGATTTGTCATGGCAACATCTAATATTAGTTTAGTTAAAAGGATATTGCCACAATCTTGTCATGTACGTGTCAACTTCGTTTGGCGATTTAGTGGCGTTGATGAGCAGATAATAGTGACATGCCGATAATATGATAATAGTAATGTCGTTTGAAATATTATAGTAATGCTTGTCGTTTGAAATATTACTTATTGCAAGCTAATGTAACATAATGGACTCCATGGTCTGAACTCTATATAGAGCAATAATAATTCTATTTAGTCCGTCCGTTAGATTTTCATATAATTTTGGACATGTATTTTTAGCCATTACCAATCGATGAAAATTGATAAAGGGTGACGTCATGTTTTGGTAAAAACTACGATCGCGTGCCATCACGCGAGTTACAACGCGCTATTAAAGTCTTAATTTTTGGTATACGTGGAAAAATAAAGAATACGTGTCCATTATATTTTAGAAATCTATCTTACAGACACCATTTTTGAATCCAGGATTCGGAAGGTAACTAGAACTCAAACTATTCAGTTTAAATAAACACAGTCAGTTTTGAAATGTCACGTTTGTTCAGTCAAAAACATGACGCTAGTTGTACGTTCCAAGGCGTAATGGAGAAGAACATGCAATATAATACTGTTAATTCTTTTTAGTTTAAACTTTGTTGTTGCTTGCTATGACTGCAGCATAATATTATACTTGTTTCGTTAAATATCATCGTTTGGTAAAATGTAAAATAGTTGTAGATATGCCAATAAATATATGAATACAAAACTTGTATATAACAAGCTATTATTATAAGCTCCACGTAAAATACTGATATTCAGCTGAATCCGGTTTGACTGGGAGCCGACCCCAATAAGTTGGGAAAAGGCTAGGCAAATGATAAAATTAGGGACAAGCAAGGCAGTTGTCTTATAAGTGATGAACGGTGGATCCTTACCCCTCTTTCAGTACTATGCATGTCGTAGTAGAAACCCTCCTCGATCGGAGGTCCGTAGCAGAGACAGCCCCCATATACCTGATGAAAAAAATAACATTAGTTTTCTTAGTGAAGTGCCAGCATTAGATTAATCACAAATCTGATACCACACCACCATCTACATCAGACTGCTAGAAAAGTGACTGGTTTTGAAACATTTCGAGTTACATTTTCATTTCAAACATTTCAGCAGTCAGCCATCAAGATTTTCTTTCAATAATTGTAGACAACAATCTCGACTGCTAATTATCATGATTAAAAAAACTGGCAATTAAATTATTGTTGACAGATATAAATCACCAAAAAATCAAAATGATAACTCGTAAAGGGTATTTTTTTAAAGTGTCATTAAAAATATTTAGGTACTCAAATATTTGCAAGAAGAACAGAAACAAAGACAAATAGATAAATTATTTCGACACATGACTCTATTCTGCTCAAAAGTCACCATGAAAACTTTGAACAAAACTCTGTCACGACGAGTGACCGCAGAGTGAGCGGTCAATTCATAAGCTTAGGTAAGACTGACAGTTCACTTCACACTCACTTCACTTACAATGGTGAGATGGTTACAGAATAGCTGCACTGATGTTTTACAAATAAAAAAACAACGGGTTGCACTCCAGGAGTACCAGCAGAAGTGAAAACTTGAACATTAACGTTGTGCATTTTTGAATATTTTGACATGGTTAGGGAATAATTTTGCACGAATTGCTTTATTTATCAGTATAAAACCTACTATAATTTATGTGGTTAAATACAATATAATTGCGCATATACGTATAATATCGTACACAAACATGACAATTTATATTACATTATCCGTCTTACGAATTTTCGATCAGGTCACGTGTCCTGACGGTCACGTGTTCTGACGCGAGTTTAACATTTTTTACCCATCCCAAAAAGTGCACAACGCCGCTAAAGAAGTTTTCACTTCAAAAAATGCTTGATTGATAAAACTCTCACCCTCTCCATAGCTTCTCCCAGCATATGTGCAGAAGAATGCCAGAAGACTGCTTGAGCGTCGGTATTATCCCACCGCAGCAGTTCCAGCTTACAGTCACCTTCCAGTGGCCTGTCCAAGTCCCAGAGCTCATTGTTCACCCGTGCGATGATGGTGTTATCAGCAAGGCCCTGGCTGCGATGGAGGACAGTCATCATGAGGGTCGAATGTGGAATAGCAGGGTGGAACTGGAGTGGCTTTGTACTGGGATCTTTTTCAAGCAGGGTTTCATTTGACTATGGCTTGAGTTCAACCAAAAGCTTATGAATCTTTAACCAACTTTAAAAGTATTCCTATTAGGATCTTTTCAAGCCGGAAATGGGTAGACTGTGGCTTTGATCCAGCCAGAAACTATGCATCTTTACCCAACTTAAAAAAAGGAGGAGGTTTTGCATTCAACTAGACTTTTTACCGTATGCAATGGTTTGCCATGGCAGTAGAGTTGTTAAAATGGTCATGAATAAATATGCTTATAATTAGTATGCTTTGGTAATATCTACCAGGATTATGATTACCATAATATATAAGCATTCAAATAAATAATTGTATTATTATAAACACCAACAAAGCACAGTATATTTAATAGAAACATGCTGCACATAGCCAATACATAGTTTTAAGCATGCTTCAACGTAATTTTACTTTATATTCTTTGACAGGCATTGTAAACACCCACTGCTTATGGAACATTTTCAGACAGATATGTCATACAAAACATCAAATTTTCAACATCAACCATGCTAGATCAGGCGGTATAGACATGTACCAGTTAAAGCCATCTCAAGATTCCACCCTTAGATAAAGTACTTACTATTCTCTCCACCACTCGCTTGTGTGCAGGGAAATAAGTAATCAGTTATTATATACACTGAACTAGCAACATTGGGATAGGGATAGAAGATTGACATTGTCGGCCTAATTCGTTAACCAGCTAAGTCTATTTTTTGGGCAATTAAAAAATGGACTAAACAAAATTTTGAAGTCAGCCAAAAAGTTAGGTGATTACCTTATGATAATTTCATAACGAATGTATCAATCTAAAAACGTTAGAAATACCATGCTCGAAAACCTGCTTCCTGAACAATACGAAATCTTCACAAGGAAATACTGCTAAATCCTATCGGAACAAACAGGATTTTCAGAAGTATGATTGCTAAAATGAAGTGATTTAATTCCGTTTTTTCTTCCTACTGTAAAGTATGCAGAAATGGACTTGGCTGGTTAACGAAATACACCGACGATAAAGCAGGTGCCAGATAAACTTGCAATAAAGTACATTGACCTTTCCCTAATATCTCTTCGTAGATACCTAAACAAATTATGAACCATTTATCATTACTAGAGAATGTAAAGGACTATGATAGATTTCTGTTTTTGATATTAAGAAAGTCAACAAATGTATTGTGGGTCAATGACCGTTATTGCACATTTATCGGGCGCCTACCATAGACAAATCTGACTTAGGAAACAAGTACAGATTGACTGACTATTGGTGAAATTTTAATGTCGGCGACTAGTCTTCGTAAAACAGGAAATAAATTGCTTGTACTGTGTTTTAGTTTCCTTTTTATGTTATATTTTTGTGTACAATAAGTACACAATGAAAATTAATAATACCCTTTATACTTTTAAAAATTAATTAAAAACTATAATAAAGTCAAAGTCAAAGCATTTATTTCAATTAGACCATTTACAGGCACTTTTGAATTGTCAAGGTCGGTCGGTCAAAAAGATGAAGCTATTTGCACGTTCCAAAGCGTAGATCTCTATGGAGAAGAACGTGCAAGAAACTCCACGGACACTCTTTTAAAATTGATATTTTGTTACAAAATTATGGTTACATCATTCATATTGAAATTATACATATATGTGAGAACGATGTAAAAGACGTGCAGGATAAAAGAGTCCGGAGTAAAAAAAGAATTAATTCAAAGAAATAATTAAAATAAACCATGGCAGCCGAGAGATGACCAGTCTCAGCTTACGGCGCCCGTTCACGAACATGACGCATACGCTAGCACCATTCGGCTCAACCATTTTTTAGGGAGCCAAATGATCCAACGCATGCGCCACCATCAGCCAGACTTTTGAGTGAGCATGACATCCCCAATAATTTGTAAGTTAGTAACGGACCAGTCAGCCAAGTCCAAAGTCAGCTCATCTCTGATAAAAATATCTACTATTTCGTTTTCAAAATAATAACTGTCTACTGTGTCGCAATAACAATGTCATAATATGCTGAAGGCTTGTGTAGTTACATTTTTTGTCAATTTAAATACATCAATATCACAACTGTACAGCCGTACAGAAAAAGAGGAGTGTGTCTATACATTTCTAGGTAAAATTGAGTAACATATTCATTATGAAAACCAGGTTTTTTTATATTTTTCGACAAGATATTTTTTTTATTAGATTTATGCTTGAGTTATAATAGTGCCCGTATGGTGCCGGGGCGCAAAAGAATAGCACCATCCCATCGCTTCCTGTGGGTGTCGTATGAGGCGACTAAGGGACTCACCAGAGAATGGGCAGCAGCATTCTTTCGGTACATTGCAACAGCTATACTGCGATCGCCAACCCGCCTGCCAAGCGTGGCGATTAGGGCAAACCCCCCCCAAATGACAAGCACAACAAAAAAATGGCCCCTAGTGCCCGGCAGCGCGTCTACCCTTGACTCCGGTAGCGGTCAAGGTTATGACGATGCAAGGGGTGCTAAGAATCCTCGGAGTGGATACGGCTACCGTAAAAAACACCGACGACTGGACCTGGCAACACTAAACACAAGAACACTCTGGACCGACGAGAAGATCACCGAACTTGAGGAGGAATTGAGCAGGTTGCGATGGAGTGTTGTGGGATTGTCTGAAGTCCGAAGAGAGGGCGAGGACACGACAATTCTCAAATCCGGCAACCTGTTCTATTTCCGGGAGGGTGACCAGAAGTCCCAGGGTGGTGTCGGGTTTTTCGTCCACAGGTCCCTCGTGTCCAATGTGGTGAGGATCGAGAGTGTGTCGACCAGGGTGGCGTACCTTATACTCAGAATATCGTCAAGATATTCGTTGAAGGTCGTACAGGTTTACGCCCCAACCTCAACACACCCCGACGACGAAATAGAGACCATGTATGAGGATATATCCAGAGCCATGCATGGTCATAAAACTCATTTCACCGTGGTCATGGGGGACTTCAACGCGAAACTGGGCAAACGTGACGGTGACGAGCTGCGAGTGGGGCAATTTGGATATGGACGTCGGAACCACCGGGGACACCTACTGGCCAGTTTTATGGAGAAGGAGGGCCTCTATATGATGAACTCCTTCTTCAGAAAATGTGAGCACAGGAAGTGGACCTGGCAGAGCCCCGACGGTGCAACTAAAAATGAGATCGACTTCATCATGTCGACGAAGAAGCAGATATTCAATGATGTCTCTGTGATCAACGCGGTGAAAACCGGAAGTGATCACCGCATGGTAAGAGGCACATTGAATCTAAATATCAAGCTGGAAAGGTCTCGACTGATGAAGTCTACGCTCCATCCAGCACAGATCCAGATCCAAAACTCCGAAAGCTTTTAGCTCGAACTTCAAAATCGTTTCGAGTGCCTAGGGAGCTCTGTGGACGAATACAACGATGGGTTCGTGGAAACTGTTCATACGGTCGGGTCTAAGTTCTTCAAGACTCGCCGTACAGATAAGACCAAGAGGCTCTCTGATCCGACTCTTAAGCTCATGAAGGAGAGGCGGGAGATGATTCTGCAGTCTTCAGAAGATGCGTGCAAGTACCGGCAGCTCAATGGACGGATCTCCAAGTCCTTGAAAAGCGACCTCCGCCGCTTTAATACTGAAAAAATTAAAGACGCGATAGAGCGGAATAAGGGCTCCAAGGTCTTTGCAAGAGATTTGTCTATTGGGCAGAGCCAACTCACAAAACTGAAGACCGACGATGGCAGAACCATATCCGCCAAATCGGAGCTTCTGAGGGAGATCGAGACATTCTATGGACAGTTATACACGTCAATGACCAAACCCGCAGCAAATCTAGCGAACGACCCAAGAGCTAGATTGACCCGGCATTATACCGAAGACATCCCGGACGTCAGCCTGTATGAGATTAGGATGGCTCTGAAGCAGCTTAAAAACAACAAGGCGTCGGGTGAGGACGGAATTACGGCCGAACTCCTGAAGGCGGGTGGAAAACCAGTCCTTAAGGCCCTTCAGAAACTGTTCGACTCCGTCATACTCGAGGGGAAAACGCCACAAGCGTGGAGCAGAGGTGTGGTGGTACTCTTCTTTAAAAAGGGCGACAATGCCCTGCTTAAGAATTACAGGCCCATCTCACTTCTGAGCCATGTCTACAAGCTGTTTTCCAGAGTCATCACAAACCGTCTCGCACGCAGGTTTGACGACTTCCAGCCTCCCGAACAAGCCGGATTCCGAAAAGGCTTCAGCACCGTAGACCACATACACACGCTGCGGCAGGTTATACAGAAGACCGAAGAGTATAATCTGCCCCTTTGCTTAGCGTTTGTGGATTACGAGAAAGCCTTCGATTCGATCGAGACTTGGGCTGTGCTGCAGTCTCTCCAACGGTGCCAGATCGACTATCGGTACATCGAGGTGCTGAAGTGTTTGTATGAAAACGCCACCATGTCAGTCCGACTTCAGGATCAGACATCAGAACCTATCCTCCTGCAGCGGGGTGTGAGGCAGGGAGACGTAATTTCTCCGAAACTGTTCACGGCCGCAATGGAGGACGTCTTCAAGGTTTTGGACTGGAAAAGGCTAGGCATTAATGTCAATGGCGAGTACATCACTCATCTTCGATTTGCCGACGATATAGTCGTCATGGCTGAGACCACGGAGGACCTCAGTACAATGCTCGATGACCTCAGTAGAGCTTCCGAAAGAGTGGGTCTAAAAATGAACATGGACAAAACCAAGGTGATGGTAAATACCCATGTAGCACCCACTCCTATCAAGATTGGAGGCTCTGCACTCGAAGTTGTTGATGAGTACGTCTACCTGGGACAAACGATCCAGCTAGGTAGGGTTAACTTCGAGAAGGAGGTCAACCGTCGAATCCGACTCGGCTGGGCGGCGTTCGGGAAGTTGCGCGGTATCTTCTCGTCTCACATACCACAGTGTCTCAAGACGAAAGTCTATGACCAGTGCGTGTTACCAGTGATGACCTATGGACTCGAAACGTGGTCGCTCACAATGGGCCTCATCAGAAGGCTTAAAGTCACCCAAAGGGCAATGGAGAGGGCAATGCTCGGAGTTTCCTTGCGTGATCGAATCAGGAATGATGATATCCGCAAGAGAACCAAGGTTACCGACATAGCCCAAAGGATCGCCAAATTGAAGTGGCATTGGGCAGGGCACATTGCTCGCAGAACAGATGGTCGATGGGGCCGAGAAGTTTTGGAGTGGCGACCGCGTACCGGAAGACGCAGCGTTGGAAGGCCTCCCACAAGGTGGACCGATGACCTGGTGAGGGTCGCGGGTAACCGATGGATGCGAGACGCACAGGACCGGTTGTTGTGGCGACACTTGGGGGAGGCCTATGTCCAGCAGTGGACGTCTTTCGGCTGATATGATGATGATGATAATAGCGAGAAGCCTAGTTTCGCCGAAAACATGTTCAACAGTGTAAATAGTTTTTTCTTTTCTGTTTTTGTATTGATAACATACACCCTTTTTTTGCAGTATAGCTTTTCTGTTTTAGCATGGCCATAGCAAAATTGCTCTTTCCCTAATATTATCTTTATAGAAACGCAAGCAAAGTACTAGATATTTTCAGGTAAAATTTTTCACTAGCTTAAGCATGCAGTTTTGCCAGCAAGGTATGTTGATAAAAAATATCCAGGCCATATCCTCCCCCAAATCTTCTCCTGGAGAAGGATATGCTCTGAAGTTATATCATAAAGATCATTTCAGCATCTTAGTCATCAATAGGTAACAGACAGACTTTACTGATGTTGACATTACCTATCAGTAGTTTTCAAAAGTTTAGAATCACATTATATGGCAATTGAGGATGGCTTTAAGGTTAAATCAATTTTTGGAATTAAGTAGCAAAAAATGTACTCTTTGCCATGCCAAAAAACAGTTCATAATTGAGTTTGATTAAATTTTTTTTAGGATTTTCTGTCATCATAACATAATAGTAAGAACATTGCCTAAGGCTTTTAAACTTTTTATCAAAAGTAGATTATTTAGAAAGTTAGTCTTTATCCTAATATTATTCAAAATTAACTACTTTCTTTTATGCAACTACCAGCAAGTTAAATTCATTAGTTTGGGGGAATTATTCTTATCAAGATTATATCTGTCTACTCAGTTAACTGTTATCTCGATTCTCTCAAATTGTGCAGCCTAATCAAAAAATCAGTATCATTAAAGGAAGTACTTCATTTTGATTGGAATCATCAATTTAATACAGTTACGATGTCTTGAGGAAAATATATCAACAAAGTAGAATGCCGCATGACTCATTTCCTATGAGGTTGTATGATGAGTATGATGACATAGTTGCACTCTTTTATTGTATTAGATATACTAGGGTATGTTACAATGTGCAACATAGCTCACAGTAGGCATGAGTCACACTTTCTTTTTCTTATTTTTAGGGTTCCGGTGGTCCGACTTGCACTTGTCAGTTTTTATTATTGTAACAGTTATCATGTCTTAGATGAGACCATTTTTTTAGATTTTCAATGAATAAGTATATTTCGTGATTAAAAAGCAAAAAAAAATAACATTTTCTCACCTAATTCCCTTTGCAACATCATACGGAGTTGTTTTCCATGCTTTAGCTTCTACGGTTTTGCCATCGGGTAATGTCACCACTATGCTTATATCAGGTTTGCTTGCTATCTCTTCCTCATACTGGATTTTGTATTTATCCCAGAGACTGATGCGTTTTTTGATGTATTCGGGCCATGGGTTCAGTTCGGCTGCTCCTCCGGAACCCTCATCAGGCTTTTTCTTTTTCTCCTTCATGGCTTTGGTCTTTGACTGGAAAGAGAAAGCTATGTTGTTAAGACCATCTTTAATATGAAACTTCATAAAATTATTATTATATTACCCTACTAACAAAATATTGCAATCACAATTATGGTGGTCAAGTGTGAGTGATTATGACAATAATACCTCACAATTGGTAATTTTGAAGAGGTTAGTAAATAATAACAGAGAGATAAGATAATATATGTGATAGTGAACACTGACACAGTAAACTATATTCTGACGAATACCTAATTGAATACCAATGTATTACAAGGACACGATCAATATAGTGTGTTGGTAATTACGTAAAATCGTATAAATTACACAGGTGTGTGTGACAATTAAGTTTGTTTCGGTAAATAACCTATTGTACTTTCTAATGCGACACCTAGGACACATAAAAACACAAGCAACTTGTAGCTTATGCTACAAGGTATGACCGACAAAAATAACAACAAAAATCAATGGGTAGGATACAGAAAAATGAAACGCAGGCAAAGGAAACCGCATGATATCATTCCAGCAAAAAAACGCTGATGAAAGGCCTACAGACCCATGTGGCATATGCGTAGTCCTTGCAGCGGACCACACAGCCTCCACGGATGCCGATAAACTTTATCATGACTTACATAACGTATAAATAAACTTTCTCAAATTAAATTATAATGTATAAAACCCTGCCTTTGCGTCAATGTTTAGTTTCGGAATTTCTTCAGCCAGAGTGTCACCCATTGCAGAACGTGTATCTTTCGAAATTGACAGCCGGACTAATGTTGCCATGCCAGCGCGTAATGAATTTTCATTTTCGTGTTTCATTTCACGTTAAATTCAATGCAAATATAAAAAATAAATAAGTATTCTAATAACTTTTTTTACTTTATATTTATTTTTGATAGATCGTTCCACTATAATTATTAGAACTCGTTTATAATTATGCAGATTGTTTTTGATAAAAAGTTTGATGCGGTAGAAATGCTCTTGAATGATAAGGATAGCCAGAAGCTATAGTTTATCGGCAAAATGCTATGTTATTTATTACAGGCGCTTAAAACTTGCGGCTTAGTGATAATATTGTCCACATAATAAATAATAACTGTGAATGAATAGTACATATGCATAAAAAGTGGGTCAACCTTGGGACGTTGGGATGAGAGATAATAAGCTGGAAACTCGTATACACCTTCATTTTGGCGTTTTAAATGTTGTGTCAAGTCTCATATTATAATCTTGTGTCTGCGTTGTAAGTTAGAAGGTCAAATGTTACAAAAAATCGTTTTTGGCTGTTATCTCAGTTTCTATAGCTCCAATGATGCTTTCACTTGAAAATAAAATCATAGAACGCATTTGCAACAATTTTTGTTCCGAACATTTTTTCATACGCTCAACTGTTTTTGATAAAGAGGGCGGAGAGCGTGCAGCGCTCAGCCATAGGTACTGTAAGTAATATCTGGTCAAATCCGTGAATCTTGGTGAATATACCTTTTTTAAAGTTAAGAAATCATTAATATATTACTAACAATTAATAATAATTTGTAGGTACTATTATTTATTCATGAATGCATATAATGTAGGTATATTACATAAATTATATTTCATAAATTGAATAATTAAATAATATTTAGGTACCTACTTTGTGAAGAGAAATTAATATAGCAAACGGTATGGCTTAGCTTCAACTGCGATCAATTTATGCTCATAAAGTAGGTACCTACACGTAACACAATCTTTGATTAATTCTCCCAATCCTTTCGTTCTCTTGATCTTTTTATAGTATTCAAGAAATTACAATAGCATTTACACAAAGTAGGTACTTAGGTAAATTTTATTAAATAACTTTATGAGATACATAGGTACCTACGTAAAATGTTGTTAAATCATCATCATCATATTAGCCGAAAGACGTCCACTGCTGGGCATAAGCTTCCCCAAAGTGTCGCCACAACAACCAGTCCTGAGCGTCTCGCATCCATCGGCTACCAGCGACCCTCACCAGGTCATCGGTCCATCTTGTGGGAGGCCTTCCAACGCTGCGTCTTCCGGTACGCGGTAATATACCCATTTAGCATCCAATATCAGAGACTCTACACTCGAAGTTTTAGACGACAACGCGTCTACCTATCTGGGACAAACTGTCTAGTTAGGTAGGGCTAACTTCGAGAAACAGGCCTCGTTGACAGTTGTTGACAAACCGAAGGAGTTTTAAACCAAAGAGATTTACCAAATATAATTGTTTTTTTTTTTAAATTTAATTTTTGACCAACTCTGAGCAGACATTGATTTTTCCTGTGTCACAAAATGACAATTTTGGATAAAACAAAAATCAAAATCACATAGTTTATTTTCAAATTTCTAAAGTAACTACTTACTTAAAGTAAATAAAAATGTGTTCACCGAAAATTCGACCGTCAGACGCTTTTCAGCGCATCGCGGCGTCCTTCAAGCAATTTGAAAGTAAACTGGACAAGTTACAGCAAGATGTGGATTTTCATGGACAGACCCTGTCAGAACTTCGTAATATGGTAACAAATCTTTCTGGGGGGGCAATACTTGCTGCTGTAGGTAGAGCCGAAGATAATAGACCTTCCGCAAACAAACCAACAGCCATGCAATACGAGGTTAAGATAAAAAACACTAATCCTATTCCGCCCTTGCCCTCGAAATTAAAAGTGAAGAGTTTTCCAAGTCAGAAAATTAAGCCTAAGATGTCTCCTCAAACCATACCATTTCAAGTACACGGTAACAAAATGGAATCAGGCCCAAAAGGCCTGAGCCAAAAGCATGTTCTAAGGCATAGAAGAGCGGAAGCTCAACGAAAATCAATGAATACATTGAGGACCCAGAAATTGGCCGAAAAGAAACGAGTTCGGTAGGCGAAACAGAGTTCGGGTAGGTACATATCTACTTACAAGAAAACCTTTTCACGTCTGGCGGGACTTTTGTAACTTTTATCTAAAGGAAATAAAACAAAAATAGAATTTCGTTTATTTTATTTTCAACTTTCAACGGCCAATAAAATTGCAGACTAGAAATGTGCCATCTATAGGTACCTAAGTCAGTAGTAGTAGTAGAACGAGCGATACCTAGCCTAATTAACGCATGGTCTTCATCATTTTCGTTATCCTCTTGTGACGATTCATTCTGAAACAATAAAGAATACTAGTCCATGAGATGTTAGGTACCTATAGGCAAAAGAAATTTGTTTCTTCACACAGTTCCGGGTCGGACCCTTTCAAGGCCACAGTTTTAGGAAGTAGACACGCGACTACAGGATTGTCGTTTGGGGCGGGGGGGGGGGGGGGGAGCTCAAAGTTAACATTAAAAAAGCACATTTATTTTGCTTAACGCTTAACAAGCATCCTTGAATTGCTTTTCATAAATTCATCGATGATTTCGTTATGTTACTTTACCACCAATGAAATTTAGGTCTTTTGGGGAGGGCATGAACCGCCCCCTGAAGCCGCCAATGACTTCTAGTCTGTATATTCTGTCGGTAGGTGTCATATAACGCGATTGCTAGCATTGCTTGCCATCTTTTCCTTGCCCCTGGGCCTAATTATGAAAGAAAAGTGCCATATTTTTTACTATTTCAAAAAATACAAGATTATAAAGCTGGCACTATTCATTTTTTCACAATGGAATACCCCCCTGGCTGGTAAGTAAGCCAAGTTTTAACCAGCAACCAGCTCGAATGCAATTTACATTAGGTAAATTGGGAACTACCTAGGTAAAACGGATCAACCGCTGGATGTGTTCCGCAATGTAATCAAACTTGCATTCAAGTTGCTTGCAAGTGGAAACGGGCCTCAGAAGTCAAAACACTAAGGCCCCCCGCGCACTAGGCAGCCTGCTGCGGCAGCCAGTCGAACATATGACGGTGTATGGGAGCCCGCGCACCTAAGCAGCCACGAACTCCCGGCTGCGGCAGCCATAGCGCGCCTTGCACGGTAGCCCGTTGGCTGCGCGCAGCCAGAGCGAGTATAGGCGAATTTATGTGGCTGCCGTCAGTCACCGCGCACTTGTCGTAGCAGTCGAAGTATTTTGTGTTCCGAAACCGGAGGAGTATCAGTGCCCTTGATTGAATTTCTTTCGGGGGGCCTAAGTCGAGATCCAAAGGACATGAACCCCTTTTCCTATATATTTTTTTTTGCATTTAGGCATCTTCAATTGTGTCAAATAGACTTACAGTTTATGCACAGTGATCTCTCCGATCACGATGGTTACGGAGACGGCGACGCCATACAGCATGAGGATCAGGACCGGTCGCATGTCCATGAGACCGACGCTGCTGAACGAGGACATCTTGGTGATGCAGTGGGGCTTGGAGACTAGGTAACGCTTGCGGATAGCGGACTGGATGCCCGACTCGCGGATTTGTTTGTGTCTGTGAACGGAGTAGAAATAATTTGTTCCTTTGGCATAATATAACCTGGGCTTTTGGCACCAATAAAGATCAAATCACAATTGACTGAAGTTTCGGGAAAGCAAGGAATTTCGAGCGCTGAATACGTTTATTGGTAAATTGTTGCATTTTTAGTTAGAATGAGTTAAACAGCCTTTTGATGATTGTTCATTAGGTGAAATTAATAAGTGCCGTGGAATTTCTTGCTGGTTCTTCTCCATAGAAAACGCACAGTTGGAACTGTGCTCTAGCTTCTGACGTGTATAAGTGCCCATGTAAGCCTGTGTGAAATATAAAATAAATTGTTTTTCTTTTCTAAACCCGAATCTGTCCAGTCCAATCATGTCTAAAATAAAGCAAATTATCTAATTCTTCCATTAGAGCGTGTGAAACTTAGAAGCAATACTTGAGCATTTAGGGATATGGTATACAGTTAAAATTAAGGAAATGTTCTCAGATAGCCAAACAGACAAAGAAAAAACTTACACAACTCGAATTAGCTCCAAATAAGGTGATCCCTTCCTGACAGGAGTGAAGGAATCGAAGGTCACGAGGTAGTCCACTATTGCTATGTCACACTTTTCACTCTCTAGGAAAGTGGCTTCGATCTGACGGTAGACTGGCTCTGCTACTGAATGGAGGGCGAAGAGACCCTAGAAGTGAAGACAGTGGGGGATTATTAAATCGTCTTTTTTTTTTCGTTCTGCTTATCTCTTATTTTTATTATTCCTTTATTTCAAGCAATTGTCCTGGCTCTAAACACAAAAACACATACACAATATACACTATACACAATACACAAACACAAAAATATAAAAACCATGTTAAATACCTACATTATCATAAAAACTTATAAACTGGAAGTGTGACGGCGTCGAGTTACAATGCGCGGTGTCGAGTAGCCTAGCCTGCCGCGAAAACATCGGTAAACTACACTCGTCGGCCAAAACTGTTCCTTTATGAATGTGTCGAGATGTTGGGTCAGAACCTGTACCACAAACGACTTGAAGTTCGTGTTGTGACGCTGCTCCAACTTCTAGACCCTCAAAGTCCAGTTGGTCTTCACCTTCGTGTTCTCCACGATCTCCTCAACCTCCTCTCTTTTTTCCCTTTTCTTTTCCTTTTCTTTTTCCCTGCTATGTTGGGGTTGCTTTCCAGTCTTACCGGATGCAGCTGAATATCAGTATTTTACTTGAAGCGAGCACTAACTGGGTAACGCGTTATCCCATGGCAAGACTAGTGTGCCCGTAAAGACTGTCAAAGATGTTCAAATGACAGCCGGGACCAACGACTTAAACAGCTTTCTGATGCTTATAGGAAGCTCTGTCTGCCAGATTTCCTGCTAGAATTAATAAAATAAGAACGTCAATTAGTTACCTTCCGTATTCTTTCAACGCCATCAGCGAGACTGTAAAGTTTTGCTTTCCCATTTTCCGGGAATACTCGGTCGCGTATTGAAATATGAAGAGGTTCGCTGCTTTGATTCTGGAAACAGTCCAGTGTTATAAGCTTCCCTAAAGCGTCTCGCTTACAAAATATGAGGTAAGATAAGATCCACATACAAAAACGAAGTGGTTATAATCGACATCGTTGGCGGCGAGCGTGATCTTGGCGGCGGCGAGCTGCGGCAGGCTGCGGATGGAGTCGGACGGCGCCTGCAGCAGCACCACGATGTTGGCAGAGTACGCCGCGTACAGCGCCATCAGCGCCGTGAACAGCACGAACACCATCATGCGACCTGCACAGTGTGGACGTCAACATATTACAACAGCGAGAACAGCACGAATGCGTCCATACTACCTAGTTAAAGGATGAAGGTGCGGATTTGATTATACCTGGTGCTCTTCTGGGTTCTATGTAACATCCTTGCTGAGTGACTGCGCTCATCGTCAACAGGAGAGCATCACATATTCCTCCATCCAGCTGCTGTTGTGTGGTAGCCTAAGAACAAATGGCCTTCTTTTTCATTAATGCTCCTATAAAAAAGTAGGATTGGGTTCGAAAAGTGTTATTCCATTAACCACTGATTGACTACCGAAGTGGATTCAGAACGATTATGTTGAAAGATGTGTTTTATGATGAGATCCCTAATAAAAAAACTAGCCTCCCCCCGCGGCTTTTTGCATAAAGTAGCCTTCAACCGTTTCCAGGGATTATTTCTCCGTATTTTTCTATTTAGTTTTGATTTTGCTTTCAAACTTGCTGTTGAGATTAGTTTATTAATTCAGCCTCAAATAAGTATTGATCCAATAACCACTTACCTTCGTTAGAACAAGTTCGACCTTACTAGCCAGGAACAGCGTAACAGTTGCAATAGCAGTACACACGGCTATAGTGACCCAGACCCTGGTGGAGAAGGGTAGGTAGAATACATTGGCCACATAAGCCAAGGGAGGCTGTCGGTAGATGAACAGCATCCTCATCGGAGCCACTAGGTCAGTGTAGGTTACCACGTCGTAGCGGTCTCTGAATATGACGCAGTTGGTGCCTGTGGAAAAACAATCAAGTAGATACTGAAGAGTGGATATTACTCAGACCTTTATATTCCAAGTCAGCCTCTTGATTCCACCTCGAATAATCAAATTGACAGTTATAGCTTTGAATTTCAGTTAAACATTTAATCCAGTAGAGGTACTTCTAACTTAGAATACGGACCTCCAGACTACCTATACAATGCAGAAAATGACTTTACAGACTATGAAATAGGGAATCGTCTACACGCCTTTCCATAATTTCAACAACCACCCGAACGAAGTCGCGGGCGTTTTTAGTCTTGTACAAGAATTCAGGAAGCGACCAGCGATTTCAATACAGTCAGATAATCAATAGCCTTTATTTTTCTTGAAGAATTTATAGACGAAGAGAGTGAAAAGTTTTTCATCCTCCATTGAAAGGGACGATCCTCTGACCAGCCTGGTGTTGTGTCTGAGCAACAGACCCGGATAACTTTGCTAAATTGATGCAAGTTATGCCAGCCGTCAAGTCTATTTTATTTGTAGTTCGAATGGGGATAGATTCCGCTAAACATTAATGGAAGTCATGATCCAAAAAACGTATAGCTAGGATATCATCATCATATCAGCCGAAAGACGTCCACTGCTGGACATAGGCCTCCCCCAAGTGTCGCCACAAGAACCGGTCCTGTGCGTCTCGCATCCATCGGCTACCAGCTACAGCTAGGATATACTTATATGTTTCATAGTCATCATTTTTGTGGAGACCATAAAGCCACTTTTTCCACTTACCCATATCAGCCTTGTTAGTATAAAGGTCAGCTATCATGCCAGACCACTGCCCATTCACTTTGTACCCATAGCGGTAACTGAAGATGTACCGAGCCGACGCGTTTATCATCTCGAAGCCAATCTTAGCGGCAGACCAGCAGGCTTTGGTGATTGAATCGTATTGGAGCTCGCTGAAAAGGCAGGAATGGATCCTAAATGATGCTATGGATTCAGTAAATCATAAGAAAGTCTAGACAGGATCAGGGTTTTTATTTTTGGGTTCCACCGATGATGTCGCTGTTCTGGCAAGGGATGCTGGTGGATCTTCATTGACCTCTTGACCGGGCAGCTAATAAAGCTTTTGACAGGCCTTACCAGAGTGGAGCAGTTTGTTTGGAGTATACGAATAATGAGTGAACAAAAGACACAACGTTGTTGACTTATAAAAATGAGAATTCTTACAGCCGATCCTCCCTAGGCAGGTGCAACCGCGTGGTGTTGCTATCCTGGATGACGTTAGACATGATGATGGGGTGTCCCATCATGTTCTTTCGCCTCCGGTACATCTCTCTGTGGGGTCGTACGTCCACCAGGCTGCCGTTGTAGAATCCACGGAAGGTTGATATCATGGAACCGTTGAGCCCTGGCCTGTGCACTTGGAGAAAGAATAGGTTGATATCATTATGGCACCGTTGAACTCCTTAAAGTTCTAAGTTTGAGCTTCACGATAACTGACAAATGCTTGCACTGTCTAGACAGGTCCACTCAAATTTGTGTGGCACTTTCCTCAAAAGGCCTCAACCTACTGACCAAAAAACATAGACGTGTAAAAGTGTTATGAAAAAAAATATCATTTTACAAAGGCTGAATAATAAACTCAAGGTACTTTCGAAAGGTATTTGGATTTGACTTGAAAATGGTGCAATATCTCCTAAACTAATATAACCTACTTTTGCATTTATACATTTTGCAATGATTTTCTATTTCTTTTGCCTGGGCTCTGAGAGCTCATTGAGTTTTTCGGGACATCAGTAAACAGCTGGTCGACTCTTCACGTGACCAGAGGGCTGGGTTTTTCTTCGGTCAAAGAATTGCTATTCAACGTGGCAATGTCGCCAGTTCTGGGCACTTTTCCCATTGACTGCTAGGTATGTGGATGAATTTTAATGCCCAATATTTTCTTTAAGTACGTGTTTGTGTGTGTGTAAAAAAGAGTTTAAAAAGTTTTTCTTTTTTACTAAGCTTTTGTATTTACCATGTTTTTTTACAAGGTTCGTTGTTTATAAGTATCTACATATATCGCAGTTTTTAAAATAAAAGCATTTAGCTTGTTCGAAGTTTTGGATGAATATTTAAGGCTATTCCTAACACTCTCGATTATTAAAATTATCCTATGTCTGTATGTCAGCTGAACTCTTGTAAGTAACTTACTTTCAACCATCTTGAACTGGTTACCAACTCTCTCAGCCATCACCACGTCACTGTCAACCAGGACTGGGCCGTTCTTCATCAGAGTCAACGTTGACTCCTGCTGTTCAGGAGAAGTCACCAGGACCAGCCAGCGGTATGTGAATTGGAACAGTTCCTTGGTCAAGGCCTGGGTAAAATGTGTAAATAGGATGATTTAGACTGTCTTTGCAAATGATAAATAATAGTTTGTTACTTTCTGGTCGGCAGTTTGAAAAAAAAAGGATGTGAATAGTTTGGGTACATAAAATATTAAAAACATAAATGAATGTAAGAGTAGATAATAATTAATAAGACTCTTTTCAGTCGGGCACTCTTGACAGAGCGGTCGTGGCTTATGATGATGTCGGACTGTCACGGTTATCCTTTGCGAGTACGGCCCTCGCAATGCGTGTCCAACAGTGCATGCGGTGTCGCGAGAGCATTGCAAAATGGAGCATTTTGTGGTGCTTTTAATAAGGTCGGTCCAGCGTGTAGGTGATCTGCCGCTGAACGTAACTTCTTCCCTCTACATGGTCTTGGATGATGAAACCTCCATGGAGTTTTCGTTGCGGATGACGTGTCCGTAATAATGAAGTAGATATTAAGTTAGGTACCTACTTACAGTATGTTTGTAAAAACAGAACTAAGACTAAGACGTTCGCTCAAAATAGAAATGTAGCATGATTTTATAGGCTAAGGATTTTAGTAAGTATTTTTTAACCAAGGGGGGTTAAAAATACTAAAATTCCTTCTCCGCAAAAAGAGGGGTGGGGGGCATTCAAGAGGTTGAATGGCCCCTTGTCGCAGCGGCAGAGATGGAAGGCTGGTAGGAAGCGGGACCACTGTGGCGGAACTAAAAAGATGCTGCGCCTACTTTGGAACCTACGTCTTCATGGAAGGGCTACACCCAAAAGTACTTAAAATATGTAAACACTTACATAAGAAATAACGACTTTCGACTGATTACAATCCAAATCAGTCAGAAACAATATAGCATGATCTTGATATTTGGACAATGGTTTAAAAGATGCTGATGTTCGTACTCCTATCCTGGACATTTCCATAACAAATCTGTTTATTACGTCTGAAAAGGACAAAAAACATTTCATAAACACTAAGAAAGTTAGGTAACAATTTGAATCTTCCACCATTTGAAATTTTTAAATGAAAATTATTACCTATCATTATTCTATGCTGTGCCCGACAGGGTCCATAATTGATTCGATGTTTTAACATACCAACTGTTACGAGTATGTGTACACATTATGGAATGCAATAAAGTGTTGAGTATTGAATGTTGGAAACCCAGAATTTTTACTTTTGATTTTTATCAGCAAACGACATTTTATTTAAAAGTTAAGTATAGCAGATACTTATCAGATTCAATAATGGTCATCACTAGCCTCCCCCAAGCCTAGCCACATTCTCCGGTTCTGTGCTTCTTGCACCCGGATACTCGCGGCTCTCACAGCTCAAACTTAGGAAAGTGCTTGATTGTGACTTTTGCTTCTAAAAACCCCTAAGTATTTGATATTTCCTTGTTTACTTACTCTTTTTCCAGCATAGTCCACCATAGATCAAATGCGTAGGTTTCTGATCATTTTGAATGAACAGTTTTATAAAGTTGATAGTGTCCACATCTTTTGCGTAAACCAACCTTGGAATCAGCAGTAAGAGTACAAAACAAATTGTCTTCTTCTTCATATTTCATGAATAAAAATTCAGAACCAAAGAGGACTAAAGTAAAACGAAGACTTGGAATGATTCAAGTGACTTCGGTTGAAGAACCTTGGGAGTTTTTCTAGGTAAAGTCAATAGGATTTTGTTAAGGTTGAACTAAATGTGATGTCAGCTGTAATTGAGAGCAATTGTAGCTGACAGTTCAAACAAAGAGAATTTCAGATAATGCCCACAACGCTGTGAAGTCACACAATAGGAAAATAAATGATTTGTTTGTCTGTAGTAAAGTGTCCTGTTTTCCGACAGGAAGTTTTACATGGATGAGGGTAGCCTTAGCCCTGCAACTGTACAAAATAGTCTAGACGTACTGTATGATCCTCAAGCTCATTTTGCGTAGAAAAGACAAAATCCAGTACCTACCTACTTACTATAAGTACCAGGAAGCTTGTCGAAGAGGATCTAACTACGAACTAAACAATAAAGAATAAGTCATACAAAATTAATTAAAGTTAGCTTAGCTTGTCATGTGATTTCATCGAAGGCGTTCCCAACGACAATGAAACAAACCTTGCTTTAAGTTAGGTAACACATATTAGGTACCTACTGTGTCAGCGTTTGTCGTAGCGAAACCATTTTTTTTTTGAGATGGGTTTGCTCTTGACTGTATAGTAGGCGCCAGATAAATGAAGAATAACGGTCATTGACCCACCTACATTTATTGACACACTTAATTTCAAAAACAGAAATAATGACATAAAGCTGTCCTGAATCGACATCTATCGTGATCCTTACTGTTCTAGTAATGAAAAACGAATTATAATTTACTGTCCGAGGGTACTATAAGAGATATTAAGGAAAGGTCAATGCACTTTATTCCACATTTATCTGGCGCCTACCATAGTCTAGTTCATCAACCAAACCAATCTATTCCACGTACGTCACAGCAAACACGAGTTTTGTAACCACTCCCAGCATTAGAAAGCGCCATGACACGATACAATAATGTGATCCCAGCTTTAATCGTAAAATAGCAGATATAAAAGGAGATACAAAACAAACTTTAAACGAGAAACAAAGCCAGGGCACTTCACCTAGTCATCTAGAAGCCAAGTTCAGGTTTTCACTAAACATAATAGAGCTTATTTACTTAACATTTCCAACTGAATATTACATGGCATGCTTCTGTTTGACGAACTACTTGAAATGGTGACATTAAATATACCATTATACAGGGTAATTTAGTGCGTCTCTTGAAACGGTAGGAGAATATATGAGTACTATATTGAGTTGTTATCGGGCTTTCGAAGTTTTTAAGGTGTTTAGATTTTATTGCCTCACGAACAATAACTACGATTGGAGAGAAATCTAGTCCACTCTGGGTAGTCAACGGATACTTTTCGGATAGTACATGGACGAATGAAAAAGTGTTTATAATTACTCTATGCTCAAATTGACTATACGGTTAGCGCAGTGGTTGCGCGATTGACTGCTGCGCTGCGTGTCGCGGGTTCGATTCCCGCACGGCACAAATATTTGTATGGCCTACATTATAGTTGTTCCGGGTCTGGCTGTTTGTGTATGTGAGTTTTTATGTTTGTAAACGCACCCACGGTACAGGAGAAATTCATAGTGTGGGACAACGTTAAAAAAAAAAAAAAAATATTAAAAATGTCATATCCAGCGCTCGGAACCGGTTTAAATGAGCGGTTAATTTCGATTAAATACCGGTAAATATATCGTTCCTTCATTTCCCGGTTAAACAAGTGAACTGTTTTTATGTAACCTTAATGATAAAGGTTGCCGGTTACATGAGCACAAACGGTTTTGACACCCAAATTAATGGATTATTCAGAACCTGGGGAAGAAAGAAAAAAAGAACCTCTACTCTCTAAGCCCGAAGTCCGTAGTTTCGGCCTTAGTGTCGGGCGTATTCTACTCCGTATCACCTACGGACTTACGATTAGTCCCGATCAATATTTTTTTTGTAACTGTGGTTAATCTGGTTTACCCATCAAGACTTTCTAAGTAGTAGCCCAGTACTGGGTTGTGCCCAGTTGGTGCCAATAGTCCCCTTATAACGTAAATCATAACTGCCAAAATGTACCTATGGGTGCACTATGCTTCTATGCTTCTTTCTTTACATTTTTTGGTTATTGTTATGAGAACAAACTAAGGACTTATTTCTTAATTTTTGCTCTAAAATCATCGCCATTTTTATAAATAAAGTGGGCACCAAGCTAACCGAATATTATGTGATAAAATATGTTGTTTTATTTATGTACAGCGATGTTGTGTTTTCCATTTAGTTTAAATCAAATAGGTTAAGGTTTAATAGTGTACGTTACCCCAACAAGAAAGTGTCTCCTAGAGTTATATGAGTAGAACGTATTATTGGTGCCTTATCTGTTGTAAATGTGCCCCCACATAAAAAATATGTGCCCCCTGTCGTTTTGGAAAAAAACGGAAAAAACGATTCTTGCTGGGGTAACGTTTTTCTAGCAGGAAAATTCTAAACGAATGATCGGAGAGAGAAAAATTGTGCATAGCCAGAGAGCTTATATGTGTGTCAAAATGTGCCCCCAAAAATAAAATCTGTGCCCCTTCAGGTTTTCGAGATATTGCATTTCCTGCTGGAGTAACGTTTTGATGAATCGTATATCTCTAAAACCATTGCATGTGCCCCTGTAGAATAAACATACACGAGTAGCTCTTAATGTGTGCCTCTTAGTGCCCCAATTAGATTTAAGAAAATATTTATAGTTTTCAAGTTATCGCGGTTTTATGAAAACCCGAAAAAACATCGCAGCGCCTAAATGAGACAAGGCATAACTTCGCTGAAAACTGTATTCGGTTCTTCTTGACGCTAATAATAACCATACAAAGTTTCAAAACTGTTCATGCATGCGTTTTTGAATAATCATGCTAAAAGTAAAAACGATGGTGTCATAACTTTGACCGCAAAATACAAGGAACTGGCACAATCCCAGATGTGTAGGTGTAAACCAAAATCTTGTGCCTTTAGTCAAAAATATATGGTGAAAATATTGAGCTTCAAATGTTACGCATTAAGTAAATATAAACAAAAAACCAAAATATGTAAACAACGGCTGGTTATCCGACCAAATCTGAATGACTACTAAAAAGCGACGGATTCATACATATCGATGACCTTCTTTATTAGACGTATTATACCTAAGCTGTTGTCCGTACAGTCGCGTTCAAAAGTTTTGAGGGCTAATTAAAAAATATATTAAATACACCTTGTTACTATATAAGTGAAACAGCTTGTTGATGTGGAAATTATTATTTTTATTCCCTTAATTTTAATTCTTAAAGTAATTATTGCATCAAATCACAGATCAAATTTCCTACCTATAAATATTAGAAATTATTTGCACGTTGTGTAGTCATTATTATTTAAATCACAGATCAGTTTTTTATAGGCTAACATAATTATAATTAGTAAATTTGCATCACAGATCAATATTAAGTATAAGAATAATATTGTGTAAAAAAATATAAAATTTGAAATTACAGATAAATAATATTCTTACGAGTAACTTGCATATACATAGATTCAGATAAAGTGTGTTAGTATAGTAAACCGCATAAAGATATAACTGTAAAAATCGAATGTGCACAAAATTAACTGATGGTATTTGGCGATAAATAAACATATTTATCCCATAAACGTAACAACATTATCACATGACTGTGGAATGACACTTAGATATCTAAAACGCCATCAAATCAAAATTATGTGACACTACATAATCAGCATTAATATAATCGTTGGTTAATAATTATAAATCCCTCATAGGTACGTAATACGACATACAAAATGGAAACACGTTGTTGCATCACAGATCATCATATATATATCAATACAATGCTCTAAGTTTATAAAGATGTAGGAATGAGTTTTTCTGTTTTTTCTTTTTTCCTACGCCTTTATTTAGTACGAACATATTTAGTGTCAGTTTATTTGTTGTCACGAAACGTCGCTGCAATTCGTACAAAAAAAATACGTGTGAATAACAGTGCATTTCCAAATAAAGAAGCGAGTATTATTTTCATAGCATTAGCCTATTAATACAGTTCATGTATGTATCGTCTTTATCTATATATTACAAGTTAATCTGATATTGTGGCTAATTGAGGTTGTTTCTCACGAAAATGCTGAGTCACATTTCGTCACTCATATGACGTAACTCACATCTACGTGTAAAGTTAAAACATGTTTACACTGCGGCTGAAAATTTTAACAAATTATATGCCGGCGGCGTCCGGTGTTATCTCCATACAAAACGTTTCACTAATAAATAAATCTGACAATTACGGAAAATAGATATAAAAGAGTTTTAGTGTAATTTTTTAAAATAATAATTTGGAGGTTTCGAATAAATGCTGAATTTGATCATTAAACCTGCATTTTAGCTCCCTGTCGGACCCTGCTCAATTTGAGCAGTAGGACATAGTTACATGTAAACTCTGCTTTACATTAAATGTGACTTACATTAGTATAAAAATACAGGTATGTCACAAAACAGTTTGGTCACGATTTTGAGCATGTTAGTCACATGTACATTTTATTTGAAAATGGCTCTTATAAATGTACTTAATCATGTGTAAGGTCATAGAAACAGCTATTAAAATATAATCCAATAACAACTTTATTTTATTAGATATTACTTTTCTACTTCAGTGTACTCAGGCACAACACGTGTGAACCGGTTAGTGAGTAAAGTAAAGAAGGTCATCGATATGTATGAATCCGTCGCTTTTTAGTAGTCATTCAGATTTGGTCGGATAAACAGCCGTTGTTTACATATTTTGGTTTTTGTTTATATTTACTTAATGCGTAACATTTGAAGCTCAATATTTTCACCATATATTTTTGACTAAAGGCACAAGATTTTGGTTTACACCTACACATCTGGGATTGTGCCAGGTCCTTGTATTTTGCGGTCAAAGTTATGACACCATCGTTTTTACTTTTAGCATGATTATTCAAAAACGCATGCATGAACAGTTTTGAAACTTTGTATGGTTATTATTAGCGTCAAGAAGAACCGAATACAGTTTTCAGCGAAGTTATGCCTTGTCTCATTTAGGCGCTGCGATGTTTTTTCGGGTTTTCATAAAACCGCGATAACTTGAAAACTATAAATATTTTCTTAAATCTAATTGGGGCATAAAGGGGCACACATTAAGAGCTACTCGTGTATGTTTATTCTACAGGGGCACATGCAATGGTTTTAGAGATATACGATTCATCAAAACGTTACTCCAGCAGGAAATGCAATATCTCGAAAACCTGAAGGGGCACAGATTTTATTTTTGGGGGCACATTTTGACACACATATAAGCTCTCTGGCTATGCACAATTTTTCTCTCTCCGATCATTCGTTTAGAATTTTCCTGCTAGAAAAACGTTACCCCAGCAAGAATCGTTTTTTCCGTTTTATTCCAAAACGACAGGGGGCACACATTTTTTATGTGGGGGCACATTTACAACAGATAAGGCACCAATAATACGTTCTACTCATATAACTCTAGGAGACACTTTCTTGTTGGGGTAACGTACACGGTTTAATATGCTACGGTTTTGGGTGCATCGATTGATGGTTCTCAAGGGTAAGGCTGGGCAAACTTGTTATTTTAGTTAATTACAAGCTTTGAGTACATTCACTTTGCATGCATGTGATATACAAATCATGCACGCCTAATATTTCATAGGTTTTATTTTTATAGCTAAACCTTTTAACCGCCCGACTTCATATCAGTTGTCGTACCTCCAGCGCACGGCACACTGAATAATATTAATAATTCATCTAACTTTAGAAATTATTTTTAGGACTTCCAATTAAGAGATTAAAGAAAAAAAAATGTTTTTAAGTTGTAGTATTTTTTTTTCTGACGCTACATCTTAACCCACGACGAGTTTCAGTGGCTTATATCTTTGTTGGAAATTTTTTGGTTCTAATGTTCCTTCAAGGTAGGTATTGTAGAGAAGTAAAATTGTCTTCACCACTAAATAATACAAAATACTCATAAAAACTTTTCATTTATTATGCATAAAGCAATTTCTTAAAATATAACTTATAAAATAAATGCTCAACTGAGATAACTTTCAACCCAGTTGCTCTAATATGATTATAATATTTTCTGAGATGACTTTCTAATATGATTATGATATTTTCAATATAATATTCATAAAAAATAAGACTAAAGTATAACACTACATACTCGTACTACAAAATGCATTCCATAATAATATGGTAAGTACATTTTTAAAATTAAAAAAGTAATTAATTGGCTTTTAAAATATGCGATATTTTTAACTTATAATCTATCTGTGCACCGTATCTCGGCACTGCCTGGTTAATTATTATTGTTTTAATATATTTTCATGGGCGTCATATTGAATCTCGAACGCAACGAAGGGTTCGGGAGGTAGCTCCCGAGCGTAGCGAGGGAGTCTAGAGTTTAACTCACGAGCGAAGCGAGGGAGTTAATACAAGAATCCTGAATGCAGCGAGGGATTCAAGCTAGCCCAAGGCAAAGACACCTTTATCCCCGAGGAGGATACTCTACTTTTCACACCTCCTGTGAGAAAATCAGAAGCCATAATACGCAAAACAAAGTATTTTAAATTTACAAACACTAAGTAGACATATGTATTTAGAACTATACTGTATACCTACTTAAAAAAAGGTAAGTTTAATACCATACGGATTTACAATATCCGCGCCTTTTTTGCGTTCCACTCGGTATATCTACCACATAGCGGCCACGACCAACTCGATTTTCATTTTTCTTTTACTTCTTTGTGGGCAAGTAAACATGTGCAGGCCTATTGTTAGCAATCTAATACAATTTTCACACCACCTGATCGAAAACGTCAAATTATATGTCATGCTAACCTAACCTAAAGTGAGTCATTTTTGGCCGGTGGCACTGCCGGGCAATAATATTGTACTGGATTTCATTATAACCCGCTGGTCAATAATGTGATTTAAATTTGGAACCTCATCTGTCTGCTCAATTGGCGGTATATTAGGTACTCACAACGCCTTCTGTCTCTGTCTCTCTCTTTCTGTTCCTGAAAGAGGAAAGATATTCTCGATACTCTTACTACTTAGGGATGATATTCTCGAATTTCTACAAAATCATAAGGATTGACCAGGGTCCAGGATTGAAGACAATATTGTAAGAATAATTGGTTATGTACGGATTATTGTATAAAAGGATAAGAATAACACTTAAAACCCATTTATAAGTCGATTTATTAATTTAAAAACTATTTTCTCGAGCATCTCATATGACATTCTAAATTCAAATTGCATACAGCCAAGCGTCCGAACCCATTCTACCAGCTGATATAAAGCTCTGTATAAAGCTTTGTGTACACATAAATTGTATTAGGTTGCTAACATTAGGCCTGCACATATTTACTGTGGGTAACCACAGAGAAGTAAAAAAAAAAACGAAAATCGAGTTGGTCGTGGCCGCTATGTGGTAGGTATACTGAGTGGAACGCAAAAAAGGCGCGGATATTGCAAATCCGTATGGTATTAAATTAACGTTTTTTAAGTAGGTATACAGTATAGTTCTAAATACATATCTCTAATTAGTGTTTGTCAATTTAAAATATTTTGTTTTTCGTATTATGGCTTCTTATTTTCTCACAGGAGGTGTGAAAAGTAGAGTATCCTCCTCGGGGATAAAGGTGTCTTTGTCTTGGGCTAGCTTGAATCCCTCGCTGCATTCAGGATTCTTGTATTAACTCCCTCGCTTCGCTCGTGAGTTAAACTCTAAACTCCCTCGCTACACTCGGGAGTTAACTCCCGAATCCTTCATTGCGTTCGAGATTCAATATGACGCCCGTGACACAAGACACTGCTTTATCCCCTGGGTGCATAATCTACTATTATGTGTACACAAAGCTTTATATCAGCTGGTAGAATGGGTTCAGACGCTTGGCTGTATGCAATTTGAATTTAGAACGTCATAGGAGATGCTCGAGAAAATAGTTTTTAAATTAATAAATCGACTATAAATGGGTTTTATGTGTTATTCTTATCCTTTTATACAATAATCCGTACATAACCCATTATTCTTATAATATTGTCTTCAATCCTGGACCCTGGTCAATCCTTATGATTTTGTAGAAATTCGAGAATATCATCCCTAAGTAGTAAGAGTATCGAGAATATCTTTCCTCTTTCTGGAACAGAAAGAGAGAGAGACAGAGACAGAAGGCGTTGTAAGTACCTAATATACCGCCAATTGAGCAGACAGATGAGGTTCCAAATTTAAATCACATTATTGACCAGCGGGTTATAATGAAATCCAGTACAATATTATTGCCCGGCTGTGCCACCGGCCAAAAATGACTCACTTTAGGTTAGGTTGGCATGACATATAATTTGACGTTTTCGATCAGGCGGTGTGAAAAAACATTTATGGACTAGCCAATACAAAAAAATGGTTAAATATACCCAATATACCTGACTAACATACTCTTAAGGCGAGCCTGACTTGAGCGCGTAGGCATCTAACGCTTACCCCAGGCCCCGCAAGGAGTAGCAATACGTAATAAGTTACGATGCGCGGGAGACGCGCGCACCAAGCGCACCGCTCGCTCATGAGTTCACGGACTCGGGTAGGTACTAAGTTCCGTCACAGGATAAAGTAATGCAGTAGATCAACTTGAATTGATTAGTATAAGTTTATTTTGTTTTATTTTTCTATTAAGTATTTTTTAAGGTTATAGATGGATTAAGTACGTATTGTACAAACTTGAATCCAATTACTAATCATTAAAAATCAGTAATAATACTTATTTATTTTAGAGTATATGGTGGATTTAAAATCTGACTGACACGAAAATTATGAATACGAGTACGATACAAAAATACGCGTCGCGCGCTATTTGGCTTTGGTGCGATACCTTCGTAAAAATCAAGTAGTAGGTAGGCACACTTACTTTAGGAAAATTATGTTAAAATTCTTGAATATTATAATTCAAGAAAGCTTAGAAGTATAAATGGTTTGGAATTTGCCTAGATGCTATTTAAAAAAAAACAAAAACGTTTTTATATTTTTTAATCAAATAGTTAACATAATAAAAGTTACCAATGCAACTGGCTAAAATTCGTTGAACTGTAGCTGTCTCGGTTTGCATGGACCTAGCTGAGTAGATTGACACGGAATATGGTCCTTGGATTTGCTTGGACCTGGCTGCACAGGCTTATCATTAACATTTTCTTTGTTTTCTTTCAATATTATGTCTCGTATTGGCATACCGCGATTTTGGCGCGGATTCACAATCTCTGGCAATATACATTTCAAATAAAAATCTATAATTTTTTTCTCCATATGCACCCGCCAAAATTCGTCATCTCTTGAAATATTTTCTACTACTAGTTTTCACCGAACCATATTCCAAAAATGCATTGGTTCCTTTCTGTTACATGAAGTTGACCCTGCACTTGGTAATACCAATTACTTTTTTTGTTTATAACCCTGGTATGTTTTATTCTATCGAATTTAAATATATGTATTTTACTTTCTTCAATAGCAGCATTTCCCTTTTCTAAATGCCGTTATTGGAAAAGGGAAATTGGGGGTAACCCCAATAAATGAGTATTATTTTGGAGACAAGTCACGCCCTTCCGCATGCTCTATTGCCCTGTAACGCAAATTTTGATATTGATTTGTTGGTAATTAACAAGTAAAATTTTAAAAACTTACAAAATATCCCTGTTCAATAAAGATAACGGAGCTACAGTGCCAAAGACAGATACACAGGCACACAGACGCACGTACACAGAAACATAGATAGCAAACCGTTATAAATAAATAGGATAGAATTGTAATATGGTGTGTGTTTAATTTCTTTATGTATTTTATGGTGTTACAATAATGATAATGAGATACTACTTTATTCAAATCTATACTAAATAATATTATAAAGTGGAAGTGCGCTAAGTGCGCTGTGGTAATAGCTAATTATACGTAAGTACCATGTACAACAAAGATATTGTTTTTCATTCGATCTAAAAAAAAGTCCGCGACGTTACACCTATATCTATCTCTTATAAATATGCCACACTAAGGCATTTTATGTCAAATAATTTATTTAAAAATTAAAGGTGGTTTTTCAGCATTAATATTAGGCAGGCATATTAATCCTTACTAGCGAAAGTTACTTCATCATCAAGATAATTTTATGAAGATAAACTTTGTCTTTTACAGCATGTTATTTAAACTCACCGTTTAGGAGATAATGTAAAATTAAAATAATTCAACAATATTATTAAATCGAACGGGCGGTGCGCGAGACGCGGCCACCAAACGAGAACGCGTCGAGCCTGCGTGACTGCGTGCGACGCGGTGCAAGAAATTCTTTTTTGTATTATGATTATGAATTTATGATAGTTACATTCATGGGGAAGGCTGTACGGCTATACGGGAACGGGAATTCCTACGGGAATGAAGAGTTCCGTTACCTGTCTCCGAAGTTCTTCATCAGATCTTCACCAAATTGAAATGGGATCAGTCCGGGAAGATACACTTCCAAAAAAAATAGAATCATCAAAATCGATTGACAATTGGCGAAAATATCGCTGAGCAAACATACAACAAAAAAAAAACAGTCGATTTGAGAACCTCTTCTTTTTTGGAAGTCGGTTAATAATATACAATACAATAGTCAATTAAAAACAGTTTAGTGTATGTAATTTATAATTTCTATACATTTTTCCTCTTGCCAATAAACACCGATAAAGTAACGCATTGGATTGGAAAAACTATCCAAACTGACCACATAGTTTTTTGTATGTCTTGTCATAACTTGATACATTGTTAGTAATTAGTAAGAGGATGGACTCTAGTGTACAGCGCATAAATGAGCTGGTCCGGTAGCCTAAACGTTACCAAAAGTATGTTATTATAATATTTTCATAGGAAATGGTCATACTGTAACACTTTTACACTATGGCACGCGACTCACGAGTGCGCTGCGCGTATTGTTTGGCATAGACGAGACCTACACAAACGTTGCGGACACCATAAATATTATTATTTGTTGTGTTGTGGTGGCTGTGAGTAGGTACCCACCTAGCGTATAACTACACTTATATTTCTTCTCTACATGAACACCACAACATTATTGCACCGATATTCAACTCTCATGTAGGAAATACGAGCTATTATTTTTGCATTTGTTTAGGAGTAAGATAAGTGAAAACGGACATTTCTAATAAATAACAAATATTATAAGACTTATACAAACTCTCCGAAACCATCAAGACTAACGTAGCGGGGTGAACTACCTATTTGACATTTGAAAACAGTAAATCATTGTATCATGTGCGCGCGAGGTGGCTTTATGCACTCTGAAATAGGGTTCAAATTCAATTGTTTTACATACTCGATGCGGTTGGTAAATCTATTCCGCGCGAAAACTAAACCACTAAAGCGCACGTCTTTATGCGTACTGAAATAAGGTTTAAATTAAACTGTTTACACACATGTTTGCGGTGTGGAAATTTATCTGTTTCGTGTCGGTACTTACCTAGTTAGTAAAGTAAATTATGTATATACCTATATACCTTTTTGTTTATTCAGCCAAAGTTTATAAAAAAAAGTAGTCACCGCTGCAACGAAGAGCCGTGACAACTTTTTTTTCCCCCATTTTTTTTTACAAAATTATAGCTACATCTAATAAAAACTAACTATATTACAACTGTTTGAACACTAAATTGTATACAAGTATTATTATTTAACCACTCGACACGTGAAAATTCCAAAATAAAAAATAAATCTTACGTAAATAAACATAAACATTAAATTCGCGGCACACTGGTGTGCCGGCAGTGCTAGAGCGGTAATCAATTTAGGCTTAGCCAGTAACAGAACTTAGCGGGGGTGGCGGGATCGCAAAAATTTGGCACACGTCCGACCTCCAACACGTTCCGCTCGGGACTAAATGACACGGGGCGCGCTCATGAAACGACAAAATCACTTGATTTTGGAATTAGTGGGATACGTATTTTCATATTTCACATTATGACGGCCGATTTATATCACATTTTTTACGACCTTTATTGTGGTATAAGTTTTATTACTCAAAACCTTATATAACTCAAATGAAATGATAATTACATCTTGATTTTGACTTGTCTTTGCGATTTAATTGGATGCAGTAAAGTGCAAGTAATCGTGTATCGCACGGCCGAAATCGCAAGATCGAAGTGTGAAATATGTAATATATTTTTTTCAAAATTTAAATCCGTGTTGTTTACGAATAAAACACAATTTTACACAATGCAAAACAACGTTTTTCCGGAAAACCTGGCCTTAAAAAATGTAATAGTACAACAGTTCCTTTAACACCAAAATAAGCCTTATATCCTAAGAAATAAGGTAGCTTATGATTCGAACACTTCACCGGTGGCTGCACCATTGATGTCTTTCAATTCAACCGATTTGAATGTCGCCACAAAGTTGATCTTACCAATATCCTGCAATTTTAAAGAGAAGATATATTATAGATAGGTAAGCAAAAGTTATACCATCCAAGTCAATAATGTTGTGGCATCATAGGTTAGTGAAACCTCTGATTGGACGGCACTGAAAGCAAGTGATTATTTATTACATTCTTCACTGTAGGTACACCTCAGAATAAGCAAATCACAAACATAAATATATAAAAACTAGGTTTTAATTAGTCTTGGGCGGGTTATTGACGAAAGCCCCCAGATTTTTAAAAATTAGCTATAGACCCGATTTGAGTTTTAGCACCGTCATCATGTGGGGCTTATCTTATAGATATAGCCCAGCCGTAATCACCTGCGGCCTGCGGGCCGCTTGTAAGCCGCTGCTAAGCTTTTCTGTGTCAGCCTAGTATTCTAGCACATACTAAACTACGAATCTGTCATTTCTTGAGAATGTCCTGAGACTATTCACCCTCTAACAAAAGTAAAAAGCTTGCCTATGCCATAGCATGTATCAATTTTATCGAAAACTGTCCATTTGACAAAAAAATTGACCGTCTTTCCAACCTAGAAGGTATGCGTAGTTGCTTAGGTACGCTTAAAGTAGATACTACGAGTACCTGCCCCATCCCGGACATTTCGATATTCAGAAAATACGTAAAGTCTGGGGACCTGTGATCTTTCTCTTCTGTGGCATATCAATCAATCAAACATTTAATTATATAGTAAAACATAGGTATGGTTACAGATAGATATGTTAAAAATATGTGCACTATGTTTCAATCAACATACAAAACATGCCAATAGATTACAATAAAAAAAAATCAAATTATGTCAGGTTAGGTAAACAGGTCATTGTCATTAATTATGTCAATTATAGATAAATAATATATTCATACTCAATCAATAATCAAAACCACAAGTGTCTAATTAGTAAGTCGGACAAAATATAAGTGTTTTATTAGCAAGATCGACATGCTTCTGTTTATCAGTAGTAAACTCAGTGATGGAGTAGTAACATCTATCCAGAAGGAATCTAAACAAAGACCTCTTAAAGGATCCCAGACACTCTTTATTTCTAATAGGTGCTGTTATACTATTATATATTTTAGGGGCCATACCTAGCACACTTTTGGTTGTGGAAATATGGTTTTATGAGAGGTAACATGAATGGTATTCGGATAAAGGTGAGAGCGCAGCTTTTCAAATAAATGTAGGTTACAGCGAACAAACACTCCCATCTCATGTCTCATTTATATATACATAGACAGAAGAGTGCAACACATCCATCCCAGACACAAACCTGATAATCTCTCATTAATATTCTGTGCCCTTAAAATCCACAGTCTCTTCAACGGCCTTTGCTATTGCAAAAGCAGATCCTGATGCCGGAGAATCAGCTGATTGTTCTGAATTTAAAAATCACCTCGGAGCTCATGTTTGTGAGGAGTTATTTACATTTGTTACTTACGTTAGGCTCAATAGGCAGCTCAGCGGTGACTGGTCCCAACGGGTTCGCATCAGCAGCCTGGAGCTTGAGCGTGCGTCTCAGAGTGCTCGATGACGTCAGTCTGAACTCGCAGCCAGTGAGCTTACGGTCCAAGGGGTTGGTGAACGAAAGATACGCTATTGTTGGCTGGTCGACGATTAGGTCGTCATTGAACTGCGAAAACAAAAGAATCGTAAGTCATTTCGTCATTGTAGTGTTTAGAATCATAGTTTACAGGTAGGTAACCCACTCGTATCTGGATATCAGCAAGTGCCTATACAAAAGCCAGTAAATCTATCTATAATAATAATACTATAAAGCTGAAGAGTTTCTTTGAACGAGCGTTATTATTACCCAGATACTGGGTAACAATAACAAGATACAATAGCAAGACCAGTATCAGATTTTTGTATCCAACTCACTTTTATGTTGATATTAGGCTTGATGACTTGGAAGTCGTCGTCATCAGCCCAGGACTGCTTGGTCTCGTCCACGATGGCCATCGCTGATATCTTCATGTTGCAGTACTCGACCAGTTTAGGAAGGTAGTCGTCTGATTTCACTAGGATGCTGATTTGTTCCTCTGTAAGAAATTAACATCGAATATCAACATAAAAGATGGCACAGTAATAGAAAGAGAAGATAGAGCGTTGGCGGTAAGGAGCAATATGCTCCTTACCGCCAACAGGCGGTCGGTGTGTGCAGGCTCGGTTGATGTACTCAGAAAGTCAAGATAACGCTTTTTAGAGCCAATCTTTTTACTCGAGCGGCCAGTGCGGCCTGAGCGGTCAGTTAGATTATCGAAAAATTTTGGACACGTATTTTTTGCTTTATCAAATCTATAAAGAAGTACGGAGATAAAACGCATCAAAGATCAGGAGTGGGGGCTTGTGACGTTACTGCTATGTTTAAAGTGTACCAAGGCGTGACGTCACGCGAGTTTTCAACGCAGGGTATCGTCTTCATTTTTTGTTTACGTAAAAATTAAAAAAAAACTTGGCCAATATTTTTTGGAAATCGATCTGATGGACTAATTCGATTTTTTTGATAATCTACCCTATTCTATTCTTTAAACTTACTTTTGCCAGGTCCAACAAACATCTTTCCCTCGACCTTCTTGACGACGCCGGCTCTCACTCCATTGTAGAACACGCTGTTGGTTGATAGGGACGCCTTGATGTTGCGACCCTGGAAGAAATGCATGTCAGTGATTACTGTCTTATGTCTCTCTGATGTATAATCTGTAAGTAGGAATTGTCAGCAAGCCATCAGATAGATATATTTCTCTTTTACACAAAAGAATAGGGGGTAACAGTGGGCAGTGTTGTCGTTAAAAGCTATATTTCACTGGCAACCGTTGGATAAATTTGACAGACAAGGAAAAATATACGATAAAAGTAGATTCACACTAAAAAGTTGCGTATCAGCAGAAAAGTAATTTGTAAAATCTAAGGAATTTTAGCTTAGCGCGTTGTTAAAATCTTTCGCAATCACTCAAATTCTTCCTTCTGGATTTCGTCATAATTAAGCAAAATCTTATAATGAACCACAATAATGAATAACCGTATAATGAACAAAGCATTGTCTCTTACCTCTTCCGATACATTCTCAATATCAACAGTTACCCTGAAGTCTTTGCCAATAGGCACGGTCTCCACATCACGTAGTTTGAAAGTGATATCATTCTTTAAGTTGCTGACCACAGAGTAATATCTCTTGGCTCTTTCAGAGAACCTGCCTCCGTTCATGAGAGCAATTCGTTCAGTGGCTGTGCCTTCTCTGAACTTGTACTGCTCTGTGATGTCTTCTCTATCTTCGTCACCGTTGAAATCGAACACGTATGGCTTCTTTGTGAGGACCATGCGGCCGATGCTGGAAATAAAATAGGTTCTCAGGAAGGAAAAAATAAATCGATCTTCATATCGTTATTTTGGATAAAAGAATTTTGTTGCTGGAAAATTGTATGAATGGCCTCTCCGAGATTCGCCACTACGATGAATGTTGTCTGTCAATAGGAGCTAACCAATATTATAAATCGCATTTGCGTTTTTGCTACTGCTTCTATACTAACTATGTTTTAGTTTGTAATCCTATTTCTAAAAATGCAAAAATGAGTTTGTGTGTCACTTTTCCAGCCTAAATCGCTGGACCAATTTTGATGCAGAAATAGAAGGGAAACTGACCCTGGAGACGGTTATATGCTGAAAAAAATCGCGAACAAAGACACTGCCGCACTAGCTAAAAGAGGCGGGCCCCTTAAAAAAGTAAACTTACTGGTAAGTATTACTGTCCACCATAGCATATCCAGTCTCCTCGCTCGAGTCGATCCTCCACCTCATCAGATCAGCGTTGACTGAAGCCAGTATGAACTCCACATCATAGTTCATTCCGATGACTCCTTGCTTGATGGCTTTTAGGGGTGCTGGACCACACTGGTACATGCCCTTGGAGGTCCTTTGAGGAGTCGCGTCGATGGCTTGCCAGCCTCCGTATCCTGGGAGAGAAGATGAGGAATTAGCAACGTTGTGGTCAATGGGATTATAAGAAAAAAAAACTGTTGGGTTTTGAGAAGGTATGTGTTTATGTACTGGTACAGCTGCTGCAACTGACGTTCACACAATTAAGAAGGTGTGAAGTATGACAAGGGTTTTTTATTTGTCTTTAGTTTAAGACGGCCATCATCGCTTTTAACACGATAGCTATCCCGTGCTGGTTTAATGAATAGCTATAGTTTTCGTTAGTTTTCCATTCGGCTAGGCGCATTTTACTTTCTTCTCAAATCAAAACCCTGCTGGGCTTAGATTACGAGTAATCAAATATCGAGGCTGACCTAAAGCATAGAAATCTGATAAATACATTGTTTTTGAATCCAAAACACAACTTTTTCTTCTTCAGTAAATCTTAGGTTTTAAAGATATTTTAAAGAAACGACAACTCACCAGCTACCAAATCAGGCCTAGCCATCCACACATCGTTCCACACATGGTAGTTCCAGATGGAGTTAGTTTGCTCCGGCACGGTGTTGCTAGGGTCATAGCCCAGTTCCTCCATGGTTTCCGAGTAGTACTTGTCCACGGTCAGGGTGCCGTTGGCGTCGTGAGCTGACACCAGGTTGGAGACCACGCGAGATGGGATGCCTAGAGCGCGGCAAACTGGAAAATAAAGTTAAGGAAGTTATTTGCTATCAAACAGAAGTTATGTTGTGGTTTTAGAAGTGTAGGGTAAGAAGCGATTTTTATCGGGTGAGTGTATGAAACGCGGGGTCATTTTTAATAATCAGTCTTTCGGCTCCGTAGCGTATTTTCTACCTTGGCTGCATTGACAAAGGCGGTTATCAGACTGCCACGCGTCACGCTGCTTGTTGCGTGTCAACGGTCAACAAATGAACGCGCGTGGAATGTTGGACTGTGCGTGTTTTCTATACAAACGGAGATACTTACAAGCAACGTTAGAACACTCATTCACGCGCTACGCTGCGTGGTGCGTGGTGCGTGGTTGGTATATTCTCTCAAGATTTTTAGGTGAACTGCTCAAGAGGAGACGACCTCATGCGGATGTTAAGTTTCAATATCTACTTATTCATTGGTCTTCAATTATAATAATATGTCAACACAAAAACTAAATAAAAAAAAACAACATGCTTGGAATGATTCTCCAGTAAAAAATATTTTCGGAATTTTGTTTTCGTTGCAAGTCCCAAGAATCTCATGATTACTAGATTAAAAATCGGTATAAGGAACCGCGTTATTTTTAAAACGTATTATCAAGGCAGTGGAAAACAGATAACCCTCCGTATCTTAATGAGCTGTCCAAATATTAATTTATCTGTACCATTAACATTTTCTTGCTATCCACGTAGAAACCAACTGCTTGAAATGATGTATAAACTAAACTAAATGCACACACACTGGCACTGCGGTTGGGATGGGTGAAGAATGCCCCTTTTGGCCAGATTATTTTGTTATCGCCCATACATATGTATGTATGTATCCTGGATTGTAACTTCTTCTTCTTCTTCGTGTCGATGGCACGACAGTTGGTCAGATTTGGGTGGCCCAAAACGTTGCCACCTCCACAGCATCGTTGGTAGCCGAAACTGAAAGAAACTGAAGTCCCCACTCAAAAACTGCTCACCAGTAGTAAAAACCGCAGCAAAGACCCAACACTGTCCATACGGCACCGATTTCTGGGTCTCGAGGAACTGCGCCAGGATGTCCACGGAGCCAGTCCACTCGGAGGGGGCGGTCCCATCATCGTAGACGCCGTCCCAGCGACCCACTAGTACACCACCGTCGTTGTTAGAGTTAACTATGCGGGAGATGGCGCGAGTCACCTTGACGACCCTCACCACGACTGGAAAGAAAACGATTTTTTGCTTAAGGAGTTTCGGAGTTCCTCTTAAGATGTTTAAAAATTTTTTGAAGATGTAAGATACGATTTATAAAGAAGAAGGCTTCCATTTCCTTTTTAGGCAAGATCATTTGAATAAGGGTATGATTTAAGCTATCGCCAATTTTATTCGTTTTGAATTTCTTTAATAATAGGGTTTGTCCTCAAAATAGTGGATCTGTCACCAAAATGTAGTTGCCAAATAATTGTAAAAAGCAATTCCATAATAAATCACATGTAATCCTCGGGATATATTATCAAGTATCAAATAAATAGGTTGGGATTTATTATAAAACGGGAAGTAAACCATATTACTGGGTGGATTAAAAAAAATAACCACGAAGGTGATGGCGGGGTCTGTTCGCTCGCTACGCTCGCTCACTTGACCCCGCCATCCCCTTCTAACCTAACCTGTCCGAGTCGGGGTGCCCTAAGCTCCCTGTGCCCTATGTTCGAATATTAATATTTGGTGACAGATCTACCACTCTGAGCACCAAGCTATTTTTTAAGTAATAAAACTATTATTATAAGAACGAAGTTTATATTCATGTAATGCACTACAATTTTATTGGTAATCCATCTCATATTTTACACATTATATTAACAATAATTTGGTAATTCATACCTGGGAACACTCTTTGTTTATCTGAGAACGAAAATATTTCGTGGCGATAGATCTATTTATTAGGTGATACAACTTGATGACAAATATAAATTTTGGTGACAAAAAATATAGTTCCCTTTGAATAATCGTAGTTCGACGTTGCAAATTAATAAAAGGTTCCAAAAAAAAACGCTCGAACGACTCACGCTTTAACACGTCATGGTTGGGCCGCTGGTCACGCAAAACACTGCTAGTTTTCCAGGAATTAATTAAGGTGCATTTTCACTACTGCGTCGAGTACGAATGGAAACCATTGGCGTTAGCTGCGCGATTTTTTTTTGTGTTACCACAGCAATCGATCGATCTTCGGTCGATGATGGTCGACACTGATCGACAGCTCTTACTAAGTCATCATCTCAGCCAAAAGACGTCCACTGCTGGACATAGGCCTCCCCCAAGTGTGGCCACAACAACCGGTCCTGTGCATTTCGCATCCATCGGCTACCAGCGACCCTAACCGGGTCATCGGTTCATCTTGTGGGAGGACTTCCAACGCTGCGTCTTCCGGTACGCGGTCGCCACTCCAGAACTTTTCGGCCCCATCGACCATCTGTTCTGCGAGCAATGTGCCCTGCCCACTGCCACTTCAGCTTGGAGATCCTTCGGGCTATGTCGGTTAACTTGGTTCTCTTGCGGATTTCATCATTCCTGATTAGATAACGCAAGGAAACTTACTAAGTACATGAAAAGATAAAACACTAATTGATCGTTGATTCGACGGTAGCTTTTTAAATACCCCTGACCAGGCACTAATATCTGTACGTAGGTAGCGTGCCCGTGGCTCGCAATTTCATACAAAGTGATGCTACGTAGGATCCTGTACTTTGTACATTTTCAAGCTTTGGGAACTGCACCTTTAAGGCTTGTATTTCTTTATTGTTTTATATTAAATTTTCCTCGATATTTAGATTCTAATCCTCGTCTAGCCTGCCTATTCTTGTCTCGTTTAGTTGCATATTATGCCAGGTAAAACTTAGACAATTAATTCAGAATGAAATAGTGTTAGAAGCTGTCGGTGAAGGTTAGCCAATTTAATGAATCAGTCGTGCGAATACAGATCTTCTATGCAAATTCTATTTTCGATCGTGATTATAATCGTTTAGTTGAAATGCAATAATAGTTTCCTGAAGATTAATAAATTGCATTACATCTTGTAGGAGACGTCATCCTAACTACAATATTACTAGCTTTTGCCCGAGGCTCCGCTCGCGTGGATGTCGGTTATCGCGTAAAAAAGTAGCAGTTATGTCCTTTTCCATATCCCAGGCTATATATCTGCCAAATTTCATGACGATCCGTTCAGCTGTTTTAGCGCGAAAACGTAACAGACAAATAGACAGAGTTACTTTAGCATTTATAATAGTAGTAAGGATAAATGCGAAAGTGAGTTTCTTTGTAACGCATTCATGTCTAAATCGCTGAACCAATTTTGAGTTTTTTTTTGCGGAAGTCTAAATAAACGTGAGCCAAATCGCGGGCAATAATCATTTTATAAAACCAAAAAGACATTTAGCTTTTTTAAAATCACACATTTTTTCAATATTGGGGGACCCTATGAAGATCTTTGCTTAGGGCGCCTTATCCCTCCTGCTCAACTCTTTTTATTTCTTCTCTTTCATAAAATGGGTCTGGTAACGACAATCAGTTTTGGACAGGCCAAAACTCCTAAAACAAGTAGCCAATCAAGTTTATCTGATGGGCAGCTTTTTGGAGCAGTTTTACTCACTGGTGGAAAGGCAGTTCAGCTCTATCCAGTATGAACATGCAAGCAGGTAGCACAACTGCTTCGAACTGGCCGTAGAGCCAAGGTTTTCCACGCGTGGTCTTGACGGGTCCCACCCACACCTTGCCAATGTCATTTAAGACGTACTCCTGGAGGAGAGCCTTATCTTCCATGAAAGTCTGGTCATCTGGAAAGAGGAAAAGGTAAGTATTTGTGTGTCGACATGGCAATAATTTAGACTGCATGTCTTACATTTATCAGTAAACGACTCGGAAGCGAGATGTTTAAAAGCTACCCTGTACTCTGATGCAGTTTTTTGAACGCCCCAGTCCAGTGTATTTTTAATGCTTGTCCTAGTCCAAAGGTTTTATCTCAAGTTAAATATTTTTTCACACAATCCGTTCAGCCATTTTGGGAGAAAAATGGAATGAATATTTTGATGACCAAATACAAAACTATTAACTTTTTAGACCGTGGTTGCTTAAAAGTCCAATGGAAAGCTTAAAACTTTCTATAGGTACCTAATTTTATTAATCCCAGTTGCATTTGAAGCAAAGAAATCCAAACTCATAAATAAATTAGACTAGCAATGTTTTTATTATAAGTCTCTTCATTGTTCTGCAACTTATTTAACCGCTCAAGCCCAACATGTGAAAATTCCCTAATATAAAGTAAATCTTATGTAATAGGTAAATAAACATTAAATTCGCGATTAATTCGCGACACACCGGTGTGTTGCCGGGGCCGGACAGGAGTTTAAATTGAGAAGATTGCATTCTAATAATATAAATGTAAATTGGTATCCAGCGCTTTTCATTTGTTATTCTTTTGAGAGACTCTTTTTAACATGTTGTAATAATCCTACATTTATTCTATTACTGACAGTCCCCTGCGGCTTCGCTCCTGTCAACTGGCTACCTGCCTACCCTGCCTACCCTGCCGTACGAAACCCATGAACATTTTGTATGGGAAAATGTGTTTTCTTTCATTTGTTTTTTTCGTCACTTTTCCATTGTTTATATACGAGTAGTTATAGTTACTCGCTATTCGGGACGGAGACAAATACAACAAATCAAAAACCATGAAAATCGGTCGAGTTGTTCTTGAGTAAAATGTGATTTAATCCTAGAACGGCTTTCCTCCGTGCCTGGGAAAGCACGTTATGCCGTTAGTCGTTACGGATTGTCAGATGCCAAAAAATCTGATATCTGTCTTGCCAAGAAGCACCGTGTAACCCTGATTGTGGAGGTCTGGTAGGCAGCTGCTCCACGTAAAATATGGAAGCTGGTATTCAGCTGAATCCGGTTTGACTGGGAGCCGACCTCAATATAAAAAAGGCTAGGCAGATGATAACCTTACGTGAACAACTACGCTTCGGGAATATATAGGTACAAATAAAACTGCCTTATCAGCACATAGACTTCATAGCCTTTCACATGCAGTTTGCCTCAGTAGCCTTGTTAATATTACAGAAGAACAGGGGGCCTACCACAACCTCTTAAAACAATATTATTTTAATATTACTTTGTAATTTCTGTTGTTGCATTTTCAACTCTCGGCGCTGATCCGAGCGTTGAAAATGCAACAACAGAAATTACAAAGTAATATTAAAATAATATTGTTTTAAGAGGTTGTGGTAGGCCCCCAGAACACTTAATAAAAAGGTTACCAGCTAAGAAATTTCATAACCCATTGCTTCATATGATTGTATGAAAAAATAGCACGACAGCGTGAATAACGCAATGAATTCTGTTGAATTCTCAAAACCAAGGGGGAATCTAGACGCCAGATAAATGTGCAATGTGGTCGTTGACCCTAATTCATTTACTAACTTTCTTAATTTCAACAACAGAAATAAAGACATAAAGCTATCTTGAATCGACTTCTATCGTAATACTCGCGTTCTATAATAATGTAAATCGTTCATAATTTATTGTTCGGGTAACGAAGGGATATTAGGGAAAGGTCAATGTAATTTATTGAAAGTTTATCTGGCGTCTACCTATAGGTGTTAATCCATTAGGTTGCTGTTTCACTTACCAGGGTTCCATGGGTTGAAGAGGATGTAGATGTCTTGGTAGAAGTCAAAAGACGTTCGCTCCGGGGAGCCTCTCTGCCAGGTGATGACTGTGAGTGCCCAGGCACCGACAGGGGCAGTCACTGGGGTTGATAACTGGGGAAATAATGATAGAATATGAATGAAAAGTATCCAATTAAGGGAGTGTACAGATTAAGGACAAATTAAGGGAGTGTACAGTTCTCGTCAAATAACTTTGCCCCTCTGAAGTTAGCCATTAGCAAAGATCGCGCAGGTGCAGTCACGTACGTGACGGGAGCAAGCGGGACGCAAGCATGCATCGAACGTAAACGAGCGACTGAGACATAAAATCGCGCCCCAACCCCATGTCTCTCTGCCAGGGTTGCGACCCTGGGAAGAAAGGCACTAGGAGGACTAAGGGTGGGTTTTAGTCAGTAAAAGTCTGACTCTCCCTGCCGCTTCCCCAGAGCGGGAGGGGTCATTTGATGATTTCCCATACTCAAAAAAAAAAAAAAAAACCATGTCTCTTACGCATGCGCAGTTCCAGTGTGTTCGTAATTTTGACTACTACGCAGCCACTCGACACAACTTCAGAGGGGCAAAGTTATTTGACGAGGACTGCAGTGATGTCACCACAAGATTCTTAAACTGACTTTAAAAATAAGGGGGTTCTCAGTGCGGTTATATTTTTCTGTTTTATTTGAAATCTTTTTTTTGAGACTGAACCTCAACTACAGTCTGTCAAGAAAGTCATGAAAAAAAAGGAGGGCGCCACCATCATTTACATGGTATCCCTATAAATTTCGACTGAAAGGTTTTGATACTTTTTTTTATAAAATAGTAATTAATTACTGATTCATTATTATTGTCTCTTTAATGCCATGTGGATTATCTGACACTCATCTATCTTAATTCCGACACTTAAGGTGCAAAAAAAGAGTTTTGACATTCATTGGTAGTGGTGAAAAACATTCCTCTTTCAACTGATTTCCATTCAAATGACATGGAAATTCATTCATAATTAGAATATAATACAATTATGTGTATGTAATAAGAATATTTATTTTGACCAACCCTTGTTTTCGCCCTTTCAGTTATTAACATTTATCTACCACAAAGTTCGATGGTTGGCCTCTCTGCGCTGCAGCGCTGCCGTCTCAACATGACCCTGGCTTTGGACCACAAAAAAAAAGGATTTATAGAATATTTTTTATTATTCAAAATCCAAATAATCACTGGCGAGGTATTCAACTCCCGAAATGTTGCCTGAAACTCCTGCATAATTAAATTCATCCTCTTCTGACTTCAGATTCACTCGAACTATCATCGCTAACCGATATGACAAATCTGTCTATATCATTATAGAAAGTTAATCCACGGGCAAAATATTCATCTTCGATTTTGATGACATGGTCAACACAGTTTTTCTATTCTTGTGGAGTTACTGAGTTAAATGCTTCTTCAGCCAACTTCGCAACATTTTGACCACAAACATTTGTTTGTGCAATTCGCCTTTTTACTATTGCCCACACTAACTCTATTGGGTTTAAATCACAATTGTTTGTTGTAATAGTGATATGGTGCATTTATTTATTCGACAACTATGCGTCGAATTGTGCTTTCAAAAACACCTGAAATCAATAAAGACATGTTAAATAACAAATATCTTAAACATCTCTTAAAAGTAACACAAAAGCATCAACACCGTTACGTGGTAGTATAATAAATCGTAAATAAAATCATAACCTCAACGAAATATAAACAATGATTAAAAAGACAAATTTTACTTAAAAACAAAAGATTGACAAGAGATTATAATTTCCTTTACTGTGTTCAACATTTAAATATATTTACGTACCGGTTAACTTTGCTGTTCGACCGTAAACATCGTCTTTACTCGTCTTAGCTTAAAATTCGGCCATACACTCTTGAAACACTTCAAATATAATTGTCTCGCACCGCTTTTATAAACATTTCGATTCATTTTATCTCGAAACGGTCACACGCATTAAAAAAACTCGAAATACCACTAAAAATCATAGAAAATCAACCACAAAGCCACGAAGTGACAGTTGAGGTACTCAGTTTGACAATTATTCAGTGTTGCCAGCATCAGCTAAAATAGTAGTTCCCAAAACATTCTTTTCATGACTTTCTTGACAGACTATAGTGCGTTTCAACAAATAGTACCTATGGCGTTATGATGGCACACCCTGTCTGTCAAAGTCATTGGCACGAGAAGACGCTCCCGCAGATTTTGTTTATTTTCATTTGATTTCCGACTGAAATCATGCCCAAAACTTTGGAAAGTGGTGAAAGAATGATGGTGTTAAAGGTGAAGAACTTTTGTGAACGTGAAAAACGTAATGATGCCTCATTAATTCCTTTAAGATGTGTTCAGGCTCGTGTTGCCGCCCTTACAGGTAAGTTAAAATAGGGTTACCAGTAGCAGATAATAAATTTATAACTTAAAATGCAATTTTCTATTGAATTTATTGGTTTATGTATGATTGTGATAATAAACCGAAATATATGTTTTAGGTGTATCCGAAAAACCGTGTTTAAAATCACCAAAGAAGGTGAAGTCGCAGCCAGCACGTCGACTAAGGTTTCAACACCTCGCAAAAGCGGTCCCCGGCCTAAAAGAATCGAACTAGATGAAGAATGAACTGAAGAATGTGAGCACGTGAAAAAAGTGGAAGAAAAATATTACGCAGATGGTCCAGTTATTGATAGCGAGATGGACAGGTTTATCATTGAAGTGGGAGACGATAGTGACACTTCTGATGACGAGGATGATATGGAATATGAAGATGACGACGACCGCTCGGGTATAAGTCCGTTGGATGAGCATAACTACTCCTAACACAATTATTTTGTCTGAGCATTATTATAATAAAAATAATTAAATTATGCATTTTATTACCGTGCACCGTGCTGATTTTTAATATGATAACAATCAAAAAATTAGTAAATATGTAAGAATCTAACTAAAAAACATACAAATCACCCTTACTTTGAGGTAGGTTATTATAGGTAATGTGGAAACACTGTAAAACATTGCTGCCAACATAACGCCATAGGTAATATACGGTGAAACGCACTATATAGGTTCTGTCTCAAAAAAGATTTCAAACTATTTTTTTGGCCTTCTTTTTAAGGTTCGATCAAAAAGTTTTGACGTGGATGAATTTTTCTTGTGAATGCTTTGGGCAATTGTCATCGGTTAAGCTAAATTTGTATTTTTTGGAACAGAAAATCTATATTTCTTAGTAGGTACGTTTATTATTCATTGAAGTGTGTTAAGAGTTGGTTGAAGAAGGTACGTAAATAGGTGTTCACTATGAGTTTTTTTTAAGAAGTGGATATATTGAGCTATCTGACATCCTACTGTTTCAGCACATCATCATCCGCCTAGCCTTCTCCCAACTGTAATGGGGTCGGCTTCCAGTCAAATCGGTCAGCACAATCAAACGGTTTGCTAATCGACATAGCCCGAAGGATCGCCAAACTGAAGTGGCATGTTGTCGTGGTGTGATTTCTCGCAGAACAGATGCTCGATGGGGCCGAAAAGTTCTGGAGTGGCGACCGCGTACCGGAAGACGCAGCGTTGGGAGGCCTCCCACAAGATGGATGACCAGATGAGGGTCGCTGGTAGCCGATGGATGCGAGACGCACAAGACGCTTTGTCCAGCAGTGGACATCTTTCGGCTGATATGATGATGACGATGATGATGATGGTGTTAACCTACTTTAATGCAGAAGAGAGTGATTCACTCCGATTTCTTAATTCAGAAATCGGAGAACAGGGGCTCGAGTCTGCTATTGCAATCGTGTCTCAATGACCGGTCAGTGATCGAATATTTGACAACTTTGACAGTTTTTGTATGGGAAATGTGTCATAAGTTTGACGTTATACGTCAAAAATCGATCATTGGCCGGTCATTGAGACACGATTGCAATAGCAGACTCGACCCCCAGGCTCACCGTGGGAGGACACAGCCCGTCATCCACCGCGCGAACCCAGAGCGGGTTGTAGAATCAAGGGCAGAATGCCGTTGCGTTGAAAGATGTAAATATTGTAACCTCCTTGGCTGCAACCTCTGGCAGCCAAGTTAGTCATTGCTACTTTGGAAACGTCCAGTAGAAGAATAAGTTAATATTTTAAATTAAGAAATAATGTTAGAACGTGTTTGTATTTTATATTAACTGATATAATGTCTAGCCGTCTAGCTTCTGAGCCGCATGGCTTCAATATAATTTCGTTTAATTCAATTTGAGTTTTATTTATAATATTTGATAAGTGGCCCTCAGGCCACATCAAATATTATCCAGGCAAAAAAAATCTGCTGTTCAGTACATTTAGTCGAGTTGCGTGCACAAAAATGTATTAGGCAATTATTTATATATTATATTATACGATTTCAGTGTTGGTCCCATAGTGAAAGTTGTCCACAATAATGAGTTCAATGACCCCTTAAGAGGTATTGCGTTTATTCTGTTACACGTTGTATAATAATATTAATAGATACATTATAAATATGCTAAAATAATAAACTAATATATATGATATTTTATAATAATGTTATTGTGTAATTTGTTGCCAAACATACTATCATATTCACCTTTCCGTACGATATGGCTATCAAGAAGCATGCCTGCTCTGCTCTCATTCCTCACCCCCTTATCTCCTCATACCAAATGTGTTCTTACCATAAAAGAGATAGTGTAGGCATCCGGCACGTCCAGAATATTGGCGCTCCATGTATGCTTGTCTGCCACTGCGTCACGTCTGATGAACATCTCTCCTGTAGTCTCCATTGATGGTTTATCGCCTGTTGATAAATAATTGTCAAGCTATTCAATTTGCACTTATTTTTAGTTTCGTGGTTCACTAATAACAGGCGCACAGATCGATCTGTAAGGCGCTGGACACACAGAAAAGACGTAATCTACGAGGTCGGGACGCGGACATGTGTCTCTTCCACGTCCCTTTCATACAAAATGTACAGAAGCGTCGCGATGCAAAATATATAGGAAGAATAGGGCGCGGACACGGCGCGACGCTTACTCTTCTGCACCCTATTGTAACGGAAAAGGACGGGGCACGGGCGCGAGCGGACGAGGGACGAGAACGGGGGTGCGGGCTGTCACACACATTGCACCACCACAATTTAACACTTCATATTCGGAACTCTAGCGGCACCCTGCGTCACGTCCGTGCCTATATGTTTTAAAAAGAAGCAACGGCGCCCCGTCTGTGCCCTGTCCGCGCCCCGTTCTCGTCTTACGTCTTTTCTGTGTGGCCAGCGACTAAGGTTAATCAACGCTTGCCGAGACTGGTCTGTGGATGGGGACTCATGGAGACCATCTTAACATATCGAGATTCTTCTCTGCCTCGGAAAGCACGTTATGCCGTTACTGCCTACTGTCATTTGTAGAGCTTTGCAGCAGTCGTTTTTTTTTTTTTTTTTTTTTTTTTTTAGGTATGACCACTAGCAAGTTAACACACGTGGGATATTAACTGCTTAACCGGACTTTTGGCAGTCGTTACGGATTGTTAGAAGCCAGAAAATCTTAACTTCAGTCTTGCCAAGATGTACCTACCGTGTTACCCGGTTACTGGGTTGTGGAGGGCAGATAGATAGGCTCCACGTAAAATACTGGTATTCAGCTGAATCCAATGTAGTTGGGCAAAGTAAAAGGCTAAACATAAGTACAAATTGAATACTTCATACGTAAGTACTAACCTTATACATAATAATTACTAGCTGTGCCCGCGACTTCGCTCGCGCGTGCGTTTCGTATTTAGGAAGATATTAAGTTCACAAACTCACTAAATGTATGTAGGTACTCATCATGATTATGACATGACTTACAAAATTACGAAGAACGAACGAATATTAACACTTAAAAAATTTCTTCGTAAACAATATTACTTGTTATGTGACATTCATCAGTACGTATAAACAGGCTTTGCGCGCTGCTTACTTGCGACAAAGCGACATACAGCCTGACCGTGCGAGATACAGGACTTCCGCAGATCCACACCAACACGACTAATAGTTTGTCCCTGAGCTTGATAAATGGTCATGCCGAATCTATCAGAAGAGAAGCCTCCGCAGAGGACATGGTGGAGTATACGGTGGAGGTCTGCCCTGCTTGGGCGGAGCATCACCGTGTCCTCGTCGAGGCGATCGGCTGCGGCGTCCTGGTTTACTCCATGGTCCGGAGAAGAATATAAGAATGAATGACAGCACGATTTGATAGTTATTCCTAGTTCGGGACCAATCGTAAGTCCGTAGGTGATACGGAGTAGAAAACGCCAAACACTAAGGCCGAAACTACAGACTTCGGGCTTAAGAGAGTAGACCCCCTCAGCCGCCGCAACAGAAAAAGACAACCCGGGCGTTGCGTCGGGAGTCGCAAGGCAATTCCCAGCCACCCTAAGCGCGGGCCCGCAGATGGCGAGCGTAGGTTGGCTCACTGTCCGAACGAAGCGGAATTTGTTCGAAAAGTCACCACGGCCCTGGAACGTTAAAGGCATAAGGAGGAATACGGACGTATTGATGACGTAGCCGGCGTCGAAACAACCTCCGCAAATTGGGGTATCTGTAGTGCATAAGTTAAAAAAAATTAAGGGCAATGATCCGTAATAATAATCCCTATTATTACGGAGGTAATTTTTACTTAAGCTGAGAAGTCAATTAGTTAGTCACGTTTATAGACTTGTCATTGCCATTTTTCACTTTTTTCACCATTTGTTGTCATGAAGTTCAGTTGTTCTCTGGCAAATTCATGCACGAAACTGTGTGAAAGAAAGAAAGAAGGAGGAGCGGGTACGGGTCCAGCACTACCATCTCCAAACCTATCTTGGCGAGTTCTTCTGTGGCGTCATTGCCCAGGGATCCACAGTTCCCCTTGAAGCTCTGGAGTGTGAAACCCGCTACTGGTAATTTCTGGCCCTAGGCTGGTCACGACTAATCACCAGCTGACTGGGAATTGAACAGTTTTGTTTCAAAATTAACAGAAAATAATTAGGAATGAGGGAGATCCTGGGAAAGAAATTCAAGAGGTGAAAGTCTTGAGCATCGAAGCCGAGTTTTTAGCCTTTCGGTTTTCTATCGGTTGCATTTTGGGGAGTGTGCGACGGAATTGCATAGTTTAATTCCGCCAAGCTCGTTCCATCATCGGACCACAAGACGTACGGCGGTACGCCACCGGTACACGATGGACCTCACACCCACATGAACAAAACGTTTTGGAAACACATGGCGTGGAATTCCCTGACTGAGTCCGTGTTTCTGGATAGTTAGAGCCAGGGAGTCTCATCAAGAGTGAATAGGTTACTTATAGGCAAGCGTGCTCTATCTTCGATCACATCATCGTTTGCCATCAGGTGAGATAGTGGTCAAACGCGTTCCTATCAAAAGTAAAAAAAAATGAAAACAAAGTCAGTGGAGCAATTTTATTTTTGCATCAAATGCGTAACGCCTGGTAGGTATCAAAAGAATCTTTAACTAAAAAATACTTTTTGGTGTAATTCTCGTGCTGTTGATGGTAAGTACAGTTTCGCTCAACAGATGGCATTGCAAGTGTCATTAAAGATACTTACCCCTACTTACTATGCATGTAGATAATAAGTTGATTTCTTCTAGATTGCCATAATCCTATCAGGTTTATGTGAATGTTTTCTACATTAGTTTTGTATTTTTTATCACGATGCAAACGAAACATAATACATATAAACAAAAAATAGGTTCTGCTTGTCTTTCTAAAGAGATATGCAAAATACAGCAATAACATATTATTAATATTTGAAAATATTAGGTTTGGTAGGAATAAACAAAATAAGGAAATAAATAAGATTAAAATAATTCAAAAATAATTACAAAATTTGTGGGATTTGAACCCAAACCTAGTCTTTCGAGAAGCAGGCTTTAAACCAAACGGACTATGAGATCTGTTGACACTTGATTAAAATAGCCGATAGCTTAGCTCCCTGAAAGGGTTCCACATCAGATGCTCTAGACCTTCATTTTTTTTATGTCGACAGACAGTACTCATCATGTTTACCAACTATTCCTAAAGCGGTATATTAATATCTCTTATAGATTAGCCGGGCTGCTAAGGTTCCACGTCTTGTATTCAGATCTTCAAAATAAATTATAGCCTATATGTTGGCGAGGACTAATAGCTATACAACAAAAAAAGTTTCATTAAAATCCGTCCAGTGGTTTTTGCGTGAAAGACGAACAACAGACAGACAGACAGACAGACAGACAAAAAAAAAAAAAAATATTTTTGGCTTCTACTGTTTGTATAAAGCACCCCTGGAGTATTTTTTTTAGTTTATATTCAATGTACAGAATACAGAATTGACCTCTTCTACAGTTTTATTATATGTATAGATAATGCTTTTTAGGGGCCGAATGTTCGTATGAAAAACAAAACCCTTGCCAATCACTCGTGAGTCTGTTTGTCTGTATGTCAGATACAGTTATGATACGGAACATTTGTGATCCGTTTAAATAGATATTTTTTACTCTACTGTCATTTTGAGGGGACAAATTACAAAATTTTAGGTATAATAGCAAAAGGTATTTCTCAAATGGATGGGCTTCTTGAGAGTTGCAAAGTTAAAGAAATATTATTAAATATATTTTGTAGAACTTATTTATGAAAGTAAATGAAAATTCAATATATGAATCAACAATCAAATATAGTAATTGGTAACTATATTTTCGAACCGTTTGGGGTTGACCCTCGGGCCGTGGGGCCCTTGTGCTCACAGCCTTTTCAATGAAATTTCGAAACGGCTAGTTGACACTTCCCGTGACCCAAGAGCTGGCTTTTACTTTGGACAGAGACTAGGCATTGCCATTCAACGTGGCAATGCCGCCAGTCTCTTGGGCACATTACCAGCTGACAGCGTTGAAGACGAATTTTTTGATGCTATATTTTAGTTTGTTGTAAGTTTCGTGTATTTTTCATTTCAGTTATTTTCATTAAAATCCCCTTACAATCAAATCTTTATGTAAATTGACCATCCGCCTTTGAAGAAGTTTCCCTCAAAAGGACCGACAAGGTTGCTGAAGTGAGGTCTCGATGTAAAAACTGACAGACGGATCTTACCGATAGTGAACACCAGCTGCACGACATCATTGGCCTCATCATAAGGTCGCGTGAACCTCACCTCTCCGCTGAACGGCTGCCCACGACGCACTGTGGTGGTCGTCACCGGGTTCTCGCAATTCACCACCTCGTATCTGAGGACAATGAAATAATCCTTTGAGTTTCAGTCCCATGAACGACATGTGGTCTTAGCTGATTATTTAAGTACTAGCTGTGCCCGCGACTTCGTTCGCGCGTGCATTTCGTATTTAGGAAGATATTAAGTACACAAACTCACTAAATGTATGTAGGTACTCATCATGATTATGACATGACTTACAAAATTACGAAGAACGAACGAATATTAACACTTAAAAAATTTCTTCGTAAACAATATTACTTGTTATGTGATATTCATCAGTACGTATAAACAGGCTTTGCGCGCTGCTTACTTGCGACAAAGCGACATACAGCCTGACCGTGCGAGATACAGGACTACCGCAGATCCACACCAACACGACTAATAGTTTGTCTCTGAGCATGATTAATGGTCATGCCGAGACCTTAACCTTGAAGATAAGTCTCCGCAGAGGACATGGTGGAGTATACGGTGGAGGTCTGCCCTGCTTGGGCGGAGCATCACCGTGTCCTCGTCGAGGCATCGGCTGCGGCGTCCTGGTTTACTCCATGGTCCGAAGAAGAATATAAGATGAATGACAGCACGATTTGACAGTTATTCCTAGTTCCAGGCTAATCGTAAGTCTGTAGGTGATACGGATTAGAAAACGCCCAACACTAAGGCCGAAACTACAGACTTCGGGCTTAAGAGAGTAGACCCCCTCAGCCGCCGCTACAGAAAAACACAACCCGGGCATTGCGTCGGGTGTCGCAGGGCTATTTCCAGCCACCCTAAGCGCGGGCCCGCAGATGGCGAGCGTAGGTTGGCTCACTGTTCAAACACTCACTACTGTTGCGGAATTTGTTCGAAAAGTCACCACGGCCCTGGAACGTAAAAGGCATAAGGAGGAATACGGATGTGTTTTAGTCAGTAAGAGTTTGACACTCTCTTCCGCTCCACCCAGAGCAGAAGAAGTCATTTGATGTTTTCCCATCCATAAAAAAACCCACAACGGATAGAGTAGAGTAGAGACTCCGTTGTCCTGGCTAAGTTTGCAAGCCTAGCTCCGCCCAAATGTACAAAAGCCACCAGTGTGCTTCACAGGTTGAGCGGAGAGACGACCGATAATACTCAAGCCGCAAGGGAGTGATAATCTGAGATTAAAGTCAGCTCAATCACTTAGCACTCACAAACCTATACCACCTGAATAGATCATTATGGATTGCAATAAACGATTTGATTTGAAACCTGCACCTCACCGTTCCGAGGATTTTTTCACGTCGGAAAGTCATGGCCAGGATGACGTAGCCCACTGATTCCTCGGCGTCGAAACAACCTCCGCAAATTGGCCTGTCTGTGGTGCATAAGTTAAAAAAATTTAAGGGCAATGATCCGTAATAATAATCCCTATCATTACGGAGGTAATTTTTACTTAAGCTGAGAAGTCATTTAGTTAGTCACGTTTATAGACTTGTCATTGCCATTTTTCACTTTTTTCACCATTTGTTGTCATGAAGTTCAGTTGTTCTCTGGCAAATTCATGCACGAAACTGTGAGAAAGAAAGAAAGAAGGAGGAGCGGGTACGGGTCCAGCACTACCATCTCGAAACCTATCTTCGCGAGTTCTTCTGTGGCGTCATTGCCTAGGGATCCACAGTTCCCCTTGAAGCTCTGGAGTGTGAAACCCGCTACTGGTAATTTCTGGCCCTTGGCTGGTCACCACGAATCACCAGCTGACTGGGAATTGAACAGTTTTGTTTCAAAATAAACAGAAAATAATTAGGAATGAGGGAGATCCTGGGAAAGAAATCCAAGAGGTGAAAGGCTCACCGAGTCGAAGCTCCAAAGTTTTGAGCATCGAAGCCGAGTTTTTAGCCTGTCGGTTTTGTATCGGTTGCATTTTGGGGAGTGTGCGACGGAATTGCATAGTTTAATTCCGCCAAGCTCCTATCTGGTTTATGTGAATGTTATCTACATTAGTTTTGTATTTTTTAACGCGATGCAAACAAATACAGAATACATATAAACAGAAAATAGGTTCTGCTTGTTTTGCTAAAAAGATATGCAAAATACAGCAATAACATATTATTAATATTTGAAAATATTAGGTTTGGTAGGAATAAAAAAATAAGGAAATAAATAAGATAAAAATAATACAAAAATAATTACAAAATTTGTGGGATTCGAACCCACACCTAGTCTTTCGAGAGGCAGGCTTTAAACCAACGGACTATGAGATTGTGGCACCGTCCAGGATCATAGCTCGCACATTCGTCAGCCGCCTGAAAACCACCCCCATTGCTGGTATCATTATATTTATGGTTCGCAGGCAAAGAAATGCCGGCAGCCCTGTCAGTGGTCGTCGGAAAACTCCATGGGCAGTCGGAAGTAGCGGCCTACCACTGCGGAACCCACCCGGGCCGTATTTTTGTAACGGACCGTCATTCAAAGATGATGTTTCTGATAGACACTGGGTCTGATTTATGTGTTTTCCCACGTTCAGCAGTTAGAACGCCCTGCACGAGCACGAAATACGGCCTAACAGCAGCGAATGGTACAGTCATTAAAACGTATGGCCCAATACAATTAAATTTGAATTTAGGACTACGACGAGCATTTCCATGGCAATTTACTGTTGCGGACATATCAAAACCGATTATAGGAATCGATTTCTTAAAGTTTTATAATCTGATTATAGATTGCCGCAACCACAGGCTGATAGATGGCACCCCATCCCTCTCCGTACCTGCATCGCACCAGGCGATACCAGATGACGTGGCGTCTGTCAAAACTGTCGCCGGTGAGACAGAATTTCACCAGTTGCTCCCTGAGTTTCCGGAGGTGACCCGACCTGCAGGTACCGCGCGTGAACCTAAGCACAATACAGTGCATTATATTAATACTGCCCCAGGACCACCGGTATCAAATAAGCCTAGGCGACTAGATCCAGACCGTTTAAAAGCGGCCAAAAAGGAGTTTGAGGACATGCTGGCCAACGGCACGGCCAGGCGATCAGATAGTCCATGGTCTTCAGCCCTGCATTTGGTCAAGAAGAAGGATGATGGATGGAGGCCGTGCGGCGACTACCGCGCACTCAACGCACGCACAATTCCTGACAGATACCCGGTGAGGCACATTCAGGATTTTTCGCATCAGCTCTCCGGCAGCACTATATTTTCTAAAATTGATATGGTCAAGGCTTATAATCAGGTACCCATTTATGGACCTCACATACCAAAGACAGCGATAACCACACCATTCGGTTTATTCGAGTTTCCCTATATGACCTTCGGCCTGAGGAATGCGGCGCAAACGTTCCAGAGGTTTATGGACGAGGTACTTGCTGGGTTAGGCGAATTCTGTTTCTGTTATTTGGATGACGTGTTATGCTATTCTCCCACTCCAGAGCTCCACAAAACGCACCTGCGACGACTGCTACATCGGTTGAGAGAGTATGGGGTATTGGTCAACTCGGCAAAGTGTGTCTGGGGACAGCCAGAGGTAACATTTCTTGGCTTCAATGTTTCAGCTTCCGGTACCTGCCCACTCGACACTAAGGTGCAGGCTATCCAGGACTTTCCAGTGCCACAAACTGTGAAGGAACTCCGAAGGTTTCTGGGTATGCTGAATTTCTATAGACGCTTTATACCAAATGCAGCTAAGGCGCAGGCACCGCTTAACACTTTACTGGCTGGAGGCAAGGTCACGAAGAACCAACCTGTTGAAATGACGCAGACACAAATTGAAGCTTTTTCTGAATGCAAGAACGCACTTTCCAATGCTACGCTTTTGGTCCACCCGCTTACCAACGCCGAGCTTTCTATGACAACGGATGCTTCAGATGTATCAATAGGAGCGGTGCTACAACAGCTAAACGGTAAGCAGTGGGAACCACTGGGTTTCTTTTCCAAGAAACTAAGCCCAACGCAAAAGAAGTACAGCCCCTACGATCGCGAACTGCTAGCGGTGTACAAAGCCATCAGGTATTTTCGTCACATGGTGGAGGCACGGAACTTTGTGGTTTTCACAGACCATCGCCCGCTAACGTACGCCTTCTCAACACCACGAGAGAACTGTTCACCAAGGCAGTACAGTTATTTTGACTACATAGCTCAGTACACAACAGACATACGCTATATACCTGGTCCCGAGAATGTGGTCGCGGATACGTTGTCCCGAATAGAGGAGGTACGAGTTCCGAAAACAATAGATTATCACTTATCAGGCACTTGCACTATGTCAGAACACTGATCTGGAACTACAAAGTCTCCTTAAAAGTGGATCTTCGCTTAGACTGGAAAAGGTTAGAATACCAGGTACGGATATCGAAGTCTACTGCGACGTTACGGTTACACCGCCACGACCATATATTACGCCAAAATTCCGTCGTCAAGCGTTCGATTCGCTGCACAACTTGAGTCACCCCGGAAACACAGCTACAGTGCGACTGGTGGCACAGAGATTCGTTTGGCCAGGGATGCGCAAGCAATGTAGAGAGTGGTCCCGTACATGCCTAAGGTGTCAAGGCAGTAAAGTGACACGACATACCTTTGCTCCTCTTTCCCAATTTCCTGTCACAACTTCAAGGTTCTCCCATATCCACCTTGATTTAATCGGCCCGCTACCAATCTCTTATGATTACAGGTATTGTCTCACTGCCATCGACAGATTCACCAGATGGCCTGAGGCGTACCCCATCAAAGACATCATGGCTGAGACCTGCGCAACAGCGCTGGTGTCCGGCTGGATCGCCAGATTCGGTTGTCCGCTCAAAATAACAACTGATCGTGGCACCCAGTTCCAGTCACACCTCTTCCGTGCCGTCGCTGCCATGGTTGGTGCACACCACTACAGCACAACAGCCTATCACCCTGCTGCGAATGGCATGGTCGAACGTTTACATCGACACATGAAGGCGGCCATCATGTGTCACTCTACGCCGCAATGGACCGAAGTTCTTCCATTAGTACTTCTGGGGATACGAAGTGCATGGAAGTCGGACATCGAAGCATCACCAGCAGAGTTGGTCTACGGCGAACAACTTCGACTCCCAGGGCAATTCATCGCACCTACTGATGACTACAAGTCATCTGACATCACTGACCTGGCAACGCGCTTACGAAGTCGCATGGCCAACCTCACACCAAGGCCTGCTTCCTGTCACAGAAAAGGTCCATTCTACTTGCCACATAGTCTCAGCGAATCAAGACATGTGTTCTTGCGGGTTTTTTTCTAGATGGGAAAAATTATGTTTAGTCCATCCGACAGATTTTCAAAAAATATTGGACACGTATTTTTTGTCAAATCGATTAAAGGTTAAAAAGAATAATGCGCTTTAAAGTTGAAGAGGGGGCTGGTGAAGTCATAGTAAAAAGTCATGGCGTGATGTCACGCGACTTTTCAACGCACTCTATCGTCATATTTTTTTGTTTAAATGAAAAAAGAAAAAATAAGTATGTGTCCAATATTTTTGGAAATACAATATAAGTATATCTGACGGACTAATTAGTTTTTTTCAGTAAAATACCGTATTGGCTAATGCCCGGTTCCTATATTCTAGAAACGATTCGTTTTGCTTACGGATGGTAGAATTGTCTACGAGGCGTAACCCAAAAGTGTTCCTATAAAAAACATTTCGTTAGCAGACTTACCGTAAACGGGTGGTAGATGTTATACAATGACGATCCGTTGAATATAGGAACCGGGCATAAGTCGCAATAACTTACTTGACGGTGTTATGTGGCTGTGCGTTTTCCGGCGGGTAGAAGTGAACAAAATCTACTAGCAGTGGCTCCATCTTCAATTACAATCTGGAACAAATAATAAAACAAGATGAAAAATCTGCTACGAAATTTTTTATTCATAAATCTTTATTGTACCTACACCAAAACAACTTATAAATCAGTGATAATGATAAAGATAAAGTTCATGTAGGTACAAATTCGAGCTTAATTCAAAGTTTAGTTATTGCAACTATAACTATATACACACTTAGTGTCCAAACACACTATACCGAAGTTACGCGACCGAAGTCCGACGGCTGATTTTACGTTCCGACGTATTCGGCTGATATGACACACCATAAGTGCCGAACTTACGCGGCAGAAATTCAGTTCCGCAACTTTGTGTGTGTATTCAGTGTCTCGAGCGCTATCGTGGATCCCGGATCTTCGTCGGTAATAGAACCGAACTTCGGTCGCGTATAATGTGTGCTCACAGAATAAGTTGCCGCTGAACTTACGCCCGACCGAAATCAGGCTGTACGCTATGACGCGACGTAATTTTGGCATAGTGTGTCGTCAGTAATTCAAATAACATTGCTGGCGTAATTATGCTGAACTTCGGTCGCGTAACTTCGGCATAGTGTGTTTAGACACTTAAATAAAAGACTCAACTAAAACTAAAAATAATATAAAACATGGCATCGAAAAATTCCTCCGCATCGCAGGCCACTGGTAATGTACCCAAAAGGCTGGCAGCATTGCCACGTTGTATGGCAATGTTGTAAGTCTAGGTACAAAGGGATCTGAAATAATCTAATTGGAGGCAAAATATTATAAACCGCGCTTTAAATCGTTCAAGCAATTATTCCTCAAAGTCTTTGAAGTTTGATCTGAGAATATTTCTCTATTTGATTTAGTAAGCTTGTCCTTGTTACGTGGTATGTGTTTTATTTTATTTATTAGGGACAACAAAACATTTAAATGTTAAGACGATACAATATAGAATTCTGATAAATGGCTAATCATATAACCCACACTACTGTCCACGGATTAATCAAATATGTGAAAAGCGGAAGCTGATTTAAAAATATTGTATTGTTTTAAGTTATTTGAATGAAAGGCTAATTTAAAATTTTGATGCTAATGAAGTTATAGCAAGAGTTTTAAATTTTTTATTAGATACAAAGAAAATGACTATATCCATGAATTGTGCGTTATAAGTTTCCACAAGCCGTCGAAGAGGGACTCGTGCCCCGGCATTGGTCTTACAGGAGTTCACATGGAACAGGCGGGGCACGCGAGTCCCACGTCTGATTACACTTCTGGGTACCGTGTAACATAATTTATTTGTAATTTCAGTGTAGTCAAATCTATTGTGGCATAAACCATGCAGTGTGTGGCATCGATGCATCATTGCATCCAAAAGTAATCGTCTAGATTGTAAACTTGAGTAAATTATAGAATCAAATAAATTGTACAACTGTAACAGCACACACTCAATGTACTACCTATTGCAATCGGAAATGACCTTTTCATCCCACCATCTCGGAAAGAGTATTTTTAATCTTCAATATCTGAGTGGAAAAGCCGTTTTTATTCTCTAGAGGATAAAGTAAATTGAATTTAGAACATCGTGTGCACTAAGTTTGTGAATTAAAAAAAACATTAAACCTATTTACTGCTACCTCTATGGTGACGAATATATCATACAACTTTTTTTTAATTTGTTAAAAACTCAGACTCGGAACCTTCTTGGTGTTCTTTTTTCAATTTGCTTTGTACGCGGTTCTTTACGCGGCATTTTTTCACGTCATTGTTAAACCTTGCATTAAAAACAAGAAACTTGAAAACAAGTGAAAAAACTAAAATGAGTGATTCTAGCGACGAGGAAGTTTGTTTGACGCCAACAGAATTGACTGAAACTGTTAATAATGCGCAAATGAGCTTTCTCCCTCAACAATCACGCGAGAAGTATTTAAAACAGTACGATATGTTCAACACGTGGCGACTAGCAAAAGGAGCCAAAACTTTCTCAGAAAACGTTTTGCTGGCATATTTTATAGAATTATCCGAGAACAAGAAAGCAAGCACTCTATGGAGTACGTATTCGATGCTAAAAACAACAATAAAGATGAAAATATAAATATACATATCGATACCTATCCTAAATTAGTGGCATTTTTAAAAAGAGCCTCATCTGGTCATCAACCAAAAAAATCGAAGGTTTTCACAGTATCTGATATAGAAAAGTTTCTTAACGAAGCACCCGATTCCGTATATTTGGCGGCAAAAGTAAGTCAGTTGTACATTCAGTATCTACATAAGTATATTAATCTCAATTAAATAGTATACTTAGTAGATGTTGATAGGTATAATTATGCGTTCATATCAATTTTATTAATTTATCTACTACAATACTCTTTACGTTTACGTTACAGGTTGTTCTTATTATTGGAATAAACGGAGCATGTCGAACTAATGAACTAACACAACTTAATGTCAAAAACATTGAGAAACATTCAGATGACTTACTATTAATTAATTTACCTAATACAAAGACAAAAAGAGACCGCAACTTCGTCATTCGCAAGGAATACGTAACGATTGTTGAGAAATATCAAGCCTTACGCCCGCCTAACACTCCAATCAATCGATTTTTTCTACAGTATCGCAATGGAAAGTGTGTTAGACAGCCTATGGGTACTAATAAAATTGGCAGTATCCCACGAGAAATAGCAACATTTCTTGAACTTCCAGAACCCCTGTTGTACACGGGTCATTGTTTCCGACGAACTTCAGCCACACTTTTGGCTGATTCCGGAGCTGATCTCCTGTCCCTTAAGCGCCACGGTGGCTGGAAGTCCAATGCAGTTGTAGAGGGATACATAGAGGATTCCATCCAAAATAAGTCTAAAATATGTGAAGGCATCGTAGGAGCCATTACACTGAAAGAGCCTCAATCGGATCCTTGGACTGGCCCTTCTACATCAAAAATAAGCCGTTATGAAACACCTAACCATCTCCCTCTCTCTCCAACATTCACGCCAAGGGAATCCGATGAATCAGTACAACTATTAAGTATGACAGATAGTTTACCGAAAAACTGTACACAAGTGACTAACACCAATATTACAGTACCAAACAAAAATATTACACTCAATTTAAATAACTGTAGCAACGTTACTTTAAAATTTTCTTAATTATACCTTAGTATTATTTTGTTATAATTTAAAGCTTATTCTGTAATACTTACCTGTCATAATGTAGTAATTAATACCTAAACTGAAATAAAAGTGTACCTATCTTGTGATTGTAAACGTTTTTTTTTTGCATTTAGTCATTTCCTCGCTGAGGTGGAATGAAAAGTTACGTGTTGCACTCGAGTGCAAAGATTTTTCACGTCGTGCTCTTTTGATTCCCTCGCTAACGCTCAGGATTCTAATTTTGAATCACTCGCTGCGCTCGTGATTCAATTTTAGAATCCTTCGCTTGCTCGGTCATCAAAATTGAACACGCGGTTAAAAAGCAACTTTGCACTCTTGTATAACAAATAACTATTATTGCACTTTTAATGTAGGATGGATACACAATAATATAATGGATAACTTTGACATTCTTGAATAATACTCCCTAATCACAACTGCTGGCTTAAAATCACGCCAACAATCGCTCTAAAAGTAATAGCATTATACAAACACAGCTAAATAACACATTAACAAACAGTAAAATCACATAGAGCTTATACTTACGACACGGAGATAAAATTATAATATTTAATTGAGATACAAGAAAGTGGCTTAGGCACTATTTCTCTCAGTTCCAGTGATATTTTGAGATTGTTTTCGGAGCGTATAACAAAGGCCAAGGTTCCATCTCGTTCACGAACAAGTATCGTGCCGTTCTTAAACCAAACATATTTAAAACCATATTTTCCGGCGACTTCTTTACACTTACGAAATAAAGTTTTATTTTTAAGTGTGAGATGCTCATTGATGAATAATTGTAGTGCCCGATATTCCCAGTTCATCCGACTCAATGCTTTTCTTTTTACGATAGGCGCTGAGGAAGTTGTCACGAATTATCCGAGATTTCAATTTAACTATTATGTTCTTTGGTTTTTTTCCTGTTGCAGCGCATGTGGAACTTTGTGTATAGACAGTATATCATTCTGAGACACAGGGTAACTGATAGTTGCTCCAATTGATTCCATAATAGTCATCAGGTTTTCATTCCGCTTGTCTGGCAAATTGCATATTTCAATATTGCACTGGTGAGCCTGCTGCTCCATTGAGTCAATTTTGGCTTCCAACGCAGCCATAGTCTGCACACTGCTACGATTTTCCAGCTCACAAAGATGCTCTTTAAACCCCTTTTGTTCCCCTTCCAAGGTTTCAAGCCGGGTTGTCATGTCCTCGTAGACTGTGTTAATGAACTGAATAGATTTTACTATATCTGTGTTAGACTTTTGAATATCACGATTCTGTTGTTTTAGTTCAGCAACCTCTGCCATTAATTTATTGAGGATCATATCCTGATCGTCCCTCCAACACAGCAGCATATTCTTCAACTCCTCAAATTTATCTTGCTCTTCGTAACTTTAATTGTCCCCCAAAAAGGTTTGCCTGGTCTTGCTGTAACTTTAACTGACTGGTCAATAGTCACTAGTGAAGTCGGTATGTTAGCTGAGAGATCGGGTTCTGATTGCGTATCTAGAGTGGGTTCGGTGTACGCAGATCTGATTGGAGGAGAACGTACTGTACGAGGCATCGTTGACCAGTGATGCAGCAAATCAGACAATAAATAATAAGCAGAAAGCAGACACTGTTCGCAGTTGATGCGGAACAACAATTTCGAATCGCGCGGCAGTCGCTCGCTTGGCAGAGTGCGTAAGCGCGCAGCGTTGTGACGCTCGTAGCCTGCGCGTCGCAGGTTCAAACCCAAGCAATGACAAAAATATTTTCGAATGTTTAAAAGGTCTTTAGACACTACTTGAAGTGTGGACTTACAAAAACTTGATATCCTGCTCCGACTCCTCCCACTGGGTGTGAACCACCGATAGAAACACAGTAAGTGTGACAAGGAATATAAAAATTGACCGGCCGCCAATCACGGTACCAGGATTCAAAAACTACGCAAAATCACAGCACGATAAGTAACACGTCTGTCCGCTTCGACAAGCAAGAGCTCACTGTGTTGAGCTATTTCATGCAGTGTTGCCAGTAGCAGATAGTCAAATATAACATGAGACAGCTCAAAAAGTAACATTTTCACGGGAAAAGTAACATTACCTTAAAAAGTGGAAAACGACACAATACTTTATTATGGCACATCCATTCCATTTCTTAACATTACTAATTTTTACTTCGGTACATTTTCTCAATATATGTACCGAAGTAAAAAAAAATCACTTCGGTACATTTATTGAGAAACTGTACCTATCTAAAATTAGATTTATAGTTCAGAATCGTACCGTGTACATCTATCAACAATTCATGGGAAAAACATTTTAAGAATGCTAAGCATTTTATTTAATACACATACTTTTGTGTAAAAAAGTAATGATTTGACTACCCATTTGGAAACGCGTCCTTAAAAGTAACACAAAAATAACATATTGAGTCGTGTAACATGGAGGTAACATGAGAGGGTCAAAAGTAAAGTAAAATGTTACAAAAATAACATTCTGGCAACGCTGATTTCATGGGATTCCAGGCTTATTTTGATGAGCCTATGTTTACCGGCATTATATTTTCCAAGGCGCAGGCATTTGGTGATGGTTAGGACAGTCATTGTGGCCGTAAAGAGGTTTCAATAATTTTTGTTTTTGCTGGTTTGCGAGATATTCAGTGGGCAGTTCTAGGACGATCTCATGACTGGAAGTTTCTTTTGAAAACTTAGTTATTCCGTTTAGTGAGAAAGTTAAGAACTTGGGGGTTTTTATTGACAAGAACTTTTCTTGGACTGCCCAGCTACAAGAAGTTAACCGCAAGCTATTCGCATCTGCTGCATCTTTGAGAAGACTGCGTAATTTTCTGCCGACTGCCACCAAGATTGCGCTTGCACATTCTCTTGTTCTACCCATTCTTGATTATGCTGATGTTAGCTATCTTGACCTCACTGAAGTGCAACTTGATGAACTTGAGCGTCTTCAAAATTTCTGTATAAGGTTCATATTTAATTTGCGCAAATATGACCATATTTCCGAATTCCGTGTTAAACTCAAGTGGTTGCCAATTCGCCTTCGTCGTAATGCTCATATTCTTTCCCTCTTGTATAATGTGCTCTTTTCCCCAATCACCCCTTCTTACCTAAAGAAACGTTTCCAGTTTCTTTGCAACTCACACGAAATTTCTTAGGTCATCAGATAACTTGAAACTTAAAATGCCAATGCATTCCACTATATTCTTAGACAAATTTTTTGCAGTCCTGAGGCCCTAGACAATGTGCCACTCAATTAGCGAATGCGACTGTCGAAATGCCAAAACGTAGGAATTTGATCACGTGACATTTCGATAGCATCTGTCAATCCCATACATTTTTGACGTATTGACAATCGCCTTCGCCACGCTACCCCTGACAGAATGTCACTTGTCTAGAGCCCCAGGCCACTCGTTTATGGAATGCATTGCCAGTGTCAATAAGACGCGCGCAACACTGCCTGTTTATAAAGGACTTGTAAAGGAACATTACTTGTCACTGTGATGTCAACAGTGACATCACAGTGACAAGACAAGTGTTCCATTACAAGTTTAAAAAAGAAGCAGGAAAATATACTGATAATTATCAGTATATTTTCCTGCTTCTTTTTTAAGTAGGTATGTATGTATTTGTGTACCTATATTTATTGTTGTATTTTGTATTTCTCTTAATTACTTGCTATCTATATTTGTACGCTACAATATTGTTAAACTTTATATCTGCACCAAATGCAGCCCCATTTCATGTCCAGGCTATTCTCTTTCCATATCAGGTTGTCTGGAAGAGATCGCGGAATGCGATAAGGCCGCCAAATGTATATATTTTTTTAGTTGGTTTTCTTTATGTGTCTATATTTTGGTGTACAATAAAGTATAATTATGTAAATAAATAAATAAATATTCTTGATTTGCTTTATTTGTGTCCTCTAGTTCAAAAACTCCCGCTATGATTATATTTTTTGTAGGTAGGGAAACTCATTTGGAGTTCGATAATATGTTGTAGCTTTTGCTCGGTCAAGCTCAGGTCTTTTACTTTGGCATGTAATTAAATCGATATCTGTATTTTCCCTTTTTTCGAACAAAATATTTCAAAGTTAAATCAAAAATACTGACTTGCACACAAATTATGCACACTAAATAAATCATATTAGATATACTGTTTAATGGTATTTGCAGAACTGTTTTACTGAACGAATATTTGATGTAAAAATGTACCTAAATATTTTACTGCCAAGGACCAGTTTTACAAAAAAAAATCCTATAATCCCTAATCCACAGCACTCACTACCAATTTCGGTACTTACGCGAACTCGTAAATACGATTTTAAATAAATTAAATATGTATTATAAAATGAACTTGTAAGATGCGCAAGCTCAGTTCGACTTACTATTGTAGTCTTTGGTTCGACTGGCGAGAAATGCTCGCTCGGCACTCGACTATGTATATGTCCACGATCAAAGGCGGCGCGCGGCGCCGGCAACGATTGGAGCTCGACGATTTCGGGAAACCTGTGACTAACTCTTGAAAGCCAGAATCAACAGTGGCGACCACCAGAAAAAAACGCCAAGTCAGTGAAGCTCGACGAGTCCCGGAGAAATGATTCAACTGTCTTGGGGGATCCAAGACAGAACGAACTTAATCAGAAAATAACAGCGGACGAGTAGGAAAAAAAATAATTTCCACTTCCCTGCTTATTAAGCAGGAGATAGAGCAGAGCTAGGCAAAATAGGCACCAAGGGACATACTATTATACAACTGGGTTAAGCCCAGTGGCCAAGCACCACGGATTATACATTATTTACTAATAATAATGTGTCCCAAATTGTGAGCCGACTTTTGATTCCAGTAATAGGCATGGCAAAATCGCATGAACGCACGGAAATTTGTTCTGGTTTCTACAAGGTCCGTTAAGGGTATACAACTCCAGATGTAACCTGAATACTATCTAACATAATATTGCGTTCAGTTTGACAAAGAATACACTCCCATAATCAGAAGGTTGCGTGTTCAAATCACGTCGGGGTCACTAGTTTGGAGGTAGCGGAACAGAGAGTAAAGTCCCGCATACCTACATTGAAAAGGGAGGATCCTCCGACCAGACGGGTGTAGTGTCTGGTGGGCAGTTGCCCGAGAGTTGATATTCGGGCTCTGCATATGTTCTAATCGCACGGTAAACAGACTCTGATATCGCGATTTAGAATTTTGTCAAGCTAGTTCGCAGCTGTCAAGATAGATGGCGCTGCGAGTCTCATTTGTTGATTCTGCTACGTTAATTTTTTGTGGCGCTATTGTCGCCTACACTATGATGTGCGGATTGTTCGTATTCAAGGTCAGATGTAGAACATTGACAGAAAGGAGAACACACAAGCTTAAGAGCGTTTACGCGGTACGGCTTTTCATACAAACTTTCAAATCCTTATTCTTCAAAATGAATGAACCGATTTTAACGAAACTTGGTATGCATACGTTAGATATCCAGGTCTAAATAGTTATCAGAAAACATTTTTGAATAAAAAAATTTTTTACAAAAAAAAAACCGCCTTCAAAAAAAACAAACAAAAACCGTTCCCACTAAAAAGTTGAAAATAAATATTTGAATTGCTTTAAAGAAACGTAATTTAAAAGTAAACTTATTTGACATTAATATTTTGCAAATATTTAAAATTTATTACTTCTTTTTGGAGCCGGTGCCAGCAGCTTTATTGTTGGAACTTGATAAGTATCTAGTTATATTTAATATCCCGTGCCTTTGTTTTTTGATCCACAATGACAAAATTTAAAAACAGATGCATAAAGACAATGCTAAAAATGTCAAAGTACTTACTTAAAAAGTGGCTAGAATTTTTTTATAAGTATATCTTTTTCGTTTAAAAGAAATTATTGTGCATATTGGTTAAATTTTTTCGAATTTAGTCTAGTCCGTATTCGTCTTTTAATTAATATGTGTATGCAATTGGTATCTTGGTAGTTTTATAGTTAAGTTAGAGGTAGTTTTTCTAGGAATTATTGCCTATTCGTATTTCCTTGCTTTGGCTGGCACCGACTCCAAAAAGAAGTAATAAATTTTAAATATTTGCAAAATATTAATGTCAAATAAGTTTACTTTTAAATTACGTTTCTTTAAAGCAATTCAAATATTTATTTTCAACTTTTTAGTGGGAACGGTTTTTGTTTGTTTTTTTTGAAGGCGGTTTTTTTTTTGTAAAAAATTTTTTTATTTCTCGCCGGTTAGTGTTTTTTATTAAAATGAAGGCAACGAAGTTAACATCGTTCCTACATTGAATATTCTTATGAAAAAGGTACCATGTCGTAAATATTGTACACTGTTTTTTTTTAAACGTTTTATTCCCGTGAAGGGATGATACGCCGCATAAAATACCTACTATCGATGTGTCTATTTCAAATAAAAAAAATGTCCTTTGTTACAAATTCGAATTAGTTCTCGCCTTACGAAAAACCGAAAAACTAGCAGTACTCAGTAGGCATTTTTCTCACCTTAACACTGCTAGAATTCATTGTTTTATTATGAAGTTCCCATGCCTACCTTCTACCTTCCGGTTCCATCATCAGAACAGTCTCATAGTATAGTTGTTTTATCTCACGAGTGCGGGCGAGCCATAGTTGTGTAGGTAAATGTACGTGCACATTGTCTTAGTGTGCGTAACCTTGAGAGCGACTGACACAAGCTCACGCACACTAAGACAATGTGCACGTACATTTACCTACACAACTATGGCTCGCCCGCACTCGTGAGATAAAAAAACTATACCTTATAGCCAAAGTGCATCTCATGACAATTCTAATAAGCCCAAACACGGCTGGGATACATTGATTAATTACGCAGTTCCGGTGCCTACCATCCTGCTCCATCATCATCAGATCAGTTCGATGATACCATTCTCAACATAACTATTCAGAATCATTTGTTTATTTGCATTGACATAGTTGCATTGTGATATTTATGCGAGTGTCAAGTTCCGTTGGCCACTGGTTTCTGATCTTCTCCACCAGTTCCACTTCATCAAATGTTACTTTTTGACTGTAGATGCTTAAGTTCTCGATGAAAATACCAAAATAACTATATGGTTGCCTATAATATTTGAGGAGTTCCCTCGATTTCTCATAGATTCCATCATCAGAACTGGATTTTGAAAAAAATGGGACCAATCTGGAAGCATATCAAGCAAGGGGAAAAAATAATTTTGCAAATCGGTTCATGAACGACGGAGTTCTGAGGTAACAAACATAAAAAAAAAAAAAAAAAAATAATAATAAAAAAAAAAAAAATACAACCGAATTGAGAACCTCCTCCTTTTTTTGAAGTCGGTTAAAAAGATTTGAGAGGGAGAGACAGAGCGATTTTAAGTTTTCTATAGAAATTGAAAAATCACTATATCTTTCCCCCTGACCTCTTTTTCAAAAATGTTTTCTGATAACTATTTAGACCTGGATATCTAGCGTATGCATACCAAGTTTCGTTAAAATTGGTTCATTCATTTTGAAGAATAAGGACTTGAAAGACTTTCTAGTTTTAAGATTTTTAGTTTTTATTTTGAATAAGAACAATAACGGTAATTGGATCTACTCCAGTCTGAATAGTCAACGGATACTTTTCGGATAGTATATGGGCGAATGAATAAGTACCTCAAATAAAAAATATTAAAAATTGAGGTAGTTTACTGGATATAAATGTATGCCACTTGAAGCACAAATTGCAGGATACTTTCTTGTTTATTAAGCTTTCTAAAATAATAATATAGGTAATATCTTGGGACAATCAACACACCGCCATCTGGTCCCAAACTAGGCAGAGCCTGTACTATGGCAACCAGACAACTGATAAACATACTTATATATTTCTAAATACATACATTTTATAGATAAATTAAAAATGGTACATTGTCAATTATTGTAAACTGTACGTAGGTAGTCAATTACCAGTCGCCCTGTATATTCAAAGTATAAAAAAATTGTGGGCTATGAATAAAACACCAGACTTTCATCGTATCTTTATTGTGAATATCGTTAGCTCCCTAATTTATATTCAGTGACATTTCGATAATTTTATCTACGTATCGTATGATGTGATTTTGTTTCTTTCTAACGATGATGGTTGGATAAGTTAATTTAGTACCTAGGTATTCTTATCAGATATTCCAACTTGTTTCTTACAACTTTTCTTGTTTGATTTTTCGGTTGTAGCTGTCCGAATCAGTTGGGTTATCATTTATGTTTTATATTGATAAAGAGCCAAGAAGCTCATCGACAATGATGCACTATGCGAGTCAAAGTTCCAAAGATAATGGTCAAATCCGTCAAGGGAAGAAATCTTTCGACGTACCATTGGAAACAAAAATAACTGCCGAGCAATTTTTCACCAAACAGGTTTGTATTATTCTGATACTGTGACGAGTTTATCCGTTAAGCGAGGAGTCTGCCAATTTACCATGATTACAAAAGGCGTGCCTCCTATGGGCGCATTCATTGTCCAGAGGGCTCAAAATGTCCAATTCTCACAACGTCCAATTCGCAATTTGTCCAATTCGCAATTTGTCCAATTCGCAATTTGTCCAATTCGCAAATTGTCCAATTTGCAAATGGTCCAGTTCGCAAATTGACTAATTCAAATTACTAACAGTCGCTAATTAGGTATAGATATCCTTTTAAGGTAGGTAATTTAATCCTCGTAAATCTCTTTCATATGCAGAGATTATTTGTACTGAACCTCATCGTAGTATGACAATGACGCCCCCTAATTGCGAACTGGACCAATTGCGAATTGGACAGTTGGACATAATGCGCCCAAAGGAAGTGCCTAACTAAATCTCTAAAACTAATTGATCGTCTTTTGTCAGCTCATGTATATTTCAATTTTACATGTGGAAAATGTAAGTACCTATATTCACAGAAACTTCTAACAGGAATTGATCGTCTTTTGTTAGTGCAATGTATTTCATTCACTTTTAAATGTGGACATGGAGGTACAGTCACAGAAACCTTTGAAACCATACCTACCTAATTCGTACGTCATTCTTGCTACGTGTTGTACATAAGTTTTATGTGCATTTCGTCTTTTTTAGTAAAAAAAACATGAGAAACATTCTTGGATGTAATATTTCATATTATAAGCTCGTGATATAATAACACGATATTGCAATGTTTTTCAAGAAATCTTAGTCAGTGCCGGAACGGAATGTGGTCATCAACCGCATACAATCCTCTTTTCTGTTGTCTGATCATCATCCTGAAATGAAAAAGCCTAAGATAAGTTGGTCAGTATAACAATGTCTTTATTTACATACTAAAAACATCCAGTGCTTGTGGCAGGATCCTTCAAGAATCTCCAAGGTTCAAGAATGTGTTAAGCTTTGTTAACAAATAGTATGGTGTTTTTTCATATTACTTGACTTAATATAGGTATTGACAGACATGTAGGTAGTATTCAGAAACAGAGAGGCTCAAGATCTGATATAAGCAAAGAGAGATCTGCCCAAGAATTTTTACTACAGCTATGAATAAACCATGAGACTGATAACTTAGGATCGAGTGGCTACGAAATGAAATTAAAGAGATTCAAATTATAACAACTTTTTTTTTTATTATTGTTGACAGGCTCGCTGTTTATCCCAATTTCACCTGATGGAAAGCGAATGATGTTGTCAAATATGAAAATGCTTGCCTAGAATTAACCTACTCACTCTTGATTTAAAGAGCGGGTTTAGCTATGAGGAAACACAGATTCCGGCAGGAATTTAACTCCTTTCAAAACGTTCAAAGTCAAAGTCAAAGTCAAAGTCAAAGCATTTATTTCAATTAGACCATTTACAGGCACTTTTGAATTGTCAAGGTCGGTCGGTCAAAAAAAAGATGAAGCTATTTGCACGTTCCAAAGCGTAGATCTCTATGGAGAAGAACGTGCAAGAAACTCCACGGACACTCTTTTAAAAATAAGTTTTTGTTACAAAATTATGGTTACATCATTCATATTGAAATTATACATATATGTGAGAACGATGTAAAAGACGTGCAGGATAAAAGAGTCCGGAGTAAAAAAGAAACAATTCAAAGAAATAATTAAAATAGACCATGGCAGTCGAGAGATGACCAGTCTCAGCTGACGGCGCCCGTTCACGAACATGACGCATACGCTAGCACCATTCGGCTCGACCATTTTTAAGGGAGCCAAATGATCCAACGCAAACGCCACCATCAGCCAGACTTTTGAGTGAGCATGACATCCCCAATCGCCAGGGTACATTCAAGTCAAAGACCTACCCAAAATGATCATTATAGTTTAAATTTGAGGGACCTACATAGTACTCACACATGTGCCGTTAATGCATGAAATTATACAATGCTAAATAAATTGAGTCTATACAATAAAAAAAAAAAAAAAATAGCATTCTTACAATCTTCATCCGGTCCAACAATATTTCCAAATGCTAACAGATTACTTTGTGCGCCCTAATGGCTGTGGAGCAGGACCAGCATTGAGCCAAGCATTTTTATCTTCAATATACTCCCCTAACTTATAATATGCTTGCCTGCATAGTGTGCGTTTAATACAAGATTTAAATTTAGTCTCATTTAGTTCTAATATATGGGGAGGTATTTTATTATAACATTTTAAACAGTACCCCATAAAAGATGAGGCTACTTTAGCCAGTCTGAAACCTGGTTGAACTAATTGGTCCCTATTTCGAGTACCATAATTATGTCTGTCGCCTCTTTTACTAAAAAGATGTAAATTCTTTCTAACATACATGATGTTTTCGTAAATGTATTGTTCATGGACGGGATGTCCACCGTGTCTTCTTGGCGCGACGCCGTCCGTCATACGTACTCCGAAGATGGTACGGGCTTGGCAAAATTAAATTGCGCAATTCCGAACCCCGCAATGTAACCGCTATAAAACCGACCGGCTGGCAATTCGGCGTCGATGTTCAAGGCTTTGGAGCTTTAACTTACAATCTCTTGTACAGGATCTCAAGCAGCAGGACAGCTGGAGCCAGCAGCATGCCATACAGCGTCATCAGCATGGCGGGGTACATGTCGGTGATGCCCACACTGCTGAACGTGGAGACATGGCCGGAGCAGCGAGGTCGGGGTACTGTAAGGCGCTGGTGGACGTTTGCTTGGACTCCCGATTCTCGGATTTTGAGGAAGCTGGGGATGATAAAAGGAAGTTTTATAAAAAACATGTTATTGTAAAATTCTTACAGTTTTAAAAAGGCTGCAGGCAGGCTATACAATTCGTCGACAAAAATTGATACTTTTTTCATCAAAGCAGGATATTATGATGATAAGGAAACGCGTGTTTGTTCCTGGAAAATAAGTGCCCTGGATGTAGTTTACACCATCTCCATCGCATGGGTGATGGCGTGAACTGCCGGTTACATTTTACTGTCAGTAAGTTAGATCCTTAGCATTGTAATTAGCAACATAGAATCAGGGTCCCCTTAATAACTCACTTGATCTTAAACAAATCCTTAAACGGCGACCTCTTTTGCCCTGGCACCCAAGGATCGATCTCGTTGATATAGTCGATCTCCACCAGATCGCACTTCTCATCCTCCTGATACGTCTCCTGGATCAGACGGTAGCCAGGGTTCAGCTCCATGTGGAATGCGAATAGACCCTGGAATATTTTTTTTTGCTATTATTATTTTTAGGCCCACAATCACTCCTGGTGGAAAGCAATGGTGGTTGACGATGGAGCATGGAGCACGCTTTCCTAGACGTAACCTATTCGCTCTTGAGTTAAAGACCCGAAGTGGAATTCCACTTCTTAGCTGTAAGCAGAGTGGAAGTATTCTCAAAAAAAATGCAACCGAATTGAGAACCTCCTGCTTTTTTTTAAGTCGGTTAAAAAGTAAGAGATCGATTTTAACTACCTTGGGCTCAAGACAAGTGACATTCTGTCAACGGTAGCGTGGCGAAGGCGATTGTCAATACGTCAAAAATGTGTGGGATTGACAGATGCCATCGAAATATCACGTGATCAAATTCCTACATTTTGGCATTTCGACAGTCGCATTCGCCATTATTGAATGGCACATTGTCTAGGGCCTCTTATTCCGCTTTGCGTCAGTATTATCATAGTTGTTCTACACTGAGCTTGGGAATGACTGACACAAGCACAGTAAGACAATGTGCACGTATACACGGCTTGCTTGCACTCGTGAGACAACAACTATATATTTTTTTAACAATTTATAAAATTAGTTTAGATCTGAATAGAATTGGTTTGAAATTGACTCAAATAGGGGTCAAATCGGGATCAATTTGAATTCACTACCAATTAAAATATATTTGAATTACCATAATTATTAATTTTCCGTCTCATATCGATAGGTGGCGTTACTGACACTTTATCCAATTCAAAAACCGAATCAAATCAAATCAGAATTCCTTTCTTATCTCTAATTTTTTTCTTAAAATAAATGGCAACTTAAAAATATTAATTTACTCGGTATGATAAAATTATTTTTATGTATGTTATCTTTAAATTCTGTTTCTTTTTTGTCTATAAAAAGAGTTCGACGAGGATGGGATTCGAACCCACGCGTGCAGAGCACATTGGATTAGCAGTCCAACGCCTTAACCTCTCGGCCACCTCGTCGTGTGAAACCTGGGTCGAAATATGGGTCTGGCATATAGGTAAGTACCTACTTCATTGTACTCATGTAGTTACTTTTTCTTTCTTTATTATCTGGGCGACCGGCAGAATGAATGTGTTTATTATTTAACAAAAATCGCGGGTACAAAGTAAAGAAAAACAGAAAGAAAACATTCCTCGTTTATTTATTGAATCTTCTTTTACCCCTCATTCTTTAGCGCCCAAACGCATTAGCGGTCAACCGCGGACCGAAGCGGCTAGCCGCGCGGTTAGTCGCCCCCGCGTTGACCGCTAGTGCGTTGTGGGGGATGTTCTCGAAGACCACCTTCGCCGGGAAAGATAAAATTGCGATAGGGCGGTATTCTTCCACAGAAATTTGGTTTTGCGTTTTAGGAATCGATGTTACTCTAGAAACTTTCCAGTCAGAGGGATATGTGCCTGCAAGGCTTAATTAAAACGAGACATTAAGGTTCACTAAGAATATTTCTTAAATCTTTAACGATGAAGAGAGAGGGATGAGAATATTGTAATACAAGGACCCCTTAATTAAGAGGTATTGCGTTTATTCTGTTACACGTTGTTTAAAGACAGTTTCATAAATGTCGCAGTCTCCCAAAGTCATTTTTATGATAGGTATCTCAGGCATGAATGAATCCCGGTCGTTAATATAGTGAGTAGGATTCAAAATTTAATTAATCTACTTCTGGCTTTGTGGTTATTTATAACTATGTGGACTTAACGCAACCCTTCGCTCAATTTCACATTTTTAGTATAAGTTGGGAGCCTTTAGCTATTTAGGGAAGGAGGGAGGGAAGTACTCATCATTATTACTCTCCTCCTCCCCAATAACTTAATAATTAAACGAGTAATAGCATACATACACTGGCGGACGGCGGGGGAGAACAACTAGGAGGATTCCAGTATCCGCCAGCGCACATTTACCTACAAGTAAAATCCTGTGCGATACCGCGAGCGTCCGCCTGTATACCGGAGCATCCGCCGGTATGCCGCAGTATCCACCGAGTAGCCACCGCTCGCCAGGATTTGATTGGTCTGGCGGAATCCAGCGCACCCCGGCGGATTCCGCCGCATACCGCCACTTCCCTCCTCGGTGTGCTCCAGCGCGTGCAGCGTGCTCTCTCCAGAGAAAACTGCGCCGTGATGCTCCGAGGCCGATTACCGAGCATTGAAATATACCGTATTTCGTTTAGATAACTATTAAATTCATTTGATAAACTAAAAATCCTCTGACGGCCCGACCGTCAGTCTGCGCACTAATATTACCAACCTTTCTGATCCTCTCGACGCCATCTTTCATGGAGTAGTAGTTCGCTCTCTTGCCTTTAGGAGCTATTTTCTTCTCGTAAATCGACTTGCGTATTGGATCGTTGAGTTTCTGAAAACACGCCATTGTTTTTTTTTATCTCAACAGTGGAACAATAGCTCAAGGAAAGTAACAATTTTAGGAGGCGAAAGAGTAGAATACCTATTTATTATTTAGTATAGTATAGGTACCTAGATGTTTTATTTATCTAACCCCACTGCTGGGCGTAGGCAATTCTTTTACTCCCCCGTCTCGAAACAGACCTCATGGTACGCGACCAAATCATCCCGCCACCTCTTTTTGGGCTGGCTTCGAGCGCGTCTTCTATTTTCAGGAGTCCACACCGTGTAAACTCTAGCCTAGCGGTTAGAAAGGCAGCCTTTTTGACCATTATTCCTGTTTTGGAGCGCTTCATGTTACTTCGTATTCGCTACTAAACACCTATTTATTCTTTACACATGCTATGAAGCATTAAAACAATCATGATTTGAAAAAGACGGAGCTAATCACTAACTAATCTAATCTACATCAAGCTTCCTGTATAATTCTTTAGCCAATTTCAGCAACTTACCTTAAAGAAGTACCGATTATACTCAAAGTCACTGGCACCCAACTTGAGAGGCGAGTTCAGTAGGTCAGGTAAGGTCCTGACTGAAGAGCTTGGAGCCCGGAGAAGCACCACAATGTTGGCAGAGTAGGCTGCGTACAGGATCGTTAGTGCGACGAAGAGGATCAGGGTTACGCAGCGACCTGGTGGGAATTTGTTTGGTGTTAGTAGGTTTCCAGGATAGGGGAAAGATCTCTCCGAAGACTTCCCACTCATACACAGAAAACATTTCATTGTGCGTGCAGTTAAGAAATTGATTTCCTGCCGGATCTGTGTTTCCTAAACTCATACTCCGTATAACTTCGGTCTTTGCCTGATAGTTAGGTATGCCGTGGTCGAGTGGTTTAGGCATTTGCCTGAGACCCGGTGGTCGTGGGTTCGATTCCCACTGGAAGCATACTTTGTAAAGTTGTTTCCAGTTTGGCTAGGACATTGCAGGCTTGAATCACCTGATTGTCTAATAAAAAGATGATTCCGTGTTTCGGAAGGCACGTATAAGCCGGTTGTCCCGGCCGCCAAATGGCGGTCGTCAAATTAAACATGTTAGAGGCCCTTGAGGCGGTTTAGAAACTCTGACACTAGGGTGTGTGGGATCTTTAGACCTCACTGCTTACACAATAAAGCAGAAGTTAGGTATAACCTGGGGGGTTGTAAATCAAGCACGAATAGGTTACTTCTATTCTACGTTTAGTAAGTGTGCTCTATCATCGCGTGAGATATTTTTTTTTATTGAGGAATGGGTTAGCTCTTGACCTCGATCACGCCTGATGGAAAGCGATGGATGAGGTCGATGATGGAGCGAGCGAGCCCAGAACCTTAAGGTATTGATCAAACGTGATCCTATCGGTAGGTATTAGATAAAATAACATGGGGTAGGTTGGCCTAGATTATTTTCTCTTATGCACTGTACTGCACTGCTAATTCTAAACGTCTTGTATTGTGTTATCGTCGCTCTTTTTCTACAAGAAACAAATTAGAAAATCATTTTAATACTGGTAGTGAGTCTCACCTGCACCATATCTTGGTTCCAGTGTACACCCTTGCTGTAAGACCGCTCCGATGATCAGGATCAACACATCAGCCCAAGAACCGTCTAGTTGTAAGGGATGCTGAAATAATAAGAATTAAAACAATATCAAAATCCGAAATCTCCAATGATTGTGGAATAACGAAGCTATACCAGAACCTTACAGCACACAAAAATGTTTTTTGCGAATGAAACCTGTTTCAGTAGATCCAGATGCTTATATTGACAGAAAAGTAGAAGTGCCCGTTGTTAATTACCTGGGGCTCGAGACAAGTGAGATTCTGTCAACGGTAGCGTGACGAAGGCGATTGTCAACACGTCAAAAATTAATGGGATTGACAGATGCTATCGATATGTCACGTGATCAAATTCCTACATTCTGGCATTTCGACAGTCTCATTCGCTAATTGAATGGCACATTGTCTAGGGCCTCTGATCCGCTTTTTGCTTTTCTGATTACACTCTAAATATGGTTTTGCTTTAGTAAGTAGCTATTTTTATTAACTTGTGGAAATCTTCCGCCCCGGGGCGGGCGAAGGGGTCTGCCAGACTCGTAATGTCTAAAACTACACGGTCCCCTGCAGCTACCTTTGGCTGGGGCCAAAGACTATATTCTCTATGGCTGGGCGCTGGAGTACTTGCTCCTTTTGTCACGCTTCTCCGGCCGCATATAAGCAGAGCCCACCAACTGTCTTTTGAATGTGGCTTCTGATTGGTCGTTAAACTCGTTCGGTTGACTTTACACTTACCTACTTGTCTACAAAATCCACCAATTGAGTTTGAAACAACCAATCATCGCGCTCGATATTTTACGTTATGGGAGTTTAACGACTAATCAGAAGCCATATTCAAAACTCAGTGGATTCTTACAATTATGCTCCCCGGTCGGCCCTTCTGCGGTCACGTAGCTCTTCTTGTTATGCTGTCCCTAAGTAAAAAAATATAGCTAGCTTTGAAGAACCTGTCATCAAATCCAGGTAAATAAAAAACCATCAACTCACCATCCCCATACTAGCCTCCCACTTCGAAGCTATATACAAGAAGATGGAACAGCCCAGCACACATATGAAGATGGCGAACCACACGGCTCCAGAGAAGGGTAGCGTAAAGATGTTGGAGATGTAGGATAGAGGGGGCTCCCTGAACACGAACCGGACGGCCGTGGAGCCCACCATGGCGATGTAGTCTACTGCCATCATACGCTCTTGAGTGAAGATTGTTAGGGTACCTGGGGAGATGGAGATGTACCTATTTATAATACCCATTTAGTCACCCTATCTATTATATGTCATGTTTTGTTCATATATTTTTTCTGAAACTTAAATGATGTACATACTAAAGAGTGTTCAATTCTATCCTGTAAAAAATATAAATAGATAGTTTTAGTAGATCTGTTACGGCCACGTGAAAAGGCGAATTCGCAGCCCCACTTCAAGGCTCAAAAAATAATCACGAAGAGGATGGCCCCATCTAACCTAACCTGTCCGAGTCGGGGTGCCCAATGGCCGAATATGATGTATAATTTTACAAGTTCTGACCGAATATAAGTAGAATACGTCTAGTTTTAACCGCATGTGGCCGGCTGCACCTAGTTGTAGCCGGCTAAAACTAGGTGTAGCCGCACTTCGGCTATTAGCCGTAACAGATATAAATAGTTAAGTACATTATTTTAAGTTAGTTATAGAGGAATAGTTCCATCCTAAGCTGCCAGCAGCTTCGCTCGCGTCAAAGTCGAGAATTGTCCCAAGTGAACATATGTAGTACTCTCAGGATGAAAGTCTACCAGTTTCATCCAAATCCGCGTTCAACTGTTAAGCCACGTAGAGGTAAAGACAGAGATAAAGGTAAGGCCTTGAAAAATGGCTGAGCAAATTATTGCACCACCTATGGACACACAAAAACCTCAATAAACTTCTAACACAAGGTAATTATTACGGAGTGGAAGAAATTAAAGTCTAGTCTAAATACGTGTCTAATGTCTGTAAATTGACCAGCCAACAGCTTAGTAAAAACAAGTTTCATTTAACAGTAACTTTTTTTCTTCCAATTCAACTAGACTAGCAAGTATTTTAAAAACTAGTCCAGCCTAATCCTGATACAGTTATTTTTATCATCCTACCTGCCAAAGATGATTAATCAGACATTTAGCAAAAACTTAAGGTCAATGAACGATGGAGAATCTAGTGCTAAACAACAGGAATTTAGCAAACAAAATTAACAGTATTATAAACTCAAATATGATTCGAATAGTTAATTTGCAAATGATGTAAGACTTCGCGAGATTCTATTTTTTACTGTAAGTAAATTGAATACCAATGTCAAGTTAAAATGGCAAGCAGATAAATTAATTAATTCTTGTGTCGAATGCAGCATGTTTTACCTACATATTTTGTTTATTTTACATACTACATCGTAAAATAAAAAATAATTATTTATCTTTGGTTAGTTTTGGTACCTGTTCCAAGGAGACTCGAAGTCAGTATCTTTGTATTATAACTAACTTCTATCCACGACTTTGTCTGCGTGGACTTCAGAATTAAAGTACATTTTAATGTTAAATTCTTCTTAAATCTGGTGGTTTTTAGGTTTTTTCGTGCAATTTTTTTCGTGCGTCAGAAGGACGGTAATGTATTTCGAGCGTATGTATGTTTGTCCATTTTTTAGTTAAATTTTTCCAATTCTTTTTTCCTCGGTCTTTAACGAATACTTGGAAGAAAAAACAGCCGAATTGGTCCAGCCAATCTCGATTTTTGCGCTTAGATTTTATTTATAAAGATAAGTTCTTATTAATGGTATTTAATAGAGACAACACTAATAATAAAAATCAAATATCCTAACTAAGTTAACCCTAAAAGATGGCGTCAAAAAATTCATCCGCATCGCTGTCGACTGGAAGAGTGCCCAAAAGACTGGCGGCATTGCCACGTTGTATGGCAATGCTTATCCTTTGTCCAAGGTAAAAGCCAGCCCTTGGGTCACGCGAAGTGTCAACTAAGCGTTTAGCAAGTTCTTTAAATAACGCACGAGCACTCGGACCCCACGACCCGAGAGTTTCAACCCCAAACGGCTCGAAAATATCGGCTACCAACGAGGTTGTTATATTTCCGCCGCTTGAGGTTCTCCGCAGCCGCAGCGGCAGCACCAGCACAGCACGAAGAGCTAGGAAGATGGGATGGCGCAAGAGTATCGACACAAGTAGCGTCCCATACTAAAGGCCTACCCATCTTCCACGGAAATAAAGACATACCGTCCGGTCGCTCGCCATCGTCGCGAGCCAGGCCACTGGGTATTGTCATACAGCCGGAACGCCGACGGTGACAAGAGCTCGTCGGATGATGTCGTTAATATTCGCGTGCCGCGCTATGCGGCCCGCGCTACGGCTGCATGACAGGCCGTGGTGTCCGAGGCTGTTGACAACTTCGCCACAGTGGCAGCGATGAGGAGAACAACAAGGAGCGCCAAGACGCAGGCAGGCAGCGAGGCGAAAAGTAGTGTCGTCGAACAAGGTGCCAATGTTTGACGACGGTAGTGCGAGAAGCCAGAGACCCGACTCCCACTCACCCACAGCCAGCAGGCGCGCACGCTCTGCAGTAGTAGATGATGTAGCAATAAGGTTTGCTTGAATTTCTCTGCAGAGCGGCTCATCCCACCGTCTCTGGGATGAAGGGTAGTCGGGCGGATTTGAATTCGGGCAAGCGAGTCTCCAGGCCTCCACAGCCTCGGTGAAGCACGGCACGTCAAAATCAATCAGTGTGGAAGCTAGAATATTCCTGATTAATTTATCAGTGCCGTGAACCGAAGATATAAAAGCCGGTAAACTAATACTGGTAATTTTGCGGACGCTAAGGCCTCCCATACGGATGGGAAGAGTTGCTTGTGCCCAAGCTCGGTCGTCCATGGCCACATTTAAAATTAAAGTAAGTGTATGCTTGATGATTTGGTCCATTTCATGGTCCAAAAGGTAGGGGTGCTTCCATAAATGGGAAGCACGAAGGAAATATATTAATTTTGGGCCGAAACAGCAATAACGGATTAGGGTGATTGCTGAATGCAATTATTATTAATTAATCAAGCTTTGACATTAAACATTGAAAGTATGTATATGTCGCAGCACATTAGTTTAATCGGCCACTTAATTGGTTGCCTAGCCTTTTCATTTAAATGTGCCGATTTTTCAGCGACCTAAGTGACATCTTTTGTTCAATATGACTAACCCATGTCACTTATGTCGCTGATAAAAAGTCACAGTTCAATGAAAATGCTAGACTTTTAATGAAACGGCGGATTCAGCTAGTTGGCTGCGACATATATATTATAGATTTAAACCACGTTACCTAGATCAGCCTCCTTCTTCAGCAGCTGGTCGACAATCCCCTGCCACTGCCCGTTCTTGTCCTTATAGCCCCAGGTGTGCGTGAACATGAGCCTCTCCGTCGCGTTCAGCATTTGAAAGCAGATGCTCACCACAGCGTACGACATCTTTGTTATGGAGTCCTGGTGTAGGTTCCTGGGTAGAAAAGGTGGATTTATGTTTTGAATAAAACGGTACTCCTTTAACTACCTACCTTTAAACTATAGTTTGTTGTTGTTTGTAAATTTCCTCTGTTAACTCTTTGTGAATTTATGGATCTATATTGAAAGTCCTATTTACGAAAATTGCCAGTAGTTTTAGGGGTCACAGAAGAAAGAAGTAATGAAATAAAAGTGCGATTCTGTAAACATTTCACCATGTAAGCTTAAAGGTGAAGTGAACTGTCAATGCATACAAATATGAAGGAATGACGGTTTACTTCATGCTCACTCCACCGAAGTTTACACGGTTCTCACCGTGTTAACGTAAGTGTGTTGGTAGAATCGACCGGCTGGACTATGTTTCTGCTAATAGTACTGACAAATGGATGATTCTTGTATGAAGACTATTGAAGACATAGAGTTAGATGGTAGCTGCTGTCATTAAGCATAGTAGGCTGATAGTACACACTATATCTACAGAGCTATTCAATGATGCATATAGGTAGCAATATTGTCGTTTTTCTGAAAGAAAGAACTTGGGGGAAATAAATGGAAGTGAATAATGAACCTATTGCGGTCAATCTATTTTATTTATTTTTAATAATGAAAGTGGTCGAAACGTGTGCGCTCAACGCGTTTGACCACTATCTCACCTGATGGTAAGCGATGATGTGGTCGAAGGTAGAGCCTAGAAGTAACCTATTCACTCTTGACTTAAAGATATATTGATAAGAAAGACCAGAAAGTTAATTATTATGGGCGTCGTGTCTTCAGTTCCCCAGTCACGTCTCCACAGATGACAATGGAACTTTGTCAGATAAAAGTTTATGAAACGACTAAGTTGGAAGTAGGCCGCATCTTATAAAGAAAAGTCTTATATTCTTGGTTAGATATAAGGTAGTAGAAATGGTAGATATTCTAGCCCTTTTTTTAACGATGGGAAATTATCGAGCGGAAAGGATTGTCATCCATCCGTGTTCCTCCAAATGCCCTTTAGGTTTCAGGGCCGCGATAACTTTTTCGAACACATCTGCAACAGACATTTTGACCTACTAAATGACTGCACCAAATGGAAGAAGAAGTTGCCAGGAAAATAAGAAGCCACTAGGATGTTTCACTGATAGACGAAACGTTGGTGTTGGCATCTACACGTGTACGAAATTTATCAAGAGGATATTGAAGAGGGCTCAGGGTCTAATTCAAATATTGACCAAAGAAGAAGAAAGGGTCTTTTTAGAAATCTTCTTTCATAATGCACACAGGAAAGGAGTGGAACTCTCTGCCGGCTGTCTGTGTTTCCGAACGCCTAATCTCTTCAAATTTAGAGTGAACAGGCTTCTTTTGGCTAAGCTCACCCCATCGTCGACTTTGTCTCTGTCATCTCTGACATAGACTAGAGCCAAGAGAAAACCCAACCCAATTAAAAAAATGGTTTGTCTAGTAATCCTTTTGGACGACCTTAGGCTACTGCAGACTTGTGGTTTTATCCAGGAAGTAAGGGAAATCCTTGTGTGATATTTAAGAGAATAATGAATATCTTGGTTCGAATTTTGTAATTGCCGCCAGTTTTGCAAAAAAATATTTTACATAAAATATATAATCAGTAAGTACCTATTTTTTTGAATAAATATTGGTAGAACTTTTTCTGAAATGTATCAGGAACTATAGAATATACCTAGGACCTAAAACACTTTTAAAATTTTCGTTTTCGGATAAATGTTTGCTACCATAAAGTTAGCAGATCATATTTTCATTCGACTTTTTTCCGGGAAAAACGTTAGAACTATTTCCAAAAAGTATCTGGGACCTAACTACCAACAATTAAAGCAGTACTTATTACTTCAACATTACTTCCAGTGGGAAAGAGACGGAGCTATACAGGACGTAGTAGGTATAGCTCACTTTTCTGTGATCTGCTGGAATATGATCTGCCAAGTTCACGCAGAAAACGGTATTCATCAGGAAAAGCCAAAACGAAAAAGAAAAGCGTCATCGCTATAAATAGAAGTACATACAATTACGACTTACTACGTCTTTAGGAATCTTAAGGATATTGGTGAAACCAGAACTGCAAGTAAGTTGTAGATGCAGGTGAAGGCTAGATATAAATAAAACAAATATAATTTTATATCTCTCCGTTTTAAGCAAATGTGTGGTCCATTAGCATATTTATGTTCTAATGAAGAATATTTGACCGCTGATAATTTACAAGACCTAGGTGTTGTAAAATTTATTTGACACACTCGTTGCTTTAAACACGAGATAAAGTTACATTGCTCATAAATATCCAATAATATTTCCCTCGGTTTTGCGTACCTACTATTTTTCAAAATAATTCGAGTTGTACCTTTAGCAAAAGATTAGTAGGTACCTAACTCCGCAGATTACCTCCTATGCACAAGCATGATTAGCCTTTCCTTTATATTAGTTTTATATATGACGGAAAACAAAAACTTAGCACAGCCTGTTTCTTCGTGAATGATTATTGTCTAAGGAAATAAATATAAATTTCCGAAACAATTAAACGACTATTACTCAATAGCACGAATTTATGTATGACCTGTGCTTATTATGAGTTGAACAATAAAGTAGGTAATACAAAATAATTAATAACAAATGCACTGTTGACGTTATTACAATGCGTTTTCAAAACCAGCCAGAGCTGTTTTTTTTTAACAGCATGCATGGTTTCATTTCATCAGGCAACATTTAGTAAGTAATCCTACCTCAAGATGGTGGGAAGAGTTGAACATCTTTTTTTTATGGATGGGAAATCATCAAAGTACTCCTTCGGGCTCTGGGTGGAGTGGGAGGAAATGTCAGACTGTTATCTACTGATTTGAACCCATCCGTGTTCCTCCTAGTGCCCTTTGCGTTCCAGGGCCGCGGTGACTCTTTCGAACAAAATCCAGCAATATCGTGTAGAAATGGAGATAGCTTCTTGCTCTGTGGAAGGAGCTTTTGAGATGGTTTTACAATCATATTACAGCCTGGCTAAAAGGAGTTTTGCATACTTTTTGCTTCAGTAATAACAGCGAGTTAAGGTCCGTAACAATAATAATTTGCTTAATCTATTCATCGTAGCTACTTCATACATGACACAATTGCAGCTTCTTCGAATCGTGCAGATCAGCACGACTGATAGTGACCCTTGTCATGTTCACGTCTTATTATAAAATACTTGGGTATTCAATTAAGTTTTAATCAGTTTTAATAATTATAATAAGTACTTTCGAACACAGATACAAGAAAATACATTTTTATAAAAGGCATACTTAAGTTTGTAAAGGGCAAAGTTTGATGAAACACGATTTAAAAACGTTTTGGATATTGCAGGACAAAGATGGAAAAAGTTCCACATCAAATTGTCAAAATACCGGTTACAAAATATTAGGTTCAAAAATTATGAATACTAGAACTAAGCTTCTGGTATTCTCCTTGATTTACTTGTGTACGTACTAGTCAAACTATTTCCAATATTTTTTATCAATATTAATCGGTTTCCTATAAAGCGCGTCCGGCGTGTGTCACCAAACGTGAACACAGCTAGGTTATATTGGTGACAAATACCTAAATGTGAAATATTATATTACATTTTTATGCAAATGAACAGCAACTCAACTCGAATATCTACTCTAAAGTATCACGTACTCACGTTATAACACTAATTAGCATAATAATAGAGAAACTAATAATAACATTATAATTAACATTATTATGACTGGTACTTAAGACAATTTAATAAATTCCGTATCAAGTATAGATATGTTCCTAAGTATTTTTCCTCGCCAAGAATACGGGAATTTCTCATACGTATTGACTTCTCAAATCTCTACTAATGACCCCTTGCCACACCACCAGTCTGGTGTGGTTTTATAACATAGCTGTTTGATCTACGTCTTCTCAGCTGAATCACTAGGAGGTTGTGACGGGTGGGTGTTTTGAAGGGCTGTCTTTATGGAAACGTTGACGATCAAAAAGTGTCAAAAACTGCACAACAACCTCTTTGAATAAATTAATAGATTTTTTATTTGAGCCTACAAAACATGTGCCTATCGTCCTTTCTCGTTCCTAGATTTTCATCACTTGCCTGCATTTTAACCAGAACAGTTGAATCTCATATCTAAACCTCTTTCCAACAATATTGGGATCTGGTTACAGTTAAACCGGATTCAGCTGAATCAGGACTGGGGTCAGATTTTCTGACAGTTAAATCCGTAACGACTGCCAAAGATCTACAAATGACAGCTAGGACCAACGGCTCATTATAAACGGCTCGTTATGTTAATATGGTCACCCATCCACAGACCGATACCGGCAAGCGTTACTTAACCTTAAAGATCGACCTGTGCGGCTGTTATTATTTAGCCACGAGCTCCTCTTACCAGAAAACTGGAACAGCTAAATACTAGTTGGTATTTTACACAATACGACAGAACCTATCCTATAATTACCTATGCACATGAACAAACAAAATACTTACAATCTATCATTCATATGCAGTCTAGTCTCATTGCTGTCAGTGATAACATTCGACATAGTCAAAATATGTCCTCTCAAGTCATATCTTCGGGATGACAGCACAATGGAACTCCTATAGTCTTCCATCCACCCATACTTGGTAACTGTTATTTTTGATAACACCTTTCGACGCTCGAGTAGAACAGCACTGGTATTTGCTGTATTTAACATCAGGTTTCTGTTATCCGACGAACTAGTATTTTGAGTATTATAAACCTGATATTTGTTAACAAAACTGGTATTTTCGGTATTGAAATGTTGTTGTGGCTTGGTGCTTTTCCATGTTGATCTTTTCGTGAAAATAACTTCGGATTTTTCTGATATTTTGTATGCTGAAACAAATATGTATGATTTGAGAATAGGGATACATTTTAAATTCTTTTTTAGATCATCGAATTCGAAGATCTGTATACATTTCTAACAAAATACGGGGTGAAATTAAAAGTCAGATTTCTAACGATAAACAAAAACTCTAAGCTTCGGAATGTTGTTAAGAATATTGTTATTGATCAAGATAAGGATGTTACAATATGGCAATAGTTTAGGCAACAGGTTTGTTTCTATGATCCGTGCGTAGGTGTACCTAATTAACGTCGAAGTGACGTGCCTTTACGGTTTCCTTTATGTTATAGGTACTGAGTTATGATCTTAAGTTCCTACCTACCTAAATTAGAACACCGTGACTTGATCAGTTTACACCATTTTCGATAGACATAGCATAGAGGCACAAAAACACTTTCAAGAAGAAATAGCTTCAATTCCCTTGACTTCACGAGTCTTGAAATCGAAAAACGTCATCATTTTACATACTTACAAATCCATAAAATGTGCTATTCAGAAAATCTTCGTAATAAAACTAATCAATAAAATTGACCATGCTGCTTAGACCTAAGTAATATGCAAAAAGCGTACCGCGGTAGTAGGTGCACAGTGCACACGTTCAGATTAAGGAATTTTATGATCTGACCTACAGGGGGTACAGGTGATTACCTACTAACATGACGCTGACTATGTGATTAGAACTTAAAAGTGAAAGAAAAATGTAAAATGTAATATTTAAACTTGAAAGTGACGTTACGCCTTATTTCAACGCACTGTGTCGTCTTAATTTTATGTTTACGTGACGAAAGAAAAAAATTGGTCCCAATATTTTTTTGGTCATTCCCAAAAGCCTCAAGTAAATAATTAAATTTTATGAACCACGCAATTAGGCACGTATTGAAATATCTTAGAAAAGGGGATAAGCCGAACCAAATGATAACATTGTTCTTACTTTTTGTTCCTTTATGTTTGAAATGCGTTGGAAAGCCTCCCACAAGGATGACCATCCGATGACCTGGTGAGAATCCCGGGTAGCCGATGGATGAGAGACGAACAGGACCGGTTGTTGTGGCGACTTGGGGGAGCCTACGTCCAGCAGTGGACGTCTTTCGGTTGTTATAATGATGATGATGAAGTTTGATATTGTAAATACCTTACAATAAATGGAAACAAATTGATACAAATCTTAATGTAATGTCACAGTCTTTCGATAACTTTAACTCAAATCTAAAAGACATCGATTAGCATGAATTATGGTATCGTACTAAAATCATTCAGCGGTCCACGAAGACAAACCAGACCTTCTAAGGACGTTGAGAGATTTGATTAAAACCTAGGTACTTTATAAATGTTTAGGGTACAATTAATTTATGGCAAATTAACTCTTCCCCTCGATGTCGCTTCCGTACCTACAATTTTAAAACACAAATACTTACAAAATCTTTTATTTCAAATAGACCAGTTACAGGCACTGAATTGTCAAGGTCTGTCAGGCAAATAGATAAAGCTAGTTCTGCCACGCTAGCGACAGGACTGGAAGTTGTTCTGCAGCAAAACACGCTCACCAACCCTATCTTCAGCGCCGCAATTGTTTTCTGAATAAGTAGCATTGTAATGACATTCAGCGGTAATGTACGAGTTTATAGGTTTGCAGAACAGAGCGGAAAGTCCCGGAACCTCAACCAACCAGATGGGTGTTGTGTCTTTCTTTTTTTTTTGGATGGGAAATCATCAAATGACTCCTCCCGCACTGGGCGGAGCGGAAGGGAGTGTCAGACTCTTACTGACTAAAACCCATCCGTGCTCCTCGTAGTGCCCTTTGGTTTCCAGGACCGCGGTGACTCTTTGGAACAGAATCCGCAACCCTGGGGGTGTTGTGTCTGTTGTGCAAATTCCCGTTGGTTGGTGTCGGACTGCTTTATATGTTCAAAATCAGCGGAGATCTTTGTCAAAGTCAGTCGGTCAATATCATATCATATCGCGATGTATGATTTGTGTGACGTCAGGGAGCCAATTCTACAAATTTGTAAGCAACGTTCGCATTAGCATAGCAGTCGCATTCCGTCAAAAAAAAAGCCTCATTTTCCATTTTCCATATATAGGTATTTGACAGATTGACACTGAGATGTGAATGCGAACATTGCTTAAAGGAAAGAATTAATTGGCACTGAGGTGTTTTTAGGGTTCGGTACCCAAAGGGTAAAACGGGACCTTATTACTAATACTCCGCTGTCCGTCCGTCTGTCTGTCACCAGGCTGTATCTGAACCATGATAGTTAGACAGTTGAAATTTTAACAGATGATGTATTTCTGTTGCCGCTATAACATCAAATACTAAAAATAGGATAAAATAAATATTTAAGGGGGCTCTCATACAACGATTGATTTTTTGATTATCCAGAGTTTACCTCACACAAACATCCAACAATTTAACCTGTGCATAATATTAAATTTAGATAACACAAGCGGAATGTTCTGGTTCGTGTATCGTTCAGTTTAGTTATAATATAAGCTAAGGCTATCCAGACGATCTTTGAGATTCTATCAGAAGCAATGAAATGTGTATTTCGCTTATTTGCGGCACTGGTTCATGAATCATGATTTCAATTTGCAGATAATTATAAAATAATTATGTCAATGTCACACACAACCAACTAGCTTAATCAGCCGTTTCATTAAAATCCCAGTCTTTTCTTTGAACTACGCCGTTTAATCAGCGACATAAAGTGACATCCGGGCAAGTCATGAAACGATATTGAACAAAAGACGTCACATGTCGCTGAAAAATCGGTGCATTTAAATGAAAAGGCTAGGCCACCAATTAAACGGCTGATTAAGCTCATTGGCTGCGACATATATATCTCTAGATGGATCAATTTTATAAAGAGGGGTGACTCTAAACTGACATTCAGACTTCAAAAAAAAACTAAGAATAATTTTATTACGTGTGTTTATATAGAGTTAGCAAAAAGTATTTAATTACATTTACACTGTACATTTTTTTACTACAGGGTGTCTTAAAAACGTACCCAAGATTTGTGTCTTATTTATTAGCCGGCTGCCCCAGAAGGATATAATTAGGTACAGAATGCTGTTTTTTCGAGAGTATGTGTGTCATTTTTTACTTTCCTAAGTATATCTAAATCTTTGGCTCAAACTAAATGGCTGGATTCGCGACAGAGCCAAAGTTAATTGAAAAGTGACCATACACACCCTTTATTTCCAAAACTACAGATACTGAAATATAAAAAAAAAAACAGATGATTAGTTCTTTACCCATAGATTACAGGAACACCTATGAGAAATCTATGAATTTAAAGTATCATCTTAGAAATATATTATTTGTTCGATACCCTTTGCATGCAAACCGACTCGCACTTGACCGGTTTAGAGTTTAGAGGGAGAGAGAGCGATTGTAAGTTTTTTTTTTTGAGGGTGAAAAATTAGTCTATTTTTCTCCCTGAACTCTTTTTCGAAAATTTCCTCCACTAACTATTTCGACCTGGATATCTAGCGTATGCATACCAAATTTCATTAAAATCGCTTTATTAAAAGACTTGAAAGTTTGTATTAAATGACGCTGGGCGTAAACGCTCGTATGGATGAGTATACGAGTAAGTACTTAAAAGAATTTATGACTCCAAAAAAACCAAAATGTAAGTGGATGAAACAACCACACCCTTATAACCTGAAGTATTTGTTGCTCATGTCTCTCTGTCTAAAAAGTTAATCAAATAATTTGATTCAGACTAATTGGAAACTAATTGAGAATACAACATAACACATAAATGCAAAAACCTAAGGCTTTTTCCAGATTTGGCAAAAGCGCCGCGAATACGCAGCTCGCGAACCTTTCGCGAGCTGCGTGTGTTCATTTCAAGTTCGCGCGAGGTTCCAGCGCCATATAAAACATTCCCCGTTGTGTCGGATCCAAAAGATCCATATTACTATAATAATAATAATAATAAAAAGAATCTAAAAAATGATGCATGGGAAGAAATTGCTGCTATAATGGGAAGCGACGCAAAAAACATGCGAGCGAGCGCCCACTGTGCAATCCTTGCGTGAGTTGCGCTAAGGAGGCGCACCAAACAATTGCAGTAACTGCACGCGTGCAGTGCACGAGCAGCTAGTTGCGAGTGGTTCGCGAGCGGCGCATTCGCCAGATCTGGACACACCCTAAAACTATTGGAACTGCGAATATTTTTAGCATGTCCTTTCTTTGTCCTACACAACCGCACGAAGTGCGATAACTATATAGGTACCTACATACCTATGTACATGTATGTACTTCAAGGTGATTTTTTGCGCGCGCTGGGAAATTCAGTTTTTGTGACTAGCACTAAATATGCAAACCACGTATTTATTACAGTTCCTTTGTTTAGATCTATCGATGCTATGAATGATGCTAATTCTTAGACATCTAGTATACCTAGACACGCTAAAAAATTAATGGGTCTTTGTCTGATGAAACTAGATGCAAAATAAGGTTTTTTCCAACAATTTCTGCAATTGTTAAGCATTGACATTATACAAGGGTTTTCCATCAATACTATCCGCATAATGTACCTAAACAAAAAAGCAATAAGTTTTGCACAAAGACTATTATTCTCTATGGTTTTGTATATGAGTTTTTGTTTTGTAACGGATAAGTAATGAGCTCTAAAGAAGGATTTTTCTGAAAATCAGTTCAAGTAAAGATGAAAGTTTATCGGTGTACAAACTTTGTAACGGTAAGGCCGGCAAGGTGTTTGAAAAACTACTTGTGCTCATGTATGTATTATAGATGAATACAGGTTACTTCTAGGCAAGCGTGCTCCATCGTCGACCACTTCATCGCTTACCATCATAATATCACCATAATTTTGAACAGCTGACGATAACTTTGTATGGAAAAACCAATTTTTATTTGGAAAATAATTTAATTTATCGTGCCCGACCAGCTTTTCAAATATGACTATAGACCACACCCATCCGATACAACCTGTTTAAGTTTTTTTTTATGTTAGAAACGTTGCAGTTGGTACCTATTTAGATTTTAGTTTGTTGTAAGTTTCGTGTATTTTTAATTTAAGTAATTTTCATATAAATTGTCTATGCTTGAATTGTTTGAATAAACTTGTTATACTTATTTAAAAAAAAAATAGATTTCTGATATAAACTAAAAGTTAATTACATTACATCATCGGCTTTTAGAAAATATTCATTTTACTTTCCTGAGAATAGTGAATGGGAAAATCCACAGAGCATACGGTTTGTAGCGTTGTACCTAATCAAAAATTATTTAACCTCTCAAGCGCCCGACATGTTAAAATTAAAAATTATATAGGTACCTAATATCTTGCGTTATAGTAATAATAGCGTTTTAAAACGCGTAAATCAGGCGACACACCGGTGTGTCGGCGGAGCTTGATCGATATTTAATACTTTACGCACACAAATGTACTGAGGCGGACTTAAAGCACAGATTACTTATAGCCTCATCTAGGCAGGCATGTTCTACCAGTCAACCAGGTGGTTAGGAGACAGTTGGTGATGATCTTTGTCACAATGTTACAAAGATCACCACTAATGTTGTCTAGGGTTTGGCACGCTTGGAATTTGTGTTGGATAAAGGATATTACGATGGCGACGTTTCCATGACAGACATTCATATATAATGGATAAGTCATCAAAAATGCAAATAATTAAAATGACTTATAGGAAAAGTCCTCTCAAAGTCCATTGCATACATTGTTAGTAGTACAAAAGAGCTCCAAATAGGTACCAGTTAAGAATTTGTGTAGGTAACTAAAACATAACCTACTTACATGATTTACATGAAGGAAGGAAGATAATTCACCTACTTAAATGAATTATGATTATTTCAGTGAGAAAAAAATGATGCCGATTTTTTTTAAAGTTTTTCACTCATCCATCACTTGACTTTTTTACAAGCTTTTTTAACTTGCACTGAAAAATGGTTTGCAAATTTTAACAGACAACTTACAAACATAATCCGATTGAGCTGAAAATTTGCATACTTACACCTGTTCTGGTGACTACAATGTGCAATACCTACCTACTCAATATTGTAATAATTTCAATATGGCCGCCACTCCAAGATGGCGGATTACATACCTATTTATATAATTATTCAACCCCCTTGATATTGGTATCAAACGAAAGGGCGTGAAGAGTAGAAAATAGAATTATACAGTTACTAACATGTACTACGTGTTAAGAAAGTGCACAAAAAGCAATCTAAGTACTTCTCGTTAGTAAACTTTAATTTATGGACTGTTGCAGTCATAAACCTATGGCGCCCTTACCTTCCACAAACAGGTATTCCTCGCTGCTAATCTTCTTCACCACAACCATATCGCTGTCTACCAGGATATCAACATCATCCAGAGCTTGTGAGTCCTCCTCATAGTTTAGTAACAGCCAACGGTATGGTGCCTTGAAGTAGCCCTCTTTGCTTGCCTGCAAAAACAATGTATCTATTAAAGGTAAATCCACGCATATCTGGGCCGTGCCCGGGATGTGGACAGACCGTCCATCAAGACCTGCGTCGTGTCAGATCACGTCTCGGGCACGGCCCGGATATGTGTGGATCAATCTCAATAACGCTTTGACAATATTCTTTAGTTTCATCTTCGTATAAAAGAAAATCTTTATGACAGACAGTCTTTTGTTTTTTAATTCTTAAAATAAAAAGATGGATAATCAAGCTTATTCATAAAAAATAACCTCATGATTACCTCTAATTATTTAAATATTGATTTGGTAGTAAGTAGATCATCATCTGCCTAGCCTTTTGCCAACTATATTGGGGTTGGTTCCCAGTGAAACCGGATTCAGCTGGAAGCTGGATTTACGTGTAGCGGCTCCCTAGCAGACCTCCACAACAAAACCCATTAACTGGGTAACACGGTACGCCTTGGCAAGTCTGGTGTCAGATTGTCTGGCTTCTGACATTCCATAGCGACTGCCAAAAATCTACAAATGATAGCCGGGACCAGCGGGAGGAATCTCGGCCGACCTCGGCAAGCGAACATCCATGATCGTGATTTTATTTTAGGCTTCGATATGGTTTTTTTTAACCGACTTCCCAAAAAGGAGGAGGTTCTCAATTCGACTCTATTTTTTTTTTTTTTTGTGTTTGTTACCTCATAACTCCATCATTTATGAACCGATTTGAAAAAATCTTGTTTTATGTGAAAGGATATACCTCTCGATTGGTCCCATTTAAATTTTATCAAAGTCGGTCAAGCAATTTGGTTTTTAAATCCAAATAGCTGGAAAATATATGTGGAAAAATCATCCATGTACACGAAATTGCGTATTTTTGCTTTTCTGTGACTTTCCAGTGGTGTTCTTAGGCGTGGGTACCACTAAAAAGAGAAAAATAAAAAACTTTTTCACAAAAAAACCGACTTCCAAAAAAACACTACAAAGTACAAAATAACTTTAATTTCGGAAGTCGGTGTCAAATAACTAAGAAGCAACCAAACACCGACTACCGAAATTAAAGTTATTTTGTACTTTGTAGTGTTTTTTTGGAAGTCGGTTTTTTTTTGTGAAAAAGTTTTTTATTTAACTTGCACATTCTTCAAGACAAAATTGTGGTCTAAGGTTAAGGTACCTACTTACTTTGACTAAAAATCTATTCGTCCCCGGACATTCCATGTCAGCAATGATCAAAATATATTGCAAAAAAAACTCAGTTCGATTATACTGCAATGAAGTGGCAGAACTGAAACCAATACTGCACATATTTTTAGCTAAGGATTTGAGAGCATCTGAAAGGCAAGACAAAATTATTAAGTCAAGCTTAAAATACAGCCCCAGAAAGAACCTGAAGATGGGTACAAAGCACATACGTCAGATAATTGAGTTGGGTAGTAAAACATTTATCATTTTAAAGCTCGCATTTTTATATCTTTGGTACATTTTAAATTATTGTTTGACGTTATCTACTGCATAGATAACGTCAAACAATAATTTGAAATGTGACTTGTCAAATGGCCAGGAATGAGTCTATACATACATAGCAATCTGCTAACGTAGTTGAATATAGACTTGATTGAAGTCTATAATCAACTGCGTTTGAAAAGTCACATTTTAAATAAATATTTAACGTTATCTAAGGCAACCAAAAAATATCAAAAACGCGAGCTTTTGATAAATGTTAAATTATAGATAAGAGGGTCTATCTAGCACGAATATTTTTGACGTATATTAACGTAACGTAAAATTTTTCTAAGTATGATTTTATAACTCGTTTCGCACATAATATTTATTTGAATTGGATACTATATTCAGCTGTGTATCATCATCTGCCTAGCCTTTTTCGTAACTATATTGGGGTCCGCTCCCAGTCAAACTGAATTCAGTTGAATACCAGTGTTTTACGTGGAGCGGCTGCCTACCAGACCTCCACAACCCATTAACTGGGTAACACGTTACTTCTTAGCAAGACTGGTTTAAGATTTTCTGGCTTCTGACAATCCGTAACGACTGCCAAAGATCTCCAAATGACAGTCGGGACAAACGGCTTAACGTGCTTTCCGAGGCACGGAGGAGTTTCAGTATGTTAAGATGGTCACCCATCCACAGATCAACCTCGGCAGGCGTTGCTTAACCTTGAATTAATATAGCTGTGTATGTCGCATAAAATTTAACCAAAATACTATGGGGTTGTAGTTATATTCACTTACGTTAACGATACTGTAAAACATTCGTACTAGACCCTCAGGAGCTTGGGTACTAACGTCAGATTGACTGAAAGAAAATACCTATGGTATCAAGTCTGTCTCCGTATATTTTTGTGCGTATAATATATTGTAGTAAATAAAGGGTTACTTACGCTGACTCCAACATAAATACGGTAAAAGCAGAGATGTAGGCCTATGGTCCAAAGTCACAAACGACAAAATCACATCAATATTATGATCACATTTTACTATTAAAATAAATGGAAAACTTATAAGAAATACTATGTTGACGTTCATTTTTCACGAATTTTCGTGAAATAATAAAGTCGAGGGATGTATGGAGAGGGTATTAAATTGACATTAGCATTTATAATGCGAGCAGGCTTCTAGTAGTATGCAATGCGATGGAGGGTACAGTCACAGCCAACAGTGAAAAGTTTTCTTGGAAAAGGTGGTGTCTTTTGAATAAAATCGTAAATAATCGTTCTATATTTTTTTTAACCGACTTCTAAAAAAGGAGGAGGAATAACTCCGTCGCTTGCCAACCGAATTGAAAAATTCTTTTTTTGTTGGAAAGGGTATACTTTTCAAATGGTCCCATTGAAATTTTATCAAAATCGGTTCAGTAGTTTGGTTATTAAATCGAAATAGCTGGAAAAAATATGTGGACAAAATCATCCATGTATACGAAATTGCGTATTTTGCTTTCCTGTGACTTTCCAGTGGTGTTGTTAGGTGTGGAGTACCACTAAAAAGTGAAAAATAAAAAACTTTTTCGCAAAAAAAAAGAAACCGACTTCCAAAAAACAGTACAAAGTGCAAAATAACTTTAATTTCGGAAGTCGATGTCAAATAACGAAGAAGCAACCAAAAACACCGACTTCTGAAATTAAAGTTATTATGCACTTTGTAGTGTTTTTTATATCGTTAAATCCTCCAACCCAATTTGAAAGTGCGAAAGTAGGTTTGTTTTTACGCTTTTACGCCTAAATCGCTAAATCGATTTTGATGAATTTTGATTTAGTTTTCATTTAAGCGTAAAATCCGAAAACACTACTTAAAAGCCTGTCATGCTTAGTTTGGTCTTCGTCATAATTATTATGAGTTCTCTCAATCAGAAATATTATTATATAACATCATATTTATTAGTTTATTATTTTAGCATATGTATGTATTTTACTAGTATTATTATATACTAGCTGTGCCCGCGACGTCGTCCGCGTGGGCTTAGATCTATGCTAGCCTACTATTTTAGTTCTTGAAATTCGAAAGTTTGAATGGTTGGATGTTTGTTACTCAATCACGCTAGTACGGCTGAATGGATCGGTATGAAATTTCGCACAAAGATAGATTGTAGTCTGGGATAGCATAGCATACAGGCTGTTTCTTAATTCGGGAGTACCTTGGGAAAGATTCAAGATGAAAATCATTTTGTCCAAATAAACCGTTTACATACACTTTTGAATTGTTAAGGTTAGTTAGTCAAAAACATGAAGCTACGTTCCAAAGCGTAGATCTCTATGGAAAAGAACGTGCAAGAAACTCCACGGCCATTCTTTTAAATCATGAGCCTTGACATGTCATGTCAGCCAATTACCGTCCACTGCTGAACGTAAGCCTCGCCCAAAGAGCGCCAACCATCCCGGTCCTGAGCCGTCCGCATCCAACCGCTGCCAGCCACCTTCTTCAAATCATCGATCCATCGTGCCGCAGGGCGTCCCACACTACGTTTGCCCATACGCGGTCTCCACTCTAGCAAATGTCTGCTCCATCGACCGTCTGTCCATCTACAGACATGGCCGGCCCACTTCCATTTCAGCATACTGATTCTTCGCGCAATGTCGGTGACTTTAGTTCTCTGGCGAATGACTTCGTTGCGAATTCTATCCACCAGAGAAACCCCGAGCATTGCTCTCTCCATTGCACGCTCAGCAACCTTGAATTTGTGGACCAGACCTATGGTGAGTGTCCACGTTTCGGCTCCGTAAGTCATTACGGGTAGGACGCACTGGTTATAAACCCTGGTCTTAAGGGATTGTGGGATCGACGATTCAAAGATATCACGTAGCTTCCCGAATGCCGCCCAGCCCAAACGAATTCTTCTGGTCGCTTCCTTCTCAAAGTTGTGCCGCCCCAGTTGAATAATTTGGCCTAGATATATGTATTCTTGCACAACCTCGAGGGTAGCGCCATTTACGATTACAGGTCTCGGGTTGACATGACCATTGTACATGACTTTGGTTTTGTCCAGATTCATCCCGAGACCCACCCGCCTTGAAGAATCGCTCAGACCGTTTAGCATCACTTCCAGCTCTTGCAGAGATTCTGCCATGATGACAATGTCATCCGCAAACCGGAGGTGCGAGATGGACTGACCGTTGATATTTATGCCTCGTCCTTTCCAATCAAGCGTCTTGAAAACGTCCTCCAACGCGTTCGTAAACAGTTTCGGAGAGATGACGTCTCCCTGTCTAACACCTCGACGCAGCTGGATTGGTTTTGTGCTCTGTTCTTGTACTTGGACGGTCATTGTTGCGGCCTTATACAGACATCTCATCACCTCGACGTATCGGCAGTCGATGAGACATCGCTGCATGGCCTCCAGGACAGCCCAGGTCTCGACGGTGTCGAAGGCTTTCTCGTAGTCCACATACGCAAGGCACAGAGGCTGATTGTATTCCTCGGTATTTTGGATTATTTGCCTAAGGGTGTGAATATGGTCCACGGTACAATAGCCTTTTCGAAATCCGGCCTTGACATGTGAAAATTCTTAATTAAAAAATAAATCTTACATAACGTAAATAAACATTAAATTCGCGATAAATTCGCGGCACAGCAGAGTGCTCGTGCGGTTAGAAAAATAGTGGTTACATTCTATTCTATTCTATTTTTGTTTATGGCAAAGTCGAACCGTCCAGTTCAGCACTGTTACGACGCAAGAACCAGAATTGTTCAAGACCGACCAAGTCCGACACAACTCGATTTGCGTCCGATACTTTACACGAATCACAATTGATCGCGGAGGCTTAGTAATAGGGTCCCGTCACCTTGCGTACGGTACCCTAATAATCGGTAATAGAATAGCCTTTATTCACAAATCGAACCGTTCGACCTTTCGAATTTGAATCTATCGCGCAGGCTTAGTAGTTGAGTCCCGTTAGCACTTTGGTACGGAACCCTACAGGCCTGGATTCGCCAGTCGAAGTCGAACCGTCCAGTTCAGCACTGTTACGACGCAAGAACCAGAATTGTTCATGACCTACCAAGTCCGACGTCCAAGGCGACAACAACAATCCGAACAAATCAGAGATTTCTTTTTCAATTTTGAACTCGAAACCCTTTCAAAGTCTTGAAAGACCTTTTATGCGACCGAATACCCTAGCGAACGACAATGCTGCTAAAAATCGTGTGAGAGTCATAGGTACTCTGACGGAAAATCTTAACGCCATCTATCGACCATTTGGTAAACTGACAAAATATTTGGCCGAATGAAGACGGTAAATAAGGAGCCCATATATAACAATAAGTAACGTTATGGTATTAAAATGTTCACTTTTATTTTACTACTTATTAAAAGTTTCACAAATAACTCAACAATTTGTTTTGATGTTATTTTCATGCTTACGTGCATTTTATCTTTCTAAATAGATGGCGCCTAATAGTCGGTCACCGCAACGCTTAGCGCTGTATGAAGTTCCTTACTAAAATTAAAAATTCAATATCTTTTGATTTTGTGGGTCGATTTTGATGAAATAAACGCTAAATGTTATTCGGGTTAACACTTAATATTTTTAATAACTTAACTTTCGAATCCAATCAGTGGTTTTTGCGTGATGCTGGCACAAACAATTGGACAAACAGACAAACAGACAAAAATTTCAAAAATGGCATTTTTGCGTTTTACACCTTTTTCCTAACATTTCTCAGTTATTTTTATGCGAAAATATTCAATGTACAGACAGGGCAAATCTACGATTTTATTATATGTATAGATTATTTCTTTATTATTTCCAAAATAAAATTATATTTTAAATCTTATTTATTTGTTGTACACCTACCACAGTGTAGTCTTTTTGACCCGAAGGTTGACTGGTAGAGAATGCCTTGTTGCATTAAGTCCGCCCATGTACCACTATTGTACATAGAGTTTAAATAAATAAATAAATAAATGACCCATTTTGATTGAGATGTTACATGCTAGGTACTATTTTTTTAGCCACAGTCAGGAGCTGGTTGTGATATGAATAAATTTGAAACATATTTAGCTTTTTTGGGATGCATGAAGGAGCCTCCTCGTGTAGCGCAATTTGTTCCATCTGACAATCAACTGAACCGAGCGCTCGGCGCATCCTGGACAGTCTCACCTAACACCTTATAAGACTGGCCAATCCTTCCCTTGCGGTGGTAGGGCTAACACCCGCCTGGTTCGCGACCACCCTCGCACCGGAGTTCGACGTCAAGCAGCCTGCTGTGTTTCGTCGACGCGTGGGAGTACCAGTGCCTCAAGGCATCTTCTGGGCAAGCTCGCTTCATCATGGACCTCATCTATCGCTTTCCATCAGGCGTGATCGAGGTCAAGAACTAGCTCATTCATAAATAAAAAAAAAAAAAAAGCTAGGCTAGTCTGATGAAGAAAGTAGCTACCAATTATTAGGTGCCAATAGTATTAACGACTATTATTCAATCAAGTAGTAGTGTCATAAACAGTACAATCATGAGCACTATTAAATTCCATAGACAGCATTATGTGTCAGGAAAGATGAAAGGAGAGCCAATCATCATCTGCCTAGCCTTTTCCCAACTATATTGGGGTCGGCTTCCAGTCAAACCGGATTTAGCTGAATGCCAGTATTTTACGTGAAGCGGCTGTCTACCAGACCTCCACAACCCATTAACTGGGTAGCACGTTACTTCTTGGTAAGACTGGAGTCAAACTTTATGGCTTCTGAAATTCCGTAACGACTACCAAAGATCTACAAATGACAGCAGGGACCAACGGCTTAACGTTCCGAGGCACGGAGGAAACTCGATATGTAAAGATGATCACCCATCCACAGACCAACCCCGGCAAGCGTTGCCTTGAAGATCGACCCATGCGACTGTTATTATTAAGCCATGAGCTTCTTAAAGGATAGCCAATGCGTTTATTAAAAAACTGGACTTTTGAACTCTTAGGGTGATGAAGAAGAATTACCACGTAAAGTAATTGTCATCTCTAAATACTAAGGGAAAAACTCATCGTCATTCTTATTACCTCTTAAGACCTTTTTATTGATGTCCGTTCATAATTCTGCTAAATCAGATGAGAAAAAGGTACATAATTTAAATTGAGGTTTATTATTAGCTCATCATTTACGTAGGTTCCTTAAACCGGTCAGTCCCTAAGCAATGCGTTGTTAGGTCATCGCTAAGCAACTGCATATTAATTGCAGTCATGAATCTTTTTTTTTGTTGTTTTTAGGGGCTGGTTATCCTAAGATTATTTTGAAGTGTCTTACTGATTATACCTCAGAAAAACCACGGATAAAAGAAGTAGTTGGGATTTTTTGTATTATTTTTAGTTTACCGTTTGATCCCAAATTCAATAGTTTCTAATATATCCTGTCTTATTCAGAAAAGATAGTTTACAATTTCACGCGATACTTTATAATCTTACGGCGTCTATGCAATTTTCCGGTGACAATCACAATCTCACCTGATGGAAAGTGTCAACCTATACTCTTGACATAAAAACACTCCATGATGTAGCTCGATCGATCGACATAGACTCCAACAGGGAAATCCACTCCTTAGCTGCTGTACGCACTACGCATTATATAATAGAAACATTTAACAAAACCTTTGTTAGCGACTGTACGCGATTCTGGGATATCGAATTATACGCTTGGCCCTAATGATACGCTATAGCCTATGATTACCATAACATTTCATTTTGTCGTTACACTTTAATACACTTACCTCGTAAACCAGTTGATTTAAATAAAACATCACTTGATTTCCATGCTTATTTATTAAAGAAGTACCTAGATTTTGTATTGGCCACAAAAAAACAGCTGTTCAGTACATTTTGTCGAGTCATGCGCACAGAAATGTATGGAGAAGTCGATATTTTTTCGAGATTTCAGTTTTCGTCCCACAGTGAAAGTTGTTCATAATGATGAGTACAATGACCCGTTAAGAATAAGAGGTATTGCGTTTATTCTGTTACACAATGTATAGGGCAACTTATTTCCATTATTAACTCTGATCTTTATCCGAAAGTACCTATTCTTTCACGACAGAAATATCTATGATCGATCATCATCTGCCTAGCCTTTTCGCAACTATATTGGGGTCAGCTTCCAGTCAAACCGGATTCAGCTGAATAGCAGACAAAAATATCATTTTAGAAGTAAGTATTTATAATTTCTTGAACAATAGTAGAAAAAAAAACAAATAGTCTGCCATTATAGTTTTGCCATACGTTTACCAAACACGACGAAAATCGATAAAATCATGGAATTACCTAAATAAATACGAGCAGGTTTTTAGCATAATATAATATTTTACATAATATTATAATATCTACAAAAACTATTATTGTAGACAAACCGAACAAGTTTAGTTTGGGACAGGTTTAATAAAGCCAAATATGACAGTAATAAGAGAATTAATTAGCATAGGAAGATAAATCTGTCTGGTACTTACCTACCTATTTTAATTTAAAAATATTTGCGCCACTTTTCTGGTCCTTAGATTCGGTTGTTTGTGAAGAACAATCTAGGTAGATACCTATCCTGCCAGGGTTGCGGGTTTTGTTCGAAAGAGTCACCGCGGCCCTGGATAGCAAAGGGCACTACGAGGAGCACGGAAGGGTTTTAGTCAGTAAGAGTCTGACACTCCCTCCCGCTCCACCCAGAGCGGCAGGAGTCCCCCATAAAAAAACAGCTACTAATTATTAGGTTCCTACTAATAGCACCTATTAACGACTATTACATATTTATTATTTGATGATTTCCCATCCAAAGGAACTATCGTGGCTGAATTATAACAGCCGCACGGACCAATCTTCAAGGTTAAGCAACGCTTGCCGAGGTTGGTCGGTGGATGGGTGACCATATTAACATACCGAGACTTCTCCGTGCCTCGGAAAGCACGTTAAGCCGTTGGTCCCGGTTGTCATTTGTGATATTTGGCAGTCGTTACGGATTGTCAGAAGCCAAAAAAAACTGACACCAGTTCTTGCCAAGAACACGGTACGTGTTACCCAAGTTAATGGGTTGTGGAGGTCTGGTAGGCAGCCGCTCCTCGTAAAATACTGGTATTCAGCTGAATCCGGTTTGACTGGGAGCTCCCCCAATATAGTTGGGAAAAAGCTAGGCAGATGATGATGAATCCCATCCAAAAAAAAAAGGTAGATACCTAAGTATATCTTTTCAAGGACAGTCAAATACTTCATGTTTTTGAAATGCCTTCAGATGCACATCGTACAAGATTCAAGATTGTTTTTAGGTAAAACAATATTTTATTTATTATCTTTAGAGACGGACAATAATGCTTTAGACATTTTCTACCAGACCTTTGTGTTGTACAGAGACAAATAGTGGCTTTCAGTTTATGGTGAAGTACCATATTTAGCAGTAAATATCTTGTAGAACCACATGACACAGTAAACAAGTTTCCTACAGAATTCTAGTCGATACGTTTCCAGTCCTACTTAAGTCATTAGCAGATTCTTAAGCATTAATCTCAATGAACTATTTAGTCAGCCATCAAAATAATTGCCAATCAATGAATATATCTACAGCTTTATAATAATGGCTTTATAATTATTGTGTTTTTCGCAATTTCTCGGAACATTTGATGTTGCCTATCATCATCCTCTGTTCTTAACCGTAATTTTTAACCAACTTCAAAAAAAGGAGGAGGTTCTCAATTATGTTTTTTCTATGTTTGTTACCTCATAACTCCGTCATTTTATAATAAATTATTTTAAGTCTCAGACAGTCTTTTGGTTCCATTTTACTTGGTAAGAAAGGAAATTGATGTTTTTCTTAAATACTTCTCCGCTGTTATGTTTTGAATAATTTCGTTGCTAGACCCAAGACAGTTGATCCGCGTCTCTGGGGTTCTTTTTATGACGTTTTCCGCTCTGGGCGGAGCGGAAGGGAGTGTCAGACTCTTACTGACTAAAACCCATCCGTGTTCCTCCAAATGCCCTTTGCGTTCCAGGGCCGCGGTGACTCTTTCGAACAAATTCCGCAACCCTGGAGTTCGTCTAGTTTCATTTAATTTCATTATCATGATCTACATAGTACCAACCATGCACATGACATTCTTACTGTGTTTTCAACAGTGACCAGCGGCCCTACCACCTGTCAATTTGTATTGAATCTGAATAAGCGCCGTCTGGTGACACTCACGGACAACCTGTTTTTTATTTAAAATTTGACATAAGCGAACGTTTACGTTAATGCGATCGAGTACGTTAAAAAACTCACACTAAACCCTCTGACTATTATCCCTTGCAAAAGTGCAGTGCTAACATCAACATACAGCGCCTGTTGACCCGATTAAAAAAGACTCTTTCCTTCCACATTACCAAGAAAGAATGATGACAAAAACAGCTCCATTCATAAACGTTCCAATATTAATCATCACATAATTAAGTTTAAAATAAGTGGACCAAGGTGACCATGACCCAAAACCCTTTGAGGATAAATAATGAAAAGTTGACGCGCCAAAAATGAATCAGCCATCTTTGATTCCTCGAACTCGATGCACTACGTTTAATTCGTAGCGAGACAACGTTTCTATAACATTTTATACTTTAAAAAACGGGACATTGAGTTTAAATTTGTACGTCTACGTACGTACAGCAATTTGTTGCTACTATAATTGTACTTTGAACGTGAACGTTTCATTCGTAGTGAGAAAGCGTTTCTAATAGCATTTTGTACTTTAACAAATAGGGAATTGGGTTTCAAATTGTGTGGTTCAGCAATTTGTTGCCACAATTCGCGGTTTGAACGTGACGATCGCCAGGCATAATGTTTTCTCAGGTTTATTTCTGGGTTCTAAACAATCGGATGGTTTGTTTTGTATTATTTGGTGTGTCTTAGTTTTGGCACGATTATTGTGGTCTACAATCACTGCCTTATTTTCCTTCAACAACTCTGAGTTCGGTAATGTCTGCTGTCAAATGAATCATTCTCCTTGACTTAATATTCGACACACTTCAACTTCAATGTCCATCTTTGGGAGGAATTCCATGTTTACGTCATGATTTCGACCTCTGAGTTTTATGAGTCAACAGACGAAGCAAAAATTAATAGCTTATTACGAAATTGATCTGTTACAAATCGATTAAAATATATTTTATTGGTATTTGTTCTATGTTCGCATCCCACCAATAGATACCTAAAGTGTTGCCAAAAGTAAAACTCCCAAAAATGTAACAATTATAACTAGCTTCTGCCAATAGCTTATCTCGTCTAAAAGTCAAAAATTTACCCAATGTTGTACTGTAGCATATTATTGTTCTCTTTTTTACTACTTGTTTGTTGCTGTTGTGTTGTGTCTGTGTCGAATAAAATTTTCTATTATATTATATTCTATGTCATATAACAGGGCATGGTCTACCCGTATGCCAAATTTCAATCAAATCCGTTTAGCCGTTCAGGTGAGGAAGGTAACAAACAAACAGCCAAACAGCGTAGTATTAGGTTTGAATATGCAGTTTTCGTTACGAGGTTGACGCCCTAAAACAAAAGTAAACGATAGACTATCGACCTATATTATTTCTTTATTTCCCGTTTTACCAAAATAATTCCAAATAAAAATATCCTGCTCTTAATTTCCAAAGCATGGTATCCCTAGCTACAGAGCTACATTGGCTACGTACAATATCCCTTAAATGCCCATGATCGCATTCTCGAATGTGTGTCAAGTACACGCGTCCTGTCCGTTTGTCCATAAGTCATATTATTCCTCAGTAATAACCGTGCAAGGGTTTTCTCGGAAAGGCCGTACGAATGACTTACTACTTATTGCCCTTAATTACATACGTCTATGTTTATTACTAACGAGTGTGCTATTTCATTTTGTTATTCTTAAAGGCAAAATCAGTACCTACAGTTCATAAAGGCTCTCGCAGTCAATAAACGTGATGCAACATGGTAAAATAATGCTACACGATTTTGAGATATTTAAAAAATAAAGTAGACAATCGTTCCCTACACAAACATTACAGGAAAAAACTCAAAACAAAGTGGTTTTAAAGTAACATTGGAAAAAATGTGACTGTTAAAAGCTGTTTTTTTAACCGACTTCAAAAAAAGGAGGAGGTTCTCAATTCTTTCCAGACGCGTGGTTTCCTTAAAGGCTCCCCAGACAAGCGTGTCTCTGCTTCAGGCATCTGCCGGCTGCTTGTATTTTTTGTCAAGTCTTGATTTAAATACCTCTCTGACAGAAGGAGTTCTACTTGACAAAAGTTACAAGCAGCCTGTAGTATGCCTGGAAATAAGCAGCATTTGTCTAGTATAGATATAAAAACGATAGGTACGTTGACAGGGGGATGATGGTAAAGTGACGATCGTATGAAGCAGCATCTGATAAAAGTAGAAGCCTGGAGCTACTCGAACGAGCACGAACACCCTACCCTTCCAGGCTTCATCACCCCGGCAGAACATCTACCCCCGTCCCGATCTGGGGCTCGAGACAAGTGCGATTCTGTCAACGGTAGCGTGGCGAAGGCGATTGTCAATACGTCGAATTGACAGATGCTATCGAAATGTCACGTGATCAAATCCTACATTTTTGCATTTCGACAGTCGCATTCGTTAATTGAATGGCACATTGTCTAGGGCCTCTGGAAATCTATTAACCGATTGCGGACACGTTGACCGCTGTATTAATAATTTGCCCAAATGGGGCTTTCTCCACCCATCTCACAAGTGAGGAGAGCACCTTCACAGGGCATGCGTCACATCCTTAGGGACTTGATATATAAAGCGCTCAGGGCGCGCAGCAACGAAAATGTATAGAGTTCGGCCGCGTGCGTGCCGTACTAAGTAATATATATTTCGTCCCTTAGTTGCCCGTCGTGCAAAACCACCTGCGCCATGCAGGTTTGAACAGTGTACAGGGGCCCTACCATGACGTGTTAAAGCGTGAGTAGTTCGAGTGAGAAGGAGGGATGGAGCTATATAGGGTGTATAGCTCCATCCCTCCTTCTCGCTCTTACGACTCACGCTTTAACACGTCATGGTAGGGCCGGAGGTTGCTCAATACTGGTTGGATAAAAATTAATTTAAGGTAATCGACACAAAAAAAAAGAAGCTACTGGTGCGGAGCAGCATCTGGTAAAACAAGAATCTAAAACGCAAAATGCACTGTAAAACCACTAGACTGATACCTAGATAATAGGTAGGCATCGATAAAGACTAATAGAGATATTTTATTAAATTAATGCGTCTATGATTTTGCTATAAACTATACGTGTTATTATGACAGTGTCCATTTGTCAGGATTTGTGCTAAATAACACTGTCTCCATTATTTATTGGAAATCGATATCGTTTATGATGGAACGCATGTAACTAAACGAGTTATGAATTTAAATGTGGATGGATGGGGAGGGAGAGGGAGGCCAAAGTAGAGATGGATGGATTGTGTGAGGACTTTATATGAAGAAAAAGAGTGTTAGTGATAGCGTAAGGGCTGACAGGACAGAATGGAAGAAAAAAATGTGTGCCAACCCTAATTAACATGGGATAAGGGCAGGAAGATGATGATGATAGCTCATGATGGTCGTATATTTATCTCTCGATCAAAACAAAGGTTTCAGTCACTCTGGTAAAAGCTTTAGTCGACTATGATTGGTGAATATATTAATATTACAAGCTTTTGTCGTGGCTTCACTACGGTGAATCCTTGTTTTTTGAGATAGGGATCTTTTTGGCCTCGCGCACAGATTTATGATGCTTTGTTATTTTTAATTAATTTTTATTAGCTACCTCATAATCTGCCTTTTCCCAACTATATTGGGGTCGGTTCCCAGTCAAACCGGATTCAGCTGAATACCAGTATTTTATTAGCTACCTATTTATTGTTAACTTTGTTTTTTTTTTTGCTTTTTGTTTGTCTTGTGCGAGTCCCAAATAAATATTTTTCATTTATTTTCTTTTTTAACGCAATTGGGAACTAAAACTTGAACTATCCTTAGTGCTAGCCACAGATGTAATAACGTAAATGTAAAAAAACCCGCCAAGTGCAAGTCGAACTCGCGCATTAGGGGTTCCTTACCATCGTACAAGATTTAATAATAATGTACTTCAAACAACTCCAAAAACACGTCTCTTTTACTGGGGACCCAGTAAAAGAGACGTGTTTTTGGAGTTGTTTGTGTGTCACCCTTTAAATTTTAAAAATTACCCCTTAAAATTAAGGTATAAAATAAAATATAATTTTATTTTATAACATTATTTTAGCGAATATAGCAATACTAACTCGGTGAACATTTCCGGCGTCAATCGTTTTTCAAGCGTCTCCCTGTTGACGCCAAGATCGAGCAAAAAAATGTTTCTAGTCGAGGAGCCCCCTTTAATTTTTAATTTATTTGTATTTTTATTATTTGTTGTTATAGCAGCAACAGGAATACACACTTTTTGAAAATTTCAACTGTCTACCTATTACGGTTCATGAGATACAGCCCGCTGACAAACAGACGGACTATACTCAATTCTTAAACCTTACTCGGTGAACCCCCACAGTTTTTTGCAGTAGGTAATTACCTAGTCATGTTAATTTTCTTCTTAGAATAGTAAATACTGGGTCAAACACCTGACTGGTCGCAGGTACACCAACCATACTAAAGAAACTTTTTGTTTACTTACGTTTTTACTCGATGACGATTACCTAAGTCATCATCACCGTTCCTCTGAATGACTGATGATCGCAGCTGCGCAACGTAGGCGGATCTAGTGCGACGCATGATTAATGCTATTAGTAATGTAGTATCAAAGAAATTGGTCGAACATGGCTTGTTGCAATTAATATTGTTTATGAGTCAGTATGGTGTTGTAAGAGATAATCATGGCGCCTTTATTTGTAGAGCATAGACCGGTACACAAAAGATGTCAATACTAACAAAACGAGCGCTATGTTTTGTACGCCGTTAGGCGTACAAAATATTCTAATTAATAATTTTGGTATGATGACAATCATTCAAAATTAATAAATAAAATAAATAATAACAGTTTAAATAAAATCAAATAAAAATGCACAGTCATTTGCTTCACAACAATTAAAAATAAAAGTAAATATCCTACCATCATACAGAGTTTGCAATTATCCGGTGACATATACAAACACTACTCTACCCTACACATTTTGCTTTGGGATCTTGCTGCATTTACGAATCATTACAAAAAAGTATTTCGCGGTAATCAAACGTCATGATTTAGAATGAATCATCTCGATAGTAGTCTATCTATTGTGAGGTGTGATAATAATAATTGTGTATATAATTATCATATTCATTTGGCATGGGCTTACCCTTGTGGGCAACTTAATTTTACGTGTGCGTGTCTGTGGTGTCTCTCAATAGACTGCTAATAAACTATGACTTAATGGTGTTACGTGGGTTACGCTACGTTTACTATTGAGTGATTTGAATAAGTAAATTAATTAACAGACAGAACGAGGAATATAAGTACATGACGATGGACATCGTTAGAATGATTGAATTCGAAAATGATAGAAAGACCTAGTGCTGTAAACAAAGTTATGTTCTATATGTTCTATCAGGGATTATAAATATTGTCGAAAACTTAAAAAAGGAAAAATTACAAGTCGGTAAATATGTTTTCAACACATTTGCTCAAAAAATGCATTTACGAAGCCTGTTTACATTGTTCGAAAGTTAAAAATTACGCACCACACATTGGAACGTGCGTTTAAATAGGTACTCTTACCTAAGTACATATTTTACTACATACTCCGATGTATAAGCGCCCTGCGTATCCTTTAAGGTTTTTTTTTAATATCCATAAAAAATATATAAGAATTCCACCAAGGAGTATCACACTATGAAAATAACTAAGCTGAACGATCGAACCTCCTTGGAAGCGGTTTTGCAATATGTTTGCCTCACTTTGATACTAAAGAAAAAATGAGACGAAAGATGTAGTTCCATTTGCAAATTCGCGCCATATTCATATTAGAAACGTCAAACACGCTACGTTATTGTGACTTTCCGACTGATAATATCTAAAAACAAAAAGATTTTTTAATTACCTAATGTACTGTTTTCTCGCAAATGTGTAGAAAAGTGTTGTATGACATACGTGCAGAAATTGGTATTTACAAACTCGTGACTATGGTAAGCCCGAGACGATACTCGTTTGTAAAAACCAACTTACCGTACTAATATCATAAATAACTATTACCTATATTTAAAAAATTGTGATATTCGTCTACTCGTCTTATATTGCGGGGTGAAAACGATTATGATTAGCAATTAGGGCAGCGAAATCATAAATAGTTTGGTTGAAGTTATAAAACTGCTTTCAGATACTGAGAATCCATTTATGTATATAATACATAATACTACAGTAGGTACAGGAGTCATAAAAACCAGTTCCCGAATTACTCACTTTGGGACCACAAGATCGTGGTAATTTTGCTAGTGACAGTTTATTTACATACTTGATTGCCGTAACATAACAGAAAATTATGGTACAAAATCCTCATTTAAAACTGCAGCTTTTTACCTAACCTAATTTTTTGTAACCTTTAACCTAATTTTTTGTATTTTTAACCGACAGGAGGTTATTTCTATCCTCGCGTTTTACCACCATGAAAAGCGATGATGTAGTCAACTACAATATGTACCTAAAAGTAACCTGTTCAAGACTTAAGTTTCATCAAACAGGTCACACCCATGGTCCAATACCCGATGGCAATGACCGAATTCGCCTCAAGCCTGACCCTCTTCGTCAAAAACCAGTTCACATAAGATCGGTAATGGATTTTTCTTTCGTAAATTGAACATTACTCAATGGCCTTTTTGAAGAATAATTTTTGAATAATACTTTTAAGTAATACAGCCACATGCGGTGCCTTCGTAAAACATGACTGAGCTGAAAGGTTTCCCAAATACAGCATAGACTTTTGGCAAATCGAACAAGAATTACGAGACTGAAACATCTTCTAAAAAAAGTTCTAGACCCACCTAGAAGACTTTTTTCGAAAAGCCACCACTCCTGAGCTTGGATGCGTTTTATCTGTGTCATTTTTTGACTAGGATAACCCTATAGCTCGGGTTCTGCTAGGGTTGCGGAATTTGTTCGTAAGAGTCTGACACTCCTTTCTCCACCCAGAAAAGAAGAAGTCAATTGATGATTTCCCATCCATAAAAAAGGGATCTCTATTTTGTTATAGTAATGAAATGGCATTATCCATATTTCGGATTTTGAATCTAAGATTAGAATCAATCATAAGCGCTTCCTCAACCCGAAATATAACAAAGGTACCTACCAGCTTGTCCGAATTCCTAAATATAAACATTGGTACAGGTTTCAACTACCAACATAGCAAATTCATGTAGCATTGTCTTAAAATAGCAATGATTGTGTATTTGTCCCGCGATGTCCGTTGAGTACATAATTACCTTATGTGTTTATTGTGATCTTTATTTTTTATACAATTACCTGTTAGATTATCTAGCCACGTGTATGAGATATTACTTTATGGGAAATTATAAAACGATCGAATAAAAAAATACCTTAGCGACTGATGATGAGATACTGTTTTAATAACTTGAGCGGTATGAATTTGAATAAGCGAAAAATTAACTAAACTAACGACGAATATTGATTAATAATAAAATCAAGAACGAGCTTACAAAAAGTGGGTTGTAATTAATCCATTTCAGATATTAAAATTCTAATCGTGCGGCTAAATTACTAAGTGAGCGACTAGAAATACAGAGAGGGCAACTTCAATATTGAGATAGAGATGATTTTTCCAATTGAGGTTTTAACATTTTGGTGTTTTATTTGGTGCGCAAGAGCGAGTGATGCCAGCTCGGGATTTGGGGCACCCCGACTCGGACAGGTTAGGTTAGAAGGAGATGGCGGGGTCAAGTGAGCGAGCGAAGCGAGCGAACAGACCCCGCCATCCCCTTCGTGGTTAATTTTTTTAAACCACCCAGAAATATCATTTGCCAAATATTTAAAAAAATGCAGGACGTAACGTTGACACAAACAAATATTAGGTCGCTCAAATATTATAAAGCTTCTCATCTAGTAATGTTTGTAAGTTGCTGTTCTGTTGATTTCTCGTCACTCGCAGTCAGCCGCTCACTTAGTAATACTATAACGTAAATTAATTATTTTTGTCACTTAAAACTTTAATTTACAGTCACTCGTTTAAATACTACCCTTACTTTATTGCTTTAATGGTGTTTTTGACATGCAATGCCTCTGCTACATTTACTAACTAATATACGTTCATCAACCCAATTGCGTAACTCATAAAATCGCATAGAAAGAAAGAAAGAAAATCCTTTTATTCCGCCAGAAATGACGCACAAACAATAAAAATAAAATTAACTAACTAAAACAATAAAAACTGTTTCACTGCCAATCTATGTCAGGACCGGACTTAACTACCACGAGTCTCTGGTCACGCCATAGACGAAGCAAAACAGTTGTCTATGGCATGACGTCCGGCACCGACTGTCGATCTCGATTGACAGTGACAACTGACAACAAAAAACAACAACAACAAGCATATAATATAGTTTCAAATGAAGCAATGGATCTAGAATTCCTTACAATTCTATATCCATTGCTTCATAAGTTTAAAAAATCGTCTGCTCCGTCATACACACATACACGTAATACAAGCAATGCATACGGTTGAAATGACAAAATGGAAGAATATGCAATCTATCACAGGATATTGTGTATTGCCAACTATTATGTATTCTGTGGTATTATGCTATCAGACCGCACGTTTTCATTTACTGTCACTTTGCTCAATCTTCGCTACTTTATTTAGTTTTCTTGCGGCATCGCTCTTGTGGTATTTCCCACAAAAACCTTGAATTTTGCGACAACTTTTAAGTTTAGTTTAGCCCGTAGAACTTACTTATTTTCTCAGATTTAGTAGTGTAGATAAAGTAGTTTTAGTATGTAGTAGAGTGAGTTGTATTCTACTTTAAAAAAAGATTATTAGATCAACTTTTAGCCTGTGATAAGGACGTAAAGATGATGTAGTTTCTGCCCAAAAGGTTTCCCCCTCGCTATGATTTCCACGGAGTTTCTTAAATGGAATGCTGGAAAAGAAATTACTACCGATAGTGCACCAATTAGCTAGCTAAAGTGACTGTGGGAAGAATCATCAAAATGACTCCTTCTGCTCTGGGCGGAGCGGAAGGGAGTGTCAGACTCTAACTGACTAAAACCCATCTATGTTCCTCGAAATGCCCTTGATCCAGGGCCGCGGTGACTCTTTCGAACAAATTCCGCAAAGGCTTAGCTGTTGCGGCGGACACATCTTTGCGGTGACCGAGATCTATTGAACAAGAAACAAACAGGATTGTAAGGTTTACAGCCAGAGTGACTGTTCTACTAATTTTCAAACAACATTCGCATTCGCATGTCAATTGCAATCTGTCAAAAATGTATTAAAAATGAGACTTTTTTGACAGTTTGCGACTGACACTGAAGGTTGTTTAAAAATATTAGAATTGGCCCTAAGAACTGTAGGTACACAGATATACAGGGTTATTTTTAAAACAGCAACAACCTTTCAGTGGGTGAAAGTACTCATGATTATATTATACAACTTTTATTATGAGATCAACGCTGAAAAATCGAAAAAAAATCAACTGTTTCATACATTTTCATCGGGCGTTGCATTTTGTATGAAACAGCTTTTTGAAATTCATTCATTTTTTGATATTTCAGAGTTGGTCCCATAGTAAAAGTTGTTTATAATCATGATTACTTTCACTCACTGAAAGGTTGTTGGTGTTTTACAAAATAACCCTGTATAGACAATTTTAATAGCCTGTATTTTTGTGGTCACGATTTCAGATCGACCATTTTATTGAGCACTTATGTCCAGATTCGATGTTTCTATGCTCGACTACTGTGACGTGGGCTACAACAAGAAGTTTTGATCTTTTGCCAAAGATCTGTCTAGATTTATGTTTTAGTATTTTTTCCCGCTGGAGAATTTTTATTTTTATTCATATCTAACTGTAGTTTCCGTTTGATTTGAAGAGATTTTTCATCACAGAATATATTTTGGTGAGCATATGAAAAACATGGTTGGTTATTTTATTTTCTCCGAATGTAATTTTAGCTTTTTATTACTGCTTTTAGTAGCCAGGAGTGTGATTGGTGCGGGGTTTATTAGTATTTAGGCTCTTATAAATGAAGGTACAATAATAAAATAAATGACAACGGTTTGCACTGTCCATTCGAATCTATGAGATACTTTCTTCACAACTTAAGGGTACCACTTCAGACTTTGATCTGTGAGTTTGTCTCAGTGTTTATTCTCAAGGTAGCTAGGCTTACCTAGCTACCTTGGGTCTTAACCCGGAGGATAAGGTGGAACATACGTTGTAGACGGCGAGCGTTGGGTGGCTCGCGCTCCGATCAAAGCCAGGCGTTAGGGCCAGAGCCTGCCAGGATTGCGGAATTTGTTCGAAAGAGTCACCGCGTCCCTGGAATGCAAAGGGCATTTGGAGGAACACAGATGGGTTTTAGTCAGCAAGAGTCTGACACACCCTTCTGCTTCAGAAGGAGTCATTTGATGATACCCTTATATGATATTCTTAAAAAAAAAGCGGGGTAAGACCGGCCTCATCTAGTTTAATATGATAAACAATATTTAACCTATTTTCAAAATAATTTATTATCTACAACTCTGCCGAACCGTTGAGGGAAAACACGCGTGATGTCACTTCATTTACCTATGTAGTAATAATATCAGGTTGTTCGTATTTGTTTATTTGAGCAATAATTACCCATGTAGTTACGTGGTTACGTTTTCCTTATGAGAGTCAAAATGTTGATAAAAGAGTCAACGAACTTGAACATAGGCAATTATTCCCCGACTATCCGGTTAGCGTTAGTCTAAATTTTATTTAAAAAATAATAATTTCCTCTTTGATATTTGACAAACACCAATGCCAAACGTACATCATCGATTCGATGTAGCGGTACTTGAGTGAGGCTTATGTCCAGCAGTGGATGTCTTTCGCCTGAAATGTTGATGATGTAGAGCATCACTGGCGGATCCAGGGGGGGGGGGGGGGCTTAGGGCTCAAGTCCCTCCCCCCAAGAAACCGAGATATCTTTGGTAGTTTAAAACCTAAAGAAGTAATCGAGGAATATACGAAAAGTAATTCAAAGAGGCTTGATATCCTGCCAGGGTAGCGGATTTTGTTCGAAAGAGTTACCGCGGCCCTAGAAAGCAAAAGGCACTACGAGGAGCACGGATGGGTTTTAGTCAGTAAGAGTCTGACACTCCCTCCCGCTCCACCCAGAGCGGCAGGAGTCATTTGATGATTTCCCATCAATAAAAAAAGAGGCTTGATATGCGTTAAGCAAATTTTTAGTGTTCACTTTGCTAAAACCTACCCTCAGCGGGGTCAAGCCCCCAAACGATAATCCTGGATCCGCCGCTGTAAAGCTCCAATCTAGTGATTCTCGATTCGATTCCCAGGTGAAGACAGAGTTCTTTTAGTAACCCGTGGTTAGTGGGAGCTGCGTGTCGAGTGTTTGAAACTGAGCGTCCGTCTGCCATAGTTGAGTAATCACAATGATCGTGATACCTTCCGTGATTCCTGTTTGCGTCAGAATTGTCACGATGCGTTACTTTGTTAGTCATAGACGCATCATACCTCGTCCTTATGAGTTGCGATGAACAAAGTCTAGGAGAATGCTCTCTGTGTGTGGTCATCGGGTGAAGTGCACTCCTCATTATGCACAAAGCTGAGTTGATGTGCGTAGCGTCAGAAGTTAAGCTACTCTTAAAGTTTTTTTTTCCTTTATTATCAGTATCACACATGGATGTCTCAACGAACCAGAACGGACACGTCAAGCGAAGAATGACGAGGAGAGCTGACCCCAATCAAAGAGAGAAGGAGTTGTGATGTACCTCCATCACAAATGGTTCTCTCTTTGATTGGGGTCAGTTCAGACTGACGCCTAACGGGTAAACAGTAGGAACTGTAAAGCTTTTTTGGTCTGAAGAGCTTTACTAAGATACGCAATGCCTTTTTATGAAAGGCAAATCATCACATGACCGCTTCCGCTCTGGGTGGAGCGGGAGGGAGTGTACTAACTGACTAAAACCCATAAGTGCTCCTCCTAGTGCCCTTTGCTTTCCAGGGCCGCGGTAACTCTTTCGAACAAAATCCGCAACCCTATCAGGCTCTGGCTCTTACGGGCCCCGTCTACTATGCTGACATATCTTTGTGGAACACAACGCGCCGTCGATCCGGGCCTGGCTTTGATCGGACGGCGAGCCAGCGGAAATGCTCGACGAAGTTCCATAGAAGTCGATTTATCGTAATCGCAAAGAGAAAATTTGATGACGACATAAATATGAGATAAGACGACTGAGAGATTGGGTACTATGCAGCACACCGTGTGACAATTCCTAAATAACCCTATTCTTAAAATATCCTTGATTCAGTATGAGGGTCGGTATCCCCTGCACCGCGGCCCTGTAACGCAAAGGACATAAGAAGGAGGAGCACAGATGGGTTTTAATCAGTAAGAGTTTGATACTCCCTTCCGCTCCACCTAGAGCAGAAGAAGTCATTTGATGATTATGTCCATATAAAATAAAGGTTCGGTATAAGTAGCAGTAATATTGAAAAAATTGTGGAACAGAAAAAGCTTTAAAACATCTATTCTTCTTCTTCTTCGTGTGGGACTGGGTAGTAAGGTCTAACGACCCCACACACTCTAGTGTCAGAGTTTCTGAACCGCCTCAAGGGCCTTTGACATCTGCCAGGGTTACGGATTTTGTTCGAAAGAGTTACCGCGGCCCTGGATAGCAAAAGGGCACTACGAAGAGCACGTATGGGTTTTAGTCAGTAAGAGTCTGACACTCTCTGCCGCTCCGCCCAGAGCGGGAGGAGTCATTTTCTCTCTACTTTCACTTTCTCAGACATCTTTTCATCAGACAGTCAGGTGATTGAAGCCTGCAATGTCCCAGCCAAAATGGAAACAACTTAACAAAGTATACTTCCCGTGGTAATCGAACCCACGACCTCCGGGTCACAAGGCAAACAACAACATCTATTGGAATAGAATAGCCTAAATTCATGTTTCTTTAACTCACTTTCTACTTCTGACTAATGTACTTATTTAATTAATGAATATCTGCAAGAGCTGTTAATTTTGCCACGAGTTCGTGGCTGTATCTACCTTAAGCTTCATATAAGGATGATGATGATGACGTTCAATGATGATGACTGGAATGGTCAAGAGCTAGCCCATTTCTCAGTAAAAAAAATGACGATAGCCACCCATAATCATCACAAATCACGAGGAATTCCCTCCCACCCACGTTACAAGAACAAAGTCACGTAGATAACTATTTCAAATTAATTCATATAAGGAAACATGCGATGAAATTTTGACATTGACATAAATAAACATTTATCAATAATTATTATGACGTAGAAATAATATTTTTTAATAATACTATTCGTGGGATTTTCGATACGGGATAATTATTTTTATAAGCAGTTTCTTTTCCCTAATTGTATGGTATTCAGCTGAATCCGGTTTGACTGGAAGCCAACCCCAATAAATTTGGGAAAAGGTTAAGCAGATGAGATGAGCTTTTTTTCCATAAAATCAAGGACTGACCATTTCACCGTAAATTATTCTAGTTGATCTAGATTTCAGTTTACAAGTAGCTCTTTTCCACAGAAAGCGTTACATTACTAACATGATTTTCTTATACAGGGTTATTTGTAAAACACCAGCAACCTTTCAGGGGGTGAAAGTACTCATCATTATAAACAACTTTTACTATGGGACCAACTCTGAAATATCAAAAATTAAATCAGCTGTTTCATACAAAATGCAATAGTCACCCGATGAAAATGTATGAAATAGCAGATATTTTTTTAGATTTTTCAGGGTTGGTCTCATAGCAAAAGTTGTTTATAATGATGAGTACTTTCACCCCCTGAAAGGTTGCTGGTGTTTTACAAATAACCCTGTATATCGAACCAAACGCTGAGATAGGGACCTTTCTGGTTTCGCACAGATAAAATTAATGTTGTTGACTTTTAATAATTAACGAGCGTTTTTCATTTTCGACCGCGCATGCGTACGAAGTCGCGGGAAATGCATCCCGTTGTTTCCTGTTCCCGTATAGCCTTCCTCATGAATGTGGCTATCGTATACTTACAAAAAAAAATCAAAACCCGACTGGTAGTTCTAGAGACTCTTCGGCTTAATTATATTAGTAGTTTAGATTATTATTATAAGTTTTTAATTTATTATACTTTGATATGTCTTGCGCGAGTCCCTAATAAACATTTTTCGTATTTTTTTCTTTAATTCTTTCTTCCTTTCTAACATTCGTAATTAGCCTTTTTGATTCGATTTTGATTTTGATTCTTACAGACATAGAGAAAGGAATCATGACCATCATCACTCTTGGTGATAAGATTAGAATAGTTTTGACTCTCCTTTTGTTGTTCGGGTTTTTTTGTTTTCCGTTACAATCACGAATAATTAATAGGTAGAACTGAAGAGATAATGTGTTTTCAGGAAAATCTGTGACACAAAATATTGCACTTATGTCAGTCATCGTAATTCTTAGGTACGCCCCCGAACTGGTGAACCAAAATTATTCCACTGTTATTAAAACTGAACTTGCTCTAATTTGAATCTAATTAATATGAATAAATTCGTCATTGTGTGTCATAGTTATGACGCGTTTTGTAGTCATCATCTGCCTAGCCTTTTGCCCACTATATTGAGGTCGGCTTCAAGTCAAACCGGATTCAGCTGATTACCAGTATTTTAAGTGAAGCGCCTGCCTACCAGACCTCCACAACCTTTTTTTTATCATCTGCAGATTTTTGACACTTATTAGAAACCTGTAGAAAGCCCAGTAATCTATCACCATATCATGTCAGCTGATAAACGTCCACTGTTGGACATAGGCCTCCCCCAAATCGGGGGGGTTTGCCATAATCGCCACGCTTGGCAGGTGAGTTGGCGATCGCAGTGTAGCTGGAGCAATGTACCTACAGAGAATATTAGCCGAATATCATCATCATAATATCAGCCCCGAAAGACGTCCACTGCTAGACATAGACGGTGGCCTAACGCACAGGACCGATTGTTGTGGCGATACTTGGGCTCCCCCAAGTATCGCCACAACAACCGCTCCTGTGCGTCTCGCAATCATCGGCTACCCGCGACCCTCACCAAGTCATCGGTCCATCTTGTGGGAGGTCTTCCAACGCTGCGTCTTCCGGGCACACGTCTCATGTAAAATACTGGTATGCAACTAAATCTGGATAGACTGGGAGGTCTGATAGGCTGTTGCTCCATTTAAAATACTGGTAATCAGCTGCATCCAGTTCCAGTTGTTATTACTTTTACCTAACTTACCTCCATCACAACTCTTTCTCTCTTTGAGCCTTATCCCATTATTTGGGGTCAGCTCTCCTCGTCATTCTTCGCCTGACGTGTCTGTTTTGGGTCGTTGAGACATCCAAATACATGTGTGGTAATGTTAATATCTAGGTAAAAGAAAATTTTGAAACTGCAGCTGTTATTAAGCTGCGACATAGGTAAATGAAAAAAGGCTAAACAAATTGATTGAATGACGAATAAGATCGATGTGACCCCTGCTAGACCGGCCTTTGGGAAACACTGGCGGTAGACATAGATACGTAACATTGTATTAGAAGGTATTTATAGCTATACCTACTGTGAATTTGGTGATAAATATAACGTCAGAGTACGGTGGCCATGATTTTTGTTGATTAGTGGGATAGTCTACATATTATTATTATTAGAAAAAATATGTTTGTTTTTTTTATTCTAAAATTAATTGATTGAAGTTGTGTAGGTATTTTCATTTGTTTGATTAATCGACGGGCTCAGGTCATTTTTGGATAGGCTTTCATATTTTTCCAAAGTGAAAAGTAAGACACACAAAAAAATAATAGGTAACCAAGAAAACATAAATGATAAACGGGTTTTTCTGGATTTCAGTTGTGGATTTTATTTATTTTAAGATATTGTTAATGGTTAATAGATTCCTATATGATATTTGTGCATCATTAACGAAAAAAAACCATCGCAATCTCTGTAACTTTTCAACACCTATTTACTTGATTATTTACATTTACTTGTTTTACAAATAAATACTTGAGATGAGTTTTGTAGGGTTTGACGTTATATTATTATGTAGGTCATTCCTGTCCGGCCCCGGCGACACACCGGTGTGTCGCGAATTAATCGCGAATTTAATGTTTATTTACCTATTACATAAGATTTACTTTATATTAGGGAATTTTCACATGTTGGGCCTGAGCGGTTAACCTAATTTTTCCCACGATGTTTTTTTTCTATTCCCTGAAAAAAGCTTACGTGGATTTTAATTGCTAGACGTTAGCTATATGTATTGCTTGACGTAAAGACCATTGTTCAGGGTTTTCCCTATTATTTATTATTACTCTTCCATGAAAAGCGACTAGACTTTTAGTCACAATTTCCCGAAATCGTGGAGCTCCTATCGTAGCCGGCGCCGCCGTTGATCGTGGACATATACATAGTCAAGCACCGAGCATTTCTCGCCAGTCGAACTGAGCTTGCGCATCTTACAAGTTCATTTTATAACACATTAATTTATTCAAAATCGTATTTACGAGTTCGCGTTCCGAAATTGGTAGTGAGTGCTGTGGTTTAGTTTTGTGCATTAATTTTTTGAAGAAAATATTTTTTAAGGTTTGTTTTTTTTTATTTCTTATTTAACTAAGGATTTCTATTTATAAAACTGGTCCTTTTTGTATAAGGTGGTATATGTCTAGATTATTTTATTATTGTCCTAGTCTATTCAAGTAGAATGATCTATTCTAGTACGGTATATAAATAAATATGAGTTAATGAACTTTTGACGACAAAATGTTAGGTAGGTATCATCATAAATCACTTGCGTAGTAAATAAAATAGACACTAGACGATTTGACAACTCTACTATACATATTTACGATATTACTTTGAAAACAAAACAGGTTTTTGAATAAAATAATCTGAGATACCTACTTACTGCCACATTATTTTTTAAAATGCCATTAGCTATACACATTTTATTCCAAAATTTTTTTACATCTTTTGTGTTATTACAAAACTTTCATGTTATAAAACTATAAGTAATATTATGCAATTGTACCGTAACGCCTGTCTTTTAAATAGTTTACTTTAGGTGTCACGGTTAAAAATACTTTCTTTGCAGATAGCGACAGTGACGAGAAAATTATCGCTATGAATCTAAACAGTATTCTATAGTGAAAAGGGTTTTTCAGAACATTATTTAAATTCATAACACTGAAAAATAAACTATGGTGTGACTTTGTCTGTCTCTCTATTTGTCACAGCTGCTTATTTCAGGAAGTAAACATAGAAAAAAAAGAATTAGAAAGAAAACAAATAGAAAAAAAGTAGAAGGGTAGGTAGATAGGGGTAGGCAGGTGGATAGTAGAGTAGTAGTAGATAAAATATGGAATGAATAATGCTTACATAGTAAATAATTAAAAAATATATTAATGAACATTAATTATAGAAACCGAAGAAGAGAGGTTGAAATTTTTACCTGACTTGAAGTTACTCATGCAATGCAATTCCTATTGAAAATCATGCGATAGCTATTCGAATCAAAGAATTTTATATTGTTTGATCCATGTTCACTGCTAGCGACTATGCAGTAGATAAGATTTTTTTGAGTTAGCAACTTTATATCTAGGTTCTTAGCAACGGGAGATGAAATAGAAGTCTCGAAGTCGCGACCTCTTGATAGTACAACGCTTTGGTCATTATCTACATCGTTAACAAAAGTAATTATTTGTACGAATGCAATCTATGCTGTAGGCACAGTTTTTTCTGTCTGTTCTTACCTACCTACATATTATATTATTCAAGATTCATTAACAAGACTTGAGTTATTATTGTAATTAGTGGCGTGGAAATCGTAAAATTTTATTGAAAATATTATGTGGTTTAATTGGGTTCTCGAATTAAATACGTTGTAACTATTGACCATTAATTTTGTGTTTTCCTTGAAATAGTATGTGAAAAACATATCTAGCTAAATTGATTGATACAATTTGAACTCTTAATTAAGGATATTTTGAAGTTCATGTTTATCATTAACGGATAAAATACGTGTTAATTTTATTATTAATTGTTTTCCTTAGATGCTTTACTAATAGGTATTATAATAACTAGAGTAAATGAAAAGTGGACAATTTGCTGAATAATGTACACGGGTGGCTTATTTAAAAAAAAACTGCATTTCATTTATTTTTCTATATATAGGAAATGTTACTTCTTAAGAGCGTGTACGCCGTATGTCATTCCATGCAAACTTTCAAGTCCTTATTCTTCAAAATGAATGAACCGATTTTAACGAAATTTGGTATGCATACGCTAGATATCCAGGTCTAAATAGTTATCAGAAAACATTTTTAAAAAAGATTTTAGAGGGAGAGAGAGAGAGCGATTTTAAATTTTCTGTAGAAAGTGAAAAATCACTACATCCTTCCCCCTGAACTCTTTTTCGTAAAAAAATTCTGATGACTATTTGAACCTAGATATCTAGCGTACGCATACCAAGTTTTATTAAAATCGGTTCATTAATTTTGAAAAATAAGGATTTGAAAGTTTGTATGAAAAGCCGTACTGCGTAAACGCTCTTAATTAGTTCAGAGATGTGCTGACGTGACTTCTCAATGGTTTAAAATAATTGTGGGTTAGTTAAAATGCATTTTCGATCAATACATAGCTTGACCAATGGTAAAAAAAACTGTTAGTTAAAAACCAATAGGTGCTTCATAAAATATAACAGAAATAAATCTGCAATAAAACTATTCAAATAAAACAACTAAAGCTTTATTATAACTACGAATGTTAGTCATAAAACGAAGAGTAATTTACTTCAAAACAAACATATGTCGTTGTCTACCAGTATTATACATATTGGGTTTTTATTTATTTAGGGATAGGTACCTAAATAAATGAAAACGGAGTTAACTTTTCAGTTGGTCGGATTATGAGAGTGATGGAAGAGGGAGTGCATCTGTGCTTGCGCACACACTGATGAAAATTGAGATTGGCGGAAATCGGTCAGGAGGACTTTTATTATACCTAAATAAATCATAGAAGATGACTGTTTACTATGTTTTACGAAAAGTCTTTTATGGGAAAAGTGGAGAACCCAAACAGATTTTTTAAGGACAAAACATCGGTGTTTTTGTTAACAGCATTATGTAATGTATGTTTGAAGTTCAAGGTTAAAATTCTCGTTAAAATATTCATTCATTAACATAACTACCTACCTATTATTGCTTCGTAAAAAAGATAAATAAAATAAACGGAGGACAAATAAATAATAAATGTCAAAAAGAGAGACTTATCCTGTCAACAATGATTTTATGGAGTTCCTACAATAACAAGAGATGTAACTTTTTCTTCAATAAAAAACAATAACATCTTACGGATTGATAAAGTTTGAATAACGAAAAATGTTTTTTTTTTTTCTTTTTAATTTTAAGATTGGCGATCAATTTATAAATAAGTTAGATGCGTTTAGGTATTAATTAAGTACTTACTTGAACAAACTTAGTATTTTTAATAAGTTTTTAAATGCAAAGCACGCCACGCCTAGGTACTACCCGAAGGGTTATTTAGAAGTGTTCCTAAAATAGACACACAATTCGACATATGTTTGAACTGCCATATATATAGATAGTACTACCAGTAGGTAATCGAGCCTATCACCAACCGGACCAAAAACAAGCGCCTAAATGAAGACCCAATAACACTTTGCCCGACCCAGGAATTGCATCGTGCTCACCAGAAGTGACTTGCGACCACTAGTCAAACGAGGCCGTCTACCAAAATAATTTATCAGAATCCAGACGCAACTAATTGACTTATCAACTGAATGAAACCGAATCTAGGATCTGCTTATTAATATCAGTTACACATACCGATGTTACGAATCATTTTCAATCTACTATATTAGCCGCAATGATGCAATTGTGATCATTCTCTATTATTGGACGGGATTCTCACCTTCGGCCGTACGGACATACAGGGTGTAACGAAAAGCTGTAGTCATATTTAAAAAAAATGCTTCTGCCAATGTTGATGAACAACTTTCTTAAAGACAGTTATAGTCTATTCCCAAAAAAATATATTGGTTTGTCAATACAAAGTTGTCATCAGCTGATCAAAATTAGTCATCATCTGCCTAGCCTTTTCCCAACTACATTTGGGTCGGCTTCCAGTCAAACCGGATTCAGCTGAATACCAGTATTTTACGTGGAAAGGCTGTCTACCAAACCTCCACAATCCATTAACATGGTACTTCTTGGCAAGACTGGTGTCAGATTTTCTGGCTTCTGACAATCCGTAACGACTGCCATAGATCTACAAATGACAACTGGGACCAACGGCTTAGCGTGCTTTCCGAGGCACGGAGGAGCCTCGGTATGTTAATATGGTCACCCATCCACAGACCAACCTCGGCAAGCGTTGTCTAACCTGATCAAAATTAGTATGGGAGTTATAATTATTTTTGATGAAATTTCTGTGACTTTCCTATATAAAGTATTTCATGGGCAGAAGCAGTTTCTATAATATTTATTTACTTTTTGAATTACTATATACACCCGCACTGCACCTTTCTGTTACACTCTGTATGCACAACCGAAGCTGAAAATCCAGTCAAATAATCGAAAGTAATCACACCTGCATCATTGCAACATCCTGTATATGTTTTGATTGTGCTAGTTTAAGATTTCTACATATTGCACATGTGCACTGCATAGTTTGTGCATCAGGAAGCCATGATGTCAGACGATTGATCAGCTGTTTGCTACCTGTTCATAGGTACGATTAATAAATTTAAAAAATTACTGGTCTCGTTCCAATTCGATTCCTGGGTGGGGCATTAACTTAGAATTTTTCAATTGGAGTTACTACACGCGACTAATACATATGTATAACTGGCATATTAAAGTTCAATCTGTCAAATTTCTTTAATAGATTTTTAGTTCTATCGCTACAGCATTAGGTTCAAGGTTAATTGGGCAAATTTGATAGTTTCGTAGTAGCTTGATGTGCTGGCGGCTGTATATCTTTAGTTAAACCCTCATGGAAATATGGGCGTAATGCTATGTTGTTTCGAAATATTCACAACATTAGCTGTTGCCTCAACTCTACATCTCAAAAACATATAACAATTCACTGTTTAACATTGAAAGCTATCCAGAAATATTAACTAAATGGGTCCCAGAATAAATGTATTGCGGACCATAAATCATATGATTTGTAAAGTTTCATCGACGTAAGGTACAATTATGTAAAGTTTACGACGTTTACAAAATAGAGTGTAACCCCGTAACTATGTGATTCAGAAACTATGTGTTTTGTGGCTATTTCAAGAACTGCCAGGCTTTGTTGATGGATTTCAATTTTAGCTTCAGCGTCGTTGACGTATATATGTTGCTACCAACTAGCTTAATCAGCCGTGACATTAAAAGCCTAGCCTTTTTGTTGAACTGCGCGGTTTAATCAGCGACATAAGTGGCATGGGCAAGTCATTAAACGATATTGAACAAAAGATGTCACTTAGGTTGCTGAAAAATCGGTGTAGTTAAACCACCAATTAAACAGCTGATTAAGCTAATTGGCTGCGACAGATACATTTTTGAAAGACACTTTGTAAATCTCTACCTAGGAAATCAATAGGTATCAACACAGGCACACTGGCTAGATAATGTAGTTATTATTACGGCATATTATGAGTAGGTACGTTACCAAGTGAAATTGGGTAACTCCATTTATCATTTAGATATACCGATGCAGAGCAGACGCTCTGTGGCAATCGGCAGTCAACATTTTATTTTTTTAATATTTTTATATCCGTCGATGCGCTGTCGATATCGAATGATGATAACGCAAAAAAAAAACTACAGCTTATACTAATTCAATAGGTAATTATTTATTTATTATTTTATTTATTATAAGTAGAATTGTCCGAAAATTTAAGTCCTGTCGCATGGAGTTCCTACTCTTCAAATCTGAGCAGTATTTATATCACTAAAGATATAGTAATTCGATGACGATTTTGCTTGATTGATATATTGTTTAGTGCGGATTTGTTGAGTCAATAACCTGTGTGACGACTTAAAACGAGTCGACTTAACCTTTGGAGCCGTACGTACTTGCTTATTGACATAATAATATTATCTAATCTGCCAATGTCTCGGTCATTGTTACCTATCTACATCAATGTGTATGGTGCAGTTTTTGTCTATCTTATCTTGTTTAAACTTAAGCTTTCTGGGAAAACTTTTTCGTGTTAAAATTTTATTTTTGCTCAAGGAACCGTTTTTAGTAGAATAATACTTTTTATGAAGGGACGAATGAATGCGAGCAATTTAGGTAAAGTCAGCAAAAATAACTAGGTATTTATTATTTAGGGAAAGTGATTAAAGTTTTTGTTGCATTTTAAAAACTAATTCAGCGTAGAACTTTTGGCTCCCACAAGCAGGTGAACTTTCTCTGAAAACACTAGCTATTGAGAAGGGTTTATTTAATTTAAATTTATACCTGTCACCGGAAAAATGGCAAACACCGTAAGATTGTAAAATAACGCGTGAAATTGTAAATAATCAAGATTTATTACAATATACAATTTAGTATGCAATTTTCTGGTGATATAGGTACCTAGATAGTTGTACCTACTTTGTATGTTATCCCATTTGAGATGTAAGTAGGTACTTTAACAGTATTAATCCAAGATGTGGAATCTGACGCATCTCGCAGTCATTGGCATCTTGAACTTTCGACATAGACATACTCGACATAGGCTTAGTATGTAAACGGTCGGCTATTTCTGGACACGGCATGCGAATGCATTCGACATGGTTTCCGACTTCAATCAAATACAGCAATACTATTTAGTTCGTGACTAAAATACTAAGCAATACTATGCAACTTCGTCGTCGTCTCGTCGTCGTCGCTTACCATCAGGTGATAGTGGTCAAGCGCGTGCCTATCAATAATAAAAAAAAACAAAATATGTAGTAATGTATATGTTGCAGCCAATTAACTTAATCAGCCGTTTAATTGGTTGCCTAGCCTTTTCATTTAAATGTGCCGATTTTTCAGCAACCTAAGTGACATCTTTTGTTCAATATCGTTTAATGACTTGCCCATGACAATTATGTCGTTGATTAAACGGCACAGTTCAATGAAAAAGTTAGACTTTTAATGAAACGGCGGATTCAGCTAGTTGGCTGCGACATAATATATATCTCTCAACAGCTGTATTTTAAGGTTTTAGTAAATAACTCAGTCACAGTCCAATTAAAACTAATAAAATGTGCGTGACTACTATTATTAATAGGCCTTACGGTTATGGTTCGTTGTAAAAATGCGTTAGAAGAATTAGGTAACATAGGTACTTGCTCATAATACTCACGTAGTGACAATGGATATTTGCTTAGTTTCTGCTTTGGGTAGGAACGATAGTTACAGCTCGAAAAAACTGTGCCCGTCTGAAGTTGGCTACGAGTGGCTGCGTAGTAGTTAAAATTACGAACAAAACTGCAACTGCGCATGCGCAAGAGACATGGGGGCGGGGATTATGGCGGTGAGATTTTATGTCTCAGTCGCTCGTTTACGTTCGATGTATCCTTGCGTCCCGCTTGCTGCCGTCTACATGACTGCACCTGTGCGATCTTTGCAAAAGGCTATAACTTCAGAGGGGCAAAGTTATTTGACGCGAGCTGTATTTCTGGCGTGGATACCAAACTGTTTGCTTGACCGTACTTTAGTGAAACCATTGCTGATTTTGTACACTGTAGTTAGTTACTAAAATTGTTTTAGTACTTGTTAATGTTACCTAGTAAAATATTTAAAACGTCACGCCAATTTTAACAATAGCCTGAGTGAGTTTACTTCAAAGCGGTTGAGAAATAATTGCCTGAGGGGTTAGTGGGAGTTTAATTTTAACGTACTCGATCGCGTTAACGTAAACGTTCGCTTGTGTCAGATTGTATAGACAAAAACAGGTTGTCCGTGAGTGTCACAACACGGCGCTTAAGAGCGTTTACGCGGTACGGTTTTTCATACAAACTTTGAAATCCTTACTTTTCGAAATTAATGAACCGATTTTAATAAACCTTGGTATGCGTGCGCTAGATGTTTAGGTCTAAATAGTTATCAGAAAAAAATTTCGAAAAAGATTTCAGGGGGAAGGATATAGTGATTTTTCACTTTCTATAGAACACTTAAAATCGCTCTCTCTCTCTCCCTCTAAAATCTTTTTCAAAAATGTTTTCTAATAACTATTTAGACCTGGATATCTAGCGTATACATACCAAGTTTCGTTAAAATCGGTTCATTCATTTTGAAGAAAAAGGACTTGAAAGTTTGTATGAAATGACATACGGCGTACACGCTCGCGTAGGTATTCAGTTTCAATACAAATTGAAGTTTACGTTAACGTGATCGAGAATGTTAAAAAACTCGCACTAAGGCCACAGAACGATTTAAAACGCCGGCCGTTTCTGTTGCTTCCAAATAAATTTGACTTTGGATTAATATTTAGATGATGAATAGTAATAAAAGGTTATCATCATCTGCCTAGCCTTTTCCCAACCAAATTGGGGTCGGCTCCCAGTCAAACCCGATTCAGCTGAATATCAGTATTTTACGTGGAGCGGCTGCCTACCAGACCTCCACAACCCATTAATTAGGTAACACGGTACTTCTTGGCAAGATTGGTGTCAGATTTTCTGGCTTCTGACAATCCGTAATAAAAGGTTATAATATAGGTATATATACCTACGTTAATACTATCCAAAGTTTTTGAAGAGATAGATGTATTATTAACTAGTACTTCGTCGTCTATACCGAGTAATACTGACCAAGATACCGACCGTGGTCTAGGTAGGTATTTAGTATATTATTGTATCCGTCTGTGGTTAGATAATTAATTAGATTCGTTTTTGCCAAATAAAAATACTTACTTCTCAAAGTCATCAAGTGCATTGCACATTACCGCACAAATAAATTTAAATACATACCGGTCAAAATCATAACCCTTCATTTGCTTCGCTATATTCGGGTAAAAATAATACTAATATTTATTGTGTTGCTGGTATAAAACTAAACTGATACATGAATTTTATTGTTCTTGATTTAGAAGTTGTTTCGGTTAACAAAAAAATTTCACAGAGTTTTATTATTTGTTCCAGATTGTAACTAAAGATGGAGCCACTACAAGTAGATGTCGTTCACTTCTACCCGCGGGAAAACGCACAGCCTCATAACACCGTCAAGTAAGTTATTGTTATCAACTTTGATCACCGGCTAATAAGTCAATGTTAATTAATCACTAAATTTTAACTATCATTTTAAAGCGACCCGAAATCCTAGATATTGAATTTCTGGTGTGTTCTGCATGGCACCAATAATATTTAACCACATCCCTCCACATATTAAAGAATTAAATGTAAACTTATTTATTTAAAAAGCAACTCAAAAACTTCCTTATACAAAAGGGCTGTTATAATATTTCCGAGTTTCTTGCAGATAAAGTTTTGATATCAAATTTTGGAAGTAATTGTTAATTTAATTTTGTAGTTTAACCATCCATTTATTACTTTAATTCAGATTGTTAAATTTTATTATTTTTAACAATGGCCATTGCCATTTATGCCAGACAAAGCCATTGTTTTGTCATGTTTCATGAACACCTTTTTACTATGCACATTTCTGAATATTTAATTTTATTTGTAATTTTTCAAAGCCCACTGGGTATTGTATTTGTAGTAACAACTTATACTCAATATTTGCACACCAGTGACCTGGTAGAATATGACGGAATCCCTAATGTATACTTGTCAGCTTGTTGTGCTCGTATTTTTGCAAATAAATAATATTCTTATTCCGGTCTATTAACTGTAAAATCCTCAACGTCTACACTTATGTAGGTGAAGTGAACTCGAGGTGAGCTGTCAATCCAACTGTTGCGAAGGAGTGACTTCAAGATCACAACATGAATAAGTCAAAGTCAAAACGTTTATTTCAGTTAGACTATTAAAGGACTGCGTAGATGAGGGACTTTTGTCCGCAGAGGACAAAAATCATCCATATTTCAAACTATATATTTAGTGGTAATGAAGTTATTTGTTATCCAAAGTCGAAGTTTCGCGCCAAACGTGTTTGTTTACATTTTATTTAACACAATGAAAAAACGATTAAAAATGACAATTATGACGGACAAAAGTCCCTCGTTTGCGCAGGCCTTTTTTTTTTTTGAGGATGGGAAATCAAATGAACCCTTCCGCTCTGGGTGGAGCGGCAGGGAGTGTCAGACTTTTACTGACTAAAACCCACCCATATTCCTCCTAGTGCCTTTCTTTCCAGGGCCGCGGTAACTCTTTCGAACAAAATCCGCGACCCTGACAGCGCAGGCCTTTAACAACACTTTTGAACGTCATCATTTACGTTTAAATACTTTTTACAAAAAATAAAGTGACTACTGTTCGTTCGCAAAGATAGATTTATAGGAGAAGAACGGACGAGAAACTCCATAGTTACCTACTCTTTTCAAACAAATGTTTTACAATATTTGGAATACAAAAATTAACTTTGTGTATATGTGAGGTCGATGCACCTAGAGTATACTACTTATAGGATCAAAGTATTACCAGCAGAGATAAACTTTTTCTTTTTTTTTAATGAGTACACGGTACTCACATATTTACAAATATTGGAACCATTTATGAAACAGATAAAAACTCAAAATAAGAAAGAGTACATCTATAAAGTTAAAACATAAATTGACCAGTTTGATTTTGTCTACACTACACCCTTGATTGTTCTATGGAGCAGGACCAGCATGTTTCCAAGAAAAAAGCTTGCAATCCATACCATAGACATTTTCTATCTCAATGATCATAGGTACAAACAAGATGGAATGACAGTTCACTTCATGCTCACAACACACGGTGAAACATTGACAAAATAGACCGGTTGAACTTTCTGAGTGATTCTGCTGTCAAATGATGCTCCTCACTTGTGAAGGAAACACTACAATTTTGTTGTTAGATGTTGCCATTAGTAGAAAAAAAAAAGTAACTAAGAAGGTAAGTAATAAATAATTGACATGAAATTAGGACTTCAGAGGTGCAGGCCATTGACTAGCATCATGTTTACTTTTCAACTATGCAAGTGATGAAGGGTAAGCGTCCTAGGTATATTACCTACTTTTGACGTTCAAAAGTACCAATTCAATTAATTTAAATATTGATTCTTGGCTTTTTTTTTAAGGATGGGAAATCATCAAATGACCCCTTCCGCTCTGGCTGGAGCGGGAGGTAGTTTCAGACTTTTCCTGACTAAAACCCATCCATGCTCCTCCTAGTGCCTTTTGCGTTCCAGGGCCGCGGTAACTGGCTTTGAAGTAAGGATTGTTAAGTTATGTAATGAATTTGTTTTTGTCCCTCAGATACGAGGTGGTGAACGACGAGAACCCGACGACCACCATAGTGCGACGCGGTCAGCCGTTTAGCGGAGTGGTGAGGTTCACGAGACCCTACGATGAGGCCAACGATATCGTGCAGCTGGTGTTCTCTATCGGTGAGATTTTTTAACATGATCTAGCAGCCTAAGCTAGCAGTCTTGCATTTTGCCGAACTGGACCTATTTGGTGCAATTGTGAGGAAGGCGACATTATTTAAAAAAATAAGTTTACTTATATTTGTTCCTTCATTGTGTGTATCTGTGTGCCAATTAAACATGTTTTCCTTAGATCGGAAAAAAATATGTATTGTCTAATCAACCAATCTAAACTGGGCCCTCGTAGTACCCACTACGACGGGCTGTTCTGTCTCTTAGACCGAGATTTTTGTATAGCAGTGAGAATATAATAAGCTAAATATACTAGACACACACTCTCTCTCTAAAACGACAGTAGGTTGTTACCAACCTTCTCGGCTTTTCAGAGAGTGTGTGTGTCTAGCCCACAGACTAAAACCACGGACTAAGGCCCAATAACCAAGACGTTGGGGTTGTCATACCAACCCCTACAATAACGTATCATTATCATCATGACCTCGTTGTGAATAAGAGAAAGTGCTGTTCGTTCCATTATCTCTCTCCCATCGAAAAAAAGACGGCAGTACTGAGGGCTTAGTGTGAGTTTTTTATCGGACCCGATCGCTTATGTTAAATTGTATAAAAAAATAGGTTACCTATCCGTGAGTGTCACCAGACGGTGATTATTCAGTTTCAATACAAATTGACGTTTACGCTAACGCGATCGGAGAACGTTAAAAACTCGCACTAAGGCCACTGGTTGCAGTAACAACAGAGTGCTAGTTGTGGAAAACAAAAGGGGAAAATGACTTTGCCCTGATGAAGAGAAGGGACACTACTCACACTACCGGTTTCATTAATATAGTGACCATACTGACATAAAAAGTTTTTATTTAATAGGAGATAAACCTTCAATGGAGACTACAGGAAAAATGTTTATCAGACGTGACGCGGTGACAGACAAGCACACATGGAGCGCCAATCTCCTGGACGTGCAGGATGGCAACACTATCTCTTTTAAGGTAAGAACACATTTGGTATACGGAGATAACGGGGTGAGGAACGTGTGATAGAGCAGGCATGCTTCTTGATAGACATATCGTACCTACGGAAAGATGAATATGATAGCAAGTTTAGCAGCAAATTACACAATTATACATCACGCTTTTAATGTACCTACCATTAAGTTGTTAAACCTCTTGAGAGGTCCTGATAAAAGAAGATCTCTACAATAAGCCGAAGTCTAGACAAACAGCATAATTATATAAAACTACCACAGATAAGTCTTATTTTATTTTATTTTAATAAGTACAGTGACAGACTAAGACAATGAATCACAGCTAAAATAATATACAGTATATAAATCTGAAGTCCAATTATTAGTGTACACAGCATTCAATGTTTACTAAGCTTCATTAGTGACAGTTAAGGTAAAATAATATTATTATGGAGAAAAAGACACTGTTGCTCAATAATTATAATTTATATAAAGCATTTCTGAATTCGTTAAATTTATTCAAAAATAAGTCCACCTTATATACTGTGTCAAAAAAAATTGAGTCTCCCATACAAATTGTGGTCAGTTGATGACAATTTTGTATGGGAAGTTCAAATTTTTTTTTAGGAATTGACTATGGCTTTCTTGGGGAAAGTTGTTCATTTACATGGGCAGAAGTGGTTCTTAAAGTTTGCGCACTGGAAAAAAAAATATCCAGTATATTGCATTATATTGACTGCACTTTCTGGATAACGGATTATTTTCAGAAACGTTATTGTAACTTTACAGTGTAGGTAGGTACTATAAGACTAAATGTGGCAGAGGTCTATACAAGGTGTACCTAACAGAATAAACGCAATACCTCTTAAGAGGTCATTGCACGCATCATTATGAACATTTTTTTTTATGGGACCAACACTAAAATCCCGAAAAAAATCAGGTGTTCTTCAACACATTTCATCGAATCATGCGCATAGAAATATGGAGCAGTCGATTTTTTTTTCGCGATTCTGTGTTGGTCCACGAAAGTTGTTCATAATGTTGAGTACAATGACCCCTTAAGAGGTATTGCGTTTAATCTGGTACACGTTGTACGTATCTGTGTTGTTAATCTAGACTTCGGGCTAATAAGTTCTAGCAAGGCATTCCTAATGGAACAACTCAATCACTCTGTCTGATCTGGGAATCCAACCCTGGAGGTCTACCCTCTAAGCCCAAAGTCCGTAGTTTCGGCCTTAGTGTCGATCGTTTTCTACTCCTTGGGCTCGAGACAAGTGAGATTCTTTCAACGGTAGCGTGGCGAAGGCGATTGTCAATACGTCAAAAATGTATGGGATGGACAGATGTTATCGAAATGTCACGTGATCAAATTCCTACATTTTGGCATTTCGACAGTCGCATTCGCTAATTGAATGGCACTTTTTCTAGGGCCTCTTATCACCTACGTACTTATTATTAGTCCCGAACCCGAACTAAGAATGAATGACAACACGATTTGACAGTTGTTCTTAGTTCGAGTTCCTGACTAATCGTAAGTCCGTAGATTTGATAGGGAGTAGAAAACGCCCGACCCTAAGGCCGAAACTACGGACTTCGGGCTTAGAGAGTCGACCCCCAGACCCTGCCTTCAGCAGACGCATTTGCGACAACCTACTTGTGACTAAACAAAAGAGATGGACGACCGTCATAAAAAACTTGCTAGATATAAAAATAAAACTATGAATAATGCATAATAATTAATAATTATATAGTTATGTAATGTAATAGATGCGTCTATGCATATAATTTTGGCAGAAATCAGTAACCCAGCCACGAAATTGGCTATTTTAAAACTTGTTTTACAAAAATTGGTATGCTAATTTTAACACGTATGAAATTGTATTCTGCGCAAAAAAATAAAATATTTGCACGTAGTCTAGCGAAGAATCGAATTATACTTAGTTACGTGCTATTAGTGAATCTAAAGTGGAATATTATTTTAATAGTCTATTTAAAAGCTGTGGTAAGGTCAGCAACAAAAGCGTAATAAAATGTGATTAATATTCACAGCTATTTTTGTTTTTGTTTTACTTTTAGTTCAATTGACATTTTACTTCTATGATTGATGACTCTAAGGTTTAAATAAAAAAGTATTATTAGCAACCGGCTGACTGCTCAGGGTGCGTCGAAATATGGGGTAATCTTAATGTACTAGGGTGTTGTGCACACCAATAGATCGGCGAACGAAACATCACATACAGATTCAAGCCGTCCCAACACCGTATTTTTGTGGCAATAAAAAAATATCGCTTCAATCTTTTTTATATAATAAAATATTGTGAGCCGATTTCGTACGATGGTACTGGAATATCTAAGGCTTGGTTAGGTAAAACAATTTATTTTAGAAAAATAAATTGGATAGATAAATATACGTGCGTAGGTACCAATTAATTTTAATATTTATTTGTATTGTCTGACTATTCAAGGTTTCAGTTTAAATGTTTAATGTTTCGTTTGGAAATTTTAATTAGGTGTAACTTTGCTGGAAGTCTTGATATTGACATATTATTTAACAACGCAACGGCATTCTGACCTTAATTGTACCCCCTTGCTCCCACGGTGAGCCTGTCCTTCGATTTCTGAATAAAAAAATCGGAGTCAATCATTACGTAAAAACCTTTGGCATTAAAGTATGTCGACACCATCATCAGCATCATCATATCAGACGAAAGACGTCCACTGCTGGACATAGGCCTCCCCCAAGTGTCACCACAACAACCGGTCCCGTGCGTCTCGCATCCATCGGCTACCAGCGACCCTCACCAGGTCATCGGTCCATCTTATGGGAGGCTCCAACGCTGCGTCTTCCAGTACGCGGTCGCCACTTTAGAACTTTTTGGCCCCATCGACCACCTGTTCTGCGAGCAATCACACCACGACAACATGCCACTTTAATTTGGCGATTCTGCAGGCTATGTCGGTTAGCAAACCGCCCCAGTCTCAGCAGTGGAAATAATTTTGGCCGATTGTGCTGACCGATTTGACTGGAAGCCGACCCCAATAAAGTTGGGAAAAGGCTAGGCAGATGATGATGTGCTGTAACACCAGGATGTCAGATAGCTCAATATATCCACTTCTTAAAAAAAACTTATATTGAACACCTATTTACGTACCTTCTTCAACCAGCTATATTGGTATAAACATGAGAAACATTATTATAATAACGCTTAAAATAACAATTTATGAGCATTCGACTAATGGTCAAGACCTGTTTATTTAGACAGCGATGCTCAAACTGCTTTAACATAACTTAATACCTATTTTCAAAGTCAGAAGGTAGTCCGACGTGGTTCATCCCTTCCCGTCCCTTTTTTATAGATGGGAAATCATCAAATGACTCCTGCCGCTCTGGGTGGAGCGGGAGGGAGTGTCAGACTCTCACTGACTAAAACCCACCCGTGTCTCCTAGTGCTCTTTGCGTTCCAGGGCCGCGGTGACTCTTTCGAACAAAATCCGCAACCCTGGAAGTTTAAATCCCTGGTATTATGATTAGGCGTAGACCATTAATCTCCATTAAACTCTGCCTGACCTGGGCCTGGGACCGATTCTAGGGCCCACTATCGGAACCAACATAGGTAGTAGTACCTCTGATGCAGTTACTCAAACACAAATGTAGATAATAAGTACTGATTCAAGTGCATTATGCCTGCATGTGTATAAAATAGTGAACGAAGAATTTAAACGAAGCAAAAGGAGAATGTAATAGAGGGTCCACATGACACAGACTTATGAATAAAAAAATTCTGTCACACCGATATTTCTCTGCACGGACTTTGCACAGAAAAAAATCTATTGAAGTTGGAAGGAGTATCTTCTTAGGTAGCAGTTTGAGAATCGCAAGCCAGAGAACTAGCAATATTAAAGATGATGCTCATACAATAAATACAATATCTACGTTAGGTACAGGTTTTACACGCGAATCTAGGATTGGTTATTTATTATAATGATACAAACTATTAATTTTACTTAGAAAACGTGATGAAAATGTACAATTTATTAAACAGATATTTATTTATGCATGTTAAGTATTTATCTATCTTGTGAGTTAATATATTTTTTTCCGAATAACTTAGGTACCTATCTTTTATCCCTGATTTCTTACAATGACATCCAGATTTACCCAGACATATTAAAGGTTAATAGTTGGAAATAAAGTTATCATAATTTTACTCACCTAGGTTAAGCTTTATGGTAGACACCAGATATGTGCAATAACGGTCATTGACCCACATATATCGACTTTCTTAATATCAAAAACAGAAAGACCCGAAAGCTGTCCTGAATCGACGTCTATCGTGATCCTTTACGCTATCTAATAATAAAAACCGGTTCCTAATTTAATAAATGCGATGTACCTTTGTCTGTATGTATGTTACCTCTTCACGTCTAAAAAGCTGAACGGACTTGGATGAGACTTGATACACAGGTATACCATCTCCTGAAATAGAACATGGGATAATTATCATTCATAATTTATCTTTTATTTCCCTAGTTATCAACCCCAGTGACTGCCCCTGTCGGTGCCTGGGCGCTCAGAGTCATCACCTGGCAAAAAGGGTCCCCGGAGCGAGCGTATTTTGACTTCGACCAAGACATATACATCCTCTTCAACCCATGGAACCCTGGTAAGTGAAACAGCAACCTAATGGATTAACACCTATAAGATACGCCAGTTAAACTTGCAATAAATTACATTGACCTTTCCCTAATATCCCCTCGTAGATACCCGAACAATAAATGATGAAAGATTTTCATTATTATAGAACGCGAGGATTTCGATAGAAGTCGATTCAAGACAGCTAGCTTTATGTCTTTATATCTGTTTTTGAAATTAAGAAAGTTAGGGTCAATGACCGTTATTGCACATTTATCTGGCGTCTAACATAAAGCTTAACCTATCAAAGAGAATCTCTCAAAACAATAACAAATGAAAATCGCTGGTTACCACTTTACATTTAAATTATTAGAATACAATCTTCTTAATTCAAACTTTAAATAAGTTGCAGAACAATGAAGAGAGTTTTATAAACATTGCTAGTCTAATTTATTTATGAGTTTGGATTTCGTTGCTTCAAATGCAACTGGGATTAATAAAATTAGGTACTTATAGAAAGTTTTAAGCTTTCCATTGGACTTTAAAGCAACCACGGTCTAAAAAGTTAATAGTTTTGTATTTGGTCATCAAAATATTCTTTTTCTCCCAAAATGGATGAATGGATTGTGTGAAAAATTATTTAACTTAAGATAAAACCTTTGGACTAGGACAAGCATTAAAAATACACTGGACTGCGGCGTCCAAAAAACTGCATCAGAGTACAGGGTAGCTTTTAAACATCTCGCTTCCGAATCGTTTACTGATGAGAGTAAAACATGACTAAATAATTGCCACGTCGACACACATACATGCATTCTTACCTTTTCCTCTTTCCAGATGACCAGACCTTCATGGAAGATGAGCCCCTCCTCCAGGAGTACGTCCTGAATGACGTTGGCAAGGTGTGGGTCGGACCCGTCAAGACCACGCGAGGAAAACCTTGGCTCTACGGCCAGTTCGACGCAGTTGTGCTACCTGCTTGCATGTTCATGCTGGATAGAGCTGAAGTGCCTTTCAACCAGTGAGTATAACTGCTCCCAAAAGCTGCCCATCACGATCGAAAATAGAATTTGCATCTATAAGATTTGTATTCGCACGACTGATTTATTAAATTGGCAAACCTTCAACGACAGTTTCTAACACTATTTCATTCTGAATTAATTGTCTAGGTTTTACCTGACATAATATGCAACTAAACGAGACAAGAATAGGCAGGCTAGACGAGGATTAGAATCTAAATATCGAGGAAAATTTAATATAAAACAAAGTTCCCAAAGATTGAAAAGATACAAAGTGTAGGATCCTACGTAGCATCGCTTTGGCACGCTACGTACATATACCGGTGTCTGGCCAGGGGTATTTAAAAAGCTACCGTCGAATCGACCATCGATTAGTGTTTTAACTTTTCATGTATGTACTTAGTAAGAGCTGTCGATCAGTGTCGACCACCATCGACCAAAGATCGATCGATAGCGGTGGTTACCTACCTATACATAAAAAATCGCGCAGCTGACGCCAATGGTTTCCATCCGTACATACTCTACGCAGTAGTGAAATTGCATCTTAATTATTTTCCTGGAAAACTAGCAGTGTTTCTGAAGACAGTTCTACGATTCTACCGTCAAAGTACGTGACCAGGTCTTCAATTGTCGACGCTGTATGAATACGTAGGTGAAAGGAAGCCGGCAATTTATAGGCGTTTGAAATATCGTTCTGTTGTTCAGCTTCTAGCATAACAATTTGATGTGCAATGGCTTTGAATAGTTTAGAATTTGATTATCTAAATAGATGTTGATTTGTTTTTAACTTTGCCAGTTTCTTTTTCTGTGGATTCCTTATATAGAATAAAATAGATGATACTCATTGGTTTGTTTTCTGTTTATAAAGTTATTCATTGAGCATTGTAACGTCAAAAGGGTTTGTTTTAAGCTATGACTGAAAAGACCTCAACTGAAAATCAAACTGCCTTTACGGAATGTCTGACTTAATAATTTCTTACAAGTAGGTACCTACTTAACAATAATTTGTCATCATAAATGACAACATTACCTTGAAAAGTGTTGTATCACCAAGCCACTCGATAATAAATAATAATCGTAGTTTGAAGTTGCAAATTGATAAAAGGTTTGTTCCTAAAAAAAAACAAATGATCTTGCCCAAAAGAAAACTGGAAACCTTCTTTATAAATCGTATCTTACATCTTCAAAACATTTTCAAACATCTTAAGAGGAGCTCCGAAGCAAAAAATCCTTTTCTTTCCAGTCGCGGTGACCCCGTCAAGGTGACTCGCGCCATCTCCCGCATAGTGAACTCGAACGACGACGGTGGTGTACTAGTGGGTCGCTGGGACGGCGTCTACGATGATGGGACCGCCCCCTCCGAGTGGACTGGCTCCGTGGACATCCTGGCGCAGTTCCTCGAGACCCAGGAATCGGTGCCGTATGGACAGTGTTGGGTCTTTGCTGGCGTTGTTACTGCTGGTGAGTAATTTTTGAGTGGAGACTTCAGTTTCTTTCAGTAACAATCCAGGATCAAAGATGCTGTCATATACAGGGAAAAACAAAATGTGACGAACGAAATAAAACAGCGATTTTCCAAATGTTTGGGAAAGCGGAAATAAATTAGGTACTTAAAAGGCCTCTTTTGCATAGGGGCATCTTAGACCAAAGGTTTAGTTAGATTGTTTTAAAGGAACGTATTGAATAAGGCGTTTTTATTTGCAGACTGTTTAAAATCTATTAGTAAAGTAATTTCCTGTTACATCTTGGAAGCGTCGAAGTGAAACAAAAACTGGCGCCAAGCCAAGAAGCAAAGAGATAGGTTGTACCAAGGACGGTGCAAACGTAACTATTACTTTCACGTTTAAGTTCAGTTATTATCTAGGAGAATCAGATCGTTCATCACTATTAAACTGTGCATTTAGTTTAGTTTATAAATCATTTAAAGCAGTTGGTTTCTACGTGGATGGCAATAAAATGTTAATGGTACTGATAAATTAATATTTGGACAGCTCATTAAGATACGGAGGGTTATCTATGTCTTCCACTGCCTTGATAAAACGTTTTAAAAATAACGCGGTTCGTTGAACCGATTTTAAATCTAGTAATCATGAGATACTTGAAACAAAAAAAAAACTCCGAAAATATTTTTTACTGGAGAATCATTCCAAGCATGTATTTTTCTTTTTATTTAGTTACTTGTGTTGACATAATATAATTGAAAGATGACCAATGAACAAGTAGATATTGAAATTTGACATCCGCATGAGGGTATCTCCTCGTAGGAAGTACACCTAAAAACTTGAACCGAGAATATACCAAAATAGTACCTACATTTTGATGCATGTGGGCCTGTGGGCAAACTTTGTCAAAGCAGGCGAGGCGAAACTATTATGGAGCCGAAAGAAACGAACACGTGTTTCAAACGACGTATTTCAACACGCTTACCCAATAATAACCGCAACTTACCCTACACTTCTCTAACCACAACATAGCTTCTGCTTGACAGCAAATAAGTCCTTAACTTTATTCTTAACCAACTCTTTTTTCCAGTCTGCCGCGCTCTGGGCATCCCATCTCGCGTGGTCTCCAACCTGGTGTCAGCTCACGACGCCAACAGCACCCTGACCGTGGACAAGTACTACTCGGAAACCATGGAGGAACTGGGCTATGACCCTAGCAACACCGTGCCGGAGCAAACTGACTCCATCTGGAACTACCATGTGTGGAACGATGTGTGGATGGCTAGGCCTGATTTGGTAGCTGGTGAGTTATAATGTTTTACTTTAATAAGCTTTTAATCGACTTCCAAAAAAGGATGAGGTTCTCAATTCGACTGAATTTCTTTTTTTTATTTTTGTTCAACGGTATTTTCGCCAATTGTCAACCGTTTTTGATGATTCTTTTTTGTTTGGAAGAGTATCTTCCCGGACTGGTCTTATTTCAATTTGGTGAAGATCTGATGAAGAGCTTCGGAGATAGGTAACGGAGCTCTTCAACAAATGATAGCAAATCTGCTATATGTATGCTACCTGTTGCAGGAGTTTAACCAGTAGGTACAACAAAAAAGCAAAAGAATAAAAGAAAAGCTCCTTTCCAACAAACACCCCTCCCCGACTTTTGCCTAACGAGCCAGCCCGCGTCGCTGAGCCGCCATTAGTCTTAAATCTCCCAAATAATGAAACGACCCAGCCTATCCCTTGCTGCCCCCCCGAACTGACGACGCTAAGCTGAGGTCTGTATCCCACAGAGGATGTCCTTAGCTTTAGCGGTCAGTAGTTTATTAATATTTAGGTAGCTTTTTAGCCCTGGCTCGCCTTAAATTCATTTGAGGTCACCACAGGACAGTCCATTTAAGCAGTTGATAGCCCTAGTGTGCTAGATCTGCCAGTGGCCATACCTAAAAAAAGCACTTTTCCAATTACAAGAACTTTTCAGTATCTAGGTACCAAACGAGTTAAAATTATTTCCACGATGCTAATTCCTCATCTTCTCTCCCAGGATACGGAGGCTGGCAAGCCATCGACGCGACTCCTCAAGAGACCTCCAAGGGCATGTACCAGTGTGGTCCAGCACCCCTCGAAGCCATCAAACAAGGAGTCATCGGAATTAACTATGATGTGGAGTTCATGCTGGCTTCAGTCAACGCTGATCTGATGAGGTGGAGGATCGACTCGAGCGAGGAGACTGGATATGCTATGGTGGACAGTAATACTTACCAGTAAGTTAACTTTTTACAGGACCCGCCTCTTGTAGCCAGCGTCTTTGCTTGCGTTAAAATAAATTTTCGCTGCCTATCTACAGGCTGTTCCAGAAAGGTGTAGTCATATTTAATTGAAGGTGATGTTGGGTAGCTGATATACATGTCAGAACAAAAAAGTGAATTCTTTAAAAAAAATCGACCAGAAATAACGACTACTTAAAAAGTTACGAAGAAATGATTTTTCCCCTTTGTTCCTACACCAGAAGTGGGACTTTAGTTCAATCATAGATTTGATGTCACCAACTGCATCAGACTGCTTGATCGAAAAGTAATTTCTTCGGAATCACTACTTCAAAGCCATACATTCTGCTCTCGAAAGCATGATTAAAACTGTTTTTCTTATACTATATGGGCCACATATAAATACGAAATTTCATATTTCTTCATGCCATTTGACTACTCATTTCCGGTTCCGTACCCAACGGGTAAAAACGGGACCCTATTACTAAGACTTCGCTGTCCTTCTGTCACCAGGCTGTATCTCATGAACTGTGATAGCTAGACAGTTTTAATTTTTACAGATGATGTATTTTTGTTGCCGCTATAACAACAAATACTAAAAACAATAAAATAAATATTTAGCTCCCATTTAACAACGTGCACTTGGCCAGTTTTTTATCAATTTCCCACAGACATTCATGCAAATTTGGTAAAACTGTTTGAAGTTTGAACCAGCCTGTTTGATCAAATTACTTGAACTTGTTTGTCCCGCATTAGAAATAAACTTGGATATTATGTTTGTAATAGCTTTCACCAGCGGCTTCGCTAGCGTTAAAGTAGCCTTTAACCGGCTCCTGGGTCCCATCCATCTCGGTACCAATATATAATCATTAAAATCGGTTCGGCGATTAAGGTGTGCAAGCGTAACAAACGAACACATTTTCGTATTTATAATATTAGTTACGATTTATATTATTAGTTAGGTACGATTTATAATATTAGTTACGATTTATATTATCAATTAAGTTCGATTTACATTATTAGTTACGATTTCTTTGCTCCTATTGACAGACAATATTCATCGTTTTCCAATAACGAACTTCTTTTTTCCCAAATAACGATATGAAGATCGATTTATTTTTTCCTTCCTGAGAATTCATTTTATTTCCAGCATCGGCCGCATGGTCCTCACAAAGAAGCCATACGTGTTCGATCCCAACGGTGACGAAGATAGAGAAGACATCACAGAGCAGTACAAGTTCAGAGAAGGCACAGCCTCTGAACGACTTGCTCTCATGAACGGAGTCAGGTTCTCTGAAAGAGCCAAGAGATATTACTCTGTGGCCAGCAACTTAAAGAATGATATCACTTTCAAACTGCGTGATGTGGATACCGTGCCTATTGGCAAAGACTTCAGGGTGACTGTTGATATCGAGAATGTATCGGAAGAGGTAAGAGACACTGCTTTGTGATAGGGGAGCCCATGATGCTAAATGTGGATTTACTCGAGCGTCGCGGAAACCTAGTAATCTGGTAGATTGGATGATTTGAAGCATAAAATAATGGTCCTTTCTTGTTTCCACTTTCAGCGGTAGGGGAAGCGTCTTCTGAGCGTAACCCCCCTGGGATATTAAGGGCTCATACTGGTTGAAGGTATCAATATGAAAGGTATCCTCCCTTATATTAATCTGCCGCGCTCGAGTAAATCCAAAAATCCCTTCCAGGGCTCCCCTACCATTGTTTATTATACTGCTATGTGCTATCTTTGGATTTCGAGGTTTTGCTTGATTATGACGAAAGCCAGAAGGAAGAATTTGAGTGATTGCGAAAGATTATAACAATGCGCTGAGCTAAAAGTCCTTAGATTTTACAAATTACTTTTGACTTGATATGCAACTTTTAGTGTGTGCTAGCGATCTAATCTGATCGTATCTTTCTCCTTCTCTGTCATATCCATCCAACGGTTGTCTGTAAAAGAAGGCTTTTAGCGTTTTGACCGCCACTTATTATTAGAAGTATGTATTTGTATTTGTTTAGGTGTACAATTGTATTCTTTACATAAATATATCTAGTGTGTAGCCGATGACCTGGTGAGGGTCATTGGGTGCGAAACGCACAGGACTGGTTGTTGTGGCGACACTTGGGGCCTATGCCCAGCAGTGAACGTCTTTCGGCTGATATGATGATGATGATGGCTAGCTAACAATTCCTACTTACAGATTATACATCAGAGAGACATAAGACAGTAATCACTGACATGCATTTCTTCCAGGGTCGCAACATCAAGGCATCCCTATCAACCAACAGCGTGTTCTACAATGGAGTGAGAGCCGGCGTCGTCAAGAAGGTCGAGGGAAAGATGTTTGTTGGACCTGGAAAAAGTAAGTTCGAACAATAGAATTTACCATCAACTTCCAGAACCAGTATTCTTGACTATGTCTTGTAAAGACAAGCGGCTCAAAATCTCCTAAACCTCCTTATCTCGGGTCAGAACAAGGTGTTAAAAAATTCATTTCATCCAAATCAAAGTACGAAAATTTGCTTGTCAGTAAAGTTGGCTTTGAAAGTGTTAGGTATCCCCGACTAAATGATTGGAAAGAGACACCATTAAGATTACCTGACGGCTGAAATAATACAATAGTGATTTAGGTCGATCCGAATTATTGACGTCTGTGAAGTTCGAAAAGCGCTGTGCAAATTTGCTACTGCGTATCGACTCTCGGAGTGTTCCAAGCCTAGTTATTAATCGATGCTCATTTCTTTCAGAGGAACAAATCAGCATATTAGTGAAATCAGACGACTACCTTCCTAAACTGGTCGAGTACTGCAACATGAAAATATCAGCGATGGCCATCGTTGACGAGACCAAGCAGTCCTGGGCTGATGACGACGACTTCCAAGTCATCAAGCCTAATATCAACATAAAGGTGAGTTGGGAACAAAAATCTTGCTAAAGGGTATTCGACCGTATTTCGCGCATCGCAGATCTGTTGAGGCCAAATCGGGGTGGTGCTGGTTTACACCGCGTCTGATTAAAACGACGATATCTCGGAAGTTAAGATAGTTAGTCTACCAGTTAAATCATAGGAATCGTTATTAAATTACCTAAGTAGTTTTGTATGGATTTAATCATAGGTATAGTTTTAACATGGTTTTAATAAAAATAGTAATAGTTAAGACAACGACGGCCCCTGGAGCTTTAGCCACAGACACGGGAAATAACAGAAATATCAGAGTTTACCGTGCGATTAGAACATGTACAACATCCCGAATATCAACTGTCGGGTAGTTGCCCACCAGACACAACAACCGTCTGGTCGGAGGATCCTCCCAGTCAACGCACGTACGTGGGACTTCACACTCTGTACCGCATACTTCCATAAAGTAACTACACTTGCTGAAAATACCTTCGAGGAAATCTGCTGGATGCAATATGCACGGGACCGGTTGATGTGGCGATGCTTGGAGAAGCCAATTTCCAGCAGTTGAAAAGATGATGATGCATGCTCTGTTCTAGGTAGAGAACAGAAAAATGTTGATGTAACCAACCTGTGTTCCCTGTTTTTTCCTCGTCGTCCAGTGTTTTTCATCCAAAATGACATGTGACCGCAGGGTGTTGATAAATGTGATTACTGATCATATAATGTAGTTTTTCGCTAAAGTAAACCCGCCCAGTTTAAACCTCATAGATGTTTTTCCCTGCTTTAGGAATGGCATCTGCTACTAACATTTCTTCTTCTTGAAAGAGATTGTGGTCGTTAGAGCGGCATGTTCTTTGCCACAGATATATTATTATGCACTAACTTTTGTCCGAGACTTCGTACGCGCATATCCCGTTTTTTCCGTTCTCGTATAGCCTACTCAAGAATGTCTATCAGGCTATCAATACAAAAAAAAATTTCAAATCCGACTGGCAGTTCCAGAGATTAGCGCGTTCAAAGTTCAAACAAACTCTGAATTATTATATTAGTATAGATTTACTGTTTTTTTATAGGCACTTGCTGATATCCACGAACTAAATACGAGTAGGTACACTTATGACGAAATGACTAACGATTTTTTTTGTTTTTGCAGTTCAATGACGACCTTGTCCTCGACCAGCCAACAGTAGCGTACCTTTCGTTCACCAACCCCTTGGACCGTAAGCTCACTGGCTGCGAGTTCAGATTGACGTCATCGGGCATTCTAGGACGCACGCTTAAGCTTCAGGCTGCTGATGCGAACCCGTTGGAACCAGTCACCGCTGAGCTGCCTATTCAGCCTAACGTAAGTAACAGATGTAAATAACTCCTCACAAACACTAATAATTAAGACCTTTTTTTAAAAAAATATTTGTCATTTGCTTATTCTGAGGTGTACCTATAGTAAATAATGTAAATAATAAATAAATAATCACTTGCTTTCAGTGCCGTCCAATCAGAGGTTTCACTAACCTATGATGCCACAACATTATTGACCTAGACGGTATAACTTTTGCTTACCTACCTAAATAATATTATCTTCTCTTTTACATTGCAGAAAATTGGTAAGATCAACTTTGTGGCGACATTCAAATCGGTTGAATTGAAGGACATCAATGGTGCAGCTACCGGTGAAGTGTTCGAAGCATAAGCTACCTTATTTCTCAGGACTTAAGGGTTCTTTAATGTTGTAAAAGTAACTGTTGTACTATTACATTTTTTTACGAGTATGTTAGTCAGGTATATTTAAGCATTTTTTTTTTGTATTGGCTAGTCCATAAAAGTTTTTTTTTTATTTAATCTTCAAAATACGTAAGAATATTTTAAGAATATGTGCATTTTCAAATGTTTTATTTTTCTAAAGATAGTCAGTAGTTTTAGAAGCTTTTGAATTTGAGTTTATTTTAGATAATATACCTAATGTGAGTTTTAAGTGCCAATTATTATTATATCGGTCTGTAGGATTTCAAAATCTTTTAATAATTATTAGAAATAATAATAAATAAAAATATTAAAAACAATAATAATCAACCAGGCAGCGCCGAGATACGGTACACAGATAGATTATAAGTTAAAAATATTGCATGTTTTAAAAGCCAATAATTTTTTTTAATGTACCATATTATTATGGAATGAATTTTGTAGTACGAGTATGTAGTGTTATACTTAGTCTTATTTTTTATGAATTTTATATTGAAATCTCAGAAAATATTATAATCATATTAGAGCAACTGGGTTGAAAATTATCTCAGTTGAACATTTATTTTGTAAGAGTTATGTTTCTATTTATATTTTAAGAAATTGCTTTATGCATTATAAATAAAGTTTTTATGAGTATTTTTTTATTATTTAGTGGTGAAGACAATTTGACTTCTCTACAATACCTTGAAGGAACATTAGAACCAAAAAGTTTCCAACAAAGATATATAAGCCACTAAAACTCAACGTCGTGGGTTAAGATGGTAGCGTCAGAAAAAAAAACTATAATTCTAAAACAAAGTTTTATTCAATTCCATGCAGCGTCCACCATTTTCGCTTACAAACACAAACAGTTTGACATTTTGTTCGAAACTATCCACTTAAAATGAAATAGGACTCAGCCTAGGCAAACTTTGTAATATCCAAAAAAGTAGTTAACTAGAAAAATGGTTCTTAGGTTTTATCAAATCACATCTTAGCTGTTTGTACTGAAAAAAACTAACGAATAAATTCAACATGAAAGGCCACAGAGCAAAGGCATTTGAGGAGTGTTCTAAGAAACTTTGAACAAAGAAACCAAATAATAATTCTTGCTCTTATAAGGAGAATCAATTTGGTGGACATCACAAATCAGTTACCACCATTTTTAAGCTATAATGCCTATAAAATATTTGGATTGCATGATTTGAATGTCACATGCATGCGTAATTAACTAAAATAACAAGTTTGCCCAGCCTTACCCTTGAGAACCATCAATCGATGCACCTAAAACCGTAGCATATTAAACCTTAACCTATTTGATTAAACTAAATGGAAAACACAACATTGCCATACATAAATAAAACAATATATTTTATCACATAATATTCGGTTAACTCGGTGCCCACTTTATTTATAAAATGGCGCTGATTTTAGAGTAAAAATGAATAATAAGTCCTTATTTTTTTTCTCGTAACAATAACCAATAACCAAAGAATGTAAAGAAAGTCACTGGCCAAAAGTTCTGAAGCCTAAAATACGAGATCATAATATTTTAAGATCAAGTCAATGTTTTTCTAAAGGATAAGCATATTTCGAAGCACGTACGTAAATCATAACTGCCAAAATGTATGAGTGCACTACACTCGTACACTTGGGTAGTTATGATTTACGTTATAAGGGGACTATTGGCACCAACTGGGCACAACCCAGCACTGTGCTACTAATTAGAAAGTCTTGATGGGCAAACCAGATTAACCACAGTTACAAAAATTTATTGATTGATTTTTGAATATGAAAAGTGGACACCAAGCGAATGAAAATAATTTGAATGGGAATAATGTAGCACAAATGCATCTGTACAAGGAACTTCAAGCTTAAAGGACGGCCAACAAAACCACTGTATATGTATAAACATTTCTGTATTTATATTAAAACTATTCTTTAACAAAACATGTTCGCAAAAGTAATAAAAAAAAACTTCTGCTGCATACTACGGATGACAGAACAGGTAAATCATACCAATGACAAATTGATATTAGAATTATTATTTTGCTCAAACAAAATAAAAATTGAAAACTTCGATTTATTTCCTTATACGTAATGTACAATTCATTGTCGTTTTAAAACCAAATGCGACTAAAATTAACTATAAATAGCCGTCTGAATAATTTAGAAAACAAAGAATAAATAATTTGGCATACTGGACAGTTTTCAAAATAATCAGAATAATACTTAGCTGAGATATAAGCACTTTGTTTTTTTAATAAATTATCTTTCACAACTATTATTCTTAATTTATTATAAACTTGGAAATATTGCTTTCGATCTTATTCTACACACGATATAGTCTTCTTGGTAATCTGCTGTATTTCAAAAAATAAAGAATTTATCACTTATTAAAGGGTGACAGAACTATATATTGCGGCAATTCTTTTGAGCACAAACTAAACTTAGGTAAAAGTATTGCTATCTATTAATTCACATACAAAGTGTAACAGAATAAACGCAATAGGGTGACTGCTATAGTAATTGGCCATGCTATAGTAACTGGCCACTCATAACAAAAGAGGTAGAAACAAGGTAATTCACAAAAAATATTCCAGAATCTGATACAGGAATATTTTCTGTCCTTAACATTCATGGGCTTGCTTCCATTACCTTGTTTCTACCTCTTTTGTTATGAGTGGCCAGTTACTATAGCGTGGCCAATTACTATAGCAGTTACCTTACATCTTAAGGGGTCATTGTACTCATCATTATGTACAACTTTTAGTTTGGCACCAGCCACGAAATCGCGAAAAAAATAAGCTGTTCAATGCATTTTGTCGAGTTATTGCACGTACATTTTTCGTGATTTCAGTATTGGTCCCATAGTGAAAGTTGTTCATTATTATGAGTACAATGACCTCTTAACAGGTATTGCGTTTATTATGTTACACGTTGTATAACCCAGAAAGAAATGAAAGATGACTAATAAGGATGATGAAATGGCTGTCAAATTAGGTTTTTTTGAAATATCAAACACCTTTTCATGCGGGTTTGAAAGATACAGTAATCAAGGTCAAAGAACCAATCAAGCGACATTAAAAATCTTCTACTATTTGGATAGCAATTTTTTTACAGTTCGAATCGGTGCTCAACTGAATTAACGCCATTGTCAGTCGAAATCGTGATTTATAAAAACGACGCAGTAATATTTTAGGATTCGGCGCACACCGGTGTGTTGCCGATTGTCCCACAATCGGCAACACACCGGTGTGCGCCGAATTAATCGCGAATTTAATGTTTATTTACCAATTACATGAGATTTATTTTTTATTTGGGAATTTTCACATGTCGTGGCTGGAGTGGTAACTATAATTTTATCTGATTCGGTTTACAGGGTGACAAAATTATCATAAGGATCGTTTCAGCAGTGTGTAAAATTAATGAAATCGTTTCTATTAGTGAATTTATATTACAATACTGGGTAAATGTTTTTCCAGTGCGCAAACTTACCCAGTATAATCAACCCATTCCACTGACAAATTTAGTTCTGCATGGAGTAACAATATAGACTGATTTATAAACAATGTTATTGAAAATTATTCCTTCTCTGATAAATTATTTGTGAAAACTTACGCCTTAATTATGTACAGCGTATTTTTTCTAATTCGTCTTATTTTGTAAACAAACACGGCACTACTTAATAATCGGCAGTTTTCGGATCAATAAACTGAGATCTATCAGAGCGTACTTAGACAAAAATTAACCTCATTTGTTAGAAGTTAACGTGCATATTCCTATACCACAAGCAATCGAGCGTTTCATACGAATATGAACATTAACATTATAAACTTAAGGTTCATTTTTTAATGAAATGCATCTGTACTCAGCATGAGTAAAGTCAAAGTTCACTAAATAGATCTCAACGCTACGTATACGTCTCAACTCAGTTTTAGTAGTTTTTGATTTTTAATTACAAACACACTAGGTTCAAATTACAGTACGCCAATCAACCAATCGAGACATCAGTACGCCATCTTTGTTAACGAAATAAGACAAGCCAGAAGAAATACACTTTATATGAAATTGTTCAACACTTACTCACTAAGATTGACTTCTCCGTGGTGTGGGGAATGTGGTAACAAGGATCAGGTTTTAGACATCAATGTACTATGGTACTACTCGATCTAAGAAACTGCTATTATAAAATTGCTTAATAGTTATTTATGCAACTGTTGTATAATAAGGCGCCTCGTGTGATAATAGTATCACATGAGTGTTTTTATATCTAATTATGTACAGTTGCATACAAGACTTTATCTACACCCATGATATGAATCTTCTATAAAAGGTTATTTTCCAATTCATGAAATCTTGGTTCTTACGCCTTTTCATTTTGTTTTCTCGACTTTTCTGGTAATAATTGGTTAGAAATGTCCTTTGCTGCATTAGAAATATCTGGTGGTGTGTTATCAAAGCTTGTATCACTCATTTGTAATAAATTATATATTTTTGCAATAGTGATATCAATCAAAAATGGCGGGATAAGACGTGAATTCGACTAACCTATAAGTTCTTTTAGGGTTCCGTACCCAAAGGGTAAAAACGGAACACTATTACTAAGACTCCGCTGTCCGTCTGTGTGTCACCAGGCTGTATCTCATGAACCGTGATAGCTAGACAGTTGAAATTTTACAGATGATATATTTCTGTTGCCGCTATAACAACATATACTAAAAAAATAAAAAAAAATATTTAAGTGGGGCCACACAACAAACGTGTTTTTTGCCGTTTTTTTATAGATGGTACGGAACCCTTCTTGCGCGAATTCGACTTGCACTTGGCCGGTATTTTAAAATACGGCGCTGTGGTAATGAAACGCGCGAGCATGACGATGTTCTTTTTAACCGATTTCCAAAAAAGGAGGAGGTTCTCAATTCGACTGTTTTTTTTTTGTGTTTGTTACCTCATATCTCCGTCATTTATGAACCGATTTGAAAAAATCTTGACTTATGTGAAAGGATATACTTCTCGATTGGTCCCATTTAAATTTTATCAAAATTGGTTTAGCAATTTGGTTTTTAAATCCAAATAGCTGGAAAAAATATGTGGAAAAATCATCCATGTATACGAAATTGCGTATTTTTGCTTTCCTGTGACTTTCTAGTGGTGTTGTTAGATGTGGGGGGTACCACTAAAAAGTGAAAAGTAAAAAACTTTTTCACAAAAAATAAAAACCGACTTCAAAAAAAAACACTACAAGTACAAAATAACTTTAATTTCGGAAGTCGGTGTCAATTAACTAAGAAGCAACTAAACACCGACTACCGAAATTAAATTATTATTATTATTATTTTTTTAAATTCATACAGATACCACGAATGGAGTAGGGAGAATATGGCTATTTTTTTTTTATTCACCCCTATGGGAAGGCTATAGTCTTTTGACCATATTGCCTAGTCTTAAGTCCTTTTTACATTTTTTTTTTATAGATCGAGTCAGCCTTCTCGGCAAGCTTCGCTGTGGTCAGGTAGTCGTCATACTACAATAAAATTCACAGCTCCACTTTACCAAAATCGCGTCTGTTCCAATGATTTCACATATTGGTCAGTTGCGCAGACACTTGAGACATACAACTACACCTATTTTTTACATCACAATATCCACTAGGAATCAATTTGCGAATAATTAAAATCAGCCAATAAACTTCACTCGTTAAAATCCCGCCATAAACTCCGAATGAGGCTGTTTGATAGCGAAGGGATCGAAAAACGAAAGGAGTTTCATAATGAAAATTAGTACAACATTATAACACTCGTTTCGATGATATTATGGTTACTATGACACTGCTTGTTTTAATGTTGGCAATAAGCTAACTGTTTCAGAAAATTTTATTGAGGATGTTTATAGCATGGGTGTAGATAAACAATATTGCATTATGTTGAGCTCCTTTGGACAATCATGCAGTATGTTGTTGTCGGTTAAACGTTCTCAGAGCTACAAATTGACATCGTATTGCGACACATTTCGTCAGACATTTTTAAGTTCCAAGCGTCTTGTACATGTGTGACGAGCTATTGTCAATGTGAATTGTGTTTAAGGCGCTGTCATAGCAAAAACTCGGTCACTCTCGGACTGTATAGAAAAGAAAGAGAAGCGCGACGACACAATGCTTGCAATTTATTGCCAAATATGAAGCATTTTATTGATTTACTCAAAACTTTTTAAACATGTAACGGAAACAACAGGGTTTTTGGAAATATAGTTAAATTCAACATATATTTTTTCTGCAGCTTGAAACTAATCAGATTTGGCTAAAATTTCGTTAGGAAACCAGCAATTTTTCAGTTTCTGCTGCTCACAGCGCCTTAAGCATTCGTTTGTCACATTTAAGCGACAATAGCATTCAAAAGGTTAAGCGAGAAACACGCCGTATTCCGTATTCATCAACTTTAACAGTGTGAACAGTAGAATATACTCGGCATTTAGTCAACTGCAATATTTTGCATTTTGAACGATATTTGGAATAATTCAAACCTTGTAGTACACAGTACATGATTTCAGCATTAACCTACATAGATTTCACCTCATGTCACGAATTTGCACTAAGAATTAGTCTTGAAGACAAACAAGCTATGCTAATGAAATGTACAGATATTATGAAAAACTATTTCGATATAAATGCATTTAAAGACTGTAACGTTTTATTAAACCTCTTTTGTATATAACTAATACTTTTATACTTAGGTATCGATTTTAATCGTTAGATATCAACTACTTGTAGCATTTTTTTTCGAGTTTTTAGGGTAACTACGATAATAGATCATACTGTTTACGAAATAAAGGCGATGTCAAAATTCGAACTGTTATGGTTGACTTGACGTTTAGAATGTTGTATTATTCATGTCTATGGATTACTCCTATTTTACAATGTTCCCAGTACTGGGCCTAAACCACCAACTCTTAAAGCAGTATTACTTTAATATTACTTCCAGTGGGAAAGAGACAGAGCTATACGTCCTGTATAGCTCTGTTCCACTGGAAGTTTGAAGTAATACTGCTTTAAGAGTTGGTGGTTAGGCCCCTGATTTAATTATATGGATGGAATTTCTTACCGCTTAAGAAAACATCTAACGATTCAAATCAAAATTCACAGCATTATCGCTTTTATGTACTACATAAGAACCAAACATACTACATCTAGCGCGTGTCACCTATACATTTCACTAACACAACATTTAAAGAATGCTAAAGAAATAAGGTTGAAAACTCCTCGACTGGGAACTTTCACAGGCACGAAAAAAACCAGGCGACCGGTTTTCAACCTTACAGTTTCAGTGATAAGGTTGAAAATCGGTCGACCTGTAACTTTCGCAAGTAAGAAAGAAACCAGGCGACTAGTTCTCGTCCTTATGTCTTTGCCAATTAGTTTGAAAGTCGGTTGGCTGATAATTCTCGCCGTTTCTTCACACTCGTCACACCACAGCTGACTAAGCTAGTGTACTTTGGCTTTACCTGTGACGATCTTGGCGTACTCCTCGTAAAAGCGCGGGAACAGCTGGATGGCGAAGTATACCACGGAGAGGTATGCCACGATGGCCAGCGTCAGTATTAGGTCGAATACTGCTGGTTTTACACTGTGGGTGGAAATAAGAGGTAAGGTGAGCTTTAGATTAATATTATTTTAGATTATTATTAGTTAAGGACGCGTTTACAGATGGGTAGTCAAATCATTACTTTTTTACACAAAAGTATGTTTATTAAATAAAATGCTTTGAATTCTTAAAATGTTTTTCCCATGAATTGTTGATAGATGTGCATGGTACGATTCTAAATATAATTTTAGACAGGTACAGTTTCTCAATAAATATACCGGAGTGATTTTTTTTACTTCGGTACATTTATTGAGAAAATTGGTATTTGGTATACTTGTTAATGCTTGAGTTGTTTTTTTTTTATGGCATAATGGAGTGTGCTAGCTAACAAGTGTCAGTTAATTTGATTTACTCATTGGATATATTATTTTTCTGTGTCATTATTGTAAACTGCTTTGCATACTACTGTTTAATTCAAGTTTTTAAAACTTAACAGACAGATATGTTGCTGGGGAGTTTGTTGCGCCACTTCTTCTTCCCAGCTAAAACACTAGGAAGTGGTGACGGGTGGGAGTTTTTGGGGGACTGTCTTTTGTAGAACTTTGACGTTCAAAAAGTGCTGGCACTCAGCCTTATTTCAATAAATGACTTTTGACTTTGATTGTCTGCTTTTGTGAGAATGATATGTTGAAAATATTAAAAAAAAATACGATCATCAGTTGAGTTATCAGTCCGCAAAAAATCATTGATTTCTTAAATTTATGTTTTTTTTTACCTTTCCGAACGTACGAGCATAAAAAAATATAGTACTTAAAGCTTACCTATAAACATATAACGCAGCCCACGTGGCTCCATAGAGCGTGTACTCCGGCTCCCTCTTGTCGACGGCGTGCGAGCTCATCGTCACGTCCATGTAGCGAGACAGCGCTCGTAATGTATGACTTACCTATAAACATATAACGCAGCCCACGTGGCTCCATAGAGCGTGTACTCCGGCTCCCTCTTGTCGACGGCGTGCGAGCTCATCGTCACGTCCATGTAGCGAGACAGCGCTCGTAATGTATGACTTACCTATAAACATATAACGCAGCCCACGTGGCTCCATAGAGCGTGTACTCCGGCTCCCTCTTGTCGACGGCGTGCGAGCTCATCGTCACGTCCATGTAGCGAGACAGCGCTCGCTCTAGCGCGCCTGTCACTCCTGTGGACAACGTTACAAAAGATACGTTACAAAGCGTACATCTCTATGCAAGAAACTCCACGAAAAACCTTCGCTGTTATAAAAAGCAGCAGAAACTTTGGATTCCCAGCAAAACACCAAACGCAGCAACTAACGTAAAAAGTAAAGAACTGTCCTCTGATTTTTTTTTAATCAAACTTTTATGTTCATTAGTTTCGGAGATAATAGTCGATGGGGAATGGTCTAGATTTATCTATTTTCAGTCTTTCTTAATTAGACGTCCGTGTTTAGGTCACAGAAGTCCATATGTGTACCAAGAGGGATAGAACCTTTATGGCATAGCTACTTGGCCGCCATTTTTTGCAACTCACCAAATCTATCGCTTTCGCTTTATTCGCGGAAACAGGGTGTGTTGCATAATAACGGTTTTGTTAAGGTACTTTGAAAACAAAACTCACCTGCACTGGGCAGTGTGGTGGTGATGATCTGCGGTGCTCTCGCTTGAGACGATAAGTATTTGTACCAATGTCTGATTGACGCTTCGTCCACACTCTGCAAGGCAATACAGATTTTATAAATGAAATGAAACAGACATAGATAACGTAAGAGCAACTACTTCGCGTGTCCAGCTTACGTACAAAAATCGTAAGCAGCCACTTTCGCGCTCAGTTTGCATCGGTGTGCCACGCTAGTCGGATGTCAGTTAGGTGGTTAGGTCAGGTAGGTGCCACACGCGGCAGCGTCGTTTCGTAACTTATCAAATTCGTTTAGAAGATTTAATTATCCGAAATGATCCTTCGTTCACAATATGAAATTATTGATTTTGCAAGATTTATTACAAGGTTATGTCGTAGTAATCCGATGAAATAACATAAATATTGATAACAAAACAAAATATAGGTGTCAGCAAAACTCATGGTTTGCTCTACAACTTACCAATGCATCGTTATACAACGCATCATCTTCCTCATTTAATTCATCGGTTAGGTTGTAAATGTGAGAAGCTAACGCCTTCGCTGTCACCGCAATGTTTTCGACTAGATTTTTGACAGATGCTTCATTTGGCAGGTCCAGGACTGTGCTGCGGGATGGGTCTTTGTGACTCTGAAATAATGAAACGGGAACCACATTATTAATTTATGAATACACAGGAACAAGGAATTTTATAGGTATTATTAAAATAATAAAAAAAGACGTGTGGCACTCGGAGACTGCCGCGGTAAAGCTATTGCATAGCATACAACCAATGCCACCTAGAGGCGATTTGCAGAACTAAAGAGACAAGCGTGATTTTTCAAAAAGTCATTAAAAGTTCTGCTATTCATCGATAGATGGCAAAACTAAAAAGTATCACCGCTGTGCCGGTCGGAGTGGGGAGTGTTAGGTTATTTTCGTTACGGAATTTCTGGATTCGGTCTCCACGCTCAAGGCCCGCGATAGAAGCTATGCAATAGCTTAAAAATATCATGGGCTTGTTTGTGCTAATGAATAAGACTTGCTTCCAAATCGGAAATTATTCGAACTATCCCGAGATGTGTCTCGTACTCATAGTATTGAAGTTTAGTATTAGTGGATGCTGTGTGAATTTTGGGGTAAAATTACAATATAGGTTTTTTTTTTAATCTGGAATTTTATAGTTAACATGTGTGTATATGTATGTATGTTATGTGCTTTCAAATCCGTTAAGTAGTTTGCTTGAAAGAGTACAAACATCCACTCATACATTCATCTATGTAAACGTAGGTAATTTGGAAGCACTTAACGAGAAATATTTCACCGTGACACTCCACATACCTGCAGCGAACTGAGCGTGAAAGCCGTCATCCTCCTAATACTGAATCTCTCATGCTGCCAGGCGAGAAGCTCGTCAGCCAAGTTGATCTTCTTGTGGTTGATGGTGACCCCCAGCCGCGACTTCACGCTGTGCGCCGCGCCGCCCGGCTTCGGGGGCTTCGACACGTGCATCGTCATCGTGGGCGACGAGGAGATGGAGTCCAGGCACATCACGAACGATACGTCCTGGGCGAGAGAGGAAGAAGTCAGGTTTACTGTGTATGATATCTTAAACAGCAGCGAACTAACTTAACAAAATCCTGAATCGCGCTAACAGAGTTTACCGTGCAATTTGAACAGATACAACAGCTTGAATAACAACTATCAGGCAGTTGCCCACCTGTCACAACAACCGTCCGGTCTGAGGATCCTCCCTTTTCAACGGGAGGTATGCGGCACTTTACTCTCTGTTCCGCTACCTCCAAAGTTAAAATTACTTACCGTTTTATGCATCGTTACATTTTGCCTAACCTTCTCCAAACTATGTTGAGTCCGGTCCCAGAACCTACATGACCAATCTATCCGAATGTGCTGATTATCAGTAGGAAGGGGCCACACGAAGCCTTGGGTCGACGCTGCAACCAAGGTGCCATAGGCAGATATGGCGTCTAATTCTAAAGCCTACCATAAATCCTCCACTTACTTGCAACAAGGAAGCATCAGCGGAATCCAGCTGCTCCTCCAGCCACTTCTTGGCGGAGAAGTAGTTGAGCGAGTGGCCCAGCGAGGTGAGCACGAACAGTATGGACGGCGCGCCGCGCACCATAGAGCTCGAGTACAGGCGCGAGAATATCCGGGCCAACTCGAGCACTGCCACCGCGCCTGAAGCGTTGGAGTCAGCGCCTTGGGACAGCTCCTGTTGACGAAATGTTATTGTGTTAATCATCAAATCAACGGATCAAAGACAACGGATTTTTGGAATTAGGATTAATACTGGTTCTTGACTAAGGTTCATTGAGAGTTTCGTCAGATGTCTCTCTCTTCGTTGTCGGTCCGCCCGTATCTCATCTACCGTGATAGTTAGTTGAAATTTTCACAGATGATGTATTTCTGTTGCCGCTATAACAACAAATACTAAAAACAGAATAAAATAAATATTTAAGTGGGGCTCCAACACAACAAACGTGATTTTTTTGCCATTGTTTATAGATAATGGTATGGAAACCTTCGTGCGCGAGTCCGACTCGCACTTGGCCAGTTTTTATTTATGGATGGGAAATCATCAAAAGACTCTTTCCGCTCTGGGTGGAGCGGGAGGTAGTGACTCGGTAGGACTGAGGTAGTGACAGTGAGTGAGACTCTTACTAACTAAAACCCATCCATGCTCCTCCAAGTGCCCTTTGCTTTCCAGGGCCGCAGTAACTCTTTCGAACAAAATCCACAACCAACTGTTGGGTCTGCCTTGATGCTAGCCATACCAATGCTTTTTTAAATATTGTCTCTTTGTTATTTGCATTTATATTTTTGTGTACCGTGTCTCATGAACTGTGTGGAAATAAATGTCACTATTTGTTTTAAATTAACAATGAAAGCATTAGCATAAAATGTGAGAATTTTTATATAATTACTACACTGACTTGGCACACATTAATTTTAATAAAGCTTTTTTTTAAAAAAAACTTAGTGACAATTTTTACATAATTAATACACTTGGTTTATTAATTTTTAACTAAGTGTCATGCATACTTACAGGAACAACAGCCGAAGAGTCATAGTGAGCTGCTATGACGATGGTCTGAGCTGATCCAGAGCGACCAACCAATTTGCCGTGAAGGGTCACCGGTTTGGAGTCCAGCTTCTGAGGAGTTGAGGCTGACACCACTGCGAAAGGATAACTATCAGTTTTAATTTTTGTGTGATTTTCTGAATTTTATATTTCTTTAACATCTCACTACATCCCCTTTACTATCACTAGCTTCATGTTTTATTGAAGCACAGTTTCATCAAAAATTGTTGACCTTGAAAATGTAACAGACAGACAGAGAAAACCTTCACAATTTGATATAGTGTTAAAGAGCTGAGGTCACACTTTTTCTCCTCTTTTATCTCCTTAAAATCTAGTTCAGAAATGATTAATTTAACTAGATTGCTGTATGCTTGCCTTTATTGGTACTCTGAAAATCATATACAAACAATATATTATGTTCAGCAAACTTGTACTATTTTGATTATCTTGTATTATTTATCTTTTGCTTGCTTTTATGATCTGGGCCAAGATATGGCAATGTGTATAAAATAAGATATGTGGGGCATTAATAGTCTTGAATGTCTCTCAATTTTTGACCTGGATTCCTTAATTTGTACATGACAAGGCAGCCGTCAAAAAATAATTTCTGGGTCACAGAACATTTCCTCGTATAGTGAATCAAGTTTAACTAGTGCTCTACTTAAACTTGATTCACTTTATGTAGCAGTTAATTATCGGCGGCGGCGCCCTCTCGCTTCCGGCCCTGGTTCAATTAATGGTTCATGGAGCGAGGAGGCATGCGAAGCAGTCACCTCCTTCAGCGAAGCAAGTAAAGTAGGAGGTGGGCCGCGTGAGGGAGAGTACTAGTACATTAGTTTTATATACATGGAGCAGCTACTTATCTGGCCTCCACAACCCAGGTACTGGGTAACACCCCGTTTCATTTATTTATTTACTTAAAGGTTCACTCACAGCACATACATACACATACTAAATCACACTGCAATATTCAAATATTTATGACATTTACAGGTAAACACAACACTGACAAGAAAGACGCCAAATTCATCAAATAATATTTGATTAATAATCTCACCAATCTGATAACCATTAGAAGAAACGGAGTTCATCATAGCTTCTAGAGCTGTTCCAGACTTATCATCAGTGATGAAGCTGTGCTGCAGGTCTCGCAGAATATCCTCGAAGTCTGGAGTCCAGCGGGCGAAGTAGACAGGGGCATTAACTTCCTGCTGAATCATTGCCATTTCCAGGAGTTGGATGTGCTGTGGAGAAATGAATATTTTGAGCATTGGTTTAATTATTTAGGCTTTGTCCTATTTGTTAAAGAACAATTTAGTGATTTCATCAAGACAACTTTTCCGTTAATGTAGTTCTTTATGAGAATCTTGTTTGTTGCGGTTTCGTTGTAATAACCTTAAAGTTGAGATAAGCTCGCTTATACGGATGAACTTTAATATAGGTTGTTTGGATATTCAATAATGAATTAAGATAAGTGGCAATTGCCTTGTTTTACATATATTACAGGCTGGTGTTTTGTCTTCTTAAATATATAGTTAGGAAAAGGCTTATTAATAAAACATTTAATTCATCACAACATGGAAAATTAGGATGTTAGAAATATTTTTTTTAACAAAAAGATTAGCCTAGTAACTACAACTATCACAGACAAATAAGACCCTGTTCATCAAACCAGGAAAATCCTGTATCTTGAAGAAAAGTTTTCTATAGACGGATTGACACAATTTTGGATCGGAACTAGATATTTATAATTGAGAATTTATTCCATAAACAAACTGAAACGGTTTCAATATACCTCTTTCTCTTCTGATGTAAGAACGGTAACATTCTTGGGCAAAACCAGCAGCAAAGCTCCAGCTTTGCTACGAATCTCCATAAACTGTTCAATGGTGATATCTTGTACCCTTGCAACCACACAGTGACGAGAAGTGCTCCATGATGTGAGGGAACGGCCTTCCAAATTGAAACTGGCACTGCGGCATCCTGGATAATGAAAAAGCGAAAATACTTTATTAGATACTTTTATAAATAAAACTTAACAATAGGAAGTTGACATTCTAATACTAACAACATTTTTAAAGTTTCAAAATTAAATAAAAATGTAGTTGTAAAAGTGTAGTTTAAATATTACAATGATGTGTAGTTCCAAATCATTGTAATATTTAAAAAATGTATGTAATAAAATAAAATCATGTTTCCTAAGAAGTGTTGTATGTGTTACAAGATTATTTTGTAGAATGTTTAGAGAAACACAATAAATTTAAACAGCAATTCTCTAAGAATTCAAACCTTCCACAAGATTTTAAATGTTTTGGAGATTTCTGCTATACTTACAAGTGATAATTTCCCTAGTAATCACTGTTGGGTGTATTATTTGGTGTAAGATCAGTGAACCAGTACCTATTATTAAACAAGGAGAACTACAGTTCATAAATTACTCTTTACTACAGTTAAATAAATATGAGTAAAAACTCCTTCTGAATTAAGGAACACTGCCTTGAAACTTGTAAACAATTTAATTGATCAGCAAAACAAAAAGAATGTTTTACTATTTTTTTAATTGCCGCTGATAGGAAAGGTGGCAGTAATAAAATAAACAGCCTCTGACTCCCTAGCAATATAACCTCAAAAGCGTTACAAATCGATTTTTTGTTTTATAACTTACAAGTTTATTAACTAATTAGAACTTACCATGGGGAACGGTGTGTAGGTCGTAGTGTTGCATTCTATACACGGAAAACTCATGAGAAGCAGCAACCGGGTTCACAGGAGACATTATGATAAAAATAGGCAGAGCCACCAGCAAATAGTAGGGCAAGTAGCCCTTAAAAATCTCGGCAAAGCCATCCGCCTCGTCTAGCCACATCTTGGTGACTAATTGTATTTTCAGTTAACAAAATTAAGACCAAATACGATTTTTAGTAATAACCATAATCCGATTAGAAACCCTACGTGTGATAAGTCGGTCAATGACATTCCATTTGCGTGACATTAGTGATGTGCACTAGAGCAATCATTTAGTGTTTTTATTTACTAAATTGAAATAGGCGATTATGACAAACATTACATTTCTACAATTTATTGGGAATAATAAAAATAATCTATACTCTCTAATAAAGCTGAAGAGTTTGTTTGTTTGGTTGGTTGGTTGAACGCGCTAATATCAGGCTCTACTGGTTCGAAATTGAAAAATTATTTTAGTGTTAGGTAACCCATTTATCGAGGAAGGCTAGGCCATATAACATCACGCTATGGCCAATAGGAGCGGAGCAAATTAAAAATGTGACTATGTGACGCAGACGAAGATGCGCGGGTCAGCCAGTTTAGTCATAACGTAATGGTGGTGAACCGTGCTCAAGTTCTCCCGAGCTCCGATTTTCTTGACGGGTATAAGAAAGTCGATGAGTTCGTGTAAGAAATCCACCGTCGGACTGGTATGGCCATGAGTACAACGACCAATCTGAAAACCGTGGCTTCCGAAGGAACACCAAAATACGATTGGTCCGCGCACTGCAGGTATTCTCAATCTTTTTTTATGGAGCAGAAACATGGTGTATCAAAAGTCGTGAGAGCAGAAAGTTCAACGTTTTTGGAATGTGGGTTTGGCGAAGACTTCTTCGTATAACATGAACATCCATTCGAACGAATGTGTCCTTATTGGTAGAAGAATTCAACATCACCAAACGGTTTTTATGTAATATGCTAGGAGCGTGCTCCTTTTGGACATAATTATTATGCGTTCATCCAAACATTGTCTGGAAAAGCTCATGATATTGGACCAGGTCGAAGGAAAACGCGCTCAAGGTAAAACACCAGCAAGATGGTCCGTCGCCTTAAAGAAGGCTGTTGGAGCCAGCACGTACAGAGCGGTCTACATTGCAAAAGACCTTATGGATTGGAGACGCGTCTTATGTGGTCTCAATCATCAGCAGTGAGGGAACGACGAAGAACAGCAAGCCCATTCCTCATAAAAAAGAAAAGAAGAATGTTCATTCGCAATTTTTTTTAAATAAGTTTCAAAACAAAATACTATTTGGACTATATGAATTCACGTTTTAGAGACAGTGAAAATAATATTAATAACACAAACAATACCATACAAATGCATTTTGAAAATCGATTTCAATCGATTGTTCAACTAAGTTCTTACTAAGAAAATATGAAACGTAGCAACTCTAGCAGGACAACAAGATACTCTTGTCTTTTACGTTTTGTTTTACACAAAAAGCTACTTATTTTAATTCTGACTGAAAATCGATGAATTTTTTCAAAGTATTTTTCGTATGTTTATTTATGTTAAGATCTGAGACGGGAAACGAGACAAGATTGTACCTAACCTAAGCTGTAAGCCACAAAACTGCCTTGTATTGTAAGCTAAGCTGTGATTTTATAGCTTTACTTTAAGCTAACATTGATTAATTATTGTAGTAAGTATCTACTAAGTATGTTTTAAATATTTGCATGCTATCACTATACGTCGGAATGAGTCCTGCAACAAAAATATAATAGGTATATGTAGGTACCTATAAATAATAGAGTAACTTCTGTCAGCCCACTAAAAAATAAAAAACTTAGGTACTTACCCACTTAAAGTTAGTTCCTTACTTGACCGTTCTCCGCCCGAATCTTGGGCACACTGTAGATATAGGGTTGTTTTGATCTGTTGGTTGGGTTGTTTATATTATGCCATCCTATCAAAAATGTGTATTACTCTTATACATAAATGCTACGAATAATTTAAGCCTAAATGTAAAAGTGAGTTTCTTTGTTCATACCTAAAATGAATAGCACCTATGCTATTTTACCATTTAAATAACTAGTTAGCAGGTTTTGTAATGCAATAATTTTATTCACATTTTTTTACTATTTTTAAAATAATTGACCCTTTACTTAGCTGTTAACGATTTTTTTTCCTTAGGTACCCGGCGTACCTAAGGAAAAAAAATCGTATAGAAAGGAAGGGTTTTATTCTGCTCTGTAAATCATCGGTCCGCTTTGTGTGTTGTTATAACGCTGCTAAAGATCCAGTAGGTGCGCGGTCGCCACTCCAGAACCGGTGGAGAGAAGGTTCTGAACTACTTTATGGCCTCAAAAATGAAATACGAGTATGTCCATGTTTGTATATTGTGTTGTTCTTCTTAGCGTGTCGATGGCAAATACAATTTGGTCAGTGGGTCATCTTTACAATTTTATAAAATTGCATGTTTGGCCCAGTACTCAGCAAACGGTAACACCATTGGCTGACGCAGCCATAAGGTCCTCACATATACCCATATACCGTAGGTGAGAGAAGTTGTGTGTTATTGATGTGGCATAAATAAAATAAACATTAAAAGTAACTATTTATCCAATTCGTGGACAATTTTGACGACACGGTTGGCGCAGTGGTTGAGCTTTGGCTGTTGCGCTGCGTGTCGCGGGTTCGATTCCCGCACGGAACAAATATTTGTATGGCCTACAGATAGTTATTCCGGGTCTGGCTGTTTGTGTATGTGAGATTGTATGTTTGTAAACGCACCCACGATACAGGAGAAATTCCTAGTGTGGGGCAACGTATATATTATAAAAAAAGAAAAGAAAAATGGTTACTGAGATTAGATCTATTACCCTCTCAATCTCAGAAATCTGATATCGCGATTCAATCGTAATGGAATAACCAACTCAGACTCGACCTGGTTAAATGTTAAGATCGGCCCGTGCGGCTTTTGTAGTTTAGCCACGAGCTCTTCCCGTAATGGCTGTCAAAGATGTTTAAATGACAGCCGGGACCAACGGCTTAACTTGCTTTCCGAGGCACGGAGGAAACTCAGTAAGTTATAAATGGTCACCCCTCCATACGGAACGACTTCGACAAGCGTAGCTTAACCTCGAAGTTCTATTTTATATAGCCACGAGCTTGTCCTCCTGTGCTATAACAACAAACAATGAAATGAAATTAAAGGTAGCCCAGGGCCTAAATCACCAACTCTTAAAGCAGTATTAGTCTTAAGTAGCTTTAAGAGTTGGTGGCTAGGCCCCTGTTTTTTTCCGTTTATGATTCGGAACCCTTCAAGAATGAGCAATTTCATTAAGGAAGTCATAGTGAATTTCCAAATTAAAATTGAACGTTGCCCCACACTAGGAATTTCTGAACAAAAACAGACAGCCAGACCCGGAATAACTATCTGTAGGCCATACAAATATTTGTTCCGTGCGGGAATCGAACTCGCGACACGCAGCGCAGCAGCCAAAGCTCAACCACTGCGCCAACCGTGTCGTCAAATATTCATTAAATATTCAATGTTAAATATTCATTAATGATAAGTTGTTAACTTGAATATTTCAAGTCGATAAATAATGAATTGAAGGTACACTTCAATATAACATTTTCTGAAGGAAAACTAATTTAATACTTCACAAAACACTGCCAGGCTCTGCAATGCCTGCTCAATTGTAAGTGCCTACGAAGCTACGCTAGACTACGCTTTCGTAGGCGTGTGCTACGGTGCTACGAGTCTACGGGCTACGCCAGACAACTAGTTTATTGAGCAGTATTTTGACTGTGATTTAAAATGAATGACTGTAAAAAATCTTAGAGACCTTTGGAAAAATAGTGTCTGAAAAGACATGGCAAAATTGAGACACTATCTTTAGTCTTTTAAGACACTATTTTCCGGCAGAATAATGGGACAATTAACTTTAAAATAGTTTGTTAATTAAAAAACAACTTCTTAAAAACGAGCCTTTTATTTTTTTTGGAGGCCTCTCAAAAAACCCTAATAGCATTTGACACACTAATCAATGGGTTGCATTCTAAAAAGGATTGGTCCTTCCAACGAGTCCGCCATTTTAGACAAAATGGTCGCTTAGCTAACCATGCATTGTCATCGAATAAATCAAAATGACTCATTCCGAGCGGAGCGGAAGGGAATGTAAGAATCTTACTGACTAAAACCCATCCGTGTACGTCCAAATGCCCTTTGCGTTCCAGGGCCTCGGTGACTCTTTCGAACAAATTCCGCAACCCTGGCAGGCTCTGGACCTAGCGGGCCCCGACTAAAACTAACTAACAAGGCAGTTATATAAACCTAAGATAGTAGTATATAGTAAATAGTCAGCCATCTGGGTCTACCGCGATGCCGCCGGCCAGGGCCACATTGTGGTTGCTTTAGCCCATATGAGCCGGGAAGAATGAAAGGAAAAAGGGAGGCTTTTGCCCTTGTGTGGGACGGAATAGGCTAAAAAACAAATAAATAAACAGCCGGCCGATTCTGTCGACGTCTCACGGTGTACACCAAGGCGGAGTGAACGACAATAGAGCAGCAGTGCGATTCTGTAAACATGTCAAAGTGAACACCCGGGCGGGGCGCACGACGGGTGAGTTGTCAAACCATACAAATAAAATGGAATGACAGCTCTATTGTCGTTCACTCCACCTCGGTGAACACCGTGAGATGTCGACAGAATCGACCGGCTGTCATTCCATCTTATTTGTATGGTTTGATAACTGACCCGTCGTGCGCCCCGCCCGGGTGTTCACTTCGACATGTTTACAGAATCGCACTACTGTACCTAAATAGTACTGTCATATTATCAGCTTTGATATAAAGAGTAGCAGAAACATTTCGTGAAGATTTTACCACTGAAATCCATTTACCTAGGTAATTCTAAAACTAAGTTCACCAAACAGTACAAAAAACACAAACAAAACAATCCCACACCAATTCCTCGTATCCGCATTCACTATGAAAAAGCTACGACGCCTCTACGCGGTGTTTACGCTAGAGTGTAGAGACTCCGACACAAATTGCAGCGCAAGTGTCTTACACCGACCACTATTTATGTCGCCAACGGACTCTTAGAGTGGCTAGAGAGTAATGGCGAAAACTGGCTGCTATTTGTTATACCAGATTCTACGAGTTGCTACAGAGAAGTTTGATATGGAATAACCCAGTAACACTTTGTACGATCCGGGAATCGAACTCGTCTTCATGCTCAGCGGTAGCGCCTGCGACCACTAGACTACTGAGGTATTTCTTGAATCAGCTCGAGTAGATAAACATAGCCCGAATCCATACTGCGCAAATATTGCGAAGATACAAGGACATCCTTTGTTTCCTAGTTTCGATTCTCGCTCGACGCTTTCTTGCCTGGCTCAGTCTCATCCAGATTGTGCAATAAACATTTTAAACTGATAAGATGTGTACGTTTGAGGAGCTCGTGACTAAAGAATAACAGTCGCACAGGTCGATCTTCAAGGTTAAGCAACGCTTGCCGAGGTCGATCTGTGGATGGGTGACCATCTTGAGATTGAGAATCCTCCGTGCCTCGGAAAGCACGCTAAGCGGTTGGTCAGCTGTCATTCATAAATCTTTGGCAGTCGTTACAAATCGTCAGAAGCCAGAAAATCTGACACCAGTCTTGCCAAGAAGTACCGTGTTACCCCGTTGCACTATTATGCCTTTTGCACTGCAGAATGACGAGCTCAATCACCACTAATGAAGAGACTTTATAAGAGAAACTGATGTAGATTTCTGTAATATGAGCCGGCTTCAACTTTGTCTACTAAACCTATTCCTACCGAACTTAACTCCCAATCCACTAATCCCCTGCAGTTCAGTATTTAAATAAACAGACAAAAAAAAACAAATTGCAATTCTCCTTCAAGAACCTCTCTTTTATTTAATTTCCGCTAAATTTCGTTTCGCCATTACCTCTTGAGTTTTATCTTTGCATCAAGATAGGAACGGGAACGCAAAAACGGGTCGCAATTACTCGGAAAAATCACGTTCTATGTCGAAACTGAAATGGGCCGGTAAATGTACAAGCCATGTTTTGTACGGACTTACCCTTCCTTACTTCGTTGTACTAGGTTATGGGTGAAAGCATTAATAATCATACCTTTGTGTGTTTACATTTTGCGGATCACTCGACCGCGATTAGATTGTGTCTGAAAAGTTCTGTTTTTGGGGCAGAAAAAACTGAAACAGTTTCCAAAGGGGATGTATGAATTTAAAATATTTTTCTCCATAAGGATTTTGTATCCATGGAAAATTGATACCATTTCAACAGTCTAACGGCATAATTAAAAGTATTTACGGAACTAATTTTGGTTGGTTTACGTTAAGATAATTTGAAGTAATAAGGCTTTGAGGTGTATAGTAGGAGCGGTTGTCGCGCGTCCCGGGGCGACGGGAGCCGGGGTTGCGTCGTAGAGTACGCGTTACCACCTACAAGGTGGAACCAGAAGGTTTGCTTCCAAAATGGAGTAGTTAGAAGAGCGTTAGGAATAGCCCCTACGACTAGAAATTAAGTGGAGATTTGGGAAGCTAAAGCAGCATCAAGAGGCTTGATCTTGGCGACGGGTGGAGACGGGTGGAGGCTTAGTACCAGGTCTTGTGCGTGAAAGGAGGTTCTGTGCTTCCCTGTCCGTTGGAAGCGGTGTGGTGTACGAGGCGCGAGGCGGCGCGGCGCAGTGCGGCGCTATCGAGCGGGTCCGCGCGGGGCGCGAGGGCGCGGCGGGGGGCGCGCGGTCCGGAGCGCGGGGCGGGCCGGTGCACGCGGCAGTGTGCGCTGAGCCCCCGGGAGCGCGGCATGGGTGGCGCGCTGCTGCTAGCGCTGCTGGCGGCGGCGCGGGCCAGCGAGCCCAATGCCACCGAACTCAGCCCCTCGCCGCCACCAGAAGATGAGAAGACCCCGCTGTTCCCCATCGACCTGTTCAGCGAGGAGCAGCGGCGCTCCGGCGCCGTGCTGCTGCACGTCATTGGCATGGGCTACATGTTCGTGGCGCTCGCCATCGTGTGCGACGAGTTCTTCGTGCCGGCGCTGGACGTGATCATCGAGCGGCTGGCCATCCGCGACGACGTAGCCGGCGCCACGTTCATGGCGGCGGGTGGCTCGGCGCCGGAGCTCTTCACCTCCATCATCGGCGTGTTCGTGTCGTTTGACGACGTCGGCATCGGGACGATCGTGGGCTCGGCCGTATTCAACATTCTGTTCGTGATCGGTGCGTGCGCGCTGTTCTCTAGAACGACTTTGACACTAACTTGGTGGCCCCTGTTCCGCGATTGCTCCTTCTACTCAGTGAGCCTGCTCGTGTTGATATACTGTTTCAAGGACAGCGAGATATACTGGCAGGAGGCGCTGGTGCTGTTCTCGCTGTACGGCGCGTACGTGATGTTCATGCGCTGGAACCAGCCGGTGGAGCGCGCGCTGAAGAAGCTGATCTACAAGAACAAGGTGACGCGCGTGCGGAGTACCGACCAGCTGATGCCCACGGTGAGCCCGCCCGCACACACCCCAGCATGCATGTTGCAGTTTGGCGCAGATTTGGCAGACGTTCAACTTTTCCCTCTGCCAAATTCCTCTTATCTTTTCACCATCTAGTACAAAAGACGTCGATTCTGACTCGTTTGTGTGCATAAAGTAACACCTTTCATTCAGAAAGTCGGAGAAAATGAGGTATGAATTGCGTTCTCACCAAATCTGCGCCAAAATTTAGAGTATCGACTTTCAATAGAGCCTGCGATGTGTTGAACCTTTTAAACGTTAGATGAAAGACCTCCCTTGTCCCTAATCGACTAAATAGTGCATTATACATTCATATTAGAAAATACATAGGTAATATAAAGTATCACCTCAATAAAAAAAAGCAATTAAGTTTCCAAAAAGCAAGAAAAACGTAGTGAAAATTAGGGGAAATTTCTAACATTTGACCTCAATTTAAGCTAATCGTTATTTTGTATCGTTAACAAGTACATTGTGTTTGCTTATTAGAATGTTATCGCGATCGCCCGCTGTTACACGCCGCGGTAACTTTGTTTCTCATTTTGTTTCTAGCCCTTGTTTTCGTATGAAAATTCAATTTCTTACAGTCAAAACTAGGGATTATTTCGTAAGACAAGAATCGTTTAGTTATTTTTTAAATTTAAATCAAACAAATATCACCTATTTTTCAGTAATTCATCGTAAACCCCGTCATAATTTCGTGCCGTTCGAACCTCGAATTTCAATACGTAGGTACGTTTGAAAACTTGAATTCCTCCGTCCATTGATTTGTCGGATTTAGGAACTTACTACGGATTGCGCACCGTACAACAGAAACCTTTGAAGTATTCCTATTTATTATAGGTATGTAGTAATATGAAAGCGCCCACGGAAAATCTCAATAAAATTCTTTACATATCGAGGGCGCCGGAATTTTAATTTCGTTTTGTGTCTCGCTCTTGTTCTTAGGGAAACAGAATTCAATTTTGGAACGAATGTGAATATTTTTTACAGCATTATTTTTATTTGGTTTTAGGTTCCATGGAATTAGTAAGTCCTACTAATGCCTACCTACAATCATAGAAAAAAATTGTTTTAGCCGATTCTGCAATGTGATAGTGTTTATCGCTATTGGTGCGTAGTTTATTAGTTACTGCTACAACAAAATTAGCTTATTAAAATGTAAGCAATACGAGTAGGTACCGACATATCGATTTTTATTTGTATGTCCCTATTGTTATTTTTACTTACATGTAAAGCATTCTCCGCGTACATAAAAGTTACATTATCATAAAAAAAGTTACTCTGGTACACGAAACAGACAAAACACGCATATAGGTAATTTCCGCAAAGTAATAAAGCAGGTCATGTAGAAGGCTGAAAACAGAGATATGTCAGTGCCATTGTAGGACATAAAAACTGAAGTTAATACCAAATTGTAGCGTACTTAAAAAATTTAAATCGAAATTTAAACTAAAAACGGTAATTGGAATTTGAATTACCTACTAAATGTAGCAAAATTTACTGATAGATTGCTGGCTGTCAATAAATAAATTCAATTTCTAATATTTTGATTTAAAACTTAAAACTCCGCTACAATTCAATACCAGTATTTCTAAAATATTGTAGAGGAAGCCAACTTTTGTCCATCAGTAGTCAGTTTTCGACTGATAGAATGGTTAATATGATAGCAGCTAACAATTTATGATCTTTTTTTAATAAAACGATGCCCCACACTAGGAATTTCTCCTGTATCACGGGTGCGTTAATTTAAATCCAAGATATTCACTGACAGAAAACGCACAGCCTAAACTGATTGGTTTTTTGAAAAAATTAAAATCTGGCCAAGTGTGAGTCGGACATGCAGGCAAAGGGTTCCAAACAAATCTCATTTTTGTAACATACTATTTTAACACTATAAGACTTCTGATAAGTTTTCCTGTAATCTAATATTTTTTTTGAAAATGTTAGGCTCAGTAGTTTTGGAAATAAAGGGAATGGTAATTTTTCATCTAATTTCTTCAATAACTCAATACTACGTGTTTTTAAGTGTGAAAAAAATTATAATTAAAAACCCTCACAATAAGCCTTTTCATTTGATATTTCACACGGTACAGTTGAAAAAACTTTCTTTTTTTTTTTCTAATTCGGCCCCCAAAGTGACCACCATACTCAGCATTTATTTATTAACGTAATGCAAAAGATCGTGGGTGTACCAAATTTCAACAAAATCGGTCCAGAAGATTCGGAGAAAAATGGCTGTGACAGACAGACGGACAGGGTATACATAAGGGTTCCGTTTTTTACAGATGTTAAGAACTGTTAAATCATCCCATTTTTTTATCAAATGATTTCGCTCTGGGTGGAGTGGAAGGGAGTATCAGACTCTTACTGACTAAAACCCATCCGTGTTCCTCATTATGCCCTTTGCGTTCCAAGGCCGCGGTGACTCTTTCGAACATATTCCGCAACCCTGGCAGAAAATCATCCCCTATGAGTTAAACAAGGCATGAAAGTTTTATAGAAATTCACCACTATTGCCGTTGGGAACTGCTAACCAAGCTTATATTTAAAAGAGTAAAGACTAACGGTACTTTAATCAGGTAAGGAAATGGAGTAGTGACTGCAGAGTTAAAACCTTCTTGGTTCAAGCCGTAAACTTGTTCCCGTTATCGACTGGCTGTTCCGTAAAAGAGCTTCAAAATAAATATAAATCTCTGCGTTCGTGTCTTGGAAGAATTTTATGAGAAAATATTTAAGCGCAGTGCCTTGAAGGAGTCCAAGTCAAAAGAACAATTTTCATAAAATTCTGTTGATTTCGCGTGCTTGCCTTGCTTTTGTTTCGTTGAAAAGTTTTAGATGGGTTTTTACTTCGCAAATTATATCATTGTTAAAGTATTGATGTACAGCGGCGCTTTGTTTGAAGTTGAGTGAAGGGACTTTTTTCGGTTTTTGACCGACTTCAAAAAAAGGTTGTATTTTTTTATGTTTGTTATTTCATATCTCCGTCATTTGAAAAATTATTATTTCATGTGAAAGGATATATTTCTCGATTGGTCCCAATGAAATTTTATCAAAATCGGATCAGTAGTTTAATTTTTAAAATATCATCCATATTTACGATAATGCATTTTGCTTTCCTGTGACTTTCTGGTGGTGTTGTTAGGTGTGGGGTACTTACCACAAAAAAGATTTTTTATTAGCCTTTGAGATTTGAGCTTATTGCTGAAGACCTTTTTTTTGTGGATGGGAAATCATCAAATGACTCCTTCCGCTCTGGGTGGAGCGGGAGGGAGTGTCAGACTCTCACTGACTAAAACCCATCCGTGCTCCTCCTAGTGCCATTTGCGTTCCAGGGCCGCGGTGACTCTTTAGAACAAACTCCGCCACCATTTCTGAAGTCCTGCATTGCTAAAGATGTTCTTGATTCGGTAAGCATTGGACTAGTTTTAATTTTATTTACCTCGGAAAGCACGTTAAGCCATTGGTCCCGGCTGTCATTTGGAGATCTTAGGCAGTCGTTACAGATTGTCAGAAGCCAGAAAATCTGACATCAGTCTTGCCAAGAAGTACCGTGTAACCCAGTTAATGGGTTGTGGAGGTCTGGTAGGCAGCAGCTCCACGTAAAAAACTGGTATTCAGCTGAATCCGGTTTGACTGGGAGCCGACCCCAATATAGTTGGGAAAAGGCTACCTATTCTAGGTGTTAATCTTACACTAGATTTGGCAGACAGTATTAGTTGAAACGTTTTCTGAAGGGAATTCTTTGTTGTAGTACGGACCAGAAAATGTAACAAAATTTTAAAAAGTTTTTAACCATTGAGCCAGTTCTATCTTAGCTTTCAGCTTTCATTGAAAGCACAAATAATGTTAAATCATAATGGACAACATTAATCGCCCATTGTAATACTTGTCTATAAAATTAATTTATAGCCATAACTCAATGAAAACAGTTGTAATCCATCAATTAACTGCAGTAATTTATTCAACGCCAACCATTAAGAATTTATACAATTATTAATGCATTTATATTAACAATGCAATAACAGCGGACCTCAAAAATCCATTTTAAAACCAGACAGAATTGCTTTTTCAATCCAGACGCACCTCAATTATAACTACTATATTCATTTCCATATTTCCGACACTCGGTAGAATTTCATCACGACCTGTTAAACTATGATAACACATTTTGTGAAGCAATATTGGAGTTTTAAATTGATGGAGTAAGTAATATGTATGTACCTACATAATATGTAACGGTAAAACTGGGCGAATAGAAATGGCCTTTGCGTTCTAGGACCGCGACTCTTTCGAACAAATTCCGCAAAACCCTGGCAGGCTCTGGCCCTGACGGCACCTACAATGCGCCGTCGAACCGAGCCTAGTTATGCTCTATTCAACCCCTGCATTTCTATTCGCTCCGTCTTACGGTATATCATATCCACATTTTGTTTTACTGTTGTTCGAGGTAAAACGAAATCCACGATGATCCCTTTCCTCGTTAAAGTTTAAACTAGCTTTTGCCCGAGGTTTTGCACGCGTCAATATAGATTTTCAAAAAAAAAACGTAGCCTATAATCGTCTTCAGGGTCCCATCTAACTTTACACTGTGTTAAAAAAAATCACTTTCGAATAATATAACACTTAAGATGCAATACAAACCGCACTTTAGAAGACATAGGTCGTGCCTTTTACAAAATTCTAGTGGACGTGTAGCGTAATCTTTACAGCCACAAATACTAATGTAGGCGACATTAATACCGCCACAAAAAATCAACGTAGCAGAATCAACCAATGAGACTCGCTGCTCGAAAGCTTGAGGTCAGGATGAGAAGAAGTGATGATGATGATGATGACGTCATGATGAGGTAGCTGCACGAAGGTTGCGCTGACGTTCAATGTCGAGGGTCACCAGTTTGGAGGTAGCGCAACAGAGAGTAAAGTCCCGCATCAGAGTTTTCCGAGCGATTTGAACATACACAATAGACCAAATATCAAGCATTGAGCAGACCAACCGACACAACACCTGTCTGGTCAGGGGATCCACACTTTTCAATGGACGTTTGCGGGACTTTACACTCTGTTCTGCATACCTCTATAGACATTTTTATTTCTTAAACAGAGTCCTCTGTTACCTATACCTTTTTATGCCCAAACATGCGTCAGTTTCATTAGGAACTTTGAGATTGACCATATTGATGATATAATCGATTCAGCTGATTACCATTCCGTGCCAATGTTGCTCGTTACTGATAGCCTATCAGCGTCACAGAATAGCTAGTTAGGTAACATAATAGCCAATGCAAATAGTGCAATGGTTCATGCAAATGATAGACTTGTTAGCTTTAGTACTGAAATATTGTAAGCTACATTCAGTCTGCCTAGCCTTTTCCCTTGGCTTTTTTTTTGGTGTCGGCTTTCAATCTAACCGGTTGCAGCTGAATATCAGTATTTTACATGGACCGACTGCCTATTTCTCCTCCACAACTCAGCAATGGGGTAATAATAATAATAATAATAATAATTCATTTATTTCAATCACAAGTGATCATAATTAGCAATTAGGTACATTCAATAAAAAAATACTAGAAAAATAAGACAAAACACAATTACATTAGATAATATGATACCCCCTGGAAATGTCAGATTATCTTGCACTCGTTACACTGTGAAAGTTGTTTACCATGCTTTCCGAGGTATGAAGGAAACTATGGTGGTATGTTAAGTATGGTCACCCATCCACGGATCGAAAAGCATTACTTAACCTCGTAGTTCCCTCCGTTCGGCTGTCAGCTCTTCGTAAAAGACTAGACCAAGGTAGGACCTAAGCTGCACATCTCTGTTTCTTTTTGAAATGGTCGTTATTTTTAAGTCTTCTTGCTTCTACTTAACTGTCATCGAAGTTAAAACGCTGCTCCACATTTATCAACGTCTAAGCTACGCACGTCTGTTTATCTTCACTTCGTATGAAAATTTAGACGAGATCGACCACTACTTGTCACGGACACGATACGCATAGATCCATGTCTGTAAAAGAAATTAACCGTGCAGCTTATGTGGTAAACCTCTTCGTGCGCATCCTACATATCAATTTATGAAAATCAGGTTGCAAAGTGCATAGAGACTCTCTGGATTGGTATGTAGCTGGTCGTGCCCTTTTTTGCTCAACCTCTTTCACCTTCTAGTGGCTCGTGAACCACGTTCAGCCGGTCGATTCTGTCGACATCTCACGGTGTTCACCTAGGCGGAGTGAACGACAAGAGTGCTGTCATTCCATCTTATTTGTATGATTTGACAACTCACCCGTCGTGCGCCCCGCCCGGGTGTTCACTTCGACATGCTTACAGAATCGCACTGCAGATCCTATCTAGAACGTTCGTTATCAGGTTGAGATTGGCTCAAGCTCGAATGACTTGTGACTGGAGACGTGTGTCTGATAGAAAATGTTTAATCCAACGATAGCTAATTAAAGAAAAAAACGTACCACTTTACTCAAGTTAGTGACCTAACATGATTTCTGCCCTAAAAAATAAAACTACTATAAAAAACTTGGCAACACTAGCATTACGCAAGGATAGCGTGCTAAGTTCACGTGTGTAGTCGATTTGATTTCAAACGATTACGTATATTTTTACGTTAACGTTTGCGTTTTGACGGCCATGTTCGTTTATGCGTTGCGATGACACGCGAATTAGGTTACAGGGTTATAAGTTTGCGCAGTAGTGAGGGGAAATTAGTCAAGTTGTTCTTTTTAAGTCGGTGTTTGTGGTGCAACGGAAATTAGGGTCGTTGGAGTTGTGTTTTGTTTTTAATAGGGCTGGTTTTTGCTGTTATGGTAATTGTAACTAGACGTTGGTTATGAATTGTTTTTAAATTAATTAATTTTCTTTGAACAAGACGTCTTGAAAATCATTGCCTTTATTTTTGGTGCCACTACAGTGGGATGAAATTATATTTTATAATCAATTATAGACATTTTTTTTTTGTATAAAACTGTCAACTATTGTCTCAAGTAATGCAAAAGCCTTCCTCTCTCTTTTAAATATAATTCTTCTAAAGCGGGCAGGTTCTATAACGCATGATACTTTTTTAATTAAAAAGTCATCAGGTTACACTATGGTCGACGCCAGATAAATTTGCTATGACGGTCATTGATATGATTTGCCTTTTTCTAAATATCTCTTCTTAGGTACCTGGACAACAAATTATGAATCGTTTTTCATTACTAGAAAATGTAAAGGATCACGATAAATCTCGATTCAGGACCGCTTAATGTCTTTATTTTTGATTTCGGAATCAAGTATGTCAATGAATGTAGGTGGGTCAGTTACCGTTATTGCAAATTTATCTGGCGTCGGCCATAGCAGACAAAGTACCTTAGTGCAATGGCATCATACCACGATTATGGTTTCTAAGCTTTTTTTTTCTATCGAATTAGCCTGCTCAAAATTTTCTAAAATAAAAACGGAAAATCTTTTCCCACTAATCCTCAAACAAAAGCTCATGAAAAGACACAAAGCATTATTTTTACACAGACTTCCAGTTTCAAAAGCTCACTTTTTCTTGCACCGTAAGTGGAAAAGTCTGTTAAAGCTCGACAGTGTAATAACTAGTTCTGCCAGAATCTTCGTATTTCCCGAACCAATTCCTGTAAATGGAAATGAAAAATTCTAAAAGTCTGTGTCCAACTCAAGATGGAAATTGATTTTGACTTTATTTTCTGTTCGGGATTGTTGCACATTTGTTTGGCTCAAAAGCCTTGTGCTCACGTAAATTTAATTTAAAAGGTTCACTTTAAAATTGCCGCGTTATTTTAATTAAAAACTATTAATTATAAAAGAGAGTTAACTTCGGTATTGCAAGCAGATTAATGAAGCATATTTAAACAGTTTGAACTTTCTGAATATTTAAATTTTTAAAACCAATATAATTAAAATTGTATCCGATTTATAAGCGCTTTTATTTACAACGAACTTTCTTCGAAACCGGGTGAATAAGCTTTAGTCCTTCAGTAACCATTTTCGGAATAAAAAGTATAAATACCTATTATTCTTGGCGGTAATGCCTTCTACGAGTATTGTTAGTATTTGCAGTGAAATACATTTTTTCCCTCAATGCCAGACATAAATAATGTTTAATAAGTAACAGTGAGTAACTGAATAAAAAGTAAATTGTTTGGAGACATCTAGACTTGACCTGTAAAGTCTACAATAATAGCAATTCACAATAACAGTAAATAAAAAATCATAACTTCAGTTAAAATTTTACAGAAAAGTAACTCTAAAAATAACAAAAAAATTAATTAACATCAGTAAAAGACCTATTCAAGCCTAAATACGGGCTACGAAACACACTGCTACGAAGCTACATCAATACCGCTACGGAGCTACGGGCCTACGCTCGTAGCACTCGTAGATAGGCTAGGGCACAGAGCACGGAATTGACGCATCGGCACCAACTAGATACATGAATACTCTTTTATTGTTATTGGACACCATTTTGAACATTTCGATATTAAGTGGGTGTTACATTTCTCGGTGCAAACAGTTTTGGTTTTATTTATTTTGAAGTGAGACTTCTAAAGTGGCGACTGGCGATTCAATTTTTGACGAAAAACAAGAGTGAAATTTTTAGGACGCGTCACGTTAAGGCATATTTCATTACATTTTCATGTAATTGAACGTGCAATTTTAGATAAGGTTCTTAGAAAAAGAAAAATGTGAATTTGAAAAAAAGGAAAGTTCTGAAATATATGAAACTGTCTTTTTCTATAGGCCTTTTGTATGAACTCAGTTTGGACAGCACGACGTATTTTGGAGTGAGCCAATTGACTAACAATATTCGTGCACTCGAAATGAACATTCAGCACAAGTTTCAGCTCTAATAGTTATTGTCAGAATTGTCAATTTCTATGAGCTGTTGGTCCGGCTGTCATTTGTAGATCTCTGGCAGTCGTTAAGAATTGTTGGAATCCAGAAAATCTGACAGCAGACTTGCTAAGAAGTGTCGTGTGATCTCGTTACTGGGTTGTGGAGGTCAGATAAGCAGCCGCTTCACGTAAAATACTTGTATTCAGCTGAATCTAGTTTGACTGGAAGTCGACCCAAATAGAGTTGGAAAGAGGCTAAGATGATGAAACGGTGACACTCACAGATACACTTGGTTTGTTTGGAAAGTTTTGACAATGCCGTTTGTAGCAGTGGCCGTAGCGTCTATTCGCTCTGTGGTCTATGGCACTGCTACGGCGCGGCGTAGCAGCTATTAAAAATGATGCATTGTATTGTCGGCTACCAAATGGATGAAGGTTTAAAGGTTCCGCACCTTTTGTTTTATTTGTTTGGGGCTTTTCTGCTTTGTTTTGGGGAAAGTTTGAGATTTAGTGACGGTAAAGGTAATGTAGGGAATGCTTTATTCTTATACATTTTTTGATAACTCTCTGATTTTTAGAAGATCGATAGTGATACGAACAAAGAGTATAAATCATGAAGCGTGCTACCCAGTTAATGGATTGTGGAGGTCTGGTAGGCAGCCGCTCCATGTAAAATATTGGTGTTCAGCTGAATCTGGTTTGACTGGGAGCTGACCCCAATTTGTTTGGAAAAGGCTAGGCAGATGATGATAAATCATGAAGCAAAATAAATTGTCTTTTTGATACAATCACCATGCACCATGTAGGTCTTGTCAGCACGTCTAATCATATTTTTCTTTCGTAAAAACGTGATACTTATTTAGAGCGACTCAGATTATAGTCAGCACCACCAATAGGTGTTTTAATACGCTTTAGGATACAGACAGAGTTTAAAACCCAATTCAAATCTGTTATTTTATTCAAAGATCTAGTTGATGATAAGGAAGCCTGGTCTTTTAGGACCTTATGGGCCCATAACCTATTTTCTTTGCATTGTTTTCATCACTACGCTTTCATAGTTTTCCTCTCTCCATTTACTTCTGGTCGACGACATTCATTTAAAGCGCCACCCACTATAAGCGACATTTTTGATTTCCTGATAATCGTTATCGCGAATATATCATTTTATCTAGGCCCTGTGCCCCTGTGCCCCTGTGCCCTGTGCCACAGGGCTAATCATCATCATATCAGCTGATAGACGTCCACTGCTGGAAATAATATAACCGGTGAATAAGTAATAACCGGTCCTGTGCGTCTCGCATCCATCGGCTACCCGCGAACCTCAGTCATCGGTCCACCTAGTGGGAGGCTAATCTCTATTACCTATTTTACACCCACCTAAAGTCTGTGAATAATCCTATAAGGCTCTAAGCGCATAGAGCTGAACTAAGCACCCCCACAGGTAACCAATGAGTCTGTATAAATAATAAATGTACGTGTTTACGTGTGTGTATGTAGGTGTATGGTAGTATGTGTGTGTGAGACCACCTGTCCGAATGACCATGAACCAGTAATACATTATGTACTGATGACCATTATAATGACTTTAGCGTGCATTGCTCTGTGACATCGCTGAAGGTCAGTGTTGGTAGTTAGGGAGCAATCAATGAATGTTATAGTGGGGTTATCAGTGGTCATTACTATCGTATTATGTGTAGTTAGTAACTGTTTGTTATATGAAGAATGTTGCATTGCGTTTCTGATTTTATTTGTAAAATTGTTACGGAATCGGTTCTTCCTTTATAACTCTCACTCTTATTGTACGCAAAACGGAGTCGTTATTAACGTAAAAGATGGTGTTTTAAGACTTATTCTGAAGAATCTATTTTTAACCGACTTCAAAAAAAGGAGGTTTTCAATTCGGTTTTTTTATGTTTCTTCTAACCTCATAACTCCGAAATTTATGAACCGATTTAAAAACTTCCTTTTTTAGTATGAAAGCATATAAGTACTTTTCGATTGGTCCCATAGAAATTTCATCAAAAACGGTTCAGTAGTTTGGTTTTAAAATCAAAAGAGCTGGTGGTTTCGAAAGTTGGTGTCAAAAAACGAAGAAAGAACCAAAAACACCGCCTTCCGATTTTGGTGTCAGATAACTTCTACGTAAACAATAAAATGGACGTCTGTTATCCTTTTTACAGAAAAAATATCAAACCGCCATATTTATTCTTCATTTAAAAATTTTCAGACTATTGAAAAACTCGCCCTAAGGCTTTTTTCTCAATTTCGGAATTGGTCCCATGGTAAACGTTGCTTATAATGATCAGTCATAATGACTCCTTTTTAACCGACTTCCAAAAAAGGAGCAGGTTCTCAATTCGGCTGAATTTTTTTATTTGTATGTTCGTTCAGCGATATTTTCCCCAATTGTCAACCGATTTTGATGATTCTTTTTTTGTTTAGAAGAGTATTTTCTCGGACTGGTCCCATTTCAATTTGGTGAAGATCTGATGAAGAACTTCGGAGATAGGTAACGGAACTCTTCAATAAATGGTAGCAAATCTGTCGGGATTGCTGAAATCGCATGTCTGTTTATTGTTTACACCAGTTCATAACATATCATCACGCCGATACGCTTTGAAGGGGTACGCAGATGTGTACAATTCAACCATGGTTTTGGGGTTATCTATTCAGAAATAACTTTATTGTTTATGAACCGATCTTAATGATTCTTTTTGCGTTGGGTTTAGTTAAAGCTAACCACTAAATAGTGAAAAATAAAAAAACTTTTTTTACAAAAAAAAACAACCGACTTCAAAACAAAAAACACTACAAAGTATAAAATAACTATAATTTCGGAAGTCGGTGTCAAATAACGAAGAAGCAACCAAAAACACCGACTTCCGAAATTATAGTTATTTTATACTTTGTAGTGTTTTTTCAGATACAACGTTTATTCTGTTTTTTTTTTTTAAATTTATTTTTACTCTAGGTCAGAGATGACATAAAGAAAATCAACGATAGAGCGAGCTTACCCAGAAAAAGACCGTTCACGCTACTTTCACGTTGTCTATGTACTTACTATAAATCACTATCAAACAGAATAGCAAAATAAGATTATCAACTATCAACAAACTAACTAAGTTCGTAAGTACCCTTTTAATACCGTCGTTTTGAACCGACGAGCACCTCTGATGACGGGAGACCTCGCCTCAACGAACACGAGCGATACTTCAAACTTTGACGAGAGATTTTAATAGTCTTACTTAAAGACATGAGCGATGATAATATATTAGTTGTAGTGAAAAGCATAGGATTTCTGTTAAGTTAGGTGGCCTTAATATATATATTTTTTAATTAAAAAAAACACGTCAAAAGTGCCTAGAAGACTGGCAGCATTGCCACATTGAATGGCAATGGCAATTATTTTGGAAAAGAACGAGCCATTTCTCAGGTCACGCAAAGTGTCAAATTCATGAAAAGCGCACTCGAACCCCATGACATGGCTTGGCATGTTTTGACCCCAACCGACTCAAAAGTTTAATTTTGTGCTGTTGGACGGTATCAGCTGCAGCAGCGGCATTGTTGAAAAAGTGTGACTCACTGTCCTAAAATAGTACTACTCCGCTACGCCCTTCGTAGTTATATCTTCATAAACCAGCACAACAAACAAGACAATACCCATTATCATCTAACTGCCTCCAAAATTAATTACCCTCTTTTACCTAACAAACAGTAATGCGTCCATAAAACACATAACGTGGACTATTGAAACTGCAGCATCCGAACACTTTGGCACTGGGCCAGCCGCTGGCTTCTGGTCGCCCACTGTGAGGCCGGGGACAGGCCACTGCGCTTTGTGAACGGCACTAAGATTGCTTTTGTAATATTGTTTGAGGTGTTCAAGTGTGTTGGTCTGTTTGAGAGTAATTAAGTGCCGTATTTTAATAGTAGTTTACGATACTGTTGTATAATAAAGGTTTTTAATCATGAGTGTAAGTTTATGTTTATAAAGAGAGACGCAGGGGAAGTTTGTACTACCTAGTAAATTCTAGTTAATACAACTTTACTATTTTAGGGAACGATGGATTTACTACCATTACCAACCCGTTTCCTAACGCTTTCAGTCTAGATTATCCACAAAGGATTGTTCAAATCATGTCCCTTTCTACGTTTACCCAATGTCAGGTGTTCCGTTACACCTAAGACATCTGTGACACTGCGAAAACTAGCCATTAATCAGTGTCGAGATTAGCGTTGAAAGACAAGTTCATATAGAGTTATGAAACCCCTGGGAATTGTAAGTTGTTCGGTCTCTGGTTTGGTGGAATCACTTATAATAATTATGCTCTTGAAGAGGTCAAGCCGTGTGCCGGCAAAAATTCAGACGGCCATAGGGAATTTTATTTAACCCATAAAAAGCTTGAATTTTCAATAAAATTCTTCATTGCTATACTTCGCTGCGTTCTTCAACAAACTTTAGTGGTTTGTAGTTTTATTTCAAGCTTTTAGCTAGACTCAGGGATCAAAATCCCTTGTTGTCTTATACACCTTGTTCTATCCTATCGGGGAATGCAGTCTTGTTGTTTTGTTATGTTTGGTGGACGCTCCATTACCTCCATTTTGGTGTTTTTTTTTTTTGCTGTTTGGTGTATTGAGTATGGGCTCTTGGCCTCGATCACGCCTGATGGAAAGCAATGGTTGAGGTCTATGACGGAGTGAGCGTGTAGGCGACATTAATAGCGCCACAAAAAAATCAACGTAGCAGAATCAACAAATGAGACTCGCAGCGCCATCTATCTCGACAAGCTGCGAACTAGCTTGACGACAAAATCCTAAATCGCGATATCAGAGTTTACCGTGCGAGTAGAACAACTGCAAAGCCCGAATATCAACTCTCGGGCAGTTGCCCACCAGACACTACACCCGTCTGGTCGGAGGAGCCTCTCTTTTCAACGGAGGTATGCGGGACTTTACCTCTAAAAGCGTGCCCAGAAGATGACTTAAAGCACTGGTACTCCCAGTAGGCTGCTTGACGCCGGACTCCGGTGGGAGGGTGGTCGCGAACCAAGCAGGCGTTAGCCTTACCACCGCAAGGGAAGGATTGGTCAGTCTCATAAGGTGTTAGGTGAGACTGTCCAGGATGCGCCGAGCGCTCGGTTCAGTTGAGTGCCTGATGGAGCAAATTGCGCTACACGAGCAGGCTTCTTCATGCATCCCATAGTGGTGTTATTCAAATAATCAGCTTTCATTGTCATTACTGTTTGGAAGCAGGCCCCAACAAAGCAGGTCCGAATGCGTGTGGGATTGTTTTGATTGCATCGGAGCCACAAAGCTAACAACTAAATATTTCATCGAATAGTGAACGTTTACATACTAAACATACAGAATATTATAAAATAAGCTTGTAGGTATTGTGTCTGTAAACAAAGAAAATTCCGGAATAGGGCAAAACTAAACCAAAGAATGCGAGCCAGCTGTCATTAACATTTGTTCGTATTTTCATGTCACCACGCGAGTGCATAAATTATCACCGCTTACATGAATTGTTTTGTCATGTTATCGTATTTAAATCGAGTTTATTCTGATTATTGGGTTATATAGCTATTCTGTATCTTAATTATAGAATACTAGTAGCCCGCCCCGGCTTTGCTTGGATGTTTTTTTTTTTTCAAAATTTTCTTTCATACAAACCTCGCCCTGACAATGACGAACACAACAAAAAGTCGTTCTCAAGTTATGGCGTCACCAAAGGAAACAGGGAATCATTTTTATATAGTATATTGAACTCCGCCCCTAAGATGACCCACTGACCGTATATTGATACCAAATGATTAGTTTAAATACTAACTAGGGGGCGTCCATAAATTGCGTGAGACGATTTTTCGTGAGGTGGTGGTGAGATGTCGTGAGATTTGACTCGACCCCCTCCTCCACCTCCTAATCTCAAGTGAGATTTTTCAAAATGCGTGTTTGTTTCTAGCAGTGTCTAAATTCAAATTTGTATAGAAAATTCGACTCCCATAGTACCTACCTTCTTTATCCACAATTCGCTGGTCATACATATTTAAAACCGTCAGTAAGAACTTCATTCTCAGCATTAACGTTTGCGTTCACTAAACAAACATGGCAGTCAAAAAAAAAGAATTCAAGAGAGATTTTCTTGTTGAAAATAACAAGTCCTAAGAACACCGGATGTTTGTTGACAAGACCATAAACTGCCAACCAGTCTATAGAGCGCCATAAAGCTAATATTGACGTGAACTTGCTAGCCGGAAGTACTACGGGATGGGAGATCATAAGCTTTGCCATCGTCTAGACAAGCGACTAGACTAGTTTATTAATATTACAGTTTGTTGGCGACTGTGATAAGCTTGATAGTAGATATCTGCATATACAGGATGAATTTTTAAAGCGTGCGTGTCTGGCCAAATTGAAACTATGTGGAATATCGAAAAACACTGAAAGGAGTCTCGGGCCCGATTTTGATGAAAAATAAAACTGTGTCATTGGATGTTTGAAAAGTCGGTATTCCAGGAATCAAACCGGTTGAAAAAAAACACCCCGTCGCTAATAAAGATCAAATTCTGGGAAGTACTAACACATGACAAACTATAGGAAAGAGCTCATTTTTAACATAATACTTTTTGAATTTTAAAAATAAAAAGTATGAACTGAATTTTTTTTTTGCGAAAAAACTATTATGCAGTTTTATTTTTCATCAAAATCGGGCTCGAGACTCCTTTCAGTGTTTTTAGATATTCCTCATAGTTTTGGATTTGGCCAGACACGAATACTTTAAAAACTCTTCCTGTACCTATACCTATCTAATCAATTGACACAATAAAATGTAGGTATAAAGCTGTGAGGACTGAGGTTATTGGGGTTAAATAATAACAGCCGCACAGTTCGATGTTGCCAGGGTTGCCGGTTCGATGTTGCCAGGGTTGCCGGTTCGATGTTGCCAGGGTTGCCGGTTCGATGTTGCCAGGGTTGCGGATTATGTTCGAAAGAGTCACCGCGGCCCTGAAACACAAAGGGCATTTGGCCCTGGGACACGATGGGTTTTAGCCGGAGTCTGACACTCCCTTCTTCGCCACACAGAATGGAAGTAGTCATTTAATGATTCTCACTAAAAACAAACAGATCGATATTCAAGGTTAAGCAACGTTTGCCGAGGTCGGTCTGTGGATGGGTGACCATTTCACAATCTGCCTCGGAAAGCACGTTAATACGTTGGTCCGGCTATAATTTGTAGATGTAGGCAGTCGTTACGGAAAAGGTGCACTGACCCAGTGATATAGCCACATAATTATGTGCAAAGCATGAACTATAGGATTACATAGTCATAGTTTAATCATCATCATCATAATCAGCATATCAGCCGAAAGACGTCCACTGCTGGACATAGGCTTTCCCCAAGTGTCGCCACAACAACCGGTCCTGTGTGTCTCGCATCCATCGGCCACCCGCGACCCTCACCAGGTCATCGGTTCACCTTGTGGGAGGTCTTCCAACGCTGCGTCTTCCGGTACGCGGTAGCCACTCCAAAACTTTTCAGCCCCATCGACCATCTGTTCTGCGAGCAATGTGCTGCCCACTGCCACTTCAATTTGGCGATCCTTCGGGCTATGTCGGTAACCTTGGTTCTCTTGCGGATATTGTCATTCCTGATTTGATCACGCAAGGAAACTCCGAACATTGTCCTCTCCATTGCCCTTTGGGTGACTTTAAGCCTTCTGATGAGGCCCATAGTTTAATTGTAGGACTAAAAAAAGTCAATTTTCAATAGAATGTATTTTAATTAAACAGAGTGTCAACTTCATTAACAATTTACAAAATGCTGGTCACTGCATTAGTGATGTCGGAAGCGCGCAGAATTAATTATTCGAAGCCCGGTTCGTGAGTTCCGCGCTGTTATATTATCGTTGCAAGGTCCTACCACAGTGGGATTGGTCAGTGAGTGCATTTTTTGTCACGAAAAATAATTTATTCATCTAGCCTGTTTTGTCCCACTGCTGGATGAAGGCATCTCTCTTTCCACTTTGTTTTTTTTTTAATGAGATATCATCAAATGATTTCTTCGAGCGGAAGGAAGGGAGCGTCAGACTCTTACTGACTAAAACCCATCCGTGTTTCTTTTATTGCCCTTCGCGTTCCAGGGCCGCGGTGACTCTTTCGAACAAATTCCGCAACTTTCCACTTTGATTAGGCCAGTATTTTCAGTAGGAGTCGAGCTAGTACCACGATCTCCTCCTTAGTCTATCGGGATGTCGTCTGGATTTATTCAGCCAATTTCTCGTTTGACATGCGGCAGACATGTTTGTCTCAATTCACTCTGTATATGACAAGTATTTCTTTCAAATACCAACCCAACCCACATGCATTTATGAGAAACGTTTTTAAAATATTGATTTCAATGCCCCTGGAGATTTGGTTGAGATTTTTACGGTCGACAGGAAAATCCGTGAGGAGTAAGTTCACTGCTTTCTTGCATATTTTACGCCCAATTCACAGCGCGGGCTGCTTCGATATTGATAACATTCGAGCACCGAAGATTTTCTGAATCGCTGTATCACCGAATACCAAAATAACATAACGGCTATTTTTACTGAAGTGATTTGTACAAAACAATTGATTTTAAAACAATGATAAAACTTATTTATTTCAATTTTTTTTTAAGAATGTGAATCATTCGAGACTTTTTAACGGTTAGTGACAATAGGCTCGCGTATTGCTAACAAAATACTAGGTAACTGTCATCATCATCATATCAGCCGAAAGATGTCCACTGTTGGACATATGCCTCCCCCAAGTGTCGCCACGACAACCGGTCCTATGCGTCTCGCATCCAACGGCTACCCGCGATCCTCACCGGGACACAACAACAACTATACATAGATCAAAAATCCAGACCTCGGGACTACTATTCGCGTACCACGGATACCCTGACAGTGCAATATTGATTTGTTGTTCAAAGTAGTCATTCGCGAAAGCACACCGCACACTCACACATCGAAACTAGTAAAAAAAACGCCAAATATTTGCTTTAAAAAGTTCTAAAAGATCATATGTGCCAACTGGACTGGACAGTGCCCATATTAAAATCATTTGTTGGCATAAACTTTATATTATGCTTAATATTTTCTGGCTTTGGGCCAGGAATTTAAACTGTACCGTTGTCTAGTGTGGCATGTGACGGACACAAAACAGGCCTTGAATTGAATGATATATGAATAAGGTTCTGGAGAAATTCGAGAGATATTTCATAAAAATATTTATACGTTTGTCGAGCCAAGTCTTTTATGAGTGACTACGCTTTTGGTTTATGGATTTATTTATGAAAATTTTGTGGGGATTGTGGGTAAAGTACCGGCTGCGTGGATCGATAGGATTTGCTACTTGGTTTGTCGACAGTCGGTATCTGGATAGGTCGCCATTCTTTACACAGCAGCGTCCCTTATGTGTTTTTAAAGTAGTCTGATAGTACAGAGTTATGAAGAACAGGGTGTAAAGTCTCGGAAATCAAACGATCTGACAAAAGCTGCGTCTGGTCGGCATTGGCCCTGGGTTTACTTGCAAAGTCTTCTTGAAGAAGTTTTCAAGCCAACTTCATTTGCTGACATTGTATTTTATGAGATTTTGTACTTTTATAATTATTTCTTCAAAATTTGATAATAAATTGCCTTTGGCGATACTTTAGCGTCACTATTTTGTATGTCTTTTGGCGGACCATACGACGGACAAAAATTTTTTTTATTTAACATCATTGTACGCTGTGTTCACATAATTAATAAATGAATATGAAGTTTGAATATTATGGCGGTATACCTTGATGCCACTTTAACAATATGGTCACGAGTAGACTGATACATTCATGGCTGTCGGCTGGTTTAGCCTTACAAAATCATCTCATTCACCTGCTCTTAGCCCTTAAAAAGTAAATGGTTGCAGATTTACATATGTAAAATATTTCGAGTAAATTTTGTTGTCTAGTCACAACTGGCCAATTCGATTTCAACCTCACTCAAATGAACGCAAACAATTTGAAATGTGTGAATATGACAGAGCCTATTAAGGCCCGTATATTCGAACGTTATTCATGAGGCTATCTGCATTGATTGGTCGCAGTGTCCGTCAGTTATGGCCATAATCCCTCGCACAGAGAGGAGGCCTGTGTCAGAGCAGTGGGATTATTGGCCGAATATTATCATCATCTGTCTAGTTTTTCCTTAACTATATTGGGGTCGGCTCCCAGTCAAACCGGATTCAGCTGAATACCACAGTAATTTAGCTGGAGCAGCTACCTATCAGACCTCCACAACCCATCAGATTCAGATTCAGATTCAGATTCAGATTATTTATTTGTAAACATAGGTTATAGATACACAGGTGTGAGATGTTACATTTTTTTTTTAAGTGCTCTATGTTTTGCCATTGGGCGTACAAATGTCAGTATACAATTTATAACATCGATTGGGTAACACAGTAGGTACTTCTTGGCAAGACTGGTGTCAGATTTTCTGGCTTCTGACAATCCGTAACGACTGCCAAAGATCTCCAAATGACAACCGGGACCAACGGATTAACATGCTTTCAGGCGAATATAAATGTTTGGTATGGCCAGCAACCCACGCTTAGTAGTTTGTGATAAGATATTAATAGAAGTCAAAGTGACTGCTGATATGGTTATCATTTTCCGTTCTATAGCCATTAGTGACTGGCAGTTAGAGCAGTCATGCTCGCTCAATAAAAATGTTTTGTTGAGGCGTGTTTTAGGTTGAGTTGAACCAATTTTAACACAGAAAGTACCTATTTATCTGCATGTCAAAAATGTATTTGTTCAGAAGAGTTTTTTGTTAAATTGAATTCTAGCTGAGACCGTTTTAACTGAAGATTTATTTTTATTTGAAAAGGGACTATTTGTTAAAATAATGTTTTATTCGCTCATGGCTGGCTTGAATTACCCCGGCTTCTGGGGGGAAATCATCAGCAGTGACTAACATACATTTGACAATTTCTCATATTAATTTTGCAATCATAATCGTTTGAGAAACTGGGCCCAAATATACCTACTGTATAGCATAATTATCCAGTTACCCACGATAGATCTGGAGTACGGCAGTGCCCTCGTCAAGACGAGCCAAAGGACGCGGTGTACTTCTTCTCGAAGCGTTAAGTCGTAGTTTCGAACCCTAGTTACGATCTGGATAACTCTAGAGAGCCCAAATTTTCAGGATATATCTACGCATTCATTGTTAAACAGTTATCAAATCTCAAATCGAGCCAAGAATCATAACTCTAGAAGGTATAGGTCTATTAACCCTAGATCTCAATAAGAAAAGTACATGTTTGTTGTGGTAAACATGTACCTACTTTTCTTATTGAGATCTAGAATCGAGATCTGATAACTTTGTAACAGCGAAAGCGTTATGAAGTTGTAAGTCTCGACAACCAATAAACATGAAATCTTTTTGGTGGGATACAATTAACACCACCAACTTAAAACGAATTTTAGGAGTTCTAAGTTCCGTCGAGATGATTCCCAATTAAGTCTCCAAATAGGTACTAACAACAGTAAAATTGTACACAACCTACAATAATACAGGCACACAAAGGTAGCCATATAATATTGTGTTAATTATCTTACCGCCCTGATTAACGCGGCTCGTACATCTAGTGTTCATCGGGCATCAGTCACGCTTGAATCCTCGTGAGGGGTCACATTCATAATTTATGCAGTTACAATTTTATTGGAGACCACTAAAATTTTCATTTTGCTACCGTCATGTCCTGTTACACTAACTCTAGATAAGTTTCTGTATACTTATGAATGCATTTATCTGGCATATGATTCCATATTAATTCTAGTGGTCCTTTTTTTCCTGGTCAGTAGTTTTTTTTTCCAGAACCTGTTTAGTTAGATTTTAAAGTTGTGTGTATGAGTTGTATATGATAAGCGCCAGATAAATGTGCAATAACGGTCATTGACCCACCCACATAAATTTTTTGACGTGACAACGTGTAATAAATCAATGAACGCCGGCTGCACGCACGAAAACGGATAACTCTTTGTCCCGTTACGCTCATTGTAACGTTACGATCTAAGTATTACCAAAACCAAAAAAAAATGGTCCAATTTGTTTTATGTTCACTAGAAACACCATAAGATAAAGTCTTGTAGTACAAAACAAAAGGTACCACATGCTCCTACAGTAAATTCAAAAGTTTTCCTGCATAACAGTCCATGGCCACAGATGGTGCTACCCTCATAGAGCCAAAAGAACTTGCGTTTAAAACGCCCAGCTGCTTACAAGGATGCAATTTTGTAAAGAGGGGGCCGCAGGAAAGGTGGGGCTCTAATTAGAAAGAAGAAAGATCTCCTTTTGACCTCTTGTAAGGAGGAAATGGTGTGCTTTGGGAGTTACGTTTGTGGAGTATTGCAAAGAAAATAAAAAAACAAAAGAACGAAATAAACAAAAAGAAAATATTCATTTGGGACTCGCACAAAACAAACATCAACATAAAATTAAGTGATTAAAAACTAACAATATGAAAATGCCATACAATACTTTAGGTAATAATTTTAAATTCTTTGCCGAAAAATGACAAAACAAAACTCTATTTTAAATCTTATTGATTTGTTGTACACCTACCACAGTGTAGTCTTTTTAACCCAAAAGTTGACTGGTAAAGAATGCCTTGTTGCATGAAGTCTGCCCATGTACCATTTATATACATAAACTTTAAATAAATAAATAAAATAGCATCTGAATGCCAATATCTTACTTGGAGCGACTGACGTGCCTATCTGACCTCTGTAACCCTAATCACTGGGTGACCAGAAACCCCTGCAAAATTTGCAAAATACTTTCAATTTCTGTTTATAATCCGCTGCAACCGCAACATGAATGTTTTTGAGTAAAAAAACTAAAGTCTCAAAATTTTCAAACAAAAACTATAACTATAAAAAAAAATTTCACAGTTTGCAGGCAGTCTACTTATTGTTAGTTAACTGAAAGGGTAGATTTTTCAGAAGAAAATATGTAACGAAACAAAAGCAACGGCTTTCGAATAAAGAACGCGACAAAGAAGGTTTTGTTTTTATTAAAAACTAGCTTCTGCCAGCGGCTTCGCCTGCGTGAATATCGGAAATAGGAAGGTTTCCTGATTTGTATCGTACATTTTTTACTCAGGAAACACCTACCCTACACTACCCTACACTACCCTACCCTACACTACCCTACCCTACCCTACCCTACCCTACCCTACACTACCCTACCCTACCCTACACTACCCTTCCCTACACTACCCTACCCTATACCTACCTTACCCTACACCTACCCTACCTACATAATTTATACCAGCCCAAAAATACTATGACATGTTTCTCGTCTCCAGGTACTTGATGTTTTTGGTCTCCTGTTACTTGTGAATCTGTAGTACTGAGGCAGCAGCAGCTCTGAATTTCAAATTAAGTGTTGATTTATTATAGAGCCGCTGGGATTTTTTTAACAAGTGAAGTAGGGAACGTTTTGGATAATGGAACGAATGAATATCAAAATGGCGGGTGTGGGAATCCTAGTGTGGTGATATAGGTACGGAGTTATGAAGGGTGTACAAACATAAACGCAAAATGAACACAGTTCTTCTTTTATAATAGTAATTTTTATTCTATCATAAAGTACACAGGATAGGGTTATATGGAATAACCAATCGGGAAAATAATCTCCAAGGCTTTGCACGATACGCACTATTTTATTTATCGAAATTTTCCATTATCATTTTATATAAATGCCTGAATTTCGTTGATTCAGCGAATCTCATCCTTCAATGCACTGATGATTGTGGGCTTGGTTGCATTTCATATAACTCACTCACATTCCTTTGATTTCAAATAACTCCAAAAAATTAAGTCCAGTGATGTTATAATTCACCAAAATGATAGATTTTCTGAACTTTAACAAATATTGTTCAACAAAAACGTTGCTCTCTTGACTAGTACACCATTTCTACTAACAATAAACTATCAGCTATCAAACTGATATGTTTTTAGGGTTGCCAACACTACCACAAAAAATGGTGGTTAATTCAAATCTTGCGTTAATTTTGGGACACCCTATACTTAGATATATAGTTAGAAAGGCAATATAATGCAATAAACTCACAACTTATCACTACTTACTTACTTTATCAGTGTAGTCGGCACAATTCTTTTTTTTAAACTTGCAACCCGGTTTCGGACGGGTAATATTTACTAATGTCCGATAACCTTTTTTTGGACACTTGTCAAAACATCGACTTTTATACGCTATTTATAAATTTAATTATAATGATTTATACATTTAGAACATCCGGATAAATAAGATTCATTCTTATTTATCTATTTAAACTCTATGTACAATAGTGGTACATGGGCGGTCTTAATGCAACAAGGCATTCTCTGCCTAACCTTTGGGTTAAAAAGACTACACTGTGGTAGGTGTACAACAAATAAGATTAAAAATGGTTTTGTTTTGGAAAAAAAAAACAATAATATACATAATAATAATAAAATAAATATGAAAGCTAAAATAATAAACTAAGAAATATGATTTAATATACTACAATTTCTGATTGAGAGCACTCATAATAATTATGACGAAGACAAACTAAGAATGACAGGCTTTTAAGTAGTGTTTTCGGATTTTACGCTTAAAGGAAAACTTGGACTCAGCCTTCTTGATATCAAGGGGTAGCATATTCCAGAGTTTAATGGTTGAGATAGCGTAGGAATTAGACATAAACCCGGTGCGGTGAGAAGGAATACGAAGGAGTAGTGAATCTGTTGCGTAGTTTAAAAGATCTAAGCGTACAGAGGGACAGATGGCGGAAAGCGACTTTTTTATGGGCAAAACTGTGACAAATTACCTATTTACCCGACTGCGCTAGAAGGAGGGATTTACTTGTTTCCCGCGGATTCACTCCCGAGGCCTATCTATCCGACACGAACCGTTAATTATTACAACATAAGTAGACTGTAAAACAGCGATAAAAAGTTGCTTTCATTTCTATCACTGAAACAAATTTTGTATTTGGACTGATCCAATTACAAAAATTGTATTTCCAGAGATTATCTATTACAAACTTATGAATAATATTTTGCCCCTTTATTATATTATTTTACATTAGATTTAACTACATTTTAATCATACAATGTCCTCATTACAAAATATACTTTCGTACAACACAACTCATCAACTGGATTTTATAATACCAGGCTCACACCAGAATGAAAAAATTGAATTACACCCTTCTCTTTGAAAAATTCAGATCGTAATTGAATTTGTGTCCGATAAATGGCGACAGCCGGCCTATCACGATGAAATCTAATAACGGTATTAACAGAGGTGGATATTGTAGGGTCGTCCTCGTCTGTATGTGTACCTACCTTGTATGTAAATACATCAGTTATTGACACAACACCCTGTAATAATAATTCTGAAAAATCTTCTGAAAATTTCGGAAGTCGGTGTTAAATTACGATGAAACAACTAAAACACCGACTTCCTCCTCCTATCCTATCCTATCAGCCGAAAGACGTCCACTGCTGGACATAGGCCTCCCCCAAGTGTCGCCACAACAACCGGTCCTGTGCGTCTCGCATCCATCGGTTACCCGTGACCCTCACCAGGTCATCGGTCCACCGACTTCCTAAATTAAAGTTATTTTTTACTCTGTAGTGTTTTTTTTTTGGAAGTCGGTTTTTTTTGTCAAAAAGTTTTTTATGAGTTTAAATTACAAAAACCAAACTACTGAATCGATTTTCATGAAATTTAAAAGGAACCAATCGGAAAGTAGGTATATCCTTTCACATTGAACAAGATTTTTTCAAATCTGTTCATAAATGACGGAGAGATGAGGTAATAAACATAAAAAAGCAACCTAATTGAGAACCTCCTCCTTTTTTTGAAGTCGGTAACATTCAAGGAAATTTTGTATTGTACTTTATTATTTATATTTTTTATAGGTTTGTGTTTTACCTGGTTTAACCACGATCTCAACTGAAGGCAAGCGATGATGTGGTCGACGATGCTGGACCCGACTTTCCTTGAACGAAATTATTGTTGTACCTGTCGTAGTTGGTTCGACTTCTTTTCACGGCTTTTTACCCGACTGTCAAGGAAGGATTATGTTTTCCGCGAGTATCACAAGATGTTTACAAAAAAACAAACATACACATACAAATATGTATGTTTGTTTGCTTGTAAATTTCTTTATTTCCTCCATTTCGACATTTAAGGTGTCGTAAATTCGTCTCAAAAACCCAAGTGTCTTTAGACAGACGTTAAAAAAACAAAATGGCGGATTTTTGGCGCTAAATTGTAAGTCGAGTTTTTTATTTTTTTTAAATGATTGTGTAGATAGTAGTATTGTAGATAAACTTACATCCAATAACTACTTCACAGAATATCTCTTAAAATTAGGTAAATATCCAGTTTTTACTGCAAAAAGAGCACTACAGACAGCACTGAAGCTCAAATAAGAAACTATAGGGATTTGAAAGAGGCAAGCTCTGCCAAAAACTACATCACAAAATCATTCACTGCCCGATTTCACCCACTGCTGAGCCTCTCTTTTCTGGTGCCAGCCTCAGTAAGGTTCATAGTAGAACCTCATTGAGGCTGGCACTTCTACTCCGTATCACTTACGGACTTACGATTAGTCCCAAACCCGAACTAAGAATGAAAGACAACACGATTTGACAGTTGTTCTTAGTTTGGGTTTGAGACTAATCGTAAGTCCTTATGTGATACGGAGTAGTAAACGCCCACACTAAGGCCGAAACTACGGACTTCGGGCTTAGAGAGTAGACCCCCAGGAACCGTTCTACCCGCGATGGCAATAATGTCGTCTGGCCATATCGTCGTTGGATGACCGACACCTCCTTCATCCAGTCCGCGGACGACACTCGGTCACCGCCTTACTCCACCTATCGTCACCGTGCCATGCCAGATCTCCTACTCAGCTCCATTTGAATTCGTTTTCAAAAATCTTCGTACATCTTCGGATCTGGATGTTCGCCGAAAACTACCTCACTGCAAATAATTAAACCCCAATTTCTCAAAAGAAATGCTCCCCTCCAAACCTTGTCCGGTCAGCACCTACAATGCCTGCCAACATAGTAGGTTGGTACCCCTGGCGTGTTGCCAACTGAAGCAATTTATCTAACAGACTACGATACGGGTTGACAATCGGTCGAATATTTGGTGCTGTTTGCCCATATCGGCTTGATATCGGGGTTGCGATGTTTGGATTGGTTGCGGCTTCTGTTTTTGAGTTGGGAGACTGTTTGGCAGCCAGTTTTCTAGTTGATGATGTGTGGATTGTTTTTAATAGTTTTTTATATGCGTTTTGATCTTTAGATTTTGTCCAGGGGCCCTACCATGACGTGTTAAAGCGTGAGTCGTTCGAGCATCCCTCCTTCTCGCTCGAAAGACTCACACTTTAACACGTTATGGTAGGGCCACAGGGCATGAAGCTTAATGGCATCGTATAACGGTTTTACAAATAGAAGGACAGCGCCAATTCTAAACTTCTTTTATCTGTTCTGTGAATTTTACTATTTTTTAAGCAACGTTCGGATTCACTTGTCGCAGTCGCAATCTGTCAAAAAAACTTATTTTTTATGTTTGCAATGCGAATGATGCTTGAAAATTAGTAGAATACCTACTACATTATATACTAGGTACTCATGTTATGTTATAAGAATACAATTATGTAGGTAAGGAAAATTGAACGGAATCAGAACGTTGCGTGACCATATCACGTCGGGGTCGGTTTAGAGGTAGCAGTACAGAGAGTAAAGTTCCGCATACCTCCGCTGAAAAGGGAGGACGGTTGTTTGAGTCTGGTGGGCAACTGCCCGAGAGTTGATATTCGGGCTTTGCATATGTTTTAATCGCACGGTAAACTTTGATATCGCGATTTAGGATTTTGTTCAGCTAGTTCGCAGCTGTCGAGATAGATGGCGCTGCGAGTCTCATTTGTTGATTCTGCTACGTTGAATTTTTTGTGGCGGTATTAATGTCGCCTACAGTAGAATACAGCATTTTTCTGTAAATCACACAGTAAAATTAGGAAGATATTAGATTGCCAAAATGTAGATTCAGTACACCAAGTAACATTTGAAGTAAACGAAATGATTTAAGCAGCCATCAACATTGTCGCAAAACGTTAAAAAAATCGCCCAAAGTAATTAAAAAAAAAACCCACATCCATCAAGATCACGCGAAATACAAACATTACAAGCAATTAACCCTTTGCTCGCAATTAAATGCATTAAAGGCCGAACAATCGGACCGCAGCCGGGCCGCAGACGGGCCGCAGCCGGGCCGCAGTCGGGCCGCAGCCGGGCCGCAGTCGGGCCGCAGCCGGGCCGCAGTCAGGCCGCAACCGGGCTGCCGTCGGAAGCGGCCTGCATCTGACAGCCGTTGATCGAAAACCGTAAATAACTGCCACACGGATCCATGTATCGCTTTTGAACTATAAAGAGTTAATTGTACTTTTATTGTCGAGATTCGTTTCCGTTTATCGCTTTGCGAGGTGGTTTAGCCAACTGTTTTAGACGTAAGATTTTGAACCTTAAAACAAAACACCCAACAATTAAATTCATTCTCGCAAAATTATTTACTAATGTATGAGAAAACTCATTAATAATAGGCAGCAAGGCAGTAATGAGAAAACCAACACAAAATGAAGCTACAACCTTTATCCACGGGCTAAAACATTAACTATTTACCGTGCTATCTCGATAGTAATGAAAAACATTGAATATATCTCTTGAGTGCAATTTCTCTTGGTTGCAATTTCTCTAGGTTGCAATTTGCAAGCTTGACTGCCTCTCGAAGGCGTTCTACTAACGACTTGAACAGAACTATTCATGCTAGATAACTATGTATTTTATTCCGACTGTGCAACTGTTTGCGCGAATTGAGCTTTTTTGAACTGTAGGCAATAATGGAAATGAAATATTATTGGCTTCTTGTAACAGGCTGGTGAAGGAGATTTAAAGGGGAAATTTGGAATCTTCTGTGATAAGAAAAACATTTCTGTTATCGAAATGTTTGTTACGCTTGGTAGGTTCTTATTTATTGCCGTACTAGCTGCCGCCCACGTTTAATTAGTACTTCTACCCTCTATAAAGTATAGCCTACTAGCTTCGCCCCGCGGCTCCGCGTGGATGCCGGTTATTGTGTAAAAAAGCCTATGTCCTTCTCCATATCTCAAGCTATATATTTGCCAAATTTCATGACGATCCGTTCAACCGTTTTAGCGTGAAAGCGTAACATACAGACAGAGTTACTTTCGAATTTGTAGGGATAGTAGGGATGTAGGGATATGTTCTTCTGACGTGTAAGCTATGCTCCTTTAAACTTTCATTCAAATCCTTTCAGTCATTTCTGCGTCGTAGAGTATTCTGTCCATACATGCATCATCATCATCATCATCATCATCTCAGACGAAAGACGTCCACTGCTGGACATAGGCCTCCCCCAAGTGTCGCCACAACAATCGGTCCTGTTCGTCTCGCATCCATCGGCTACCAGCGACCCTCACTAGGTCACTAGTCCATTTTGTGGGAGGCCTTGCATGCATCATTCAGGTTTTATTCAGCAGTAAATGCTGAAAAGTTTATAGTTTACAAATTTTATTCTTAAAGTAACACCTATCGGCAGTAGACTCTCGTGGATTTCGCACGAGAGGTCATATCTGAATATATAAATATGTAAGTCAAATCACACTAAAAGTAATCTTTTTTGAATTACTTCCGGGGCTCTAGCAAAACAAACTGAAATTCTATCAGCGATAACTAGTCAAAAAGATCAAAATTACACAGGGGATTGACAAGCACCATCGTCTGTCAATGTCACATGTTTAATTCCAACCATCTTGAAGTTTTGATCCCCTTTCATTACTCTTCAAGCTTTATAAAGTCTCTGCAATAGATAGACGTAGTACAATATAAAGAAGGTCTTATTCAGTATACCGCAGGCCCGCAGCTGGTTCATTCCGGCGGCCGATTGGTAAATAACAAATGAGGCCGATTAACCTACCGGTTAATTGAACAAGGGGCAGCATTCGAAGGGTTAGTTACATTTCGAAACAATTGTGCAAGCCGGGATTAATAATGGTAACAAATGATTCGCTCGTACATAATGGACAGTTTGGTGACCATTAGGTCTTACTTACTGGACGGTCTGGTAACCATTCGGCCTTACTGGACGGTCTGGTGACCTGGAAACTTATTTCACGATACTAATAGATTGTTTTCTGCAAGAAATGCAAGTTTATTGCAAAGGCAAGAGGAAACATTGACATGTTTAACGTTTTATGAAGTCTAGCAAACACGATTATGTTTTCTGAGAACTTTGACATTACATTTCACGATGATCTGTCTATCTGTGTAGCCTATTTTGTCCCACTGCTGGGCAAGTGCTTCCCTCTCCTTTTTCCACATAACTCTGTCCTTGGCTATGTCGGACCAGTCCTTTCGGTAGGAGTCGAGCTCGTTCCGCCCTCGATGGATAAATAACTATTTTTTATTTCGTACTCGTACAATGAAACTGTCAACCATCAGTTTTATCCATTTAAAAATGGAACCTTACGATTTGTTTAAAAAATGCTCAGATTCTTATTTCAAAACCCTATTGAACTGCTAATTTCAAATCAGTTTATAAACTAATCATGTGATTTTTTTATGCTTTGTTGCTTAAAATACTACTTTCATCAGTAGATAACCAACATATTACAATTGGATAAATCCAGTTACGTAGCATATAAGTTTAACACACAGATCATGCTCACATCGCATTACACAGAGCTACAAACAGTCGAACTCTAAACATTTAACAATGCACATTTTACATTATTTTATAAATCCTTCTGCAACATTGGGCGGGCAATTGTCTGACCACTTCACAGATTTTGATCACGCGGCAACTCCTGATCATGCATCGACTTGAGCAGTGGTATTCTGTAAATAACTCAGTTGAAGTGAGCTGTGAATCCAGCCAGCCGGTGTATTCTCTCAACACGTTACCGTGGCAACCTAAGTGGAGTAAGCGTGAAGTGAACTGATATTCCACCGTGACTGGATGGAATGACACCTCATTTCATGGTCATTGTACCTGAGGGCCTAGCACGAATATTTTGACATATTATAGAATCGTTTTATTTTGGTTTAATTTTATGCGACATTCACAATTTGTATCCTACAAATACAAATCATATCTTCAGATGGAATGACAGTTTACTTCACGCTCACTTTACCTAAGTATTACGGTGACATTTTAACAGAATAGACTGACTGATCATGCGGCGATTTCTGATCACGCGTCGATTTCTGACCGCTAGACCAATCAGATGTCGCAGCGCCCGCAGTTTGAACAATCACTCGCCAGTCGCCGACCTTCTACTAAATACTGTTCTTATTTTCACTCTGCTTTACTCTGAAATGACTCTTCTATTACTGGCTTAACTGACTGAAGCCTGTTTTTACAGCACCAGACAGCTGCCCAAACTTTGGTGAGTGATTGCCTAATACAGCACTTCTTTTTTTCCTTTTTACTGCACTGTTCAAACTGCGGGTGAGTTCGAAATTTGACCGCTGCACAGGCTGCACAGAGGCTCTCGACAAAGTGCCATTTTATTAGCCAAAATAATTGTAGAAAAAAATGTAGGGGATTGATTACATGATATTTCGACAGCGTCAGTCAATCTCATAAATTTTTGACGCCTTCGACATACTAACGCTGACAGAATGTCTTGTCCTTGTCCAGAGCCTCAGGTCATGATAAATCTAACGGTTTTATCTGTGCAAACTGTTTTTATTGATCCATTGGTGGTATCATGAGGATATCGTTGTAGAATAACTCATCTAAACTTTCAATGGAATTCCAACAGACCGTTTGAACAGTTAAAACGATACAGAGCGAAGTGTGTAGCGAGTTTCAAATAATTGAAATGGTGCGGTTCGGCCACGCATTCGCTAAAGCGTTCTCTCTCCCGCATTTTGAACAATTTCAATTTATTTCTTCATAATTTTTGCTTTAATTCAACTTGTATATTCGCTTTACACTGACATACATTAATTTTGAACACTACTTACTTTATTGAACATTTTTACATTTATGCTTTTACGCTACTACTAGGTAAGGCAATTTTAAAACTTTTTGCTTTTATGATTATTTTCCTTATTTCTTAACTCTGCAGGAACAACACATTATGACACCAATCGACATGAGTTTCGGTTGTCGATGTAAAAACCATTTGCAAAGAAGGTAGAGAATGGTTGGATTACGTGCACAAAACTTTATTATCTCCAAGAAAATATTATCTCTTGAAGTTAACCAAGAATCTTAAGTCGATTCTTTGCGGCCCACACGTCTTGGCTTAACCTGGTGTAATATTTATTTTTAACGTTATTCTTTTAGCATGGTTCACCACTTTGTTCCCCAGAACTTGCCCTCACACTATACCATCTCTGTCTTCTGTGCAACGCGCAGAACTTGATACACCTTGTGCTATGAAGAATTGAAGTCTTGATAGTTTTATTGTAAGAGAGATAGTGCCATACAGACGATAGTATTATCTCTGTTGTTCAAGAGACTAGTGATGGCTTTGACTCTTCATAATACAGTACCCAGGCGTTAATATGGCACTTTGGGTTATAGAAAGAGACTACATTATTATATAACTAAGGAACGAGTGAGACGTCGTCGAAATTGAAAGCGATCATTGCGCGAATGCGTGATTGCGCGACAACGCGATCAGGTTTGTCGTCCAAATGAACGCGACGATCTCGTATTCTCGCTTTGCATTCAGACGACTCCATACGGAGACGAAACGAAACTTGCGTTATAAACTCACTGCCATATTGATGCCAGGTAATACGGTCCCAGATCACATTATTCCGATATGAAAGTACACTTTCCATCCAATATTTTAAGTAATTAAATCGAGGCGTGCATGGCCGTTTGAAGAGCTTTATCAGCAGATTATACTTGACCTATTAAACCTTGCGGCCGATTTGACAGATTTTGGCACTTCGCCGAGCATGTTGGGCAGATGATACGCTGCTGTAATTTTACGGTTTAAAATTGTTTTTATCTGCATTGTTTTACAGGAAGAACCGTACAGTAAGTTGATGATATTAACTTTTATTTATGTGCAATGCAACTCCTTTTTTTAGGCGACAGTCATGGGGAATAATGCCTTAATAATACTATTGGTCCACCTAGTGGGAGGCCTTCTAACGCTGCGTCTTCCGGTACGCGGTCGCCACTTCAGAACTTTTCGTTCCCATCGACCATGTTCTGCGAGGACTAGTCTATGAGGCGACGCTTGGGGGCCTGTGCCCAGCAGTGGACGTCTTTCAGCTGAAATGATGATGATGGTTAATGACTGTGTACATAGGGATGCCATAATCTTCCTTAGTGCCTATTCTTCAGTTTCTACTGATGATTTGGGTGATATTTATTTATCTAGAAAATAGTTGGGGCGAAGTAAGATGACTGATTAAATCAGGTAGGTACCTACAATATTTTTTTATTTTTTTTGTAACAACATTAAAAGGAAAACGTAATCTTTATTATTTTACTTTTATCCATCAGTCACATACGTTTTTCAACGAGATATTGGCGACGTAAAAATGTTTTTAAATGTTTCGGTAATATGTTAAAGTTTCTAATGACGAGCATAAGGTCCATCATTAAAACACCAAAATAACTACTCATTACGCGGTTTAAGAAATTGCTAGCCATCACGGCTGCTTCCACCGGGTTCTTTGAGAAAACAAAAGTGAAATGGATGCTTCCAGAACACCTGCTAGTAAAGACTCACTTTGAAAACTTAAGATAAACAGAAAGTAAATCATCCGTCCTATTAATCCGTTCAATCAAGCCGGAATGACTGTTCACTTCAAGAATCTCACCATATATACGTAGGTAGAGGGACCACCTACGTATATATGGTTAGATTCTTACAGAATCATCTGCCGAAAGACGTCCACTGTTGGACATAGGCCTCCCCTAAATGGGAGGGTTTGCCATAATCGCCACGCTTGGCAGGCGCAATGTACCTACAGAGAATGCTCCTGCCTATTCTCTGGTGAGTCCCTTAGTCGCCTCTTACGACACCCACGGGAAGTGATGGGATGGTGGTATTCTTTTACGTCCGACACCACACGGAACTGTCTGTTTACAGAATAGAAAGGCTGTAATATTCATTAACTGTGCACAAACTCCTCGTTGATTTGTTCAGAAAAGTGTAACAGGAAAACTCTGTAGCATGTGGTCCCGGGCAGGCCTATGTCAAACTGCGGCCTAAGATAGCCGGGAGTTGATGAAAAAAAGTTTGTCTCTACTTAGTTATTTTGTACGGTCACCCTCACGTCGGATTACTCGTACTTCTAACTGCGAAAACCACCTTTAATGCTACGATATAAAGCCACAATTATTTTGGGACCTTTTCACGTAGTGTACCAACTATTTTTCATTTGTTTATTCCAGTCTCAGTAATCCATTTATCCAAACTATTTTTCAGGTCCCACTGTATAATATTTAACTTTTGCATTTCAGTTTGAGTACTGTTTTGTGTTCACTCGTGGATTTGGCTCATTTTTCTGCACTGAAGTGCTCAAAGCATCAGGAAATGGAAAAAGTTAAATCAAATGTGATATTATCAGGAAACTTAGTATCATTTTAATGCAAAGCGTTTGCGTGAACATCAGATATAGGAACTTACATAAATCGTCCCACTCTTTATCAAGATTGGAACAGGAATTTATCAAATGGAAGCGCTAGAAATCGTCGAGTAGTACAGAACTTGCATCACAATTGACCCAGCTTTGCCTTCAACTGGGTGCGATTGTGTCGGGATTCAAAGACTGGTTTTTATTCAAAAGTTTAAGTATTACATTTTAGATGTGAAAGATGTGCCTAGTTTTTCATCTTCAACTGACATCAAATAAATGTATTATATTTATTTTGTAAGTACTTTTAAACTAGTGAGGCCGGTGTTTCCTAGCTGACTACCCTGAGAAGAAAAACACCGAAACAAACTCAGAGGTCAAAGTATCTTTTATGATCCATGCAATCCGTACTGGTCAAATTATAATTTGGCCTTTGAGGAAAGTGCCACACAGATTTAAGTGAACCTGACAGTACAAGCGTTTATCATGTCCTAAAGGCGATAGCTAACTGGAAACACCTATTCCGGCAGGGAATCCCACTCCTTAGCTGTACACAAGATAGAACGAATCACTCCTAACTACAAATTGCCGAGCCAACTAATTCGTACCACCGACAATTTCCTACTCTTCTAGCACCTGACACCCAAATTTTCAAAGCCCAAATCCACTCAGTGTAACATTACCACGCCTTCGATCACCCTGTCACTGGGCCCAGTGATCACTGACAGCTGAGAACAACGCCTTCACATCAACAGCTGTTTATAATCAGGCTGTAGCAAGTCACGCACTTCCTGTAGCAACGTGATTAATTCAACCTTCACTTGTGCTAATGGATAGAGTTTCTATGGAGCATTGAAGGTCGTTGTGTTTGTGGAGAAATGTTATGGTTGGATTCTTTGAGGAATATTGTGTTATACATGAAAGAAAAGGGTCTTAATTACCCGCAATGGGTTTGTTTCGACAGTATCAAAATTATTATCATTTGTAGCACCATCCCATCACTTCCCGTGGGTGTCGTTAGAGTCGACTAAGGGACTCACCAGAGAATAGGCAGGAGCATTCTCTGTACATTGCAAAACTACACTGCGATCGCCAACCCGCCTGCCAAGCGTGGCGAATATGGCAACCCCCCCCCCATCTGGAGGAGGCCCATGTCCAGCAGTGGACGTCTTTCAGCTGATATGATGATGATGATGATGATGATGATGATAATATAGCGAACTGATCATCTTATTATCATACTATTGTATTGAAACCTATATTTACGAATAAATTTGATTTGTTTGTTTGTTTGTTTACAACAAATCATAATTTTTGAACTTTTTACTTTAAAAATCCGTCCACTAGGATTTCCTCCTTCTTAATTCCAGGAATTCCACTAACAGTTTCAAAGTAACATGTTAAAAAAAGTATAGAAGCTCAGAACCCTTTGCGCGCGAGTCCGACTTGCATGTTGCCGTTTTTTCTGAGAAAATATTAATTAAGTATGAATCTTGCCGTTTTTTCTGAGAAAACATTAATTAAGTAAGTATAAAAGGCTTTATCAACTTGTCTGTTACGATTATAATCATAAGATTAAGAGAAACATTGACTACAACGGGCAACTAACTATGCAAATTATAAAAAAAGCTTCCGTCCGTGACTTCGTACGCGCATATTCCCGTTTCCGTAGGAATCCTCTCTTAGTACTCCCTTACACTCCCCGAGGAACCTGCATGCCAAATTCTACCTTTCTACGACCAGTAATTTTGACTGACTCAGTTAGTCACCAATAGCGGAAGAGTTTTATACATAATTAATAGCTACAAAAAATAATTTCACACCTTACTGGCTAAGGGTTACAAGATTGAATTTTTTCATGAAACTGAGAGAAGAACTTCGAATATTTGACACTACAAAAAACTTTTTCACAAAAAAAAAGCAACTGTCTTCCAAAAAAACACTACAAAGTTCAAAATAACTTTAATTTCGGAAGTCGGTGTTTTGGTTGCTTCTTCGTTATTTGACACCGACTTCCGAAATTAAAGTTATTTTGAACTTTGTAGTGTTTTCTGCAAAACAGTTTCTTTTTTTTTTGTGAACAAGTTTTTTATTTTTCACTTTTTAGTGGTACGCCACACCACTGGAAAGTCACAGGAAAGCAAAAATACGCAATTTCGTATACATGGATGATTTTTCCACATATTTTGTCCAGCTATTTGGATTGAAAGACCAAAGTACTGAACCGATTTTGATAAAATTTCAATGGGACCATTTGGAAAGTATACCCTTTCCAAAAAAAAAAGAATTTTTAAAATCGGTTGGCAAGCGTTGGTGCGCGACAAACATAAAAAAAAAAAATACATACATCCGAATTGAGAACCTCCTCCTTTTTTAGAAGTCGGTTAAAAAGTGGCCGCCTTTAGTTCTTAGTTACTTGCACCACACAAGTTTGCGACACAGAATACACGATTCTGCTAGTCACTAGCCAAGTTTCCTCTCACTTGGCGTTATTTGATTCCAACCTTTTGTCTGACTTCAGGTTACTGTAAAACGATTGTTATGGGTAGTGACATTATCATCTGCCTAGCCTTTTCCCAACTATATTGAAGTCGGCTCCCAGTTAAACCGGACTCAGCTGAATACCAGTATTTCAGTAGAGCGGCTGCCTACTAGACCTCCACAACCCATTAACTGTGTAACACGTAGTACCGTGTACCGCTTGGAAGACTGGTGTCAGAATTTCTGGCTTCTGACAATCCGTAACGACTGTCAAAGATCTACAAATGACAGTCAGGACCAACGGTTAAACGTGCTCTCCGAGGCACGGAGGATTCTCGATACGTTAAGATGATCACCCGTCCACAGACCCTCGGCAAGCGTTGCTTAACCTTGAAAATCGACCCATGCGGCTGTTATTATTTAGCCACGAGCTCAGTAATAGGTACCCAGTGAAAAACTAGAAAAATCTGACTACAGTTTTACCAAGTGGTTACATGGGTTATGAAAGTCTGATGGGGCAATGGCTCCTTGAAATATACTGGTATTCTTGTAGTGTTATACTGGAAGCTGACCCCAACGTATGTAGTTGGGAAAATGTTATACAGACTGATCATCATCATCATCATCATATCAGCCGAAAGACGTCCACTGCTGGACATAGGCCTCCCCCAAGTATCGCCATAACAACCAGTCCTGTGCGTCTCGCATCCATCGACTACCAGCGACCCTCACCAGGTCTTCGGTCCATCTTGTTGAGGCCTTCCAACGCTGCGTCTTCTAGTACGCGGTCACCGCTCCAGACCTTTTCGGCAGACTGATGTTGGGGTAAAAATAAAAGCTGCGTAAAATATTAGAATGGCAGTCAATGATGTAACGTCTCTTGTTCAGTATTGTTTCAGTTTTCGAAGTCATTTGTGTATTTTTGTACCAAATTTTTAGAAGCAATAATATTGTAATATTATGTAATGCCAAAGTTTGGATTTGATGCCTCAGGCGGACGGAGCTAAAAATAATATAAATATATATGTAGGCATTGTTTAAAGGTTAAAAGGTAAAGGTTTGTCGTTAGTTGAAATAAAAGTAGGAAGCCATTTGAAAGAAAGTTAGTAAATATGTTTGTTAAAAGTAATGTCTTGAAATAGTCATACGACAAACAAAAAAATTGCTACACTGTTGCTGTGTTGAAACTTTCATTTCTATAGCTGCTATACCTACCATGAAATAATAAAAATATAAATAATTAATTTTTAAAAAATTAGGGGTGTCCATACACAAATAGTGTTTTTTTTTCGATATTATGGTACGAAATCCTTTGTGTGCATGGTGATAGCTGCTACAAGTTCTAGGACCTATCTACAACGTGTAACAGAATAAACTCAATACCTTTTAAGGGGTCATTATACTCATCATATTGAAAAACATTGACTACGGGAGCAACAATAAAATCACGAAAAAAAAATTCACTGCTCAATACTGCTGTGAGCATAACTCGACCAAATGCACAGCTGATTTTTTTTCGTGATTTCGGGGTTGGCCCAATAGTAAAAGTTGTTCATGAGAATGAGTACAATGACTCCTTAAAAGGTATAAAACACTCACATAAAACTTCCTTCCCTTTCTAATATCATTATTATTTCAACTAAACAATAGAGGCACAGAGTTTAATATTTCCGTCGTTTATATGAAATTTCCCGTCTGTAAACTGTAACAGCTGTTCGTTGCTTTCACCGACGGTTGCTCGTAACCGTGGGTATGACTCATATTGGAATGCTTGAAATTTGCTTGGTTGAGCTTTGAGCTAGATGAGGGAAGTACCAAGAAGTATCGTTGTGATGACCCATAATGTACTGTAGTATGCATTCGGTAAGATTGTAACCAAACTCTAACATACTAGGAAAAACCGGCCACTTGCGAGTCAGACTCGTACACAAAGGGTTCCGTACCGAAAATCGAAAAAAATCACGTTATTGTGTTAAAACAAAAATTAAAGGAGGGGATTTAATTTTTAAATATTTTTTTTTATTGTTGTTATAGCGGCAATAAAATAAACGTTGTGAAAATTTCATCAGTCTGTTACGGTTCATGAAATTTAGCCTGCACACAGACAGACGGACGGACGGACAACGGAGGCTTAGCAATGTGGTTCCGTTGGTTACCCATTAAACGGAACCTTAAGACCTTAAACCTATATTTTCTCTTATTTTGTTTAAATTAAACCCTTTATCGAGTGCTACAACTGTCCTAAATAGGAAACCAGTTTCATTTTCTGTTATTTATGTTATTTCCATTAATAATATCAATCATGCCAAAATATTCCCAAGAATACAAAACTTGCAGACTCGCTTAAAGCAGTACGCCACTTAATGCCTTTTGTTCTCGATATAATTACCTCCCCTTTGATAAGGGGTAGACAGTCGTTACAATCGCTTTAGACGCCAAGTTTCCACCTTAAGTTGCTAAGATGTAATATTTTTCAACTTTTGGTGAGCAACTCTTGAATTATGGGATAAAATAGGTACGACTGTACTTAAAAGTACCAAAAGTCATTATTTTAGAAATGAAATCGAAGAAAACTCTCGCGATGAAATCCCACTGATATCATGAATGTTTCTGTATATAAACCAACTAGCTTCAACCATCGGCTTGCCGGAGTGAAATAAGGTTTCATAATCATCATATCAGCCGAAAGACGTCCACTGCTCCATAAGTCTCCCCCCAAGTCTCACCACAAGAATTTGGTCAAAAGAGTCACCGCGGCCCTGGAACGCAAAGAGCAATAGAAGGAACACGGATAAGTTGTAGTTGTAAGAGTCTGACACTCCCGCTTCTCCAAGAGCGGAAGAAGTCATTTGATGATTTCCCATCCATAAAAATAAAAAGTGTCGCCACAACGAACGGTTCCGTGTGTGTTTATCCATCGGCTACCCGCGACCCTCACCAGGTCATCGGTCCACTTTGTAGGAGGCCTTCCAAAACAAGAAAAGACATAATTAAGGTTTCCTATAACTTCACACATGGGTAGACCATATCTTGGACTACCAAGTTATGGTCTACTCATGTGTGAAGTTTCATACAAACCCCACTGTCGTTAAGACAAATGACGTGTGAAAAGATAACAAACAGATAGACAGAGTTTCTATCGCATTTATAATATTAGTACGGTTTAGTTATTTGTTAAATTAATCACGCCACAACAACTAACAAGATGGACCGATTACCTGGTCAGGGGCGCGGGTAGCCGATGGATGCGAGACGCACAGGACCGGTTGTTGTGGCGACACTTGGGGGAGGCCTTTGTCCAGCAGTAGACGTCTTTCGGCTGATATGATGATGATGATGATGATGACAAAAACTAAATGGATTTGGATGTAATTGGAATACAGATAGACTTTAGGGATGATTTTATTAATCACGGTCCCAGAATATTGCAAAGGATCCCTTAAGAACGAAAAGAAGGGATCGTTTTCAATCGGAGCAGTGCTGCGTTTTTTGCGGGTGGAGCCCCTGGTGACCGGTAAGTTACTCTTAAAAGCCCTGCTAGTGGTGAAGTAAATTTATATAAATTTAACAAAAAGAAAGCCAAACACTTACATGTTATAAACCTAAAAGACTACAAACATGCAATGCTCAATGGTGCAGACTATTCCAAACAAAACATAAGAAAACCAATGAGACAAAGCTCCATACAGAAAGGAAAGACAAACAGCATTGTTTCGAAGCGAATGCTAAACAGAAAGTTTCGTGGAACAAGCCCGTTCACGTGTGAAATGTATTTATTCTATTGCTACAGCTAGTCCAAACGTTTTGAGAATCAGTCAACTGAGCATCGATACCACATAGTAGATAGATACAGAAGACCTGCTACATGCAACGAGCCAAATCAGCCGTACACACACATGGACGCGTACGAACAGCGATCACAAACAAATGCCCGTCGCGAGTGCACGAGCGCCTTCACACTAGCGTTTGTCCAGCGTAGGCGTTCGATGAACGTATGCGCAGCGCAGACTCCGCGACTACGCGGCGAAGGCGTCGCGTTGCCGCGGCGTCAGTGAAGGGTAAATGAATACGCTGCGTTAGCGCTGCAGGTGCGCGACGTATGCGCCGCGTTACTGCGGAGTCATGTACAATCCTGTTAATGGGTTCTCACATATCCTTTTATTTTTATTTTCACGTTTTCGCAATAATTTTCTTTTTAAAAGCAAAGCCAAAAATAGAGTTTCCTCGCGTTGTCGTGGCGTCTGCGCTGCGCATACGTTTATCGAACGCCTACGCTAGACAATCGCTAGTGTGAAGGCGCTCTTGCACTCGTTGTACGTGACTCGTGTTTATGTGTGCGCACGTTTTCGTTCGTTCTTTGGAGTTGATATTCTGTAGACCTGTCTGTTTTGTCTCCATACATAGCTCGAACAACAATATCGATTGTGGATGATGAATAGGCGGGGAGCACGCGATGGAATCGCGGATGTTTCGAATAGTGGCGATTTATATCGATTAGCAACGTTTAATTATTTTTCTGTTTTGTTGTTATTAAGGAAGTTATGTTTGACTATTTCATGAAAATTTGTGATGTTTGTGGATATGGCTTGAGACATTTTTGTCAAAGTTTTTCCAATTAGTGTGTATCTGAGGCCGATACCGAGGTAAAGCATGGTTTTACGAGGCTATCAGAAAATACCTCAGACAAATTAAAAACATTTAAAAAAATGATTGAATAAAATGATACCAGCCAATAGACAATACAAAAAAAACTCGCAAATTCAAGAAAACTTTTTAATAGAACTACATAACAATACAACTTTCATAAAATATAAGGACAAAACTAACATACCTATCAATATCATTGCCTCGCGGCGTCGGTCCAACAGAACCTAGCAGGGATCCTGTTAGGGCGGTCAGGCTTGACACCAACTGAGTATGACTCCTTCAATCCGCCACCAACTTCCCCACCGCCAGAACTCGCTGGTTTCTTCTCTAATTTTTCTTCTGATACTAATTCTGTAACTGCACTCTTGCTTCTCCTGTACAGTATCTCTTGGTGAAGTTCTTCTTCCGAACTAAAATCATCTTTACTCTCAATCAAATCTTCTTCTAAATCTTCCAAAGCTGATGGGCTTGACTTGGGTTTGACTTGAGGCGTATGTACATTTTGTATTGCAGGTAGAGCTTTCTTTTCTGATGCACGAGTTCCTGAACTCTTTTCTAGTGCATGGATATCTAATTTCATTTCAATGTTTGATATCCTTTCTAGGATTGTATCCAGTTTACTTGTATTGCACTTTAGGATTTTTTGCACACTCGATATATCATTTGTGTTATTGCAGTTGCTCATTTCTGATATACATTCTCTGAGAGCAGTCAAAATGGGTGCTTTAATACTGTCGCTAAGGAAATGCTTATCCTTTTCGTTCATAAGATGTATCTTAATCTTAGAGTCACCATGGTTTTCGGTTGCCAAAGCTTCGAAAGATTCCGAAATAACCAACTTTGAACAATCATTTGGTTTTTTATGGCGACTACGTTCCTTCTTGTGACATTTCTTTTCCGATACTTCAGAAAACGTGCAGCATAATGATTGGTTGATGTTTAAATCATCTAAAGTGTTGCTTGAACCATGACTGAGGGACTCCCTGACACTGAAACTCTCTTTCCTGACCTTTCTGTAAGTCTCAAAAACTTTTTTAGCGTCCCTCTTTTCTTCATGTACCGCCGCGTGATGATCCAAACTAGTTTCTTCATGAGGTTTCTTATCTTTCTTCCTGTGCCTTTTCGTTGTTTTTATTGTATAAAACACGGGTATTTTTTCATCGCTCTGTGGTATAACTAAAGGCACTAAATCTCTGGCGAACCGTATAGTCTGATCTAAAACTTGGTCATTACTACTGTTGACTTTGTAAGTCCTATTATTATTAGAGATTTCAGTATTTTTCTCACTATTGAACTGTTGACATTTATCTTGTCTATATTTCTTTTCTTTTCTTGCTTTAATCTTTTCTTTCCTTGCTTCGGGATTTTTATAATCGTCGAGATATTTCTTGTGAACAAATACGACGGAATTGTATGAGCGTTGATGAGGAAAGTAATTAGCTAGGTTCACGCCGTTGATTTCTTTGAGAGAGGGTTTCCATTCTGTGGGCAGGAGAGTTAGGTTAATATTAACGTCGAAATTGTTCGGTTTATTGCCTTCGTCGTGAACTAGCTCGACTGGGTGGGTGGGGCGCATTTTATAGCAGATAATTAGGGGCAGTTTTATGAACACGTCTTGTTGTTTAAGGCCGTGTTTTCATTGATGAGAGTGAGTGAAGGGACTTTGGAGAGGCTATTATTTTAAGTTGGCCCGCTTAGTCCCCTTGCAAGTTTAATAACATTATACCTTGGTAGCACGTAATGTAATGCAACTTGCTAGCATATTGAAATGCTGCCTTTGACCTTTTTCGTTATAAGTGTGTTTATTTTATGCTTGATATAACTTCTTAACTACCCGATTTTCTGCTTCACTATTGATGAGTAACATTTAAAAAAATAAGCAGGCACTCTATGGTAGGCGCCAGATAAACTTGCGAAAACGTACATTTACCTTTTCCAAATATGCCTTCGTAGAAACCCGGAAAATAAATTATGAACCGTTTTTCATTACTAGAGAAAGTAAAGGATCACGGTAAAAGTCGATTCAGAACAGGTTTATGTCTGTATTTCTGTTTTTGATATTAAGAGAGTCAATACATGTATGTGGGTTATTGCACATTTATCTGGTGTCTACCAATATATTGGTATTTAAGCTGCGTTCAGCTGAGATCGAAGACCAAGAAGAATACCAAGATAATAAGTAAAAAAGCTAGGCATGATGATACCACAACAAAATTGGTAGCACGAGTTTTATTTAAAAAGATTTACACAAGTCTCACCTGAAGCCATCCAAAAGTATAATTCTATACGATAAACAATACGCTTTAAAGAAAACAGTAAATTAAAATTAATTATTTAAAATTCGCAAGGTAAATATTGACAAGTCGACAGTGACACAAAGGATTTTATTAATCGTTGATTGATAAAAAGGTTGAATAGCATTTTATTGTTTCACTTTGCGTTAGTTATAAAAAGTTTCTAGTTGCGTTGCCCCGAGAACGAACTTTGTTTTACGTTTCCTATATGTATTAGTGAATGAACCAATAAAGATGTCTAATATTGACACGGTCAAGCAATAAAATGTTGTACCGTTAAACGGGGTAAATAAGATCGAAGGGTTTTTTATATTATGGACGGGAAATCATCAAATGACTCCTACCTCTCTGGGTGGAGAGGGAGAAAGTGTCAGACTCTTACTAACTAAAACCCGTCCGTGCTTCTCGTAGTGCCTTTTGCTTTCCAGGGCCGCGGTAACTCTTTCGAACAAAATCCGCAACCCAGCAGGCTCTGGCCCTAACGGGCCCCTTCGCCCAGGCTGACATCTCTTTGAGGTGCGCGTGGAACACAACGCGCCGTCGACCCGGGCCTGGCTTTGATCACACGGAGGGCCACCCAACGCTCGCCGTCCGCACGCCCGGAGGGGTGAATAGAAACAAAATATATGGTTTTTCACTTTAATATCATAATATTGGCTGTCTAAAAAATCAATTTTATTTTATTTATATCAATTCAATAAAATTGGAGATCGCAAATACTGCAAACAAGATTTAAAACGTAAATATCCCCTTCACAGTTTTGTGCCAATTCACCCCTGCATTTTATATTCTCCCCCCGTTTGTAGGTATGTTAACATATACCTACAAACGGGGAGAATATAAAAATGGTCAAAATGGTCATCTTGTCAAAAATTTTAACCTAATTAGTTATAATTAGGTTAAAATTTTTGACAAGATGACCATTTTTAGGGTTCCGTACCCAAAGTGTAAAAACGGGACCCTATTACTAAGACTCCGCTGTCCGTATGTCTGTCTGTCACCAAGCTGTATCTCATGAACCGTAATAACTAGACAGTTGAAATTTTCACCGATGATGTATTTCTTCAAGTGGGGTCCCATACATCAAACGTGATTTTTTTGCCATTTTTATAGATAGTGATACGGAACCCTTCGTGCCCGAGTCCGACTCGCATTTGACCGGTATTTTGTTTATCCAACGTGGCTTTACATGAGATCGATCACAACTTCTTACGGTAAAAGAACTGTATTGCGAGACATGAAAAACACACAGAAGAAGTTCATACCTACGTGTACCTCTCGACAGAATCGGTCCAGTAAAATCGGAGCTAATTGGTTATGACAGATGGATATACAGACACAAGGGGACGGACACCTGCCAGGGTTGCGGAATATGTTCGAAAGAGTTACCGCGGCGAGGAGGACTAAGGGTGGGTTTTAGTCAAGTCTGACACTCCCTGCCGCTCAACCCAGAGCGGGAGGGGTCATTTGATGATTTCCCATCCTCAAAAAAAAAGGGGACGGACACAGATCCTACAAAGGTTTAACTTTTTCATACGGACGCACGCTTGGAACCCTAAGCGGAACGCTTGGAAAAGCAAGTATACTGACTGACTGTACACTGTGACTGTACTGAGTAGGAGTGTAGGCAATAAATATATTTTTTCTTTTTTTAATAAACGTTGCCCCACACTAGGATTTTCTCCTGTATCGTGGGTGCGTTTACAAACATATAAATTCACATACACAAACAGCCAGACCCGGAACAACTATCATAACTATATTTCTTTTTTAAATATCCTGGAAGCCACAAAGCTCACGAATACATAATTATGTGAAGAGATGTTAGACAGTTTGGAGTTATGTATGAGACATGTAATAACTAGAAAACACTATTGAAGTCTTGAATAATAAAACATTGTTTTATGCCTTGGACTTGATAGAACACGGCTACGCTAGACCCTGGTTTCTAAGTTATGTTAGGTAGTAGGTATGTTTCATAATACAACGTGTAACAGAATAAACGCAATACCTCTTAAGGGGTCATTGTACTCATCATTATGAACAACTTTTACTATGGGACCAACATTGAATACGCGAAAATCGACAGCTCCATACATTTCTGTGTGCATGACTCGATAGGTCCCATAGTAAAACTTGTTCATAATTATGAGTACAATGACCCCTTAAGTGGAATTGAGTTTATTCTGTTACACATTTCAGAAATAATTGACTGATCATTATTTTAGGAATATAGTATTTTGGATACCTAACTATTTACATAGCAAAAAAACAAAATAATGGCCGGATCAAAATTAATATTATCAAAACTATCATTACAAAACATTGAACAAAAACCCGACATCCATTTCAATTTCACCCCCTCAATGGGGTGAAACGGGTTCATACGAGTTCAGTCTGCATTTCTCCCTGTTACTAACTAATTAATATTGATAAAACCCGTCTAGATAGGGAGGAACTGGAAATCAAACAACAAGACTGCAATGCAATGCATTTTCATCCCTATACTGAAAGCTTAGATCTTAGTTTTAATATGGCAACCCCGTGTGTCTCACACAGAGGAACTCCAACGTTATGCCTGAGCAGTTAAGGTAGAGTTTTAGTAGGGGAACTAGTTCTCTTTGTAACAAACTAGGGGCTGCAGGCAATCCCGGGCAGACTTAGTTCTACCTCACGGCAGCCTCGATTGATCGACATTCGGCCAGTTCATTACAGGACGAGGTAGCGATATGACGCGTTTGTCATGTTCGTCAAAAACTGCCATACATGGCGGCCATTTTAAATTGGTTTTGGGCCATGTAAAAAGAACTTTGACGGTGTATATGGTGTTTTGAGGTATCCTACAGAAGTGTTAGCTGAGATTAAGGTAGGTAGATATTATAGTTTTAATTTTATACGTTTTCCTTTGTTCTCGCAGGCAACCGTACTTTTAAATGTTTTCTGTTAGAACTGTTTTTTTTTTAATAAGTATATTATTTTAATAACCTACAACGTGCAATTTATCTAGATTTAGAGGTACCTACCTCTTTTCTGATACTTCAATTCTCGTGTTGGTTGAATGAAAAACCTCTTTATGAGGGGTTCACTGCCCAGGTGCGCTCGCACTCAACTACATAATAGGTACATAATTATGTACTAACATGATAGTACATAATTATGTACCTATTAAACAGGGTTATTTGTAAAACACCAACAACCTTTCCTTCATACATGACCCGCCCACTCCCACTTCAGCCTGGCAGATTTGTTGCCCACCACGGCGATGTTTTGGAGAGAATCGTGGTATTACGAATTCGAACGCTGAGCCTAATACTTAGAATGCTACGCTCCATCGCCCTTTGGAAAACCTTGAGTTGGGACTTTTGAGACTCGGCCAAGTTTGCTAGGTTAGGATGGGCAGAATGCACATGTCGATAAGTTTGCGCTTCAGGGATAAAGGTAGGTCACCTACCTTTATCCCTCTGCATCAGCGACTTCATGGACATGGTGGACTAAGCTCTTAGCTACTTGTATGATAATAGGGTAGATTCCTTAAACATCTATTTAGTCCCTCAGTTAGATTTCCAAAATATACCTATTGGACACCTATTTTTACTTTTGCCATAATATAAAAGAAAATAAAGACGATAACTATGAAAAAAGTGTTCCACTTTTTACCTACTTGAAATTTGGTGCGTTTTTTTTGTTAATTTTTAGGGTTCCGTACCCAAAGGGTAAAAACGGGACCCTATTATTATGACTACGCTGTCCGTCTGTCCGTCTACCTGTCACCACGCTGTATCTCATGAACCGTGATAGCTAGACAGTTGAAATTTTCATCGATGATGTATTTCTGTTGCCGCCATAACAAAAGATACTAAAAACAGAATAAAATAAATATATTAGTGGGGCTCCCATACAAAAAACGTGATTTTTTTGCCGTTTTTATAAATAATGGTACGGCGCGAGTCCGACTCGCACTTGGCCGGTTTTGTTGATTTGTTAAATCAAAATATTCGTGTGCAATATTTTTTGTTTTCATATCTATCAAACAAATTAAAATCATTCATATTTAAACTCTGCAATAAAAAGCAATGTCAAACGTAATCACATCAACTATGCACCGCCATGTTCATTGCACAATAACATAATCACCAGTTAAATCAATTAACACTGTTTGTGTTCGTAATTAAGTGAACTGACCGTAATTATTATGATATCAGAATATTTTAAAATGTGGGCTCTTTTATAAATAATTGGATTAACGTGACACCACGTTTTAATTGCACACAGCTTGAAGAGTTGTCAAATTGTTAGCTTAAATGAACAGGGTATGAATGCGCTCTATAATTTTGTCACTATAATTTCATTGTTGCGTTAACCTCCCATATGAGGAGCATAAGTTTTATCTTTGAGGTTAAGCAGCGCTGGCCGCGTTTTTCCGAGGATGGGTGACCATCTTAACATACCGAGACTACTCCGTGCCTCGAGAAGCACGTAAAGCCGTTGGTTCCGGCTGTCATTTGTAGATCTATTGCAGTCGTTCTGGATAGTGGGAAGCCAGAAAATCTGACATCAGTCTTGATGAGGGGTACGGACGTATTTGGTAGATACCCAGTTACCTAATGGTTTGTGTAGAGTCAGATAGGTAGTTTTTCTATAGTTTGTGAGGTAGCATGGTGGTGTGGGGTAGTTAAAGTCAAAGTCAAGCGTTTATTTCAAGTCGGTAAACCTTTTAAAAGCACTTTTGAATTGAAATAGTACTCATTTCATAGATTTCATAATTTCTATGACTCATATTAAATCAAGCTAATTTTAAGTTATATTTTCAAACGCAAGCGAGCCCATGCGACTAACCTGGCCTAAAACCAGACTTCTAGCAGATACGGAGATATTCCTGATAATTAACTCAATAACAATTTCCCGCTTTGGGCTCGGATTAGCTATGCAAAATGTGGGTAGCATATCAATCCCATAAGGTATCGAACTTGGGACCTCACGCTGAGCAGTCGCGTTTCGACAGTAGGTCAATTACAGTCTGACATTATTGTTACAAGGTAATAAGGAACATCTAAGTTAGAAACATTGACTTACTAAGCCCCGTGTACACGCAATAGCAAATGACACAGAGCACGGAACGCTGCGCCCGGCAGCGACATTATTGTATAAATAAATAGCTTTTGCCCGCGGCTTCACCCGTGTGGATGTCGGTTTTTAGGGATCCGTACCCAAAGGGTAAAAACGGGACCTTATTATTAAGACTCCGTTGTCCGTGTTTTTCTTTTATGAATGGGCTAGCTCTTGACTTCGATCACGCCTGATGGAAAGCGATAGATGAGGTTCATGATGAAGCGAGCGTGCCCGGAAGATGCCTTGAGGCACTGGTACTCCCACGCGTCGATGAAACACAGCAGGCTGCTTGACGCCGAACTTCGATGAGTCGCGAACCAGGCGGGTGTTAGCCCATACCACCGCAAGGGAAGGATTGGTCAGTCTTGTAAGGTGTTAGGTAAGACTGTCCAGGATGCGCCGAGCGCTCGGTTCAGTTGAGTGTCTGATGGAACAAATAGCGCTACACGAGGATGCTCCTTCATGCATCCCGTATTCATGTATTCCGTCCATCTGTCTGTCACCAGGCTGTATCTCATGAACCGTGACAGTTAGACAGTTGAAATTTTCGCAGATGATGTATTTCTGTTGCCGCTAAAAACAGAATAAAATAAGTATTTAAGTGGGGCTCCCATACAATTTAAAACGTTATTTGTTTGTCGTTTTTATAGATAATGGAACCTTTCGTGGCTGGTTCTTAAATAAGCGTAAGGGCCGCTGGCGCTACAGTTCTTACCTGGTCTGATTGGACTGGAAGGCGAAAAATTTGGCAAAAGTCACACAAAAACACTCCATAGTTTAAAAAAGTCATCAGTTTTATGAATCCCTTATCGTCCCTAGCAGTGGCCGACAAGGTATCTCCAGGCTCTGTGGTAAATCAGAACTTTCAGCGTTCTAGCGACCTTGCTTGAATCACGCGATGTCTATAGAATCCTTTTACAGGAGAGTTAGGTTATTTGTGGTATTCATTTCGTCTATTTGTCAAGGTTGAAATATCTTAATGAAAGCATGGAAGAAAAATGTTTATTTGAGACTCGCACCGGACAAAAAACAAAATAAAATAAATGTAACAACATAAAATAAATTAATATGTCAGTTTTGTGACAGTAAATAGTTTTTCTTTTTTTGGAAAATAAATTAAATTAAAACTGAGACATAGTTTGCAGCTCTAGGGGAGATGAAATTTTAGATAAATGTAAGTTTTAAGCAACTTATTTACGTCTCTTATATCTTAAATAACAAAATGTCTAATCGAAGAGTGGCAGAATCTTTTCTAACCATACCTACCATTAGGTAAAATAAAGTATTCGCCAGATAAATGTGCAATAACGGTCATTGATCCACCTACATTTATTGAAATACTTAATTTCAATAACAGAAATAATGACATGAATCGACATAGATCGTGATCCTTACTTTTTCTACTGATAAAAAACGATTCATATTTTATCGTCTGGATTCTTTATTGCAAATTTGTTTGTTCTCACATTTCCTGCCTTTTTGTACAATTGTAAATCACAGTCGAACTGCGCTTTGCATCTTGGGTATTGTGTCCCAGAAGTCAGGCTTACAATACCCTTCCCGTCGGACACAGCATCGGATGCTATTCGACAAGTCTCGGACGCTATTCGACAGATGCTCCGGCTATTTGTTGCCAGCGAATATGACTAATAGTGTTGGGCAGCGTATCCACCTGCAAATAACTCGTATGCAAGTTTAATTACTTTGCAGAGCACAGTCGAGCTATTGACCACGTTATACCTCCGTAGCCCGCAATGTAACGCTACTAGCATGCGGGCTAGACGTCGGCTGTAGGTGGTTTTAGTATGTTAGTGACTAGTATAGTTGTAGCGGCATTTATACCGCCACAAAAATCACCGAAGCAGAATCTACATCGCAACACTGAGACTCGGAACGATCTCGACAGCTGCGAACTAACTTGACAACATCCTGAATCGCGATATCAGAGATTACCGTGCGATTAGAACATGTACAACTGCCGAATATCAACTGTCGGGCGGTTGCCCACCAGACACAACAACCCTCTGGTCGGAGGATCCTCTCTTTTTAATGGAGGTATGTGGGACTTTACTCTCTGTTCCACTTCTTCCAATACTGGTGACCTTCGACATTGAACGTCAGCGTAGCCTTCGTGCAGATACTTCTCCTCATCGTGACCTCAAGCACTCGAGCAGCAAGTCATACAGCCAGCCAGAACCCTCGGCTTCTACGGGTATCCTGACTACCAGTATGCAGCGGACACGCATTCCTGGTCAGCATTCTCAGCTTCTATCATTCTCAACCTCATCAGCGACCTTGGCAAGCACACTGCACCTGCGGCAAGTCACATGGCCCAACTGCCTTGCTGATCCGCCGCGGGCGCAGCGGCGGGCACCGCTACTCTTCACGCCCCATACCACGCGCTTCGTCACGCCACGCGTCTTCATAAACAACATCGTACATTACGATGTTTGTTTTTGCGCGTGTGATGATGCTGGCTTCTGTACGCGCCGCCTATTTGTAAACGGAAAAAACGTCCGACGCGCCGCGAGACGTTACGCCGATGCGCGACGCCCCGTAAACTGGGCCTTAGTCCTCCATGTACTAAAATAAATACTTGGCTAATCTCCGTTGAGACAGCCCACCACGATCGGAACTCTGCCGGGAGGAATATAATCTCTAGATTTGTCAATTTGTCATACATTTTTCCAAGTTTATTAATAACGGAGACTTTTATATCAAAAATGTTCCATCATTTCGAACTGTTAGTAGAAGAAGTAAGCTCCGTCCTAATTTTGGCGAGCAGCATTATCAACTCTTTTGGCACGACGCTCTATTAGCGAGAGTGGGTGCTTATCCCTCTCCCAGACAAAAACCCTTTATGCATACATAGGGTATCAAGTCGAAAGCCTAGGCGGATGATAGGATTTTGTTTATTTGTGGATCCATACTTCCATTCTTATACTTACCCGTACTAATATTTACGTGACTAACTTTTGACCGCGGTTCCGCCTGGGTGGATGGCGCAGATATTATAGCCTTTTTTTTTTTTGGACGGGTAATCATCGAATGACTCCTACCGCTCTAGGCGGAGTGGAAGGGGTGTCAGACTCTTACTGACTAAAACCCATCCGTGCTCCTCGTTTGCTTTCCAGGACCGCGGTAACTCTTTCGAACAAAATCCGCAACCCTGGCAGGCTCTGGCCCTGACAGGCCCCAGCTACTTTGCTGACATCTCTTTGAGGTGCGCTTGAAACACAACGCGCCGTCGACCCGGGCCTGGCTTTGATTGGACGGCGAGCCACCCAACGCTCGCCGTCCGCAGACCCGCGATAGATATTATAGCCTGGGATATGAAAAGGACATATATGCTACTTTTTTACGCGATTACCGACTTCCACGCGGGCGCAGCCACGGGCAAAAGCTATACAAAAATAAAATAAACCACTCACATAAAATTGCCATACAGATCATAACAGCCAACAACACAGACAACAAATAAATAAACATCCAGACAGTACCGCTTTATCGAATTGATTCGCCATCTGCATACACAAACAAATAATTGGCGTCACACACCCCCTTATGTCTGCCAGGGGTGACTGAATCTATACACAGGATGCGATTAATTCATTCCGTCTCCCCCCGGTTCCCTTGTGTTACACCGGTTCTCTTGTGTTATCAAGTTGCAATACTCACCTGTAAGGTTTAATTTCGTTTCGGACTTACCCTAATGGACAGTGCAGTGGTTCTTTTGTGTTAAATTTCGCTTTGATCTTGTTTTTAATAACGGTACTGTCTGCTGCAGACGTGCAGTTTGGATAATGTATTACTTTTGTTTATGTGTGGGTAATCCCACATTTGTTGAGATACTTTATATACTTACGGTAGGTAGGTACCTACATGACGGTCAGGTTTTGAGGCTGAAAATAATGACAAGATAAGCAAAATACACAGTTTACTCTAAAGAGTCACAGTCAAAGCAATTTTAGTAGAAGATTTTAAAAGATTTATAAAGCGGTCAGAGATATTAGAAATTAAAAAGAAAATCTATACTAATATTATAAAGAGGTAAAATTTGTAAGTTTGTATGTAGGGGGTAATCTCTGGAACTAATGATCCAATTCTAAAATTGCTACAATATTCCTGAGTGCTATAAGCTATAAATTATTTTTATAACATGTATATTAACCGAGCTATCACAACTTTTGTCTAGCAAGTCGGAAAGAAATACCTCAATAAAATAGAATTATTTGCGTGCATGTAGGTGTAGGGTAAGTGTAGGGTAGGTGTAGGGTAGGTAGGTAGGTAGCCAGTTGACGGGAGCGAAGCCGCGGGGGTACTTAATAGGTAGGTACGTATAGCTTCATTATGGTCGTTCAGGGTAGCGATGATCACGGCTGTCAAACCAATACCTTTACCGATCATTGGTAGTAAATGGTTAATTTTATTATTGTATTTGCTAGTCTAAATAATTATAACAGCCACATAGGCCGCTTCAAGGTTAAGCAACGCTTGCCGAGGTTGGTCTGCAGATGGGTGACTATCTTAACATACTTTCCGAGACTCCTCAGTGCCTCGGAAAGAACGATAAGCCGTTGGTCCCGGCTATCATTTGGAGATCTTAGGCAGTCCTTACGGATTGTCAGAAGCCAGAAAATCTGACACCCGTCTTGCCAAGAAGTACCGTGTTACCCAATTGGGTTGTGGAGGTCTGGTAGGCAGCCACTCCACGAAAAATACTGGTGTTCAGCTGAATGCGGTTTGACTGGAAGCCGACCCCAATATAGTTGGGAAAAGGCTAGGCAGATGATGATTTGCTAGTTTTGCAAGACCAGATAAAATATAACGTTACAACACGATAGCCACTTTACCAAAAAAGTCAAAACATTTATCAAAAAGGTGACCCTTTTAAACCACGCCAGAATTCACACACGACCGTCTCTCAACCGCAAAAAGTTCCCCAGTAAAATAAATTTTACACAAACAGAACACCATTTTAAATGAAATTTCTCACTGGCATAAAGGGAAACGCGGTAAGCCTCCTTTTAATAATAAATAAGCTAGGTGTTGAGCCTTACGACAGTGGCGCCTCATGTCGGCGGCTGTCAACACTTCTTCATTATTAAGGACTTCACACGGGCATTTAGTGTCTACTTAAGTTGTTATAACGCGTAGTTGGTTTAGTAAAACATATTTAAGCTCTTTAAGTTTAGATAGGCTTTTGTGGTCGTATGAGTGAGGCAGGAATGTGTGTAGTAAAATTGTTTTGAGGACGTCGTGGTCATCACCATCATATCAGCCGAAAGACGTCCACTGCTGGACATGGGCCTCCTCCAGATGGGAGGGGGGTGCCATAATCGCCACGCTTGGCAGGCGGGTTGGCGTTCGCATTGTAGCTATTGCAATGTACCTACAGAGAATGCTGCTGCCCATTCTCTGGTGAGTTCCTCAGTCGCCTCTTACGACACCCTCGGGAAGTGATGGGATGGTGTTATTCTTTTTCGTCCGACACCATACGGACGCCCGCCGTCGTGGTACCAAATGTTAATTAAAAAGTAAATAGAAAAATAAAAACTACAAAACGGCTATGTCAGGGACAGACATTACTCTCAACTCCGTGGTCACACCATAGACACAAAACATTATCGTATTGTACATGACATGACGTCCGACACTGCTTTAAGTGGTGGTGATACGCCCCCATGCAATCACTAGCCAATCCGTGATCCAAACATCCAAATCAGTTCAGCTGTAGTATAATACCCACGCAAACATTATGTTATACCTATATCTGTAAGACAGGATAATGTCTCAGTTAGGAGAGTCGGGGCTAAGCCCTAAGTTCAATAATAAATGTGCCGTGTGTTGCGTGACGACCGTGCTGCCACCTGTCGACGCCACCTGTAAGCTGGCTCGCCCCTGACAAGTTCACACAGTCATAATATTATATAATGTTGTATGTAAATGTGTACCTAGTTCTTTGGGAAGCTCGCGTTACCTATATTAGTTTCCTGTTTAATCTACCATTGAACACGTCCAAATTTATTTGTTAATTCATTACCGCATACAATTATTTTTTACAGCTACCCAAGCTAACAAAAGTAGTCATCAATTGCCACACAGAGATTTTGGTCAAAAACTGATCACACGCTAGCATAAGTTTGGTCAGTACTAAGTTATGCTCAGAAATTGAATGGGGTACTTAGGCTATTAATTGAAACCGTGCGAAACCGGGGCGGATCGCTAAACTAGTAATAATAATATAATCAGATGTCCAGGTTTTGTACCAGGGCTCAACGTAATAAGGAAAAAGCTCATTTTGATTTTTCGCAGGTTGATTTCATTGTAAAAAGGTATTGATATACAAGAATACTTTCAGCCCCTTACATGATCTGCACAATTGAGGATTTAATCAATGCCACTGATGCCACTTCAAAGTTAATCCACACATAAACGGGCCGTGCTCGTCCCGGGCACTACCATGGTTCGTCCGGAGCTCAAAAAAATATCGGAGCATCCATTTTATATGAACTCGTTCACATCCGCCCGTGTCCGGGACGTGTCAAACCACGTTGTGATAAACCACGGCCGGGTAATATATAATTATGAGGAAAAAAGAAAGGAAGCCAGTGAATAGTCTCCCTGTAATACCACCATCACTGACAAACATTCTTAACTCAAACTCATATAAAAGTCTTGTACAATTTAATAAAAACATACCGTAAATAAAAATAAGTTTCAAAACGCGGTATTTCGTATCAAATCTGAGTGAAATTACCGAATAATTCCCTTGCGGTGCTCAGCAAAGGAATAAATTAACTTTCGCGGCATGTACATACGTACTAGTGTATATTATGTATGTACGTGTACGTAAATACGTTACGTTGGGCAATTAATCACTTCTTGACGGGACTGTACGGCTTTTGGGTACAGTTGACGTGAAAAGTGACTTTATATTTGTACGAAATAGTTTCAAAATTCAGTGTGTTGTCAATATTAGTCATTGTAACAAATGTATAAATAGAGATGTTAGAATTATTTAACAAGAAAAACCCTCGGCTCAGATCTGGAAAATTCGTGGATAGTTAATTAGTCATGGTTAAGAAGTTACACTGTATATTTTAATATAATATGAATACTTTTATTTTAGTTATAATATCATAAAGCCTACTTATTCAATCCTTTGATCCGTAGTTACCCATTGGTTAAAAATTATGGCCATCAAAATTTCGTTAGTGAGGCTTTTTATTTCAAATCAAATAACTATTATTTAAAAACTATTTCAACTTTAAACTGACAATTAGTCGAAAAATAAATTTTGACGTGCCTTGTAATCAATCGGTAGGTAACTACGAATCAAAAACCCTTCACTTAAACACTCATATGAACCAAATCCAGTTTTAATAATAAACTATTCCGGAAAATCCGAATTGTCATAACACTAACGTCGCCGCCTGTACAACAACGTTGTACAAAGGCGACACATTTAGCCCTTTCGTGTTCAGAACCCTTTTGTTGTGATTTTATTTTTTAGGGTTAAGCATATGGAAATAAAACGGAAACGTTCTGACTTGTCTGATTATTTGTTGCTGATAATATGCCGTGTTTGGGTAAATGTAGTTTCTACATTGTTCTATAAGTCCTGAATTTACATGGTTAATACAACAATTGTGTGCCTTTCCTCTCCTACACAAGGTCGCATTTTATTAATTCGCGAATGGCGATAGTCGACATGCTAAAATGTTTGGTATGGACCTCATGATAATTCGGTAGTTTGTTTCAGTCCTATTACGCAGAGCAATATACAGGCTGATTGATAATTCAGTGCGTTCCTTCAAACGAAATGTTCTAGAGCTGATTTGCATCGTTTTTGACACCGAAAAATTGTTATTTGAGAGATACATTCATTCATGAGCTATCCTGTATCAGTTACCTTTGCAGAATGAATAGATTTCTCACCATTTACAGTTTTTGGGCATGACTATAGTCATGACTACAAGAGGCAGATTTTTTTTTTTAAATCTTAGAAACTTCGTTAACTCGAAATCAACCCAATATTGACTCATAGTTATCGGGTCAAAATCTTTGCAAATTAGCACTAGAACATCTCATTTGAAGGAACACTTAATTACCAATCACGCTATAAAAACATAGAGCCTACGGCTCGAGTCCAGACCTTACTTATTTTCTGAGGAATAAAATGTATAGGATAGAGTTGTGTAAGTACATGTACAATTAACAAAACTATGTAGTATACAGGAAATAATATTAATTTTTCCACTGCACTATCAATATTTATTTCTAATGTGTGCAAACATTATAACGTTTTAACTACTAACGAGTGTGTTGTACAATAATTGTCTACAGAACACTCACAGCATTGTTTAAAAGAAACGCACACATTTATTTACATAGATATTTACTACTGTTTTAATAAATACTTAACTAACTATATACACTAGAAAAATCAGTTTAAAAGTAGTTGCAAGTTAACTGCCTGCATACCAAATAGTTTGGTTGACTGTACTTTGAACGTTGCCTTTCATACACTCATACTTTCCTATGTGTTTCGACAATACCAAAACCAGTTTCAAATTGAAACAGTCCTACAATCTACCTACGTTTTCCACCTGAACATTTAACGTACTAGATATGACCAAAAGCACCATCCTAAACTTTAACGTTCCTTACAAAACCTTTTGTTTTTCATGCCCACATATTAGAAAACAGAGAAAATCCCATATTTAGCGACAAAACCCGGCCAGTTGTCTCTTTAACAGTGGGATATAAAAATGGCAGTCGTTCTGAGATAAGAAGGGAAGCACCGCCATCCGTAAGGATTTTACGAGGCCTATCTGACCTCGTGTTTGGGAGCCGCAAATGATGTCATAAATAACGGTTTCTTACCTACTTTTTAGTACGGTTTTGGTTTTTGACGCAGGACCATTGATTTGCTTATTATTTTTTTAATTACAAAAAAACAGAGGAGTCGATCCGTTAGATATATTATTTTAATGCATAACTTTATCAAATAAAGGTATGACATTGAAATATGAATAACTCAGCCTTTTCATTTCAAAACTTAAATTTTTCATAGCGTTTTGGTGTCAATCTATGTGCAAAATTTTCTATTATTGTTCAAAATATCTTCATTATGTACATGATTGCCATCGGCACAATTAGCGAAACAATGACTTGTATCGTAATTAGTAAGAAACAGATTAATGGAGATGCTTTAAATTTTATGAGAGAAATCCTTTGAAATATTAAAAAAGAGTTATGTACCTATATTTAACGGGAGATGTTTCTTCAACTTAGCCCGGTGTAGTGTTTTTATTGACTACTGTGTAAAGCCGCGACAATAGATTTAGTTGAATGTTTCATTATTATGCATCTGTAAAATCAATGCGCAAGGAGGAGACAGTTACATATATGGCGGTGTCAAAGATACTTCCTCCACTCCAATCAACTTGATGAAGTCGAGTGGAGGAATTACACCTCCTTGTCTATCGAAACCCACACAACTGCCGTACCATAAGATTATATTGCCACACAATAATTACAGCTCCTTAATTGGATGTCGATTCGGGTGACAAATGGCTCCCCTATAAGTACGATTCCATGTTGCGGCAATTAATGTATTCGTTCAATTAATAGCTTGGAGCCCGTAACGCTATTTGCAACTGATCTTGACGTAATAATTTTACGCAAAGGCTTAAGACTAGATGTGCCTGCAGTTTTACCTAGAAAATTAATTATTTTGTTTGTGTTTTTTTCTGGAGTTTTGAAAATTGATGATATTATAGATTTCGATTGTTTAAAAGTGGAGTAGGCATAGGTACTGGAGATAACACAGAAAATTCGCTAAATTTACTCTTCCTTATGGAAGTGTGAAAATGAGTGAGTGGACTTTGACAAGACGGAAATACGGCATTACTATTGTCATTGATTAAATTCCTAATTTCATAGTAAAATGAGTCAGAAAGGAGATAATTTCATGGAAATTTGGTTTGATAGTTTCAACGTTCTCACATCCGCGTCTCGAACTTTTAAACTTGGTTCTGCTTTTTTTTAACAGTTGCACAAAGCACCTTTAGGTTCACGCTTGATTAGCCCAGCACAAATACCTTTGGCACAAAATGTTTATTTAGCATAAATTATTCTACAGTGTTGTGATAATTTTATTTACATATATGTTTGTTATAGAGTGGTTTACTTATAAAAATTGAAAATGGTTACACATAATTGTACTTACTTAATGGTTATGACTCTGATTGTTTTTACTTGCTTTATTTTTTTATTTGAGATGGATTTGCTCTTGACTCTAGTCTAGGTCAGAGATGACAGAGACAAAGTCGACAATTCAACTTAAGAATCAACCTTATCTTTTATCACCATGCAAAATTTTACTAGCAGTTAAGTAAAACACGAGACGAGCAAAAATAATGACATGTTTTTTGGCGCTCCCTTATAAAATGTACCCGTATTGGGAAATTATCTCTTCTGACATATTACCGACAGAGACTTTATTATGATAAGCTCGTGAGGAGCTCACACGGGACGATCTTCAAGGTTAAGCAACGCTTGCCGGGATCGGTCTATGGATGGGTAATATGCCAAAATCCCTGCGTGCCTCGGAAAGCACGTTAAGCCGTTGGTCTCGGCTGACATTTGTAGATCTTTGGCAGTTATTACGTATTGTCAGAAGCCAGAAAATCTGCCGCCAGTCTTGACAAAAAGTACCGTGTTACCCTGTTAATGGGTTGTGTAGGTCTGGTAGGCAGCCGCTCCACGTAAAATAGGTACTGGTATTTGGCTGAACTGGTTTGACTGGAAGTCGACCCTAATAAGTTGGGAAAAGGCTAGGCAGATGATGATGACTTCATTATGTGAAGGATATATAATAAGAGAGTGTTAATATAAATTAGAGGCAAGAACCTTAACTACAGCCTCAAAAAACACTCAAAAACAAATATACAAACGTAACAACGACAAAGTAAAGCACTTCGCTTCCCGAAGCGATAACCTGCAGCTCTCTACGAAGACCATCAGCTCACGAACGAAACACTCCTGCTAGCACAACTTGAATCCAGTAACCTCACACCTAAGGGTCAGTTTGCTTTGTCAGAATCGTGCCCTACAATGCGGAATGAGAATTGAAGTGGCCAAAGTTTGGGAATTGGGTCGCGAGGGCGGTTTAAAAATCGGCACAAGAGAATTTGAAGTGAATTTTGGATAACTCTATGTATATAAATCGGATTTCCTCTGGCGCTATTTGGACTGACGGATTTTTTTTATAGTTTTTTGCCTTATTTGTTACTTCGGGGATTTCTTCACGGCGAAGATCTTAAATTGTTTTAAGCATTGAATGCGTAGGGTTGCAAACATCAATTTCCTTATGGTTTTTATACGACATAGTTTGTGTGGCCAATGGCACACCGGTGTGCCGCGAGAATTACGCGATTTTAATGTTTATTTACACTATTACGTACGATACATTACATAATTTGCAATTTCCACATGTCAGTGCTTGAGATGATAACAAATGGTCTTTTAGTGATAGTTTGGGCCGAGGTAAAATTTAATTGGCAGGTAGATATTTTTCAAATGTTTTGGAGACATTATAAAAAAGAATAATATTTTTTTGGGACTCAAGGGATACAAGACAAACAAAAAAGATAATTAAACTAATTAGAAAGAGGACTACGAGTGCCTAGACTGATAAGTGGAACCGACACAACTCAAAAACACAGAAAACTTAAAAAAAGACCGGCCAATTGCGAGTCGGACTCGCGCACGAAGGGTTCCGTACCATTATCTATAAAAAAAAAATAGCAAAAAAATCACGTTTGTTGTACTTATTTTATTCTGTTTTCAGTAATTGTTGTTATAGCGGCAACAGAAATACATCATCTGTGAAAATTTCAACTGTCTAGCTATCACGGTACATGAGATACAGCCTAGTGACAGAGAGACGGACAGACAGCGGAGTCTTATTGGGTCCCATTTTTACCCTTTGGGAACGGAACCCTAAAAAACTATGTTATTAAAATCAAATAAAACAAAACTCCTCCCCATCGTTAATACACTGCACTGCTTAAAGTAAGCTGGTCCCTTATCAGACCGCTTATCACGACTCCCTTTATCCCTCGTCAGTTTGCTATCGAGCCCGCCAGTTAAGCCTCTGACAGATCAGTGAACCAAGTACCTCTGGGACTCGACTCGCGAGCCTTTGGATCAAAAGGAACAAGGAATTATTTCCGTAAGATTTCAGGAAGATGGGATCTATAGATTTCCTTTTCTTGTCTCGTCAAAACTTTTGAGTGAAAATATCAAATTTTATACTGTTGACACTTGAAATAATATTAAGTCAACACTTATGTCAAGTGTCAACAATATTTGTTGTTTTATAAATTTAACCAACGATTTGAGAGCCTAGCTCGAATGTTATGGAGTTTTACTACTTACTACTACTACTACTATAGCTGTGATAATGCACATAAATTTATTTGAATTGGATACTATTTATATTTTTGTATGATACAAATTGTGTATGTCGCAAAAAATTAAAACATTTTTTTTTTGTAAAAAAACGTTTCCCCACACTAGAAATTTCTCCTGTATCGTGAGTGCGTTTACAAACATATAATCTCACATACACAAACAGCCAGACCTGGAACAACTATCTGTAGGCCATACAAATATTTGTTCCGTGCGGGAATCGAACCCGCGACACGCAGCGCAGCAGTCAATCGCTCAACCACTACACCAACCGTGTCGCCAAATATACTAAGGGGTTGTAGTTTTTTTTTATATTCAAAGTGCACTTATATGTTAACGATACTCTAACGTAATTATAAGTCAAGACAAGTGTAAGGCCCCCTGCTTTAAACATTATTCGACCACTAACATGCGTATAATTTATTCACATGCAATTTAAACTTATTTTAAAAGGAGGGAGAGTAGGTATGTTTGTCTGTTGTTAGGGTTAGGAACGTAACCAATGGAACCCTATTAGCTCCTCTGTCCATCCGTCTGTCTGTAAGCGATGTGTATCTCATGAACCTGTTTGGGGATCCAGATGAAATTTTTACATAGTGTGTATTATGCTGCTATACAAGAAAGTACATGTTTTTGTCGATTTATGCGACTGGTTTTTTTTACTCAAACTCAAAGCAATTATTTCAATTAGACCATTCACAGGCACTTTTTTATTGTCAAGGTCAGTCAGTCAAAAAGATCAAGCTATTTGCACGTTCCAAAGCGTAGATCTCTATGGAGAAGAACGTGCAAAAAACTTCACGGACACTCTTTTAAAAAAAAAGTGTTACAAAGTTATGGTTACATCATTCATATTGAAATTATACATATATGTGAGAACGATGTAAAAGACGTGCAGGATAAAAGAGTCCGGAGTATTAAAGAAACAATTCAAAGAAATATTTAAAATAAACCATGGCAGCTGAGACATGACCAGTCCCAGCTGACGGCGCCCGTTCACGAACATGACGCATAACACACAGTGACGTAATGCATCTTTTACCATCGTTTAAGACTGACTTCTAATGTTATAATAAGTTAATATTGGTATGGTTCTAATATCACATTTTAGTAAAAAAGATCGTAGTAAACTTGAACTTCTATATTGCCACACAGAACTCGCACAGGCCAAGTTTTCAACCTCTCACAACATACCGACGACACGGTTGGCGCAGTGGTTGAGCGATCGGCTGCTGCGCTGCGTGTCGCGGGTTCGATTCCCGCACGGAACAAATATTTGTATGGCCTACAGATAGTTGTTCCGGGTCTGGCTGTTTGTGTATGTGACTTTGTATGTTTGTAAACGCACCCACGGTTCAGGAGAAATTCCTAGTGTGGGGCAACGTTTTTTAAGAAAAAAAAACGTTGCCCAAAAAAAAGATATCGAGGTTCCTCCATGCCCCGGAAAGCACGTTAAGCCGTTGGTCCCGGCTGTCATTTGTAGATCTTTGGCAGTCGTTACGGATTGTCAGAAGCCAGATAATTTGACTCGCCTTGCTAAGAAGTACCTTGTTACCCAGTTAATAGGTTGTGGAGGTCTGGTAGGCAGCCACTCCACGTAAAATACTTGTATTCAGCTGAATCCGGTTTGACTGGAAGCCGACCCCAATAAAGTTGGGAAAGGCTAGGCAAGATGATGACATGGCCATTGTTTTCAAAGTAAACCTCTTGAAAAGCTACTCAATAAAAACTAAGACAGAAACCAGATTAATCCGCACAAAGTAAGTCCGTTGCTCGATCTATCTAGCCGGTGTCTCACTTAGCTGGGCCCTTGGGAGACGGTCGCTAACTTCAGACGAGAGCAACTGTTAATATAGTTGACAACTTTCACTAGGTACAGTCAATTGAGTGGTTTAGCTTTTAACCGAGAACTAACTCTGTTTAGCTGTTAGCTTGTTAACTTTTAGTGGGGGTAACTGTGGGAGTTTTGGTGTGGGGGAGTTATTAAAACTTTGGTTCTTTTAGCTGCTGTTTAAGAAGCTTGAAAAGTTAATGATTGGTCATCAGCTGTCTAACTTTAAAAGTTTAATTTTTAACGTTATTATACAACGTGTAACAGAATAAACGCAATACCTCTTCAAGGGGCATTGTACTCATTATTATGAACATTTTTTACAATGTGACTAACACCGAAATCGGATAAAAAATCAGCTGTTCAGTACATTTTGTCGAGTTATGCGCACGGAAATGTATGGAGCAGTCGATTTTTTTTTTCGCGATTTCAGTGTCGGTCTCATATCCGTAAAAGTTGTTCCTATTGATGAGTACAATGACTCCTTAAGAGGTATTGCGTATAATCTGTTATACTTTGTATATGAGTGAAATTGATTGTTTGCCTGTAGGAGATTATTTCTTTGAAATACTGATTTGATTAAGAATTAATACATCCACTTATTTATAGCTACCGTTTCGCCAATTAAGGGCCACTTTTTATCCTAAAATTATATCGCTGGAACAAAGCCAAAGGCCTTAGCTAGTATAAAGAACTATACATTCTGAAATTAAATTTTCTAGCCGGCCAGTTTTTATTCTAACAACATCTACTTAAAACTTGCCTTTTTAAGGTTACGTACAAGAATTATGGTTAACCTCAATTCGCTGGTGGGTTCGACTGTCATTGCAAACAAGGGCCTAGAACAAATGCTTTGACGTACAGTAACGTAACAGTATCGTTTACGTAAGTGAAAGGAGACGGAGCCGCTGTCATATAATCTTGGGCCTAGATGTATAAGGATGAGAGTGGTGTCAATCAATAGATTATATATATCATCAAGCTATCTCTTAAAATTCTGCGGATTTAGGCAATCTGAGAGCAAAGATAGAAGAGATTTAGTATAAAATTGCGCCTACATTGCATCATGAAACGGAACAATGCCCGAAAAAAAGTTTTTACTAAAAAAATACACTGGCCGGTATCATCAAACTATTTTTTTTAAATATCCTTGTCATGAGGTATTATATGTCGTGTCATAAATAAGTTCTGTCATTATGATTTGTCAGTGTTCATCAACAAAAATTAATATTCTGTCAACCAAACTGCTGTTAGACATAAAAACAATCAACCTTTCTAAAGAATACGTCATTAAACTGCTAAGAAAGCAACATTGTTGTAGGTTATTCGTGACCTAAACTGTTTTTTAGATAACTCGTCTTCTAGACTGTGAATTGTGCAACTTTTTTGTATTTAGAAATAGAAAATAATAACTTTACTATTTTTTTAAACTATATCTCAACTCTTTACATTTGGGCCCATTAGTTTCCGCCTCCTTTACTATTATATTACTTTCGCTCATAATATTAATTTGTATTGTTTTTTTTTTTGTTTGATACAAATTGTACGTATCGGATGAAATTAAACCAAAATACTATGGGGTTGTAGTTTTTGTAATATTCTAAATTCACTAACATTAACGATACTTTAACGCTTGCGGAAGGCGAGCGTTGGGTGGCTCGCTGTCCGATCACAACCTGGGGGTCTACTCTCTAAGCCCGAAGTCCGTAGTTTCGGCCTTAGTGGTGGGCGTATTCTACTCCGTATCACCTCCATAGGTTGGTTAGGTTGGTTGTTCTTAGTTCAGGTTCGGGACTAATCGTAAGTCCATACTTACGATTGGTCCCGAACCTGAACTAAGAACAACTGTTAAATCGTGTTGTCATTCATTATTAGATTCACGCGCGCCTCAAAGCCGTCAGCATAGTAGTCGGGGCACGCTAGGGCCAGAGCTTGCCAGGGTTGCGGAATTCATTCGAACGAGTCACCGCGGCCCTGGAACAAAAAGGTCATTTCGAGAAACACGAATGGGTTTTATTCAGTAAGAGTCTGACACTCCCTCCCACTTCGCCCAAAGCAGAAAGAGGCATTTGATGATTTCACATCCTTAAAACAAGGCCCCACTGTTTGAGTTAAGCTAAGTTTTTGTAGATGATTTTAACCTACCTTTCGCTTATCATATAGTATGATATTCTCTAAAAACATACCCAGTCCTATCATACCTCTATTCCCCCATAAAATCTAGGACAAAATCCTCGCATTTAACAAGCCATCCCGCATAAATTATTCAATTAGTTCGTGAAAAAGAGGACATTTAATAAGCCACAAGTGGTACATTTAAATTATTTGCGTAAAGGACAAGCGAGAGAGCCGAAGATAAGCCTGTTATGTGGCACAATAACTGATGTGGCCGGTTTTAAGCGCGTTACTGTAACGAGCTGCTAAGTGATCTAATTAAAAAATATGTCCTTTTTGTTTATTGTGTACATTATTACGGTCATATGGATTTCTGTGGGATTCGCAAAGTGGGAAATTTTATTTGGGCGTGATTTAGAAAATTTGTAACGCATGCATTTACAGTTATTTTTTTTTAAGAATGGGAATTCATCAAATGACTCATGGGGAGCAGAAGGGAGTATTGCTGACTAAAATCAATCCGTGTACCTCCTATTGCCCTTTGCGTTCCAGGGCCGCGGTGACTCTTTTGAACAAATTCCGTAGCCTTGGCAAATGCATTTACAGTTACACATGCATTTACAGTTGTAGTCCGAAGCTATGTAAACTGACAATAGTCTTGCAGAGGAGTGTTGTGTACTTACCCAGTTACTGGGTTGTAGAGGTCTGATAGGCAGTCGGTCTATCTAAATAGTGGTACCCGCTGCATCCACTTAGGCTGACAGCCGATACCTACATTATCGAGATCAAGAACCGGTTCAGTGGTTGAGCGATTGGCTGCTCCGCTGCGTGTCGCGGGTTCGATTCCCGCACGGAACAAATATTTGTATGGCCTACAGATAGTTGTTCCGGGTCTGGCTGTTAGTGTATGTGAGAATGTATGTTAGTAAACACACGCACGATACAGGAGAAATTCCTAGACTGTGGCCAAGTTAAAAAAAAAAAAATATTGGAAATCACATTTCAATCCATACTCATATTATAAGTGGGAAAGTTACTCAGCTGTCTGTTTGTTGCGTTTCAAAGCTTAAAGAGCAGAACCAATTAAAAAAAAACTGTGTTTATTATCTTAAATCTATACAATTAAGTTGCCGGGGCTTCCCAGAAAGTAATCCGGAGATACTTGTGATGGGATAAACCTCGCTCTTCCTCGATTAATAAACAATTGTTTTGTTGTGCTAATTAAGTATAAGTTACACATTTTTTTTTATAAAACCAGAAAAAAGAAAAATGAAAAGAGTGTTTTTGAAATGATATTTTTTTTTAAACTTTACCCCTCACCAGGAATTTCTCCTGTATCGTGAGTGCGTTCACAAACATATAAACTGACATATACAAACAGCCAGACCCGGAACAACTATCTGTAGGCCATACATATTTGTTCCGAGCAGGAATCGAACCCGGGACACGCAGCGCTCAACCACTGCGCCAAACCCGAATTAATTTCGTCGCCGTCAATTTGAATTAATTTTGGTAAAGTTATAGATTGGAACTTGACGAAGGTCATAGAATATACTTTTTATACCAGTATTTACTTCCCTTGGTAATTTTTTCCGACTTGTAACGGGGCCGCGGGGGTGACGTCGCTAACAGATTACAAGCAGTAGATAGTTTTAACCGCCTTCAATTCTATTCTAAAACTAGCTTTAGATCGCAACTTCGTACGCGAACATGCCGTTTTTCCCGTTCCTGTAAGAATTTTGGTCTCTCTTAGTGCTCCCCTGCACTCCCCAAGGAACCTACATGCCAGCTTTCTCCAACCAGTAGTTTTGGCTGTGCGTTGTTTGTCAGACACTCAATCACTCCGTAACGCAAGAGTTTTATATTACATTCATTGATTGATTATAATTATTCACCGACAGCGACGCCATAATACCGAATGATAACCCTCCACAATTCAGCATAGACCCACAGATAACTCCTCAAGGCACCTGAAACATAGCTTAAGGGCCTACTATAAAATACATTACGTCGATGTGCCGGTATTCCCCCCACCTCCACTTACCTCATGAGCCTCTAGGGGGACGAACATACACCAGTCTTCACATTAATATCTACGTGTCGGGATGAACAGCGAGATTTAGCTATTGTACAGAGTGTTTCAGAAATGCGTGGCCATATTTTAGGGTTTTATGTTCTGTATCATCAATAAAATTCATACAACACTAGCTGCCGCCCGCGTGAATGTCGATAATTATCCCAAGGGAACATACTCTCGGGATAAAAAGAATCCTATGTGTTATTCCAGATTATAATCTACTTCTGTGCCAAATTTCATCAAGATCCATTCAGTAGTTTTTGCGTGAAAGAGTAATAAACATACATCCATCCATCCTCACAAACTTTCGCATTTATAATATTAGTAGGATTAAGTAGGATAAGTAAGATAGTAGGAAGAATGTAAGAAACTTTTCAGTTACTGGTGACCGGCTGAGTGACAGACAAACAACGCACATCCGAAACTACTGATCGTAGAAAGCTGTAATTCGGCATGTACGCTCCTTGGGAGTGTAGGGGAGCTCTAAGAGAGGATTTCCCTAAATTCCTACGGGAACGGGAAAACGGGATATGCGCGTACGCAGTCGCGGACAAAAGGTAGCCTGATGTAAAGTAAAGAAACAATAGAGAAATAAAAAAAAAATGTCAATTTTCCAAAAACAGAACCATTAAAAGCGACTAAAATGTTCGTGACAAATCACTTTTTAAGCATTCTGATGCAGTTGGTGGCATTTATTTCAAACACAGATTCGATGCCACCAACTGCATCAGACTGTTGATATGTTTTTTTTTTTTTGCAACTTTTAAGTTGCTTTTTGCGGACGGGATTTATAAAAAAATTAAAAACAAAAGTATTGTTCTTTATTGCAGAACGAGAACGTCACCCTTAAGTATAATCACGCATTTCTGAAACACCCTGTATGAATAGTTAAACTTTGGATGTCTCTGTAGTTGTGACAAAGAGTTTTGGGTGGTAATATCGTTTTGTCTGTAAACTTTTTGGAGTTGTGTCATTTTTCGTCTGTGAAGTTTTTAGGTCATTCCATCATAGTTTCATTTGGGTATTGTTAAAATGAATGTTTGATAAAAAAATGCTTATTCAGTACTAAACTCATGCATTAGTGAAAGGGTTCTTTAAATATTCTTATGATTGAAGCTCGTGTTTGACCACTGTCTCACCCGATGTGTATTTATTTATTTAAGGACAACCAACAAAACGTACACCAAAAATATATGTTAAAGTACTTATACGGGGTTATTTTTTAATGACCGGCCAAATTTTCACTGGGTGTTCTACCCATGAATATGAACAACTTTCACTATGGGACCGACTCTGAAATCACGAGAAAAAAATCAGCTGTTTCATACATTTTAGTCGAGTAGGTATTGAACTTTTGTATGAAACAGCTGATTTTTTTTTCGTGATTTCAAAGTTGTTCATATTCATGGGTAGAACACCCAGTGAAAATTTGGCCGGTCAGTAAAAAATAACCCCGTATTTATACATTTTATGGTGCAGCCTTAATTTAAGGCTGCCACGGCATGCATTAAACATAGAAGTAGGAAATCCAGTTACAAAACAGATTTTACTTATTTAGATAGATTTTTATACAGTTTATTGTTACATAAATCCGACATACAAATTAACACAAATGAAAACTTACTAATTAATGGTTGGTTTTGTTCGATTAATCCAATTAATTTTGTTCGTCGTTATGCCAACCAATTAAAAAGAAAAAAATATAAACATCTTTATGCAAGTGAAAAAGACAAAACAGACACAATATTCTTTTGTGACAATGCCCTATGAAATATATACTTGACTTTAAGGCCCGTATTCCAAAACGTAATCTCCAACTCAACTCCAACTCCAACATGAGCTTGAAAACATCATTGAACGCTTGTCTAATTGACGTTTTCGTGCTCACGAGATGAACAAGCAAATGTGTAATCGCGCTTGCTCAGCTAAAATTCATCTCTCTAGTACAAAAACTTCAATTTATGACAATCTCCGATGGAGTTAGAGTTCCAAGTTGCGTTGGAGTTTACGTTTTGGAATATGGGCCTTAGTTAAGCTATGATAGGTTGGTGATGGAGTTTTTTGACTTAAGTTAAGACACCAGTGTTTTATACTCATTAGGAAACAGAATCGTACAGGGATTTGCTCCATAACACAAATGAAAGTATACCAAAACGTTTTAGGTGGGATGCCTACAATTGGATCTCCATCCCATGGTAGGCATCCCACCTAAAACACCCAAAACCACCTATTTATTCGATTTGAGATGATCATATACAGGGTTATTTTAAAAACACCAACAATCTTTCAGGGGGTAAAAGTACTCATCATTATAAACAACTTTTACCATGGGACCAACTCTGAAATGTCAAAAATTAAATCAGCTGTTTCATACAAAATGTAATTAGTCACCCGATGAAAATGTGTAATGAATTAGCAGATATTTTTTTTGATTTTTCGGGGTTGGTCTCACAGCAAAAGTTGTTAATAATGATGAGTATTTTCACCCCCTGAAAGGTTGTTGGTGTTTTACAAATAACCCTGTATAAATACTTTATGTTTAGGTATTGTTAACAGAAAACAAGCGCTAACTATAATGATGATTATTAAGTCAATAAAACAAATGGTTTAATTTCAAATAGTCATAATAATATGAAACTGAAATATTCCTTTGAATGGCGCATTAAATAACGTTATTTTACCAATAAAATTTATATCGCATTGCGCTCGCGAACCGTCAATAAAGTATTAAATTGACTGGAATAATAATTATCGGTATTCATATTATATATTAAGCCTTTTCATGGTCATTGTTTTATTTGTTTGCATTCAAAATTTGACTTTAAATCAGTGGGTAAACTGGGAATAGTAATCTCTTTTGACTTAAGCACTGAGAGGCGTGAAAAAATATTCATAATTATATTTCCTTGGCTACAGCGCTGCTCGAGGTAATATTTTTTTTTGCTTCGTTTACCTATTTTTTTAGACGTTCCCCACACGAGACATTTCTCCTGTATCGTGGGTGCGTTCACAAACATGTAAACTCACATACACAAACAGCCAGACCCGGAACAACTTCTATAGGCTATACAGATATTTGTTCCGTGCGGGAATCGAAACCGCGACACGCAGCGCAGCAGTCAATCGCTCAACCACTGCGCCAACCGTGTCGTCAAAAATATGGGAAACGCAACCTGGAAGACACTGAGTTGTTTATCCGTAAATGCATTCGAAATCTTATAAATACTTCCACAGCCTAACTGCAACCAGACTAACTTAATTTGTGTGCCTATCGATAGAGGCAGTATACCCAAGTTACTAAACCAGTGATCAATTTAACCCGCGCTCCCCTGAGTGTACCATATAAGTTTAGATAAGTTCACAAGTAAAACTATCTATAGTTGAAAAGTTTCCTCTTTCAACCATTTACTATCGGACAGTTTAGTTTTACACCACTGTACTAGCAACTTCTTTTATTTACCAATTTATCATTTACGAAATTAAAACTAAGTTCAATACTAAGTTGAAAGGAAAAAATATCTGAATCAAAGAGACAAATGAAATGTTATAATACCCTAAAACAACGTGTAACAGAATAAACGCAATAAATCTAAAGGGGTCATTGTTCTCAATATTAGGAACAACTTTTACTACGGGACCAACCACGAAAACGCAAAAAAAAATCAGCTGTTCAGTACATTTTGTCGAGTTATACCCACAGAAATGTATGGAGCTGACGATTTTTTTTTTCGAGATTTCAGTGTTGGTCCCTTACTAAAAGTGGTTCATAATAATGACTACTTCCTACGAATTATTGCGTTTATTCTGTTACACGTTGTATTTTGAATACATTTTTCCGATGGTTCGTAAAATGTGACATACATCGTAAAGCTTAATTGAATTTGTGACTTGATCCTATCGACAGAGTATCCAGCCATTGATCAATTTAACTCTCGGTCCCCAGAGTGCCCCATACAAAGTTTAGACAGTAAAACTATTTAGAGTTGACAAATTGTCTTAGCCATGCTGTTCTAACCACTTTACTATTGAATATATTTTCTTTTATAGAACTGAGGGTCTAGGGTCTACTCTACATATAAGCCTGAAATCCGTAGTTTCGGCCTTAGTGTCGGGCGTTTTCTACTCCATATCACCTACGGACTTACGATTAGTCCCGAACCCAAACTAAGAATGAATGACAACACGATTTGACAGTTGTTTTTAGCACAATCGTATCGTATCGTAAAATTTTATTATACGATACGATTGCATAATATACAATACTCGTTTCGCACTTAATATTTATTTGAATTGGATACTAAATTCGTATTTTTGAATGATACAAATTGTGTATGTCGCTTAACCGCTGCGGCCCCGACATGTGAAAATTCCCAAAAAAAAAAAATCTTATGTAATAGGTAAATAAACACTGAATTCGCGATTAATTCGCGACACACCGGTGTGTTGCCGGGGCCGGAGCGGACTTAAAACAAAAGAACTTCCTATTCTTTTGTTTACCAATTTAACTTAAACGGATTTTTGACCTAGATATAAAACTGTATTTTTATCTTTAGTTGAGGGGAAGAAAGGCATAAGTGCACATACGTTTTTATAACATTTTATAGTCGGTATTTTTAACAATAGGTAGTTATGGGTAGTCAGAAGACAGAAAATCTGATCTGCTAGCTCTTAGCTGCATCTAGTTAGACTGGTAGTCTCAACTTAGTTGAAACAAGTATAGGTAGGTTGATTGATCTTTCCGTTATTAATCACCTTATTTAATAAACATGCAAAACTAGCATCATGAACATACGAGTATCAGTCGAAAGACGTCCACTGCTGGACATCGGCCTCTGTGCGTCTCGCATCCATCGGCTACCTGCGACCCTCACCAAGTCTTCGGACCAACTTTTGGGAGGCCTACCAATGCTGCGTCTTCCGGTACGCGGTCGCCACTCTAGAACTTTTCGGCCCTATTGACCATCTGTTCTGCGAGCAATGTCGATGTGCTGTTCACAGCCACTTTAGATTGGCGATCCTTCGGGCACATAATTAACACATAAATCCCATAAGTAACTTTTTAGTAATCATTATTAAAACAGATATCTCATGTATCTTATTTAGAGTATAATTTCAGTACCTACTATATATACATAGTATCTTAATTTACCAATCATTTATAATTTATTCTTCCATTTTATATTGTGCATCCTAACCGATCTATCATGACTAGATTTCTAGATTATTAAGACTTGGTACACAGTGGCAATGGCTATTTAAACAATAGGCCAGAGTTGGCTATTGTGTACTGGGGTCATTAGAGCATGGTCTACTCTAGAGTCTAACCTAGTGTTGACATTTGACATTAGATTGTTAGATTTTCCTTTTACAAAAGCGGGCGAGCTCACTGTTTAACTGTAATAGTATAAGTAGATACATGATTTTAATAGTTTAACTGTGTGTATCTCTTTTTATGCTCGTCAACAGATGTCGCTTATCAAAGGCTATGGCGTGGCGGCGTTTTTTTATTTACATTTTTAAGAAAAAAAAAACAGATTTTTTCTAGATCATGAGAAGAAATTATTACTGTTTTTTTTTGGAAATTGGTTAAATATTTTTTCAAGAGCACCACTTACATACACACCACACTGCACCCGAGACGAATAACGACGTAAGTACACTTGCGTCATTTCTTAGTTAAGGAGATTAATAATTTTATTTAGATGATACTACTTAAATCTAAAATTCCAGAAGACAGCCTTCGCCATGTCTGAAAAATGTCATGTTCGAACCGATCACATTATGTATAAAAAGTAAATTTGTAGTCGATTTTTGTGTCTTTCCGTGTGACTATTAGCTTACTTTATCTGAATTGAATTTTGGATTTTGATGCGGTTTCTCCTAAGAAAATCTTTATGATTAGATTTTCTTTTTCCCTTGATTCTAAAATGATTTAATATTAAATGAAAACAAAATTAATCAATCTTGTTGTTTGTCAGGCAAAAAACCCTACAAACATCAAGATTAATTTATTTATTTTATTTTTCAATTTTTTTTTACTTTATGACACATTAAGAAAAAAAAAATGTTTTTTTTTTTTTAACTTTCATCTCAGGAATAAAACTGGCGGTATGACAGCTTTCGTATTGAAACAATGCCAAATAGATCTATTTAATCTTATTATTGCTGTAGCACCAAAAAAATATTACGACGTAGCAGATTTCGTAGCAACGCCGCCTACGCCACTACGCAGTCGTAGAAAAAAGCGTAGCGGCTACACGCTTGTACAGGATGTATGATGAATCCTCTTGTCGAGTCAATGACCCTTACAAATTCACTAAGATTTTCATTGGATATTATAGGTACTTATATAATATTGGTACAGTCAGCGACAAGAAACATTGAACACTTTAGTTCTCTAAATATTATTAAATTTAGAAAAATCATCATCTGCCTAGCGTTTTCCCAACTATATTGGGGTTGGCTTCCAAAATATAAATACAGCGTAGCAGATTTCGTAACAGATAATAATTGATAAAAATATAATTATTGGTGTATGAAATACTAAAAGGCAGATGATGATGTCAATTTCAGATGAAACTTAAAAGTAGCAGTGTTCATCAAAAGTCGCTGATAGTACTAAATTTTTGTAACCGAAGGAAGAAAAAACAGAGATTGAAGCATCTTCAAGGATAAGCTCATAAATGTAAGATGTGCTTATAAATCGACCAAACGACCCTTAACAACTCACTGAGGTATTCAGTTCGAGTTATATTTCCAACGGAAACACTTGGCAACGCTTGGGACAACACTACAAATCTAACGATCTCTCAATAACTTCAAGTTGTTTTAGTGTTGCGAAAACTTTGAAGAATCTCAATCTATAAAAATAAACGAAATTAAGTGTCTGTTTGTGTAAATATACAAATAAAAGCTTTTGAAAATGTGAAAGTATATCGGATACTTTTAATCAAAAATATTTGGAATGCGTGAAGGAGCCTTCTCGTGTAGCGCAATTTGTTCCATCAGGCACTCAGTTTCAGAACACCAGAACCTCTCGTTTAGTGCATCCTGGACAGTCTCACCTAACACCTTATAAGACTGGCCAATTTTTCCCCTGTGGTGTGGTAGGGCTAACACCCGCCTGGTCGCGACCATCCCACCGGAGCTCGGCGTCAAGCAGCCTGCTGTGTTTCGTCGACGCGTTGGAGTACCAGTGCCTCAAGGCATCTTCTGAGCACGCTCACTCTATCATGGACCTCATCCATCGCTTTCCATCACGCGTGATCGAAAAAGAGCCAGCTCATTATAAAAAAAAAACACAACTTTTTTGAACAAAATCTGCAACCTTGGCAGGCTCTGCCCCTAACGGTCCCCGTCTACAATGCTGACATCTCTATACTGCACGTGGAACGCAACGCCGTCGACCCGAGCCTGGCTTTGATCGGACGGCGAGCCAATCAAATCAATGCTCGCCGTCCGCAGGCCCCCCCGCGCCTACGGTGACCGGGAATCGCCGCGTTTGTTTTCGTGTTTGTTCAATGAACTGATTTTACAAAAACGCACATTATCAAAATTTAGGTGCCCATGATTTTTAACAAACCCATTGGTTGTTGGCTAACCTAACTACGGGTCAAAAAACTCGTCTTTTGTGTTAAAATATACTCAAAACATTTCTGTCAGAAAAACTTATTTCGGTAAGAAAACTTGGCTTAAAAAGCTAAACTAAATAAATTCAAACTCCAATTTCTTATATAAAACCCATGGGACCCTAAAACAGTACGACCATTGAATTAAAAAATCGTAAACGAATTTTTATCGTTGACTTAATGGCCGATTAATGCGGCGATTAGGCCTGTAGGGGGCTAAAGTGGCTATACTGGCTATATCAGTCGCTGGTATTGAAGTTTTAGGGTTGTCCTATAAAATAAAAATGGGTTTTAATGCCTAATTTTTAAAAGCCAGTTGGTATTTGAGTAAGGAAGGATTGAGAATTACAGTTAAGAGTTGAAAACAGTATTCATAAATTGGAATTTTCATAATCCTGGAAAAAATCGGCCATTCATAGAAAATTTATCCTGTATAAATAAATAGCTACACTAAAACCAACATCGAAAAGTTAGTAATAGCTACAAAATAAAACTTTGTAAAGTTCGTAAAATCATGATACAGAAGTAGGTACAAAACGCCGACCAAGGGCCAACCCTAAACAGAGCAGACCATTATCAGTAGGATTACACAGAATGTCAGCACACATAAACTGGGGATAAATCAGTGGCCGAGAAATATTACTTCTTATCTTAAGAAATGCCTACCCTATCCGACGGGGCTATAAAACGCGTAAGTCGACTTACAGCATTATTCGGGGTGCATTAAATAAAATAGCCTTCATGGATCGGAAATCTGCCTCCATTTTGCTAACCCGATAAAGTTTTGGCCAGAGCTGTTATAACATACCTATATAGTTTGATACAAGAGTTAACAATATGCGTTTTTATTCCCTGTCTTGAGTTCGGATCCGGTCGCGCAGTGTTGTTTAGTTTTGGGTTTCCTACTTCCATCATCAGTTCTCATCCACCATCCCATTCCGAGTTTAGATTGGTGCAACGTGCATTAATTTTTACGATATTAAAAACCGTTTTCTGCAGCCTATGTGCATACTATAATTGACAAATTAAATAACATAAAAAAACAAAACATATAAAACAAGTGATATTAGATAGGGTTGTCAAGATCGCTTGCAATAAGACGACCCATTGCGTTGATGTATTGCTTTCTTCATCAATTTTTTTGTAACTTTTAAGGCGTACAAAATAAAAAAAAATTCTATTCCATATTTGATGTGCCTTGAAAGTTAAGAAACATTTGAAAAGGCACATACGCCTTCTTACCCGTCGACGTTTTCACAGACCGCTTTTCCAGGCCTGAAGTGGTCGTAACTTCAAGTACCATTAAGCACTACACACTAAAAACTTAGGTCTTACTAGAGTAAGACCATTTCCTCGAGGAAATGTTTTTTTCATTATTGATAGGCACGCGCTTGACCGCTATCTCACCTGATGGTAAGCGATGATGTGATCGAAAATGGAGCACGCTTGTCTAAAAGTAACCTTTTCACTCTTGACTTAAATACTCCCAGTTTGTAGCTATCAGGAAACACAGACTCTGGCAGGTAATTCCACTCCTGAGCTGTACACACAATGAATGTGTTCCCAAGACGTTTTGTGCGTGTGGGTGGGATGTCCACCATGTATCGGTGCTATGCGGTCTGGTGGTGTTATCTCGCTCAATTTGATGTTTGTGTCTGTATATCAGTATTGAAAGTGGCTAGTATCAAGTTTTGGGAATTTAAAATCCAGTGACAATGCAGATTTTTATCAACACTATCAGCTTATTTTAATATCATTTTTGTTTATTTTGTGTGTGAACCGCAGAAATAAAACTACATAAACACAATCGTTTCCGTCACACAAAAAGATCGATAACGTATCGTAAAACAATTTGCTATTTAAACGATATACCGATTTAAGAGGTGTTGAAATATCGGCTTGGATTGGCGATACACGATCGGCGACGTGATTGCTTTGTGAACCAATTTACGGCTGCTTCCACAGAGCAAAGAACCTCCGCGTCGACAGTGACTGAAGATGTGTAGTAAAATTCGTGCAATGAGTAGAAGTTTGGGCTGTCATAGCCATCATTACAACATTAAAAATCATTCGTGCAATGACAGCACTGATATTCGATCTGTTATTGTCATAAAGCTGTCATTGATTCAGTTTGAAATAAAAAGCAAGTGTTCAACTGTACCGCCCAATCGAAGAATTTAGTTTTTGTGGGTAGTTCCTTCTATTTTTTTGAAACTTGGTGATCTAAGTGAATTATAAAGGGCATGTAATTAAATCGATATCTGTATTTTCTCTTTTTTCGAACAAAATATTTCAAAGTTAAATCAAAAATACTGACTTGCACACAAATTATGCACACTAAATAAATCATATTAGATATACTGTTTAATGGTATTTGCAGAACTGTTTTACTGAACGAATATTTGGCTAATGATATTTCTGGGTGGTTTAAAAAAAAATAACCACGAAGGGGATGGCGGGGTCTGTTCGCTCGCTTCGCTCGCTCACTTGACCCCGCCATCCCCTTCTAACCTAACCTGTCCGAGTCGGGGTGCCCAATGACCGGCTACTATTGTAACCATGATAACCACCTGCTATTTCAGGGAAGTGCAATTTAGAGTGCAAGTTAGTATTTTTGATAAACAATTCGTATTTTTGTTTTATAAATCATAAATCCGATGTATGAACCACATTTTTGGTGTGAATTCGATAAAAAGGTCATCTCGTTTTGGATGATTTTTTTAGTTTTTTTTGTAAGACATGTTTTCTAATCAATTGGGATTTTTTGCACAGCATTATTTTTTCTGGTATGCATTAAAATTATACAGATGTGCATTTAAAAATATCCCATTATAAAGTTCTACTTATAACTTGAGAAGAACCCATTTAAAGAAGAATAGAGTGAAATACAAATATGTTTGCACCTGTGATAAAAAGCAGTCAATGTTTACAATTTTCTCCGAGGAGAACTTACATCATTTTCTTCTTACTTGTAATCTGAATGGATCCCTATATTTATACGCAGAATAGCTCTGATAGTAACAGCTAGATGTGCAACTCAGGGACCAATTATATTAGCAACATCTGAAGTGAGCAAGTGGCAGTTTTTATCCTCATTGTCACGAGACGTCACTTTCTATGAGTAAACAGTGACACTTACTAAGCACAGTTACTTACAAACGGGGTGAATAGTAATGCAGGATTTAATTGAAATAAAACTTTGAACGGGATTGTTACGTTATTTAATTGTCTCCAGCTTTATAACAATGAAATAAAAAAAAATGTTTTCTTAGAAAACCAATAATAATATTAAAGTGAAAACCCTTATCATAAAAGTTTTGTTTCGATTGACCCCTCCGTTCCTATTCACCCCGTTTGACAGTTAAGTACTTAACATAACATAACAAAATAAATGAAGTAAAGTCTAGATGACGCGTACAAAAAAAATAAATAAAAAGAAAAAAAATTACACTATGCATATAGCACATAATGCAGCCATGGCACAAGAACCAATTTACCTACTTATTTAAACACGTTTGGATTGCTTACAAAGTTAAGAGCGTGTACGCCGTATGTCATTTCATACAAACTTTCAAGTTCTTATTCTTCAAATTGAATGAACCGATTATAACGAAACTTTATACCAAGTTTCGTTAAAATCGGTTCATTCATTTTGAAGAATAAGGATTTGAAAGTTTGTATGAAATGACATACGGCCTAAACGCTCTTAAGACAATATCGTCTCTAGAAGTTGCCGTCAAGGCATCTCCATGCTCTGTGGCTGTTCCAGTGTGATTGTGTTCTGTGTTTCGAACCAGCGGATTTTTAATTACACAGCTCTGTATACTCGGTGTGGAATTATTTTTTGGCGATTAATTAAAGCAATTACCGTTGTGTGTATGAAGGCTTATCCGAAGGTAGCAAATTACCTGGGTGAAAGGATTTTTGAAGTAGGTTTGGGATGTGTGCATTTGTTTACACATGTGAGGTTCAGTTTGGAGGGTTTGCGAATCAAAAAACAGAGATACGTTGACCACTCTCAGCTAAACAGTTAACATTTGAAAACTTAAAAGTGTCATGTTCCTCGGTAGGTACTGTTAATTAAATTTGATTTATGGGGATCTGAAATCAATACATTGAAGGGGTCAAATTATTAATTTCCGGCTGGTTCGTCCCGGTATAAATAGAATTGTTACATAAATAATTATCGGAATGGTTTGAAGTAGTTTTATGTCATAACAATGTCAGATTTTCGTAAATTTTACTGAAAAAATCTAATTAGTACGTCAGTTAGATTTCCACAAAATATTGGACACGTATTTTTCATGTAAATAAAAAATTGAGGACGACACAGTTTGTTGAAAAATAACGTGACGTCTCGTGATAGTACACTTTTTTCTAAAACGAGACGTCACCAGCCCCTAATCTTGAACTTTGATGCACTTTACCATTATCAATGTTTATCGAATGAAAATAGCAAAAAACACGTCCAATATTTTTCGAAAATCTAACGGACGAACTAAAAAGAATTGTTATTTGTCCTCGTAGTAAAATACACTATTCTAAGGAAAACAGAAATTAAGAAAGAACTTGACACACGTTGACAAAACTTTGTTATCATCATTCTATTCCCCTTTTCCATATTTATTTGGAATCTTTCACTTGATGATGAATTATCATCATCAAGTGACCACAGGATCATTTTCCAGAAGGTGCACCATTAGGTGCACCTTCTGGAAAATGATCTGGAAAATGATATTCTAAGATCTGGAAAATGATATTCTAAGGAAAACAGAAATTAAGAAAGAACTTGACACACGTTGACAAAACTTTGTTATCATCATTCTATTCCCCTTTTCCATATTTATTTGGAATCTTTCACTTGATGATGAATTATCATCATCAAGTGACCACAGGATCATTTTCCAGAAGGTGCACCATTAGGTGCACCTTCTGGAAAATGATCCTGTGGCGCCCATGGGAACCCCCCTACAAAAATCATGGGCTGCAACCGCCTATCAGTGAGACTCCTCTTTTAGCCATATCACCTTTCACACATACTTACCATCGTTTCATTGGTCTTAACATTTTTTATGGATAAGGAAATCCGTTCTGGGCGGAGAAGAAACGAGTGTCAAACTCTTACTGACAAAAACCCATCCGTGATCCTCCTAATGCCCTTTGCGTTCCAGGGCCGCGGTGACTCTTTCGAACAAATTCCTCAACCCTGGCAGGGTCTTCCCCTATTCATATAGCCATCAACGTCAAAATAAAAGCATTTATTTTAAATAAATTATGCACAAGTACTTTTGAATCGTCAAAATCAGTTAGTCAAAAACATGAAGCTTTTATTTTATTTTTTATTTTTATTTTATTTTCTTTTAAGCTTTGTACGTACCAAAGTGTAGATCTCTATGGACAAGAACGTTCAAGAAATCTACATCCACATTCATACTCATAACTTCCCTCATAACATAAAATACCAAAACTTTATCTCTACTATAAATACAAAGACATTTTAAATACTACATGAAGCATTAAATTACATTTTCTTCCCCATTTGTCTTACAACGATACAGCTCAATCATTGTAAGTGGTTGTTTCTTACAATGACCGGCAAGAATAATAGACGCGGTTCCGCGTAATGACCGGCCTAAGTGTGTTTGTACATTTAAAGTTCAAATCATGCAAATTAATTAGATCTTCATTCGTTTTTGTTTGGCTGAGATACAATGGTTTAACGAGCAAAATACGCTTGAATTCATTAGGCAATGAGGAGTGGGTTTTCAATTTAGGAAAACATCAAAATCAAAAGACATTTATTCAAATTAGGCTGATTGCCAGCACTTTTTGTACGTCAAAAATATACATAAAGACAGTCCCCCAAAACGCGCCCGTCACCACTTCTTAGTGTTTCAGCTGGGAAGAAGAAGTGGCGCAACAAACTCCACAGCAACACATCTGTCTGTTAAGATTGAACTAGTCGCGGCCTCGAACTCACTGGTAGGCATGGCCAAAAAGCACGCTGTCTCATGTATGGACAAAATATTGACTAGTGCAACCTTAAGTTTTAAAAACCTGAATTTATTTAGTTGTTTGCAGAGAATTTTGTAATACATGACACAGAAAAATAATTTATCCAATATATTAAATCAAATTAAATTAATTGATACTTGTTAACTAGCACAATCCATCAATAACAGAGAAACTCAAGCATTAACAAGTAAACCAAACTAATCATAAGCCTACTTACTCCCTTTTACTTATAGTGCCTCGTAGTCAGCCAGCTTACATGGAATAACCACAGCATGAGAGCATTCATCTGCCTAGCCTTTCCCAACTATATTGGTGTCGGCTCCTAGTCAAACCGGATTCAGCTGAACTGCCTACCAGACCTCCACAACCTATTAAGGCCAGGTTATCCGGAAAAACGTTGTTTTGCATTGTGTAAAATTGTGTTTTATTCGTAAACAACACGAATATAAATTTTGAAAAAAATATATTACATATTTCACACTTCGATCTAGATATTTCGGCCGTGCGATACACGATTACTTGCACTTTACTGCATCCAATTAAATCGCAAAGACAAGTCAAAATCAAGATGTAATTATCATTTCATTTGAGTTATATAAGGTTTTGAGTAATAAAACTTATACCACAATAAAGGTCGTAAAAAATGTGATAAAAATTGGCCGTCATAATGTGAAATATGAAAATACGTATCCCACTAATTCCAAAATCAAGTGATTTTGTCTTTTCTAGCGCGCGCCCCGTGTCATTTAGTCCCGAGCGGAACGTGTTGGAGGTCGGACGTGTGCCAATTTTTGCGATCCCGCCACCCCCGCTAAGTTCTGTTACTGGCTAAGCCTAAATTGATTACCGCTCGAGCACTGCCGGCACACCGGTGAGCCGCGAATTTAATGTTTATGTTTATTTACGTAAGATTTATTTTTTATTTTGGAATTTTCACGTGTCGAGCGGTTAAATAATAATACTTGTATACAATTTAGTGTTCAAACAGTTGTAATATAGTTAGTTTTTATTAGATGTAGCTATAACTTTGTAAAAAAAAATGGGGGAATAAAAGTTGTCATCAACGGCTCTTCGTTGCAGCGGTGACTACTTTTTTTTTATAAACTTGGCTGAATAAACAAAAAGGTATATAGGTATATATATAATTTACTTTACTAACTAGGTAAGTACCGACACGGAACAGATAAATTTACACACCGCGAACATGTGTGTAAACAGTTTAATTTAAACCTTATTTCAATACGCATAAAGACGTGCGCTTTAGTGGTTTAGTTTTCGCGCGGAATAGATTTACCAACCGCATCAAGTATGTAAAACAATTGAATTTGAACCCTATTTCAGAGTGCATAAAGCCACCTCGCGCGCACATGATACAATGATTTACTGTTTTCAAATGTCAAATAGATAGTTCACCCCGCTACGTTAGTCTTGATGGTTTCGGAGAGTTTGTATAAGTCTTATAATATTTGTTATTTATTAGAAATGTCCGTTTTCACTTATCTTACTCCTAAACAAATGCCAAAATAATAGCTCGTATTTCCTACATGAGAGTTGAATATCGGTGCAATAATGTTTTGGTGTTCATGTAGAGAAGAAATATAAGTGTAGTTATACGCTAGGTGGGTACCTACTCACAGCCACCACAACACAACAAATAATAATATTTATGGTGTCTGCAGCGTTTGTGTAGGTCTCGTCTATGCCAACCAATACGCGCAGCGCACTCGTGAGTCGCGTGCCATAGTGTAAAAGTGTTACAGTATGACCATTTCCTATGAAAATATTATAATAACATACTTTTGGTAACGTTTAGGCTACCGGACCAGCTCATTTATGCGCTGTACACTAGAGTCCATCCTCTTACTAATTACTAACAATGTATCAAGTTATGACAAGACATACAAAAAACTATGTGGTCAGTTTGTATAGCTTTTCCAATCCAATGCGTAACTTTATCGGTGTTTATTGGCAAGAGGAAAAATGTATAGAAATTATGAATTACATACACTAAACTTGACTATTGTATTGTATATTATTAACCGACTTCCAAAAAACAAGAGGTTCTCAATTCGACTGTTTTTTTGTTGTTGTATGTTTGCTCAGCGATATTTTCGCCAATTATCAACCGATTTTGATGATTCTATTTTTTTTGGAAGTGTATCTTCCCGGACTGATCCCATTTCAATTTGGTGAAGATCTGATGAAGAACTTCGGAGATAGGTAACGGAACTCTTCTCATTCCCGTAGGAATTCCCGTTCCCGTATAGCCGTCCAGCCTTCCCCATGAATGTAACTATCATAAATGCATAATCATAATACAAAAAAGAATTTCTCGCACCGCGTCGTACGCAGTCACGCAGGCTCGACGCGTTCTCGTTTGGTGGCCGCGTCTCGCGCACCGCCCGTTCGATTTAATAATGTTGTTGAATTATTTTAATTTTACATTATCTCCTAAACGGTGAGTTCAAATAACATGCTGTAAAAAACAAAGTTTATCTTCATAAAATTATCTTGATGATGACGTAACTTTCGCTAGTAAGGATTAATATGCCTGCCTAATATTAATGCTGAAAAACCACCTTTAATTTTTTAATAAATTATTTGACATAAAATGCCTTAGTGTGGCTTATTTATAAGAGATAGATATAGGTGTAACGTCGCGGACTTTTTTTTAGATCGAATGAAAAACAATATCTTTGTAGTACATGGTACTTACGTATAATTAGCTATTACCACAGCGCACTTAGCGCACTTCCACTTTATAATATTATTTAGTATAGATTTGAATAAAGTAGTATCTCATTATCATTATTGTTACACCATAAAAATACATAAAGAAATTAAACACACACCATATTACAATTCTATCCTATTTATTTATAACGGTTTGATATCTATGTTTCTGTAGTGCGTCTGTGTTCCTGTGTATCTGTCTTTGGCACTGTAGCTCCGTTATCTTTATTGAACAGGGATATTTTGCAAGTTTTTAAAATTTTACTTGTTAATTACCAACAAATCAAAATCAAAATTTGCGTTACAGGACAATAGAGCATGCGGAAGGGCGTGACTTGTCTCCAAAATAATACTCATTTATTGGGGTTACCCCCGACGGTATAGTTGGGAACGACACCATTGTTGAAATTAAATGTCCAATAACGGCATTTAGAAAAGGGAAATGCTGCTATTGAAGAAAATAAAATACATATTATATTTAAATTCGATAGAATAAAACATACCAGGGTTATAAACAAAAAAAGTAATTGGTATTACCAAGTGCAGGGTCAACTTCACGTAACAGAAAGGAACCAATGCATTTTTGGAATATGGTCCGGTGAAAACTAGTAGTAGAAAATATTTCAAGAGATGACGAATTTTGGCGGGTGCATATGGAGAAAAAAATTATAGATTTTTATTTGAAATGTATATTGCCAGAGATTGTGGATCCGCGCCAAAATCGCGGTATGCCAATACGAGACATAATATTGAAAGAAAACAAAGAAAATGTTAATGATAAGCCTGTGCAGCCAGGTCCAAGCAAATCCAAGGACCATATTCCGTGTCAATCTACTCAGCTAGGTCCATGCAAACCGAGACAGCTACAGTTCAACGAATTTTAGCCAGTTGCACTAGTAACTTTTATTATGTTAACTATTTGATTAAAAAATATAAAAACGTTTTTGTTTTTTTTAATAGCATCTAGGCAAATTCCAAACCATTTATACTTCTAAGCTTTCTTGAATTATAATATTCAAGAATTGTAACATAATTTTCCTAAAGTAAGTGTGCCTACCTACTACCTGATTTTTACGAAGGTATCGCACCAAAGCCAAATAGCGCGCGACGCGTAGTTTTGTATCGTACTCGTATTCATAATTTTCGTGTCAGTCAGATTTTAAATCCACCATATACTCTAAAATCAATATAGTATTCTTACTGATTTTTAATGATTAGTAATTGGATTCAAGTTTGTACAATACGTACTTAATCCATCTATAACCTTAAAAAATACTTAATAGAAAAATAACACAAAATAAACTTATACTAATCAATTCAAGTTGATCTACTGCATTACTTTATCCTGTGACGGAACTTAGTACCTACCCAAGTCTGTGAACTCATGAGCGAGCGGTGCGCTTGGTGCGCGCGTCTCCCGCGCATCGTAACTTATTACGTATTGCTACTCCTTGCGGGGCCTGGGGTAAGCGTTAGATGCCTACGCGCTCAAGTAAGGCTCGCCTTAACTGGGTAACACGGTACTCATGAGAGCATTCCTCAATGCTTCGAAAAACACAAGCTATCTGCCTAGCTTTCTCCCAACCATGTTTGTGTCGGCTTCCAGTCAAACCGGCTGCAGCTGAACACCGACTGTATATCTGACGTCGTCAATTCAGGAACTTTTCAAGACTGGAATCACATTTGCTTGCTTCTGACTAATCAAACGAACTGTCAATGATCGACAAAGTCGATGTGGTCGAAGTGGGAGTCTTTAAGACAAGAGTGAATAGGTTATTTCTAGGCAAGCGTGCTCCATCTTCGACCACATCGTCGCTTACCATTAGGTGAGATAGTGGTCAAGCGCGTGCCTATCATTAATAATAATAAAAAAAGTCATTTGTTGACAGTCGTTTTGCAGTATACAATATATAAAAGAAGAAATTCCCCATTATTCCCATATGCATATGCACGAAACTTTTCACTTTTAACAAGAATAAAGACGGCCTGTTAAAGTCTGGCTCTCAATTACTTTGTCCCCTTTGTTGGATGCCATTCTTAGTAGCAAACAGAACAAAGGCTCACCGTCCACTGAGAGCTTTGTGTCTCGAGCGATTATTAACCAAAATGTTGGTGGAAATGTGGATGTTATGTGGGAGATTTATGTGCGTTAGGAATGTTTCGTAGTGTTTCTGTTTAAGAGTAAAATTCGTTGAAGTGTCTAAGAGCAAGGTTCCAGTGGTACATACAATAACAGCACAAATTACTGAAATATTCTTAACCTTATTTTTCACCCTGTCCTTCCCATCATTATCATCATATTTGCCAATAATCCACAGCTGGATATAGGGCTCCCCCAAGTGTTATCTTCATGATCAGCTATCTGCGACCCTCACCCAGGTCTTCGGTCCTCTTTGTAGGAGGCCTTCTAACGCTGCGTCTTCCGGTCGCCACTCCAGAAATTTTCGGCCCCATCGACCATCTGTTCTGCGAGCAATGTGTGCCCACTGCCACTTCAGTGTGGCGATCCTTCGGGCATGTCGGTAACCTTGGTTTTCTTGCGGATATCATCATTCCTGATTCGATCACGCAAGGAAACTCCGAGTATTGTCCCCTCCATTACCCTTCGGGTGACTTTAGGCCTTGCCGATGAGGCAATGGGCCTCATCAGAAGGTTTCCCTTCCACTGCAGGGCAAAGGATTCACTTTTTCATTTTTTCAATCCTCAGAATTTTGCTGTGGGTTGCTTTTTATGTATGATTGAGTTGAGGGGAAATATTATCACGACCTTACTTATTTCTGCTGCTTACCTGCATTACCAGGTTCTGGTACTAAAGGAATGTATATTAAACTAGTTGATTCCTGCGACTGCGTCTGAGTAGATGTCGGCTTCAAAGAACAACGACTTTTATATGAAGTTTCTACTCCCTTTCCAAAAATCCCGTTTAGAAAATGTTTAGGTATATTATGAAATTAATCTGTATTTCAAGATTAGTTCTTTTGGTTTCTAGACTTCCTTCTAGACATAGTAGTTTTGGTAGTACTTTGATAGTCAGTCAGAACGATTTTATATTGTACCTACATATAAATGTAATATACCACCCTTAAATATGACCACGCTCTTCTCGAACACCCTGTATAGGAAATGTGCTTAAATACACTAAGACAAGCGTATACATATTTTTATATTCGTAGCGCTTTGTGAAAGCGACGCACAGTACCTAACCTCAAAAGTGAATTGCATTTTGCCCAAACTTACATATAAGTTCTATCTCCCTTAATATTTGCTCGATACATTCTGGTCCATCATCTCCATCCTTCCGTCACTAACTAGGTACTCTGATGGACCTCTCATACACAAGTGAAGCGATGGATGCAATCCCCAGACGTTGGCACGATCTAGCGAAGTTGCAAGCACTTAATTTTCAACTTTAACGTTACGTAAACTAAGTTGCTTGTAGAATGGTAACATCTCGGAAAGGTCTTACAACATTTTCATTTACAATAGAAAATGAATTGTGAATAATTGAGTTTAGGGTTTATATTAAAAAGCATGCCTGTTTTGTGAGTATGGTGCAGTGAAGTTTGTTTCTTGGAACTGAGGCGTGTGTGAGCTTTATTTGCATCTCTTTGAGGTGCTAAAGGATGCAAATGTGTGTTTAAACGAAACATTTTATAAGGAAAGAGATTTTACTTTTATTTATATTGTACCTACAAGCTAAATAAAAGTAGTTATTGCACATGAAAACGATGTTTTCGGAATTTTGGTTAAGAACAATAATTACTTAAAGAAAGGCATACTTAGACTGTCCTGTTATTCTCACACGAACTCCTCGTAGTTTGTGTTAGAATAAGAGGACAGTCAGTTTTAAAGCACAACCGAACTCTAAAATTAATAATTAGGTACAGATAAATATCGCTGTCGTTTACCTACATAACACAAAACCCAATATGTGAAGTCTTATCAAAATTAATCAAACTGTCTGTCTGAAAGTCTGCTGTATGAAGACATCAAAAAATTATATAAACAAAGTACCAGAAATTAACATAACACAACACACAACACACAACAACATAACAAAAACCAACAACATAACAAAGAACCGACAACATAACAAGGAACCAACAATATAACAAAGAACCAACAACATAACACGGGCCAATTCTAATAATTTTTAAACAACGTTCGCATTCGCATGTCAATCGAAAACTGTCAAAATTTGCGATTGAGTCGCGAATGTGAATATTGCTTGAAAGTAAGGTAACATACGAGTAGATACGTATAACACAAGGTAGTCTAGTATCAACAAACTAAACAAAATTTAATCAAAGTGTTATGTCCGTTTCCAATATTACGCAAGTCAGAACGCCGTCGCGCCAAGCAAGAGATTCCAACAATCAAACTATCCTCCAATACTCTGAACTTACCATAAGCTAACCTAACCCATCTTTGTCCACAGCACGGCAACGCGACCACCTCGAGTGAGACTTCGGTGGGGACGAACACGGCAACAGCCGCGCCGTCCGCGGGACCCAGCAAGGCGCCGCCGCCGGCCGCAAAGTTCCGCCACGGTCTGCTGCAGCTCATGATACACACGATCGATCCCATGCATGACGGTGAGTTAGGTATGCACGCGGCTTTGCCTACACTTTTACACCTATGCTAAGTTTTGGTTTGGGTAGTTGATGATGGGATTTTCGAAGTCCAAAAAGGAGAAAAATAGCTCTGAATTTTTGAAAATCGATATTAAATCCTGTTTCGTCTCGAAGGTGAAACAGTTTTATTGCCCTCAAATCGGTCGGTTAATTTTATAAAATATGCATTCCACCACCTTTTCGTTAAACTTGCAACGTTGCTTCATATTGATATGCAGAAAAGTAGCTAAAGATATTTATAGTTCATTGCAGCCCGGTTTCTGAGGTTTTTATCGGTCGTTTATCTGCCCGTTAACGCTATTTGTCATAACGCCATGGGTTGGTTTGCGGTTAACGGACAGATATACGATCGATAGAGTATCTCAGAAACTGGGCACACTCAAAAATCCACATCAAAATCAGCGTACCTACACTTCAAAACACGATCCCACTCCTAAAAACTCACTTGAACATTAAGTTCCAATTCTCCGATCCCTTACAAACTCCGAAACCAATTATTCCAGGGTATATATTAAAAAGCCAATTTATCATCAATTACCCAAAGTTAACCTCATAACAACTGCCTTACGTGAGCAAGTCTCGCCACGCAACCATAATAATTAAAACAACAATCAATTAATAAAAAAAAAACATTTTTCATTCGTGTGTCGCTTGCATTACTCACATAAGTCAGGAAAATTGTTTTACCAATATTTTACTAATGGTACAAAAACGGATCCTGACGTTACATGGTACAAAACGGATCTTGACGTTACATGGTACAAAAACGGATTCGAATTAGGTCAACGGAGAACGCACGTACCTAATTTCACGGTGAGGTACGCACTGCGCTTTGCAATCACTATTGCTACGGCTACTAAAGTTCAGAGCTCCTGAAACGTCTGATGGAGGTCTGAAATGGTACAAAAACGGATCCCAAACATGCAATGTTGTTTGGGCCAACATAGGAGCTTCTATCGATGCAAAAATAGAATCCTGCTTGATTCCTGTGCTATTAGAGGCACAAGCATCGATCATACATTACATTGCAATATTGTACATTTTTATATTTATTGTGTTGTTTTTGTGATTGTTTCTAGGTACCTACTCCTCTCAGGAATAACACGGTATACTACTGTCTTAATTATAGGGGATATAGGAGCAATATTAGGTACAAACCACCTTATCTTTTCTGGTTACTTATTCTAGACAAGGGCGCTTAACAAAATAAAATATGATCAGAAAAACAAACTTGCAATTTTAAGTTTTGTATAGAATGTTAAAAATCGCTATATTTCTCTCCAGAGTTTCTTTCGAAAAAAAGACGAAATAGCTTTTAAGACAGAGATGAATACCTAATTATCTTGCGTATGCGTTGCACGTTTAATTAAAAACATGATTCATTCGTTTGCATGCTCTTAAGGTGAAAAATCAATTACGAATGTTGCTAGGAATGTTTAATGTAACAACGAATACGCAACTCGCATAGTACTCTTATAATTTGGACTTATCAGTCCAAGTTACAATAGGTACGTAAGACCAGCAAGCGTAGGATCCCAAGGGAAACAATTTTAACATTTGTAAGTCTAAAATACCCTAAAAGAAACGATTAACCTATGACATCTACAAAACCAGCTATTTTAGTCCTTATCACCTAAGAATTAAGATCTTATAAAGCCATGGTAAATTGCAGCGACCCCACCACCATCTATCACATTGATGGATGGAGCCAAGTGTTCCTTGTTTGCATACGCCACCGTCTTACGAACTGACCATTACGTTTGCGTGAGCCACTCAATTTATTACGGGCTATGGACTAACTAGCGATTTTGCACTACTTAGATTATTGGGGCTAAATTTACCGAAGTGAAGAAATACAGCAGAATTTTGTTGGAAACAGTTTTGTGCCAAAACAAGTAAAAGTAGGAGGTATTGGTCTCGTTGTCGGTGTGGGTATTTAGGAAACGTGATCTCTAAAAACGTTGAATGATGTCAAAATATCGAACAAAGAAAATAATACCATAATATTGGCAGCACTGAAAACGGATTTATGATGAACCAAAGTTGAAAACCAACCCAACTAGCACTGTGCCCGAATGGTGAATTACCTTTTATGGGTGGGAAATTATCATCAATCATCCCCCCATTATCGATACTACACCTTTTTTGTCGGGGAAACCTTCTATAGGCTTATGGGGAGACGACCAAGGAGTGTGGGATTTACATCATCAGCAAAAAGAAGGGGCTCCGATACTTCTTAAAAGACCGTCCCAGAACCCTCTCTATGTAACGCCTGTTAGGGCACATCCCCGGGGAGGGGATCCAAAGGGGTCTTCCCTAAGCCTCGTTGCGCTGGGCAACACATGATCACTGCGCCACCGTCTTTCCTGGAGTCACTCGGTCAGAATCGTCTAAGCGCCCGCGACCCCGAAGAATAAAATTGCAAATTGTGTTCCACACTTATACCTCTTTTTAAAGCATTAAATGACTCCTTCCGCTCTGAGTGGAGCGGGAGTGTCATACTCTTACTGACTAAAACCCGTCCGTGTTCCTCCTAATGCCCTTTGCATTTTAGGGCCGCGGTGACTCTTTCAACCGCAACCCTGGCGTCCTGCCTGGGTTGCGGTTACTAGCAGTCAATAGTCTGTACATAATCAAAACCTTCATGTCACCCTCTTCGTCTACGATTAATTCTGATCGCACATAGGTCACCGCAAAATCTACAGTCACGCACAGTCGTATCAGCGGAACTAATTACAAATAGCGAATATGCCAAGCCTATCTGTCCATCAGTAGGCAAGATTGCCTATCTACCGAAGATTGCCTGTCGGGCACGCAATGTGAGCTTTACCGCAGTACGGCAATGTATGTGATGCTTTGTCTTGTCTTGTGGGTGACTGTAAAACACGCACTCGGCAAGACTAGTGTCGTTTTTATGGAATTTCTAGAGTTGCAGAATAATTTGATCGAAGAATAGAAGTCCCTTGGGCCTTTTAAATAAAGCGTCATGCTAACGACGACTTAGCGGTTGTTGAAATGCAAAAAAAAAATTACATGGATCACGTAACATTTCGGTTTCGGAAGTGTAATGTCAATGGCCGTACATTTTTAACCAAACAAAAAAGTATACTTACTTCAACCCGATTTGTAAGCACAACGCACAATGGTTAGGGATAGCCACAGGTAGCTTATCAAGTCTAGATTCTATACAAACTCAATATTCCAAAAATTTTAGATAGTGTTTATGAACAAGTTACCTATCACACAGTCAGTGAATCGTCACACTGCAGTGTGACAGTTCGTCCTAAATTAAGTTCTCACTACTGCCCAACCCTACAGGCAAAGGTGTTAGTAAAGGCGGAAACAGACTTGTAACACGCGAGCGGCAGTATGGCCGCATTTTGCTTGATGTAACACATACTATTATTACAATTTAAAGGTTCATACACACATGAGTCACGTCACCGTCAAATCGCCGAATCAACACATCACAACGTTAACGTTGTGATATGACTGACAGACGTGTGAGAATGATGTCCAACAAGTTCTACGAAACTTTAATGTTGTCGTGACGAACCGGCAATTTGACAGTAAGGTGACTGATTTGTATATGTACCTCTCTCGTATGTTAATTGTGTTTTAACTAATGCTTAAAGTCTATTGGCCAGTTTCTGAGTTAAGAATATATCAAACCGTATAATTTTAATGCCAAAGTTTGACTGGTTTTCAGGTTGAGTATGACTAATACTCAACGTCAAACTCTAATTTAGAAATCAGAGGGTCAATTCTGCAATTTTTAGCAACGTTTGCAATTGCACCGGAGTCGCAATCTGTTAAAAATTAGGGATTATAACGTCTGATTTTTTTCAGATTGCAGAATTGATGCGATTGCGAATTTTGCTTAAAAATTAGCACAAATGACCCTTATTTACGCTGAGCATAGAATTGAAGAAGATAAAGCAGCTGCAGAAGCAATTACTGGCACATTCGGGATTTAGTAAGTTCAAAGTACTAAATGTTATGTAGTCATTCTGTACTTTTTGCTACTAAGCCTCGCGTGTGCTCATTCGTCCATCAAGATGAAGAAGATGTGAAGATTTTCCCTGAATTGAGTAAGTTCTAGTATTTAAGAGTAGTGTGTTTATCAAGGAGCACCGAGACTCGTTGGCGGTCAGTGCGAGAGATGTCTTTGTCAAAATGTTTCCATACAAACCAAGCGTGTCAAGTTTTACCGCTTAATCAAAAGTATTGAAGAGCTATTGTGATAATTTTGACTACTGTCATATCAGACAGAAGTTTGCGCTTTTATTTATATCAAATCTTATTAATAATACGGTTTTCCGTTTTTGTCACCAAAAGGCGTTTATCCAATATTAGTGTAAATAGCCATCTATGTGATCGAAATTCATACGATTAAAAACTTTGCACGAACCAAAATTGGTGTGGAAGTGGTAACGGGTGGGGCCCGTTTTGTGGGGCTGTCTTTATGTAAAACTGAGGTTCAAAAAGTGCCGGCTCTAAGGCTAATTTGAGCAAATGACTTCTGAATTTTAAAAACTAAGGCTATTGCACATTGCCCGGGCACCAAAATTATTAGTAATGATAACACCTTTAGTCACTGCCAGCAAAGACGAATCCGTGCTTTTTAATTAAAAAACATAAAAAAACGTGTAACAGAATAAACGTAATACCTGAAGTAGGGTGATTGTACTCATCATTCAAAACGCGAAAAAAATCACATTTTCAGAAGGTACATTTTTCATACAGGTCGAGTTATGTATGTGCGCACATTAATGTATGGAGCAATCGATTTTTTTTTATGTGTCCTCTTCACTACTCTACAGGTGTTGCGTTATTTAAAGAGTTGATAATTACGGAATTGTTTATATGTTTAACTTAATTAATGATAATAAAATCTAAACGATAGAAAAAAAAAATATTTTCGTAAGTTTTAATACTTTTCAATTATAATTTTAGTCGCGGCTTCCCACTCACCACAAATCGCGCGATGTGTTACAAATCTGTTTGCACCTTTTCCTGTAGCCCCGTGTCACAATTTTACCCTACACCTACGCTCATTTGTTATATTCCTAGTAGGTAAGTGGGGGTCACCGCCAACCATCTAATTTTATCCACAAAGTTATTTTGGACTGGTTTACCTGAATTAATGTTACGATCGATGTGGTCAGAAATATAGGTATAAAAGTATTTTTTTTGTTGTGACGTTAGTGTCGCAGCCAATTAGCTTAATAAGCAATTTAATTGATTGCCTAGCCTTTTCATTTAAATGTGCTGATTTTTCAGCGACCTAAGTGACATCTTTTGTTCAATATCGTTTAATGACCTGCCCATGCATGTCACTTAAATGTCGCTAATTAAACGGCGCAGTTAAATGAAAAGGCTAAACTTTTAATGACACGGCTGATTTAGTTAGTTGGCTGCGCCATATTACTGTGTAAAGTAGGTAGATAAGATATTAACGCGTTTTTGCTTACATAGTGCACAGTTTGAAGATTGATCAGATTTTTAATAATCATATAATTAATTTTGTAGGTTGAGCGTCAAACGCGTAATTTAATCAATAGATCAGTGTTAATGAGTTAATGGTTTTATCATGAATAGTTAAAAAAGTAATATAAAAAACTGACTTCAAAACTGTAATATTTTTAAATAATAACTAAAAATACAGTAATAAAAGTTTTATCTTTGAAAAATTCTAAAGTAGTCTTTGTGACCTCACAAACAGACTTCCACAAAACCTGCAATATTATTGCAAACTCAAAATGCACGATCACTACTACCGATCCAAAATGTTGCCTCAAATAATATAAGCAATATGATACTTATTATACAGCTAGTGTCGAAACAGAAACAGACCCCAAAAATGGTCGGTAGGTACACACGGGTAGGGTTGCCAAGCGTCCCAATAAAGCAGGACAAAGTTTTTACGCATATTCCAAGTGTTTTAGCTTGAAGACGTCATTAAACTTGTTACCAATAAAATTGTATTCGTTGTCATTATTATATTTAAAAAAGTTAACTGTGTTAATTATTTATAACGTATTTAGATAACCAACTAAATTAACATCTCTAAGCATTTTAAATACATTTCATTTAAATATCTTATATTTATAAAAAACTAGCACTTCGCCCGCGACTTCGTCCGCGCGGATTTAGTAGGTACTCCACAAACTTTAACGCCCCCCATACCATCTTATATAGGTTAGTTTTGGAAAATTAAACACAACGATTTTCATTATTTACTTAGCTATTTCTAGTCAATCGCGTACGCCACGCCACCGTTGACAGAATCTCACTTGTCTCGAGCCCAGGTTCAGCGCAACTGTTCACCCCGTTCAACCCGTCAGGGTTTGATTATGCAAAAAATGTTAGGTACATCTGTTTCAATTATCCCGCTTTTAGTTTGTTCATAGCATTCCGAAGTAAATTGAAGCAAGAAATTATGTCCTCCCCTAAAATCTTAATCACCCCTGCTTCACTCCTTATTATTATGTAGTTTATTTTAGAAAAATCCAAACATTTGTTATTCTTATTGTTTTATCGAAAACATTTAAATGCCGTGGTGTTTCAACTTCATCGGACCAAGCATTGATACGATTCTCCCCAATTCGCTCAAGCCGCGACATTTTTCTTACTCCGAGCATGTTTACTACCGTCGTAACTTTTGAACGAAAAGTCCGATTTGAATAATTTAAAGTGTAATTTACACGGACATAGTCAACCTTAATTATCAAACCATTTAAATGGATAAGGATTAATATCATGATACTAAAATCACCATTTTTTATTTCACCATGGGATTTGCTGGAATAATATGAACAAAAAGCGGTCATGGTGACTTATCCATAATAGTTAGACATATGGTATCGCAGACTTTTTTGTAGATATTGATAACCTCTATAAAACTGTAGTACATCACTTTGCTCTATTGTCAATAGATTCCGCAGCGTACGCGATATAAGGATTTTTTTCCCACACCTTGGGTTACATTATCGAAGTTTTCATACGGATCCCTAACTTTTTGAAAATATTCTATAGCCTATGTCCATCACCTATAATGTAGGATTCTGCTGGTGAAAAATTTTTTCAAATCGGTCCAGTAGTTTCTGAGCCTATTCATTTCAAACAAACAAACAAACAAACAAACAAACAAACAAATCTTTCCTCTTTATAATATTAGTGTAGATGTAGATATAATTTATATTACTACTTTTTTTTAGCCGAAACTAAGATTAGACACGAAGAATTGGTTTCGGTTTCGGCTGAAAATACTGTTTCGGTCGGACTCTTATTTTAAGCCAATGGAAAAAGTGACTTGAATTTGCACACAAGAGTTTGTTACATTCAAATCTATATAAGCTAATATAATAAAGCTGAAGAGTTTGTTTGAACGCGCTAATCTCTGGAACTACCAGTCGGATTTGGAAAATTCTTTTTGTATATGATAGCCACATTTATGAGGAAGCCTAGGAACTATACGAGAACAGGAAATTCCTATGGGAACGGGAAAAACGGGATATGCCCGTACGAAGTCTCGGGCAAAAGATAGTTATGACATTAAATCCATATTAAGCTTACGACGAACGTACAATGAGTTTCATATTTCCGAGTTCGGAACTCCTCAACAATTCAAAAATGCTTGTAAATGGTTTAATTGAAATAAATGCTTCGAGTTTGTGTTTAGGACTTGACAACCCTATACAGAGCGTTGTTGACCCCACCTTGACCGAAAAGGCGCTAAGGTATCGATTCGACTGTTTTCGTAGGGCACACAAACACTCGGTGTTGGTAACACTTTGCTCGGGCTTAGGATCATTCTGCAACACGGTGTTATTGTTATGGTTTGGTTTTTGTTATGTTCTTGATTCTGTCGTTTTCATTTATTAAAATCACGTCAATTGTTTTATTTATTTTTAAGTTAATATCCTACGGGTATTCTTAAGGGTAGTTTCTATTTGATTAAAGCCAGGATATCCTTTACTTTTGTACAAAGTTTTGGCCAGTTTTTTACAGAACGAATAAGTACACAAGTTTTTAAGATTAACGAGTGAAAGAAAAAAAAATAGTAAAAAGTCTTCTTAACATTCATCTCTCTTTTTTGCATGTTTACATCTAAATTTACAAAATTCGTCTAGGTATAAAATGTTTTGTATAACGTTAAATAACTAAATATTTAAAACGGGCGTTAAAACAACAACTTTCATTTAATTCATGGGTACAAAATGTTTTGTACTTACAGTTACAGAATGACCCATCTGACTCCAATATGTTTACCACAGCCACTAAAACGTATATATTATTGTTCCCTGCACAACATCTTCTTATTAAATTGATGGCAGAGAAATAAAAGCGATGCTTCGCTGAAAGTAATATCAGTACATTCCATAGAGCACGTAATTATAGACTATACAGGGTGTAATTTTAAAGTGTGCGTGGATGCCCAAATTCGAAACTATGAGGAATATCTAGAAGGCCTGAAAGGAGTCTCTAGCCCGATTTTCATGAAAATTAAACTGCAAACTGATTAAACCTACCTACCTATACCAATATTGTTTTTTTTGTTAAATCCAATAATGTAGGTAGTTGTAGAATCTTGGGCCCGAGAGAGAGTTGATGAAAACTAAAATTTTATCAGAGATTTTTGAAAAAAATTTAGTTGTTTTTTTAATGCTTAAAAAGTATACTGCTGCTACTTCTTTAGTTTGTCATGTTATTACTTTCTAGAATTTGATTTTTATCATCGACACTTTCGGATGGCGTATTCCGGTTCGATTCATTTGATTAATGACAAAATTCAAAGTAAATGGTGACAGTCACTGACAGCTTGGTTTGTATGAAAATTTTTGACAGTGCCGTCTTTAGCAGTGGCCACGAAGGCGTCTCGTTGCTCTGTGGCACCTTCTTCACCTTCAAATTATTGTGAGAATAGAATGTCTGTTTTTATTTTTATATTTTAATTAAGTTTTAGTGTATAGTTTATATTTAGTTATGCGGTTTGCACAATGTTCTGTAAGATAAAATAAATTATGTTTGTAATAATACAACGTGTAACAGAATAAACGTAATACCTCTTAAGGGGTCATTATAGTCATCATTATGAACAACTTTTACTATGGGGCCAATCCCGAAATCGTGAAAAAAAATCAGCTGTTCAGTACATTTTGTCGAGTTATGCGCACAGAAATGTAGGTATGGGGCAGTCGAATATTTTTTCGCGATTTCAGTATTGGTCCCATAGTGAAAGTTGTTCACAATTACGAATAAAATAACCCCTTAATACCTCTTAAGGGGTTATTTTATTCGTAATTGTTTTTTTGTCTATACTGTTTTTTGTCTATAGTGCTTATGGTCTTCATTTTATTTTTGGGGAGAAGCCTAACCACTTCCTTGGATGTCATCCATATATTCCTATTCCTGGTAATATAATCTTTCACAAGAAGAAGCGATAATTATTAATAATTATTATGATGAGCTTACAGTGTCCTTTTTTATGGATGGGAAATTTTCAAATGACCCCTCCCGCTCTGGGTGGAGCGGGAGGGAGTGTCAGACCCTTACTGACTGAAAACCCATCCGTGTTCCTCCTAGTGCCCTTTACGTTCCAGGGCCGCGGTAACTCTTTCGAAAAAAATCTGCACCAGCTTTCAGTGTCCTACTCTTAACAAAAGTTAGTAATGCATACATATTTGAAATGGAAATCATACGAAATGTACAGCAAATGGCTAACTGCACAGCTCCATTACCCAAATTCTTCCCATATTCAAAGTAGATACCGCAGCAATACCCAGTAACGCGTAAATCCAAACTCAGCTCATTTCCAATAGTCCTAAGATTACATCAGCCCGATCCCCAGCTGTGGTCCTCACGATAAGCTAACGGGCCTATAAATACTAAGTGCACTATTTGTGGTCATTTGTGCTCTAGGCCCATAAGTTACGGTTGCAAGTTAGACGTTTTGAACCAAATGGGAATATTAACCACTAAGTACATTTTGGAAGGAGTCGTGGTCAAACATTGTCTAGTGATGTACAATTAAAGGGTTCAAAACTTTCGATGTTTGGAAAAATCGACTTATCTCGACCAAATGCCAATAAAACAAAAAGTACAAACTACACTATGGTAAGCGCCAAACAAATTTGCAACCACGGTCATTACCCCACCTACATTTACTGATATTCTTAATTTAAAAACAGAAATTAAGAGCCAATTTCGCCAATGAAACTGAACACGATCAGCGAATAAACCACGTTTATGAGCTGTCAGTGTCATTATTTTTTTATGGAATATTTACACTGACAGCTCTTGAACGCAGTTTAGATGTACTGATCGCGTTCAGTTTCATTGGTGAAATTCGCTCTAAGACGTAACGCTGTCCTGAATCAACATCCATCGTGATCTTCTACGTTCTACAGTCATGAATAACGATTCATAATTTATTTTTCTAGTACCTACGAAGAAATATTAGGAAAAGGGCAATATATACTTTATTGCATACTAGCTTTTGCCCGCGACTTCGTACGCGCGTATTCCGTTTTTTCCCGTTCCCATAAAGCCTTCCTCGTGAATGTGACTATCTTATAAAAATAGTAATTTTTCAAATCCGACTGGTACTTCCAGAGATTAGCGCGTTCAAACAAACTTTTCAGCTTTATTATATTAAAGTATACAAGTATTGGAAGGCCTCCTCAGCTCAGTAACTCCATACTCTTTGGCAAGACTGGTGTCAAAATTTATGACTTTTGACTCACCGTAACGACTGTCAGAAATGTTTCGATGACAGCTGAGGCCAACAGCTCGTGCTTTCATATAAGGCGTCTTGGTATTTTATGAATGGTAACCCATCAATGGGCCGACCTCGGCCAGCACTGCTTAGCCTAGAAGATCGACCTGTGCGACAGTAATTATATTATTTAGCTCCTAAATGAAGAACTAAATAATATTTTACCTGTCAGCCCAATCAGCTGTAGTTACTAAAAATAAGGTTTCGATTTCCTTTTGTTTTACCACCGTAAAATATCAACACCTGCTCAATTGTAGAATTTCGCTGGTTAATTGTATATATAAAATCTACAAATCAACGATTTAAATTACTGTATAAAGCTGTGTCTCCTGATAGTTACAAACCTCAGTCTTTAAGTCAAGAGTGAATAGGTTACTTCTAGGCAAGCGTGCTCCATCTTCGACCACATCATCGCTTACCATCAGATGAGATAGTGGTCAAGCGAGTGCCTATCAATAATAAAAAATAAAAGATAAATTTTTCATCCTACTGCTATTAAAGAATTCCTAACAACACCGATCTAAGGACTATATTCTTAAGTTTGCCGAAGCCCATAAGCCTCCTGGCACTTTAAAATTCCCTGTCGAAGTGCCGATAAGCCGAGCGAAGAAGTCTTTCCCCTTTTGACAAGGGGTGACGTAGGTTAAAAAATATACGCATAAGTAAGCAGATTCGGTAAATTTAGCTTGGGTTGCGGTAAAAAGTCGCGTTGCATGACGTATAAATCGTTCTGGGCACGCCTGGTTACTGAAACTTGGTGACAGTTTTTGTTTACCCTCGTTTATCTCTTTCTTCTTACATATTCAGCAAATGATTATTTATTTATTTAAGGACAACCAAAAAAGCATGCACCAAAAAGACTGAAAATAAGTACTGATATTTTTACATTTTATAGTGTACCTAGCCTTAATTAAAGGCTGCCACGGCATGCATTAAACATTAGGGACAAGGAAATGTATGTTCTAAATGAAAAAACAGTAAAACCTACACTACTTTTTCACTTTTCTGATAATGCCCTGTGCAGGACAGACTTAATTTTATAAAGAAAGAATAAGACATATCTACACTGTGTGAGCGTGACAGGCGACGTTCCTTAACATATCGCGATTCCCCTGTGCCTCGAAAAACACGTTAAGCCCTTGGTCCCGTCTGTCATTTGTAGATATTTAGCAGTCGTTACGGATTGTCAGAAGCCAGAAAAAATCTGAAACCAGTCTTGCCATGAATACCGTGTTACCCAGTTAATTGGTTGTGGAGGTCAGATAGGCAGCCGCTCCACGTAAAATACTGGTATTCAGCTGAATCCGGTTTGACTGGGAGAAGACCCCAATATAGTTGGCAAAAGGCTAGGCAGATTCAGAAAATGTTCCCATTGCTGGGCCGTAGCAATTTGATTCTTACCGGTGCGTCTCTTGGTAATTGTTTTCCCTTCTTTGAGAATGATGAATGATTCATGTGACCATTTGTAACATACTAAGGCTGTTTTTACAGTTGTCCGAGAGACACGGGCTCTACCCGGAGCGGGTCGCGTACCGACCAATCCACGTCACCGTGAAAATGTTCTATCGCCTCACGTATGCCTCCGTTCTGGTACGGATCTCCCGGACAGCTGTGGAACCAACCTAAGACTCCTCCGTGCTCCTGTTCTAGAAATACCGCTAAACCGTTGATCCCGGCTGACATTTGTAGGTCTTTGATGAGATTCGTTATGGATTCAGAAGACAGAAAATGAGATGGCAGTCTTGCCAAGGGGCTTGCGTGGACAGATTATGTGTCATCGGCATCGGCGACAAATTGCAGACGCCGTAAAATATCGTGTAAAATTGAAAACTTTTTTTTCCCAATTGTTTTCACCATCCAACTTCAGAAATTATTGAAGTTGGATGGGATTTGTTGTATTCAAAATAATATATCGAAAAATTATGATCTAAAATATTTATTTATTACAAAAATTTGTATTGCCTCAATGACGTGCAAACATGGAAGCAGAAAAATGAGAAGACGGTATCAATAACCTTACATCTAATGAATCCTAATTAGGACGCAACGCTGATTTGCCCGGTCCGAACGAGCAGGCGTTGGCTCGAACATGCCCCCGGACGTGGGAAGCAGCAGAGTCGCTTTCAACCAAATGTAGAATCAACGGGCAGTGGACAAATCCTGTTAAAGGCTCTTCTGACGACTCCAACTGATGTTTTGACGTCTGCCACACGAACAATTCCGTCCGATCCTGGATGGACGGCGACGACTCTTCCCAATCTCCATTTAAGAGGAGGAATGTGGTCCTCCTTTATGATGACCATAGATCCCAACTTTAGCGTGTCCTTGCAAGTGTGCCACTTTGTCCTTTGCTGCAGCTCGGACACAAACTCCTTACTCCAACGAGCCCAAAAATGCTGGCGTAGCTGCTCGATCCGTTGGAAACGAGACAATGAAGCAGTGGAGTAGTTCTGTAAATCTTGCTGCGGGAGTGACGTCAACGGCCGGCCAACAAGAAAATGACCCGGAGTCAGTGGGGTGCAGTCTGCTGGATCGGATGACAGCGGTGTCAGTGGACGTGAATTCAATATCGGCCTAGGCCATGTCGGGTATATTGACATAGGCAAGGCATGTAAAATACTAGTACACAACTGCATCCACTTAGACTAGAAGCCAAACCCAATATAGTTAGGAAAAAGCTAGGCAGATTGTAATTGCTCTCTAGCTAAAGCAGAACTTTTCCATTCAATCACAAAGAATATTGTCGTATTAATTGTATTTTACTCAGACGTAAGTTTTTACAACTCGTGCGTAGATATACTCTACACAGCATCTACGCAACATCCACTCCTCGCCCACACGCTGTCTCGTCAACTATAAAACGTTTATTAAAAATCTAGCAACATTCATGTACAACAATCTACATTTCACTCTAAAACGAGACCGCCTACTTCTCTTAATATCAAAATGCAGCATTAAAACTCTAGAAGCACTCAAACTGGTTGAAATGGAAGTGCAACATACATACATTGAGCTTGCTGATGAAAATAGGTCAGAGTGAACTATACTGTGTACTAGTTGTGGTCTCGAGACTAGTTAGGACATGAAGCAGATACAATGAGATTATTCCGTGAACTGTTTGTAACTTTATTAAACTCGGAGTCGGCCGCAAAATGTTTTGTGTGAAGATGCGGCGCGGGCTTTTGTTGGGTTTCAAGATGGGAAATAGTTTTGCAATGTAACTGTCAGCGGTATTGAATTTGTCCCTGACGTTGGGTTTTTAGTCGTGTTGTGTGGTTTTAGGTAGTGCCTGTGTTAGGTTGTTAAATGTAAATATTTAGTATTTACTTAAAACTGCCAATTCTACTAATTTTTAAGCAAGGTTCGCATTCGCAAGTCAGTCGCAAACTGTCAAAAATGTAGGGTAATGGAGGCTCTTTTTTGACAGTTTGCGACTTTTGTTTATTTGTAGAACGGGCCATCAGGATCAGAGGGCTTAGGTGAGTTTTTAACGTACTCGATCGCGTTAACGTAAACGTTCGCTTATGTCAAATTGTATAGAGAAAAAAAGTTTTCCGTGAGTGTCACCAGAAGGCGCTTATTCAGTTTCAATACAAATTGAAACTGAATAAGCCACACGATTGGCGCCACGGTTGACGCTGCATGTCGCGGGTTCGATTCCCGGAACAAATATTTGTATGGCCTACAGATAGTTGTTCCGGGTCTGGCTGTTTGTGTATGTGACTTTGTATGTTTGTAAACGCACCCACGATACAGAAGAAATTCCTAGTGTGGGCACGGGGCAACGTTTAAAAATTGAGATATATTATAGAAAGCGGCCGTAAGGCCACAGAGTGCCAATTCTTTCTTCTTTCCATACATTTTTGACAGATTGCAACTGACATGTGAATGCGTTGCTTTTAAATAATTAGAATTGGCACTCTGGACTTATAGTTTGAGGTAAACATAAGTAGGTACGATAAATATCGTGGAAATATCTCCAAAATTATTTACTTAGGTGATGAGGTTGAAACGTTCTAGAAATATGATAGTACCTACGCATACGCGACCACGTGGCTCCTACCCAACGTTTGTAACGCTCCCTCAAGGTCGGCGTGACCTGATCAAGGTCGTGAGAATTTACTGGATACGACAATCACAAGACGAGTCAAATAATGGTGTTGCTTGTGGCCCTTTTTTCAGCAGTCTTGCATCTAACAGCAATAATCATAAGAGAAGGGAAATATTTTGCTGTAGGGAACGTGCAAGAACTGTAAGTGGCAGCACAGAAATGTCATTGTCATTTATATTTTACTTGTTGAAGTTTCGAAATTGTAACGCTAGATGGCACAGTCTAATTTGTGCACGTTCTCCTAAACGGAGCGTGCAGGAACTGTAGGTGGGAGCATAGAAGCATCAATGTCAAGTATATTTTACTTCTTTTCGATAATATACTACAGTTGGTATAGTTAACACCGTACACGTTTCCTTTTTTGTCTATTCTCTGTTAAAACCTTACCAAATCCAGTTGCCATAAAAAAATATTTGACCACCATAATCCAACCCATTCTCCTCTTGTCCTCAGGCAAGGTAGACGAGAAAGCGACGCAGCTACATGCGATAGCCTCTCTCAAAGTGTTGTTGGAAGCCACGAGGCCGACGGCTGGTGGCGCCGGCGCAGCAGCTGCGAGGCATTCTGCTGCGGCTGCACAAGCCAAGGAGACCCCGCTCGACCTGCCCAACGGTGGGATCGGGGATGTCCAGTTAGATGCTATAGAAGAGGTGAGCATTTATTGTTTTTTAGGTGACTACTGAAAACCAGCGCCGTGCCGTGGGTCCTGCCATAGCACAGCATAATGCTAAGTGGGAGCCTTGTTGCCACAGGCACAACACGCATTTAATCATCATCATCATCATCATATCAGCCGAAAGACGTCCACTGCTGGACATAGGCCTTTTGATGATTTCAAATTTTTTTACGTGTTTTTACTTAAGAATTTTGATGCTGTACTTTCTTATACTGGTGTGTGTCTTGTTACCAACTTAGATTTAGGTGCTGATTTGTATGTGCTATTTTTAATGTATTTTTTAAGTGTGAGCTGACGTCGCTTTCATTCCAGATTATCATAATCATTCACGATATCATCTATGATAATTATGATTATTTAATCTTCGGTGAAGCAATTGGTGAGCTACTGTATATTGAAAAGTCGAAACAATTATTTATTAAATGTTTGCGAGGTACTGTATTTTATGAGTTAGTATTTTCTTATTTTACCCAGATATATTATATTCAAAAACGAAAGGATTGCTTAGTTTAGAATTGATAGACATAATACAGACCTTCCGAGAAATTGTACAATTGATGGTCCTTTTTCCACACCTCTATAACTTCTGAAATTATTTTCCATAATAATTACACCAAGATAATAGGGTATTCTACTGAAATAATTTAATTTGTCCATCAGATAGATTTTCAAAAAATATTAGACACGTAATTTTTCTTTTTTCACGTAAACAAAAGATGAAAAAAATACAGTGCGTTGAAAACTCATGTGACGTCACTTGTAGGTACCTACACTTTTTACGTACACGTGACGGATGCGTTTCTTCGTCTTTTTAATGATTTGATAAAACAACAAAAAAGTGTCGAATATTTTTCGATAATCTAACTGACGGACTAAATAGAATCATATATTTTTTGACCAGGAATCATCCCTATTGAAAAGTATCATACTAAAAAGGATCATCCCTTTTCCACACCTCCAAAACATTTGAAATTACTTCCCATAGTTAATTACTATGGGAAATAATAGCCACCAAGATAATAGGGTATTCTACTGAAATAATTTAATTAGTCTGTCAGATAGACTTCCAAAAAATATTGGACACGTAGTTTTTCTTTTTTCTTGTAAACAAAAAATGGCGAAGAGACAGTGCAGTTGAAAACTCGCGTGACGTCACTACGATACTACAATTTTTACTAGCGACATGACGTCACCAGCCCCCACTCTTGAACTTTGATGCGCTTTATCTTTATAATTTTTTATCGAATCTAAATGGCAAAACATACGTGTCCAATATTTTTTGAAAATCTAACGGACGGAATAAATAGAATTATATTAATTCTACCTAATAGAAAAAGGGTGCTAATTAAACAGACATCTTTTTAATAGCATTATTTGCCTCTCAAAATCTACATTGCCTTCTAAATTACTATGTCAGCCACAATTAACGAATGTCTGAATGATACTATCTTAGCCACTAGTTATCTTCTATGCAAGCTACTCTAAATACAACTCAGCATGGTGGTTATTTTTCAGCATCTAAATTTGTAACATGCATTCAAGCAGTAAACTTCTAAAATATTATTAAATGACATCAAAAAATATATTCTATTAGCTTCTATTTCATTAGTATCATAAAAAAAATACTGACTGTCTGTCCGAGTCGGGGTGCCCCAAATCCCGAACTCGCTGTAAAATGGTGATGAGATATAAATTCCGTGGCTGAGTTAGTAATTAGGTGGCAATGTATAAATAAAAAGGACAAGTTAATATAATTGTTGATCTTTACTTGACGTTTTCCTTAGAATATTTAGTTGGCGTTGTAAAAAAGACGAATTAGTTTATTAGAGGCTATCACATTTTCCTGTTGCTTAGTTATAAAATGCGAAGTTTGATCACGTGGCTAATAAAATAAAAGTGTGGCTAGACTTATTATTTCTCATAGAAAAACTCCATTCCTAAATCCCAAGCACAAAACTAGCAAATCCATTCCGAAAATCCTGTCATATCAAGATAAACGCAAGCATTGTTCGATCCAAGAGATTTATAGTCTAGGCAAGTTCGTCTCTCATTGTGTGGAACGCCCCAAATGATTAATTGACTCCACGGCCTGAATCATGGTCGCAAACTGTGGCCCCAGTAATCTGCTTCGTTGGCTCCGGAGTTTTTGTGGTCACAAACCCAATTTTTTGGCCACCTAACATATTTGTGTCGCTGACCCTAAAAATGTTGTTTGCGAATGTGATAGATGGCAAGGCGGGAAGAGTAGAATGATTTGTTGTTGTAAAGACAAACAGACTGAAAACTCGTGAAAATGTTAACAGATTGATATTGTTTCATGTTATGTTTTCTTTTTATTTGGTTCCGTAGTTATTATCCAAGGTTGCGGATTTTACTCGAAAGAGTCACCGCGGCCCTGGATCACAAAGGGCATTAGGAGGAACTTGGATAAGTTTTAGTCAGAATCAGAATCAGAACTTTATTTGCTCAAAATGTAGGTACAACATAAAATAACTTTCACAGAAACATAAGATCAGCCACATTTTACCATACGTCATGCAAATCATTAGGACAATAATAAAATAAATAGAAAATGTCAAACAATGCAAATACAATTAACAGTAAAATAAAATAATAAAAAAACAAAAGTCAAAAAGAAAAAAAAAAAACTAAATTATTACATAGTCAATTACAAATTAATTTCATGTCAAGTATCTAAATTAAAAATTCGCAATGATATTTCTTAAGTAATTATAATTGTCATTGTCATTGTCGTTTTTGTTTTTTTTTTTCCAATAGACAGACTGTAGATTATTTATCAGGGAAAGACCTTTAGTAAAAAGTAAAAATAGGCTAGGTTTACATGAGTAAAATATCTTTGCTCATAGCTCAACAGTTCAGTCAGCGGATCTTTCGGAGAAAGGTTCTCCAAATAAATGAACATCCGGCAACCGTAATGCGCTTGAGCAGTCCTATCTTCGGGTGCGCCTCATCTCATCAAAATACAAAACATTTGTGTGGCTTCAATGTACAACTATAGAAAGCAAATTATTGAAACTATGCAGCAAACTACATTTAGATTCGGATAGTTTCATGTCATGTAGGTCCAATTGTGCTCGCTTCCAAACTTCAAACTGAAAAGATAATTATCAACATGAAATAGATGAAGTGAGCCAATGAGTCAATACCAAAGACCATAATGGAACGACGAGAGCGGTATGTTTCCCCGCAACACAAATCCAGCATCGCGCTATCAAACTAATCTGTACCATTGGAACACAAAGTCAAAGTCAAAGCATTTATTTCAATTAGAACATTTATTAAAAAAGATGAATCTATTTGCACGTTCCAAAGCGTAGATCTCTATGGAGAAGAACGTGCAAGAAACTCCACGGACACTCTTTTAAAAATAACATATTGTTACAATATTATGGTTACATCATTCATGTTAAAATTATATGTCGGAGATTGGAAAATGGAACATCAAATCTTAATCGATTTGGGCGTATTCGGATACGATGGTGGGCAACACTGAGGTTGACAGCTGACAGTTGTCAATGTCATCTGATGTTTTATAAGCAAACGTGGAGCTGTCAACCGGCACCTTTTGCGATAGACACGGCGGAGGAAACAAGAGCCAACCTGCGTCCGACTTCCGCGTTCCCAATAGTAATCAGTTTTCATCCGAGCCACGTGTGCATATTTAGATTGTGAAGAGAATTAATTAGTTTGATTAAAACCTATTGAGTGTATACCGAGTCTTATTTTCCTGGAATATACGATGGATGAAGAGCTGAGAGACGAAGAACACCCACATTCCCCCCCTTTCCTTTCGTCATATACATATATGTGAGAACGATGTAAAAGACGTGCATATAGACAGGATAAAGACACATTGTCATACTAGAAATTTTCTCCTGTATCGTAGGTGCGTTTTACAGACATACAAAATCACACACACAAACAGCTAGACCCGGAACAAGTACCTGTAGGCCATACAAATATTTGTTCCGTGCGGGAATCGAACCCGCGACACGAAGCGCAGCAGCCAATCGCATAACCACTGCGCCAACCGTGTCGTCTTTACATAATAATGCAACCATTAGTATTCTGATATTAAATGGTTCGTTGGTGTTTTGAAGGATCAATGCGAACTTAGAATATGAAGAATTTTGAATTTGATTGGAAAATTATGTAAATAATAGGTTTTATCCGCGACTGCGTACGTGCATATCCCGTTTTTCCCGTCCCCGTAGGAAATTCCCGTTCCTGTATATAGATAGTATGGATGTATGTCATGATTATAAAGTATTAAGTCTTTACCCATGCCATGTCATTCTTTTTTCGGAAAAAATCACCTGTTTTAAATTTAAAGTTTGTTTGAATTAGAGTCAAACAAAGTTATCATTCTCGAAAAAAAACCGTATAGGTAAAGACACAATATTACAGACTGGCGTTGGACTAGCGGGTGAGTCGTCTCTCGCTGAGTGAACCCCACTTTCCCGTTCTTGTGTTCGCATTCCACAAAAAGGGGGTTATGGAGTTTCTTCGGCTGAGTTCTATCAACATCGGTGGCTGGACGCATTATCAAAAAATATTTATTATAATATTATGGCAAACCCCTATCTGCGGGAGGCCCATGTCCAGCAGTAGACGTCTTTCGACTGATATCATGATGATGATAATGACCCAATAGACGTCATTCTATCAAAAAAATGGACTGTGGCAGTAACAGCTAGGAACAATTTGTATAGGATAAAGTAAAATGTGGTTTTTCCGTTTCTCTGTGCTATTTTTCCAATATTTCTCAAACTTTTCTCAGACTTCAACAAATACATGAAAAAAAAAATGCTGAAATTGTTCCAGCCGTTCTCAAGTTTTGCGCTTATCAAAACACATTTAGCCATTATTTTTTTTATTTAGATATAGCATACTTGTCCATGGCGGCTTTGCTTGTGACAGTTCGGATTTAAATCAAACGGGCACATTTTTCCATTCTGCTTGTTTTTTTTTATCAAATTGACGTTGACGGGAATAATGGTAGGCTGGATTCACTTTGAAGTCTACCAAATAATCTACATTAATACTTTTTTTTTTTTAAAAACAGTTACCTAATTGTATTTACGGGGCAGTCGATTTTTTCCGCGATTTCAGTGTTGGTCTCAAAGTAAAAGTTGTTCATAATGATGTGTACAATATCCACTTAAGAGGTATTGCGTTTATTCTGTTACACGTTGTTGAGTAAGAACAGGGCGTAGCGCACGTTTTTTTCACGCTACTAATTTGTCTTGTAATTGGCCTGTCTAAACCGTAGCAAAATCTTCGGGAGCGGTCGTGTGCGCGAAACATTGATCTAACATTTTTCTAGTATGTTGAACGCATACAAGCTAACGGCCCTATCTGTACTATAGAGATGTTTCCTAAGTAAAATAAACATGATTTTATTTAGTCCGTCAGTTAGATTTTCGAATTTTTTTTTTTTTTTTTTTTTATTTCTTTAAAATTTTAGGGACTTTTATAACGCACAGCGTATGTCAGTCCCATCGTACCCTAAGACAATTATTAAAAAACGAACGAGATCAATGAATCAGGGTCATGAATTCGAACAACTTTCTTGCATCATCGGAAGTCGGGTTACTTAACGAAAAATATTGGATACGTATTTTTTGTTTTAACAAATAAATAAAAAAGCACGAAGATAAAACGCATCAAACATAAGGAGTGGGGGTTAGTGACGTCACATTAGTTTTCAACGCACTGCATCGTTTTAATTTTTTTGTGTAGGTACTTGAAAATAAAAAATAGGTCATCAAGAAACACATCATCAGGAAATCACGGACTAATTAGATTTAGTCAGGAAACATCCCTGTTTATACGTATGTTTTTGACAAAGAATTGTACGTAGCATGGATACTAGACGGTTATCTATTATCTGCGACACAGGCCACTCCTAGTCCGTTTCATTCACCAAAACGGCTCTCCCTCCATGTAAAACTTTTCCTTTTGACTGTCCGCTCAACTATCTAAAGGTTTATGAGTGGGTCTCTATAATAGAATGCCAAAATTGGGTCCTCGTGATGGTTCCAACCCTTTGTAGTTGAATTTATTGTGTTCTAACTATGGCCTGTTTCACGCCTCCTAACTTTGAAAGTTTTTTTTTCATTAGGCCAGAATTGTGAGCTATTTTGGTCCGTATTATCTCGTGTATGTTAACTTCCAACTGTTTTTCTTTTCTGGAAATAATGCATTATAATTTTCAATATTTTTCTGTTTATCTATTTATACAAATATAAACAGAATACTCTACACCTTCTGTTATATTTGGAACAGGGTATTATTAATTAATTTTCAAATCTAACTAACAGCTTCATTTATTATAATTATGTATCTATGACATGTGTCTGATTCTTTTCTTTTCCGAATTTGTATTGTGATGCGTTTTTAAACAGGTTCTGAAATGTCACGTGGTTTAACTACAGGCAGACAATCATTGCCTCTGATATATTGCCACTTTTTATATGCCCTCAGATCTTTTTAAAACAATTGAAGTACTAGATCCTCATGTCACTCTTCTTGTTTCAGATAGGAGACCTGGACGAGGACACGACTCCTCTGGACATGTCGTGGCCTTCAGGTTTCCGCAAGCGAATAACGTACTTGTTAGTCGCACCCATTGTCTTCCCGCTCTGGATGACCCTGCCAGACACTAGAACGCCGAAGGGTGAATATTTTATTGATGATTTTATCATCATCATCCTTCACTTCACATTTAGGTGCTGCACCATGTCTTCATTTTTACCATGTCTTCCCAACTTGCATAACTATGTAATTTTGCTTATTTTTGGTATGCGTCATGCTTGGCGCAAATAAAGTCTTTTTCTTTCTATCTTTCTATTTCCATGCATTTTTATAAGCGAATCATAATCACCTTCTAATACATTTAAGGCCTGAATTATACAAAAAAGGCGTGGTAAAGACGCGGCGAAGACGCGGCGCAGGCGAGGAGTAATTCTCGTCTTCCCCTCGCCTTTTCTGTATAATTTAGGCCTAAAGGCTGTAAAACTTGTTCTACTTCATTTCACATGGGGCTGCTAGTGCTTGTCTTATTATTCATCGCATTTTTATCATAATCATCTTCCAATTCTTTTAAAGTCACTGCAGCTGTTATTCTTCTATTCACATCTATCAGCTAATCACCATCATTGTTAGCATCGTCCATCAATTCATTTGGGCTGAATTCATCTCAATCGGCTTTCTATCTATTTTCGCTCCAACTAGTTGTATCATCTTTCGCACAAGCAATCCTTCGTTTCTTTGGTCTATGTCTATTCAATGTATATAGTCATTAGTTTTCATGCTCAAATCTGTTTCAACATCATCATTTTAAATTAGTTAATAGTTTTCATGCTCAAATCTGTTTCAACATCATCATTTTAAATTAGTTAATTATCATGCTTCTGACGTATTACTTTGAAATTAAAGTCATCATTGTTCAATGGTCTCTCTCATGTACACTACCGCTAAAAAGTATTTGGCCACCTCCATTTTGTGTTGCCGTCATTTAAAACAAGGTTGGACACAAATATGAGCCTAAAGCATGTTCCAGACGGATTTAATCCAGCGTCTTATTTTCCTAGATGACCAAATACTTTTGAGCAGAAGTGTACTAGAATAATGAGCTACACGACGTAACTTGACCATTTTACTAACATCACCATTTTCTTTTTCAGGAAAAAGATTTTTCCCAGTAACATTTATAGGGTCAATAGTTTGGATAGCTTTCTTCTCTTACCTGATGGTGTGGTGGGCCAACGTGGCGGGGGCGACGGCCCACGTGCCTCCCGAGGTGATGGGGCTGACGCTCCTGGCTGCGGGGACCTCGGTGCCGGACCTCATCACGTCGGTTATCGTCGCGAGGAAAGGCTTCGGGGACATGGCGGTGTCCAGCTCAGTCGGCAGCAATATTTTTGATGTTACTGTTGGGTGAGTATTTTAAAGATATAATTTTGAACGAAATTATAATGGATAAATGAGTTGGTAAAATATTTGGTGAGCTGTTGCAATAGTTCGAAAGTCAACGAGAAAGGCCTTTGTTCTGAAGGGATGGGGTATTAGTACAAAGTTAAGTAGATAAAGGAGACAGTAAAATATATTCACAAAAACTTTTTAGAAAAGGAAGCTAAAGAAATGGAGGGAAGTTTAAGTATAAATGGCTGCAATAAGAAACTACGGAATTAATTTTAAAAAATATTTTTGTTTAAGACCTCTCTGTAATCTTACTACCAAAACGAATCTAGTTCCTTGGGATCATTCAAACATTCCTCTAAAATTGGGTCAGAACAACACCACACGAAGAACAATAAAGCATTAAATTAAACTTAATCCTGCGTAAAATTACACGTTGCACCAAAAACTTCGGGTTCCCTAGTTTTCAGCATTGCGGTTCTTCGCCTCGAGAGTAACAGAAACTATGTGATAAATGCTATTGCAGCTGAAAATCTGAAACTGATATTTTAGCGGTCAACATTCCTACCCTGTCGAATACTTTACCGTAGGCATTCCTTCGTGAAACTCAAGCATAGTTCGCTCGAAATTCTGGCAACGGTGAGAGTTACGACTTTTTGGAAACGGAAATGACTTATGTTTTAATTTATTATATCAGCATTTCCGCTTCAGAAATGTTTACTTAACTAAATTTTTGAGGCACACTCATTAAATCTTAAAAAAAATAATAGGAATAATGAAAAAAAGTGTTTTCAACATTTTTTTTTGGTACGATAAACGTGTTTAAAAAAAAACATTTATTTAGCACAAACTTTTAAAGACCCACCCACAGTCTATAAAAGTTTGTGTTATAAATGTTTTTTTTTTCTTTCCTTTATTTTGAACTGGTTCATTGTGACTGCACTTTCTCGGAAGTCGTTTTAATTTGAATTTCATGTTTACCTTCTTCTTATGGTTGGGTAATCATCAAATGACTATTTCCACTCTGTGTGGAGTGGGAGGCAGTATCAGACTCTTATTGACTAAAACCCATTCGTGTTCCTCCTAGTGGGTGACTCTTTCGAACAAAAAAGTGAACCGGTGTTACTAATACCATATTTATTTAATTACGTTACTGTTTAAACATTGTCTTCACTATCGATTTGTTACTTGCTTTTTCGTGGCTTTGCTTCCTAAGCATAGTTGAGTATTTTCCTAGATAGAGAAATTATAATTCAATTTAATGCGTCAGTTAGATTAAAAAAAATATTGGATACGATTTTATACCATTTCAAATCGATAAAAATTGATAAAAATAAAGCACTTCAAAGTTCAGGAGTCACGATTTAGTAAAAAGTGTACAAAAATATGACCTCACGCGAGTTTCATCTCACTGTATCGTCTTAATTTTTTTTTTGCTTACGTGAAAGAAGAAAAATACGTCTCCAATATATTTCCAAAACATATTGAACACGTATTTTTTTTTTTATGACGTAGTAACGTATCTGACGGACGAATTAGATTTTTTCTGGCGTATACCTAAATATACCATGAGACCCTTTTTATACCATGAAAGCGAAGACGTGGTCATATTGACACATTTTCTGTATAATGACAACTACTCAAGTATATGTCAGGTTCTAAATGCAACCTTGTGTGAAATAGACGGACGATAAAGGCTTAATAAATTGGTTTCATTGCCCCCTCTGGCAACAAAGCCCTATAAAAGAAAGGGGTTCATTGGAAAGGCCCTTCTCAACAGTTATACAAAAGCGAATGAGCTCATAATTGAGGAAAATAGTTCGTTAATTAGATTTCAATCCCCGACGGCTTGGCGTGATTATATTCCTTGATTGGTCACGGGAATAGTCGGGATGTTACAACTAAATCTCATTAAAATTCTCATATTAAAGGCATTCAGCGGTTGGAAGAAATTGTGAGTGGTTCATTTATGTTTTGATGATAGGCAGAGCCAACGAAGGAAGGTCTGAAAAACGCTGGTGTGACGATTTGGACCCATTCCTGAGGGATTGGCCGGAAAAGGCAGCTGATAAATTTAGCTGGAAAAAAAGCTTATTGCCCTGCAGTGGAACAACATAGGCTAACCAGACAAATAGGCACAGATAATATAAGGTTAATATCAAGAGAGGGAGCAAAAAAAATACCTACCATTGACAGTAAAAAAATACTATAGGAAAAAATAAAAATAACTTATTATCTACATAATTCAGATAACCGCAATAACATTTGTTGACCGAAATACTTGACTACTAGAAGTAAGGCCATGGCTTCCCGACGTGAAAAAAATCTCCATTTCATGTCCAGGCAAATACTGTCCCAGGTTACCTGGAAGAGATCGTGGAATGCGAAAAGCCCACCCATTGTATATGTTTTAGTGTTAAGTTTTCTTTTACTTTTGGTGCACAATTAAGTACATCATTAATAAAAAAAAAAAAAAAAAAAAACTGTAATCAAACTTAGCTCGCAACATCTGCTAACAAAAAAAAACATAAACAACGTTATCAAATAAACTTTCCCAAACCGTGCTATAAGATAAGAAAATTCTTAACTACATAATATAATATAATATTGTTAAACCAGTTAGTGTAGTAATAAGTGTTAATTTTATATATAATGTTAAAGGCACGATGGGGTTGACATATCTGTATAGATAAAAACCTCAAAATAAATAAAGATTTAAAAAAAAAAAAAAAAAAAACTACATAATATGTAGAACCTTAAATAACGGGCGCCATCTTAAGTGCTTACCTACTCAACTTGGAGCCGCGCCAAAAGTGAGGGTAGATGTGAAATTGCGCGCTTTTTTCTGCATACGTATAGCAGATGGCGGAGATTGCGGATGTATTTTAAAGGAAGTGTTGCAGAATGTTCTTTGTCGGGTATTTTGATATTTTTAGTAATGAGGTCATTGGTCAAAGATAGTCTAGGGAAGAAAAATGAATAGCAATGTTACAAAGAAATTCCATCAAGAATTCGGGATGACAGCAGCGGCTCACAACGGGGAGCCTTGACAAAATAACATTTTTTGCTAATTTGTCGACTAACACATTCGGAAAATTATTTAATTTAGGGCCTTTCTCAATAGTTAGACAACTTTTTTTTGTTCAGCCTATGCTATCCTAATCCTTCCAGATAGTAATTTCCCTCGCTCCAACCCTAACATTCACCTAAATGATAAAATTGCGTTTTGACACTTTTTGTCAAGAATATTAATTTACAACGTGTTACAGAATAAACGCAATACCTAGAAAAGGATCGTTGTACTCATCAATATGAACAACTTTTACAATGGAACCAACACTGAAATTGCGAAAAAAAATCGACTGCACCTTAAATTTATGTGCATGCATAACTGGACAAAATGTACTGAACTGGTGATTTTTTTTTCAAGATGTCAGGGTTGTTCCTATAGTAAAAGTTATTTACAACGATGAGTAACAATGATCCCTTTTCAGGAATTTTTGGAAAAAGTTTTAAAAAACCCTGTAGTCCTTTGAGCTTGTTTACCATCATCATCATCATCATCATCATCATCGCAGCCGGAAGCCATCGGCTACCCGCGACCCTCACCAGGTCATCGATCCATCTTGTGGGAGGCCTTCCAATGCTTGTCTTCCGGTACGCGATCGCCACTCGAAAACTTTTCGGCACCATCGACCATCTGTTCTGCGAGCAATGTGCCCTGCCCACTGCCACTTCAGTTTGGCGATACAAAAATGTCCAGTGGTTATTATATTTTCCTCTAGTATTCATAGACTTTCAAAATTAAAATGCTAAACTCATAAAGTAGACATAAAAAAACAGGTGTTATGTAACAACACTCCAGTAGATAGTACGATTAGTAGGCACTTCCTGAACAATACCGATTGCCCTCCCGACCTTGGTAAATCACCCACTCTTGAACTTTGTAGGCTCACGTCGGCCTGACACTATCGACCTTGTAATAGTTACCTTTTTTATCAATACTCTTTACTACAACAGGATAGGTAGACCGCTTTGTAAGGCGTGGTTTTAAAAAAAGTGATAGGTTTTATCGGACTAGTAACAGCAAAAATATGCCATTGTAAGTTGTTGTCTGGCACCCCTAAATATTTACATATTATGTTCCTCGCGTCATGAGATGTAAAGTTTACCTACATTTTGTAAGTTACGTTTAAGTATAACACATACTTAAACATACCTATACAACGTGTAACAGAATAAACGCAATACCTCATATGGTCTACCAGAGTTGCGGATTTGTTCGAAAGAGTTACCGCGGCCCTGGAACGTAAAAGGCACTAAGAGGAGCATGGGAGGGTTTTAGTCAGTAGAAGTCTGACACTCCCTGCCGCTCAACCCAGAGCGGGAGGGGTCATTTGATGATTTCCCATTCAAAAAAAAAAAAAAAAAATACCTCATATGGAGTCATTATACTCATTATTATGAACAAGTTTTACTGTGGAGCCAAACACGAAATCGCGAAAAAAAAAACAGCTGTTCAGCCGGTCGATTCTGTCGACATCTCACGGTGTTCACCTAGGCGGAGTGAACGACAATAGAGCTGTCATTCCATCTTATTTGTATGGTTTGACAACTCACCTGTCGTGCGCCCCGCCCAAGTGTTCACTTCGACATGTTTACAGAATCGCACTGCAGTACAATTTGTCGAGCGCGTGCAGAAATATATTGAGCAGTCGATTTTTTTTCGCGATTTCAGTGTTGGTCCCATAGTAAAAGTTGTTCATAATGATGAGTACAATGACCTCTTTCAAGGTATTGCGTTTATTCTGTTACACATTGTATGTTGTAATGGCGGCACAACGTATCTTAGCCAGCCTAGGTCCTATATGTAGGTATAATAGGGCTCAAAACCACTGCCAGCAACCGAACATAACTCCAAATTCCGAGCGGCGGGCCTACTACCGATTTCCTATCCTTAATTTCTACCTTGGGGTAGAAATTAAGGATCCAAGCAATATTCCTTTCATAAAGTAACAAAAATAACCATAATATCGGAAGCCAACCCCCATGCTTACGAAACACCATCGAATCGAGGTCGAAGGATAGGATCTCTGACCCAATTTAGTAACCGGTTGAAGAGCGGATCACCCTTGAGGCTCAGAACAATACAATCGCTTTAAACAGACCTTACTTCAGTTTGAGTGCCTATAACCAGCTGATTTTCCTTCTTTAGTCTTTATATCTTCGTATATAAGCATAGAAATGGCATTTGACATGTCCAAAAGTTAATATGTTGTACAGTTACGGACGAAAGTATTGTCGCAGTTATTGGCAAATTATATTCACCTTTTTTAGTATAGGAAAAGCAACATTAATAATTGACTCTTTGTTTTGGGAAGACTGGCTGATTATTTCGGGATCCTCCTAAAACCCTTAGGTATATCCGTTGCATCCATAAATAGTGAAAACAATACACGTATGTATTTTCTGTCTAAACAATTTATTAGAATCATAAGGAAGCTTACACGAGTATAATAGAGATAGCTTCGGCTCGGTCGTGTATGATTTTGTAAAATGTACACAACTTTTTGTGCGTAACTGTACGCCATGTAGGTCGATTCTGCGAGAAATCAAAATGGGTAGAGTGTTATATTGTGTCACGCACAGGGGAATACATGAAACGTTTGAAATCCAATATGGCGACATCCCGTGGAGCTGTAGCACATTTTATTTTAAAGAACAATAACTTGACTTATATTTTTAGAATAGAAAAATTCCGTTTAAGACTGTACATACATTATGCCCTCATGCTTATGTCCTCATGGGTCGCGAATATCATTAGTTTTTGACAGTCGTGTACTATGTCGGGGTACTATTTTACGTAGGAACTGGATTGTGCAGGTCAGATAGTAAGCTGCTCCATCTGCAATGCAGCGCGTTGCGAATGTACGCTGGTTGACCATATTCGGGTAGACTTGAAGCCAATCCCAACATGTTGCCAAAAGGGTAGTCAGATCATCTGCCTAGCCTTTTCCCAACTATATTAAAGTTGGCTACCTGTTAAACCGGATTCAGCTGAATACCAGTATTTTACGTGGAGCGGCTGCCTACCAAACCTCCACAACCAAGACTGGTTTCAGATTTTTTGGCTTCTGACAACAACGACTGCCGAAGATCTACAAATGACAGCCGGGACCAACGGCATAACGTGCTTTACGAGGCATGGAGAAATTTCGACATGTTAAGAAGGTCACCCATCCACAGACCAACCTCAGCAAGCGTTGCTTAACCTTAAAGATCGATCCGTGCGGCTGTTATTATTTAACCACGAGCTCTTCAAAAGGGTAGTCAGATTTTTTTTTTTATTTATGAATGAGCTAGCTGTTGACCTCGATCACGCCTGATGGAAAGCGATAGATGAGGTCCATGATGAAGCGAGCGTGCCCAGAAGATGCCTTGAGGCCAGTGCCTCAAGTGTCGACGCGTGGGAGTACCAGTGTACTCCCACGCGTCGACGAAACACAGCAGGCTGCTTGACGCCGAACTCCGGTGGGAGGGTGGTCGCGAACCAGGCGGGCGTTAGCCCTACCACCGCAAGGGAAGGATTGGCCAGTCTTATAAGGTGTTAGGTGAGACTGTCCAGGATGCGCCGAGCGCTCGGTTCAGTTGAGTGTCTGATGGAACAAATTGCGCTACACGAGGAGGCTCCTTCATGAATTCCAAAAAATGATGAAGTTAAAACCAAATTCGCAGTTTAAACTTAAGGACAATCTGTAACTGTGAAGCTTTTGAAATGTTCACAGATATAATTCCAGTAGGTATTCAAATTACTGGTCCGGTTAAAATAATTATAGCTGCAACTACGAGCTTAACCGCATCGCAAAACCACGAACACGATGAATAATTACACCACAAATCTCTCTTCCTGGCTATTTGGCGTTTGGCAAAACACATCATAATGCATTTGGCACTAGGCTTATTTGACGTTGCCAAGCGGTAGAATAACCAAACTGTGGTAAGTTTAGGTACGGTGAGATCTTGTTTATGAATGATATTTCCAGCTGGCATCTGCATCCATCTTAACATACCGAGAGTCCTCCGTGCCTCGGAAAGCACGTTAAGCCGTTGGTCCCGGCTGTCGTCTGTAAATCTTTGGCAGTTGTTATGGATTGTCAGAAACGAGAATATTTGGCCCGGTTAATGGGTTGTGGAGGTCTGGTAGGCAGCCGCTCCATGTAAAGTACTGTTGCTCAGCTGAATCCGGTTTGACTGGAAGCCGACCTCAATAAAAGTCGGGATATGGCTAGGCAGATGATAATTTGCAGCTGGCATCTATAACGCCACTTTTAACTTTTAGTAAGCTCTTGTTGTCAAAGAAGTTGAAGTTGCTGAACCTCCTTGTTTTTCCAGACGTCACACAAATCAAACATTGCACTATCAAAGTTATCCGCGCGTTTTGAACATATACAGCAACCCGACAGCAACCATGGGGCAGGTGGCAACCAGACACAATACCTATCTGGTCGAAGGCCTTTTCGGATCCTTCCTTTTCAATGAAGGTATGGGACAAGCACACCACACATTCCCAAACCACTGCAACTCCTCCCAGAATCAACAGTGGCGACAACCATAAAAATGCCGAGTCAATGAAGCTCGACGAGTCCCAGAGAAACGATTCAATTGCCTTGGATCCCGCAACGAACGCATAAAAAATACAACGCAATAGACTCGGAATGCTTAAACATGTTACAATTTGACCTAGGCTGGACCGTACATGATATTTTTCAGCAAAATGAGAACGTTTTCAAATGCATAGAGTAGCTTTTTCGAAAATCAGTAGACATTATTTTATGTGTATGAGCCAGTACACGGTTCGAATTGGTCGTTTCTTCGTTATACCCCTTTTTTATGGAGGGAAATCATCAAATAACTCCTCCCGCTCTGGGCGGAGCGTAAGGGAGTGTCAGACTCTTACTGACTAAAACCCATCCGTGCTCCTCCTTGTGCCCTTTGCTTTCCAGGGCCACTGCCGCACTATACCCCTAAGGGTAAAAGTATGGATTAGGCATATAATTAATATCCCTAAAAGTACCCATAATGCCCATACAATTTATCAAAATAATTCACATCTAAGCCCCAATAGTTATAAACAATTAATAGGCCTTACAGTATCCGCAACGTCCTCGGCCTCTAGCAATTGTAGATCAAAAACCGCAACATAAATCCTTAGAGCAGACGTGTTTCGGATACAAAACCATCTCAAATAACAATAAAACTTACGTTTATAGACATAAAGTCGTAATTTCAACAACATTTGGAGCTATATTTCAGGAAAATAAAACTTATGTCTTAAACAGAGAAGAGTTTAGGAGTCCTCCAGTACTAAAGGGGGTATGGGAGGAAGGAATGGATATCGCAATGCTGTTTGGAACAATTTGCAATTTATCTTTCCAAACATATTTTGTATTTAGGTCATGCTTGAGAATTCTCGAGTTTTAAATTTATTTTTCTCCTTTGTTTGTTAGTGACCCCGTTTTAATGTTATACGGTGTAATGCAATGTATTATATATGAGGCGCTGAAAAATAAACTGCAAGTTTAAGGAGGATTTGAAAATACCTAACTAATAAAAATTAACCACGATTTCTTTTTTTAAACATGCAATTTTTTCACTACGCACAAATTTATTGATTATGCGCACTGTACTCCATGTAGGCAGCCGCTGCCAGCTGCCACCCGATGCGCTGTTGCCAAGCACCACGGATTATACATATATAGGTGGTTTTTAATGTCAATATCACACCTCATGATAAGCGATGATGTGTTTGACGATGGTGTACGCTTGCCTTACTTTTGTTTTAGAGACCCAAGGTTATTACTATCAGGAAACACAGACTTCTTCGGGGAACCCCACTTCTCTATATAGGACTATACTGGGTAATTTTTTTTCCAGTGCGCAAACTTTAAGAACCACTTCTGCCCATGCAAATGAAAAACTTTCCCCAAGAAAGCCATAGTCAATTCCTAACCCTTTATGGAGCCATGTTGCAATCCTGCAACATACCATTCCACTAGACCTAAAATTATGCCAAAACCCGATAGATCGACTTTACTCGGTGTTGTACGTCGACAACAAAGCGTTCTAATGATTTAGTTACAAATCGACAAACTAGATGGCGACACTTTATCGGTATTCGCATTCAAATTTTGAACGTGAACAAACCGGTTCAGCTCTCTTTGAATTTGTTTACGAAAAGTGTTTTTTGGTGCAATATTGATATTTGGCTATTGAAATTGATATTAAGAAAAGGTACGTTTATCTATTTCAATTATCTATAATAAGTTTTTAAAGATTCAAGCTTTATTATTTATTTTTGGACTGATTTTGTTTTGTTGCATGACTACAACATTGCGCGTTTGTAATAGATTTTTTTTGCCATTTTTTACAATTTTGGATGTATTTTTTTCAGCATCAGAATGAGTCGTAAATGGCGTAATTTGACTTCTCAGGACCTGGAAAGTATTTTAGGAGAATGGGGAGACAGTGAGGATGGTCTTGATTTTTCTGACGACGACGATGTCGCCGATCCAACGTATACTTTACAACAGAATGAGCACGAAAGTTCCGATGAAGACCAAGAGGAACCACCTGACTTGGAAATTGGTGTTCAAGCTGCCACCACCCCAGAAACTACATCCATATACAATCAGCCCAGTAGTACTGCAACGGAATCAACTCTAGCCATCGCTTCTCCTAGCACTAGTTCAACTGCTGCTCCAAGTACATCTAATCGCGTGCCTAGGACGAATATGATATGGAAAACGAAAAGCCTGAACATAAATGATGACCAAATTCGTTTTCTTGGATCTGAGACGTTACCTCCCGAAATACTTCGTTTAGACACTCCATTTGAGGTATTTTCATATTTGTTTTCAGAAGATATTATCAACCATATAAGAGATCAGACAAATTTATACTCTGTCCAGAAAGATACCACGCGGTACGTCAATTGAACAAGTCAGTAACTGTAATGGCGTTGATGTGGCTGTAGTAGCTTGGAGAGACAATAAAATTGTCACTCTAGCTTCCAATTTTGCAGGAAAACACCCAACAGCTGTTATAAGAAGGTGGGACAAGTCTAAAAAGCAATACATTTCTGTTGAACGTCCTTTTGTCGTAGGAGAACATAACCGACATATGGGCGGTGTAGATCTATTAGATTGTGTGATGGGCCACTATAAGATCAAACTCCGCAGTAAGCGGTGGTACCTACGTATTTTTTATCATTTCCTAGACATGGCTATGTGTAATTCATGGCTTTTATACCGAAGAATAAATGCAGCAAAAGGTAGTACCAGTAAAATTCTCAACTCTGCTGAATTCCGATTAGCTATAGCAGAGACTTTATGCAAATATAAGACGATTAACCGAACATAGCGCAAAAGTGATATTGAATATCTTATCCAAGATAAAAAGAAGAAGGGTCCAGCTCAACATGTTCCTCCAAAAGATGTGAGGTTGGACCAATATGGGCACTGGCCGAATTGGGTGGATAAGAGAATGAGGTGCAAATTTCCAGCCTGCACAGGGTATACCCAAACAGTTTGCGAAAAATGTGGGGTTAGCTTATGCTATAATAAACAAAACAACTGTTTTAAAAATTTCCATCTATCCTAACTTTCTTGAACATTTTGAAGCAATGTTGTATTTCTGCAACACATAGTTTTTTTGGAAAAATAAATATTTTTTTATGTAATGAATTTTTATATTATTTATCCCATTAATAAATCCCCATGTGGCACCTAGTTTTTATAAAATTATTATAAATAATCATCTTAAGCTATAAAGGGCAAAAAAAAATTTGAACTTCCCATACAAAATTGTCATCAACTGACCACAATTAGTATGGTAGACTCAATTTTTTTTTAGGAATTGACTATGGAAAAAAAGTTATCCAGTATACAACGTGTTACAAAATAAACACTAAACCTGAAAATGGGTTTTATTTCGAATAATTTACCTAGTAATGTAACCCAAAGTGAAAGTTGTTCATATCTATGAGTAGGTACGTTATATAATGGTCCCTTCTCAGGTTGGGCGTTTATTCTATTTTACGTCAGATATGTATTCCAGTGGAGGGAGATACCGCCTTTTTTTTGTTCCTATTGAGGAATGGGTTAGCTCTTGACCTCGATCACGCTTGATGGATAGCGATGGATGAGGTGATGGAGTGAGCATGCCCAGAAGATGCCTAGTGCCTTAAGGCATCTTGACGCCGGACTCCAGTGGGAGGGGGTGGTCGCGAACCAGACGGACATTAGCCCTACCACCGCAAGGGAAGGATTGGCCAGTCTATGCATGCCTGCTGACAGACACACTGACGGAAAGCTGTGACTTAATAACACAGTTCCGTTGGTAACCCTTCGGGTACGGAACCCTAATAACTACCCATTTATAATCATACAGCTCTTCAAAAGTAACAATCACTGCTCATTTTTCATTACAATAAACACGAATTCGCCATAAAAGAAAGTCGGCCATTTTTAAATCCGATTTAAAATATAACTGTTCGTGTCGTACTCCATTTTGTTAAAAGATTTGTGTAAAACGCGAACAGAATTTGTTTATTTAATAGTGACACAGTTTATTTACCTCGAAACAACTTTAGTTGATCATAGTTTTTACGTATTTTCTACAAGGTAATATATCTGTGTTATGGGTTAGGTCTCCTCATAAAAATTTGATCCATCATCAACCTGCCAGGGTTGCAAATTTTGTTCGAAAGAGTTACCGCGGCCCTGGAAAGCAAAGGGCACTAGGAAGTACACGAATGGGTTTTAGTCAGTAAGAGTCCCTCCCGCTCCACCCAGAGCGGAAGGAGTCATTTGATGATTTTCCATCCATAAAAAAAACAGTCATTGCAACTGCATGAAACTGCTTGAAAAGTGATTTATTTGGAACTTTTCAGTTTTGTAACGCAGTTTAATTTTTCGAAAAAAAAGTCGGTTTCTATATTTTTGCTACTGTTTCCTTACCGTGCTTTAAATACAGAATGTCAACCTTGAATATGACCAGTCATTTCTGAAACACCCTGTATAGTGAATTAAAAGCAATCAATTCAATTGAGTCCACTTTCATGAATGACCTTCTAATAAAAGCTGTTACTTTGTTTACAATTGCTAGAATTCAGCCTCATCTGGTAACACGCAGACCACAAAATAGTTTAGAAAAGGATTTTAAATAATGACTTTGTATTAATACCTGCTTCATACAAATTGACGTCGAATTATGTCAAACCTTTATATCAAAAATCATCAAATGTAGGGGACATTTGCTCCGCTTTAAATGGAGTGGGAGGGAGTAACGTGTCAGACTCTTACTGACTAAAACCCATCCGTGTCCGACCAAATGCTCTTTGCGTTCCAGGGCCGCGGTGGCTCTTTCGAACAAATTCCGCAAAAGTGACGTCACGCGTCGTAGTTAACGAACCATGATTTTAATCGTGGCTGGATCGCATAACTATGGCGAAACTTTCCGCCCTGAAATAGGACTCAGGATACTTTTGTAAAAAATAAAATGTACCTTTGAGATAATTTTCAACATTCACGCGAGTGATCTCACTAGTAGAAGATAGTTAAACCTATGAGTTCACCAGTCTAAAACTTACGTAAAATCTGCACAACACACCAGCAGGCCAGGCAGCAAGCACATGACCTCACCTTAACAGCCCCTAATCCCGAAATTACGATAAAAAATACCACTATGATATTTATCAATGTAATTCGGGTCGACCTTGCTCCAAATATCGGCGAAACAAATGCCAACTACACTAACAAGTAGGGATGTGACAGAGCTTCGACTCCGACGTCGATAAGTCAAAACTTCCGATTGCGTATATAAGGGGTTGTTTAGGGGGTCCGGACAGGGTGTCCTTGGCATACGTCGAAAATAAAAATCTGTACTTAATTAATATTGGACGAACCGTACGTATAATCCTTGTCCAAAATATACAGAATGTTCCAGAAGTGCGAGGTCATATTTAAGGGTAATGTTGGGTAGCTGATATACATTAAGGAAAAAATAGCAAAACAAAAAAAGTGTTTTCTAAAAGAAAACACTTTTTTTGTTTTGCTATTTTTTCGACCTCAAAAAACGACTGAAAAGTTCCGAACAAATTACTTTTCTTGAGCAGTTTGTTCCAGTAAGTGGCATTTAATTGCGTTACACACAGATTTGATGTCAATAACTGCATCAGACTGCTTAAAGGTGATCAGTTTGGAACTTTTAAGACGCCCTTAGTGGTCGAATTTTTTGAACAAAATTGTTTTTTTTTTGTGTTGAAATTTTTTCACCCAAAATACCTAATGTTTTTTTACTTCTTTTTATGTTGGGACTGCCTTTAACAGATCTCTCTTCTGCCTTTACTTTTGACTCCGGTTCGTACTCCGACGACACAAATTTAAAAACTCCGACTCTGACTTTGGTTCCGTTAAAACCACCTCCGTAACATCCCTACTTACAAGTTACAGGTAAATGTTGAACACAGCCGTGTTTATGTTACAACATTGATTTTTATTGGCATTATGTTGTACAATGTTGTAGTTTTAGTTACTTGTGATTTATGAGAAAATTGGTTTACCTACATTGTGGTTAAACGTTCTAAAAGGGTGGTTGCTTAAAATTTAGGTCATGGTGTATTACCACACTGTAATTTTGGTTTCTTTTTCTGCTGCTTTTGAAATCATTCTCTGTTTTAGTATTTTTGAATATTCCTATTAACCTGCGGGTCTTTAAGTTATTAACGAGTAAATATCTTCACTAACTTCCAAGCAAGCGTACTCCATTAACAAAAAAAAGCTAATACCTACCACTAATTGTGTCTGCATCACCCAAATGCTGACTGGTAGAAAATGCCTAAGGCCACATCTGCATATTAGTAATAAATAAGTAAGCTGTCTCATGAGGAGGCTAAATTGTTATCCTATAAAACTTGCCACACATTCCCAAACCACTGCTACTCCTAAAAGCCAGAATCAACAGGCGACCACCAGAAAAACCCCGAGTCAATGAAGCTCCACGAGTCCTGGATAAACGATTCAACTGAGTCTTGGGCAACCCCGCAACGAAATTAATCAGAAAATAATATCGGAGGAGTAGGAGCTTATCAATAAAATCAAAAGGAAAGGTTTTTTGACGTTGTCGAATCTATCAGATTTTAATACTACACTAGAATTAAAACAAAAAATAAGATACCGACCTTATGCTAGATTATTTCCCAAGTTCTCTATCTCTATTTGCTGATCAAGGACGAAGCCCCTGGTGGAACTATAATAGGGCCAGTATCAATAATTTCATATAATTAATAATAGTTTGACCTCATTATGGCAAGTATAATGAATGAGTCCGCATGTTATTGCTGATTAAATCTATTTTCGGTGAGACTTAGAAACCTGCCAGTTATTATAACTAACACGACAGCAGTAATTCAGGAATATGCAAGAAAAAAATATTTGTTATCTACACAGTTTATCTCAAAATATAATACTAACAGTGAAAATAGAATCAAAATTGATCGAAAAACCCACGAAATATAAACAAAATAATAATATAATTCTGTCCCTCTTGAGAAAACGCTGTTTTGTATGGCAGCTGTATAAGCGTCATGCTCTTGTCGTCAAAGTCGACTTCTCTTTCTAATTGTAAACTTAGAAGCTTTATCACTTCATCACCGATGTAGTTATTTTAATAATTATATCATTAGTATATTTCGTTCCTTTGACGCCATACATTTTATCTTGTCAGCGCCCTGGCCGCACGCCCTGTCCGCATTGTATATCATGTCCCTGAAACTATCGTGCTAACACACTGTATTTCGTTACAACCCAAAGTTCAGCTCCCCCATTAGAAAATAAGAAATTACTATAGCAACCATAAAAAATATAAATTATTGCAAATCCGTTTAAAGTTTATAGTTTCCCCACCCTAATCTGCAATAACCTACTTGTAAGAGTTGTAAAACTTTCAACTAATATTTTTACTACTGACATGCCCTACTTCAGAACTATAACTACCTACTTAGGTCAGCAATAACTAAAAGTTGCCAGCATTGCCCGCAGCCAGAATGAAAAGTTTTTAATTTTCCGTCATGTAATTGTCCATTTCCAAGTATGTACCATGAGCGGTCAAACAGCAGTAAAAGATACCAAGCAGACGAGAAATACACTCTGTACTTATTTTTTTCGCCTCTTTAAAGAGACTGGGTTTTATATCGCAAGTCGGAAACTAGACCAAGTTAGTTTCAAAGCATAATATTGAAAACAATCTAATTAGTCCGTCCGATAGTTTTTCAAAAAATATTGGACACGTATTTTTTCTTTTTTCACGTTAACAAGAAATTAAGACGATGTAGTGTGTTGACAACTCGTGTGACGACTCGCGACGGTACACTTTTTACTAAAACGTGACGTCACCGTTCTACAAGTTTGATGCGCTTTATCTTTATCAATAGTTATCCTTTTGAAATGGCAAAAAATACGTGTAGGTACAATAATTCTATTAAAAATCTAACGGATGGACTGAAATATAATCATTATTTTCGATCTAGGAATTACCCTATTAAATGTTTAATGTTTGTTTGTTTAACATTTAATAGGGTAAATCAAATGTAAATGTTTCCTATTCCTTATCCACTCATATATAATTATATGAGTGGTTAAGGAATAGGAAACATTTAATAGGGTAGTATATAGTATATTGTTATCATTTACACAGGTAATCTAAAGTAACAACTAAATATTATAGGGTATGATTTAAGCTATCGCCAATTTTATTCGTTTTGAATTTCTTTAATAATAGGGTTTGTCCTCAAAATAGTGGATCTGTCACCAAAATGTAGTTGCCAAATAATTGTAAAAAGCAATTCCATAATAAATCATATGTAATCCTCGGGATATATTATCAAGTATCAAATAAATAGGTTGGGATTTATTATAAAACGGGAAGTAAACCATATTACTGGGTGGATTAAAAAAAATAACCACGAAGGTGATGGCGGGGTCTGTTCGCTCGCTACGCTCGCTCACTTGACCCCGCCATCCCCTTCTAACCTAACCTGTCCGAGTCGGGGTGCCCTAAGCTCCCTGTGCCCTATGTTCGAATATTTGGTGACAGATCTACCATTCTGAGCACCAAGCTATTATTTAAGTAATAAAACTATTATTATAAGAACGAAGTTTATATTCATGTAATGCACTACAATTTTATTGGTAATCCATCTCATATTTTACACATTATATTAACAATAATTTGGTAATTCATACCTGGGAACACTCTTTGTTTATCTGAGAACGAAAATATTTCGTGGCGATAGATCTATTTATTAGGTGATACAACTTGATGACAAATATAAATGTTGGTGACAAAAAATATAGTTCCCAATATTATAAACAACTAGACTAATAAATTCGTGAAATAATTTGCAAATGCATATGAAACCAAAATAAATTAAGGCGCTGTGAACAGTAAAAACTGAAAAATTGCTGGTTTTATAACGTAATTTTGGCCAAATCTGTTTAGTTTATTTAAATCTGCAGAAAAAAATAATGTTAATATTTTAACTATATTTCAAAGAGCACTGTTGTTTCCAAAACATGTTTAAAAATAAAATCCTCGATAGAAATAATTTTCATAGTTACCTCTAACGACCTCAGAAAAATCCCGTATTACTAGCCTACTTATATCGATATATTATTTGATATAAAATTTATATCAAATAATGAATCGAATCTTAATGCAAAACATTGTTGTTTAAGATTTTTAATAGCTCAACTTAGTTTTGAGTAAATCGATAAAACGCTTCATATTTGGCAATAAATGGCAAGCAATGTATGGTCGCGTTTCTCTTTTTTTTCTATCCAGTCCGAGAGAGACCGTTTTTTTACTGATCACAGCGCCTTAAATGAATTATTTCTAAATGTTCCAGGCTGCCGCTCCCGTGGCTGCTGTACGGGCTCATCTACGGCGAGCCGGTCCAGGTGAACTCCAAGGGCATGGTGTGCAGCATAGTGCTCCTCTTCGCCATGCTGATCTTTGTCATCATCAGCATTGCCTGCTTCAGGTGGAAGATGAACAGGGGACTAGGGTTCACCATGTTCCTCCTCTACTTCGTCTTCGTAGGGGTCAGCCTGGGACTCGAATACGGGTACCTCCACTGTCCTGAGCACTGAGGGAATAGACTGGTCTTCTCGTCTTTTGGTCTTCTGAATTATTGAATAAGGAATCTGTGAAAAGGATTTTTAATGTTGAGCGTTTGATAGTGACTATTCGTTTTGGGAACGATTGGGTTTAAATGAAAGTAATAGAGAAGCTGGGAAGTTTTTATTGTAGATCCTATAGAGGAAAGAGGAAAGCAGAATTTAAAATAGTTTATGGTAAATAGTGGAGCGCGCTAGATTGCAGAACTGTTTACCTAAAACAAATAGTCGACAGTCAAATAGTAGCAGTTGGTACTTCCAGCAATATTGCAACTCGATTGCAGCAAACTATGCAACGAAAAACTTAGTAGAGGTTTTAATGTAAATACAACGTCACTTTGTACAAATGCAACTTATACATTCTGACGTCACAAAACCTCAAAATGTATAAAATATTTTTAATACTTCATTTTATACAACGTGGCGTCGTCAACAGATGGATTATTCATTTGATTATTTTATATGAATAATAATTAAATTTAATAGTCTATTTTTACATGGAATAATTTAACATAGTTTTGCTGCAACCGGGAATAAAATTCTATATTATAATATTTAAAGACAATGTAAGTATTTTAAGAAAGTTACTTTAGCGTTGTGAACTATTTAGTTTTGTATTTTAGTTGTCTAGTTGCCATAGCACAAGCAGTAAAATATTGCTCAAAGATACTCCTTTAATTTATGATTGCTTTGCTTTGTAGTTTCGTTTAGGTATTTTTAAATGGACGCTTGATTAAATGTATTGATCGAAATGACGAGAGATTATGTGCACCAAATATACATATAAGAGAAACTTAAGACAGTAGAACGATTAACGAAAATAGAATTCCTATGAAATGCAATAATGATTGAAAGCTTCAGTGGTTCTGGTCATAATAATAAGGATTTTGCATTGTAAATTATTATGAGGTACAAAATTTTTGTATCCGAAGTAAATATGTAGCCATGATAGAGACTGTAGTTATTTATATGAATGTTAGTTGTTTAAAATTCGATGGCGCTTTTACGAAGTTTGAAGGCTAAGTTCTTAATGTATCGGTAAATGTTCGTGTCGATTGTTTTTGTAAATATTGTTCGCGTTGTGTTCGACTTGTGTTTCTACTTTAGTCTTCTGTCTTTATCTGTTCGGTCTCAGACCGTCGGTCCATGTGGTTGATTTACATTTTAATGTGTAAAGCGATTTGATATAAGTGTGTGTGGCGCGCACAAACTGCTAGATTGTACATACACGCATAGAGGGTGGAAGAGCGGGGCAAATGTGAAAGTTTTAATTAAAATCTCATTCCATAAAATGTGCCTAAGAGTTTTACGAACTCAGTAACATTTAGCTTCGATTTTTATAAATTAACAGTAAAAAAGAAAATGTTAAAAAAGTCATTTTATCATCTGTTAGCGGACTATGCTTACATTATAGTGTTTATAGACTATCCGTGGACGCATCTGTCCCGCTCTACGATATAATACTGTAGTTAGAGTTTACACTATCTCTACGAAGTCTATCTATTATTATAATGATCCTGCATACTATTCGTTTCATCTATTGACTTTCGGCAGAAATGATGGGATAGTGATGTCTGGCTAGTCAATTCCTAATGTTACGGCTATGTCTACAAATTCTCTTCTTCCCTAATATTTAAAAGGCACGGTTCAGTAAAATTATTAAAATTAAAAACATCTTGTTAACCGTCCATAGTTTCTGTTTTATATTTATTTTCCGCTTCTGCACGTGATATCACTCTGTTATCTTTGTCTCATGAGACACTTTTATGAAAATGATGGTAAGTTCAATTGTTGATACCCACAGAGTTTTATATTAATAACCCGCCTATTTGACATAGCAATAAATAGTCTAGAGTAGATAGTTAAATATATTGTTAAGCTTTAACACTCAGACCATAGTGTCGCTCAAATGATGGAGAAAGCATTATTGATCTTCAATGAAACTGGCATAGGGGAGTGGTGCGAAGGGCTACTGAAGATTCTTCGAGATAGTACAATACAAGTCCAAGGCCACTTCTCTAGCCACAATATAATATTCTACTTAATATACGCACAAGTAACCGACAATTGTTAAAGTTCGCTTCATACATCAACAAGTACCTAATGTTTCGTTGAACTAGATTTCTTCTTATAATAGAGTTTATACTATATCTAAAGTTTGTAAATCGAAATAAAACTATTACCGTGAATATTATTTGGAACATTTGTAAGAATAATTACTTAATATTTTCTAAGAAGACGTCACGTTGTAGAATGTCATGAATTTACAGAGTCAATTATTTTCTACAATCTGACGTTGGGATCCGATTGACTTGATCAACCTTTTAGAAAACGGGAACGGATTGTTCTACAAATATTCCAATATTATTTGCTTTTCCAACTTTGTAAACGACATTATTTTTGTAGTATTAGATGCGCTGTTCAGAATGACAAAGTTTCATAGTGAAAGATTGATAAAATAGGATCGTCTTCAACTTCTACGTGCCCCATGCTAGAACAATAACAAAGTGATTTTTTCCACCTAATGCAGACATGAAATATTTAATTCTAAACAACGCTTCCAATACCAGACTAAAAAATGTCGAAGCTATACTCAAATATAAAACGTTAATACAATATGGCGTTGCAATAAGCAACAGCATATCGGTAGCAACCGGACATCGTTTAAGTCATAATCTGTGATAAGGGCATGCTTATGACGTATATACTAAACATTTATATGACCATCATCTCTCTTCAAATTCTCACATAGTTTTATGTACGTATAAGCTTGAATTTGATAACCTTCTGTAGTTCGCTTAGCGATGCCACTACTAGACAGAGCCGCATTAAAAAATCCAAAGATGAAAAATGTTCCACTGATTAAATCAAATCAATTCAAATCAAAATCCTTTATTTCAAATAAAACATTTACAGGCACTTTTGAATTGTCAAGGTCTGTCAGTCAAATAGATAAAGCTAATTCTGCTGCGACAAGAGCAGTAAGAATGTTCCTCAGCAAACCAGCGCAGCAGTTGATTTAATTCAAGTCTCCTTCCTCTACAACGTGTAACAGAATAAACGCAATACCTCTTAAGGGGTCATTGTACTCAACATTATGAACAACTTTCACTAGTTTCACTAAGGGACCAAAACTGAAATCGCGAAAAAAAAATTCGTCTGCCCCATACATTTTTGTGCACGCAACTCGACAAAATGTACTGAACAGCTGATTTTTTTTTCGCGGTTCCGGGGTTTGTCCCATAGTGAAAGTTATTCATAATGATGAGTACAATGATCCCTTAAAAGGTATTGCGTTTGAACGTTGTACATGAGAGAGCATGAACTATAATCTACAACAGCACACACTGAGTGCTGTAAAAATAAATCAATAATATTTCTGAGCAGTAATATTGAAATAACTGTTACTATTGTAAGTACTACGAGTGGGAACAGATGGGGGCAGGATAATATATTGGTCCTAAGATAAAACTTTGGACATTCATCTCAAAAAATCATTGAAATATTCACCCTAATCACATCGCCATTATTTATACTGGGTGTATTATTGCTTGCAATAACCCGATTATCTTCATCAATGCTAATGAGGACTTTGCTTAAACATTACTGCTTGGAACTATCATTGCAGACGCTTCTGTATTCCAGGACAATGTTCAGTTTATTAACCCGAGTTTTACTCTAAAATTAACACAATTCTACACAGTAAAGCTACTTTGACCCGAGGGTCAAAGTTACCCGGCTTTACTGTCTCTATTTTCAAATCAACAAAAACTGTACGAAGTAGTGGCCACTCTATAAAAATTTAAGAATTTGACTCTTTAAAGTAACTTACTTCGATTTGAATAACTTTTTCTTTACGATGATACAAAGCTAGTTTGTAGTTATCAAATGTATCCTTAATCTGACGCACCAAGTACCAAAAGTACGTAATGCCTATGCTGGGAAGTCTCAAAAATTACCTGCTTACCTGCAGGAAATAATTTATACTTACAGTGATATACGACGCCGGTCAGAAGAACAGTTTTGTAGAAGTGCCCATACCTATACGGATGTTAAAATACAGCAGTAAATTTTTGAGACCCCCACAAATATTCTATATGCTATTAAATTATATAACTATATACACTAGATTTCTATCTATCTATCTCTTGTATGATATTGTACTTAATTAGGCTTTGTAAATTAACCATCCTTCCATTTGTTTAAAGCGGTTAATTATTGAACTGATAAAGAATATTTATGATCATATCACGAGGTTCTATTTTTTGACGTCAGGCTGTAGAAAAGAAAGGTTCTCTATGCGACGTCAGATTGTATAATTGACGTTGCGTTTTCTACATTTTGAAATCAAAATATCATAGTTATAACTCGCCTGTATGCATTCAAGTCACGTAGTTACATTAAAATTGCATTTGTTCAGTACCAAATAGCACGAGCCGAGCTAGAACTCATTAAATTTCAAAATTCGTTATAACTACTAGTGTCTATAAGAGTTACAATTTATCAATATAAATCGGAGTCGACTACAGATCCGATTGAACACATAAAAATATCCTTAATAACTTCTTCGTAGGCTAAGATCTAGGCTTAAACGCTATCATTAATATTAAAACAAAATGTTTATTAATAAAAAAATTGAAATATGATATCCAGGTAGAGATTGTTACTAGAAATGATGGTTTTTATATAAAAAAAATATAAAGTAAATTATTGCAGATAAAAAAAAATATTTTTCATTCCACTTTTTTGTTACGACAATAAATTATAAGACATGAACACCATAATTATTATTTAGTGAAAATAAGTGATTATTCTTTCTCTTACAGTTTCAGCTTTAAAATTGATCGTAAAGGAAAAAGTGGAGTGACTTTAAATAGTCATCGATTTCGTTTATAGCTGAAAAGTCTCGATTTCGAATGACATTCTGTAAAATTTATAAATATACAATTGATAATTTTATAAAATGTATAATTATTATATTAGTTTGCACTTGTTATGTCACTTTATTTCACAGTTTTTAAATTTACAAAAATCAAATTGTAAAACTTAATTGGCTTTAAATTCGATAAAAACGTCTAATTTCCTTGTTATAAAAATGTATGTCCAATGTCTACGATATTAAAATTTTTGTTAAATGTCTTTAATATAGAAATTGACGTCAAATGCTGTGTCAAATGTATTCAAAAAATCAAACAAAATCAAAAGTCATTTATTCAAATTAGGCTGAGAGCCAGCACTTTTTGAACGTCAAATTTTACATAAAGATTAATTCAGTATCAAAAGGGGCGTCAAAATAAAGTATGTTCAGATATTGTAACTGGAAACTTATAAAATGTTAGTTAAAATATTTAAAAATATGCTAAATTCAAGTGGAGTCGTCGAAATCGAGATAACAGCGTAGGTTGTTATTAGTGATATTACAAATTAGGTAAAAGTAAAAAAAAATGTTATTAATTTTAAAAACTGTAGATAAGTTTTAGGAATTTTCATCATGTTGTAACGAGTAAAATGGGAGGAGAAAAGCTCTTGCTGGATTTATTGTTTCCATTTAAACGGTATGTGATTGAGGTTTTTATAAAATTTTAAGCAGTATTATAACTTCCGTAGTTTATTTGAGCTAGTTAATTTTTTTCGAATTTTTGCTGTGAATCTCGGTCGGAAATTAAAGAAAATAAATAAATATTATTATTACTAGAATGTTTTAATATAGATATGCCATAGAGCACGTATTTACATATATTTTTCGATTGATCTGAATATTTTACGCTGCGTTCAAAAATGGTGATTTAAATAATTTGAACGTAGGACTCCTCATTTCCAAGATAATAGGAACTTAGTAAATAAATAATTGAAGCACTCAGTTATTATGTTGAAATATAAATATTAAGTAATAAATGAATATTTATTCCGATCGAGTGATTGTTGTTCTATTTAAAGCTTTTAATGATTGTTGACGATTTAAAGATTGTGATAGTTTTAATGATTCACTAGGTTATTGCGTATTTTGTGAGATATTTTTTGGTATGTATCAGTGTTTTTGATTTGACGTAATAAGAGCATGGCGTACCCAAGCGTCGTCTGTCGACGGTATTATGAAAAATTACAATAAAAATAATAAAATAGTGAGTGAAAAAATAATTTGGCTTTTATTATCATTAACACTTGTGCTCCCGCTGCTTGCTTTTCAAATCATGTGCTTACCAGAGGCCCTAGACAACGTGCCATTCAATTAGCGAATGCGACCGTCGAAATGCCAAAATGTAGGAATTTGGTCACGTGACATTTCGATAGCATCTGTCAATTCCATACATTTTTGACGTATTGACAATCGCCTGCGCCACGCTACCGTTGACAGAATGTCAGACCAAACCAGAGGGCCAATTCTACTATTTTTTAAACAATGTTCACATTTTCATGTTGTGAATTCGGTTCGACTGGGAGCCGACCTCAATAAAGTTGTAAAAAGGCTAAGCAGATGATGTCCGTATTCGCATGTCAATCGCAATCTGTCAAAAATGTATGGAATTAGAGGCTTTTTTGACAGTTTGCGATTGACATGCGAATGCGAACTTTGTACCTACATGTAAACGTATAAAAATAAGTACAATTGGCCCTCAGGTCATAGCTCTTAGCAAGTTGTCGTGTTTTTACAACATCAGACTTATATGGCCGTTAAAGAAATGACTAGTCTTCATCAAACTAACTCACTACCTTATTTTTTAGACTTTGGTATCTTGCATTATACGTATAAAGTTTCATTAAAATCGGTTCATCAATTAATCCGCCGAAAATGTAAGAAAATAAAAACATTGAAGGAACTGAAAAGCAGGAAAGAATACAGGAAGCTCGTTATATAAACTGTGAGTCGTTGTCAAACAACAAATGGGTACCGTGAAACGACCCTGCAGTGCGATTCTGTAAACATGTCGAAGTGAACACTTGGGCGAGGTGCACGACGGGTGAGTTGTCAAACCATACAAATAAGATAGAATGACAGCTTACTTGTCGTTCACTCCGCCTAGGTGTACACCGTGAGATGTCTACAGAATCGACCGGCTGAATAGAAATGAAAGGGTGAATATAAAAACGAAACTTTTATTGGGATTTAACTTAAATACCATATCAATGGTTTCTCACAAAGCATCCTTTAAAAAAAATAAAAAAGAGTTCTTTACTACTGCAAACAATATTTAAATAACGTAAAAATTCTAATCAGTTTCGTTTTTACTCACCCTTGTATTTCTATCACCCGGTTTTACCCGGTATCTACACACAGACGAGTAATATTAATGGTACCAACAATGATATTCTAGTAAACAGTTATGTTATGAGCGCGCGCTAGTGAAGACTGGAATACATCCTAATTGGGTCGTATAGTCTTTAGTCTGTCACGCATGGCGACGAGCGATAGGCTTTGTTGCGACAAAAACAAAATTTAAAAAATTCCATCGTATGTTTTTAGAAGAATCTCTTTTGCATCATTTCTACGTGTAGTGAAATGTAAAATGAATGAAAAGTGTGTGTATGCTGCCGCTGCAGCGCGGCACACTTTTTTCGGTTGTTTTGTGCGTGTATAACGTATCTGTTTACTAGAATATCATTGGGGACCAACTTCAAAATAGACCCTCCTACATAATAGGGAATGTACAGGAACTATAATAGGTGGCAGCACAGAAGTATCATTGTCAAGTATATTTTACTTGTAAGTTTCGAATATGCAACACTAGATGGCATAGTAAGCGCCGTGCACGTATCCGATAAGAAAAGTATCGTTACAATCAGACTGTTCTGTAAAAAGTTATTCGTGATCAAACTAAACAGTTTTAATAAAAACGTCATCATATCCCCCAAGTGTCGCCACAACAACCGGTCCCTGTGCGTCTCGCATACATCGGCTACCAGCGATCCTCACCAAGTTACCGGTCCATCTTGTAGAAGGCGTTTCAACGCTGCGTCTTCTGGAACGCGGTCGCTACTCCAGAACGTTTTGGCCCCATCGACCATCTGTTCTGCGAGCAATGTGCCACTTCAGAAAAACACACATATTTCGAATCAAATATTTTAATAATAATCTCAAAGTCGTGTTAGAAAAATAAAACAAAATACAATTTGGAACTAAACTAAACATTCAACATGGCTTTATGCTAATTTGTGGCACACAATATACTCCAAACATTTTACTAAAAACATAACAACATTTTTAATTAGGAATCACGTTCACGTTTACTTTATTTGGACATCGAACAACTAAGATCACTAACATTCAATTAAAACAAAACGTTTATTGCAACAGAATGTACACACGGTTTTAATGCTCTTGATTTTTTTCTTCTAGCAACATGAATTTATTGCACCCTCTGCTGTGGCCAACAGTAGGTAAAACTGGTGAAATTCCTTTGATTCGGTGACACACAATGAGGGTTTTTTGAAATGACGAGCACCAGAGGCCCTAGACATGTGCTATTCGATTAGCGAATGCGACTGTCGAAATGCCAAAATGTAGGAATTTGATCACGTGACATTTCGATAGCATCTGTCAATCCCATACATTTTTGACGTATTGACAATCGCCTTCGCCACGCTATAGTTGACAGAATGTCACTTGTCTAGAGCCCCAGGTAGCACTGAGGCGTAAGAAAACGATAATGGTTTCTGAGATTAATTTGTTAAATTGGTATCAACATCTTGTTTACGTCAAAGTCAAATTTCCTGAAACCCTAATTCTTCTGAATATTTGAAGTGCTACAAGGACCTTTTGCGCGTGGTCTAATTCGGAACTAATGTTTTCCGATAACTTCAAAAATGTCTCCAACATGGCTAATGTCACTGACATTAAAACTCCTGAAGCACTCTAGTACAGTACATAGTACAGGTAATACCATAGCCATTACTGTTTAATAAAATAAAAAGCTCTCAAAAATATACAAAATGTTCTGCTAAATACCGGAATATATTCTGGACCGGAGCAAAAAAGGATGAGCGTTAAGTACGCAATCTTAAAAAATCTAAGCCTAAAAGGTGTTTACAAAATTATAATGAAATTGTGCCGAAAACTCCTAAACATCACATTTAGACTTAATTATTAATTTAATAAAATAAGTACTAGGTACTTTATATAACTATCAAATACAGACATTCTGAAACAATTCTTACAATAGACACCTTCTCCATACCCTGGCCTTGAAGAGTTCAGACCACGGAGAGCTTACAGGGTAATTGTGAACCATCATCACACCAACCTGCAAGTTGGGTTTATTTCCAGTCTAACCAGATCCAGCAGAATACTGATATTCCAGCTAATACAAAGACATGTAAATGATGGTTAAACCAGCCGCTTCAAGCGATTCAACTGATCCCGAGAGTTGGTGCGGGTAGTTTTACAAAAGCGCAGAGCGCAAGCGCGCGCGGCAGAACAGTAAGAACGCCAGTAGTGCTGCGAGCGCCGCGCCGGCCAGTAGTGTGGTCTCGTCACGACGGGCACCGCCTGCACGCTCTACTACTGTGCTCTGGAAACACAAACAATGGTAATAATTTTATTATAGTTTTAGAAAGATGCCAAAACTTGGTATTACAAAAAGCAATTAACTTATCTTATTTTAGTTACTAAGGAAGACTTGAAGCTAACTAAAATAAAATACTAAGACGCAGTTGAGGAGCTCGTGGCTAAATAATAACAGCCGCATGGGTAATTCTTCAAGGTTAAGCAACGCTTGCCAAGTAGGTCTGTGGATGGGTGACCATCTTAACATATCGAGATTCCTCTGATATTTGGAAAGCACGTTAAGCCCCGGCTGTCATTTGATTATCCAGCTAATGGGTTGTGGAGGTCTAGTAGGCAGTCGCTTTACATAAAACACTGGTATTCAGCTGAATAAGGCCCGCGACTTCGTACGCGCATATCCCGTTTTTTCCCGTTGTCGTAGAAATTTCGGAAAATCCTTCTCCCCCACAATTCCAATTCCTCAAGGAATCTACATGCAGAGCTGGGTGAAATACTAATTACAAAACACAGTCAGGGAAATATAAATACTAAATACGTATTTTTTTTATTTAAATATCCTACGTATTTTAATTACAAGTAATTCAAATACTGCCCAGCGCTGCTGAAAATCTTAGCATCTTAGCACTTAAGCCTCATGTCTCGCACTATTGTCAAACAATCCTTGCTCACCCATCCGCCATGTCTGATGGCCCAAGGTGTGGCGCACTGGGCCACGTGCTTGGCGGCCCAGTCCACTGCTCTGCACCATCCTCCCACTCTAACGGCGCGTGCGCAGACTTCGCAGAGAAACGCTAACACCACCAGCGCCCTTTGTTCTGTGTGGACACATGCCTGGAAATAAATGAAAATATTTTGAAAAGACTGTTTGAAGACAAAAGTAATGTAAGAAACAATACAACTTTTCTTTTATGGGACGGATTCTTTGCAACTCTTGAGAGAGAGAATCAACCATGGCGACCACCAGAAAAACGCCAAGGAAATGAAGCTCGACGACGCCCAGAGAAAACAAAACTAATAAAAAATAATGAGAGGTATTTTATATTCGATGGGGAAAGTTGATAAGTATTTCAGCAGCTTTTTACTTAATGGAGGTACCATTAAGTAAAAAGCTGCTGAAATACTCTGGTCTAATAAATATAGCACGACTGTGTCTTTATGGCCTGAATATGTAAAGCTTGTGTGCATTAGGATTTTAGATCTGCAGCTGCCGAAGATAGAGAAATTTGTAAAGAGAAAGGGGAGGCCATTGACCAGCTGTGGGACACAAGTGCAGACTAACCAAAAAAAAAAGCACGACCCCAGAACTACAAGCTCATAGGTAAGAGTCTCTAGTTTACCTGACACAACTCCTGCATGATATCCTCAAACTGCACCTCATCGAGACACAGTAAGGATATGTGTTCCGCCTCAGCTGCCAAGCGAGCTCGTGCCTTCGTCTCCCTGAACCTCCGAGCTGCCCGCTCCAAAGAGCGCCAGTCGCGCCAGTACATCCACCATCCTCTGGAATGAAAAGTTAGTTGTTAGCTATTAATATTTTCGGATTCTCTTTATCTACTGGTATATAATAAACAGTCATTTTATTTATATATGTCACCAGAAAATTGCAGACAGAAGATTGTAACAAATCTTGATTAGATTATAATTTCTCGATGTATGAAAAAATCGTTTTGTAATACGATAAATCCCATCCAAATTTAATAGTTTCCAATAATTATCCGTGTCTTATTCAGAAAAAAATAGTTACGAAACGCAAACTCAAACGCAAACTCTAGAACACCATAAACAAAAGAACTTGCCTCTGATCAGGTTTTGCCGGCGCTACAAAACACGGCGGTGGCCTCAGCTGTTCCAACCTCAGATGCTGCAACAGCAGTGCCCTGAACAGCCGCACGCCCCTCTCTTCCTCCTCCCCCTGAAGATCAGGTCCTCGCCAGTGGCCCTGGCACTCGTCACGCCGTTCCTCGTCTAGCGAAACCTGGCGGAGAAGCGGTGCGCGGGGGGTGTTGTAGTCTTCCAGACCTTGGACGCTGCGTGCTGGGGAGTAATGTTCTTGATTAAGTGTGATAGTGGGGTTCCTACTAAAATCAGAACACGTTCTTGGTGTAGCTAGACTGAGTTTTCAACAATTCAATTGTAGCGTGAAGTCCTATAAAATGGAAATAAAAGTATTTAGGAAATATTTCTGTCTGTTTCTTGTACCTACTTAAATCGTGATGCTGGTAAAAATTTTACGAGATAAATTTATCCTGACATTGGGAAGAGGGCAAAAGTCACATTTTATATTAATATCGCGCCAATTCACATATTCTAGAACAACGAACCAATTTAAGAAGCAATAGAAAATAAGAGTCAGTCCCATGAAAATAATACTATAGAAAAAAACATATTTGTAAATTTGAATTTTTATTTAATGGACTTGCGCCCTCTTCCAAATCACAGGTTCAATAATGTATTTCATGAAAAACATCAACATAGTATCAATTCAATCAATTTACATTCGGCTTTCACCCTAATGAAATATTGCTGTTTTGGGCCAAATTTTATGTATTTTCTCCGCTCTTCCCCTTTATGGAAGCAGTCACATCTTTTGGACAAAATTGATCAAATCATTCAATGCATACTAACATCTATCTTAAATATGGCTTTGGATGCAAGCCACACTGCCCATTCGTTTTGGTGGGCTCGGCATCCGCAAAATTTCTAGTGTAAGCCTACCGGCGTTTATGTCTTCGGTCCACAGCACTGAAAAGTTGACCAAACGAATTTTAAATAATTCATCCATGGTTAACTGTGAAGTGCCGTGCTTGACCGATGCAGTGAGCGCCTGGAAAGTGGCTTGCCCCAATACGGCGTTGCCCGATAACCCATTTTCCCAAAGACAATGGGACGTGCCGCTCTGCAGGTTGGTACGGAATAACCTCATAAATACGTCCACCAATACTGCGGAGCGTGCCCGCCTGTTGGCTGTGGGTGAATGGGAGTCGGGTCTTTGGCTACAGGCCCTACCGTCACCCAACATAGGTACCATGCTGAGTGACGGTACTTTCCGGATCGCTACGTGTCTGCGTCTGGGTGCTTCTAGCGGAGCTCCACATCGTTGTCAATGCGGTGAAGCAGTCGACCGCCTCGGACACCATGGCCCGTCCTGCAGTAGGAGCGCTGGTCGGTTAGCGCGGCACACCAGCATTAATGACATCATCCGTCGGGCTCTTGTCACCGCCGGGGTGACAGCTGTTCTAGAACCCAATGGCTTGGCACGCGACGATGGGAAGAGGCCAGATGGGATGACAATAATGCCTTGGAAGGTGGGTAGGCCTTTGGTGTGGGATGCAACATGTGTCGACACCCTTGCGCCATCCCATCTTCTTAGCACGGCGGGCTGCGCTGGGGCGGCTGCTGCAGGTGCAGAGAATCTCAAACGGCGCAAATATACCTTATTGGGGTTTATTATATATTTGAGCCGTTTGGGGTTGAAACTTTAGGTCCATGGGGTCCGAGTGCTCACCGAGTCTTTCGGGACATCAGCAAACAACTTGTCGACTGTACACGTGACCAGAGGGCTGGGCTTTTCTTTGGCCAAAGAATCAGCATTGCCATTCACCGCGGCAATGCTGCTAGTGTTCTGGGCACTTTTGTCATTGACAGCGATGTGGATGAATTTTTTGATGCCCAATGATTTATTTTGTTTTTATACACGTTTGTACATAATTTGGTAATTTTTAGTCTAGTTTGTATATAGTTAAGTTAGTTTAATTCTTAGGTTCTCATTCTTACAAAGTCCACATTTTGAAGTTAAAATAAATTTTAACAGTGACATAGTATCTACCTGGGGCAATTAGGTACATATGGGTTAATTGATACAATAAAGCAGGCCGCAAAGCTATTAGCCGAAAGGCCTGAAAGCCACACTGAACGCCCAACGTTGTACAAAAACGTATGTTACCTTGACACGGTGTCACCGTGCCGCAATATATACCTACATACGAAACCTAATTATACTCGTGTTAATGAGACCGCTTTATAAAGCAATCAAGATTATAATGTTACATGGTATTACACGCACACTTGACGCCATGCGAGGTGGTGTATGGTTGGGAAATATTTGTATAGAAAATATTTACTTGTTTAAGAAGCACTGGTTATTTAGCAAAGTATTTAGTACATACACGCACTAAGTCACACCCACGGGGGTAGGTATAAACTACAGAATGCCGCCAGGGCGGAACGTCTCGACAAATAGGGCTTCTTCACAATTACGTTTTTCTAATCAAACATACATCGAAAAACATAGTTTTACCCTCTTGCTCCACTCATCATTAATTAACTGGAGTCTAGAAACTTCTCCAAATCATACAAATAATAATAACTCCAACATTTCAAATTCTAAAACAATCCTGAACTCGTTAACTCCAATCAAAAAGTTATAAATTAATTTATTCCAATAAAACAAATTGAAAGTCACGCATTATAATGGATACGAAACTTTTATTTGATAGGAATTGTTTCAGATATTGTAGCAAACAATTGTTTAAGCTACAATTGCCTCTGATGTCGCCTGCCTTGATTTTAAATTAATATCTGCAGCGCAAAATGCTGAATTGGGTTCCTCCGTGCCTAGGAAAGTTCGTTAAACTTTTATTTCACAATCAACCTTTTTTTCTTGTTCCCAGCTAAGACACTAAGAAGTGGTGATGGGGGGATTGTCTTTTTGTAAATGTTGATGTTCAAAAAGTGCTGGCACTCAGCCTAATTTGAATAAATTACTTTTGAACCACATCATCGCTTACCATCAGGTGAGATAGTGGACAAACGCGTGAATATCAATAGTAAAAGAGTCGAATATTATGAAGTCAGAAGCCAATAAATCAGACACCAGTCTTTTGAAGGAGTATTGTATTACCCAGTTACTGGGTTATGGAGGTGAGATAGGCAGTGGCTCCATGTAAATTCTGGTATTCAGCTACATCTGGTTAGAATGAAAGCCTGCCCCAACATAGTTTGTGAAAAAGTATGAGAAATGTGAGTTTTCATCAGGAATTTCTGCCTTTTATTAAGAATCACCTTGTGCTCTTCTATCTATGTTTGTTTTGTCCCTTTCAAGTATTTTGTGTGCACATAACTTGCTTGCTTGCTTTTTTTTTTTTTTTCTGAACCTCATCTGTCGCTTTCCATCAGGCGTGATCGAGGTCAAGAGCTAGCCCATTCATAATAAAAAAAAAACACTTTTTTGTTTGTTTGTCTGAACGCAGTAATCTCTGGAACTACCAGTCGGATTTGAAAAAAAAAGTTGCATTAAATAGCCACATTCATGAGGAAGGCTATTGGCTATACTAGATACGCGCGTACGAAGTCGCGGTCAAAAGCAAGCAACAAATAAAGAGCTCGGGAAAAAAGCCTAACTAGATTTTCTATCTTCGGAAAACTATCTTAAGGTCGTTCGTTAATGTCTACTAGACAACAAGTCTTGGAGACAATAGTATCCACCAACAATGTAGATAAGTACCTATCAAACTGTTACGCTCCACAGAAGCAAATCTAAAAGTAAAACTAGGTGAGAAACACAATAACGATGACAGGACAGAGCAAGCGATTGTATTCCTATGTTGGAACAATATCTGTTTCTTACTGTCATAAGTAGGTCACACATAAACTCCCGGCCCCTGAATTAATAATCTGCCCCAGTAATCTAACTAACCTTTTCTCAACTATGTTTGGGTCGGCTTCCAGTCAGAGTTTTACGTGGAGCGACTGCCTATTTGGACCTCTACAGCCCAGTAACTGGGTAATCACAGTAGTTCTTGCAAGCGGGACCGGTGTCAGAATTTCTGGTTTCTGACAATCCGTGACGACTGCCAAAGGTCTACAACCGCTGGGACCAACGGCTTAACGTGCTTTCCGAGGCACGGAGGAGTCTCGAAATGTTAAGATGATCACCAATCCATGGACCAACCTCGTCAAGCGTTGCTTAACCTTGAAGATCGACCTCTGCTGCTGTAGTTACTTAGCCTCCAGCTCCTCGCCCCGATACCGTCATGATTATTTTTTGAGTTAAAGGCGAAGCTACACAGGAATGGTATAGACCTTTTTTACAGTGTCACTTAATGACATTAGTAGGCCACTCATAAAAGTTCTTATCCCCGGTATTTATCCGACTGCGTCAGAAGGAGGGTAATGTTTTTCGAGAGTCCATTTCTTTGGCACGCTCTACAGCCCAAACGGCTGGACTGATTTTTACATAGTATAAGATATCGTTGAACTCGTCAGAATTTGTGACATAGGCTATATACATTTTCAAAATGGCGACCGCAAATGAAAAAAAACGTAACTCACTAAAATGTAGGATAGAAAAAAAAATTACTGTCAAAAACCCGACCGCTAGAAACGACTAAAAAGTTCCAAACAAGTCGCTTTTCAAGCAGTCTGATGCAGTTCAATCACAGATCGTTTTTAGCGGTCGGGTTTTTTAACAGTCTTTTTTTTTTTCAATATAATTTTATTATAATCTGCCCCTCTACAGTTCTCGTCAAATAGCTTTGCCCCTCTGAAGTTGTGTCGAGTGGCTGCGTAGTAATCAAAATTACGAACACACGGCAACTGCGCATGCGTAAGAGACATGGGGGCGGGGCGCGATTTTATGTCTCAGTCTTACGTTTACGTTCGATGCATGCTTGCGTCCCGCTTGTTCCCGTGTACGTGACTGCACCTGCGCGATTTGGAAATGGCTAACTTCAGAGGGGCAAAGTTATTTGACGAAAACTGTACCTACTATGACGTGCCAAAGCCATCATGATTACACTATCACTTTTACACAACGGATTCATGATGACAGAAACATGTACAGAGCTGAAGTATTTATCAAATTCAACTTTAGCATGAAACTCCGACAAAGTTTGGTATTAAAGTAGGATTTGACGCGACTTATCATCAAATTCTCAATTAGACAAAAAAAAACTATACTTTCTGTTGTGTTCCCGTTAAATACAGGATTGGTGTTCTGAAACAGCGAGACGAGACCGCGGTAGACCGCGAAGCAGATGGCGGGACGACCTAGATGTCTTCCTTACGAATTGGAAGGAAGAGGCGCAACACCGTGAGCTTTGGAAGGAATGGAGGGAGGCCTTTGCCCAGTGGTGGGGCAGAACGGGCTAGTAATAATAATAATAAAAATATTATCTACAAATTATACTATACAGGGTGTTCCAGAAAGGTGTGTTGATATTTAAGGGTGATGTTGGGTAGCTGATATATTGTGAAGGAAAAAAAGTGAATTAAAAAAAAAATCGACCAGTAAAAACGACTAAAAAGTTTCGAAGAAATGATTTTTCAAGCAGTTTGTTACAGTTGGTGGCATTTACTTTAGTTAAAATCACAGATTTGATGTCACAAACTGAAACAGACTGCTTGAAAATTCATTTCTTCGGAAGTTTAAGTCGTTTTTTCTGGTCGATTTTTTGTAAAAAATTATCATGTCATTTTTATGTTTTGACATTTTTTCCTTAATGTACATATATCAGCTACCCAACATCACCCTTAAATATTACCAAACCTTTCTGGAACACCCTGTATATTCGTGACAATCTTATAAGTTGGATTTGACAGCTGAGTAGAGAGGGATAGAAGATACATAACTTTACCACTTAGTGCGAAAGAGATTCATTTTCATGACTCTTTTATACTTACTAGTAAAGCAATATTGTATCCTGCTTTCGAATCCGACTTCTTAGATTGACACGAATATACCTAGAAGTAAGTCCACTCACCCCTCAGAAACGACGATTGCGACCGACCGTTCATTGTTAATGGAACACTGAAAAAAAAAACAATCAAATTGTAAGTCAAAGTGCAAAGTAAGGGAACAGTATCGTCATCTTCGGGACAAACTTAGTATTAGGTAATAATAATAAATAATAATAATATCTTGGGACAACTCACACACGGCCATCTGATCCCAAGCTAAGCAGAGCTTGTGTTATGGTGACCAGACAACTGATATACATACTTATATAATTTATAAATACATACATATTATAGATAAATTACACCCAGACACAGAACAAACAATAATGCTCATCACACAAAGTTTGTCCTGGGTGGGAATCGAACCCACGACCTCCGGCTTTGCAGTCAGGGTCACTAACCACTAGACCAACAGGCCAGTCTAGGTACCTAGTTGTTAACCACTCAGCTGCAATTATACCTACTAATCCAATATGGGATCTACACCCATGAAATAGGGATGATGCCTGAGTAAAAAAAAATATGATTCTTTTTAGCCCGTCAGTTAAATTATCAAAAATATTTGATACGTATTTTTTGTTTTATCAAATCAATCAAAATTGACGACGATAGAACGCATCAAAGATCAGGAGTGGGGGCTTGTGACGCCACTTTCGGGTAAAAAGTGTCTGAAATGTGACGTCACAGCACGATTTTTCAACGTACTGTATCTCTCCATTTTTAGTTTAAGTAAAAAAAGAAGAAATACGTGGCCAATATTTTTTGGAAATCTATCTGACGGACTAATAAATTAGGTTTTTTAGTCATCAACCCTATTGCCGCATAAATATGGCAATATTAGAGAAAAAAGAAAACCCAAAAAAAATAAAAAAGAAGGACGTAGCTTAAAATAAGATTTATTTCAATTTAAAATTCTAAGTCCAACCGAATCTATCTAAAATTGGTCCGAAAATCGGCAACTTCATAGCTATACCTACGTGATTTACATAAAAGTATTCTGAAGCATCGACTTTTTATTTTTTATACTAGTCTCAGACATAGGTACCTAGACACTCCAATTATGAGCCTAGTCTAGACAACTACCAATTTATAAGTCTTGGGGACAATCTTACTCAATCAGATACTTCATAGATTGCTGTGCTAGACTCGATTCAGTTCACAGAGTACCTACAATATACTGATTCACTTGTTTATATAAATATAGAATAGAGAACCAATTCTTCTATTTTTAAATAATGTTCTCATTCGAAATCTGTCAAAAAAGCTTCATTTTTCATTTTATAGTTATTAGTTTTTACTTTATTTTATGTATGAGAATTTTATTGCAACTATAACTATATAGACTCAACTAAAACTAAAAATAATCTAATACATGTCGTCGAAAAATTCCTCCGCATCGCAGGCCACTGGTAATGTACCCAAAAGGCTGGCTATGGCAATGCTTATCCTTTGTCCGAGGTAAAAGCCAGCCTAGGGTCATGCGAAGTGTCAACTAAGCGTCTTGACAGATCTTTAAACAAGTAATGAGCACTCGGACCCCACGACCCGAGAGTTTCAACCCCAAACGGCTAGAAAATATAACTAATGTTGTAGTTAATTAATGTATTAATTTTGTAAAAGTATAAGCAACAAATGATAGACTTGATATGCAATTGCGAACGTTGCTTGAAAATTAGTAGAATTGGCACTATTGTGACGTAATTATTTATGTATCTACCTATTTCATATTTATAATCTTTGATTCTAACAGCCTTAAGTATTCATAAAAACATCTAACCACATGACTAGTTTAAATATTGATCGGTAATATAATAAAGTTTTCTATAGATAATTTGAATTTAAAATCTGCTTGCTGCTTAGATTTCACTTCCACACTATGTTTTTTACAGAACTTTTCTAAGCGACAAGTTCTTTAAAAAACATTACTTACTTACAACCAAATCTTAAACAAATAGGTACCAACATTTTGCTAAAAAATACATAAAATTGAAATTGTAGCGCAAATTAATACGTGGTTATTTTTACTTTGAATCGCACTGTTAAAACTAAATTGCACACGTGCGGATTTTTTTTTGTATTGGGTACGAACTTAAGTACGTAAGCCAACAAGCAGAAAATAAAAAAAGTGGCCAAGTGCGAGTCGGACTCGCCCATGAAGAGTTCCGTAGCAGCAAGTAACTAGGTAAATTGCGGTTTACGATTTATGACGTATTAAAAAAACTTCTTACTAGATCTCGTTCAAACCAATTTTCGGTGGAAGTTTACATGGTTATGTACATCATATATTTTTTTTAGTTTTATCATTCTCTTATTTTAGAAGTTACAGGGCCCCCTGTAACTTAACAGGGGGCCCTTCATTTTACCACTTTGGAAGTGTCTCTCGCGCAAACCATTCAGTTTAGAAAAAAATTAAACTGGAAACCTCAACATCATTTTTGAAGACCTATCTATAGATACCCCACACGTATGGGTTTGATGAAAAAAAACTTTTTGAGTTTCAGTTCTAAGTATGGGGAACCCCCAAAATTTATTGTATTTTTTTCTATTTTTGTGTGAAAATCTTAATGTGGTTCACATAAATTCATATAATACATCTACCTACCAAGTTTCAACAGTATAGTTCTTATAGTTTCGGAAAAAAGTGGCTGTGACATATGGACGGACAGACAGACAGACATGACGAATCTATAAGGGTTGCGTTTTTTGTCATTTGGCTACGGAACTCTAAAAATAAGTAAAGGTGAACACTGATATTTACGAGTATGTACGTAAGTTAATCATCCACTTCACACATAATTAAATTCCGAGTAGGTAATAGGATTAACTCGCGGAGTTTTACACGTCACTACGATAGCCACTTTGTTTGTATTACAATAAAAGGTACTATACAATATACAATACAATAGGTACTTACGAGTTTAAAAAATTACAAAACACAGACTTTCTATAGTTATTTTTGAGGTCAAAATGATTGACTAAATAAACACAAAATAAACAGCGAAACAGGAGTGCTAAACCTTGTTTTACACGATCTTATAGCAGGTAAGTTAATGTCTTGAACTAAGAGTACCTAACCTAATGTGATTTTCTAATTGGACCGAACTCTACCTCTTAAAATCTTAAAAGAAAACTTGGTAAACACAATAAAATTGCCTTTTTCTTATTCAAGTTTAATATTTTTTTTCGTGTGCATACATTTTATTGCTATGCAAACAAAAGCGCAATACACTTTCGAGAATGACGCATAAATATTTAATAACTCGACTCTTTTGAATTCAGGCAAAGGAAACTATTTTTTTCAAAAAAAGAACGCGTTTATCCCAAAAAAACAAAACCTCACACCCTAACCTATTCAAACAATGCACGAACGCTTAGCAACAGCCCCAATTCGAAAAAAGAACAACACATTCAATTTCAAAATATCACAGCGGCCATATTGGAAAACTATTTTCTTTGAAAATTGTAATAAACTTGGAATAAACATACCTGATATCAGTTTAGAAGTCTGGAAATCCATTCTGAGGACCTGATTCCAAAAGCGTGCGTTTCCAAGAAAGTCTGCGGACTGACAGTGAGTTAAACAGTAGCGACCTTGCAGCTCGGGTCATGACCCTGACACACATTTGTACGCATGCGCCGGGAGCTGGGGGGTTTGGAGGAACTCCGAAGGGGCTGGGCCATACTTCCAAGTATTACGCACGGCTATCGTACTACGGTTGTTATGAGTGTCATGTTATTGTGACGGATGAAATGAGGATTGTTTTGTAAACAGTTATTATTTAATTGCTTTACGAGTAAACAAGAAACGGAACATATTTTCTTTCAGTTGTGACTTTTATGGTGATGTGAAGGCTTCAATATTAGAAAGAATTGGACAAATTTTCAATCCCATTACTATCTAAAACTATGTATGCAAAAGTGAGAAGGTATGTTTGTTTCACGCCTGAGAAAGATGACACCCTGGAGAAGGTTATTGCGAAGTCGCGGGCAAAAGTAGCTCATAAAAATCGAATTATTTTTTAAACAATTAGTAGCCTGGTTACTTCTAGGCAAGCGTGCTCCATCTTCGACCACATCATCGCTTACCATCAGATGAGATAGTGGTCAAGCGCGTGCCTAACAATAATAATAATAAAAAAAAGCTAACAATTTTCTCCATCAGACAAGGCCGAAAGAAAACGAAGTTAGACGAAGCGATAGCAATGACAGAAGTAGGTAGTTACCCAGTATACTATTGTAGTCTTTGGTAGTTACATAAACTGTCGGTATGTCTGGAGACTGTATGGATTATATCAAGCCTGTCACAGCCACACTCAATGGATAAATTAATTTTTTTGCTAGCGTTCGCCTTTATGTAGAGCAAAGCCTGGATCATATGTATTCTATATTAGGATATTTTGTCACTTAGCGCTGATTAATGAATGGATAATGTATTGATTCTCCATTATCGTGCTCACCTGTTACATATATACACTAAATTGTAACTGTGTTTATTTAATGAACGAAAATTATAGTCGTTTAGAGATACTTTTGTAGTTATTATTCTAGTACCTAGTACCTTGTAAACTTATTTCTTTCAAAAGCTTTCTGTCAGTATTTTCCTTTGGGTTATTTTGGCATTTATGTGTCACTGGAAAATGGAAAACTCCGTAAGATTATAAAATATCTTCAGAGATTGTAAGCTCTCGATAAAATTATGAACTGAACATTTGGAACACTTTTTTATGCATCGAAATTCGATAGTCAATAATCTCTCGAAGTCATTCGCGCAAAGTTTCTGTACAAGAAAGGGTTAACGCAAAACAGATTTATGAAGATATGAACGAATAATGAATAATCACCCCGTTATTTATTGAATGTCGGAAATTATCCCAAGGGAACATCCTCCTCCCTAGCATATAATAGTATATTATTAGCATATAATAGTATATTATATGCTATTCCCGACTAAAATATATTTGTGCCAAGTTTCAGCAAATTTCGTTCAGCCGTTCTGGCGTGATTGTGTAACAAACTTAACATTACATCCATCCAAACTTTCGCAATTATATTAGTAGTAAGAAGTAAGATTAAACAGCGAAATCAAAGCCAAAATTGTATCTCTTTCTTAGCTAAAGACCCAAAATTCAGGACAAGGTGTGTCGCGAATTAATCGCGAATTTAATGTTTATTTACCTATTACATAAGATTTTTTTTTTTTTGGGAATTTTCGCATGTCGGGGCCGCAGCGGATAATATTAAGCTTTTGCCCGCGACTTACGACGTACACGTATATTCCGTTTCTTCCTGTTCCCGTAGGAATTTACCGGTCCCATATAGCCTTTCTCATGAAAGTGGCTATCATATGCATAAATAATTTTCTAAATCCGACTGGTAGTTCCAGAGATTAGCGCGTTCAAACAAACCAAGTCTTCAGATTAGTTTTTATATAGATTAGTACCTATATTATTTTAGATGTAGGTAAGTTTAAAGTTTAACTTGATATATCCAAGGTTCAGAATGTAAATTCGCGTGTAAGAACTAATTAAGAATAAACCTTGTCTTGAAGGTTTTGCTGAACAAATAAACCGCTGACATTTATTTGTTCTTGAATTATTGTTATGGGTCTGTTCTAGTAAAAGAAAACGAAAAGTTTTGCGATAATGGAACTGGTATATTTGTTTATTTAAGGTCAACACCGAGTACAAATTATACTTGAGGTAATGAAATACTATTAAAGCCAACGAGAAAGTGTTCGTATCCATACAGTTTTGATTCAGTTATTTTACAAAGAAAACTCCTTTGGAGCGATGGACCCAACCGATCATAAAAGAGCACCTGTATTGTGATTTGTGACCTAAACTGTGGCTTAACTATGTGTAAATAAAGATCATCAATAAAGATCCATCTTCGACCATATAATCGTTTACCATCAGTTGAGATAATGGTCAAGTATCAATAAAAAAAAATAAAAATCATGGGTTTTTTTTTGTATTTTGGGCCAGTACATCTACACTTCTACACTTCTACACTAATACACTTCTGGACACATCTATTGGCCCACCTTAGAGTTTAGGTTTCGAAGGCCCCTACCGAAATATAATTGCTAGATTGAACAAAAACTGTTGATGCAGTTTTAAACCTGATACATTTTACCATCTTTTTCGATCGTATTGTTTTAAATTTGAATTCAGAATACCATACGACATGGAGCTACGCCTAACAAGTCGGATATACGCCTTGTTAAAGGCAATTGATTTTTGAATAAAAAACATGTTTTAACAAATAAAGGTTTAATTTAATAACGCGTGTTGCCTCCATGGGCATCTACCACAGCTCTCATACGATTAGGCATAGAGTTTATCAACCGCTCTATGAAATTTTGAGGGATCATCTCCCATTCCTCTTCTATGGCAGTTTTCAACTCCTGCATCGTCTGGGTAACTGGCTGACGAGCCCTAACACGTCTTTTTAGCTCGTCCCACATGTGCTCAATGGGGTTCATGTCTGGGCTTCTGGCTGGCCAGTCCATAACTGTGATGTTCACATCCCGAAGATATTCCCTGACGATGCCGGCCGCATGGGCTCTTGCATTATCATGCATAAAAAGGAAATTTGGGCCCACATAGTCCGCGTATGGTATCACGTGAGGTTCTAAGCACTCACGAATGTACCTTTCAGCATTTAATGTTGGCAGCCGTGGTCCTGTAACAACCTCAAGTTGAGTTTTGCCGCTCGCGGATATACCACCCCAGACAGTCCATGAGCCACCGCCATAAGCAACCCTGTCTTCAAAGCAGCATTGTGCGAAACGCTCTCCCTTACGTCGGTAGACCTTCTTCCTTCCATCATTGCCATGTAACACAATTTTAGACTCATCAGAAAAGAGTACACGGCTCCAATCTTGCTGTGTCCAATTTAAATGACTGCGTGCGAAATGAAGGCGCGCTGTTCGGTGGGCTCGCGTTAGTTTGGGCCCATTAGCTGGCTTGTGTGGTACCATATCGCGTTCTTTTAACCTTCTCCGAACAGTTCGAGCGCTCACAGATACTCCGTGGAAGTCGCGAAGTTGGTTTTGTATCTCAATGGAGGTAAGGTGACGATTTCTCAAGCTGGTCGTCACGATGAATTGATCCTGCCTTTCAGTTGTGACCCGAGATCGTGGCCTTCCTTGGCGACGAACAAAGCCGCCAGTCTCTAGGTACCTCCGATAAACATTTCGGACCGCAGATCGACTTAAATTAAGTTGAGCACTCACGTTTCTTTGGCTGTGTCCGGCCTGAATAAGTGTCACAGCTTGGGCGGCGACTTCAGGTGAAGTATCCATAGATTATTGATAGAACCTCACCTTAATGTTAAGAATAAGTAATGTTTGTTGCAAAACCAAAGATATCAATCACTTTTTCAAGAATTAAATCCAAGTAAACCAATAAAACCAAGTTTTCTTAGTATTCGATTGTTTGATATCAACAAACAGGCTCCAAATTGTCTTTTGTTTCTTTAAATTCTGTGTTCGAAATTCAAAAAAAGACTATTGAATGAAATTGTGAATGTGCCAGGTTCAAAACTGCATAAAAACTTTTTGCTCGACCTAATATAAAATTTTAGCTAGGACCAAACGAAACTGAAAATACAAGGTGGGCCAATAGATGTGTCCAGAAGTGTATTATAAAGAGGAAACATTTGTTTGTTTGTTTGTTTGTTTGTTTGTTTGAAATGAATAGGCTCCGAAACTACTGGACCGATTTGAAAAATTCTTTCACCAGTAGTAGTAGTATTATCGTACATTATCGATGATGGACATAGGCTATAGAATATTTTCAAAAAAGTTAGGGATCCGTATGAAAACTTCGATAATGTAAGCCAAGGTGTGAGAAAAAATCCTTATATCGCGTACGCTGCGGAATCTATTGACAATAGAGCAAAGTGATGTACTACAGTTTTATAGAAGTCATCAATGTCTACAAAAAAGTCCGCGATACCATATGTCTAACTATTATGGTTAAGTCACCATGACCGCTTTTTGTTCAAATTATTCAAGCAAATCCTTGGTGATATGAAAAAATGGTTATTTCGGTATCATGATATTAATCCTTATCCATTTAAATGGTTTGACAATTAAGGTTGATTATGTCCGTGTAAATCACACTTTAAATTATTCAAATCGGACCTTTCGTTCAAAACTTACGACGGTAATAAACATACTCGGAGTAAGAAAAATGTCGCGGCTTGAGCGAACTGGGAAGAATCATAACAACGCTTGGTCCGATGAAGTTAAAAATGATTTCGATAAAACAATAAGAATAACAAAATATTTGTATTTTTCGCAAATAAACTACATACATAATAAGGGGTGAAGCAGGGGTTGCAGCAAGTTTTTAGGGGAGGACATTATTGCTTGCTTTAATTTACGTCGGAATGCTATGAACGAACTAAAAATGGGATTATTGAAACAGATGTACCTAACAATTTTTTGCATAATCAACTCCTGACGGGGTGAACGGGGTGAACAGTTGCGCTGAACCTGAGACCATAGAATAAGTAGAAATGGCTAAGTAATAAATGTTATTAATGAAAATCGTTGTGCTTAATTTTCCAAAACTAACCTTATAAGGGAGTTAGGGGGCGTTGAAGTTTGTGGAGTACCTACTAAACCCGCGCGGACGAAGTCGCGGGCGAAGTGCTAGTTTGTAATAATCTAATAACAATACCAAAACGAATGAGTATTTTAGCATTTTTGCTAGTCAATTTAGTAAATTGAGGAATTTTCTTAGGTATTCAAAACATACGAATTGGGACTTAATGGCCTGAGGCAATAGATATTCTTTACGAGACCCATTGTGCTATCTCACAACCAATCTTAGTTGAATGGTAGAGAATGCCCAAGGCATTAAGCCTTTGTACCTTTGTGTTACATGAAAGTTTTTATATTGTACCAGCCTATAAAATGGTTCTTCCATTTGTCTTTTCTCTAATTTCTATCTAAGAATCACTTTAGACCCTTTGTAATTAAAAGCCAACAACATTCAGAACCAAACACAGCTCCTACGCCTGTCGATGTCTGATTGAGTTAGTTCATTGCTTTAATAGTCTGGGACTCAATTGGTTATCGGCGGGCGTTGTGCAACTACTCGTATCGTGCCGGAAGAACCACATTGGTCAGGATTACGTCCAGATACCTCACACAGAGAACACGTGTGCCACGGGCCCGAAATACGTCCCGAAAAAAGGAGTTGTGTTGCGAGAAAATGATCGAGAATTGAGTAAAAACAGTCTAAGAAGTCAGAAAAGTGTTTCTACGTATCAAAAACATGTTTAATAACAAAACAAAATGAAAAATAGTTCAAAGAGAAAAGTGTCAACGGACTCAGAACCGTTTTGCTGTAAAAAACTCTCAGTGATTGCTTGTACTTTCGCCGTAGTATCTTTACTAGTACAAACCTACAATTATGTAGATAGTGGTGAAGTGAACTTTGATCTAGAAGCTAGGAAGTTAATGAAGAATGTTCTAGAAGAAAGGATTGAGGAGAAAATAGATGCGTATTTGATGGAGATTAGTGGGAGCTCGTCTCATAGGCTAAAAAGGGAGGCGATGTTGGTAAGTGGATCTTTAGGAAATTGGAAGTGAATGAAAGGTTTTTAACCCTTCGTCAAAGGGTCTTTATTTAAGAGTGATTGTAAAGCTTTCGCCAGAATGACAAAAAGTAAGACAATTCATATTTAAACCTACAGTGTATTTGAATTTCAGTAGGTATTCTATAAGAATATTTACCTATATAACCTGCACAATATCTAAATATATTCTGAATTGCGGTTGTAGTACGCAAAACCCACGTCTAGGCGTCCACGAGTTTCACTTCCTACTTCAATTGAATGACATAGTAAATATTTCATCTTCGTACAATATGGTTTATATAATTATATGGTCCTACGGTGCTACGTTTATTTTTTATTAATGTTTTTTTCATAAGCTCTCGTTCAATGTATCACCTAATGGTAAGCAATGATGTGGTCGACTGTGCAGCACTCTTGACTAGATGTAATCTATTCAGTCTTTACTTAAAGACCATCGGGTAATAGGTATATCGCACAAGTTCCGGCGGGGAATTCCACTCCTTAGCCACTATGAAATTATTCTCAAAACATTTTGAGCGTATGGGTTGGATGTTCACTATAGAGGGCGCATCGCTGTACGTCTCGTGGTCCGATGATGGTACGTCTTAATCTTAATTCCACACAAAAAAAACCTACAGATACAAATATAATGGGACGATTCCTAACTTCGAAATAATGTAACAAATACTTTCTCATCTTCAGAAACAATCAGTTAACCAGGAAGACAATACTGTGACTCCTCATGTGGAGTTCTTCAACCCTAAAATGCGGTCAGAGCTTGAAGAAAAGGACGCAACAGAGATGAGGAGGACTGGTGCAAAGGGACCTGCGCCTGGTGGAGATACGTGGGTTTGGCTGACCAGCTATTCTAGAGTGCCAGTAAGTTTTTTTAATGAACTGTCAAAATATCCATGACTAAATAATAACGTCGAACGAGTCTCTAGAGATATTGGCAGTGGCTTTAATCTTATAAATTATAAAAGAGAGAGCTATCTTGAGCCGGATCAATATTTGTTTAATACGATGCGTCGTTGCTTCGGCGACAGTTTTATTAAAATTGCTAATGTGGAAGCAAAAAGAATTCGATGATTTTCACGAGAAAATATTAGTAAGATTTGGAAGTTTTGACTGCAAAGTAACAATCATCTAAAGAAAAGGAAAGTCCTTTTTGTGTTTTTCTATTGTGATTTTGGATTAAAGCCTAGGAAACATTTTTTCAAATACAGATAAACCTATTTCTGAAATCATTATTCTCCTCATTTTCAGTACAAAGTAGTGCAAGGTTTCTGCAAAGCGACTCAAGATTACTGTCCGCCTGGAGTGCAAGGCCCCAAAGGGCCAACTGGCTTGCCTGGGCCTAAGGGAGAGCGAGGAGACTCGGGAGCCCCTGGAACACCCGGACATTCTGGAGGCAGGGGACCTGTCGGCCCACTAGGTCCTAAAGGTAAACACGTTAGGACTATTTGAGTAAGGGATCTTAAGAAGGATCAAATACTTACAAAAGCTGATGCGTTTTTCTCAACGAAGTAGGCTGAATCATATACGCAAACTGGTTGTCAGTACATCGCACCTGACCTTTCTGAAGTACATGACCATTAATACCAGTTTTGTCCTTGTACAGCGATCACTCCCGAGGTTTCTGCTCACATCTGCCATGTTTTCCTTCATACCTGCCTGCCTTTCATAACTATACTGTTCCATTGAATATTTATTCAACCTCAACTCTTGAGAACGATGTGACGATTTGCAGACGAAATTTGATACTATACCTTATCATGCTATACTTTTTGGCTTATCTGGTAAATTGGTAGCAATCCCAGAAATAGTTTTGTGATCAATTAATCTCAATAGATTTGAAGCTTGAGACAGAACAGTGTCATCAACTAAATTTAAGTGACTTCACAACAGTAACAGCGTTGATTTGTTAAATAGTTTTATGGCCACTAACTATAGTACCTACCCGACTTAAGATGACGATGATATTTTGTATGCCACCTACTGTAGCAGTACACAGAGTCTCATTACCCTGTAATTGTTCTATTTTTTAACCTGTGTACACAAATAAAAGTATTTGATTTGACTAAATAGTGATACCTCGACATATTGTGGGTACCCTTGGATATCTGACGTCTTCTTCTTAAACCTGCAAGTGACTCGCATGCAAGCGAATGATGACATGAAACCTTCTTAGCCCGAAATGTAATGCAACTTGCATGCTAGCTGGTTGCATGTTGAGATATAGCCTTAATCTGGCGCACTTTAACGACGATCCATCCTATTATGAGGTATCCATTTTTCTTTCAATGCTTTCGCTCTGTGTGTGTGCTCTGTGTTCGCCTATATTAATAGGCTCCTGTAGACCACAATCCCAACCAATGGAATGCGATGATGTGGTTGACGATGAAGCACGCATGCCTAGAAGTAATCTATTCACTATCCACCATAATCCATTAGTAATCGTCAAATTTTGTTAACGACACCAGGCGAACGAGGTTTCCCCGGTAACCCAGGCCTGGATGGCCGGGATGGAGTGCCAGGGGAACCGGGTCTTGATGGTATGTCAGGAAGAAATGGAGCTGACGGAGCGCCGGGCAAAGACGGAAGAGATGGTGTACCGGGGAGAGATGGCAGTCCTGGGAAGAACGGAAAGGATGGGAAAGATGGTACGTATGACTAAGCTTATTAGTGATCAAAGTATTATATGAGTGGCGTATTTTCATGTATGATTAGAATTGGTGTAAGAACAAAATTGTAGGTAATAGGTACTAGTGAAATTCTAGGGCCTAGTGGCAATGGCAATCGATTTCAATAGAATTCGTATTTCTGCAACGATTTGCTTGTCATTGTCATCCTACACCTACATCTACTTTAGACTTTTCCATTATAGTTATCACTGATAAAATTGACACTGACACTTTGACTTCGCCCTCTGCTCAGAAAATAAAGTTTTTCTTTGTATGTTAAGGATGTGCTAGGCAGCCTTGAGCTCAAGGATTAAATCCCAACAGTCAGTTTAGTTTCTACCATGTATAAGGCACGTTTTATTCTTTTCGTCTTTATCGTGAAGAACCCATTTCAATTGATCAAGATACGAACCCTATTAAACTTATGTCTATAAACAGGTAGAGCAGGAGCCCCAGGTCCTCCAGGGATGAGAGGATTGAAGGGCGATAAAGGACCTATGGGAACGAAAGGTCAAAGAGGCAACGACGGCCGAGACGGGGCCCCAGGCAGGCCAGGCCTTTCCATATACAATTATACCCTGGAGAAGGAACTGTTTATTCCACCTACTTTTGCACGTAAGTAGCTATAGTTTTTTTTTTTTTATTATCTTTATTTATTTAGAGGCTTTTGGTTATTTCACATAACCATGTCAGCCCCATCATAACTCATAACATTACAAAAATATATTTTAACGAACTAAGAGACAAGAGACACTCTATTAGCTAAATAGTTGCATACAAAATTATAAATTTTCTTTGCTTCTGCACTAGAGGGCTTAGACAAAAAACATTGAACAGCACCTAAATCTAACTTATTTATTTTTAACTCTGCCAATAAGGTATCTCTTTCTCTGCGATTACGGACACATTCCACCAACAAGTGATGGACATGCTCCACAGACTCGCAGTATTGACAATTTGGACTACTCACTTTTTTCATTAGGAAGCCAAACTTGTTGAGAGGCATGTGTCCGGTCCTTAACCTATGTGCTATTACAATATATTTGCGACTGATTTTCATATCGGCAAACCAGGGAGGGAATACGTGGAGGTTCGCATTGCACTGTTTTATACCAAACACCTTTTTCGAGAGATTTTTTATCAAAGTATTCTTTCCAAATGTTATAACAATTTAGTTTATATTTACTTAATAATTCAGAATACTGGCATTTAACATCAATAGGTATTCCTTCTAAAGCTGATTTTTTCGCGAGTAAATCAACCTCCTCGTTTCCCGGTAAGCCAACATGAGATGGAACCCACTGCAATCTCAGATCTCTATTGCTGCAATTGAACTCATGAATTTGACTAAGAATGGCATAAGCTTTCGAAACACCTCTGCCACCAGAGGCGCATCGAGCAATATGCTGCAAGGCACTCTTGCTGTCTGTGAGTATAACTACCTTATCTAAAACTTTGTTCTTAGCGTATATCAGAGCTTCTGAAATTGCAGTAAGTTCCACTGTCATTATAGTTATATTCCTATTATTAACCTTAAAACAACCTCTAATTTTATCTCCGGGGTGATAGAAGGCTGCCCCTAGCCCACCAGCACTCTTTGAACCGTCAGTATATATTCTATGCCAATTATCATATTTATTGCGTAATTCACATAAAATTTCATTTTTCAGAATATTATAATTGTAATTATGTTTACCTACTACCTTTAATCGATTCTAGATCACACTTGATAACATTATTTATATGGATGTTAGTAACCCAAGTATTCAATGTAAACATTTCAAGTGGATAACTGGATGATATATCTTCTTCTTGAGTTTTTTCTAATGTTGAAACTAATAGAGGAATTTTCTTTTTTTGCCAAAATCTTTTGGTACGAAGAGCGCTAAGTTCTTTTAAAAGACTAGTAGTAGTATTATTTTACCACGATTGTATTTTTAAGGTGTACTTAATAGCTAAAAACTCTCTCCTAATAAATAGAGGAGGGATACATAACTCAAGTAGCTATAGTTCAAATAGAAATAGTAATTTGGAATTACGGAACTCAAATGGCAGCTCCATTTGAGTTTCGTAATCCAGGACAACTGGCAATAAGGCGCAGTGATGTTAGGTGGAGCAAAACGGTGATCGTGTAGCGTGCGAGGACTGGAAAAAGAAGTGTCGGTCGTCGGGCGGTGAGATCGGCAGATGACATTATTCCCATTGCGGGTAGGACATGGAGTTGGTTGGCACAGAAACGTGGGGATGGGCATGAGAAAAGAGGCGTATCCCTGTCCCATTTTTCCCCTTTAAACTTGAAATTTCCAACAAACATTTCTTACATTTGGCTTTTTCAGGTTCCATCGGTTTCGAGAAAATCAAACAGTTTAAAATTCAAACAAGTTTTACAATTTCACCGTCTAGAAAATTAGTCAACGGCGAAAGCAAAATGCTATTTTGTGACGAATTTTCGACAAGATTAAAAAAATGTCTTTCATACCTAGGCTTCCGCGGGAGTTTAATTGTTGCAAATTAGTCCTGCTGGGAATACGTCTAGTTACCATAACCCTGTAGGTAGGTAACGGCTGACATAATCTGCAGTACCAATTCTCTGTTTATCCCCAGAGGACCAAACCCGCGTCATCGTCCGGGAGGGAGACACCATGCGTATCAGCTGCAACCCCATGGGTCGCCCTGAGCCCACCGTGGAGTGGAGGAGGTACGATGGAACTGCCGTCATTCAGGTGAGACATTTTATTTCCTTCAGTATTAGTATCACCACATTCATAATATTAGTTATTTTTACGAGTTATTTTAAGATTCTAATCACATCTCTAAACCTGCATGGACCAAAACTGGAACAATAATATTTGCATGCATTGCAGAGATGACCTTGTTTCCCGGCGAATAACAGTCCTGGCGGAGTGCCCGCCACGCCCAAGCGTTTTGGGAACGTAGGCTTTGAACGAAAGAGCATACAAATTGAATTACGAAGTTGATTTTGTTTCAATACGAAATACACGAAACTTATAACAAACTAAAATATAGCATCAAAAAATTCGTCCTCAACGCTGTCAGCTGGTAATGTGCCCAAGAGACTGGCGGCATTGCCACGTTGAATGGCAATGCTTAGTCTCTGCCCAAAGTAAAAGCCAGCTCTTGGGTCACAGGAAGTGTCAACTAGCCGTTTGTTGCGCAAGCACAACACGATGAACTAGGAAGATGGGATGGCGCAAGAGTATCGACACAGGTTGCGTCCCACACTAAAGGCCTACCCATCTTCCATGGAAACAAAGACATTCCATCCGGTCTTTTGCCATCGTCACGTACCAAGCCATTGGGATCTGGTTCGAAATAGAATTAATATATCAGCACTAGAGGAATGAGGTAGGAGGCGTCATGGGTGATCCACACTGGGTCCCCCTGACCTGTAGGCCCATTTTCTCCGAATCTACTAATGATAAATGATATTTATTATGTAAGTAGGTTGTAAATAACACTTTTACACGACAATCTTTTTGGTCGTTTTTTGTAACACAAATCGTAATATTTTTCTTTTCACATAAAATGTTAACAAAGATATCGCTAAATAGAAATACAAAAGGAAAAATTCAGTCGAATCGAAAACCTTTTATAAAGATTCCAGTTTCGACTGATCATACCAAAACTTTTTTCGTCTCAGTAAAAAAGCAGTTCTAACTGTAGTCCAAACTCGAAGGCTCCAACCTTCGAGACATTTAAGTATTTTGTTTTGAACTCTATTTTGCCTATTTTAAAGTTCTTTTTTACCTCCAGGGCTCCTGGCGTGACGCGTCAGTCAGCGGTCATGTCCTGAACATCCCCAACGTGTCTCGATGGCACACCGGCAAGTACGTCTGCCTAGCCAACAACGGGATGCTGCCTTCTGCCAATCAGACCACAGATGTTGAAGTGCATTGTAAGTACTACAACTTGCTTTATTTAGACGATGAAAAATGACGATGTTAAACTTATTGCAGATACCATTTTAAACTATATCTACGAGTATCTTTTTCCCTTTTCAAAGGGCAATCAGTTTTCAAGCTACATTTGTATTCACCTCGCTAGCAAAAATGCGTATTTTGATTGCGACGGAGATACGAATGCCAATGTTGCTTAACCGCTCCAGCCACGACATGTGAAAATTCCCAAAAAAAAATTAAACTTTATGTAATTGGTAATAAACATTAAATTCGCGATGTGTGTTGTCGGTGCTTGAGCGGTTAAACAATTTAGAATTGACCCTAAGGGCTACTGCAGCAAAGTCAATTGATTTATCGATGCTCATCTATGTATTGAGATGGATGTGCATCGAGAAATCAATTGCGTGGGATATGACATGCTGAATATGAATATTGTTTAAAGGCCTCTCTTTTCCACACACTAAGAACATGACGAGAACTATTGAGATGATCCAACAGATCTCGCTCTGCTTAACACCACAATAAAGGAAAAAAAGCTAACAGAAAGCTGATAATCGTATTGGCAATGAAGGAGGCAGTTATTAATGTAAGAATTTAAAAATATTTAGATTGTTTGTATGTATGCATTATTCTTTCAGTCAGTCCTTACATTCGGGTGCCGAGCAATGTCGTCTATGTCACTAACAAGACAGTCAAGATTGAATGCGAGGTAAGCACTTACCAAATTAAATATTTAAATCTTAATGGTTTTTCCCGGAACTTGGGTATTTTTTCAAGAGATGTGACAAAATTGGCGAAGAATTCCACCCGTCGTCGCCACGAGCATAGTCATACTATTGTTTTAATCTAAGTTTTTTCAACTTAACAGACAGATGTGTTATTATTACTTACTAGGGAGTTTGTTGCGCCACTTCTTCTTTCCAGACAAAACAGTAGGAATTGGTGACAGTGTTTTGATTTTTTCAGAATTCTCAAAAGTGTCCGTTGTTTTAATTTAGGTTTAATCGAATATATACATTATCTAAGAGCCAAAGAGTAAATACACCTTCCTGTTGGATCTTAGACGAGCTATGTATGGACGACGAGCAATGTCCTTTACATAAGTACTTAGGAAGTACCTAGCAAACTCAACTTCAACTTAACAGACAGATGTGTTATTATTACTTACTAGGGAGTTTGTTGCGCCTCTTCTTCTTTCCAGACGAAACAGTAGGAATTGGTGACGGGCAGGCGTTTTTGGTGACTGTCTTTGTGTAAACGTTGACGTTCACGAAGTGCTGTCTCTCAGCCTAATTTAATTTAAGTTTTGATTTTAATTTTAGAGGCACTAGCATATAGCTGGCCATTTACAAAAAATGAGGATAATAGGCGGAAAAATTTACTAGCAGTGGCCTACCTACCAGATAAAATAAATTTTTATGTTCTACTTTTGTTTCCTTACATATTTTTGTATGAACAAACATCAATAAAGACACAAAACCTTCTCCAGATCCAAGCCTGGCCAGAACCAGTGCTAGCTTGGGAGATCGACGGCCTCACTCTTGAAGGTCTGCGGTACAGGACCGAGGTGGCGCCGACCAGGGACCCCTGGCGCTGGATCATGAGGCTCGAGATACCAGGAGTCAGTAATCACGACCTTCGGAAGTACAGCTGTGTAGCCAAGAATGAGCTCAATAACCAGACTGTTAAAGGGGATATTAATTTGAAGAGTAAGTAATGGATTTATTATATTTTCGTTACGTAGATACTTTTCAGGCCACATGTGATTAACCTGTTTAATGAACTTCTCCTACTTATCCGCTGTTATGTTCTAATTAATTTCGTTACAAGGACCAAAACAGTTGAATCATTTCTCCGGGAAACGTCGAGCTTCATTGGCTCCGCCCCTAAGGATACCCCTGACCCACTATGTTGGGGTCTGACTTCCAGGCCTTTGACTTTCAAAGATTTACTGTCAGCGGAGTCATACGATATAGCGACAATAAATGAAAACGCTGGCAATACTGGTCATAACATAACAATGTTTCGGAACTATCAAATAAATCCAAACATCGAAATTATATAAAAACCTCAGCAAACGACTTGTCGACTGTTCACGTAACCAGAGGCCCTAGACAATGTGCCATTCAATTAGCGAATGCGACTGTCGAAATGCCAAAATGTAGGAATTTGATCACGTGACAATTCGATAGCATCTGTCAATCCCATACATTTTTGACGTATTGACAATCGACTTCGTCACGCTACCACTGACAGAATGATGTGTGACAAAACCCGACTGCATGAACTGAAATAGTTTCTACTTACCTCTTGTCATTTAAAATACTGTTGCCTTCCAATATTTAATTTGTTTAAAATATTGCTTTTAAAACAATAAAGCATCTTTCTCACAATTCCTGTCATCCAGACGCACCAACTGGCGAGGTTCAGCAGCCGGTGCCCGTGGAGTACGGCTCGCGCCCCCCGACGCTGACCTCGTACGAGGAGTTGTGCGAGGTGCAGCGCTGCCCCACGTGCCCGAGGTGTGATCGCGCACAGCTGCTCATCACACCCATGAATGGAACTGCTGGCCTTAAACCTAGGAGGAATACCAGTAAGTCTACACTCTACAGTGAATAGTTGCTTTAACATCATTGCTTACCATCAGGTGACACAGTAGTCAAACTTAAGCCTATCTATCAATAATAAAAAACCACTTTGTAATGAAATTTACATAACTACTTAAGAAGTACCCAGCAAAATTTACATAACTTAACATTATAATCTGTCAAATAAAACGCTGTAAGATTATAAAATATCGCGTGAAATTGTTAACTGTTTTTTTTTTATAATACGGCATTGATATATTGGAAACTATTGAATTTGGATAGGATTAATTGTATACAAAACGTTTGTTTTTCATAATATATCGAAAAATTATAATTTATTAAAGAGTTATTACAATTTTACGGAGTTTGCAATTTTCCGGTGACAGAAATATCCAGCCTGTATAATAATTGTTAAGTCCAATAGGGTAATTTACTACATTTATATAGAAAAAATATAATTCTGCACAGTCCGTCTGATAGGTTTTCAAAAATATTGGACAAGTATTTTTTTTTTTTTTTTTTGCCATTTAAAGTTAATAAAGATAAGCGCATCAAAGTTCAAGAGGGCTGATGATGTCGTTGGTAAAAATTGTACTGTCATAGTGACGTCACGAGAATTTTCAACGCAGCTCGTCTTAATTTTTTTTTACCTACTTGAAAAACGAAAAAATACGTGTCCAATATTTTTTGGAATCCTATCATCATCTGCCTAGCCTTTTCCAACTATAATAATAATAATAATCACTTTATTATCAGGCTACTGAGGCCCATAGATAAAATACACACAACTAAATTAAACAATAATGTAATAAACTAATACATAATTATTTATAAAACTTATTACTACACACGTAAAGTTGTCGGCGTCGTGTTCCGCTGCGTGGTGTCGCGTTTGTAACCGACCCCGGAAACGTCGAAATACGACACCTTTCGGCCAAAAGTCCTCATTCAAGAAGGTCTGTAGATGGTGGGTTGGAACTCGTACCACGAACGACGTAAAGTTGATGCTGTGGCGCGACTCCAACCTTTCGACCCTCAGAGTCCAGTTGGTCTTCACTTTCAAATACTGCACGACTTCCTCAATCTTTGTGGAGTAATGCAGACGACTTCCAGTCAAACCGAATTCTGCTGAATAGGTACCAGTATTTTACTTGGAGCAGCTGCCGGCTGTGGAGACCTCCACAACCCATTGACTGGGTAAAACAGTAGGTACTTTTTGGCAAGACCGGAGTAAGATTTTCTAGCTTCTGTCATTCCGTAACGACTGACAAAGATCTACAAATGACGGCCTGGACCAACGGCTTAACGTGCTTTCCGAGGCACGGAGGAATCTCGGTATGGTAGATTTTTTGGAAATCTATCTGACGGGTCATTAGATTTTTTCGATAAAATGCCCTATTGTCTTCAAGCGGGCACAAAATTCTGACTCCAGCCTGCTACTGAGCATGTACACTTTGCACGACGTGCAAATCGAATGTAAGATCTCAAGATCCTGCGCTATCAATTGAATTACATTTAATTGAATATATTTAAGTTTGATTTGTCCTGCAGTCGCAGAATCACAAGTTGTAACGATTAAGTAGAATTTTTACACAGTGCTGATTTTTTTTTGCTCATTATTTTTTTGCATCAACTGTTCAAGTATATTCGTATATTCGTATATTTATTTGGGAATATATATTATAGTATTGCCTACCACTGTTATTCTCTGCATCACCCAAAGGTTGACTGGTAGAAAATGCCAAAGACATTAAGTCCGCCTCTGTACATCTGTGTGCGTAAAGTATAAATAAATAAACAAATACATTGTAACATCCACAGACTGCCAACTTTATGCAATTGGTAAGCCAGTTTACCACCGCTACAAAGAAGAATTATTTGGAGCCTGGCTTAGAGACTCAAACGGTTCAGATGCTCAGGTAAGATGACTTTCCATCCTACTTACTATTATAAACGTAAAAGTTTGGGAGATGAGAAAGACAGGTGTTGTCACTCTTTCACGCAAATCCTACTGAACGGATTCTGACGTGAACTTTACAGTAATTTAAGTGTACCTGGTCTACATCAAATTATCACATCTGGCGATAATTTGAGACAATAATATTAATCGGGCCGTGGGGCCCTTGTGCTCACAGCCTTGTCAAAGAAATTTCGAAACGGCCGGTTGACACTTCCCGTGACCCAAGAGCTGGCTTTTACTTTGGGCAGAGATCGTGGCAATGCCGCCAGTCTCTTGGGCACATTACCAGCTGACAGCGTTGAGGACGAATTTTTTATGCTTTATTTAAGTTTGTTGTAAGTTTTGTGTATTTTTTTAATTTAAGTTATAATTCAAGGTATTGAATAAGATGGGAAGTACCGACTAATTCATACCTTGCAAGGCGGTGAAATTAAATAATGGGTGCGTCGCAATCCAAGAAATTCTCTTCTTCGATTCTTCGATTTTCTCTCGAGGTCTTCCTTTGGTATAATAGTGAGTGTAAAGTAAATTGTTACAGGAACAACTGATTTTATTAAAACTATAGAGTAACAGCGTTTATTTCAATATTTCAGAGGGAGAAGTTGTGGACCACTCAAGAGACTGACGTGGAGAGACTCAGGGAGTACAGAACCAAGGCCAGCTTCAAGGCAGACCACGTGGACGAGTATCATAAACTGCAGAAACCGTTCTTTGTAAGTTAATAATGTTTATATTTACACTACCATACTCAGTAGCCCCAAGAACCAGGAGGAGCGCGTGGCCAAATTATAACAGTCGCACAGGTCGACTTCAAGGTTAAGCAATGCTTACCGAGATCGGTCTGTAGATGGACGACTGTCTTAACATACCGAGATTCCTCCGTGTCTCGGAAAGCACGTCAGGTAGTTGGTGCCGGCTGACATTTGTAGATCTTTGGTAGTCGTTACGGATGATTGTCAGAAGCCAGAAAATCTGACTCCAGTCTTACCATGAAGTACCGTGTTACCCAGTTAAAGGGTTGTGGAGGTCTGGTAGGCAGCCGCTCCACGTAAAATACTGGTATTCAGCTGAATCCGGTTTGACTAGAAGCCGACCCCAATATAGTTGGGAAAATGCTAGGCAGATGATGACTCAGTGGCCCCAATAATAAACTCAAATGTACACACTTTCTTAACTAAAAACATGACCCGCCTTCTGGGGCAGTCGGGTACCTGATACTGATTACTTTGTTCAAAAGTTTAAAAAAAAGGATAATCAATCTTTGTTGTTCGTGAATTTCTAAAGTACCTTACTCTGTAATAATAATCCTCTCGACGGAATTTCGACCACGGTAGCCAATATCAACATAGATAAGACAAGTACCTACGCAGAAGTTATTAATGGGGCTGCGTAAAACTGATTTCACTTTGACACCGACTTCCGAAATTAAAGTTATTTTGTTTTTGTGAAAAAGTTTTCTATTTTCCACTTTTTAGTGGTACCCCACACCTAACAACACCACTGGAATTTGGCAGGAAAACAAAAATATGCAATTTCGTATGAATTTTTCACATATTTTTCCAGCTATTTGGATTTAAAATCCAAACTGAAAGAAAGAAAGAAAGAAAACACTTTTATTCTCCCCGAAAAGACGCAAAGAAGTATATCCTTTCACATAAAACAAGAATTTTTCAAATCGGTTCATAAAATATGACGGAGATATGAGGTAACAAACACAAAAAAAAATACAGTCGAATTGAGAACCTCCTCCTTTTTTTGAAGTCGGTTAAAAACAAAGTATTTCTTCATGTAAGTAATTACCCAAATTTTTCTTTCTAAGGGCAACGGCCACATCGTATACAGCGGCTCGTTCTTCTACCAGGCCAACGAGTCAGGCAACCCTGGAGACATCATCCGTTATGACCTGACGCAGAGTCGCATCAAGTCTGTCAAGCTGCCCAACGCTGACGGCAGGCTGTATGCTACTCAGCATAATCAGGTAACTATTGTAAATTAACACCTGATGACGGCAAAAGAACCACATGAGATAGTGCGTTATGGACAGAATAGGGATGTTTTTTGGATTAAAATAATGATCATATTTAGACCGTCAGTTAAATTATCAACCAAAAAATTGATATCACGCAAAATTTCAACGTTACTTTTGGTTTACATGACAAATTAAACACTACGTGTCCAATATTTTTTTGGCAGTTTCACTGACGGACTCCTCTAAAAATTTTTAGAAATCCACCTTATTGTTGTTAATAATATTAACAAACAAATTAAAAAATATATTATATTTTTAAATTTAGAATAATAGTAATGCTGTTGCTACTAAAAATCACTAAGGAGATTTCACTAAAACATGCAAATGACGCTTTTAAATTCAAAATGACAAAAAAGTGAGTTTGTTCGAAAAAAAACATTAGGCACCGATATTTATATTATGTTTATTGATAAAGGAAGAGGGAGGCCAAAGGAAAGATACAGGGATTGTATAACGAGTGATATCATGAAAAGGACAGAATAGAATGTCAAAACACGTTGCACCGACCCCAAGTAACATGGGACAAGGCATGAGCAAGCAGATGATGACGTTGGAGCCAAAGTTGAAGTAGAGCTAATATACTGTAGTTATTTTAGGGGTGTCAGCCTCTCCCTTAAACCGGGAACCAAAATGCTTTTTGTAGTATTCCTTTGATGTCGATACTTTTTCGGACCCTACGCTCGTCACTTTTGTACCAATGAAGAAATAAATTTAGTGCATGTTAAGGTCCTTGGTGTGGTTATCGGTAGGTTTCTAAAAACGTTACAATGATACTTAAAAATAAATGTATTTCAGGTAGATTTCAGTGCTGACGACAACGGTCTCTGGGCGATTTACTCAATAGAGTCTTCCAATAACACCGCAGTTGCTAAGGTATTAAAAACAATAACATCTATGTTTCATAATTTATTCTATTGTTTATCAATATTTGCAACAAGACTATTGAAATGGTTTTTTTATTTCAGCTGAGCTTCGATCCCAACAAGGATGGTTTGAATATTGACTACATTTGGAATATATCGTTGAATCATAAACAAGTGAGTAACGATCTTCTTTATATTAGGTACGTTACCAACAAGCGTAGATTCAGGCTTTCTTTAGAACAAGCTGTGGCTCCAACGTGTGTGTTGGAGTGCCTCAAGTACCCCGTGCACCTATAATTTGAAGGATTCAAAGGTGCTGACAATGACCACGGATGTTGCAATTAGCGTGGCCACCTGGGTCAAAACAATCCAAAGAGTTAACTATCGTCTCGATCATTATGATCGGTAACAGCTCCTTACCTTGTTTTCAAAGTAGGTTTTACTCTATGATTTGAGTTTCTATCACAAGCGAAGTTCAGATGGTAACGCGACAAAATACTGACGTTATCGTTACACGCTATGTTAATAATAATATAATATGTCATTGTCAGTATTGTAAGTTTACACATATAGTCATTACCTTTTAACTTTTTCATCAACCTCAGGTAGGAGAAATGTTCATAGTATGCGGGGTCCTCTACGCCCTGGACTCAGCCACGGAGCGAGAAAGCAAGGTGTCTGTAGCCATAGACCTATACCTTAACAAGCAGGTCGAGGTTGCTCTGCAGTTCACGAACCCGTTCCGGAAGACCACGCAGCTCGGATATGATCATATGCATAAGGTACACTTTTCTTCGCATTATATTTTTGTCTGGTCCTTCGAGCCGGATATCAAATATTAAGTATAAAAATACCGAAAGACAACGTTTTTTCATTAATCTAAATTTTATGTCAATTAGAGTAAGAATATAATATACCGCTATTAAAGGTAAAAAAAGGCGAGAGAAAACCTGCATCATATTCCCTCTTGAAACAATTTAGCTAATTAATACTTAATTAATTATATTACAGGAGCTGTACTCTTGGGACCGAGGGAACCAACTCACATACCCCGTGAGATATAACGAACTGCCCTGAATTTAGTGCCATTAACATAATATTAACAACAATGTGAAAATATTTTTATACCAACATTTTTGCAAATACATAATCTATTAATCCTTCCTTTGTTTCATTTCACGAAATTATTCGATTTTGATCACTTTGAAACAGACTACGAATACGAAATGCGAAAAAAATATTCGTCAATGCCACCATAGACTGAAACCACCTATCGGAAAATGTTGGTACCACGTTGCCTTCATGACCACTCCCATCGGTCCTTAGTAACCAGTAACTCTTTTACTTCACTTCTTCGCTAGATGGCGCTGTTCTCAATCTGTCAAACTTATACCATAGATGGCGCTACCAGTTATGGTCATACAAAATTAATACCACGAGTATCGACCATTCATAATTATTATTTAATCAAAAATGATCGGAAACCGTCCAACTCAATAATTTAAGCTTTGGCTACCCATTTTACGTATGTATTGTATTAGTACTGACGGAAAATGCCACGGGTCTTATAGTATCTCTTTGAACTTTCCTGATGAACCCATTGCCCGTTCAAGCATTATTTAATTAGAGGGGTAAACAGGAATATCAGCTATCAAACTACCTACTTAACATGAGAACGGTAAAAAGAAAGATCGATCGTATGGAGCATAAGTATTTTTATAAGTTAGAGCGCAGACCACGAAATAGATGACTTAGGTGAGTAAACTAAATGGAGAACTGGTTGGTTGGCTGGTGGGATAAGTTCCATTTAGAAGGTACGCTTGGCTTAGATTGTCATCCCTGTACTTATCCAAACAATAGAATCATCATCATCATAATATCAGCCAAAAGTCGTCCAAAGCTGGACATAGGCCTCCCCAAATGGGGGTTTGCCATAATCACCACGTTTGGCAGGCGGGTTGGCGATCGCAGTGTAGCTGTAGCAATGTACCTACAGATAATGCTACTGCCCATTCTCTGGTGAGTCCCTTAGTCGCCTCTTACGACACCCACGGGAAGTGATGGGAACAATAGATTAGTCTCTCTTTATTATGTACCTGTCGCAGCCAATAAGCTTAATCAGCCGTTTAATTGGTGGCCTAGCCTTTTCATTTCAATGCACCTATTTTTTAGCGACCTAAGTAACATCTTTTGTTCAATATCGTTTAATAACTTGCCCAAGTCACTATGTCGCTTATGCAGTTCAATGAAAGGCTAGGCTTTGCTTTGGCCTTGCTTGGCTGCGACATACCTACCACCAAATAAGTTGCAGCAAATACAGAATGTTCCAGAAGTGCGTGGTCATATTAAACGACTATTAAGTAAAAAAAACACTTTTCGAACAGTTAATTGCACATGCTGGCATAAAATCTGTGATTGAACTGGAATAAACGACACAAACTGCATCAGATTGCTTCAACAATGATTTTTCTTAAACAATTAAATCGCATTTTGAGGTCGAGTTTAAAAAAAAAGTAAATATTTTTTATTCTGGTATTTTTTCTTAACTGTAGGTATAGCAGATACTGAACAACAGCCTTATAATTATGACTACGCTTATCGCTAAAAGCGATGTTATATTGACAACCCTTGGGTAGATTTTAAAGAGAAAAGGAGAGACAGTATTCATAAATGGAACGACGGGTTTAAAATGTGCTATACGTTCAGTACCTACAACTATTTTCTTACAGTAGAATACGGAATTTCGACGCACAAAATTTCGATAAATGCTAATACGATGCTACATTTACGATGCACGTTGCTACGAAAGACCGCTTCTGCGAAGCCACTACACTTCCATGCACGTTACCGCGAAAGACTTTGGAAATCGATTATGAGACTTGGGGCACCCCGACTCGGACAGGTTAGGTTAGAAGGGGATGGGCCATCTCCTTCGTTGTTTTTTTTTTAAACCACCTAGAAGTAGGAGCCCCGCCAAGCGGAGCACCATCGAGCCCCTCTGGTGGCTGATCATGTGTGTAGTATTGCAGTGAAAATCTATCGCGGTAACGTACATCGAAGTGTAGTGGCTTCGCAGAGACGGTCTTTCGCTGTAACGTGCATCGCAATTTTATAGCATCGTATTAGCATTTATCGAGATTTTGTGCGTCGAAATTCCGTATTCTACTCATTTTCTTAATGTCCCTCAATTATTATATTTATCGTGTAGGTACTTACCTGTAATAATTTGAATTCAGAACTAAGTACTTACCTACCTACTTTATTGTTGTTTTGTTTTGATTTCCGTGTGAAGTTTTTTCGCGATTTCAGCTTTGGTCCCATAGTAAAAGTTGTTCATAATGATGAGTTAGTACAATGACCCCGTAGGAGGATTAAAACGATTGAAAGTTTACCATGTAAGTATACATAACTATAAAATACTTAATTTTTAATTCAAATTATTGTACATGATAAATCTAATAAATAGTAGGATTTGAAAAAAAAAAAACTTTTTTACAAATAAAAAATACAACCGACTTTGAATAGGTAGGTAGTAGGTACTGTACTTATTTTGTCTAGATGTATTGTGTTACTTTTCAATCCTGTTTAAGTACTTATTACAAAAATATACAAGTAGGAAAACAGGCATCTATGATGGATTCATTGTCCAGGAGTCCTCTAAACAATGTTAATAGTACCTACCTACAAACAACAATGTTTTTGCAGAATGTTTGTGGTCAAATTATTGTCGTTATGAGGCTTCCTTCTACAGAATCTAATTATAACTAGGTACTAGTAACTATTCCTACTATTTTATAATATTAGTACCTACCTTTACTTACTAAGTTCCTAATGAAATAATTGGATTTAAGTGAGACGTTCTAGGGTTCCGTACCTACCCGAAGGGGATCCAACGAAACCCTATTACTAAGCCTCCGCTGTCCGTCCGTCCGTCCGTCCGTCTGTCTGTCAGCGGGCTGTATCTCAAGAACCGTAATAGGTAGACAGTTGAAATTTTCACAGAGTGTGAATCCCTATTGCGGCTATAACAACAAACAGTCAAAACTTATGAAGTAAAATATAATATTAAGTAAAAAACCCATACAAGAAACGTGTTTTTTATGTTTATGGTACGGAACCCTTCGTGTGAGAATCCAAATCGCACTGGGCCGGTTTTCTTCTTTAGTGACATTATCATAACCACATTTCAGGCGTCCGGTTCAATTAATAAGGAAAGGAACTTGTTGTGTTCAATTTTAATGATTGACCAATTTAAATTTTTGGACCATGAGAGAGAACTGTTTTTCAATATTATAAAAGTTAATGTACCTATTTACTCACCGAATAAAAACTAATATTTTATGTGTGAGAATATCTAGTTACCTAACAACTGATCCAATCATGAAATTTGGTTAACTGATCGCTGAGCCTGCCATACCTAGACTATTTTTTTTCCTGAAACAATGTGCGGTCATTGGTCATCAAGAAAAAAACAGTTTGTATTTAGCCCCCAAAAGTTTTAGGAAATCTTTGCAACCTTACTTTACGAAGCTAAATAGCTTTAATTATCATCCTACTTAAAAAAATGTACGAGGTCACCACAGTTGCACAGGGATAAAAATATTTTGCTATAGCGAAATCTAAACCAATCTAGAGAACGTGCCTATGAAAACTGTACACTCGAGCGAAACCGCGGGTGGAATCTAGTATTAAATATATTTTAATTTAATTTATATTCCGAGCCATAAACCACTATTTATTGATGATGAGGATGCATTTTTATAAATACGTAGGTAATCGTATAGTTCAGACCATGAAGAAGGCTTCGAAATTCAAACTCAACGAGTTTGAATTTCGAAGCCTTCATTCTAATGGTAACTGATTTCAACCTACATCTAAACGCAGTATTTTCAGCCAGCTGACATTTCCATGAACGCAACACAATGATACAGGTAACACGTAGGAACACACAGCTAACAATTTCTAGGTACCATAGTTTATTAAATAGTTACAAGGTAAGTTCCTTCGATATCCCATTGGTAAAATATTCACACACTGTAATTGCCACCGTACCCCCGCATTTCGGAAATACCAAGCTGTATCCATATTTCAGTGTTTCAGTAATTATGTATTAGAACGTAGCGTGTAAGGAAACTATCCCCACTTTATGAAAATACTAGGATTTTATGTGTTTACCTTTATGATAGTGTTCCTATGATTTATTTTTAGTGTGTGATAAAAGTGGATAGGTGCGGTCGTAGTGTTTCTTTTAGTTCAGGTATAAAACTTCTCATTTTTAACCGACTTCTAAAAAAGGAGGAGGTTCTTAATTCGGATGTTTGTATTTTTTTTTATGTTTGTTCGCGCATAACTCCGTCGCTTGCCAATCGATTTGAAAAAATCTATTTTTGTTGGAAAGGGTATACTTCCCAAATGGTCTCATGAAAATTTTATCAGGTCGGTTAGTTAATTAGATCGGTTTTTAAATCTAAATATAATAGCTGGAAAAAATATATGGAAAAATCATCCATGTATACGAAATTGCGTATTTTTGTTTTCCTGTGACTTTCCTGTGGTGTTGTTAGGTGTGGAAAAATAAAAACTTTTCAACAAAAAAAAACCGACCCAAAAAAAACACGTACCTATAAAAAATAACTTTAATTTCGGAAGTCGGTGTCAAATATCGAAGAAGCAACCAAAAACACCGACTACCGAAATTAAAGTTATTTTGTACTTTGTAGTGTTTTTTTGGAAATCGGTTTTTTTTTTGTTAAAAAGTTTTTTTTTTCTTTTCATAATTCGACCGCACCACATTATTTTATTTAAACACAATCAGCCCAATAAAAATTTTACTTTTATTGGGCTGATTGTGTGACCCATCAACATTATTTAAATTCTAATTAGCAGAATCTAAATTAAAAATATCTATAGAAAATTTGAATAAAGAAACTGTTAAGCAATACCTAACTAGGCATAAAATGGTATTTTTTTATGAATATGCCTGATGTTTAACTTTATTCTCATACTTACTTTAAAAACAGTAATAATAGACCAGTATAAAAAACTATGTAAACCATAAACTATCCTGCAAAACACCTGAACACTCATCAAAATCAAAGAGCATCAAAGAGGTAGCAAACAAAAAGAATAGCTCACGCATAGTTGACGCGCCCACATAAATCGTCGCCTCACTAGCGAGTAGGTGTGCCCTCAGCGCGAGCAGGCATCCACGCTCATCTCAACCCCCCATTTTTCGCCACAATAGCTAGCAATACATTCCGTGACTTGGCAGAACTCGATGTCGAGATATTTGGCCCCCATCGCGCGATCAATACATGCGCACAGCGCCATCTAACAGCCATCGCGCATCCAAATTGCAGTTTAATAGTTCATTAGATCCGGCAGAAATGGCGGGGACACGACATTTTAAATTCGGAACGCGGTATCGATTCGCGGGAGCGCCATTATGGAATACAGGTTATAACATTTTAAGTAAAAACTTCTTTTAGCTGATGTTGGCTGAAAGCCGGTTCGATTCCGGGTCAAGACTGGATAATGAGAGTTGGTACGTTTTAGTGAAGTCAAGATACGAGGTTTCTTGATAATTAAGTTCGAAACGAATTCCTGCTCCGGTTAATGTCAGTAATCAGTTTTCTTAATGATTATTTAGTGATAAGAAAATTCAGTAATTTTGTACTTACCTACACAATTAAGTTAAGTTCTCCAGATACCAAGGCACTTTTTCTGAATAATCGCTTAGCGTAGAATCAATAGTACCTAAGTAGTTACCTTATTTTCCGAAAATTATCGAATTTCCTCTGCTTATTTCTACCTGCGTATCATGAACAACCGTAATGAAAACGGTTTCACGAAAAGCATTGGACCGTGATACGGAAAATTACGTTTTAATTTTCCAAGAACGTATACAGCCTACATGCAGAATGGCTTTGCCGTCTCCATTTAGTAGTCTGTGGTGGTTTCGCGCCACCCGCCTCCCTCCGGCCGAGTAATGAATGAATCATTCGGATTCAATCGATTCTATTGATCACTGCTGTTAATTCGTAATACTAATCGATCAGATTTCAGTTTACCTGTTTACACGCGAATATTTTAAATGATTTCATTCTGTTAGTCAAGTAATTTATGAAAATTTTGTGCTACGTTAAGGCTAATTGATTGGCACTTTGATTTATTTTTGAAAGTGCCAATCAATATCAATATACAGCTGCAGTTTTCCTGCGTAATTTAAACGTCGAATGTTGTAAATGAAATATTGTCTATGGCCGCGGGCATATGGGGGAGTTTTATTAAAGTTTTATAGTGACGCTATGCTATTTTATATGCAGGCTGCATGCTAGGGACACATACATAAAGAAGATAATTTATTTATTCGTTTCTTTGAAATCAATACTGTAAGTCAATTTGCGCCGTGAAGGACCAAGACGTCATATTTAACGGAAACCACGAATCAAATATAATTATTCAACCTAGCAAATGTAACAAGCATAGAATTAGGACAGTGATAATGATATGATAAGTAATCTTTCTTGTTCTTGCTTTCAATTTAGGAAAATTTAACTACTGTTTTTATTTTTGTGTTGTGCTATCAGCAGGTTTGTAGTTGGTTGGTGCACTGATCATGCGTGTTACTATTTTGTACCGTCTCTCGCACAGCCTCATTCCTTTCACTCCAAACACTTTTTACACTAAAGCTCTCCTTATCCATACTAACATTTCAGCGCATAATTAATAAAAGTTCTGTTTGTTACACATCTAAACGGCTGAACGAATTGGGATGAAACTTGGCACGCGGGTTAAGTCCATGTCCTGGATTAGGACATTTGAAATTGAGAACTTTTTCTATAAAGAGTTGAGGGAGAAAATAAGTTTGATATTTAAGTAGCTGTGGTTGAGTTATTTACGTAGCCGTTTTAGCTATGGGATATGGCTATTACAGTTTTAAACCAAAGGGTTTTAAAATGTAAGACAGTATTTATGGGACAAAATAATCTAAATCTCTAGGCAGATTGAAATTTTATGAGCGTGAAAATATCGGGTCCAAAATGTTTGGTTGGGATTGAAATTGACATGTGCTACCGAAATATCACGCAGTTCAATTCCACGATTCAAATGTTGTCATTTCGAATGTCACTTTGCCAGTTGGGGCACTGGTAAAGTTTTGAACTGGTATTATGGTTGAGCATTGCCATAGTTACCTATAGAATTTAGGATTGTAGCAGCAGTTTGAAGCTTTCTTTTACCTTGCAGGCAAGTTATAACATTGGATAGATACAGACCTGCCTACATTTCATAATTGCTGGCAGCTTGAGTCCTAAATGCGACCTAACTAAATTGGTTAACATCGGTTCGCTGAATTGAGCTACGTCATTATTATTCTAACCGAAAGACTTCCAATACTGGACAAAGGTCCCCCCCAAGGTTCGTCACATCCACCAGTCCTGAGCGTCTAGCATCTAGCTGGCCTCCACGTTTTCACCAGGTCATTAGTCCACCTTGTAGGAGGCCTTCCAACGCTGCGCCTTACGGCACCCGGTCGCCACTACGCCTTTCGATCCGATCGACTATCTGTTCTGCGAGCAATGTGTCCACTGCCGCTTACTTAGGTGATTCTTGGGATATGCCAGTACCTTGGTTATACCGTGGATATCTTCATTTTTGATTCAATCAGGGAAGAAAACTCGGAGGATAGCCCTTTTCACTATCCTTTGGGTGTCTTTAAGCTTTTTAATGAGGCCCATTGTGAGCGACCATGTTTTAGTTCCATAATGTCATCGCTGGCCATACGTAGTGGTTAGTAGACCTTCGTCTTGAGACACTGGTATGTCAGAAGAGAAGATACCGTGCAGCTGCCCCGCGAGTTACATGGACACGATCACTTCTCAGAGTAGATAGGCAGACAGGAAACATCCTCACCTAAATAGTTATGAGGCTGTAACTAAATGATGGGACCCTAGGCTGACAAAATTGCCGTTTTCTCTGTGTTATGTCAATGTGATTGTGACATTTGTTAGCGATGTCGATGTCAAAAGTCGAAAAATTATGGGATTGACATGCACAACCGAAACGTCACGTGATCAATGTCAAACATTTTGACATTTCGACAATCGCTTTCGGAACGTCACTTTTGTCAGATACTTAAGCGCCAAATAAATTTGCAATAGCAGACTTAATGATCCTTTACATTTTCAAATAACGACAAAAGATTCATAATTTGTTTTTTTTGGGTAGGTACGTACCTACGTAAAGATATAACGCAGAGGGAGAGGTCAATGTATGCCCCAGCCGGTCTATTCTGTCAACATCTCAGTGTAAACTTAGGTGGAGTGAGCATGAAGTGAACTGTACATTCCTAAGCTGAGAACGAGTTACTATTGTGCGAATCTGTATAATTATGTCGGTTTCCGCCGAATTGACAGAACAGGGCCCTATTTGAAAATGGACAGGCGACAAGTGACAAGCGACAATCTAACATTTCGACAACTTTGTAAGTTTATTTCACTACATTCTCTGCTTTGTTACACAGCACCTGTTTCGAAATCGCAACAATTATGTCAGTGTTTGCCAATATATCGCATTGTCAGGGTCCTGAGGGCCAATTCTACTAATTTTTAAGTAACGTACGCTTTCGCATGACAGTCGCAATCTGTCAAAAAAGCCTTAATTTCCATACCTAAATCTTTAACAGATTGCAACTGACATGCGAATGCGAACGATGTTTAAAAATTTGTGGAATTGGCGCTCAGATCGATGTTTAAAATTGACATTCATAAGTATACATAGTGTCTTGGTTTTTTTTTTCCTCTACCCAAAAATTAGATGTCAATGTAGGTAGTAGGTACACAAGGCTTACATCCTTCGACAATAATAGCATCCCAAAATGATACCCTAATCAATAGAACCTAACCAATAACAAAAAAGCTTGATTCACTTTCAATGTCGATCAGCTGACTACTTACACATAAATCGACATAATAGCATTATGTATAAACAGTAGGTATGTACTATACTGTATATAGGTATGTTCGCGTTCAGTCGGGATTTCCTCGTCGTCCGAGAATCGAGACATGATAGCGGGCGCTTTCAGCGGATTAAGCGCTTTTTATTGTAATTCTATTGTTTTTGTGATGTATTTTTTTTTGTTGGGTTTATTTTGGTTTGCGATTAAGTTAGATAAGATGAGAGTTATGATGTTTTTGGGTGGTGATTTTTTTTGCTTATTGGGTTTCTATGAAAAAGTATTGGGTTTTGTTTCTGTTCAAATAATAAGTTTACGTTCCTTTTACTTTTTTTTAAGATAAGTAAGCACTTAAGTATTTGTAAAATTTTTGACAATAGGTAGATAATAGTCCCCCTCATTGAAAGCGTCTAAAGAAAATTCAGTCTAAGAAATTAAATAACACGACTAAAAATCATAATGTAAGTACGGCTCTACTATTGTCAACGGACTCTCGATTTCCAAAACGACTTTATGACAGGCCATCCTACCGCAGTTGCTAAGACAATACATTCTAAAACCATACTTTGTTACCTTCGAGCGCGGCCGAGTGAGTAATGTTTACAAAAAAATGATAAACAAAAAGGTCAATGTACATGCGTTGCAAGGCAGCGGCTGCAGCGCTGAGCGCCGCGCTCAATCACAGCTGAGCCAGCAGGTCGGACACCTGACGTCGGAGCCCCCTCCCGCCCCCCAGCCATCAGCTGTTAATGTAACCCCCCGCCGTCCCGCACACCGCACCAGCCTTTCCCCTTCGTTTGTGTAATGCGAGGAGCGTCGGCTATCAACGACACGCACCGACATTATATTTTTATGAGTATTGTTCTTATTTATTTCTGTACCAAGTTTTTGATGTTCAGTGTTATGTTTCGAATTTCGTAATGGCTGAATATAAAGCTTCAATATCCACGCCATCATTTTGAACAAAAATACAATGTGCCCAAACTCGTTATAAATCGCATCGCACACAACAAATACTAAGCACTTTCGGTGCAATTAATAATAAATAAGTGCTAACCAGAGCGATTCCAATAGTTATGGATTCTATTCGAGACCACATAGAACAACAAAAATGCCAACTTTTAATAATATATCGCACATTATGCCTGCCAAATGAATAATTTATCGCAGTGTGTCGATTCGGGCTCGCTTCCCCGGGGTTCGCGGGGTGCCCCCCTCGGGGCAGAGGGCGCGGGCGCGGGCGGGAGGGGCGCGTCGGCCGTCAGTCCGCGCCGAGCGGCCGAGCGAGCGCCATGTCCGCGTGTGCGCCGCGCGCCTGCTGCCGGCCGCGCGCCCCGTCGACGCTACTCGACATCACAGCGAAAATAGTCGCCGCCGCGATCCCGTTCCAACGCATCGAGGAGCGCTATGAACGCATCCCGGAGCCGGTGCAGCGCCGCGTCGTGTACTGGTCGTTCCCGCGAGATGAGCGGGACATCTGCATGTACTCTTCGCTGGCGCGGGCGCCGCCCGATGACCACCGCAACATCGCCTTCTGCCGCGGCCTCAAGCTGCTGGAGGCAGGCTGCGTGGAGAACGTGCTACAAGTCGGTGAGTGTCTCGGCGCGCCTGCGCCTGTTTACTAATATGCGCCTCGCCCACCCGCGCCGTATAAATAAAAACCTCGACGTGTGCGATCGATAGCTGCTCCTCTCGGGAATTATTCATGCGTCGGCTCGTAAAAGTTTCAGGAGATTAGGGCCTGCCAGGCACGGTGATGGTGACCCCACAACCTCCACTGATGATCACAGAGGTCGGCCGGTCACGCCGCTCACTATCCGTGTGACGCAACTAATAGGCTTATCTCGCTGCGATATCGATAACCCGGTAGTTGCATTGACGTTTAATCGATCCAAAGTTAAATATATTCACGATTTTCCAGCGGACACTGGTACTGGCCCGATAATGTCTCCCTGAGGCACGCCGACCGACCGATAGGAAATCAGAGCACCCGTAATTAATTGGGACTCATTACTATGCATCGATTCCGTTCCGTATCCGTTATCCATAAGCCACTTCAATGGCTTTATTTTCCTGGTCACAATATCGATATAAAACATGTGGTACAATTAATCGAACGGCTAATTAAGATCTACTTTCGAAACTATGCAGATGCATCGTGAAATTCGACTGAGATTTACATAACTGGAAGTCCCGTTACATAGGGAATTACTCAACCGGCTCGTGGTGGTGTCCGCGGCATCGGTCGCGGTGTCGCGCTGTCGCGGAGAGACGCGCTCGGCTCCGATGGCACTAATCCATGCAGACGTCGTTTGTTACTGTCGCCGCTCTGAATAACGGACGCGAATAAACAATATTAATTGCCTGTTTTTATTTTTATAGGGTCAGACCCGGTTTTATTGTGCTCGGTCGTGGGAGGACGGGCGTTACATATTCATTTGTGCTTATCTGCCATCAGAACGGCGATTACTGGTAATTTTGGGCCGTTTCGGGTCACACTGCGGTCGCATACGCCACATTTGGTGGGGTCGTTCATAATGCTGTCACGTCTCAGGAGAACTTCAGACGTATTAATGTTATAAAAGATATGGAGCATAAACACGAATTCATAGTTGAATACGATTTTAGGCACTGGCTTACGTCCAACTTTAGGGCGGTGGAGGAGCCGTGTCGGCGAGAAAGCGTTTCCGATATGAATCGTGTACTTATGTTACAGATAAACGCGTTAGTGGTCGGCATGCTTCTCGAGTCCAAGTGATATAAGTTCCCACACCCATATCATATGAGTCACACAATCTACGATCAGGAGGAACCGCCCACTTTAAGTAAAAACAGGCTGAAATGTTCCGAGAATTTAGTCGTAGCTAACAAAGGTTGAAGCCAAGGAAGGATTAAATTGTCTGCTATGTAAATTTGTAGGTCAGACGAGGTCTGGGCGAAAGAAAAAGAAGCTCTGTTTAAATTCCTATTGAAAGAAACTCGATTTCTATTAAGTCTCTTGCACGAGCAATCTGCATCGGAACTTTTAATGGAGTATGAATAACTTATGGACGCTTTTAAATTTTTAATGCATGCATATCGAGTTCCATCGGTGACAGCGTACAGACAGCACGAAATGTCATGTGAAGGAAAAAATATCTGGTTGGCACCATTCGAGCAACTCACCAAACGAGAATAGCCAGATTCGTGAATATGAATAAAAGAACGCTGCGCCCTCAAGGTACATGCAAATGATCGAAAATGAACCCCACGTTTTAAATGTATTGGAGTCGCATGTACATATTTAATTGTCATGCAAAAATAAACGAGCGCACCCGGCACAGCTCTGTAAATATTTTAATTCAATGTTAATAACTTCATATCAATTCAGTTCGGATGAATCTCTGTGCACGCCAACCGGTTCCTGGCTTGGCTGATCGAGAGCGCTGCTGTAGGGGTGTTTGATCAAACCATCGATACCCTTCTTTGTTTGAATTTCATTTCACATAAAACGAACTGCAGCACGTTTCTAATACTGCAGTTGAATTATAATTTGTAATTCCAAGGAAAAAGCATTTTCCATACTGTGTCGACAACGATCATAGATTATTCAATTGAATCGATTTTCCTTGCCCAGCATAATGGATGCATTAAATTTTTAAGTGCTACATCAACGTTCTTCTTATTAAATATTGTATTGCTTTTATGTTCTACTATTCACAACTCATTTTCCAGTATCGTTTCAAAGGAAATTCACCCACAGAACTGCCCTGTGGGTGAATTTCCTTTGAAACAATACTGGAAAATGAGTTTCAACTAAAAAATATGGAAGCATGTCAGTGGCAGCCGCAGTCATTAAGTTCATCTTCGAATGCCTACATATTTCTACCGAAATTGCCACATACATCACAAACGAAATATGAAATACTGCAAACAAATATTTTTACACTCTGTAAGCAATCACTCTTGCGCGTTCGACTGACAAACGTGAGGCGTCCGTCATGCCAAAAAAGATACATGATACATATTCAAATAGCGAATTTGTACAGAATGCAGATGAAGGTATAATTAAAACAATTTTGCCGCAAATTCTGAATAACTAAATACATACAAAGTAAAGATGATACGAATATTTCCGTCCCCATATCGGTCTCACGGTGTTTCGTCACCAATTTTAGAGTTCACGGTATGACTGCAGTTCTGAGAAGGTCTGTAACGCCGCCATTATTCATAAGATGTTCGTATGATATCCATTCTTGTACATAACAAGTTTTGAGCTTAACGTCTGCGTTTTTTGTCGAGTCCTTTTATATTTTTGGGGCATCGTTTCTTGTTATATGACCAGTTTTATTTGTGACCTTTCATTAAAATATTTAGTTTAAAAGTAAAATCGAGATGATAAAAGGAGTGTTCCGTAGCTAACCGGATGCTAGGTTGCAAACATAGTCATTAATTTAGCTCATTATCATCATGAATTGTATCGGAAACAGGAAAATCCTATATTTTATCTCGGTTTTGCAAATGACTGGAAACGAATTTGCTTGAACTGAAAGTTAACAATTTCCTTTAACAGATAAGCAAGGATCATAAATAACAATGCGATAGAAAGAAACTATCAATATGTTAAACTCGCCATTTTCAGCCTAATTATATTTAACCGCTCAGGGCCCGACATGTGAAAATTCCCAAAAAAAATTAAACCTTATGTAATTGGTAATAAACATTAACGATTAATTCGGCGCACACCGGTGTGTTGCCGGCCACTACTAACTACTGACTCACGTCTCTTCGAAATCAGAGTTTTACTAAAATTTTAAACTAAAACTACTTTAAGATTGGTCAATTAAAATCCCAAGACATCTTCATGAAAATTCATATATTGAGATCCCATTAAGACAATTGGGAAGTATTTGCACTAGCCATCTTACATACGCGTTCTAGTAATATTTTATAAAAGATTCGTCGTTCGACTGTGCTGGATGCTGATTACTGTTTTAAGGAATTATAATTATCATTTACCATTTACCAATTGGATCTAGTATACTTATTGCAAATTGATTTTAATTAAATTCTACGTTTTCTACGGTTTATTCTCATTTGTTTATATTTTCATAAAATTGGTTCCCCAGGACGATAGAGGAGCTACCATGAAGCTTTTACAATAAGTATACCGAGGAGAAAAATCCCCAAATGTTTTCAAGATGGTCAAAGCATGCATTCTCCTGAAGTTTTGAACGCCTATCATCAAACCTATGAAGTCTAAGCTTATCTAGTACGAAACAATAATTTTAGTCTGTACGATCGTCTTGCTAAATGTCATCCAGTTAGTATTCTTCATTTACTGACACCAACTTTTTTTTGTTTTAAACCTTTACAAGTACTTAAAACACAAATCAGCCCTATCACACCACCAGACAAGAATTTATGCACACTTCCTCCAGTGCTGTTTAAATATATTACAAAGATCGTTTGTACAACAATGGTTTTTACAAAACCATCAAAATGGAATATGTCATCGTAATTACTTCTTATCGTAGTTTAAATAACCATAATCGTGATGTGTGTAATTGTAAAACAATCTGTGTGCTATTATGTCTGCTGGTAATCTCGTGGTTTCGTCCGCAGTCGTAATTGCTTTTGAATGACAATAGAAACATTTTTGGTGACACACTGTGTACATGTAGTGTAGTTTGCTTCCCTTCTGATTCTGACCCAACTGAAGAACAGAGGGTGCATGCAAGAGGTAACATTTCTTCAATGGTCTTTAGAGTTTGAACAATTTCATCTCGTTTGATAGTTTATAGCTGGTTTCTTAAGCTATGATCCTTCCCAATCAGAACAACCTAAGGATTAGTCAAGATCTATATTCCTATGGTTTTAATTTCACAGTGAAACTGGCAAGAAGCTAACAGTTCCTAAGAATTCTACTAATAAGCTCGAGCATTCTTTAAAGACAACGAAGCTCGTTCGGTTAGCCTCGGTTTCCCTTCGCATTATTTGCAATACTACAATGACTCACTCTACTAAACCATATCCGTTAGTATTTCAACAACTAAAGCGTCTATTCACGAACACACCATCACATCCGTAAAAAACCAGCAACCACATGTCAATACAATCGCGATTCATAGCAACAAAGAAATTACAGAGCATACTGACAAACAGACAAACTCAATGCTCCACTGTCCAATAACAGTGTTTCATAGTATCCACACAAGAACAGTTCTGTCGCGCGACCTCGCACCAAAAACTTAAATATCCCGCCCCCCATATGCTCCACTTCACCCCCTCTCACACCTATATCAATAAGCAATGGGAAAGACGAAGTAGTTCTCGAAATACTGGTCTTGCTCACAAAGGCCTGCTTGTGAGTACCAAAAGCACCTCCGCATTTTAGAATCCTATTGCAAGTTTAAGCGTGCAATTTGGGAGGTCCTTAAGTTCAGGGAATAGAGGATATTTTGCAATGAATAGAGGCATTGTTGGTGAAGGCATACAGTGAATCTTTGAAGGCAAACAAGCTTGTGAAGAGTATTGAATGCTTGATTTGATGGTGTAAAGATAAACTTGCGAGTACCTGAGAAATTTGGTACTGTTGAAAGTTTCGTCTGATACGTTACAGAAATTCCATTGCACGAACTTGTTTAAAATTGAATTCCATACTACAATGTGTTTTGTAAATATGTGTATTATTACTTTTCCAGTTTATTTGCTTTGGTTATTACCAAGTTTGTGTTAACGTGTCGATATAATCTAGGACAAAAATGGCTTTGTGATACGGCAACGTTCACGCAAATACTGGTTTAGATTATTCCATCGATATCCATGGATGTGGACATAATCAATTAGATGTTAACGAGTAATGGATTTATGACGTTGGTAATGATGGAGTACTCAATAGCTATTTACGGGCTGCGGCTGACTACAACGCTGTAGTACATGTCGATTCTGAACAGGTAGTAATAACGCAGCTTGTTAAATTTATTGCTTGTTTATCGAGCACATGTAGAAGTTAGTCAAGAAAAAATTGCTGTGCGAAAAAAAATAAACTAACCGAAACTTTCGATGATACTTTAACAACGATAAAGACGATGCTTCCATTTTAAGTGCTTCAATTTACAGACCTCCTAATAAGGATCAATATCCAAAACCCAATCTAAATGTTGGTTCTACAGTAAATTCTGAATGCAAATCCAAGGTCTAACCAAATCCATACTAATGCTAAACCAATTACATGATGACTAAACTAAATAAGTAAATAATGATTCAATTTAACGTGGGAACTAATGGTACTTTATATTGGGTGTTAATTGATACCGAGTTCAGGGTCAGATATAGTCAATTGCAAAGCTTTTGACCTTCGCGATCAATCGAGCTCAAATGGCTTCTTTGTAGCAATAGCTAAAGTTTCTGAATTGTGATCGATGATCTTGGTTGAGACGAGTAATGGGTAGGCAAGCAAGTGTGAGACTTTTATATTGATGCTTGCGACTAGCCGTGCGATATTTCTTTAGAGAACGATTAATCGTGTCTTTTATGTAATGTGTGCTAGTTTCAAAGGTGTAAACAAGAACAACCAGTTTCAAATGATCAAGAGGCGAAAATATAGTCAGAAGAAGAAAACGAGGGCGCATTGATGAGCCCTAAACAACATACACATCTAATATTCTACCATATATGTATTCATATTTGGACTTGCTTGATCAGTTTTCCAAACAAGTTTTGATATTGTGCGTGTTTTAAAACTTATTTAGGTCGTGATTTGAAGTCAGGTCTTTGAGCAACATTCACATAAATGTTGAGAGTCAGCTGCATATAAAAATTGAGTGTCTTCAATAATCGTAAAGCAGCTAAATCGATGGGTAATCAACGACCCAGTTCTAACACGTCGTCGTTGAAACTGATTTCGACAGCCATCCGATTTGTGATGAGTGTTCCAATGACATACCTACTGTAGCGACTACTAGTGACTCACATCCATGTATATTTTGTATTAATGTAACAAACAGTTGCACGATTAAAATACAATGATTTTATATGAGCTCATTGTTTGTCATAAGATTACGTATCTTCCTGGTATATTATTCGTTGCAGCTTCTTGGTTTGCAAGAACCTTGTTCAATACTTGTAGTTAAATGGTAGCCTACATAATTCGGTCTTTTATGTGTACCAGACCAAACGCTTATAAAAGCTAAAAATAAATTTCAAGAATCAATCAAATACGTTTATTTGTGTACACAGGTAAAAAAGATGGTACAATTAAAGGGTAATGTGTCTCTGTGTCCTGCCACAGTAGATGGCATAAAAACATAAATATTAAATTACATTAGTAGGTATATTAAATTACATTTAAAATATGCCAAAATATTTTAAATTATAATAATATCAATTGTAGTATGCAGACTTCAGATAATCCACGTTCATAGTACAATCCACGTTCATAGCACTACATTGACTCAACTTCCAGGAACTTTCAGTATTGTTAGAGATTTTAAATGATCGCCTGAACTCGTTCATGTCCGGGAATTCACCGTTAATTCGAGAATTTTCCTTTAAATGTTGGCCTCAGGAGTTTCCCATGGTTTATATCCGAAAGAGTAAATATTACCATCACCAAATTCTCTGAAGCGGTATGCATGTTATTGGCGGACTAACAATGAGCATTTTATTATTTTGTAAATAAAACCGGGACAAGCATGAAGACATGACGCTACTGAGAATACTGACAAAGAAAATGTTGCAACACATAATTATGTTCTTAAGAAATCATATGTTTGTTTTACTGTTTCGAAATCATGCTTTTCTTGTAGAAGTAAATCGCAAGGAGGACATAGAATTATAATTATGAAGATAAAGAAAATCCGAAGAACAAGCAGCTCCCAAAGTGTGATAGAATGACATCGATGAAGGAAAACATCGTGAGGAAGCTAAAACTTGTACCATGTCTTGTCATGTCTTGAATATAATAAATAAATAAATATATACTAAACATTTAATTCATAGCTACAAAAAAAACAAGGAAAACCAACATGATATTAAAACAGAAGAGTTACCAGCATAAGCCAAACAAGGCTTGCTAAACGAACTCAAAATAGTCTAATCTAAAAATAGGATCACGTTAAATAATTTTGTCACCACGCCTGGGTCAAATACAGTCAGGTCAGATCCAATTACTGGGACAAAGGGGCGAAAGGTGGGAGGTCGTGTAATTAGCTTCAATCAGACGCCAGGAAGGCGGAATTAAGTTATTAGAGGGCAGACTTTGGCACTGACCCCGGTGTGCGTATTGCTTGACATTTTACAAAATAGGGTTCGATAATTGTGACTTATTCGGTGTCGTGTGACGAAATGATTATGGGTCCCGCTGAATGCGAGAAGCAGAGGCCCGGTCGATGTAGCGACGCTTGAGGGAGGCCTATGTCCAGGTATGGACATGTTTCGGCTGAAATGATGATGACTAAGGTTGAACGGACTGTAAAGAAGTTTTGTTTAAATGTCCAATCTTATTGTAAATGGAGTATAGCTCCTTTGGGTGCATTTGTGACTAATTTACAGTTGCACTTTCTAGTATGGCAGCCATCACTCTGTTGTAAGAATCTACTGCTCTGAAGTATTACGTACCGTACATTGTGGCATCTACCTACCTCCCTACAATATACTCCAAAACTAGTTGACGATAAATATAATACTAAACAGGGAAAAGTGTGACGGCGGCAATGCTGATAGTATAAATCAAGTTCCTAATAAGTAGCAATAAAACAATCATTATTTTGTTCATTTTTATTGTAATCGAAACTATAGAAAAAAATCAGTTATACAGCTGCATGTCGTCAATATCATTAATAATTTAGACTTAATGCACAACGCCGGAATATAAATCAACTTCGTATACGAATTAAGAACATCAACTTTAACTACCTAATATGAAAGAATGAAATAAAAAAGTGCAACTTTTACTATGAAACTATTGTAATACAATGAAAAATATTTAAGAAGATTATAAGGGGCATTATTATGGAAGCTACGAAAGGTTTAGCAGCAGCAGCTTCAAATAATTCCTTAAATCTAATTGAAAGGCACAGGGTAGTAATTTAAAAGGACGTCCCTGATTTTTTGGTATTCCTAAGATGGTTCACCTAGTTTCCTGGTTCAGATAATCATTCCTTTCAAATATTTTTTTTCTATCTCTTATCTTTGCGAAAATATAAAATTGGTCTATTAATGCAACCACACAGAAATCCCAAAGTTGTATTTGAAAAAAAAACTACCTCAAACTTTCGAACCAACCAAAGCACATCTACTTTTAAATACTCTTAACATGACAATAGACTCCAATATCCATCAAACCGTAGACAAGAAGGTTTTGTTATGTAGATAATATGTATCATTTGTTATTGTCAATTATAATGATATGAGCCTGCTTGAAGGCTCGCTTGGCCTGTACATTTATATCGGCGAACATAAACGGTTTGTGACAACGATTTACTCCGTGGGTCGTTGGCTGATCGTTTTTTGTTTGCTCTGAATTAAGATCTTGTTTCAATTGTTTATATTAGTCAAGTTTATTTTGGACAACATATTTACATTTCATTGTAAGCTAGCTTGAATAAGTTATACTTGTACATATAACAATATCTGCATAGACCTCATCTATGTGAAGTGTATTAGTTACTTTAATATCTACGGACACAAAACGATGACTGAAAAGATTTTCATTGATGTCCTTGCCTCATCCATCAGCATAATTAGTGTATCAGCTTTGCATTCCAGTACATGGCGTTAGCTTTTATTGACTTTTGCATTCATCAGTGTTTTGCTAATCTCCATCCAGCGACATCATATGATCCGTTTTCTTTACAGAAACCTATTAAATAAATGTCAACAACACCCAAGTTGTTGTCAAACCTTTCACACACATTTCACACACTCTAAACACCAAAATAAGGTCGGTACACTTGAAAAACTAACAATTTTATCTAGTTTCGCAACTCCGGTCACTATCGACCGATAGGCTCGCATGGTTGACCCAATATTCAATCTCTGATATCGTAAGTGTGTCAAAACATTTTGACAAGCACTACTAATAATGTTACTTGTACTATTTAATTTGATTTGTGCTGATTGGCTGTAAGTACTGCTGCATGTCTATTGCGAAATAGATCTGAGCTTTGTTTCACCAATATTCTAGGAGCTAGATTAGCTGTTGTTAAAGCTACTTCAGTAGTAGCTTTTGTAGTTAGTTCCTTGTCATTGGTAGCAAGGTTTCTTGGTTCATCTTATTAATTGCCTTTTTGAACTTTCATTATTTTCTTCAAAGATCAACGCATCATATCTCAATTTAAAGAAGATGTTGGAAGCTGCAGTGTCGTGAAACCAAGCACTGAAATTTAAACTTTGCTTATGCCTGGCAGTACCTAGCTCCAGTTTATGAAGATTTTAAGAGACAAATACATAATACAAGACACGTTTTTCATTCATACCAAAACTGGATCCAGAGTCCTTCATCCATGCAAACCGGAACCAAACCGTTAATCAGTCCAACTCATTTGTCTTACTATGAAAAACCTTGTTCTGCGAAACAATAAACAATTACAGCAACATTACTAACACGTCGCAGTAGTTCTATCATCCTTAGGTCAGTGGTATCATTAACACTATTCAAAGGTTTCTTCTCACTGGAACGTTATAGTGGTGTTGGCATCGTGTTTTGTTTGGGAGAACAACCATTTAATTTCAAATAATGAAAGTAGTTGAAAGTCCCTTGGTTACTCATAATTATATCCTTTTTACACAGCTGCTCAAATAAAGAGTGTTATACATATGCATGGAATTTCATTTGTTCAATTGCATTGATTTCATCCTTTTAATTTATACGAGTCAAAGGCATTGCCGAAGTGATCGTGAATGAAAAAAAAACACTTTTGTAAAGATTTAATTAATTAGCGTATCAAAGGACCAAACCAAATATGTTACATATTTAGGTAGCCACATTCCTTAAAGAGATGTCAGCAAATAGACGAAGCGCGTTAGGGCCAGAGCCGGCCAGGGTTGCGGAATTTGTTCGAAAGAGTCACCGCGGCCCTGGAACGCAAGACGCAAAGGGCGGAAAAGGAGGAACACGGATGGGTTTTAGTCAGTAAGAGTCTGACTCGCCCTTCCGCTGCACCCAGAGCGGAAGAAGTTTTTTGATAATTATCCATCCATAAAAATTAAAGGTACCTACATTGTCAGAGAAGAGCAATATTTGCTTCCTCTGCTTTAACTTATTGACATCCACATATAGCAAGACAAGTAAGCTCACCTTTCACGAGCCTTCAGTAGTGGTCTTTCTTTTGTACGACGGTTGTTCGTTCAATATTACACATCAGTTTACGAACACCTTTACAGCGGTCTTGTACTCGGAACGCACCGGAAGCGAGCAGTTGTGAATAGCACTTTATTTATCTTTACATTGTGTTATATACAGTATATTGTACCTACCTAACCTGTGATTACGTATTCAACGAGTTTTTTAGCTCCGCTTAATTATCTTTTTGGATAAAATCTTATAAAAAGGTTCTGATTTCAGAAATAAAGATGTGTGTTGGGAAATGGGGAGTCTTTGTTCTGGCTACATGCTTTGGAGTTAGGGTTACCTTGGTTTTCTTTTGCTTGGTCAAAATTTAAAGATTATTTCAAATTCGAAATTCAAAATAGATACGCGTTATATAAAATCAAGTGTTTCACTATGGACTGCCTTGCTGGGCTTACAAATATTGCAGGGGTTGGTTTGAAAACCAAATACGAAAATGAGGATTTTTAAAAGCTTTATTTAACTCGTATTCAAAATGCTTTCAATATTTAAGCAAATTAATGATACATAAGAAGCAATACAGCCATACACAAATAAAGATAAGCGATTCGAAAATTAATTAGTGGTTTTATTAAAACGTTATGTGGAAGAAATTAACCATTTGGTTCATTTCTGCGTTTAAAAGGTTTTACTAAGGCATTGAGAATGGGTTAAACTCTTCGCTTAAACCATTATAGTTGCCTCCACGTTCTAAAACCGCCACAAAAATCAGAAAACCAGGGAAGGAAGATCAATTTAGTAAATTCGACAGAAAAACCAATCGAACCTGTAAATAAGCCCGAGGCGACGGGACGCGGCTAATCATACTCGTAGCAAAGCCACGACCAATCATGTGTTATTTGGTTCCACTTTGTACCAATAATAAAACAAATTACTATTGTAACGGCCCTTTGGACCTAGTAGTACGCCACTCAAATTATGGCCAATTCTTTTTTCGATGATTTTTTGTGTGTACTCAGGTGACTGAGTCTGATTGGTTGACTGAAACAAGGGGAAACGTGTTAGGAATTGGGTTCTTAGTATGTTCTAAAATTTCAAAATTAGTCCTTGGGTTAAAAACAGGCGTGATGGAAAGTTGGACTTAAAATCGATGAGGTTTCAAAATCAAGTCGTTTTTCAAATTAGGCTGAGTGCTTTTTTTCACGTTTCGAAAAGCCCACCCGTCACCACTTCCTAGTGTTATGGCTGGGAAGAAAAAGTGTCGCAACAATCTCTTCAGCGTGTTGATGAGAACCTTATGTAAAAGTCGAAATTTCATGAAGAGCAATACAGCCAATATTTACCTAAACGAAACTAGTATTCCGACTGAATCTTTGCGTTCAATGAAAGAGACAAAAGTTCAGAAAGCCTATTGTATACGAAGCAGCTTCAATAAAAAAATATTACCTATCCAAATTTTGGCCATTCCCCCATCAACTTAATATGCAAAAACAGAAAAGTATCAGTAAATCAATCAAGCGCAACATCGCCGGAGCTTGTAACGGCGATCGGTTTAGTGTTGCCATAAACAACAAAGTATGAATGCACTAATTTAACAATAACCCTATAACGCGGTCCAACCAGCCGGGGGAGGCAGGACCAAACTGCCTGCGGGGGTACTCCCGACCAACGTGGACTAACTTGCCCCCGAGTGGGAGGGCTATAACTCTTTAGAATCCAACAGATTTTTAATAGACGCAACGTTTTAGGACTTTTCTACTGTTATTACTGTCGTTGTGCATCGCTGATATTGCTTTGTTTTTGTGCATTATTTTTTATACGTTATTGTCTGGGATATAACATTAAAATTTTACGTGAATAAAGATTTCGATCTCGAAAATTACTTGCCTGTAGAGGGGCAAAATAACTATAAATCTTATACAGAAACGTCATTATTTCTATCTATAGAGTCGAAAGGCAACTAACAACTTTGCTGCGGCCCTCTCAGGTAAATGTGGATGAGTAATGGTGATCATGACACATCCATGCACAAAGGTATCACACAGGTATCCGTACGGACGTACCTATAGAGCATATATTAACATGACCAAAGGGGAAGAATCACAAAGGAGAACCATAAATAATTAATAAGGTGAAAGTCTCGGCTGCCTATTCGCATTAATAATCTCCTTTTAATAATGATAGGTACAGAATCTTATTTGGCGAAATTGGCTCCCTGCCCGCGCCGAGAGCGCCTAGAACGGGAACTTTACATAATTTACTTTTGGCAAAAAACCTACAAAATTATTCATTCTCCGTTCGAAAACCAATATCGGGTCCGCCATGTTGGCTGAATCCGAAATAGGCTTCACAAATTTGTGTTGTGAAAAAAAGCAGAGAGATTTGGCAGTTGGCAAGGTACCTGGCACGATGGCCGGTCGGCACTTGGCAGCTCCCTTAATACGCCTGCCAATGTGCACTGGCCTGCCCAGAGATTTGGCAAGCTAACATATTTCGACACCTTGTAGGAAAGGATTTAGCGTTGTTTCCTTTGGCATGGCGGAGGCACCATCAAAGTGAAGCGTCAGCCGCAGACTTACGAAGCCATTCTTCACGCAGAAATGATTTTGCGGTTAATTTTGTTGTTCGTAATGCCCAGCGGTAAATCATTGTTGCGAATCTGATGTTGGGTTGGGTTCAAGGTACTTTTATAAGCAAGTTTCTTCATCAGAATTCTCCAAAAAGCCAACATGAAAGAAAAATTTGTACACGCGAGAAAATGACAGTCTAACTCTGTCTCCGGATCGTTGAGGCCGCAAGCGTGAGCCGATTAATAACTCCAGGCGCCGTACAAAACGATCTCCACTACAACCAATTAAAATAGAATTAGTGAAAACACAAAAAAGCCAAGAATTTCAACTCTAATTAACTGAAACTTAACAAAAAAATATCATATAAAAACGTCTCGCGTGTCATTAGACCCCTGCGTCCCCGTGGTATTACATTACGAGCACAATTTTTCATTATTCAACCCTGAAGTGCGGTTATAAGGTTCAATTTTGCCTGGTGTATTCGAACAAGTAAAAATGCTGTTACCCCCTCGGAGAGTGGTCCTTTTTTCTAATTTTTTTTCTTAGTTTCGTACCTGTGGGCTCAACAAAAAGTGTTGCCGGGTGATGCCAGATGCTTGCACTTGTATCAACACATGCATGGATGTCCCATTGTGCAAAACGCACAGAAAATGGGTTGAGAATCTTGAGAACTGACGAGCTACATTTTGTACAATAAGTTTCAGATTACCGAGAGCTGCTATTGAAATGTCAGTATTTTTATAACTAATGCTTACATGTGTTTGAAATTTTGGCGACTGCACGCCTATAAATTTTGGTAAGAATGTACAAACTGTGAGAAATGATTTTGTTTCGGCGCGCCACGCCAGTACACAAATAAGTTTTGTTATTTTACATGTTTGATCAAAGAGGGCATTTATCTACAAGATTTATTCTTAGAAACTTATGTTTTTTTTCGTTTTTCGCAGACCAATTACTGAACCAATTCTTTATACACGATTGCTTGTTTAAAAAACTTCTTTTTTCTTCCGGATGTTGTTCCGAGAACGATAAAACTTCGAGAAACTGTAAAACAGCGCGTAAAGTTCATATCGAAACCCTTTTCGATTCTTTCCTCAATAGGTACCTTAAACATTCATCAAAAAAATTACACCTTCAAAGGAGCACTCCAACCGCAAGCCGAATCTGACATTCTGACCACAATACAACCTCGCAAACTTATACCGACACTCACACATAGCAAACTGACCATTATACCCAAGCATTAAGGTTTGTAAGATCTGCACGTGTAAGTTGGTCCTCTTAACCCGTTGAACGAGTTCGGGCTATTGTTTTGAACGCATTTTTTACTTCGTTTTACTTCCCAGCCCACCCGGATGCCTGCAATCAATAGATTAGATTTAATCTTAGATTATCGCATGGCAGGATGCGTAGTGAACCACCTTGTAATACCAGTCTTGGATGCCACTAACATGGAAATGGTTTTAGAGTAAGAATAAAGCTTGAATTGAATTGGAGTATGCTATGGAAATATGGGGAAATATTTTTACCATACGTTAAGAAGAAAGCTTATCTTTCGATACAACAAATGCATTACATTTAAAAATAATTTGTCAATGCCAAGAACTAAGAAAAACAGACAAAGCTTCGTCACTGACAAAAAATAATATGAGATCCATAGAAGAAATGCCTGCACAGGAGCAGCAACACATTTAAAAACATTTTTCTTAAAATCATAAGCAACCTATTTCGCCAACATTTCAAGTTCTTGTCAAACACTGCACCCTCACAAATAAACCAAAGTAAATATAAATGGCAGGTAACCTCATAAAGATGGCTCTTTACTTTTAAACCTCTGCAATATTGTTATGAGAGTTCATAACTATTGAAAAAGCTGAAACATCAATCAAACAAAAAAAAAAACAAATAAACAAACATCAAAAAAAAAAAAAACAAAAAAAAAAAAACAAAAAAAAAACATCGAAAATGTGTGGATCTGGTCTCTGGTCTTCAGTAACAAAGACATTGTAGGAATGGATGAATGTATGGGTATAATCAGAATATTAACAAAAGACCACGTTGGAATGATCGTCTAAACAAAGCAAGGACGGGACTGATGGATTGAGCGAAAGATTGTGATAATAGCAAAGAAATAAATCAAAGACGGAAGGAAAAGTGAAAAGCTATGGAAGAAAATAAATAATATTTTTGTGATTACCATTAAGATATAACTAGACTATTACTGTATACTACTGTGTACTGTATATGTATATGACAGGGAGGGAAAGAAGATGATCTTCTTGACGTTATCATTTGCATACACGTTTAACTTCTGACCCCGATTCATTTATATCAATAATAAACTTCCAATTCCAAGTTACTAACCAAGATTAGAGTGTTTAAAGAGATTAACTTTAATAACCCGGAGTGAAAAGCAAAACTGGGTAAACAAAGATGTTTCGTAGAATGTGAGACCCAAAATCGAACCCTGTGGTACCCCCGTTTTCAAGTTTATCCCGGAGAATTGAAACTGTTAATTTGCACCAGCTGCTTTCTATAATTTAAATAAGATTTTAATAGACTTAACCCTGATTTGAGTTTCAGGAGTAATGTTTCGTGATTTACGCAACAAAAGGCCTTAGACAGGTCTCAAAAGTTACCTATAGCATCTTGAGCCTCATCTCACGCACAAAGTACTTTAATAAGGTGACGCCAGTGTCAGATATCAATGAACAGCACCCTCTGCAGAAACCGAATTGTTGTGCTTCTCCATTAGCAACTCGGTTTTTTTCTACAGAGGAACGCACTGTACGGTAAACTTAAACCTACAACAAAATAATTTAGGAAAAACGGCGAAAACTAAAAATATGCTCGTAGACATTTTTAATGAACAAATATCTAATCAATTTTTTATAATCAGACTTATGTAACATTCTCAAATTACTAAGTAACAAAATTATAAGCTTAATTCACATTTTTATTTAATCGTACCCACACCAAAAATGCTAAATTAACAAGTCCGAATTAGTACTTATTCAAACTGTCCATTAACAGAGCAATAACCTCTTTTTTGAGTCATTGTTACAAGAATCGTGTAATTGGTGTTAACAATTTTTTCCTCAACTCAATCCTTTTGAAGAGGTAGTTTAGTATAATTTTTCTACATCTTTATGGCCGTTGGTGGGTATTCCCACTTGCTACAGTAGACTTTTATGTTTAAATATCAATCAATGTAATTAACTAATGACTGAAGTATGTAACGGTTTCAAAGACAAGCAAATTAAAATTTGGTAATTTTTTATTCAGTTTTTGTGCCTAATTTTGCCAACTACTCTAAAAATAATTAAACGAACGTTTTGTGAAACGCATTTTCATTTAAACCAATAAGAATCTTTATAAGGATTCCTTGCGACTGACAGATTACGTAAGCGGAAATGCGAACTGAATTATATTCACGTAATTTATTTGGCATTAAAAGTGTAAGTTAGCACGAAACCGATATGTGAAACAACCAGTTTATATTAATAAGATTACATTGTGCGTGATTTTTATTATTATTATTTGAATCAGCGACTTTCAAACACCACTTATAGAAAATACCACCCATATACAAATAAGGGTGGTTTCCTACAAGCAGTTCTATCATAATGTAATTACAGATAGGTTTGCTTCATACCCGGATAACAAAATTTAATTCCGTTCAAAACGTTAAAGTACCTACTAGTTTATTTAAGAATTAAATTGGTTGTCTTCATTTGCAATGATATTGCAACAAAACACCTCGGTAGTCAAAAGAATTAATCAAAAATACCAAAGAGCAAACAGTCACACGCTTCGATTTTAGAATTTGACAGCGAACGTCACAGCAGTCAAACCCCCCTAATGTCACCCCAACTAGTATGTTTTGCATTTGAAAGCGTTTGAGCACCAAATATAAACAGGCACAACCCTTGCACTGTCGCTGACACGCTAATCTAACGTTCGTGGTCTGACATCACAGTTCATACTGTGCTATGACGTCAGAACTCCGGCATCGGAATTGGGCACTGACTATTTTAGGGTTAACTATTTTAAGAATCAACCTGATATTTCTAAAGGCAGACAGCCTCGAGACTAGGTGCATATTTGATGTATTTCTCCCGGGACTAGTTTCGAGTCACTGGAAAATTAATACCACGTAAAAAGATAATCGTTAAAAAACCGTTACCCACTCTTAGTTTTGTCTGTAATTCCTCGCTTTCACAACAGCGACAATTATAACCCTTTTATGCCTTCTATTCTAAATGCAAAGCCAACAGTTTTTGTCAAATTGAGCTATCATTTCTCATGCTGACATGACAATTAAATCATAAAAAATACAATAAAACAAAACAATTTATGTAACAATCGACGGAACCGTTATTCGAAATAAGTAATTAATTTTGACGTTTGAAACGTCAATTAGTTGTCATCATGACATGTCAATCAGAGATGTCACTGGCTTAACTTAATCAATCCATTCTCGAATCTGTTGTTTAGTGATTTAACTGTATAGACAGGAACACGATTGTGTAAAAAAAATCAACGAAATCGAAGAGAAGAATTGGAAACTTTATTGACAAGCAAAAATAGTGCTTTTAATTTAGTAAAAGACCGATAATCAGATAAGTTTTGTCTTAAAAATAAACATGGTGGTTTGACATTTTTTTACCCGACTGGTCCAAAAGGGGGTTATGTCTTTCGAGTGTACCTTCCTATGTTTGTATGTAAATTTCTTGGCATGCTCTGTAGCCTAAACAACTTGATGGATTTCAGCCTGAGAGGTGTCGTTACATTTGCTGTAAGAGTGACACTGGGTAAAGAATAATTAAAATAGCCGATTTTTGGAACTTATTGAGTGGGACTTTATAATCTCATTATATTTAAATTTAATTTGGAATGAGTGAGAAATGCCAGAACAAAACAAATATTAACTACATAACAATATTGTCTTACTAATAACAGGGTGGGGCTTCAAAATAAAGGGTAAAGACGCTTCCAAAAACGTAAAACACTAAAATTTAGGAAATAAAAAAATTTGTAGTGTCAAAGAACCCGACGTAATAAGTTAGTTTTCAAGCAGTTGGTGGCATTTTAATTTAAAATTAACCAATTTTTTTTTTTTTTTAATCAATCACAGACCACAAACTGCATCCGACTGCTTGAAAACTGACTTATTTCGAACTTTTTAGTCGTTTTTGGCGGTCGGGTTTTTTGACACTAAGTCAATTTTTAGACTAAAGCTGTCAAACCGTTATTCAGTAACTATTAATAATAACATGTTCATATCTAAGGAGAACTTTGAAGTCGAAACTATAATAAGCACTTTGTATACAAAACCATATTAACTAAATCGACCACTCAAATAATTCCCTCAGAAACTAACAACATTGAAGTTACACATACACTAGTAAGTAACCAATAACAGAAAACGGGTAGAAATTAAATTAGACTAAGTTTGGGCCCTCTGAGCCTGAGATTAAGGTAGATTAGATGGGCGTGCCCTTTCCAAAGGCTTAGTGGAGACGTATGGGGAATTGGCTTACTCTATGGATCCAGGATATTTGATTAGACGGGATGAAATCTAAGTTTAATGCGAAGATACTGTTAGATTACGTAGTAAGATCCATTTTCGCAAACCAATCAACTCAGCCTTAGTCCTGGTTTTCCGTTATTGTCACCAGACGACGCTTATTCAATTTCAATACAAATTGACGTTTACGCTGACGCGATTGAGTACGATAAAAAACTCACACTAAGCCCACTGATTTATCCAATTGGGCCTTCGAGCAGGATCCGCAATGTCTCAATGTGTACAAAATTATCGTCTAAATAAATATTTACGAATTGCAAGACTAAATATAATTATTGTCATTTGTGCAGCAATTTTCCTGGAACAGTTTTTTTATTTTTTATTCTCGCGTTGTCAAGGAGCATTCGCGTTCCTGTTGCTGTCGCTTATATTAGTAGAAGTACAGTGCAATTCTGTGAACATCTCAACGTGTAGTGTAAGCTTAAGTGAAGTGAACTCGAGGTGAGCTGTCAATCCAAACAAGAACAACAAACAAGAAGGAATGACAATTCACTTCACGCTCACTCCACTTTAGTTTACACGGTCAGATGTTGACAAAATAGACCAGCAGGCTTTCTTTTGCTTTTCTTGAGGAAAGAATATTAAGATCAAATCCTATAAGTATCATGTACCTACTTTTATTCTTACGATCTTAATAGCCACCTTGTTTCAAAGCGGTCTAAAACAAAAACTGCACTTGATGCAACCGAGAATCGAACCGGCTGCCGTCCGGAAATGCCAGTGACATGCCGCCATCGCCTCGGGTCGATGACAGACTGATGCATTGTACAGGTACAGTCAAGAGACAAAAGTATAGTCGCACTCCCAAAGCAAAAGTACTTAAAATTAAGAAGTACATGGTCCCCGGCTGATTTAAAATAATTTAAATTATAATAGATTAAATTCAGGCCCTAGAAAAAGTACCATTTTATACTGATACCTTTCAATTATAATGGATTGATCACGTGTCATTTCGACCCCGTCTGATTATAGAGGTATGTGGTACTGAGAGTCATCATCATCTGCCTAGCCTTTTCCCAACTGTATTGGGGTCGGCTCCCAGTCAAACCGGCTTCAGCTGAATACCAGTATTTTACGTAGAACGACTGCCTGCCATACCTCCATAACCCATTCACTGGGTAACACGGTACATTGGAAAGATAGGTGTCAGATTTTTTGGCTTCTGACAATCCATAACGGCTGACAAAGATCTACAAATGAGAGGGGACCAGGACCAGGACCGGGACCATCGTGGCTTAACGTGCTTTTCGAGGCACGGAGGAATCTCGATATGTTAAGATGGTCACCCATCCACAGACCAACCTCGGCAAGCGTTGCTTAACCTTGAACCCGTGCGGCTGTAATTATTTAGCCACGAGCTCCTCTGTGGTACTGAGAGTAAAGTCCCACAAACCTCCATTGACAAGGGAGGATCCTCCGACCAGACAGACGGTTGTTTGTCTGGTGGGCAAATTGCACGGAAAACTCTGATATCGCGATGCAGGATTTCGTTAGTAGTTCGCTGATGGCGGAATAGATGGCGTTGCAGTTACTTTTGGTGCGGTACAAATTTCGCTTCGTTAGTTTTTCTTGTGGCGGAAATAAGCCGCTACATGTTCGCTGCAGTTTAACGACCACTGCTATAGTGTGATATTCGCACTAGCCAAGAAGCTCTTTACATAAAGAAAAGAATTCGATATGTTTTTAAATCTGTCATCTTAAATTTCAACATTCATAAAAAAAGCTACTGCCAGTTTTTATTTGGACTGACGCCATGTTGGCTCGTGGATAAGCAGAGCATAAGTAGGCCGAGGGTGCAGCACCCCAGCACCCCCGGGCATGTCACTGCAACCCGTTACCCTCAATTAATGACAGCTTGCACCGAATGATAAGCAGTTGATAGCACCTAGGGCTCCGTTGCCAATCAGTGTCCTTTCATAAGTTACAATACGCTGATTTCCCCCAAGTTATTCTGAGTTTTTTTTTTGTCCAGACTTTATAAATTAGGTAGATAATTACCTACTCTAAATAAAACCTGGATCAAATCTACTGCAGCTTCGCTCTCGTGACAAATCCTCCATAAATTTTGTCATGATTTTAAGAAGCATAATATGGCACTGAACGAAAATGTAGCATTAGTTCTTTAAAAGATAATCTTTTGCAAACAAACTTAGAATTTTACTTTATTGTAATGCAGACAAAATGCTATTTTAACTTTAAAGATGAGTTTAAAATCGTTGCTTACCAGCTTTTAGAAGAGGTTGGCCTCGGAAACTTGCGATGTACAACATTCTTCAAATCCTAATAATAGGTATTGAATATACTTTACTCATCATTATGTCTACCCTTTTCCTAACCATAATTGGGTCGCCTTCCTGTAAAACTGGATTCTGCTGAATACCAGTATTTTACGTAGAGCGACTGCCTCTCTGACCTCCAAAACCCAGTAACTAGGTAAAACAGTACTTCTTGACAAGACTGATTATTCTTTACTATGTCCACCATATTGCAAACATAAATGCCAGGTCTATCTAAATCACCAAAACATCAGTTAAAAATACAAACAAAGATTCCTCTACAGACTGCTGACACATTGCCTTCTCGAATACTATCGCTAAATTCCGCTAGAAACACGAGTGAAGCCACACCTCAGTGCGAGCTAATATCCCAGTGGGGTTGGTGGCAGTGGGTTGGGGCACCCCGCACGATATATTGGTATGCCCACAGCTGGCTGCAAACTACAAGTTTGCCTGATTAAAATTACTTTTTCTACACATTTATCTGAGAACTTTGAGCAAGATTTTCTGGAGTTTAATACTCGGAATTCGTATTAACCGGGGTTTTTCAGGTAAATTCTGGCCTAACGTAGTTTCTGGATAGCATCGTCAGCTTTTATCGTCAGAACGCTTGATTGGTATTCCGCCAAATAGGATAGTCGGACCATTCTCAACATTTTTGACATAAAATTGATTATGATTTATATTTAACCAATTTTGTTTTAATAAAAACGAATATAATTTTAAAATCTAAATAAGCCCGTTATGTCCCACTGCTGGGCAAAGGCCTACCTTTCCCTTTTCCACACACGTCTGTCCTCTATCATTGTGGAAAATAAGAGAATTTAAAAAATAATATTTTTTTTATTATTTTTAAACCGTAACCGTATTTTTATGTAAGTACTGCAGGCATACTTAGAAAATTATTTATACAACGCTACGTAAGAGTTTTTCGACCAACCAGAGAGGGACACGACTACCCCTCTAAATATTAGGTTAGGCGAAGCCAAATGATCTTAACGTCCCCTTTTAGTTCATTAGTCCCCCTTGACCCCTTCCTCCCAATAAATAATAAATCGTACGCCGTTCCTGCATTACTTTCTCGTAAAACATGCATTTCCTACAGGTTTATTTTTTCTACTTTTGGTGTAACTCTCGAGTTTGTGAAGCCATGGTAATGTTTTATTCTGTGTGAGCTATGGATTTTTGTATGACTGAAAAATGAATGCAGATTTTTTTCAAAGTAATCCTCAAAAATATTTTTATATGGTACAAAAGTCAGAATATATTTATACCTCGAAATGTTGTTACTATAAAAAAATACAGTTAATAACAATATTTAAATTAATTAATTTAAATTGTTAATTAAATTGATTTATTTAAATTATTAATTTTATTTATTCATTTAAATTATTAATTAAAGTAAGTAATTATTTTTTCAACACATTTGCTCAAAAAATGCATTTACGAAGCCTGTATGCATCGTTCGAAAGTTCAAAATTATGCACCACACAATGGAGCGTGCGGCAAAGTAGGTACTCTCACTTAAGTACATATTTTACCGCTAACTCCGTTGTATAGCGCCGTGCGTATTCTTTACGGTTTTTTTTTAATTTCCATAAAAATTAATAAGAATTCCACCAAGGAGTTTCACATCACGAGAATAATATAAGCTGAATGATCGAACCGATTCGAACCTCCTTGGAAGTGCTTTTGCTGTATACGTTTGTCTCGTTTTAATATTAAAGAGAAAATGAGAGAAGATAAATAAAAATAAATGAAAGACTTGGTTCTAATTTTCACCACGCGCATGTGGCGCCCTTTGCAAATTCGCGCCATTTTCATATTAGAAACGTCAAAGATTGTTGCGACTTTCCTACTGATTTCTAAAGACAATTTTTTTTATTTCATTACTTATTGTATTGTTTTCTCGCAAATGTGTCGAAAAACGTTGTATGACACACGTGCGGATTTGGTTTTTACAAACTCGTAACTATGGTAAGCCCTCGACTTCGTCTCGTGCTTACATTCGTCTACTCGTTTGTAAAAACCAACTTACCGCACTAATATCATAAATAACTGTTATTTCATAAATTATTGAATTGTTGTCTTTACACCCTGAACCATTGTTTTCGTTTGTCAGTATCGTTTTACCATTACTCCAGCTCTTATACTACTAATTCAATATGAGATCCATGTTACACCAAAACTATTCGGCCGATCTCAATTTATTTTATCATCGTACTTGTACACAGTCGGTAATATAAAAGCATCCGGGCGATAAGTCCTCATCCTTTGCAGCATCCATCTTCAATCTCCATGAGTGTATTAATCTTAGACCCATGGTTAAGTGGCTCACTTCCCATAGAAACTCGAGTGGTTTGGGGGCTACTGGGGCTATTATGCCCACATGTAGGGAACCAGAGGTACCAATGGGAAGTGAAGATTGAAAACTTTTATGTTCAAAAATTTTGGCATGAAAGTTATATTTTTTATTTTGGCACCGGCTGGATGTTCTTGTTAGATTATTTTTGGTAAAAGAGTTTGTATCTTTTCATTTGGAACTCTGCGTTATTCCTTTTTTGGTGATATACTTACAGTGTTTCAGAAAATATTTAGCTTACCAAGTCGCGAACCAAACTTAATACTATTTAACCCAATAATGCTACAAATTGTTCGTAACGAACCCCATCTCAGAATAATACAAATTCCAATTTTAACACGGAGTCCCCACGCTCGCGTCCATTGTTTTTAAATTCCATATTTTATGCAACGGAACAGATGCGTCACAATCTTACACCATAAATGGAACGCACCCTGGTGATCGCCGACATAAATTGAGCCCCCACACCCCCCTCGCGTCTTTATAGCTAAACGCCACAGGGGAATCGGTGTAGAATGTCAGAGGTCTGGCTTTAATGGCGCTTCTAGGCCGAGGGGGCCACACATTGGCGCCATTGGCACTTGATATCGATCTTTGTGCGGGCCCCCGCGTCTTAAGCCGTGCTCTCTGAATTAGGGCTAGAAATTTATGTTACTGGCTTACAGCTGAGGGATTGATACAGTTTGTAACTGTAAACCGGCTTAAACTTTGACGGAGACTAATTTTCTGAATCGCTAAAATTGTATTTTATGGCGCGTTTCACAAAACGGGTTATTCTGCAAACTCTATTGTTTTAATCGAGGTCGTGTGGATGTCAAATCGCTAAGCCTGTTTGAAATATTAATGAAGTCGGTTAAAAAAGGGCTTTTGTTTTTTTTGAATACAGTGAAAATGACTTCGATAAGTAAATAAGTAGTATAATTTTCATGTCACTAGGACAAAATAGCAGGCGTACGAATCGGCAAAAGGTAGCAAATGTTCAGCGAAAAACATGATACAGTATTTTGCATGACAAAGCAGGCTGACTAGTTAAATGAGTACAATCTTATCTTCCATTTATTTATCTAAGTACTGAGCCAAGCGCCGCACGTTCATCACTGATCCGCCCCCTCACGTTCGTCCGTGATGATACATAAAACCAGTCCGCGACATTACTAAAGGCGTTTCTAACAAAGCAAAGAAATAAAACGTTCTCAATAACAATGCAGATTAATGAAAACAATGTTAGACACGAACAAATTTTTCCATCGGCCTGCAGACCCCCGCAGACAATACCAACTTATCGCTCCGACTAAACAAATTTTCGAGTGGGGATGCCGCCGCTTATCTGTTCGGGCACATGTGAGCCCGTGCCTTGGGGCCTTTAAACTAATACCACCATAAAAAGGCCCCCTCGCCCCCCGACAGGCATCATAAAAGAGGCCATAGAAGGAAATGGGCGTGTAAACTCGCAGGCCAGGCTATGCTGGTCGTTCGTATAAAAGCTTTTGCCCGATTACTTGGTTGGCTGGCTCGCGTGCGTTCTATTTTCAAACGTGATAATGATAACCGGATAGTTGGGACGTTGCGAGTGTACGCGGTTCGGTGTTTGAAAGTCGAAGAAAAAAGTATTCTTTGTTCTGAGGCGAAGGCATTTACCATACAACACGACTGGTCTGATTTTTATTTTTTTCGTGATTAAACTCGCTTTGAACTTCGTTTCATGCGATTTATCGATAAATTGAAGAACATTTTTGTTTTATATCCTCGAACCGAGTCAGATTATAAAGCTCGCCGAACTGGATTACGAATCGTTTTGAGCAAAACTCGTTTCCTCACAATTACTTCATACATCTTCGTACGTGGCCAAAATACTGAACAAATAGACGTTTTAAAAATATTTCGAAAGCACTCTTTTTATAGCGATTCAATTTTCTATGTTGCATGTCGAATGTTGGCTGTGGCTGTACGGTGTGCGTGCCTGTGCCACAAAAACGAATGGAACCAAAGCGCGCACCCTTGTTTGTTGTGCAGATTATTGGGCTTAGCACACGGGTGACAATGTTCCGCGGTGTTGCCAATACTTGGAACTATAAATTAAATGAAAATAATAACAGAGCTAGCTACAGCAATAAGTTTTGAAAAAAAAAAACAGTAAGTACAAAGTACTTTCAAAATAAATTGACGAAAACTTTGTCCTTTTTATGTGGCATTGAGGTATTACCGAAATCAATCTAAATGGAATAAATAACCCCTTATTTCTTGGAGTGTGCTAAGAGATTATTTTTTAAAGGTTAAGTATTTTGGAATCCGTTTGGATTATAACTTTTTCAGTCCGGTTAAGCAGTTTATAGCCCTTGCGAGTTAACTTGCTAGTGGTCATATCGAAAAAAAAACAAAAAGTGATTTTTTTTTAATCAGCCGTTTAATTGCCGCCTAGCCTTTTCATTAAACGGGCCTAGCAAATTCAAATAACAATCAATTACAACGTTCTCACTCGGCAACGCCGACGAATCCCCGCTGCGGGTCTATTTCTGTCTGCAGGGTTCAAAGAAAGAGAAACCCAACATGAATGGCATGACAGGAGCTAGTCCGCTCGCTTCACTTTCTCACTCTAGCTCCCGTCATACCATTCGAACCTAACCTATCCGTGTCCGGGTGCCCTAAGCTCCCTATGCCCTATATTCCGCTACTTGGCTAGGTAAGTCATTAAACGAAATTGAACAGTCAATTGCCTATCTGTTTAATTAAATGCCGGGATGTCACTTGGCCGCTGATTAAACGCGTCGTTTAATGAAATGGCTAGGCAGCCAATTAAACGGCTGATTAAACTAGTTGGCTGCGTTATACACACTTTATATGTAGGGAGAAGAGCGCAAAGATACTGCTTATTTCAAAAGGAATTTCTTCCAGCAGACCTGCGACGGAAGAGTATGATGAGAAACGTAGATCTACTGTTATTATACCCATTTTTAGACACGCTACTGATTAAATTCTGGCCATTATAGTCCCTCACATACTAAAAACCTTCCATAACATAGAAAACAATGATTTACCCTTACCGCATTGCACCGGTTCAAACCAACACTCACAAAGGCTCAAAAAGCAAAAACACCTAGGCGTGGTCTGCCAGACTATAAGTCCTGATTAAGTCTAATGGTGGAAATGGTCATGCTGTATGCGGGGGGTTATAGCGCCCAGGGGAAGGGAGGCGAGGTACCATTAGATGGTCATCACTGGCTCAGGTAAACCTCTGTCCGTACTACGCAAACTCGCTTTTGTGGCCCAAAACGCGTTGTAATAGAAAATTGGGCGACATTATGAAAGTCGTTTTACTGATTATGTTTTACTTTTTTTTGGTGATTTTACTCGTATTTGAAAATTAATAAAAAAGTTTTTGTAATTCAGCTCAATTATTTTTTGAATACTTTACGCGCACAAAAATGTACAGAGGCGGACTTAATGCCTAGGCATTTTCTACTATTTAGTCAACCTTTGATTGATACAGAGAAAATTAAAGTGTTAGGTGCAATGTGTATAACTTTTTCATTGACTTTCACATAAAAGTTCTAGTCCCATATTTATTTTATCTTAGTACTTAAATCCTTTACCACAAAACGGTATTACTCCAACAAAGATAACTATTATTTAATGGTTTTCATAAAAAGTTAGATCTATGACGTGATCTTTATAATCTCACATACCTCAGGTAGAGAAAACTGTAAGTATTAAATTTTTTGCCCCATCAATGGCCCTACAAATTCTTGCCGTGCTGCAACGGACATACAAACGCACGGACGTACAATTTATGTTTGCAACGTAAAATTTTCGTTGAATTTTACGGGTGCCCTACGTAGGATTTATGTGCGTCTGTGGCGTGGCGTATAAAATATGAGAACGTTTTTACGGTGCACCGTTATTGATTGAACGAGTTTGAGTTAGTCTATTTTTGTTTCTTTTTTCTTTTTATTCTGGATTAATGCCAGTACGTACCGAATTTACTGAAAAGTGTCCGGTTTTGGATGATTTCTGGTTCGTTTTGGCTTGTACATGTAAGCTCATAAGTGCTTTTAAAACAAATAAGTCCACATTTTCCCTGTAATATTATCCACAGTCACAATACAGATTATTACAGAAATATGAAACCAAAAAATCCTAAATTAAATCAGCCATCGAACGCAAACGGGAAAAACCAGCAGAAACTCAATTAGTGCTCAAATTCAATCTAGCTCCAGCATCTAGTTGAAATATAAAGCTCGGGGCTCCGTGTCAGAGCATAATGCTCTGTCCGTGGCTAAGCATAACGCTAATCCTCCAACGGGTTCGATTCTCGGGCACGTACGGTGGTATTTAGTTGGAAACCGTCGTTCACCGGTCACGTCTCACTGTTTGTTCTACGGATTCTATTAATTGTACGTTTTTATCTTCGCTCTCTATCGCACCGCTCGCTTAGGTGTGCGCACGTTTTATGACTGTAACGAAAGAGGCTGGTTCTTGAAGCCTTTGAAGTTTCTCTACTAAATTGTTCGCTTATGGAATGGCCCATTAGCAGTATAACGTGCACTGCTCCGTTTATCATAAAAATAAATCCATCAAAGCAGGAACGGATCAGCTTCGTGCTTATCAGTAAGGATAAGGAGTTTTGGAGTTTCCGTAAATATTTCCTAACATTGTCAGTGCACTGCAGTGATCCAAATTCACAGATTAAAAACCACCCTTCTTTACATCTGTTATAATTTAAAATAAACTGCGCGAATCGAATCGGCCATCTAAACGTACCCTCGCAAGCGCTGCAGTTACGAAACGCAGATTTCAATGTTTTACGACGCAGCCAATATTTCGTGAGCCCCCTTGCCTCTCTGAGCTCATACTCTAGAGGGCCATTGAGGGGGAGTGGTGGGTGATGTCTGGGATCATAGCATAATGGTCATGTTTTATAACGCGCCCCCCCCGCATTAAGGCGCGGGCCGCGTATAAAACGCGTAATAGAATTTCAGTGACGACTGCCACCCTTGATAGCGCTTCACTTTACTGGCCATGTAACGATGTTAGTGTCGCGCATGCGCCCCACAGCCGCCCAGAGTTATGTCAAAGCCCAAGACGTGACAATGGCAACATTGTGACAAGGATTATAATTTTCTCGCGTTTCTGAGGAATACTTCGCTTGAACATATTGCTGGGAATTTCTGACGGCAATTTGCTTGAGCGAATTAATTTTGCCAGATTAATGATCAAATTAAACTTTACGCCTTTTTGGTCTTAATCAAAATTTTGCAGAATCACCGCCATACAATTTAACAGCCTGTATAATCGCACAAATTTTAAGAAAATAAGATGTAATTACGAGGCTAGGAGTTCTAAACGTTTATCTAAACAAACACAACCAAAACTTCGCACCCCTATTCGATTAAACCTTACTACCCGCACATTTCCCAAGGAACATCACACAAACAACTCTCTACACAAGATGACCGTACCCGCCAATCAGCGCGTCCAAAGTTTTCCCAGCAGAGGCGTTATGTCCAAACCACCAATGGGGGAGGATGGCGCCCTCATTGTTATCCAATTACGGCCTCCCGGCTGGTAATGCCGCGAATTCAAATTAGGGCCAGGGAGAGCGGTCGCTGACCCCGCTCTGATCAATCGGCGACCGCGCCCGGCATCGATATGTGGACTCGATCGTCGCACGCGATACTTAATCGGTTCCCGCGAGCGATTTTTGTAAATCGAACTCCGTTTTGATTGGGATGTGATTTGTGAGAGTTGGAGATTCAAAATGGCGACGAATTTTTATTTGCAGAATTGGGAACGGAAATGTGCTACCAGATTTTGGCGAATTTGTTAGACAAGAATTGTCTCTATTCTCAGTGATCTGAAAATAAAGTACCTAGATCTTAAAATTGCTAGCTAAAAATTGATTCACATTTTTATCGTTACCAGAAATGATCCCAAAACAAACACAAGAAGCCTTGTTTGAAGCCTCAAAGTTTTCAAAGAATCAAATTCTAAATAGAGTGCTAATTCTACTAAATTTTAAATTTTAAGCAACGTTTGCATTTGGATCTCAGTCGCAATCTGTCAAAAAGTTCTCAATTTACATAGTTTTTTTTTGGCCTTCCAATCTTTTTTGTCATATATTATTTTTTTACCGAAATACTCTCTTGCATGCTTCCCTGCACAGAAATACTACTTCATTAGCACATACGGCATACGTTTTAAGTTATAACGTATAATAAAACCTATTAAATTAATTAAGAAAATGGCCGTTTAAATACGAAGTCGAATTAAACTTACATTAAAATTTCTGGGTATTATTAAGCAAGCAATGATTCCGATACATCGTGTGGGAGCCCACAATGGCAGAACAAGTTCGATGCTTAATATCGGACAATGTAAACGAGAAATACAAGAAACGCCTACCTCTGGCTGTTATTTGGGCAGACTCCTTTGCGTTACGCCATTTTTGGCAGGTCTTGAGTTTTTGCAGTTATTAAAATTTTAAGGTAATTGAGACTTTATGTTGAAGCTGAAATTGTATAGAAGTAACGTTACAGTGATTGGTTGCGAAACAGACAATCTATTGCAATGATTTCCATTTTGACAATTCTACAACATTCATTGCATTATTGTAGACGTTGTTGAAGTGACTAGTTTTTCAAACATAAGAAGAAATGGAATAAGAATTTTCTTCAAATGTAGGTATTTGAAAATCCTTTTGGTTATGTCCCCGGAAACTTGCAGATGGAAAATTCGTTTTGTATTTGTACATTAATGCCATCCAAATTCAATAGTTACCAATATATCCGTGTCTTATTAAGAAAATAATGTTTACAATTTCACGCGATATTTTACAATCTTACGGCGTTTGCAATTTGCCGGTGACAGTTAAGATGGAAAGTTTGTTACTTTAACCAATAAAAGAACACTAAACAGTTACACTAAACTTGCTGTGGTTAACGACTTAGGGCCTCAGTTATACCCAACCTATTTGGTCTGTGGTTATACCCCAGGGCCAAAGTAACCCGACTTTACGGTACGTGTTTGACATTAATTGACAAATCTATCACAAAATTGCCTCGATCGATTCCGATTTTTGATAAGCATTTTCAAACAAGGAGGCCAAAGTCAATGCCAACGATCCCATACCTACTATCATCTTTCTGCCTCAACCACAATATTGAAACCGTGATATGTCCGGAGTCCGGGATGATTATAACGGGACGTTACGCAACCCGGGAACACTTCTCACGGCATGGGCAGCCCGTCGAGCCGGATCACTGCGGTTTTTGCTCCGCGCGCGCTTTTATTATTTTTAATTTCACCCGTATTGCTGCCTGCCAGTTGCATCATTATTGGCTCTCGGGAAATCGGTTTGAATTTATATTTGGAACGTTATCATTAATTTGTGGATGTTGGATTTATTTGGCAATTATTTCTGGATACAGTAAACAAACTTAACGCAATTGTTTTTATTTTTGGCTGGCATTGATCCATTATAATCATTATTGACAGCCTTCTCCCTCCTGTGCCATGTTTAGTTAGTCCAGGTCTTTCAGCAGCATTTTGTAGTATAATCCACCCTTTGGTCGACTTTTGGTTTGCCAAGACTTCTTCCTCTTCTTCCGTTTTGTTTATTTCTTCTACTGTCTGTCTTTCTATCTCCTAACGTCTGTATTGTGGATCCAGTGATATTACACAGATCTCACGGCAAAACATTTCACCCACGTGCCCTTTATGAAGCTTTTGACAGAATTGCGTTAAAAAATACGCACGCCTTAATGCGTCGTATTTGCAGTGTTGCCAGCATTCCTACAGTGTCAGCTGGCGCCACCTACCGCCATTCACACACGTGTTCAATTTATTATTAAACTTGTGGCTTTCCGTAGCACTTTCCACAACTGTAACCAGCTAATGATAGATTTAAAGCCATGAGTTCGAAACAGTACTTTGAAGGAAATTTTTACGTTATTTAAATATAGTTTGCGGTCGCCAATTTTATGGTATTGATATAAATAAAATAAATTTGAATTTATAGCCAAGCAATATTATGTTATTAAAGTGAAAAACCTTATCAAAGTTTGATTTCTATTCACCCCTTCGTTCCTATTTACCCCGTTTGACGATACGGTTGGAATTAATATCGTGTAGGTACTTAGGTACATAATTTTACTTTCAATATCTCATACGGTTTTAGTTGTGGTACGACGTGCGAAGGATCGTAGCGGGTTATATTAGCTGAAAAAGCCGATCTACGTTTTTAATCCTCTCTATGAGACGTGCGTCATTATCATTACCTCACGCAGGCCCTGTGCGGTGAATGTCCATGACGTCTTCGAATGTTTGGTTCTATGACATGCTCGTTTCCTCACGATAGAACAGCGGCGGATCCAGGATTGTCGTTTGGGAGTGGGCTTGAACCTGCTGAGGGTGGGTTTTAGCAAAGTAAACACTAAAAAAACGCATAACATTTTGTTTTGCTTAACGCATAAGAAGCCTCTTTGGATAACTTTTCGTAAATTCTACATTGACTTCGTTAGTTTGTAGAATACAATGAAATCTGCGTATTTTCGGGGAGGTGGAGGGGGTGGGGCATAAGACCCTTAGCCCCCTCCCCCTAGATGCACCAATATGATGTTCAGCAGTAATGCTTTCTTTTTAAGGATGGGAAATCATCAAATGACTCCATCCGCTCTGGGTGGAGCGGAAGGGAGTGTCAGACTCTTACTGACTAAAACTCATCCGTGTTCCTCCTAATGCCCTTTACGTTCCAGGGCCGCCGTGACTCTTTCGAACAAACTCCGCAACCAGCAGTGCAGCAACGCTTGCGACCACCATGCCAACGAAGCATGTTTCCCTTTACAATTTGATATACCATGTCATAAATACTTTTTGCTCCATTAAATTCTAACATTTAATAGAAATCTATCTGTATGTTAAATTCTTTGTGTTATTTGTTTCAGGTAAGTCGGGGATTACCAGTGAGGTCATAGACTTATATGAATAGTGACCATAGTCAATAAGTCGTTCTTTCCTGTTGCTAAAACAGATGGACTATTGGTAAGTACTGAGATAGACACGTGTTGTTTATGGTAAAACCATAGCTTAAAAGAGATATTGTACAATATTGCGTACTAATAAACAATCAATAGATTTCTATTGATTGTTTATTAGTACGCAATATTGCACGCAATAGTACGCAATATAAGCCTTTCATTTTGACAGTTCAACGAAATTCATTCAAGTTGAACTGTCAAAATGAAGTGAATGTTCGAGTCGACGAATTTTTAAACATTTGAAGCATTGAATTAGTTATTACTTATTACGCTGCAATTAATTTAGATACTAACAATCCTAACTTATGTCTATAAAAAATACGAAAGTGAGTCAATTAATCTCATAACCGTAACGTCGAGTCGTGGAGTCGATGCGCCATTGTTTTACTACATTGTGTCTGCTATTATGGCGGCTAAATCCCCAAACCGATTTTGTTGAATCAAGGTAAAGATTTACTTAGATGGAACCCTGGACACTATAAGCTACTTGAACGCGAGCGAGAGGGCAAAACCTAATAGGTATTTTATGACTTGAAGAAGGCATTATTTCAATGTAGATTTTTGTTACAAACTTGCAAAAGCCTCCGTTATTTTGTTAGAATCCTCTTACCTAACATCAAGTCATCTAACTTAATGAATCTCAATTTCTATACCGAGAAAAACACAATCAAGGCAGATAATTATCATAATAATATATATTATATGAATCTTTACATTTTTTATCTACAATTTAATGATTATTTAAATACAAGTCTTCAATTGTTACTCACAGGTCAATTACCTACTTGGTACGTTGGCTAAAAGAAGACAATTAAAGCGGAAAATGTAAGGGTCAAAGTCTCAGGCAGACAGCCGCGATGCGACAATGTGAAAAGGACAACGATGCTACTATGTGACAAGATGCTCTACTGCGTTATCATAAAAATTGTCCGTAGATTTGTGGAAAAGTCGCGTTGTCGCATTGTCACATCCTGTCTGACGTAGCTTGCGTTCGTAGCACGTAGTTTGCAGTAGTTTCCATTGTAGAAGCCATGACTTTAGGTTTATGTAGAGACAATAGCAGACTTCAACTATATTTTCAGAATCTAAACACAAATACCTAGTCGAACTAAAAAAGGTTTTATCAACCCAACCAATAGTTTTTAAGATATGCGCGGACAAACATACATACACTTATGAAATTTGGCACACATGCTTAGAAGCTGGTATAGACTAACATAACAAAAGCGATGCAATTCTGTCAATATTACATCATACGGGTCGAAGCTGGGTCGAAGTGATAACCCCCTTTTTTTGAAGTCGCCTAGTCGGTGTAAAATACCCAGCGAATGAAGCAGTTTGCCACATATGCTGTTGTCTAGTATTTTAATAAAAGCTGGCTTATGTACACATTAAGTGGCATAGTGAGAGGTTTTCACACACATAAAGCTGTGTTTCAAAACGAAAGAACAAGAAGACGCGACTTTTGAACCAAGATAGGCAAAAACTTCATGAAAATCTGGCCTAGCCTTTTCCCAAAATATCTACGGATGTTAAGGTCGACTTCCAGCAGCTGATCATATGTTTTTTACATGTAATGACTTCTTTCTGACCTCCACAACCCAGTAACTGAGTAATACGATACCGACAGGCCTTCAGGCTAAAGTAGAGTTTGACAAATCGACGACGAAATGCCAATAATATTATTTGGCTGACTAAAATTTTTCGAGAAATTCACTTCTTTATCGTTTAGAATTTAAAGGCGCATGTTTCAGTGAAATCTCGTAAGTGTATTTTAAATTACAACAGCATTATTATTATTCTAAGTAAATTAAATAATTTTTAACTCGTCAAGAAATTAAACGTTTTTTGTTTTTTACTTTGTCAGTTAGGTGTATTGGCACTTTTTTATTTTGTTTTGGAGGGAAATCAACAAATGACTCCTCCCGCTCTGGGTGGAGCGGGAGGGAGTGTCAGACTCTTACTGACTAACGGCCGCTTTCTATAATATATCTCAATCCCAATCTTGATCCCGATCCTTGTCTGTAACCAATCAGCGGCCGAGTTTGTGTCCTTCACCACACAATCCTCACCTTTGATTGGTTACAGACAAGGATCGGGATCAAGATTGGAATTGAGATATATTATAGAAAGCGGCCGTAAAACCCATCCGTGCTCCTCCTAGTGCCCTTTGTGTTCCAGGGCCGCAGTAAATCCGCAACCCTTGCAGGCTCTGGCTCTAACGGGCCCTGTCTACAATGCAGACATCTGTGTTATTGGCACTTCGCCGTCGAAATACTCAACTTTTTCATTCGAAAATCAGGGATAAATATCAACTTAAAGTTGGGTTTTTGGTAAAACAAACATTAAATATTAACAATACAAAATAATGAAACCCACAAACAACTCGCCACCATCCATGTCGTCATATTGTTAACCAAATAAGAGCATTTCTGTGACAAACGATTTATTTTTATATAGGTACCTTTATCATAAAGGGATGCCAACAGGAAAACCAGCGGGAAAAGCTATGGTATGAATCTGCGCTGCAAAATAGTTCAGCAATTAATTAGTACCTAGGTAATCCATTATCCTTAGTCCCTATTAATTATGGTAAATAAAACAATGCATTTGTATTTTGTGTCCCGTACTCCTGTACTCACGTATTAAAATAAATGTATGGGTTCCGTCCAACCATCATTTCGATTTAATAAAATTTACTTAGGTAGGTACTTACCTACATAGTTTAAAAACTGACTTTTGCACACGGCTTTCCTCGCCTTAATTTCGATTTTTGAAATAAAACAGTAGCCTTTAACTGTCTACTAGTCTACTGTCTAGTGGGTTATCGTGTAATAAAGTAGCCTAATGTCCTTCTTTATGTCCCAGGCTATATTATATTATATTATATTAGTTTTAGCGTGAAAGTGTAGGTAACATACAAAGAGCTATAGTTACTTTCGCATTTATAATATTAGTAAGGACTGTAAGGAGGATATTTATGATACTAGTAGGGAGTCTTTAAGTCAAGAGTGAATAGGTTACTTCTAGGCAAGCGTGCTCCATATTCGACCACATTGTCGCTTACAATCAAGCGCGTGCCTATCAATAACAAAAAAAAAAGATTCTTAGTAGGGATTTAGGGATTACGATTTTTTGGAATTGAATGAAAAAAAAACCTATACCACCACCACCAAAGTCCTTAATTATATTATAAGCACTTAAACATAAAAATTATGCTAAAAACCTCTTTTTGTAGCTAATAGTTAAAAAATACAATTAATAATACCTGACTAAACCAAAAAAAAAATAGGTACAAAGACAGTGGATTTAAAACTGAACCCTAATAAACATAAAACATTAAAATACACGCAAATGTAATAAATAGGCAGTATACAGCGAGTTCATTGTCTCCAAAGTAAATAATGTGAACGTTGCCATTGCCAGCGCAAAAAAATCTAAGGTTATTTACGCAACTGGCAACACTTTTTATCGAAGCTTGAATGTTCGCACGTATTGTAAGCCTGTCGATGGATTTAGACACACAATGATAAAATTTTAACAGTTAGGATGATAATTTATAAACACAATACATAGGATATCTACGTACCAATTATTTATTCTGTTATTGGATTTGTTCTTATGAACATACTAGGTTTTGCCCACGGCTCCGCCCACGTGGATGTCGGTTATCGCGTGAAAAAGTAGCCTGTGTCCTTCTCTATATCCCAGGCTATATATCTGCTAAATTTCATGACGATTCGTTCAGCCGTTTTAGTGAGAAAGCGTAACAGACAGACAGAGTTACTTTCGCATTTACAGTGTGGCAGTGGAAACTGGATAGAATTGATGTAAAGCTACAATTGCCGAGGCTGGCCCGTGGATGGGTGACCATCCATTACATGACATACTGCCCGCTCCATTTGTCATTACATGCATACTCCTCCGTGCCTCGGAAAACACGCATAGCTGTTAGTACCAGCTGTCGCTACAACATCTTTAACAGTCGTTAGTCAGAAGTCAGTTACTGAGGTGTGATACTACATCCGCTTAGACTGGAAGTCTTCTGGAAGCTGACCTCAGTATAGTCGGGAAAAGGCAAGGTAGGTTGATGCAATCTAAGGGCCAATTCTATGAATAATTATTAAGCAACGCTCGCATTCGCGTCTCAGTCGCAATCTGTCAAAAATTTATGGAAACTGTGGTTGTTTTTGACATATTTCGACTGGGATACAAATGCGAACATTGCTTTAAAAAAACGAATGCGTATACAAAATTTCAAGTCCCAGCAATTGAATATTGAGGAGTTCCATAGTTCAAAGACAACCCTGGACGTGGCATCTATTTCATGGTGGGCCTACCAACTGCCTATCATAAACGAATGCGTATTCAAATTTCAAGTCCCAGCAGTTGAATATTGAGAGTTCCATAGTTCGAAGACTATCCTGGATGTGGCATCTATATCATGGTGGGCCTACAAACTGCCTATCATAAACGAATGCGTATATAAAATTTCGTGTCCCTGCTATTTACCGCTGGAGATCTCTCGAACGGGGCTCCGTACGAGAGATCTCCAGCGGTAAATAGCTGCTGCTGCTGCTGCTGCCAGAATCGGCTGATCCTGGCATCAGCATCAGGTCACGTTTATGATTAACATGCATTGTTCTCGATTCTGGACCAGCATGCAAAATTTCAGCTCAATCGGATACCAGGAAGTGGGTCAAATTAAACTTGCAAGATTTGTAAACATACATACAAGTCAAGTTAAATAAAAGCTTTTAATTAGTAGAATTATTGGCCCTCTACTATTGGAAGTGGGTCAAATTAAACTTGCAAGATTTGTAAACATACATACAAGTCAAGTTAAATAAAAGCTTTTAATTAGTAGAATTATTGGCCCTCTACTATTGAATGCACTATGTCAATCACTTAATTTTTGACAGCTCAATAAAATCAGTTGCGTTCGATTTCGAGAACACGTTTTTAATGGCAAAACATATTATTATCTTGTCGATTGTCATGATTTCGTGAACCCAATTATGACCTAATTTAACACACAAAGCAACATTATATATTGTTCAATTGTAAAAATTATATCTTTGGGACTTAAATATAATTATGCAGTAACATTGGTAATTTTAAGTCCTAACGACTAAACATCTTCAAGGGCCTAAACATGGCGGTTAATTTCACAACGCGGCCATTCAAATTAGCGGTTCCTTTTCACAATTTGTCTTCGATAGCCCGCGGTTTGACGTCAGCTGCTACAATTTAGCGAACTATCCCTTTTTCCATTGCCTAATGACGTAATAAGATGCTATCGGTGAAATAATGAGCTATTATGATAAAACGGTCGATTGCCATGCGTTTCCGAGACTTCGCTTCCCCTGGACAACACATCTGGCCCGCATTCGTTCGCCCCGCCTTTTTTATTACTTTTTCTTTTCTTGACCAGGGCCGCATTCTAAATTCAAGTTTGTAATGTAAGAAAATGTTGAGTAATGTTTATAGATGTTTGTCAGACTCTTTCTGACTAAAACTCATCCGTGTTCTTGTAAATGCCCTTTGCGTTCTAGGGCAGGGGTAACTGTTGAAAACTTCAAACCTTTTTGGTGCGTCTTGTTGGAACAATGGCATTGGCAACGTAGTTTTAGCTGTCGACCTTAAATTTAGCATAAAATAAGTTGAGCAACTGTCTCCATAGAATAACAGAGTCGATTTAGAACAATCTATTTCAAGCTTCAAGTTTTTCTTATCTTATTGCTGTGTAGGTCAAGATAACAGGAAATTATTTGACAGATTATGAATTTATGACGCAGAAATACCATGGCTTGTCATAGGGCGTACGGCATTTCATACAAACTTTCAAGTCCTTATTTTCGAAATGAATGTACCAATTTTAATGGAACTTCCTATACGCACATTTTTGAAAGGTCTTATTTAAAAAAAGATAGTTGGAAATCTTTGTTTCTATGGATAATTTAAAATCGGTCTAATTTTACTGTACTTAACACAATTTTTCGAAAATATTCTCTGATAACTGATAACTTTTTAGACTTATTTATGGCCTGCTGATGCGGAAGTTCCATTTTTCATTTCGAAAAATAAGGACTTGAAAGTTTGTATAAAATGTCGCACGTCGTAAACCTCGGCTCAAATAGATATCGAATTTTTTGAGAAATATACAACTTCAAATACATACTTTAAATTCAGAAATCGAGTTTTACTCTTGATACTTATTTCCTCTAGTTGCAAATAGTCATATCGCTCGTTTTCGTAGGGTTCTGACTGCTCTCCTGATTTCTATTACACTTCTTGTATCCGTGACGACAGGCGATTGCACGATCCATGTGACAAGCGAAGCAAGATTTAGAAACGACCTCGTCACTAACCATGAAGCCACAAAAACGAACCTTGGAATTTAACACTAAAAAGACCATTACAAAAAGAAAGAAAGCTGAACTTTGAAATACAGTTACTAAATTGAATAAAAAGTCTTGTCCTCTACACGCACTATTGTGTATAGATACTCTTTTATCCTAACCTATCCTACTAATATTATAAATGCGAAAGTTTGTGAGGATGGATGGATGTATGTTTGTTACTCTTTCACGCAAAAACTACTAAATGGATCTTGATGAAATTTGGCACAGAGGTAGATTATAGTCTGGAATACACATGGGATACTTTTTCTCCCGGGAGTATGTTCCCTTGGGATAATTATCGACATTCACGCGGACGGAGCCACAGGCGGCAGCTAGTTTTCTATATGTAGGACATTAGGTAGTAAACAAGTAAGTCTGATGACTTAACTGTGGGTATAAATATGTATGGCAGATACGAGGAATAATTTCGCCACGAGTCATTAACGAGTGCAGAATTATTTCCGCCCTTGCCCCCAACTGCGGCCCTTGTCCGTTGCGTTGTAAAAAGCATTTGCAAGCAATAAATTTGCACATCCGGGAAATTATTTAGCATGCGGCTAGCGTGTGCCTGCCGCGTTTTGTCGCGTTAAACCACCATTTAATGGAAACGAGTGTCACTTGAGGGAAAAAATGACAGCTGTCATGCGGGCACCCCGCCATCTTTGAAACGTCTTGCCGCTACATAAAAACAAATGATTGACTCGTCAACCTGTGTCACTAAATTACCTGATTACACTTAAAGTATTAAGAAGTCGTTAAGCTAACAACAAGTTCATAACGAAGTAAAGCAGTTAATACTAATCACAAAGAACATTTGTAAATTATTTATTTTACTGCGTAGTACCTATGTTTTTATGCACTCGTAAATCCGCGGTTTGATTGGCTCATAAGTGCAGTTTAACATAAATGTGGACGGTTATTGTGCTATAACACGGTTTCTATCGAAGAATATTGCGTTTCGTACATCGATTCCACTTCGATTGCTCATAGCTGCTAACATTTTAAAGCCACACAGGTTTAACGAGTTTCCTTCGAAACTCGACATTCAAGTAAAGACAATATCGTCAATATCGGTAAGCAAACATGGCGCCCATAAAGATGCGTTCAAACGTCGCGTCGGAACAAAGGGCACGTTCAGAATACGTGTTAAGTGCTAATAGATTTCCGGCACCTGTAAGGCAGGTGCGTTAGCGATTGCGATTCGTAACGCAACCGACACGCCTACACGCGATATTGGATTTACTGTGCGTAGGACGCCTTTGATGTGTGTTAAGGGTGCTATTGGGTGGTGTAAAATGTTTTCAAAGGCTTTGGTAGATTCTTTTTTAGCCAGCATAGTGTTACGCATTTTTTTGCTGCCACAGTGTCTAAAACAGGACATATTTAGGAATAGAAATCACATTTATTGAGGGAAAACTATCCAGCCTGTACTTAAGTGATAAAAAATCTTTCCATTCAGAGTGCTTAGTGTGAGTTTTCTAACGCAGGTACTCGATTGCGTTAACGTAAACGTTCTCTTATGTCAAATTGTATGGAAAAAGCAGGTTGTCCGTGAGTGTCACCAGACGGCGCTTATTCAGTTTCAATACAAATTGACGTTTACTTTAACGCGTTCGTGAATGTTAAAACCTCGCACAGAACCACAGAACAGTTATTCTGAGATCATGCTGTTTACCAGCCAATGGAATACATATCAGAATGCGTGGAAATATCTCCTTAACTGCGAACTGCGAGGCAACTTTCCAACTGCGACAAAGTCATCGAAAACGATCTGGCAGTTTTCGAGATCTGACACCCAAACTAACTTTCACTGTATTAATAATCTTTTGTTTAATTATACCTGTATTGTGGTTGTTCGGTAATTAATATTGAACCAAGACGAAATTGAAGAAAATAATATAATGTTCTGAGCATGGTAAACCGCGAACATCTGTCACCTATTTTATGTTTAAATACAATGTAAGAATCAGGAATTTACCCTCTTCGTATTGAAATAGTTTAATTTTAGCCAACCAATGGAGAAAAAATGTGTCCTGAAAATCTAACATGTTCAAGACTTGTTTTCATTTTCATTTCGCTGTTTGAAGAAGAACATTGGTCGAAGCAATGAATTTCATTGAACTATCAAAATGAAAGCGATACGATTGTCTTACGTAATAAAACTGGACTATGATCTAGCATAGCAGGGGCAATACTTCCAGTGGGACAGAGACGAAGCTATACGTGCTGTATAGCTCCGTCTCTTTCGCACTGGAAGTAATATTGAAGTAATACTGCTTTAAGAGTTGGTGGTTTAGGCCCTGAAGGAAATATTTCGCAGAACAGCGACCTTAATACCCTTCACTCTTCTCTGAACTCATACAAAACCCAGTTTTTGCAGTAAACCATGATCAATATTCAATATAAAGCCATCCATCCTTTTTAAAATGCCATGGTCGCCATTTTCAACACCTGTAGGAATAAACACCCATATCTTGGTCTAGCTTGCGTCCATATTGCCATAAACTTGTTCTATCAACATGCTTGCATGCAAATCTGGCTATTATAGAGAACTAGACTGGCATAGCCGCTGATATTTCCACGTATATCCGCCGTGGCACAGGGATCGGTATGTCACTGGTACCAGCAGTTCCTAAGGGATTCGTGTTGGTATTTGGCGGGGATGTTGTCATTAGGGTCTTGTTGCAGTTTGGCTAAAAGGGGATCGCCTGTATTTCTGATTTTGTTTGGGGGAGTATAAAAATTGTGATATTGATATATTTTTATATTGCCAGATTAACATCCAAGTAGTTATATAAACACGCATAGATAGATAATAATAAATTACGATACAATTCAACTTAAAAACACAGAAAATCTACATTTTAGTGGCATAACAAATAATGCAAACTACGTTATCGGCGCATGGTGAGACTGCCACCTTTGATGCAGAGGGCTGTAGTCCCAGTCTCGCACTGCGGCCACCAAGGAGTTAGCGGAGCGATGTATGGCGGAGCGCGCTGCATCCGAGCAGCTCCTCAGCAGCGCCGGTCATCCGGGCGCGTGGCCAGAGCAGAATATTGGTCCTAGTTCGGTGTATAAATTTGTAGAGTCATCTAAGCCGCCACAAAAGAATTAAAGACCTGACGTCACACATCCCATATCGTGGTATCAAAATTTTCCGTGCGACATATACATACACAACAGCGACATATACAACAGCCCAAATATCAACCATCGGGCAGTTTCCCATCAGACACAAAACACGTCGATACCAGAAGTATCAATTAACGAAAGCGACACTTTATTTTTGATAAATGCCACTTGAAGTAATCGTAGTAAGGTTCATTTTGGCATTTTGAGTAAATGTCCCTTACGTTAACTGATGCTTGCGGTATCGTCATCTGGTCGGAGGATCCTCCCTTTTCTATGGAAGTATGCGGAACTTTAGACACTGTTCCGGATACCTCTAGTTTGATGCATTCTAGCTATGGCTTCACAAATGGAAAATACATATAATGGGTTCTCGACTGCCATTTAATGTTGTACGAGTCCCAGGATCCCATGTTTCCGTTAAAGCACTTGCTCAATTACTTATTCGTGTTCCTTTCTTTCATTCACAAAATTCGTTAAGTGAAATTCTACCAAACCTTGAAAGTAACGTATTTTGCCAACTGATCCGACATTGATTACATATTGCAGCAGCGACGTCGCAACAAGTTCCGCCAATTTTATTCTTACGGTTACAAAACTCTTTTTTGCGTGACCGTCGGACTTAAGCTAAGGGAATAAGGAGCAAAATCGCGAGGAAGGTTAGTTAGTTGGTTGTTAGAGGTTATATTGTAGGGTAGTACCCTCCCCAAGGGTCGGTCCCCGATGTCGCAGATGTTTAAGCGTTTACAAACACTTGTTACTTACAATACAATACATAGTCCGCCAATACCCAACGTTGGTGCCCAAACATTAGACCAACCCGTTGGGCAAATGTTGGATTGTTTGGAAATTAAATTCAATATTGTTTTGTGATAAGGCCCAAATTCAAATGTCATGCACACATTGTTGTCTACCGGTTCGAGTGTCTTGAGAGTTATTAGGCTCGGGCGACACCTGAAAAAGATTTCAGTCTTCCTTATCTTCCTCACCTTTCCTTATATACATAGAGTAAAACTCTCATCCTTCTTCGTATTTGATGAGACTTAAGAGCGTTTACGCGGTACGGCTTTTCATACAATCTTTCAAATCCTTATTCTTCAAAAGGAATGAACCGATTTTAACGAAACTTAGTATGCATACGCTGGATATCCAGGTCTAAATAGTTATCAGAAAACATTTTTGAAAAAGATTTCAGAAGGAGAGAAAGAGCGATTTTAAGTTTTATATAGAAAGTGAAAAGTCACTATATCCTTCCCCCTGAACTCTTTTTCAGAAATGTTTTCTGATAACTATTTAGACCTGGATATCTAGCTTATACATACCAAGTTTCGTTAAAATCGGTTCATTCATTTTGAAGAATAAGGACTTGAAAGTTTGTATGAAATGACATACGGCGTACACGCTCTTAAGACTACTAACGAAGGGCTTTTGCACTGCATCTATAAGGTCGGTCATCAATTATTTTTTCTGCACCATCTGTCGCCAGGTCTCCATCGGACACTACATCAGAAATATTCGCAACAGACTCTTTCCTAGAATTTTACTCACCCCAAAATGTCTCAAAAATATTGCTATTCCTTATTTAAATTTTTTACATACCCATACTATAAACTGGATATAAAAGTAATGTGACTACTTAGTAATAGTTACTGCGGTCTTAGAAAAAGAGATGAAGCCAAACAAGACTACCAGCCAGGGTTGCGAAATTGTTCGAAGGAGTTACCGCGGCTCTGAAACGCAAAGGGCATTTGGACGAACACGGGTGGGTTTTAGCCAGTAAGATCCCTCCCGCTCCGCCATCATATAACTGGAGGTGCGCTTTGATGATTTCCGATCCAAAAAGAAAAAGCTATACAGACTGTATAGCGCCATTTCTTTCCCACTCAGTCAAAGGCCTTTAGGACACTTCAGAAGCATTAGGTTTTATGAAGTATTGTAAAAAATAAGGTTTATAGCTGACCATAATTTGAGATAGAGCCTTCGTTATTAGGGTTTTATCGACAAGATAAACGAGGAATCGGGTATTTATGGGCATCTTGAATGTTAGATGAAGATGTAACTTGTGACACTTAGATTCGTGCCTAAAGATTTGTTTTGATAATCCTGGCGAACCTTCCATGGGGTGCAGTGTCCTTAGGAATAAACTTTAGAGCCTGTTTTGAGTCCTACGTAACTTCCTCACATTACGAAACTTAACAAATTACTTCTTCTTCTTCTTCTTTTCGTGTGGGCAGTAAGGTCTGACGACTCCAGACACCCTGTCAGAGTTTCTAAACCGCCTCAAAAGCCTCTGACATCAGTGATTGACGCCTGCGGACGGCGAGCAATGGGTAACGCGCTGTCCGATCAGAACAGGCCCAAGTCGACGGTGCGTTTCGTTCCACGCGCGTTCAATATGTTCGGAAGAGTTACCGCGGCCCTGGAGCGCAAGGGCAATGAAAGGAACACGGATGGGTTTTAGTCAGACACATCCTTCCGCTCCAACCAGAGCGGAAGAGGTCATTTGGTGATTTCCCATCCTAAAAAAAAGAGCCTCTGACAGGGTTTATTTGACGACCGTCATTTGGCAATTGCTATTAATACCACTGAAAATCCACAGCGATGCTCCTCTGTTTACCAAAGCTTGCTAATTCTATCAAATTAAGGATGTGTATCTCACATTTGTCCAAAATCCCAAGCAACCCGACAGAATCCGACGCAGCTTAATAATTATAAATGCGAATTCGCGATTCCCATCTGTTTTCCCAATCTCTGGCTTGTAACGGATTCTGCCAAATTCATGTAGACACACATTCGTCCAACGTTTGCTCCAAGTACAGTCAGCGGCTAATTAAAAATTATCTCTTATCAACTCGTTCGACCTTGTCATTGTCACCGAACGTTGTAATTGGATGCATTATCAGCGTGTCAATTGACATACATACTTGTCGGTAATTTGACTAGATACGCGATGTTAATTCTGGTCTAATAGCAGACCGATGTTCAGGATTCCCTACCTAATATTATAAATACGAAAGTAATTCTTGCATAAACAACAACAACGTAGCGTAACATTTGATCTAACCGCTGAACAAGTGATGAAATTAGTGGTCATTAGATCTGTGGCGTTTCCAAACGCCAAATACTATTCTCGACGCATTTACTAATTCCGTGCATGAGTTTATGGACTTTGCTCTCTTTATTTTTGGCATGTCATGTTGACGGTTACAGAATATGAAACATTATAACTTTTTATCATCAGTTTTCGTGTATAATAATTATATTATTATCAACAGAAGCTGAAATGAAATTATATCTCTTGGATGTATATCATAAGTGGTTATAATATTACAATAGATATATAATTTAACGAGCTTTTGCCCGCGGCTCCGCCTGCATGGATGTCGGTTATCGCCTAAAAAAGTAGCTTATGTCCTTTTCCATATCCCAGGCCATATATCTGCCAAATTTCAACAGACAGACAGTTACTTTTGCATTTATAATATTACACATAGTATAATAAGTAGGGATTTAATATAAATTTAAACACATACATACATTTTGACGACACAGTTGGCGCAGTGGTTGAGCGATTGACTGCTGCGCTGCGTGTCGCAGGTTCGATTCCCGCACGGAACAAATATTTGTATGGCCTACAGATAGTTGTTCCGGGTCTGGCTGTTTGTGTATGTGAATTTATATGTTTGTAAAGGCACCCACGATACAGGAGGAAATCCTACTGTGGGGCAACGTTATTTAAAAAAAAAAAATATGTTAAATGAAATTACTTATATCATTCGTTGTTTGTTATACTAGCATTACACACCCAAAACAAATACCTACCGAAAAGGGGAAGCCCGGTCAAATAAATAAATGGAACGTGGTTTTGTTTATATAAAAACATAAAATAAACTAGGTATATAGTTTAGTTTATTCTCGGTATTTCCTATACTACTTTGATAAGTTGACATAATTTAGTTTTAAATTCAGTCATTCGTCCTCAGTTCCTCACAGTTCTCAGATGCTTAATTATTAAAGAACTATTAATTAATCTGTGGCTTAAGTGCAAATAAAGTTATTCATTTTAAACTTAATAAACCAGACAAAAAATATCTACTTATTGACGTCATCTATACTGTGTTATTTATTCATAATCTGCTAATCTATTAATATCTGTTTTGTTTGTTGATTTAATAATCGTAGTATTTGTTTACTGATAAACGAATTCCAATATAGTATCATGATTTCATGAAATTTATGATAGCATCTAGGTATGGGCGTGATGTGCAACCGAGGCCATATTGTGATTTTTATCGTAGGTAGGTAGGTACTCGATTGCGTTAAGAGCATGTACGCCGTATGTCATTTCATACAAACTTTCAAGTACTTATTCTTCAAAATGAATAAACCAATTTTAACGAAACTTGGTATGCATACGCTAAATATCCAGGTCTAAATATTTATCAGAAAACATTTATGAAAAAGATTTCAGAGGGAGAGAGAGAGCGATTTTAAGTTTTCTATAGAAAGTGAAAAATCACTATATCCTACCTCCTGAACTCTTTTTCGAAAATGTTTTCTGATAACTATTTAGACCTAGATATTTAGCGTACGCATACCAAGTTTTATTAAAATTGGTTCATTAATTTCGAAAAATAAGGATTTGAAAGTTTGTATGAAAAGCCGTACTGCGTTAACGCTCTAAATGTGAACGTCAGTTTGTATTGAAAGCGATGAGCGCCGTCTGGTGACAATAATGGAAATCCTGTTTTTAACCGACTTCAAAAAAAGGAGGTTTTTTCTATACAAATTGACGTGTATGTGATATTTTACGACGCGATCGAGTTCGTTTAAAAACTCGCACTAAGGTTCGTTTAAAAACTTTACATTTTTGTTTTCACATTTAGGCAAGTGTTTGGCCACTATCTTACCCGATGATGAAACGATCACTGACTGCTGCTCCAAATGCCGAAACAAAACCGTTTTACTTTGAAAACATAAGCTAAAAAACACAAGCTGATTAGATAATATATATGTAAACAAATGGGAGCAATTATTAAAGTCAATAGTGCTGAATAATATTGAGATAAATTATTATTTAGTGATGGCAAAATATAACGAGTAGGGTTTCCAGTTTGTGACACACATACTTACTAATTAATTTATGGTAGTTTACCTGGACTGGCGCACGAGTGTGGCGGCCATGTTGATATGGAAAGGACAGTCGTCAATTCGTCATGCTTTTGATTTTTAAAGGGTTGAGCAGATATTATGCAATTTACTTACTTCCTTGTTTAAAAGTCAATTCAGGTGTAAACTTATTATAATGAGGTTGTGTGCATTGTTATACGTACCTAATATACATATACATACTTACTCGTATACGGTACCTACTTACATAATTAAAACTAATCTGAAACTAATTTTGATGGTGACTGTACAATAGTGTAGTGCACAGTCAAGGGATAAAAATGTTAAGCACCTTCAATTTTTATTTTTATAATAAATCATATTCTTCAGAAAGTAGGTACTTGTCTTGGCTATTTTAATGTTGGATACTCACGGAAGGAAAACGCAACGGTTAGTTAAATTGGATTAGGTAGGTAAGTGAAATAGCACAAAAAACAAGATGACAGTGAGAAATAAGTAGGTACTGTTTAATATTACAATTCGTCGTTTATTGTAAATTCAGGAAAATAGACGTCCAACATTGACTTGTAATAGTTTCAGTAAGTAGGTACACATTTAATTAGTAGCTCAAAATAATAGTTAAAAATAACTCTACAACTGTTTCCCCAGCCGCTAATAATAATTATGCAAAGGACAAAGATTCTCAACATATTTGACGGTTAAGGTCACAAAAATGTAACATTGACTTGACGGTTGACACGCCCGCTCGCACACCGGCACTATACACAGACACACACACACACACACACACACAGAACGCGCGTGACGAAACGGCGTGACGTCACCCGCGGCACGCGAACACACCCACACTCGCGCGCGACCCGCCGTGACGTATCCACGCACATTATGAAACACGCTGTCGTACACTCGCAGTTACACACCAACGTCGAGGTAAACAAAGTGACGTTGAGACGTGACTCACACAGCCACACAGTCGTGTCGCCGCACACTAGTCAGGCGCTTGTGATTAATGTAAACAAACCGGTCGCGTTCATAGCGCTTCCTACGCACACATTGAACGCGCACAAAAGTGGGCCATCTTTATACTATGCTGACTATCTATACCTACCTACACGTATTACATATTTATTGATAAACAAACAGAAATAGAACGTTAATATTATTAAAATACCGTTCTATATTTGCTGCTGATTTATTTGCGTTATGTAGTAATGAACTCTAGTAGGTACCTATCCTTTGCGTTTCAGAATTAAACCAAGCTTAACTTAATACCATTTTTAAAAAGCTGAAAGCTTCCAATTTCCACAACAAAGAACAATAAAAACCAACGGAATACAGATAGCGTTATAAAAAAATTAAAATAAAAATCACAATACAGTCGCGCACAAAAGTTATAACCGGCTGAATGTGAAACAAGTACAGTCGTAAATAAAAACGAATAGCGCGCGGGCCGACGCGTACTGTTATTACTCGAAAATTTATGGCATTTACCCAAAAATTACCAGTTCCAGCCACTTTATGACGCACTGAATTCCGGCAATAACCGTCCTTTTCTATATAATATTCCAAGTTACTACGTAGTTATTAACTAAAACATGTTTTTTTCTTAATACCGAACTTTTTACATCAATTTCTTCAAGCCATAATCATAATCCAGGTATAAAAATGAAGAAACATTAGGTTTTTTTGTTTTTTTTTCCATCCTGTTTGTGGAGTTTGAGAATTTGAGATATAACTATAAACATACCGAAATATGAAGTCGTTATGCTGAATATAAAATCGTGAAAGCCGTCTTTATTTGTAATTCTAAACCTAACAACTTTCTAAAACATCGGACATCCTCCAAATGACTTCGAACATTTATAAATTCGTTAAAATATATTCGTTCACAATTTTAAGCGAAATATACGGTCGATAAAATTCACATTCGATTGAAACATTTTAGATTAATTGTAGCTTGCTCTTTAAGCAAAATTAATAGGTTTTCTGAAATAATTTTAGTCTAGTTAGCACAAACAACCCGATTAACTCATTTATAGCTCTATAATTTTAATGCCACTAGCCTTCAATGTCGATTAATTTAATATTAACGTAACATGCACAATGATTCATCATGAATACCTAATGACATTGTTTGTAAATAAGTTATTTAAATCATTAGGTAAAATAATTAATATAGAAATAAGTACTTACAAAATAACAAAAGAAATATAAACATTGCATTGCAGTGCTTTATAAACATTGTACATCTAATAGTTCGATATTGAGATAGACTCATGATAGCACAAGTCTAAACCATAGTGGTTTTTTGGTTGCTATTTAAATGAATAATATTGTATTCTTTCGTATAAACGATAAATAAATAAAAAAAAAAAAACTATTATTATGTTCTTATATGTAGGTATCAACTGCCTGATTTTTTATCATCAGTGTTTTTTTTCAATTTATTGGATCATATTAATCAAATACAATATTTGTGCAATAACCATCCCTTAAAAAAAAGAAAGAAAGTAAAATATATTTTTTTTTTTATCTGCTGTTCTCCACCATTTTTTTATTACATAATCGTACCTATGCCTGAAAAAAACACATGAACGTATACATCAATTATACACATTTACAATACACACACACTAACACAAACACTGGCATTCAATCCAGTCTCAATTACACACAACAAATTAATAACTAATTCCGTTTACTCAATTGTTCTGCGTAACACCTCCGTACGCGAGCGTACAGCTGTAATTTGACCTGGATAAATGTATCTAGGTCAATAGCGGGGTCAAGGCGTCCGCCATTGTTCGCTCGGCAATCAGCTGTAATTACACGTAATTGTGTTACTACCAGCAGCCATGCTGATCTGCTGATGATAACAGAATTTCAGCCGCTCGTCAATGATGACTTGACAAGCTACAAACTACTATACTTAATAGGCTACAAAGGGGAATTACTATTGTGAAGGTGGTCATCTGTCACCAATGTCTTCACAGACCGGCTGTACTTTAATGCTTGACTACGTCAAAAAATACCATTATATGTCTGAGTATCCAGGACCTGGTTCCGAATCTCCAGATAATACGGGCTTTAAAGAGAACAACCTCTTCTCAAATCATGCCATATTCTGCATTCTACTGCTACTTACTGCATTGGTGTCCTTTTTTTTTTCAAATGTGGAATCACCAATTACTTTTAAAGACTAAAACCCACTCGTGATCCTCCAAATGTCGTTGCATTCCAGGACCGCGGTAGCTCTTTCGAAAAATTCCGTAACCGCTGTACCTTAAATATCCTGACTGTTATGCCATTGGCTACAACGACTAGTAATCGGTGTAGTGACTTAAGAGTCCACGTCCTACATGCTTCGACCTACATGTCAAGAATTTAATTATCTTAAGCTCAAACGACATAAGTAGGCATGTTTGAATCTTCAGTAACACAGTCCTATTGACACTAAAAACGTTTTACTGAGCTATTTCTTGAAGCAAAGTTCCTGCTACTACTACAAAACCAAAGAACAGTAGCTAATTGTAAAACTTAACCAGCAGAAGCTTAGAGTAAACTTTTGACGCAGTCTTTAACAAAAACCGTAAGCCTCGCTTGTGAACAACTTTTATAGAACCTTCACATAATCAAGCTTTGAGATACAAAATTTGTGGGTGTGTATATTATTAATATTCTAGTCAAAGGGCATATGAATAAACTTGAAGATTTCTATGCAGATTCCGTTTTTTATGTACTTACATAAATCCATAGATATTTCATAAGCCCACACGAATTTAGACATGGAAAAGAAAACATCAACATCAACATCAACGTTTTTTGTTAGCTACTTCTGTCTTATTTGGTTATGAATGCCCTCGAAAACTTGATTTTGGACGAACTGAGACCTCAATAAATCAGGTAACGACATTTAGTTTTCATCCAATTAATATCGGTACTTACCTCATATAGGAAAAGTGTATCTACAATACCTTAAAGAAAGGCACTTTAAACATAAAGTACACTATGAAATATAAGTAAAGTTGTATGACTAGTATTATAGTTTAGCCACAGGGCCATTCAACAAGTAACAGAGGGCCAGTTAGTCTGGTTTGTGCTGAGGCCAACAGGGCTTCATTTCCTGATGCTTAGGATTGAGATGTATGCGGCTTTGTTCTGATGTTACGGTAAAGATGGCGTTACTTTATCCGGACATAGTTTTAGTGCCATGTGTTTTGGTTCTGGATACACTGTTGTTGCAAATATAGTTCCAAAAGACCTGTGCACTTTATAAAAAAAAACTACGTAAACTCGTCGTAAACAAAAGAACAAAATTCTGTTAAATCGCAAACGTTTTGTATATGATTGTATCTACTTGAAAATTTGACATATTTTTATATTACCCTTTAAAGTAGTGTCCAATTGCTGGACTAAGGCCATGTTGCGAAATTGTTCAAAAATGATGCAAAGGGCATTTGGAGGAACACAGGTGAGTTTTAGTCAGTAAGAGTCCTGATACTCCCTTCCTTTCTGGAAAAAGCGGAAGGAGTCATTTGATGACCACCTATTCAAAACAAAAGCCTCCCCATATCTTTCTAAACACTCTTGCGCCACCAGTACTCGCGCGTTTAGGTCATCTCGCATTCTGGGCCGACCACGGCTAATTTGACACCAAACACCAAAGTAACCTATTTTTTATATATCTATTCCATGTGCATGTGTTATACCCCACACTGCGGCTTTAGCCACTGATTGCACGACACTTCCTCTATTAGCTCTGACACAAGGGATGCTCCTCTAATAAGGAACGTGACTGTACGCATGGCCACCGCATCAGCAGCGACCACGTTCCGAATTTGAATGTAATTTGCAAATACATTCAAATGCGTATATGTATACTATGTGGAATCAACTGTGATTATGGTGGTCCGTTTGATATCGCTGTAGGCAAAAAGAACGCCATTACACTCATAGAATTGAGAATAATTATTGTAAAAAAGTTACTAAAAAAAAATTTGGAGTAGGTATAGTACATGTGAGTGGATAAGATGGAGTTATATAATAATGAGTAGGTATGTAATAAGGTAAATTATTTTGACTATCTACATAGGTATGTCTCTATTGGTCGTTTTACAATATTTTGGTTTTGTAAAAAACATTTACCGTATAAAACCAAAGTATTGATGTATAGATGAGCTGTGAAAAAGTCTACTTCTTTCGTTTGTGCGGCCTTTGCCCTGTCATGCATGGGATAATTATTACAGGCCGGTATTATAAAAATGCTTTTATGCCCTACGGCATTTCATACAAATTTCAAGTCTTTATTTTTTTAAATGAGTGGACCGATTTCAATAAAACTTGGTATGCATACGCTAGATATCCAGGTCTAAATAGTTAGTTAAGAATATTTTCGAAAAAGAGTTCAGGGGGAAAAATAGTGATTTCACTCTCTGGCTCCTCTAAACAAGTTTCATTAAAATCGGTTCATTCATTTCGAAAAATAAAGACTTGAAAGTTTGTATGAAATGCCGTACGGCGTTAACGCTCTTAAAACATGGCTTATAGAGTCTTCTACTCTCGATGTGTCCTGCCATTAGCTGTTTATTGCCAAAGCCACTTTGCATTTCACTCAAGAAACTTGAATATGTATAACAATACACATAATTAACATACATACTGGGTACTTAAAGTGAAGTAAGTTATATCATACCAATACCGATCTATAGGTAGGTGGTAGGAGCCATTTTTAAACATAGGAATATGGTAAGGTAAATGTATTTGGTAAAACCGGATTTTATTGTTTTATTTGTCAACATAGTCATGACAGTTATACCTACTTTCCTTAAAACAAAAGGTACAATGCATATTTAGGAAAATATGAATGTATAAAAATAGATAGATAAATACACAAAATTAGCACAAATTGGTAAATTATAATTTCGCCTCGGTGTACATCAGTCACTTTTGTTACCGACTGTACAAAACAATAAACAAAAAATGTGCGCGGCCCGTAAATTGTAAAAGCCCGAGAACTTTGCACTTTCAAATCTTCCAATAAATAATTGCTTAGTTTTAATAATTAAATAAGTCGTAAATCTATAGCAAAATGTGTGGTAGGTACATCGTAATTTTGGTCTTGTCAGAATAATCCTGAATGATACGATGCGACGCGATGTAGTGTAGGCGATAAATTACCGCGCAATAAAAACGCCCCACCAACGCAGCTGTGCTAACATTTTTTCAAGTTTTTGCCAAACAAAAACCTTTTCCTAGAGCTACTCCAATGTTCAGCTAAGCTTCAGAAACAATCGAAACTCAACCGTACTGCGTCGAAATCATTCTGCGGTTTCACTACTGTTCGCCGCTCGAACGCTTTCAAATATTTTTTTTCCAACAAAATCGCCATTTTGAATTAGCGATCGATTTCGCATTGATCCGTTGCGATACGATTTATCGCACCGAATACTTGAGTAATTGATTGTGTTTAAAAAAAATACTCGATTCGTTCACGATGCTGATAAATAATCAATAATTGGCTTGGTAGTTGGTACGTACTTCTCAAACCAGTCGTTTTCAATTACACTTTTTAGATATAAATAAATTGAGTCTAAATTATTGTTGTGTTCGCATTGGACATGCGTATTGTTACGAAAGGCATGAAACCAGTTGAATGAAATATTTTCGATTTTAAAAGTGAATTGGAAATTACATCACTCGTTTTGTAACGTTTGCAACAGAAATAGATAAATTAGGACTCGAATTGTGCGTTTAAAGTAAAAAGTTGGCTTCTAACTGTGTAGGTAACATAAAACAATATGAAAAATAAATAGAAAACTGTTGGTTTCTATTGTTTTTCGCATTTTATTAATTTACTAAACAAGTATTTCATCACATCACCAACAGAAATAACACGCACATTAACAAAAAAAAAACGCTTTGAAATTGCGTTCAAAAACGAAAAATTGAGGAGCGAAAAAAAGTTGCACAAAGCAAAAGGAGTTCGAATTTCAAAGCCTGACGAATCGTAATCGATTTGGTATAGAACCCAACGCTATGATTAGTCGACTCGAACGATTTCGTACCGAATCTATTCAGTCCAGTAACTAGGGTGCCACTATATTGTGATCGAATGCACTTGAATACCAAGTCTTTCTTCCGTGTTCGTGAGAACTCGAAATTAGTTTGGAAATCAGAGTATTATATAATTTGGTCGTGGAGCTATTTAAAATGATCGGGTACACTGCAGTTCACGGCTTTAATACTCTTTTTTGAGGAATTGATCCGGACGTGGGATAAAAACTGACGGGAACAATTTGCAAATGCAACTAAAAAGCAGTCACCAAAATTAACTTGCTTCCTCTTGAAGTTTTACCGCGGAGCTAGAACTTGGACTGCTTTAAAAACGACAATTTTAGGAGAGTCCTCCTCAAAAAGATAGCAAGTGGCAGGAACCAGTAACCATTCGGTGAGCCACATGGTTATTGGCCACCTTAAGGCATAAAAACCTGAATTAAAGTTTTGAATTGGAATAGAGCGCTTTTAGATGAATTAAAATCATTGACAGGCCATGACAGCTGTCGAGTCATCACTCATACATTAAGTAACTGTAGGAAATATTATGAGCTAGAGTTTCATTCGCTAAAAATAATTTAATTGGGTCACCATCAACACCAAATGAAATACCATATTTATCCTTTTTACATGTTTATTTCAAAAATATCCACAGGATGTGAACACTTAAGTTCGTTGCGTTCAAATTTTAACAGCAAAGCCGTTAAAGTATTAATGGCAGTCAGTTATTTTGTAAACCGTTGCCGCTCTAATGGGCTATTTACAAAATATTAAACAGTTTCGGAGTCGTTAATGTTGATGCAAATATACTTTCTAACATGTTTTCCATACTCAAGTACAAGGGACTTGCTGTAACCATGGTATTTTTGGAACGAGTCTCGAATGCTCGATGTTCCATCAACGTTAATTTTCCTAATAAATATAGTCGTAAATATCTTTGTATTCTTCCAAGCTAAATTGATTTTTGAATAAAAATCAATCTGATGATTTCTCCTCACAAGTTTTTACTGTAATAAAACGTCCCAGTTAGGTAGGTAGGTACCCAATATGTGTACGAGATTACATATAGGTCTGTCGACGGTCACCTTAGGGAGAAGTAGGTGGTGGTTCCTGACCAACATTACCACATCCCGCCGGTGGGTCATCAAAATAATTTGAAATCCTTACCAGATCATAGGAAGGCCCTAACCTACTGTTGGAGTGTTCCCTGTCTGATATGATGATAATGTACCTACCCTACCTTCTTCCCTTACTTACCTTTGAAAAGTATTCTGTAAAAACTCAGTGAAGTCGTGATATCTTCTGTCATCCATCGACGTTACTGAATAGCCTGTACTATGCCGACAAGAAGTCACTTATTTTCCACTGACTAACCATGATGTTATGTTGTTTGCAGGTTTCCATTTGAGCGGAGTGGTGCGAGCGCCCGCCGCAGTTCCACCATGCTCGGACCCAGAACGGCTATACAGGGTCACTGTCTCGTTCGACAGGTAAGCACATTTTATTTATTTCATTATCATCATCATCATCATATCAGCCGAAAGACGTCCACAGCTGGACATAGGCCTCCCTCAAGTGTCACCACAACAACCGGTCCTGTGCGTCTCGAATTCATCGGCTACCAGCGACCCTCACTAGGTCATCGGTTCATCTTGTGGGAGGCCTTCCAACGCTGCGTCTTCCGATACGCGGTCGCCACTCCAGAACTTTTCAGCCCCATCAACCATCTGTTCTGCGAGCAATGTGCCCTACCCACTATTATTACCTACACATTATTTATTTATGTACACACAAAACACTTAGAAGAGGAAAGAATAAATACAGATGGAAGAGCACAAAGGTTTTATTACGTCAGTAGAGAATGCCTTGTTTCATTCAGTCCGTCTATGTAGGTACCACTACTGCACATAAAGTTTAAATAAATAAAGGTAGGTTTACACGAAGTACACTGGCGCTAGTCCTGCACACAGACACAGCACGACAACAACAACAACAACAGTTTTTCTTTCTTTCTTTCTTTCCTGCAGCAATGTCGACGCTTGCTACAGTCCTGCAGACTTAACTGCGTGATTTCCACAAGGCCAGTAATTTCTGCATTTTTCTTTTGTTGTGAAAGGGACCCGTTTGGAAGTCAAGGGTTTAAAAAATAGACGCGCGCTGTATTAGCGCTCGCTGATCTCACAATAAAAATTGTTTATTCGTGTCAGACAAATCGATCAAGATTGGTAAGACGATCAGCCTTGGGCCAATCGGCCAAGGCTGGCTTCATGTAAACATGCCTGTATTGAATAGATAAACAGAGATTTATAAAGCACTGACCCGAAAGACAACTGATCCTAGACACGAATCAGGAGAGAAGGGTCACGAAGCAGGTCGATAGACAATCAATCAGAGAGTTAAGGAAGTCACAGGAGTTACACAACTTTAGTAATGAAGGTTCAGAAGCAAATCAAATCCCATGTGGGACTACCACGCCTACACAACAGTTGAAGCTAAGCTTCAAGCGTTTGGAAGTAAGTGAATTTACTTCTTGAAAATAGAAGTAAAGTCTAAGAAAGAAATACAAAAGCTTCCATTTCAATATCAATCACAATCCACGCAAGCGAAATAAATAGTAATTCATCCAACCATCAGCTTACAAGAAAACAAAGAACTTTTAATAGAAAGGGTCACAAAGGCCCTACTATTGTTTATTCTAAAAGGGCACTTTTTACCTAAAGGCCGATGTACCCGCATAATGGCTATTGTGTAGAAAACTTTGTCACTTCCAATAATGGCGATTGTCGTTTAGTTTACGATGGTACTCTGTGGAGGTAAAGTTGTGGGACTTTTGGAAATATGTCATGGATAAATAAGCTCTTATAAATTCTTAGATATGGCAAGACGACTTATGTTCCGTTGGATCCAATTGGATCCAGTATATTGAAAATTGATTTTTACTTAAATTCCACGTTTTTTACGTTTACTTTTCAATTGTTTATTTAAAATTGGTTCTAGACAGAAGAGATCGTGGCTAAATTATAACAGCCGCACAGGCTGTCGAAAGAGTTACCGCAGCCCTGGAAAGCAAAGGGCACTACGAGGAGCACGGATGGGTTTTAGTCAGTAGGAGTCTGACACTCCCTTCCCTCCACCAGATCCGCGAGATCTTTGGCAGTCGTTACGGATTGTCACAAGCCAGAAAAACTGACACCAGTCTTGCCAAGAAGTACCGTGTTACCCATTTAATGGGTCGTGGAGGTCTGATAGGCAGCGGCTCCTCGTAAATAAAATACTGGTATTCAGCTGGATCCGGTTTGACTGGGAGCCGACCCCAATAAAGATGGGAAAAAAGCTAGGCAGATGATGATGAAAATTGGTTCTTCTCCATAGAGATCTACGCTTTGGAACGTGCAAATAGCTTCCTGTTTTTGACTGTCTGACTCAGACAATTTAAAAGTACCTGTAAATGGTTTATTTGAAATAAAAGCTTTGACTTTGACTTTGGTTCCCCCGGATGATATACACAAAACAAGGCTAAGTTTTAGCTGTAGCTAGTTTGATTGAAGATGCTTTCCTCATCGACCGCGAAATATATCTTGGATTAATAAAGCTCTAATTAATTCTCAGATTTTGTTCGTTATATCCAACTTGGCTGAAGTCTCTTCATTGGCCGCTTCACCCATAATATTCGTATCTATGTAAGTTAAATCAGCAATGGTATCGTAAAATCATGTCCAAAGAACAGAATCTCTAGCAGCCTCATTAGACCAATAAGTAAGTTATTTAGGGTTACATTAGTTAGCTAGGACTAGGAAACCAGAACAAGAACAATTATTATCGAATCACTATTGATCTGCATTAAACGAGCTTCCAAGAGTACACACACAAAACACCGAAACACGAAATCTCTTTATAATCAAATATGTAGCAACCTACCCCTTTTTTAAGGCCTTTGTATGCGTCTCTATTCTATTCCTGCCGACTCTAGTTATAATACCACCGTTCTAATCCGCCACCTTCTCCACAGATGCAAGATCACGGGGGTGACGTGCAGCTGCGAAGCTCGCGACATCTTCTGGTGCCAGCATGTGGTGGCGCTGGCCCTGTACCGTATCAGGAACGCAGACTCCGTCAGGCTGAGGGTGCCTATCTCAGGTGAGAATTAAGCACCACAACGGGACATTACGAACAAATGACCTGTTTCTGAATTTAGCATTTGACTTTTCCATCAAACAAAGAGATTGTCTTATTATTCGTTCAGTTTTTTTTTTATTAGTCATGGGTTTGCTCTTGACTCTAGTCAATGTCAGAGATGACTTTGGCTAAGTCTACCATAGAGCGAGCTGTTGAAATATGGCTTAAAATAGGGTTTGTCACGATCGCGTTCCTATCTCCTAACCTGAATTCGGATACCCGAAGAAATACATCTAAGTACCTAAACCTGTGTTCTGAAAAGATGATGAAGTTGTTTGCGATTGCAAAATGTCTTGATAGTAGCGCTGTCAAGAACGAAGCTTCATTCCTTGCCTGCCCAACGAATGACTTTTGGTTGACATTGCTTTAAGGTCAAGAAGTTGATTAGCTTTTTAAAAAACCTACCCACGTTACGGTGGAACTAAACTAAGTATACTATACTACTGTTATAGTCAGCCTATAATTTTCCCACTGCTGGGAAAAAGGTCTCTTTATGATAGGGAACGGGCCGTAACGTAATCCACCACGGCAGACTCATTGGGGATCTTCGGATTTTTTATTCTCATTAATAGAACAGTGCTTATGAGATAAATTACTCAGTCATAAGAAGACGAACTTTTACAAAAACGTACTCAAGAAATAAAACAACTCGCTCTTCTTCCAGAAACCCTCCTGCAAATGGACAGACAGCAGCTTCAGAAGTTCGTGCAGTACTTAATAGCGGAGCACCACACCGAGGTGCTGCCGACGGCGCAGCGGCTGGCTGACGAGGTCCTGCAGGCCAGGTCGGCCATCAACAGGATCTGTGGGGCCCCCGACCCTACTGCGGGGCCCCCGCCTGACGCGCACCATGCTTGGCACTTGGATGAGCAGCAGGTGCGTAGGAAATGACTTTTTTTTTTCTTATTGAGTCGATGTGCCAAGTGACATTCCTCAGGTCTTCAATGGAGCAGGTGTAAGGGCCAATTACTAAATCTACTTTACTTATTCACTAACATATCTCCTTTATAATATGCATCAAAATTGGTAGGATGTATTGTGAATACTCGAAAAGTGGGTTTAAAGGCGAGGCCACTTTTATTCAATACCAAAAGTATCTTATCCGAATGTCCATAACTGGTTTATTTTCTGAATTATTAAAAGTGGTTACTGGGAAGCTAAAATACAGTGTTAGGGCCCTATGTCACTAGGACACCATGCTAGCGGCCACCAGTCGCGCCACCAACAAAATGTATGCAGTGTGTAGCCACCAGCGGGTGATTCGGTTGCCAGCAACAGGTACCAGGTGAGGCACCCTATATACTATAACTGCATACATTTTGTTGGCGGCAGCCACCGGTCGCAGCACCAACAAAATGTTTGCAGTGTGTTACCATACATACATTTTGTTGGTGGCGCGAACGGTGGCCGCCACCATGGTGTCCTTGTGAGATAGGGACCTTACAGTCGCCATGGACTGAACCTTGCATATTTCTCCCGTGTTCCTTCAAATGCCCTTTGCGTTCCAGGACCGGTGTGGAGTAATCTTTAACATTCTAATATTGATTATATTGTTGGTTTCAGGTCTGCGAACAAGTCCGAGCGTACTTATTACAGGGGACATACTACAATGCAAATAAACAACTTAACTCATTATTTTCTAAGGTAAGTTAATCACGGAGCTTCACTATCATCATCATCATCCACAACCAGACTTCGCCCACTGCTGAGCATAGGCCTCTCTTTTCTTGTGCAAATTCTCAAGTTTCCGTGTGCACACGGTGTTTACTTTTAATGGCTTGAGAAGGGTTGCCTAAGGTTCAAAATCAGATAATATTGGGGCGGCTTTATCTGGTCAAATACATTATTCTCTAGAGGTACCAGATTGGCAGGTTAAGCTACAAATTGGAGAGAGAGAGAGAGACAGCAGTATAGTTTTTAAATCCAAATAGCTGGAAAAAATATGTGCAAAAATCATACGAAATTGCATATTTTTGCTTTCCTGTGACTTTTCAGTGGTGTTTTTAGGTGTGGGGTACCACTAAAAAGTGAAAAATAAAAAACTTTTTCACAAAAAAAACCGACTTCCAAAAAAAACACTACAAAGTACAAAATAACTTTAATTTCGGAAGTCGGTGTCAAATAACGAAGAAGCAACCAAAAACACCGACTTCCGAAATTAAAGTTATTTTGTACTTAGTAGTGTTTTTGAGTTGATGTTTAATTTTTTGGTCAGTTTTGGGCCCAGTGGCCACGTTAATTCGGCTCCTAAGGAATATACGGAGAGCATTACACCTTTCAAAACACTTTATACTTCCAGGTAAGAGAAATGCTACGCGCCCAAGACTCCAACGGGCCTCGGATGCTGATGCTCATGACAGAGCAGTTCTTATCAGACCCTCGCCTTCTGCTGTGGAGGAACCAGAACACGCCCATGACGGAGAAGTGCAGGCAGTTGTGGGAACAGCTGGGAGCCTTGTGGGTCAGCATAGTGCTGGACCCTGGCAGCAATAAGCACCATCGGATACAATGGAGACACTTGTTGGAGAAATGGTCCGCGGTCGAAGTGTGTCCTACTGAGGATCCTGATTATCGGTCGTTTCCTTTGGTATGTATGTTTTATTTAAAGGCTATAAAAAACTCATACCATTTAAATTTAAATATTTTATTTACTTAAAATATGAAACATAGAAACAAACATTTTACAAGTACCTACTTACATATGTAATTATTAAAATGGCAGTTAGATTAATTTCAATAGGTATGTGTATACCTGTTCTTCAATCTTACTCAACTAAGTACTTAATATAGCATAATGCAATCTACGTTGCTTTTGAATTATACAAGTCACATACAATTAAATTACAAACAGTTTCTTTATTAATCTTTGTTGCAATGTAATGTAAATCTTGTCAAACACGTCGTAAAGTTTTGTTTCCCTTGATACGTACCTATAGCCCTATTCATAAAAACTTTTTAACCATTAGAGCGGTAATGCACTGCATACCGACCCGAACCCGTGAAAAAACGTATAACAGCGATAATATTTGCATACTTGTTCCACAGTACGCGAGAGAAAGGGAAAGGAACGAGAGGGATCGAGACAGAGACCACAGAGATAGAGACAGAGAGAGACACCGCGACCGCGAGGAGAGGGATAGAGAGCGACTGCGGGAGAGAGAGGAGAGAGATAGGTGAGGAGGCTGAATGAAGAGTCTTAGTACAGGAAACAGAGAAATGAAGTCAATTGAGAGCTTTTAAATGAGTTCTGCTGAGGAAAATTCACTTTCTCGGTTTCTAAAGGGCTATTATAGTTTGTTGTTATATGTCTTGTTATTTCATTTTATAGTTACCTACTTACCAATCAAAGATTCAACAAAGTATTCAGATAGCTAAAGTTAATCTTCTTTACACCGAAAGCAAACCGTTTAAATAAAATCAACGTGTTGTCAGGCTAACCATATTCTGTCTGTCTGTTATTCTGTTTCTTGTTGGTGGGGAGTTTGTTGCGCCACTTCTTCTTCCCAGTCCCACTAGGAAGTGGTGACGGGCGAAGCGTTTCTGGGGGACTGTCTTTTTGTAAACATTGACGTTCAAAAAGTGCTGCGACTCAGCCTAATTTGAGTAAATAACTTGACTTTTTGACTGATAATTGTTTTGTTTTATATTTACAGAGAAAGACACAGAGAAAGGCAGAGAAGAGAAATGCATTCCCATTCCGAGAGTTCCGACGAAGAATCTAGGCCTAATAAGTAAGTCGTTTCACTCAGCAAACAACTCTTTACGTGCATTAGCTATCTCTTTCCGAATATAATTAGACTGACAGAGAAAAAGATATGTCAAGGATCTCATATTCAAAAGCAGGCTATCTGTGTGTTGTGGAATTTGTTCACAAAGGGCATTAGGAGGAATACGGATGGATTTTAGACAGTAAGAGTCCGAGTCTTCCTTTCGCTCCTCCCAGAGCGGAAGAAGTCGTTTGAAGACTTCCCATCCTTAAAAAAATGTCCATCTGTGTAACTCTTGTAAGTCGATGATGGGGTACCTAAAAATAAATTTAAAACTTTTTTTTGACCAGTTGTCAAAGTTTTTTAGACGCTTAGTTAATCATAATCACTTTGGGGTCGGCCTACAGGGCCTGCAGTCTCGACATTAATAGCGAATTCGATACATTCCACCGAATAATACCATTGTCATGCCTGCCGAATAATATCGATGCACTTAGCGGGCTCTCAAAATTCGATGCTTCGTTCGCTAAAGTTTACGACAAAGTTCAGTAATTTGACATTTGTTATCGATGACATTCGCTGACTTTGAATGTAGTAGATTACCAATTATCGGTATTTTGAAATCGTTAGGACTTATCGACCGGATCCGATCAGTAACTATGTCGAGACTGCAGGCCCTGTATTACAGTATGTTTGATGTGTTCCAGTTTGTATAATGGTGTTATGTAATTTGCAGTTATGAACGTGAATACAGGAGAGCTAGCAAGAGACTTAGACTAAACAACCAAAGATCTGCACCGCAGCTGACGCCACGGACTGTTTTTCATAAGTAAGTCTACTTAAAGGTACATTTTATAAGTAATCTGCTGATCACGTGACCCATAACGCTTACAGTTCTCGTCAAAAAACTTTGCCCCTCTGAAGTTGGCTACGAGTGGCTGCGTAGTAGTCCAAATTACGAACAAACTGCAACTGCGCATGCGCAAGAGACATGGGGGCGGGGATTATGGCGGCGCGATTTTATGTCTCAGTCTTATGTTTACGTTCGATGCATGCTTGCGTCCCGCTTGCTCCCGTCTACGTGACTGCACCTGCACGATCTTTGCAAATGGCTAACTTCAGAGGGGCAAAGTTATTTGACGAGAACTGTAAGTCTCTAGTAGCCATGTGTTTTAACTCAAAGAGGATTGGAATCATTATCTAATATTCCCACTGTTAGGACACTGCAGTACGATTCTGTAAACATCGCACCGTGTACACTTGGGTGAAGTGAACATGAAGTGACCTGTCAATCCATACAAACATGATGGTATTACAGTTCATTTCACGCTCACTGTACTTAAGTTTACACGGTGAAATATTTACAGAATCGCACTGCTGTATTACACCATGTGATCATAGTGTGGCTGAAAGTAGATAAAAAGGAAAATATAAATAACGGCGCTTTACCAAAAACATTATCAAAATACCACTAGCCTAGCCTGGCATAGACTTGATTTCATGGAGATACTGAAGAAGGAAGCACGGCGGAAGCTTTGACGACACGGTTGGCGCAGTGGTTGAGCGATCGGCTGCTGCGCTGCGTGTCGCGGGTTCGATTCCCGCACGGAACAAATATTTTTATGGCCTACAGATAGTTGTTCCGGGTCTGGCTGTTTGTGTATGTGACTTTGTATGTTTGTAAACGCACCCACGATACAGGAGAAATTCCTAGTGTGGGGCAACGTTTAAAAAAAGAAGCAGGCAGCAGCTGTCTTTGTCGTTCCAGAATCTGGACGGTCACCCCTGTGCTCTTCCGGCCTCTCATACATTCATCTTGTAAATTATCTACCTACGACCAACTACAGGCTTTCTTTTATTTAGGACCCCGGGTTAATCTGCTACAGCTTTAGCCAAAAGCTGGTAACACCAAAATGCTCCTGTTCCAAACTGATTCCACTCTCCCTCCAGGGCGCTGGATGCGGTAGACATATCCTGGGAGAACGAGCATCTGAAGAACATCCTCGGCAGCGACGAGTACGCCGACCCTGACAAGCCGGAGAAGCCGGGCAGCTCCACCACCACCACGCTGTTGCCTTACCCCAAATTTAATGAGGATGGACAGCCTCTGTGGCATGGTGAGTGATAGACCGATAGACCAGTACTCAGGTTACTGAGCATAAGAATAATAGGTATATTACGAAGATAGAATACTGTAGATATTTATACTGTGGTTGTGATCCCTCTATCCTCGCCACTATTAGCTAAAGCGTGTGTTTCAAATAGCTTCTAGATATCCCATCTGTCCAGTAGGTTTTTGAACCACTTCGTCTTTTATTCAAAAACTGCGCCCTCGTTTCGAAACATAATATTGCACTGTCCAATTAAATTCATAAAAATCAATTTGCTTGAAAAAATCATCCAGTTCAGCAGTAAAAATAACGCAATGGATTTTGTTAATTAGGTATCTGCCGATCTCGAAGTTTGATATTTCGAAGGGTTGCCAACAAGGCACAGAGACCTTACATTTGCTAAGTGGGCGCACTGCGCGCTGGTGCCCTCGCGCAGGCCCAAAACATTGCTCTGTGCATCAAGGCCTCATTTAAACCAGAATCTTGTTCAACCTTCTTGAGACTACTCATTTACCCGAACAGGTCTGTGCTTGAGCACAGACCTGTTCGGGTATTCATACTTGAGAACCGAGTATTCATACTTGAGTATGAATACTCGGTTCTCACCATATCACACACCCTTACGGTTTCTTCCGTATTAGCCAGCTTTGAGCTAACGTGGTGATTTTGTTTCCAGAACACTTACCAGTGGTGGGCGCGCGCATCGAGGCGCTGCGAGCGCACGGGCGCGCGCCGGCCGCGCTGCGCCTGGCCGTCAGCGCCGCCCGGGCCATGAGGCATCGACAGGTAATGTGGCCCAGCTGTAATGCTGGCATTTCATTAGGCGTATTTGTCAAAATATTCACGTCACTTGTGCAATACAATTAATTTTGTATAACACAAGTGACGCGAATATTTTGTCAAACATAGGTACGCCAAGTGAAGTGCCAGCATAAAATTACTGATAAATAAATACATAAACATATTTCAGTGACGTGCTAAGAGGGTAGACAAGATTTGAACATGGCATAAGATCCTTTTGTTACCTGGCATCGATCACTATTAGAGAACCTGCATATCATTTAAACAAAGAATTATAGAATATGGAATGCTCACCTTCTATTTTTGTTTCAGGAGGTATCCCAGCAGCGCTGGCAGTCTGCGGGCGGCGGCGAAGCGTCGTCGTCGTCCGGCGCGTGCGGCGGCGCGGACGCGTGCGCCGGCGCGTGCGGCGAGCGCGCCAAGCTGTCGCAGGTGTGCGCGCACATGGACCACGGCTCCTGCCTCGCCAGCGCCGCCACCTGCGCGCTGTCTCACTCGCAGCGCTGCATCGGCAGAGGTGAGATGACGCCTTTACTTTCTTGCTCATCATCATCATTTCAGCGTCCACAGCTGGACATAGGCCTCCTCCAAGAGAAGCCAGATCGACCAGTCCTGTGCGTCTCGCATCTAGCGTAGGTCTAGGTCATCACTCGACTTTGTGGGAGGCCTTCCAACGCTTGTCTTCCGGTATGCGGTCACCACTCAAGAACCTTTCTATTCCATCGACTACCTATCGTAGTCTTCCGAACCCAATGCCGACCGACCGTATCTACGAAGGGATATTAGAGAAAGGTTAATGCACTTTATAGCAAGCTTATCTGGCGCCTACTATAGTGACTTAACTACTACAAAAAACCGCGCCAATATAAAGTTAAAACTCACTATGGTAGATAAACATTTTGACGTCACTAACAAAAATCGTTTTTTCCTCCCAATAGACAGCAGATGTTGGACAGGCTGGACGTTGGAAGCCATCTGGTGCGTGTACGAGTGCCTCGCAGACGCCTGCCTGGCGCCCGACGACCAGCGCGCGTCTCCTCGACTACACACCGCCTACCTCGACGAGGAGCCCAACACTGGCTTGCCACCTAGGTGACTAACTAGAAAATCAGTATATCCCGTACGAGTTAACATGGCACCTGGCTCGACACATTTCGAATGACGTTTTGAAGTTTTAATTTAAATTGAAAAAATCTATTTCAATGAAACCAATATGAACGCTTGGCATCACTGTTACAGATGCGTTTATATTATTTTCATCGTAATCGAATGGTTCAATTTCAATTAAAATGCCAAAACGTAATTCGAGCCAGGTGCCAAGTTGACGCGTACAGGTAGTAGTCAAATGATCAATGTCGGAATGGACTATTTTAAAATTATGAGAAAAATACGGGTTGCGAATTTGTTCGAAAGTGTCACCGCGGCCCAGGAACGCAAAGGGCACTAGGAGGAGTACGGATGGGTTTTAGTCAGTAACTTACTTACTTACTTCATTAACATGTAATTTCATCACAGATATCAGCATGTCCCAGTAGCTGGCAGCAAGAACCCTGAGGAAACCTACCTGGCACTGGCGCTGGAAGCGGCTCTGTTGGGCCTGGGCGTCCAGCGTATGTTGCCCATGGGGTTGTATGCGCAGGAGCGACATTGCAAGCAGGTAAGTCAATTTTTTTTCTATTTAATTTAGCTGATTAGTTTGAATACGGGGCGTTTATCTACATTTTGCTTGTTAGCTTTGGTCAAATGGTCGACTCCAAATGCTGCGTGACTCAAAAGTCAGAGCTGAGCGTTTGATACTCAGTCGGGGCGAAGTACTATCGGGCTTTTCGAATTGACGAGTCGATCGCGTATTCGCGCGATCATCGCATTCTATTAGGTCGACGCCTTAGGTTTCAATTGAATGCGTGAACTAAGTTCTGAAATAATTTAGTATGAATGTGTGTTGTAGGAGGAGCGTCTAATATCGCAGCTGCAGCGCGTGGAGGGCGAGGCGGCGGGCGGCGTGTGCGCGCGCGTGGCGGCCGCGCTGCTGGCGGGCGGGCCGGCCTCGTGCCTGGGCGCGCGCGTGCACCCGCGCGCCGCGCCCGCGCACACCTTCGCGCGCTTCCTGTTCCTGGCGCTGCTGCCCGCGCATCCCGACCTGGCGTACAGAGTCGGCCTTAGAGCTATGAGGTTAGTTCGCCGACAAAGGTACAAAAGTGGACTAAATGCAGAGATCTCCACCAGTCAACTTTTGACTCTGAGTTTGGACACCGTGGCAAAACTGGTCAAGAGGATTATTTTCCAGCACCTATAATAATGGTTTGTCTCCAGGTTACCGATGGTGGAGGAGGCCTACGCACTGGACGGCAGCAGCACAGGAGGCAGCGCGGCCGCCGGCGCCTGGCACACGTTGCAACACGCCGAGCAACAGCAGGCCGCACTCGCCAGCGCACTGCTAGGTAAACCACACCGACAGCACTCAGCATCATCATACGCGCTGGAGGGCAGCAGCACGGGAGGCAGCCTGCACGCCAGTGCCTGGCACACGCACAAAGAGGCAATGCATCTGTGCTTGCGCACACTCTTGTGCAATATTTATGATATATGTCACAAGCGGATAGTTAATCTCCGTCGCCATTGCCGAAATAGGTCAGGAGGACCATTATGTCACGTCAAGTACGATATCTATCCCTAGTTCTAAGTATAGTTAGATCGCGGCACGCCTACGTGAAGTAATTACACATAAATATAATTAGAGTGAGCCTGTCGTATAACGTGAGCATCCTCTCGCAGGAGCCGCCCGCGGCAACCCGGGGCGCCTGCGCGCGGCGCTGGGCGCGGCTCAGCGCCACGTGCGCTCGGCGGCGCAGCTGTTCCGCCTGGCGCAGGACGCGCTGCGCCACGCCGCGCCGCCCGCCGCGCCGCACCACCACCGCGACCTGCTGGCCGCCGCCTTCGAGCTGGGCTTGCAGGTACGACCCTGCCAAACTAATTCCGACCTTCAACTTTCTCAATTCTCCCAGATGTCCACAGCTGTTACACATATGCCTCCCCCAAATGTCGCCACATCGACCGGTACGATGCCTCTCGCATCCCACGTCCTCCACCAGGTCATCGCTCCACCTAGTGGGAGATCTTCCAACGCTACATTTTGCGGTGCGCTGTCGCCACTCTGGAACCTTTCGACCCTATCGACTATCTGTTCTGGGAGCAATTTGCCCTGCCCACTTGCCACTAAAGTTTGGCGATCCTTCGCTCTATTGTATTGTTCGCCGGTAACCTGGATTCTCCTGCGAATATTACTAACCAACCCTGATATAATACCAACCTTGCCAGTTGGTATACCACCTATCTCAAAGTTTTTAATTCCGATTCATTCCCCACAGGTGCTAAGGATGACGCTCTCGTCAGTGAACTGGCGAAGACGCGAGATGGTGCGCTGGCTGGTCACGTGCGCCACGGAGCTGGGCCTGGACGCGCTGCTGTCTATCATGCAGAACTGGTCAGTATCATCATGATGCCATCTAGCCTTTCTTGGCCATAACGACTGCTTTCATTGACTGATTGAGCTTCAGATCTGCTGATTTTTATGTACTCTCATGTTGTTACTGCCGGATATCATGACCTTATACATAGAACTACTGAACGAATTTCAATCTGTCGGTGACGCGGAAGTAACAACATAATGTCTGCAAACACAAGTGCACTTTTCACTGTCGTTGTCCGAAGGAACGGCAATCCGACAACCGGACATAGGTCAGGCGTAGAACCAACGCCTTTATGTGCTTTCCAAAGCAAGGGTATATTACGCTGTGTGGTCAATGATAGATTTAACACGACCATAGTAAGGTTTTTCTGCTCATCAGTGACAATTATATGTCGATAAAACCTCCTCTAAATTTGCCTTAAACTCCACAGGTACGAGCTATTCACCCCGACGGAAGCGACGGGCCCCGTGGCGGCGGCCGCCATGTCGCACAACACGGCGCTCCGGCTCGGCCTCAGCTTCGAGCAACAGGAGAAGCTCAGTGCCTGCGCGAGGACCTTGGCGCTGCAGTGTGCTGCCAAGGTATGATCCTACTCGAATTATAGAAGAGTGATTTTTCCCAACGAGATACCATAAACAAATAGTAGTTATAGTGAATAATTATACTATTATGCTTCACATCTGCACAAAATACTTAGCCATCGCATAGCATTCATTCATGTGCGAGACAGGGCTGCAGCGCTGTGTTTTTAGCGATAGCCGGACTCCTACTTACTAAAACCATATGGTGTTCTGCTACCTTTGGCCAGGATGCTTGACGCAAAGACTATGTCGAGACCCACGTTTCAATTCCATAAATCACTGTCACCGGTTATTCACAACCTAATATTTAAAACTCCATTCTTCCAGGACCCACCCGGCTGTGCCCTAAGCGCCCTATCAGTGTGCGAGGGCTCCGCGGGCGCCTTCGAGGCGGCCTGCGCGGCCGTAGGGGGCGCCGCCGCTCGGGGCGCCCTGGCGTCCAGCCAGCTGTTCGCGGTGGCTCGCTACATGGAGCAGCGCGGCCAGCCCGCGCGGGCCATGCGCCTCGCCACGCTCGCCATGCGGAACTTACATTTGCATTATAATCAGGTAAGAAAGATCGCAAACGCATTACTGAACTAAAATGGAGCTGGGCAGGACACCTGGCAAGGCGCGGTGATGATAGGTGGAGAAGGGAGTGACCGAGTGGCGCTCGAGGACTGGAAGAAGAAGTGTGGGTCAACTGGCAGCGAGATGGGCGTACGGCATTGTTGCTATTGCGTAGAACCTGGATGAAGCTGGCACAAGAACGTGGGGATTGGTACAAGAAAAGTGACGCTTACACTCAGCAATGTGCGAAATCGGTTTGTGGATGATGATGAACGAAGAAGCTCCCAAACGTGAACCAATGACCTGATAAACCGGTCGATTTGGCGACTCTTTGGGGGACACCTTTGTCCAGCAATGACCTCTTTCAGCTGATATGATGTTGAAGCAAGATGATATAATTATACTTAGTATTATAAGTATAATTATATCATCTTGCTTCAACTGTCGAATGCTCCATGGTTTCTCACTAACTCTGAAATCCATGAAGCTCTGGAAATTAAAACAGTAAAGGAAGAGATCTAACAGTCCTCCACTAACTACAAAAATCGGCTCGACAACCACCCGAATGACTTGGCTGCCGAATTAACAAAAATCAGCTACAGGAAACGCCTTACACGCCATGATATCCAGACTCTACATGCTCGATGTTAAATAGGAGTGTCTCCTGCTGGGGAGACCCCTCACAATGCTTCAACCGCCCAACAAATCTGCTTATAGTCCTGGGACTGATTGCAGATGCAGACGCACAAAAAAAAAAAAAAATCTTGCTTCAACATCATATCACCTGAAAGAGGTCATTGCTATATAACACTCAAACAGGGGGCTTGAAACACTCCGCGAGTCGCTATGTAGTAGGTAACACTGCGCATTGAGTAGCGCACTTTAAAGACGCCATCAATTTATCGCTTACTATAATACTCTTAAATTTAAATTAAATCAAAGAAATGTTGTTGTAGGTATCTATAGTACATCTGGATTCGCAGATCCATTCATAAGTGGCGGTGACCACTTGCTTACAAGTATAGTAGGCCACCTGCTTTAAAATCTAATTCAAAAACATGGTTCTGTTTCTCTCAATCGGTTAAAGGTATCAGAGACAACGATGTTTAAACTCTATGTTTCCATTTAACGATCGTTGTATACTTTTTACCACAATTGTGCATAACTGTAACGTTTTGTCTACAGGACAGCCACCCGGCCATCGCAGACATCCACTGGGCGGTGGCGCTGGCGCACTCGCTGGGCCGCGCGGAGCTGCAGGCCATGCTGCCGCTCTTGGTGAAGAACGTGCAGTGTGCGCCCGTGCTGGTAACTATTTTATAAACCTGTACAGATAAAGATAAGAAAAATCAAGGTCAAGTAAACCTTTGGACGAACAATACCAAACAGTGAAGTAATCAGTTAATTATCCCACAACCTTATGTGATAAAAAATAGAGTAGCGCCCTGTAAGAGTACATTCCCCCAGTCGGACGTGCTGCGGCGCTGCTGCGTGGCGGCGGCGGGCTGCTCGCGCTCGCGCGGCGCTCCCCCGCGGCCGCCCACGCCGCTGCGCCCGCTGCTGGAGGCGGCCCTGCGCGCCTACGCCTCCACCACGCACGCGCGCCTCGCGCACATCTCGCCGCGACACTACGCCGACTTTGTCGAGTTTCTTGGTATGTATTGTTCAAATTATGTTGAAACGAATGTCAACTTTATGTGAATATGAATTCAGTTGATTTCAGCATAACTTGTAGGTACTATTGTTTTTTGTTAAAAGTTGTTTTTCCAAAAATACATTTGCGAACACAGGTTAACGTACTTAATTTATCTTGACCTTGCTGCTGAGATACTGAGTTCGATCGCCAGGTCAGCAGTTGTAACGCTTATCCCAGTAGCAACCTGGGGGTCTACTCTTATTCAACGAAAAACGAAGTTTCGATCGAAACTTCGCGTGTTTCCTACTACAGTTCCCTTCGTTCCCGAAGTTTCGTTCGAACGAAAACTGTTTGACATTTACGTTCTCTAAACCTATTCTAATTCATAAATGTTGCGAACGAAAATTTGAATTTGACAGATGATTGTTCGGAATATTAACCTCAAATTGACGAAACCAAAAGTGTTACCTTTTGGTTTTCGTTTGCCATTCTTTAGTGTGGATTTTGTTATTAATTTGGTTGAAATGGCTGCAAGAATGCTCTTAATCGAGGCTGCTCTACGTGAAGAACGTTTAGAGCGTAGAAGGAACCGACGTCGCCTGCGCAATCAACTAATATATATATAATATATATATATATCTCAATATATATATATTTAGATTCGTTAGACCTTACCCTATAACCTAGAATACAAATTTTATTGCTAACTTTACACAATAAAAAGTTTCTAGAACAAAAACTGCAAAATTTACATCATAACAAACTTTCACTATACATTTTCCTTAATATCTATAAAACTACAAGTCCTATCAACTTAATTCTTTTTGTAAAATAGGTTTTGGGTCGAGACCTTTATTTTGACACCAATTTCAAAACGATATCTCTACAAACAAAAAACCTCATTTTCAACTTACGTAATTTTTTCGTAACGTCAAAAATTCTACTTAAAAATTTCCTTACAAAATCTAAAAATACTATCATATTGGAGTCTTATTGGATCTAGCATGCACAAATAATACTTATAAAACTAATTAGACAATAATTAAACCTAAACTGCTATTTAAAATCTAGCAAATTCTAATGAGTTTCTTTCAAACTTTAAGACAACATTTCCCTATTCACATGGTCGCCCCTACCACTACTTGCGCCTAGGGACGTGGACGGGGTCTCGTCGCCGACAGTATATTTTAAGATATTTATTACAATTTTTTAAATCCAAAATAAAACTTGTGGAGACCCAAAATGCAGACTGCGACACAATACGACTTGAAACTTTCTGGCGGAATGTGTACCTATCGCGATTGTGAAAGTACTTGAGAAACAAACTGAAAACTAAATAGTGATTTTCAAATATTTAAAAAAAACATTTCGACGCGGCTCCGGCAGCTGAAATTGCATGGGGGCGCTTGAGATAAGCCCCTTTGACCCCCCCACAGTGGCAGATTCCTCAAATTCAGAGGACTCGATTGTAAACCCAACCCAAACTGAAAACTTTTTAAAGAATTCAAACAAAAAATCGTAAGTTGACATGTGATTAGATTGAGTGTGAATATACATACAATTTTGGTTGTCATATATTAAATCCATTTGGTGGCAAGAAATAGTACTCTTTAATTTAGTCTGTTAACAATGACCGTGAAAGGGTGTTTTATAGTGTCCCGGTTAATTTCACCAAAAATATAAAAATAAACTATTTAATTATTCTTTCTGCATCAATATTACAAGAAATATTTATTAAACCACATTTTAAATGTAAAATTTCAAAATAAATCAAAATAGTTTATAAATTTAAAGTTGAAGTAAAAACCGGAATTTACTTTAAATGACATCATAAAAGACCCACACAATATTTTTCATGTCATTCGTTCACGAAAATAGTCTATGGATCCGAACTTCGTCTGCGTGTCCGAAAACAAAACAGAGTAGGGTCACTAACGAAACTTCGTTTATATTTCGTTCGTTTACGAAGTTTCGTTTCAGAGAAAGAGAGTAGACCCCCTGGTCAGTTAATCTAGAGTTCGATTCATGTCCTAAACCTTACCAAATCTAGCTCAGACGTATGAAATTAATTTGTATGAGAAAATACATAGTCGGGAACAAGATACACAAAAATCCTTTTCTAAGGTAAGTATTTGATTTATTTATCATCCTATTTTTTCTTATCTGCAGGCAAAGCCCGCGACACATTCGCGCTGGCCCCGGACGGGCCGCACCAGTTCGCCGCACTGCTCCAGGAGATCAAACTCAAATACAAAGGGAAGAAGAAACTCATGTTCCTCGTCAAGGAGAGATTCGGATGATGCAGCAAACTTACTCGATACAAAGCCCACCGAGTTAGTAACGGCTTTTCTAGATACGGCATTCCATATTCATAGTGAGCACACTCGCCGGCTTCTTCTAGAGACGGCATTGTCAAGACTTTCCAAACAAACCAAGCTTGTCATTGAGTGTCAAGGTATCGTTGACTCATAGAAATAGGGAATATGCATGTCTATTTTTTATTTGCTAGAGAAAATATTTATTTAGTCTACAAAACTATTATGAAATAATTTTTAAAATATGTTCATCAGCAACGAAGTTATAAGGCTTTAAAGTTGGCAAGAGTGAGAAGTCCGACGTGGCCTCCATACTGCATAGTTTTTCGACCAATTTGAATCTAATCTATTTTTTAATCGAAAAATAAACAGTGAAAACTCATTGTATATTTTTCGATTAAAAATATATATTTATTAGGTATGTAACGTACCTAATAAGTATTTTTTTTATGCATATTCCCTCATTTCGTCTTCATAACCTTAGTCAGAATTCTCACTGGCAATAAGTGAGAATTCTGACTGAGGTTATGAAGACGAAGCTTGTGCTTGCACAGGCCATGAATATTATTTATAACTAATGGCGTTTCTAGTAACTGCTGGCGACGTTTCGTGCTCTGTGATAGAAAAGAAGCATTTTTGTTTGATGCGTGTAAATTTTGTTGAAAACTTTGGAGTATAGCATCGGTTTTTAAATGCTTTTGTTAATCTCATAACGCTACTGCTGTGGTTAAAGACTTCAAGATGATTTAAATGGATTTTTTTTAATTATAATTAAGGACCGATTTAAATATTGGCCAACTGAGAATGTTAAAGAAAATATTTCTCAACATTCAGTGTACGTAGGTAGTCTAGATCTTTATTGCGTACTTCATAGTCACCTTAAAATATGAATTTGAATGACCACTTTTCAAGATTTGAGAGGACTTTGACCGCAGTAGTAGTAATAAAACCAGTTATTGTGAAACTCATGGCATGCTACGTTTATTGTTTAATTGGTGCAATCATTGTTTTCATTTCAAGTGTTTTGTTTTTGTTTTGTTAATATCGTGCAATAAGCTGCCATGATGAATTCGTCATAGGGCTTTGACGTGATGATGCATAATAACTTTAGAATTTAATGTTAAAAATAGGTTGAATGACAAACTTATTCCCACTTTTGTTAAGAGTTAGATAAAAAATTAAATGCCCATGACTTGTCAAGCACTAGGGTGACAATGCTACTCACATAAAAAACGAGGACATGAAACGTTTCGTTCCACGGTAATTTAGGCTCGAAATAATTTTACCTTTGCGGTAAAAATCATTACCTCATGCAAGGTACACAAAATCTCGTGTACCCGCCGTGTACCAAACCAGTCTATTCTAAAGTATTATTTTTTATTTTATAATAATTATAAATACGGCTGACCTCGTAATTTTCATTTTTTTATAATCGTAAGAAATGATCTCAATAATTCCATTTGTGTAAATAGAAACGAGTTTGTAAATATAGTACGGAGACAAGTTTAGTATTGAGAATATTAGTTGATTAATGTAATGATTAGTAATGTGATCTGTGCGAGGATTGCGAGTGTACAAACTGTGTAAATGTCGGCGTGTTGTGATGACGGAGTGTGAAGCGGTACCGCACAAGTCGCCAGTTGTAAGTAGGTAGTCTAGTGCGCCACTCGTATAGCGTCCAATAGCAATGGGATAAACATAAAATATGACACAACACCAAAGAAATATATCGTAAGTCCAAGTGTGAGATAAGCAACGCCATTATTTTTCAGTATTCTTGAGTATTCTGTATCTGTAAATATTTGTTTTATGTTAGCTCCCTGGTTTTAGTTATTATCTTGAACGGCACATCTGTTAAACAAAGGGATGCATACTTTTAACACAAGTGTTATAATTGGCGCTGCAATAAACTCCTGTTAACCAGTTAATAATAATAATTAAAAAGACGTTATTTGACTAATCATGCCGTATATCTTGTCTATTTTCTATATCGTTACACAAATCTTATTTAAGAGTTGATTACTTTTGAATATAAATAATTTCACTGCAATCATTATTATTTCTGACTCAGCCTTTTTCTTGTTTAGAGTAGAATATAAAATTTTAACAAGAAGTGCATTTATAAAGATAGAAATGATTAATATTTAAATAGAGATGATGTATGGTTAGTGTTGAGAGAATAGTATGAATTGAATAGTAGATATATAGACTTAATGAAGGACTTTTGTACTTTTTGTGGTGTGTATGAGGGTTGCGCAAAAAAATATTTTGACACTGTACAAAGAAACACGCAAAAAAATGTATTGGTTCATTATATAAAAAATTTGCCAACCCTATAATGTGTCAAATAAAAAAAAACAGGACATTAGTACTCATTATAATGTTGATATAAATGTAAATATAAAAATATGATTTTTAGTTAGAGCGCTGATAGTAGACACATCTAATATCCAACAGAGACTTTTACACGGAGAAATAATTAATATCAGGTAGGACAGACATCAATAGGGACAGCAAAATGTATTTATTGTACTGCTTTATACATGTTACATACATAGAACACCATAACATAGCTAAGTTTAGGCTTGTTTTAGCAAAAAGCATATTTAACTTGAAAAATCAGATAAACTTACGGGTAGTAAGCTCATAGGCAATAAACCGTTAGGTGTCTTTATTTTCATTTATATACAACATGTAACAGAATAAACGCAATACCTCTTAAAAGGTCATTGTACTCATCATTATGAACAACTTTTACTGTGGGACCAAACCCAAAATCGCGAAAAAAAAATCAGCTGTTCAGTACATTTTGTCGAGTTATGCGCTCATAAATGTATGGGGCAGTCGATTTTTTTTTCGCGTACCTATTGCGTTTATTTTGTTACACGTTGTATGTCCCCGGAAAATTGCAGCCCCGTAAAATTGTAAAATATCGCGTGGAATTGCAAACTCATATTTCTCAATAAGGCACATAATTGTTAACTATTGAATTTGGATGCGATTTGTTGTATTCAAAATGACATGCTCACATTATATCCAACAATTGTAATCTAAAAAAGATTTATTACAATCTTACGGAGTTTGCAATTATCAAGTGACATATTATATGAGACGTGATATCTTATAAACCTGTGTATATCTCAAAAAAATCTCCCTGCAAAAAAATAGCAAAAATTACAAAATAACAGAAAAGGATTGTTACTGTATTACTGAAGTAAAGTGAAGCATCTGTCTGAACGCAGCAAGGCGCAAGTGGTGTTTATAAAATTATTTTTTGTATGAGAAGAGAAATTAATTTCATAAGCAAATAACTTTTAAATGTCGAGCAATAATTTCGAAGCCTTCGGCCGGTCTGCCGTGATTTTGTGAACAACTCTATTGGTTGTCGAGAATGTGTTTTAGCTTATTAAATTGTAGTCAGTAATTCAGTATGCATCACGCAATGATCAATGGAGTTTGTCTAATTGCGAAAGCAATATTTTGATAAAAAAATAGAAATTGTCTGTATATTTTTTGAATGTCCTAATTTCTGTTCTTTCCCTATTTTATCTTTTGTAACTGTTAACTTTATAGATTTTCCAACCGTCGACTTGCCAATTTGTAACTCCAAGCAAATATTTGACCTCAAGTGCCTTCAGGCGAGTCCAAATAGCCAGACCGGCTCTTCCTTGGTTCTGTTGTATCTTCATTTTGTACTGTCAGTGTTATATTGTAATTGTGTTGTACGTGAAACGTGGACACCCTTCAGTGCTGGTATTATGAAGGTGATAATTTCAATATAAATAATTGAAAAAGAAATATGTTTTGTTTTATTTTGTTTGAAGAATCCTTTATGCCTGTTGGCCGACAAGAGTCGATTTACAATGGTTTGAAAAATCACTTCGGAATAACACAGAAAACATCCAGAGGCGTTGGACAGGTAATATACACTTCTCATCAGAAAAATCGAAACACCTTGCAAGTTTATGTTTTGTAAGGATTATCAGAAAAATGTGTATAATTAGGAATATAATTATGTCAAATGCCGTTTAATAGTGAATGTTATGAGGTTTTCAGATCCTAATTTTAATGTTCTAAATTCAAATTAAATTTTCATAGGTTTCGTATTTTGTTGGACGCGTTTACAGATGGGTAGTCATTACTTTTTTACACAAAAGTATGTTTATTAAATAAAATGCTTTGCTTTCTTAAAATGTTTTTCCCATGAATTGTTGATACATGTGCATGGCACGATTCTGAACTATAAATATAATTTTAGATAGGTACATTTTCTCAATAAATGTACCGATTAAAAAAAATCACATACATTTAATAAGAAACTGTAAACGCCATCACGCCCATCTGTAAACGCGTCCTTAACAAGTAATTTTTTACCCTATACAGAGTATGAAGGAAATTGATAAAACAACACACATAAATGAAAAAAAAAGCTAAGAAATGTTTATTTAATAACTTGTATTCCCTCCTCGAGCTCTTATTACTGCTTCCATACGGTTCTTCATCGATCGGATGAGAGTCACGATCAAATGTTGTGGCATTCCATTCTATTCCTCTTGGATTTCATTCTGCAGCTGACTGTTTCTGGGGCAGGATCTCTTGCACGAATTCGTCTCTTTAATTATAATAATAATAATAAACTGACGAGGAACTGAGCTCCTACCTCTTTCTTGCCTTAATTGGCCGGTCTGAGTGGAGATTCGCTAGAGCAAACGTGCTTGGGAGAAGGATGTCTAATCCAGTAAGATGCTGGTAGGGATCTTGACCGTACCGTGGTATACTTCTCCACTCCTCTAGCACCTCAGGATATGTTGCCCCCTTGGCGCTACGTCACTTTGTGCTAGCGACCCTTTTCGGGGGCCCATTTATTGAGTGTGCAAGTCACCCCCTGCTATTTTAAAGCCATTGTTAGTGGTCAGGCAGGGGTCAATAGATTTCCCATAGTATACGGTAATCAGTCCACTAAACCACCCAAACCCATAGCCTTTTATTTTTTGTTTCCATATTCTGCAATAGTCCAGCACCAACCGGGGATTATCCTTGGGTATACATTTATAGTGCATACAGGGATAATCGTAGGCTGGTGACTCATTCCATATGTCTAACGGGGCCTCTGCGAGTTGGCTTCGGCCCCTCGTACGCCTACCAAAGGACCTGGACCCCATGGTCCCGAGATTGCTCAAAATAATAATAATAATGTTTATTTAAACAACACAGACATTTACTACAAAATATTTTAACAGGCTAATTTAAGTCAGTTTAAGTGGTGTGGTCATCTGTAGCCGTACAAGGCAGAGCCTGTATTTCGGCTATCAGCGCCAAACCCCTCGAATATTACACGGTCGATTCTATCGACATCTACATGAGCACTATAGATTTCGATAGGTTAAAAACCTAACGTAATCTATTCGATGGTCACTGACGTTTTTCAGCTATTCCCAATATAAAACGGCACCATGAGTCACTAATTTGACAGAAGCTATCGAACAATACGCTTACGATATTAGTTACGTAGCTCACTAGCATTTTGCCGTGTGAAACATAAGTTTACATTAAAATTATACACGTGTTTGAGTATAATAAAGTCAAAATAATGTCTGCAAGAGCTTATTTAGCGTGGAATATGTGAGTTGCCGCTGATTTTGAAGACCAACGACGTGAACAACGTTAATTTCAAGCCAAAATGAAATTTTATATTGGATCTCAATTGGAAAATATATGTGAAAGATAGTTTATTAAACTTTACACACACTATAGAGAAGCGTTTGAGGATTTGTGCATTTATATTATTGAATAATGTTACGGATTTGACGTCAACACTGAACACAACGAGTTTTATTAGAACTAAAGGTAGTACCTAGTATGGTATGCAGCTATCTCAAAACAAAACCAATTATAATCTATTGTTGTCAACTTTTAAACCACACACACACAACTGTAACACAACGCCAACAAACAAAACATGATATGTTATAAGGAATAAAAATTAAAAACCACTAAATACCATAAGTAGTCCACTAACCGTCAACTTTTTTATTTTGTCGGTTTATTTTGTGATATTGACTATCTTAACATTTTTAGCATAGCGATATAACTACATTTTGAGCTTTAGAGCCGTTCTCTCTTCTTATTAGTGAGAAAGAAAGAAACAAAACATAAGTAGTGAAGCATTATATCGAGTAGTGTGAAGTTAGCTAGACAACGCGATCTATCGAGCTTACGTTAGCGAATGCGTCAGACTCCGTAAATCTCATGGTGCAAGCATTATCGAAATCTGTTTGATCCACGTTAGTACGCTAGCGAGTTTAACGCTAGCGAGTAATTTTTCGATGAAATCTCATGGTAGAGGCTCTGCACTTTAATACCACCTGTAAACGCGGCTCATCGGTTAGAATAAGCCACCGTGATCGAAATTTGGTCGAGAGGATTATTAGTATCAGTAAACCTATTTGGTCTATGTATCAGTAGCAGTAAAGAATAGTAGTCAGATAATGCCCACTTATCTTTAAGATAAATATAATTATATTGTCATTATGATTCCGTTCTACCAATTGCGCCGTCATGATGACTATAGTAGGCACCCGATAAATGAAGACGGTCATTGACCATTCCTTAATATCTCTTCGTGGGTACCCCCGGACATTAAATTATGAATCGTTTTTCATTACTAGAACAGTAAGGATCACGATAGATGTCGATTCAGGACAGGTTTTTGTCATTGATAAATGATAAATGATAATGATAAACCATTTTTATGGATGGAAAACCATCAAATGACTCCTTCCGCTTTGGGTAGAGCGGGAGGGAGTGCCAGACTCTTACTGACTAAAACCTATCCGTGTTCCTACTAGTGCCTTTTGCGTTCCAGGGCCGCGGTGACTTTCGAACCAAATCCGCAACCCTGACACGTCGAACAGGCCTGGACCACGCGACGGTATCCGGCGATACCGGAGTGCCTCCCTGATGCAACTCCAGGGCAGGGTGTAAAAGGCATTGGCGATGTCAAGACACCGCCAAGACGACCCTGTCCCGGGATACCGCATCCTCCGTCGTGAGAGCTCTCACGCGCATCATGGTATCCACCGTTGAGCGCTCCGTGCGGAAACCGTACTGGTTCTCCGCCAGATCCACCCTCACCAGGTGTCCAACGAGGCGTTTTGCAAATACTCTTTCAAAGAGCTTGCCTACCTCGTCGAGCAACACGATGGGCCGGTATGCGGATGGAGGGTCCGCAAGGCGCCCCGGCTTCCTAATGAAAACAAGTTTCCCCGTCTTCCAACGAAGTGGGAACTTGCCCCTCTCCAAGCATGCTGATTAGGAACCCCCTTAGTTGAGACCCGAGAGCCTCCGAAAACAATTGAACCTATTGTGACTTCCGGCGAAACGTCTCAACCGTTTACCTGCAAAATATGGCAAGCCTCCGACCCGGAAAACAGCTTGTTGCGTACTTCTGAGCATTAGAGTGCCAACAGAGGTGAGGAGTGCAAGATGTGCTGACGACCAGCCGTCAACCGACTGCTCTCAACGAAGATTTGATGTGAAGATTTGAATATTTATTTATACTTAGATAGGTTTATTAAATGTAATAAATAGCAGTAATCCTCCGTTTAGGGGAACATGCACGAAGTAGACTGTCCCATCTAGCGTATTAATTCCATAACTTAGGTAAACTATACTTGACAATGACACTTCTGTGCTTCCACCTATACTCGTAGGTCCTGCACGTTCCGTTTGGGATCGAACCAGTTTCTCGCAACTTCGTATGCGTCGGTATTGGTGTTCCACGCATTGCGCTATGTTACTAACAGGTCTAAGTCGCCACAGGTTGAGGTACAAAAGATTTTTTATGGTTCTGATAAAGTAAAGATTATCTTATTTAGATAAAATATTGGCCGCCATGTATTCTATTTCACATTACTGCACACTAAGTAAATGAATCTGTATTCTAATACTAAAATCGAGTTATATAAAGATATTAAAATATATTATAAATCCTAAACCCCATATATTTGAAGTAAGTCGCCATAACAAGAAATTATCTATCATACGAGACGCTTCCGATGACACCTGTTTGAAATCTGTTGGAGGGTCCCCACGTTTCTTCCCAATGTCCTTACTACGAGTAAGTTTGAGCTACACGATAATTGTCAAATGCTTGCACTGTCCACAGGTCCACTCAAATCTGTGTGGTACTTTCCTCAAAAGACCACCTCAGACATAAACCTACATGGTTCTCCTATGATTTGACCAGTACAATTATATGGACTTCAAAAGAGAATTTGACCTCTGAGTTTGTTTCGGTGTTTCTTCTCAGGATAGTCAGCTAGGAGACACCGGCCTCATCTGGTTTAAAAACGACCAAAAAGACTGACGTTTAAAAGTGTTATTTACAACATACTAACAAAACAAATATCTTTTATATATTGTCTGAACTTTGATTTCGTAATAGGAATTAAATAAACAAAAGTATTAATTATAATCTAAAAGATAATTTTATTTTCGTAACTCAAGTTCAATAATAATTATCAGTTTTGTGTATCAAACAAGATATACGTGTTTGTGTATATAATGGGCATAGGAACGGGTTATAAACATTTGGTTGGGTCTCCTTGCGCGAAGCACTAGTGTCGTCTGCCCAGCCTTTCCCTAACTGTGTAAACATTTGTCAACGTGAAATCTGTAATTTTCTAAAAGATCTTCAACGATTGGACGACGTTACACTCACTTAAAAAGGTAGGTAAAGGTATTATTACAACATTTTAAGGGAGATCCCTCATCGGTCGTGTTATCATAGCCCAAGGGCTATGAGAATGCTCATACAGTGCAAACTCAAAGCATTTTAATTAAACCATTTAGGGATAATTTTGAGTTGTCAGAGTCGGTCAGTCAGAAACAAAAGCCTATATATGCATATCTCTGTGGTGACCTTAGACTAGGGCTGCGGAATTTTTTCGATTTCGAAAGAGCCACCACGGCCATGGAACGGAAAGGGTATGGACACGGATGGGTTTTAGTCAGTAAGAGTCTGACACTCTCCCGCTCCACTCAGAGCGGAAGAAGTCATTTGGTGATTTCCCATCCATAAAAAAAATAATCATAATCATAATAATCATTATCATAAATCATTTATTTGCTATAATATATATATAATAATAATGATGAATCGGATGATCGGATGAGTCGGAGAATTAAATTTTAACAAAGGTTTCATTATTCTTGTTGCTTCTACATAATGAAAACAATGTATAAAAACACGATATACAGAGGCCTTGTGCAAGTTTTTAAACTTCCCTACTTGATCGTGTTATTGTAATCGTTCACTGGCCTGAAACACAGGTTTTTTTATTAACCTAGATCAGGCAGGTCTACATTACAGTTAGAACTAAAAACATTCTCAATTGTAATTCATGTAAATCACAATTGTACTAACTTTTTACTTGAATAAATTATTATTATTATTATTACTTATAATGTCAGTTTGTAGGTACTTATGAAAAAGAAGATATCCACCGAATGGAGAAGTTTCACGATGTTGTTAATAATAAATTTAACGTTTATTATTAATGAATATTTTATTTGGATTAAAATATATACCAAAGCTAATAAATATTTTTTTTTAATCCATCTCCGCTTACTTTTAAAAACTATAACTCACAATTCAACGATTTTGATATTTTTGCGCTGTCGCATTGTAAATTTAAAATGACAAAAAAGTACAACCGACTTCCAAGTAAAAACCACATCAAAGTCCTAAATAACTTTAATTTTGGAAGTCGGTTGTATTTTTTTGTATTTTTTTACTAATGTATTTCGGCCATGTATAGAATTTTATTAAAAATACTTCTCATTATTTCAGTTAGCGATGAAAATAAAGTATTTTATGTACTATATTACTTTCAATAATCTATAGGACAATTGCCTAAAATATAGTACAATACGCAACCCTAGAGAAGGCACTCACTCTTTCTCTTTAACAGTTAATACGGCTTGCGTTTTTGGCTAGTCTCCGTTGAAATAGACGGTCGCGATCGAACTTCGGTCCGGCAGATATTTATAGCATTTTAAAGTCTAAACTCCGTTATCAGTATCACATCTTTGCTTTGAATGATTACAGGAATAATTATCAACAGTCATGACTAGACGAGCTTTCGACGCGGTGCACTGGTACGTAAATGAGGTAGGGTCTCAAGTAGTGGCGAAGACTGGGATCCCTTCAGACAGGCATCACTTCGGCAAACTCATACTACACAACTTGCAAGATGACCCTGATTTTGTTATGCAGGTATTTACGTTTTGTTCATAATTGTGTTCAACTAGGTCTTTAAATATTCCTTCAAGTATTAGGTAGCATGTTACTAATTGTTAACCAAATTTTATTTGACTCTGACAAACAGCAAGTTAGGGTCAAATTAAATTACTTTTAAAAAAATGCTGGCGAATCTTTGCAGGGCGGGTAGTCTGGACATAGTTACCGATCGCCTACCGACCAAATTCGGTCGATAAGTCTTAAGGCCAGTACGACTCTGAGTACCTAATACGGTAGTGTTAGGTACTAATCCAAAATAGCAGAACTGTCACCAGCTCAGTTAATGTAATGTTCTTATTTGGTATTCAAAGGGTTTCATAAACCATCAGTGGATACACGGAAAGAACGTTGATTCATCCATTTGTTTTCAACAGATCGATGGAGGAACAGGCCAATCTGAAACCAATGGCTCGGTGTTAGACAGAAGCATCCGATGCGCTATCTCTTTCACGAACTTGGGATTGAAGAAGGGGGATGTCATGGTACTGATGGGGCCCAACCACATAGATTTCTGCATACCCCACTACGCAGCGCTGTATCTTGGCATAATGATAGCTTCTATCGATGCCACTTTGGGACCCAGTGAGTTTGGTTTTACCCACTTTGAAACATATTAGTGTTAGGCTGGCCTCATGCGTACAGTTTCCTGATAAGGAATTCTGATTCGGAGACCGTATTCTACTAATTTTTAAAGAACGTTCGCATTCGCATGCCAGTCGCAAAATGGCAAAAAAGCCTTAATTTTCATACATATTTGACAGATTGCGCGATGATCAAGATATCTTATCAGATCGAGAGGTTAGAGAATATTAAATTTTGATGCGTAAAAAAGTATTCCAAATGTTCAGTTGACATTTATCGAGAGTTTACAATCTCTCTAGATATTTTACAATCTTACAGACTTTGCCATTTTCCGGTGACATATATATAATTTTCACATTTCAGATGAACTAAGAGACTTATTCCACACAAACGGCCCGAAGATAATCTTCTGCCAAAGCGAAAAGACGACAGACATTGAGAAGGCGTTAGAAATGGCCAAAGTAGATGCGAAAATTGTGACCTACGATAAGAATAGTAAATATACTACACTAGCGAACTTGCTAGAAAACAAAGATGAGAAAGCTATTCAAAGTTTTAAGTAAGTAATTTTCTTTAAATCTAAATCTGCAAGATTGACAAACTAATATGGATTTAAATTGAGATAAATTTATCTACAGTAGTGGTTAGTTTACATAAATTGAAATTGAAATTTATTATCAAGAACGTTTCAAAAAGAGGAAAGGAAAAAGTTCACTAGGCACAAAAAATCGTAAACAGCAGTGTCAAACACAAAAGTGCCCAGAACACTGGCAACAATGCCGTGTTGATTGGCAATGCAGATTCTTTGACCGAAGAAAAGGCCGAGGATATTATTATAGCGGCGGGGCCTGGCGAGCCACAAAATATTATTTATTTTAAAATTAAGTTTCCTTTTATTTGTGTGTTTCTGTGTGTACCAAATAATAGTCCGGTCAAATTACGCCGAAAATAAGGCAAACTTAGCATTAATTCTTAACTCCGATTTTTTGCCATTAATGTGTAGAGTATAAGCAGAGAAGTATGTTTAAATGTATCCCGCAAAAAGTTAACCCCCGGATGTTCGTTTTTATTAGCAAAACATTTAATTTCATAATAACTCGTTGGGAAAAAATATTAACTGGCATGTTAGTTTGGGACATTTGTAGAACAGATTGAGGTGTACAAGGTAAGAAAATTAAACGTTTTTCATCAACGGAACTATACTTTTTTTTGAAGAATGTTACTTTTTGACTTTGTACTTCAAGCAAAAATATTAACTTGACAAAAATAATGCTAAATGGATTTTAATTAACATGTTTATTTATATTGAGAAAATTAAAACAATACCACCTCGGGGTTCCGAGATGTAAGAAATTGTCACATAAGTTTTCAGGCAAAAATGTAACTCTCCTGAAAGTTGTTTAATAATGGAAAATGTACAAACACAAACCATAATTTATCAAAATTAAACAAATCAGACTTTATTTATTACCTATATCTTTAATTGTTAATAAAGTGGCATCTTTTTGCCGCACTCAGTAGTTCAACTATTAGAATTGGCTCATCCGTGTTTTGTTTCTTTCATGTGTCAGAATCAGTCAGAGTACAAAATGCGTGAGAAAATGAATTTTGCTCATAACTTGTATTTCGTGAATTCTTCCAATTTTTAAAAATATTTATTCTGCTATTCAGGGTGAAGGAAAATAAAAAACAGATCATTCTTGAATTACAAATGGTGCAACTAACCCATTTTTTTATTTATAGATAAAATCATGCAACAATGTGCTGCTCTTGAAATGATTGCAGCAAATCGGTATTTTTCACAAAATCGTCTTATTTCAGCAAAGACGAAAGAGCTGCATTGATGTTTTATTAGTAGTTTATGAAACTGTTACATACTTACCTGAAATTATTAAAAAAACTAGAACGAGTGTACAAACGAGGGTCAAACGAGGTTCATAATTCTAAAAGAATTCATAATTGTTGTGATGAAATAATAAAAAAATACATTTTGAAACTTTGTTATGCACAGTTTCACAAACTACTCTGTCGTCTAAACTTATGCAACTTTATCAAAACATATCAAATTGCATCATCATCATCATCTCAGCCGAAAGACGTCCACTGCTGGACATAGGCCTCCCCCAAGTGTCGCTACAAAAACCGGTCATATGTGTCTCGCATCCATCGGCCACCAGCGACCCTCACCGGGTCATCGGTTTATCTTGTGGGAGGCCTACCAACACTGCGTCTTCCGTTACGCGGTCGCCACTTCCTTTTTAACCCCATCGACCATCAGTTCTGCGAGCAATGTGCCCTGCCCACTGCCACTTCAGCTTGGCGATCCTTCGGGCTATGTCGGTTACCTTGGTTCTCTTGCGGATTTCATCATTCCTGATTTGATCATGCAAGGAAACCCCAAACATTGCCCTCTACATTGCACTTTGGGTGACTTTAAGCCTTCTGATAAGGCCCATTGTGAGCGACCACGTTTCAGTTCCATAAGTCATCACTGGCAACAGGCACTGGTCATAGACTTTCGGCTTGAGACACTGTGGTATGTGAGACGAGAAGATATCACGCAACTTCTCAAACACCGCCCAGCCGAGTCGGATTCAACGGTTGACCTCTTTCTGGGAGTTAGCCATACCTAACTGGACCGTTTGTCCCAGGTAGATGTACTCGTCAACAACTTCGATTGCAGAGCCTCCGATCTTGATAGGAGTGGGTGCTACATATCCCATGACCTTGGTTTTGTCCATGTTCATTTTAAGACCCACTCTTTCGGAAGCTCTACTGAGGTCATCGAACATTGTACTGAGGTCCTCCATGGTCTCAGCCATGACGACTATAACGTCAGCAAATCGAAGGTGAGTGATGTACTCGCCATTGACATGAATGCCTAGCCTTCTCCAGTTCAAAACCTTGAAGACATCCTCCATTGCGGCCGTGAACAGTTTCGGAGAAATGACGTCTCCCTACCTCACACCCCGCTGCTGGAGGATAGGTTTCGAAGTCTGATCCTGAAGTCGGACTGACATGGTGGCGTTTTCGTACAAACACTTAGGCACCTCGATGTAACTACAGTCGATCTGGCACCGTTGGAGAGACTGCACCACAGCCCAAGTCTTGATCAAATCGAAGGCTTTCTCGTAGTCCACAAACGCTAGGCAGAGGGGCAGATTATACTCTTCGGTCTTCTGTATAACCTGCCGCAGCTTCGCGGGGTTAGACTCTGACGACTCTGTATCTGGCATCAGCTCAGCGAGCTGTCGTCGTTAGGGAATGGGGGCTGCTGCGGAGAACTCCAGGCTCTTCCGTAGGTGGCCCAGACTAGAGGATGACCAGGGTTTGTCCTCCAACGAAAAGTGGGCTGCTGGCCCGAAAAATTCCCACCAGTAGGGGAGGTAAAGGCCGAGAAGGAAGCAAGTGGAGGGTGCTCACCTCCCAGGAGACAGCCCAGCGAGCCGCTAAGCTTGGGAGGAGGGGCGCCACCCAAGAGCGACCGGTCGAAGGGCCTTCGGCTTCTTCCGGCGGTGAGCCGGATATCGCCAGCGGTTCCAATAAGGAGCGTAAGGTCAGGTTTGCGGAGGTCGTGGAGGCTGCAGTCCGCAATGTGGCCTTGAAGTGGACGCAGGCCTCTAAAAACAAGGCCTAAGCGCGGCGTTGGTTTCCATTCTGGCGGCTGAGGCTAATGGTGGTGGGCCTCTGTCGGACGAAATGTCCAAGCTGCGGGCAGAGGTCACCCGCTTGGTGGCCGCCACGGAGTTTCTCCAAAATGAAAACGCAAAACTCCGAGCAGACCTAGCCGGGCTCCAAGAAGTTGGCTTACAGGGGGCGTCAAATGCGGACGATGGCCGAGTGTCAAGGCCCGCGAAGTGCATGGACATACGCATTCTGGGCCTGGATGACTCTGTCACGGAGGAGGAGGTGGTGGCCGACGTCGTCAGGACGGGGGGTTTCTCTGAGGAGGTGAAGGCAAGCACCATACATCCTGACCACACGGGCATGGGAACCGTTGTGGTGAGCTGCCCCGCGTCGGTGGCTAAGATAATATTGGAGGGCCGAAGGCTCCTGGTGGGTTGGGTTTCTACACAGGTTAAACTGCTGGAACTCAGACCTCTGAGGTGCTTCCTCTGCCAAGTGTGCAACCACGTAGGCAGCCTGCGGACCGCCGTCCGCAGGCATCAATAGCTGGAGAACAATGAGTAGCTCGCCATACGATCAGAACAGGCCTGAGTCAACTGCGCGTTGTGTTCCACGTGCGCCAGAAAGAGCTGTCAGCAAAGACGCTGGGGCCCGCTAGGGCCAGAGACTGCCAGGGTTGCGGAATTTGTTCGAAAAAATTACAGCGGCCCTGGAACGCAAAGGGCAATAGAAAGAATACGAATGGGTTTTAACCAGTAAGAGTTTGATACTCCCTTCCGCTCCTCCGCACCCAGAGCGGAGTTCAATTGTATGACGCCTTACGATAAAGTTCGTCGGATAAGGATGAGCTTTGGAAATTTCGTAGATAACAAAGTTCTTGCGAATTTTTTTCGAAAGAGTCACCGCGGCCCTGGAACGCAAAGGGCATTAGGAGGAACACGAATGGGTTCTAAGAGTCTGACATTCCCTCCCGCTCCGCCCAGAGCGTAAGGAGTCATTTGATGATTACCAATCCTTAAAAAAAAATCTACTGCCGAGACTATATGACGCTTAACCGTTTAAGCACTGACATGTGAGAATTCCAAATCATGTAATAAATAAATCCCGCGGTACACCGGTGTGCTGACAGTGCTTGAGTGGTATTAAACTGTTTGTTTATTATAATATCCGCCACCTTGACAAATATGTATTCATCAGATAGTCTAGTAAGTCTATGAATTATTTTCATGTAATACATGTTTTGGTACTTATATTCAACGGGTATTCAACGGGAAATATATGTTTTAGTATATTCTCGTTGTCCCCGTAGGCCATATCTCCGTTAAAGGGTACGAAGGAAATTTAATAAAATAATAAAAATTACTTCCCGTTGTTCCTGTTAATTTATTGTAATAATTAAATATACTTTTCAAATGATGTTGGTGCAAGAGTGAGCGAAGTGAGCTCGGGACTTGGGGCAACCCGACTCGGACAGGTTAGGTTGGAAGGGGATGGCGAGGTCAAGTGAGCGAGCGAAGCGAGCAAGCAGACCCCGCCATCACCTTTGTGGTTATTTTTTTTTAAACCACCCAGAAATATGATTTACTTCCCGTTTTCCCCGTTAGCCGAATGTACGTTATGGGGACAACGGAAAATAAATTTAATCACGTCCCGCTGTCCCCATGACGGGATATGGCATACGGGGACAACGGGATTAAAGGTATGTTTTCATAAAACTCATTCCAAATATGGCAATTATTCCAAGTTGACCTTTTTTTGTGCATTGGCAACAAAATGCAATTGTAATGCATTAATTCTAATAGCAGCTCAGGATAAGGCTGCGTTTCCTAATAATACAGATAGACGGAAGACGGTCAAGAAAATGTCTGTTTATATGTATGACTGCAGTTAATTTAGAAGTCTTGTTCATAGAAGTTGATCATGTTAAACAAAACACATCTGACATTAGATGTCACCTGGAAAGACTCGTTTGCAAGTGCAAGATATACGAAAACTGACCGATAAGTTGAGAGTTGATGTGAATTTGCGAATATGATTAGACTTGCAATTTCTTGTACTTGTTACTACGCGTTAATGCGTACCAACAAGGTTAAAGTTTGACGTGCTACGTTTCCCAATGCAAAAATACTCGCAAAAATTTTGCATGACTTCAAATAAAGTAGTCTATGAAACTGCACATAACTGTATTTTAATAAACCCTTACGACGATTGTGATTTCGAAAGTATATACTAATAAAACCTTTGTTAGTAGTAGTGTACGTGAATATTAATGAATATACTAGGTAAAATTATTATAGGACTTACAGCTAATAAAAACTAACAAAAAAATAAACCATAGTCATTATCTTGATATAATTGTTAAATCCATAAACTTTGCCATAATTATGACTCTAAACAAAACACAATAGGTAGGTAGGTAACATCTTTTAGATACACATTTTGTAGAACAAGATGATTTTTCATAGTTATTTAAATTCTGACTAAACAAATATTGTGATAAAATGTGCTCAATTCGATCCAATCTGACAAATGGGTTTGAAACAACAGGGCCACATTAGGAAGATAATATCAATCTGTAATGTCTCAGGAGCCAATAAAACACACTTATAAGCACTCAGGTGGATATAGGGTATGCAAGATACAGAACACGTGTGCTCCCGGCTACGGCTGGTGAATGAATGACGCGCCACCACCATCGTGCATACACTACATTCCTTCTTTATTTTAATTGATTTAAATTAGTTCAAAATTACATCAAAACTTAAATCTTTATAATATGACTGGTAACTCATCGGATGTTGTAAATATTATTAATACTTTAAATAGGCATTATATTACAGATTTTCAATACATTTTTCATGAATAATTTTCCGCTATTTCCAGGTATATACCATAATTTTCCCTTTTTTCTTCACTTGCTTCCCAAACTGTCTTTTATAAAAGTCTAAGTCAAAACGTTCATTTCAATAAGGCCATCAAACGGCTCTTTTGATCGTCATCATTTATATCCAAATACTATGTATACAAAATAAGGTGACTCTACTGTCCGTTCGCAAAGGTAGATTCTTATGGAGAAGAACGGACAAGAAACTCCATAGTTACTCTTTTCAAATAAATGTTTTACAATATTTTGAATACAAAAATTAACTTTAATATAATTATGTGAGGTTGATGCACCTAGAGTATACTGCTTATAGAATTCAATGTATTACCAGCAGAGGTAAACTTTTTCATTTTCTTAATAAGTACATGGTACTCACATATTTACAAATATTGGAACCATTAATAAAACAGTGTGTGAGTTAATAGAAAAATAAAACTCAAAAAAAGAAAGAGTACATCTATAAAGTTAATACATAAATTGACCAGATTGGTTTTGTCTACACTACACCCTTGATTGTTCTATTCAGCAGCGAATGGCGCAGTCATTTATACCGTAGCGCCATGAATCCACGACACTGCCATCCGTGACTAACACCCATGCTCGGGTGTAGTACAATATCCAGTCATGGGGATTCGTGCACAGTGCTCCCCGCACATCATTACGGACAACGGAAAGATATCCGATCTATCAAAATAAATTTCTGAAATGCATACTCACTCATGAAAATTCCGTTATAATCTGTGCGGGAATCGAACCCGCGACACGCAGCGCAGCAGCTGATTGCTCGTCCACCACGCGACGAACCACCGCGCCAACCGTGTCGTCGTGTGAGCCATTATTGATGCTTACACTAACGTTTCCCGGTCTTTCCTCACATTTATTCTTTAAGTATGTTCATATGTGCGGATAGTATTTGCGTGACGAAATGCAAACAATTGATCCTAGCAAAACCAGTGCCCTGATTAAAATAGTATCGATCTACTGATTTTGTTTTGTATTTACAATAAGTGGGTATGTAGGTTATTTACAACAAAAAGTTAAATATGTCCAAGATTTACGATAACAATTGGTAACTATTTTTATTTAAAATAAGAAGCGTGCAAATAACTCAATTATCTTGTTATTTAAATGAAAGTACTTACTCAATAATAATAATTAACAATAATTTACTGTTTGCATTACAACACATTAAAAATAATTGCGTACTATCCAGGCATGGCCCTTTGTTTTGTTGTAAACAACACTCACTGCATGGCCTTTGTAACATTTACGCTTATCAGTTTACCTCAATCGAAGCAGAATTGTTATTTTTCGTTACTTAATCCTACGAAACTGAGGCAACAAAGTAATCATTACCTGTAAACATCTACCTTGGTAACGATTTATTTACGTGTAGGTAGGTGGGTACAGCGTGACTACGTTATGTTTTCACTTCAGTATCCAAACTACTAACGATCCTTATCAGATCGAAATATAGTCGCTTAATTGATCGTAAACAACTTTCAACGTGCATTATTTTTCAGCGTGCATTCTTACCCTTTTTCTGGTAGGTAAATGTTTTGTAAGCTTACTTTTATCCTCGTCGCCACTTGTAATGTCTCAGGAGCCAATAAAACACACTTATAAGCACTCAGGTGGATATAGGGTATGCAAGATACAGAACACGTGTGCTCCCGGCTACGGCTAGTGAATGAATGACGCGCCACCACAATCGTGCATTCACTACACAATCTTTAATAGTTTAAAAAAATCGTTACGATTTGCTTGGATGTGTTTAATTTTCTTGTAATTAAGTGAGACATGGTCCATAAATTAAAGTTAACCTAAATTTATTAGAGTTACATTTTTGCCTGAGCCGCTATTTCAAAAAAACAGGTATTAATATCTTCCGTTAACAGAAATTGTTTAATTTTGTTGCATAGAGTACTAAGGTATTTAATTGAATAATTTTATGAAAAAAAATCGGAGTTAATATTTTTGCCTGAAGTACAATTCAAAAATTTAGTTTTTTTTATTTTTTCAAAAATCCCGAGGGTGAAAATGTTTAATTTTGAAGAAAATAATTTGCTTTACCTATTCTCGACATATTGTAACTAACATTTTCGAGTTAATATTTTTTTCCGAGTTTTTATTAAAATAAACGCGTTTTTGTTTTTTTTTACCGTGATCCGGTTCTGGAAAATGTTTAATTTTTTGTTACTATTAGAAGAGCTTAGGTCAAATACACGATTCACGAAAAAAATCAGAGTTAGGAATTTTTGCAAGGTTCAAAGCTAATTTGACTGGACTAATAAACTCGTTCATTTCTTTTTCTTTCTATCTCTATAATTATAATTTGTCCTGCATGTCAGTTCTGTGACAATAAACAGTTTTTCATTCTTCTTATTTCTATGAATAAAATAAATCTTGATTCACTCCAGGCCGACTGACTTGGATCCAGAGGAAACCGTAGTATACCTGACATCGACAAGTGGAACCACGGGAGTGCCGAAAACAGCAATGCTTACGCACAAGAGCCTGAATATTATTATTCCATATATGTGGTAAGAAATTCACCCTCCTCCTGCCTTTAACTCGAAGAATATTTCCTCGTGGATACTTAAGGTTGAACTAGTCGCGGGCTCGAACTCGCTGGTAAGCGTGGCCAAAAAGCACGCTGTCTCACCGGGCATCGTGCCCGACAGACAGTATCAGTATGAGCATTTAGATGCTAGTCTAAACGCACAATGTCTAGTTTCCACGCTCAAAACACCGTTCCGAACGATAACAACGTTAGACGATGCACGAAAAGTCTATTGGAAGGTTGAGTTTTATGAAAAAACCACTGCATAAATCCATTACAAATAAAGTTTATTGAACTCTTCTACAATTGAGGTTTGTCGGTGCCGACTTTGTTTTTGAGATTTTACACTTCTTTTATTACTTATATACGCCCGAAGTTGCGTTAAAATTAGCAAAAAATCGAATCTTTGTTGGCTTATAACTTTTTAATGGCTTTTCATTTCACTATTCTGTTTCCGTACAGACAAAATTAATAATAAAATAAAACGATATCATGCTTAACTTTGAATTTATAATGTCAAACAGTGGAGTAATACCCCCCCGAAATTTGTATAGACAAAATATCGAAGAGTGTAACCTTAAAGTCTCGGTATCACCGAATGAAACAAAAAAGGACGTCGTCATACTATAATTTAACAGCAGTATTTCTTTTACACCTGATTGTACTTGCCAAACAAAAGGTTGACCAAACGGGAATGAATACAGCGATTCTCAAAAGTTGACGAATCGGGAATAGTATTTTAGGAAGATCATAATCTTGACGAAGCGCCACTTGCAATTTGCCGAATCGGGAATGTGACAGAACGGTTCATAAGTAGCCAACATTCTGAAAACGACATTTTATTTATTTTTCGAAACATGTGGGCATTGGCTATAAAGACAAAGTTGGTCCTCTTTCATTAAAATGTACTATTTCCCTTCAGGGCAGGTTTCACCAAGTTCCCGACACCCACAAGGATGGTGATCGTGACCTCGCCAGCACAGTGGCTGTCAGCTGGCTTCCACTACCTTTACTCACCAATCCTCAAGATCACACGGCTGCAGACATCGTCTCCTCTCACTCCGGAACATTTTGCCGAACTAGTAAATAAATATAAGGTAGGAGAGCCGTAATTGGATGATCCAAATTTTAGAGATAAGGGAGGAAGGAAGGCAGTGAGCAATATCGCCCATATTGCTCACTGTCTTCCTCGGAGGAGTTGGCCTCGGCCCGCAAGATCCCCACCAGTAGGCGGGCAAGGGCGAGAGGGAGGCAAGGGGAGGGTGATTGCCTCCAAGGAGGCTGGCCAGCGAGCCGAAAAGCTCGCTGACGACGGACGACCCCCCGGAGATGGCAGTTGCGGGGCTCCTGGCTCGGAGTCTTCCGGCGGTGAGCCGGATGACACCGGTGGCTCCGAACAGGAGCGAATTCGGAAGTTCGGGTTTGCGGAGGTCGTGGAGGCCGCGGTCCGCGATGTGTTCTTGAAAAGGACGACGGCCTCTAAAAACAAGGCCAAAAACGCTGCGACGGCCTCCGTTCTGGCGACTGCGGAGGCTAACCGTGGTGAGCCTCCGTCGGACAAAATGTCCAAGCTGCGGGCGGAGGTCGCCCGCTTGGAGGCCGCCACAGAGCTCCACGCAAACCTAGCTGGGCTCCGGGGAGCCAGCTCCAAGGAGGCGCCTCAAGGGGGGCGCAAGGAGGATGGCCAATCCGTGCCGCCAGAGAACCAGGTGCTGAACCTGTTGCAGCAGGAGATGGCTGCCTTTCGGGATCGGTTCTCCGTTCTGGAGGGCATCGTCCTGCGTCCCCCGCTAGCGGCCAGCCAGAAGGCGGCGTCTTACGCGGCCGCCGTGGCAGCTAAACCGGTGTCGACCGGCCAGGCCAACCAAGGTCTGGGCCGGCTCCCGCAAAGGTACCGGCAAAGAAGAAAGGTGGGGCGGCTATACGGGCGGCGAAGGCTCCAGCGCCGGCAGTGCAGCCGCCTTCACAGTCCCCGCCTTCAAAGTCTCCTGCGGCCGAAGCCGAATGGCAAGTGGCTGGGGAGAAGAAGAAGGCGGGCGAGGCAGCCAGGGCGGCCAAGAAACGAGAGAGGAAGCGGTGGCGCACCGCGCCCCGAAGACCCCGGCTGTAGTGGTTACACTAAGTGCATTGACATGCGCATTTTGGGCTTGGATAATTTCGTCACGGAGGAGAAGGTGTTGGCCGCCGTCGTCAGGACGGGGTGTACTCTGCCGAGGAGGTGAAGGCGGGCACCATCCATCCTGACAACACGGGCATGAGAACCATTGTGATGCTGCCCCGTGTCCGCGGCCAAGAAAATCTCAGAGGGCCGAAGGCTCTTGGTGGGCTGTGTTTCCACGCAGGTAAAAGTGCTGGAGCCCAGACCTTTGAGGTGCTTCCGTTGCCTCATCGGCAACCATGTCGGAGCTCTTTGCACCTCGGAGGTGGACCGCAGTGATCATTGCTTCCGCTGTGGTCAGCCCGGCCACAGGGTCGGCTCGTGCAACGCCGCGCCGCACTGCTCTGCATGTGCATAATTATGCATGTGCGGCAGCTGGCAAGCCGGCCGATCACTGGGCTGGGGGCGATGCCTGCGTTCCGCCCGCCAGGGCCGATGCCAAGAGGAAACCCTCCTCCACCGCCGCCGCCGCCGCCGCTTCCGTCGCAGCCGCCGCCACCGTCGCCGGGTTGCGGAATATATTCGAAAGAGTTACCGCGGCCCTGGAACGTAAAAGGCACTAGGAGGAGCATGGATGGGTTTTAGTCAGTAAGAGTCTGACACTCCCTCCCGCTCCACCTAGAGCGGAAGGGGTCATTTGATGACTTCCCATCCTTAAAAAAAAAGGCCAATTCTCTCCTTACTTGAAATAACATCACACTTTTATGAGTTCTTTTTTTCTGGCCGTTTTTAAGTGCTAATCGGACATCTAGTATCATTGATCGACAGAATGCTCATTAAAAATACGAAAATTGACCCTCTGATTTCTTCTCTTCTTATGCCTAAACCTCTGCAGAGGATAACTTAATAGGCTGATTATGCTGGTGGTTGATGGTATCTATTGAAAACTGGACGCTACACTAATGAAACAGGTGGTGTAAGGTTTATTGTAATATACCTCCTGATCAATTTCGGCCATGGCAACTGATCTCAATGGAGACCAGCTCTATCACTCCCTCTTCTGTCACTCTCATAATCCGATGGCACGACAATCCGGTACAATAGGAGAGAGATCTGACACTGGAGGACCAACGGCTTACTATCCTTTCCGAGGCACGGACACACCACTAACGTCCGCAGACCCGCATCTATGGTGGTCGGGAATCGCCCAGGGACTCCGGACGCCCGGTGCGTCTCCCTATGCCGCGGCGGCTGGGGCGTGGGCATAGAATATATGTATAACCACTAGAGAGCCCTTAGGCTGATTTCTCTTAGGCGCACGTCTCACCATCGCGGGCCGGGGGACGAGGAAGAACGTACGGCTGCTATTGGTCAGTTCAAGGTCAAGTTGCGTAGGTATGCGCACGGCTTGTCTTGATTAAGGGAAAATACTCGATTTCGATAAAATGGATTTTAACATTATGAAAAATACTCAATTAAATTCTATGTAAGTATACTGTTATTATTGATTTTTTAAATGAATTAATGTGGTGTACTTAAGTAAGTACCTGTTTTTCGAATTAAAGTTTTAGGGTCCTGATTGTTCTTTGTAAAAAATGATAGACAAACGTCTATAATAACACTTTTCTTTTAGTTCCGGAATCTTCGAACTCTAAAATGAAAACATGTCAAATACTGAGATGAAAAAAAAAATACCTTGGTTCTCTTGCGGATATCATCATTCCTAAGTCGATTACGCAAGGAAACTCTGAGCATTAATTATCCTCTCCATTGCCTTTTGGATGACTGTAAGCCTTCTGATACGGCCAATTGTTAAAGCTAGATTTATTACACTTACTTAATATAGAGTGGCTTCTTCGACAGCCCACCTACATCGCTACCAGCCCTACCATGATGACCACCATGATGACGAGAGCTAAGTGTGACTTCACTTGCTTCGAGTATGTGCTGTTGGGTGGCAGCGCTGTGTCGCAGGAGGTCGTTGATGAAGTTAAGGTAATCTTCTTCATATTCTCTATTTTTAGGTTTCTGAGCAAATCGGAAAGTGGAACAATATAGAATCGCTCGAGTCCTTAGTAGTATGTGCGTGTGCCACGGCCAATGTACTCCGAATTTACTGAACCGATGCCGTTGAGTAGGTGATACACAATTATGAATTTCTACCCAAAGACAAACAAGTGTAATGTGTTTAAATACGAGGTCACTTCTAGGGGAAAAGAAGAATTAAAAAAGTTTCTAACTTTGCTGTGTACCATATAAATTGAAAAGGGATATTATGAGGGTCTGAAATACGTTTTTTTTTTAATAAATCGTTTTTTTTATAATTTTAAAATAAATCATTTTAGTGTTTTGAAGAAAATTCTAAAAACACACCATTATTAACTCTTATCCTAAAGGGGTTCGAACATTTTTTTAAGGGAGCTGGCATAAACCCCAGCCACCATTTTGTATTTTTTTTTTTCAAAATGGCGGCCCACGATGAGATATTTATAGGGTAGAGGACACTTAAACAAACAAAAAAGCCGAGAACATGGTGCCCCAAAGTGTCACGTTGCTGAGATATGTAGAGGTAAAGTCGCCATGTGAGAACAATGAAAATCGTTAAAAATGAACTAATCACGTGCTTATATGCAGTAAACTGTATTCAAACAATAGTTCTCAGCTTGATAGTTAGTTGCCATTTATAATTAAAATGAAATGATTTTCTTTTGCAATTGCGATCCGGGTTAGTTGGCAAGTTCTTAAGTGGTTTTCACGTTTACTTATCTTTACTTTCTTCCAAAAAATGATTAAGTCAAGCTGGGCAGTTTTATTTGAATTTAATCTAATGTTAATTAAATTCAAGCACTTAGTTCAGTCATATTAATGGTAGAGTGTCTCATGGTGACTGCTTTGAAATATCTCGGGGACGTGACACTGTAGGGCACCATTTTTCTAAAGTTTCTTGTTTGTTGAAGTGTCCTCTACCCAATATATATGCATGCTAAATAGTGCGCCGCCACTTTGAAAAAAAAAATGTATGCCACAAAGGTTCTATCCCCTTTCAAGCCTAAATTTTGGAAAAAAGAAAACAGAAAATAGTTCTTTACTTAAAGACAAAAACAGTTAAACAGATTCTAAGGTTTTAATGTAGCATTAAAAAAAATATGACGCTCTGGGTCAGTTCTTTTCACTGAAACGATGATGACTCTAATTAGTGTGGTATCAGGTATCACTATAGTTACAGGAGTCTTTTACTAAAGTAAATTGACATTTTTTGCAGCAAATTGCGAAAATAGATAAAGTGTACGTCACGTACGGCATGAGCGAGACGAGTGGTCTTACTGTCCAGCACGACTACCCACCGGTGCCCGGCTCCTGCGGACGACCTATTGGTTGTACAGAAGTAAAAGTAAGGAATCATATTGTACTGCGAAATATTGAAAAAAAGTGACAATAGGTTTCGCTTTTCTTTTTAGTCTCTTAGCTCCACTCTTCAGTGGAGCTAACAGAGACTGTAACGCGTAAATCTTTGTAGCGTCTTAAGAAGTTAAGACGTTACAAAGAGTTACCGCGGCCCTGGAAACCAAAGGGCACTAGGAGGAGCACGGACGGGTTTTAGTCAGTATGACTCTGACACTCCCTCCTGCTCCACGCAGAGCGGCAGGAGTCGTTTGATGATTTCTCATCCATAAAATAAAGGATGGGACACTAAGCAAATGTTGAAGGAGAGAAAAACTCTGTGTCTCGAATTAAGTATGGTCTGCCGTAATCGAGACACAGAGTTTTTCTATGAAAGATACGAACAGACAAAAAGGAAAGTTGTTGTAGATACACTTACCCCGGTATCTGGAAAAAAATATCGATGTATTTTAAATTACACGCAAGACAAGTGACGCGATTGGCTGCTGGAAGCTCATTCACCCAATCACAGCTAGATCACTAGAATTTTGTGATGACTTTGGTTCTAGAAACTGGACTTTTGTTTTCGCAAAGAGGATGATGTTAACAAACATTGTCTTTTTTTGTTTTAGTTGGTGGATCCTGAAACCAATAAAGACGTAACTGAACCTAACGCTCCAGGAGAATTGTGGTTCAGAGGCCCGATTGTGTTCAAAGTAAGTTTATTTTCATTAAATGCCGATTTTTCAATAGTCAGTTACCTAAATTTTGTGAAAATTGGTTAACCTATTAATTGGCACTATCTCAGTCTGTGGCTTTATGTAAATTTGGTATTCCTACCTAATAAAAGCTGTATAAAGAAGCTCTTGGTATACCTAAAACGCCTAAAAAAAAATTTAGGAATATTTATTTATTTGGTAAACCAACAATTGTTTACACAGTACGTTTAAAATTTCATTTTACCTTCATTTATAAGTGTTACAATTAATTATTCGCTAAATACAGGATAATTTGTGGTTACATACATTGTTGACAACTTTTGTATGAAAGTCGAAATTATAATATTTATAACTTTCCAGGGATACCACAACAATCCCGAGGTGACAAGGGAAACGTTAACAGAAGACGGCTGGCTGAAATCTGGTGACATTTTCTACAGAGACCACTCCTGGAACATGTTCTTCGTAGAACGTTATAAGTTATTGTTGAAATACAGAAATCACCAGGTGAGTTATCTTGGAAAATTTAACGCCTGGAAAAAAACTCAAAGCATTTATTTCAATTAAACCACTATACAGACCACAGACATTTCTGTACTGTCTTAAGTTATTTGTGCCAAAGCATAGATCTCTATGAAGAGAACGTGCAAGAAACTCCATGGACACTCCGTGCATTATAGAATACAACGTGTAACAGAGTGAACGCAATACCTGAAAAGAAGTCACTGTACTCATCAATAAAACAAATTTTACTATGGCACCAATCCCGAAATTGCGAAAACAAATATTAGCAATTCAGTATATTTTGTCGAGATATGCGCACATAATGTATAATTAAATGTGTCGATTTTTTTTCGTGATTTCAGAGAGCTCGTTCAACATTCGGATGTTCGTTTTTATACTGACAGTTATTCGTTCTAAAGCATTTTTTCTATATTCTGTTTGGTATATTTTAGTTTCACCAATTTCATATTCGTCATTGTGATTGCAGGTGTCTCCAGTAGAAATCGAGACGGTGATAATGAGACACCCTGGAGTATTCCACGTAGCGGTGACCGGTATACCTGACAAGGAGTGCGGGGACCTGGTGGTGGCGTGCGTTGTTCCGAAACCTGGATGCAGTCCTACAGCACAGGAGATCAAAGACTTGGTGAAAGGTAATGGCTGTCTCCTACCTTTGTTTAATAGTATAGAAATTCTGTTTTTTAATAGTATAAAACTTTTACTTTACCTAGGCCTTTATTTTCACACTTGGCACTTTAAACTGTCAAGGAGCCGGTCAGTCAGAAAGATGAATCTAATTTAACATTCCAACGTATCCAAAGAACTTCATGGTGCCAGAAACTCTTTGGACACTATTCTATTTCAAGTTATTACAAAAGCTCTTCACTCTTTCCAGAGTCGCTGACAGATTCCAAACAACTAAGAGGAGGCGTAATCTTCTTCAAAGAGCTACCAGAGACCAGCACGTCCAAGATTCACAGGAAGAAACTCAAAGAAATGGTCCTCACTATGCCAAGAGAATAAAATTCGAAAATCACAGACCCTTTTCCTGATTTATATTAATGAATTGTGTAATTTAAATATTAAATAAGGCAAATTGCAAAATTGTTTCATTTGCTGACGACACGGCCTTAGTATTTACCGCTAAAACCAGTAAATAGAAGTACGAATTCGCTCTATTAAGTTTCAATACTGTGACTTCAAAGCAATTTACTGGCATTACTGACAAGAAAAAATATATTCACTTCTCCATGCGCAAGCCTCAAGTTAAAATTAGGTAGTAATCCTCATCTGTTTGCTCATAAATGTGGACTCCACCCAATCAGTATATGTGAGTTCTTTTATCTTCCAAAAATGCTACATAAAATATCTCTGAGTAATAATAGACCAAACACTCTCTCTTAGACCACATATTATTGAAAGTCTGGTTTAAAGAGTGCACGAATTAATCTATGTTTTAAAAACTGCGAACCATTGCGGATTCAAAATTAATCACACAAGTTTATTTGGCCATAGGACAATCTGTAATCTAGTACTGTATCACTTCATGGGGTGGAGCACCCAAAACTCACTTCGCTTGAAAGAGCTTAGAGAGCCAATTTCCATCCCTTTCTTTATCCCACAGTTATACAAATCTTGTAACGTACCTACAAACGGGGTAAATAGGAATTCGGGGGTAAATCGGCACAAACCTTTGAAAGGGGATTTTTCATCACCCAATTTATTGAATTTATAAAATAAAATAAAGTTGCTTTTTTAGACCACCAATATTATGAAATTATAGTGAAAATTCTTGTCAAAGTTTTGTTTCTATTCACCCCTCCATTCCTATTCACTCTATTTGACGGTGCCTACTGACTGTTCGCTAGTTTGTCATTCATTATGCACTTGGTATTAAAACAGCAGACCATGCTTCTATCTATCTATCTATCGGGTGTGGTTTCCGCACTTAGTCCTGCTGCGGACCATTGTGCGTGAGCCATGGCGGCCGTCATTCAAACCAGCCAACCTCCCTCCAGAAGCAGATCAGTCCTCTCAGTGTGTCCAGTATGTCTGTGAGTGAACTAGGTGTCCCTAATGTTTGTCTACGTATTTCGGTAACGCCTATGCACTCAAGAAGCACGTGCGATACCGTTTCCTCCTCCTCCATGCATGCTCTGCATAGAGGACTGTCCGTTATACCTATCGTGTGGAAATGTTTGTTCAGTGAGCAGTGTCCGGTGATGGTCCCCGCCACCATTCGTAGGCTTCCCCTATCCAGTTGCAGAAGGCGCCTGGTAAGTTTTTTGTTTAGGGATGGCGCACACCATGCTTTCTTACAACACCGAAAATACTAATGAGAGACGGAATGATACTGTATGCGATTCTAATGCGTTTTCAAAATATGTTTTGTAAAAAGAATTTCTACATTTTTAGGTCCATTTCTGTACCCAATCCAATCCAATTGTGTCTTACGGATACACAGAAGATCTTCTTTTTAACCGATTAAAAAAGGAGGAGTTTTTCAATCCGGTTTCTTTATGTTTGTTAACTCCTATCTGCGTTATTAATAAACCGATTTGAAAAATTCTTCTATTATGTGAAAATGTATACTTGGTATCATTGAAATTTCATGAAAATCGTTTGTGTAGTTTGGTTTTTAAATCAAAATAGCTGAAATAATATGTCATCAATGTAAACGAAATTGCGTATTTTGCTTTCCTGTGACTTTCCAGTGGTAACGTGTTTACGAATTACGATCAAGTACCTACTAAAAAGCGTAAAATAAAAAACTTTACTTCCAAATAAAAAAAATCACTAAAAAGTGTAAAATAACTTTAATTTTGAAAGTCGGTGTCAATAACGAAGAAACAACCAAAAACACCGACTTCCAAAATGAAATCAATGTTAGACCATTCTGACACTATTGTAATAGCAGAGTTGAGGCCCTGGTGTTACTGCGAGGATCGCCCGGAGGATACAGTGGAGGTCTGCCCCGCTTGGGCGGAGCACCGCCGTGTCCTCGTTCAGGCGATCGGCCCTGGTTCAATCCATGGTCCGGAGCGAGGAGGCATGGGTAGCCGTCACCTCCTGCGAAACAGTAATGCTAGTGAAGGAGGAGGCGGGCGGAGAAACAACCCTCACGCCCCAGCCGCCGCGGCATGGGGAGACGCACCGGGCGTCGGGCGTTGCTGGACGATTCCCGGCCACCGTAGGTGCGGGTCTGCGGACGGCGAGCGGTGGATGACTCGCCGTCCGATCAAAGCCAGGCCCAGGCCGACGGCGCGTTATGTTCCACACGCGCTTCAAAGAGATGTCAACATAAGAGTAGGGGCCCGTAAAGGCCAGTGCCTGCCAGGGTCGCGGATTTTGTTCGAAAGAGTTACCGCGGCCCTGGAACGCAAAAGGCAAGAGCATGGGTGGGTTTTAGTCAGTAAAAGTCTGACACTCCCTGCCGCTCCACCCAGAGCGGAAGGGTTCATTCGATGATTTCCTATCCTTTAAAAAAAAAAAAGGCCCTGGTATTGTTTGTAACCAATGTGAAAATGTTTGTATTAGAATCAATTTATTTTATTAGTTAAACAAGCCTGTGATTTCCTATTACAATTATTTAAAGCTTAGTTCTTTCTTGGTACTTCATTCCCTTGGCATCGTGAGCACCAACTCCTTTAGTTTCTTTCTGTTAATCTTAGATGTGCTGGTCGTCGGCAGTTCTTTCATGAAGATCACTCCTCCTCTTAGTTGCTTCGAGTCTGTCAGTGATTCTGGAAAGACATTCATTATATTTTACTTTATTTTACAGGGTGTTCCAGAAATGCGTGGTCATATTTCAAGAGTGAATAGGTTACTTATAGGCAAGCGTGCTCCATCTTCGGCCACATCATCACTTACCATCAGGTCAAATAGTGGTCAAACGCGTGTCTATCAGTATTAATGGTCGGAGGATCCTGCCTCTTCAATGGAGGTTCGCGGGACTTTACACCCTGTTCCGCATACCTCTAAATGACCATGCATTTCTGGATCACTCCGTATTTATGAGAAACGGTTTTCTGGCTTCACGTTGCAGTAGGTCCAGAAAATCTGACACCAGTCTTGCCAAGAAGTACCGTGGTACCCAGTTAATGGGTTGTGGAGGTCTGGTAGGCAGCCGCTCCACGTAAAATACTGGTATGCAGCTGAATCCGGTTTGATTGGTAGCCGACTCCAATATAGTAGGGAAAAGGCTGTGCAGTAGGTCCTGTTCTCTCATCATTATCATTTAAGTCATATTTAAGACATCCACTTCTGGCCATTGGCCAGTCCTATGATTCTTATAACCAACAGACTCAGGCGATCTTCACTATATCATTGGTCGCCATCCCCGATACGCCTGCACTCTGGAACCTTGGAATTCAGTTTTATAGCAGTTTTTACCTTTAACCAAGTCCTTGATCTCCTGAGCTGTGGGGCTGCATCCAGGTTTTGGAACAATGCACGCTACCACCAGGTCCCCGAACTCCTTGTCAGGTATACCTGTCACCGCTACCTGGGATACTCCAGGATGCTTCAATAGTAACATCTCGATTTCCATTGGAGACACCTGTAATCATAATGATGAAATTATTTATTTAAGTATTCACATAATTATTATGTTTTATTTGTTTTATTTTATGCTGGCAGACCATGGTACTTTCTCATGATAATTTTAATAATTATGTGATGGTCTTAAGATACCCCCATTTGCCTTTCAAGTTTAACTTGACTTTTTTTTACCTTTTTTGGCCTCATACAGATCAAACACATATTTTTAACTTGTATTATTATTATTTAATCATTAGGTCAGTACTGCTGGTTTTTATTTTTATTTAGTTTTAATTTATTTAGATAAGTACTCTTTGTCTGATTTGTGCGAGTCCCTAATGAACATTATTTTTCTTTCTTTCTCACTTTACAGTTGCAGAGTTTTTTTTTACTCGACAGAGTTGGCTGATTCTATTGAAAAAGAACCAAGTCTCCTACATCCATTAATCCATTTAACTTACCTGATGATTTCTGTACTTCAACAATAACTTATATCGATCCACAAAGAACAAGTTCCAGGAGTGGTCTCTGTGGAAAATGTCACCAGATTTCAGCCAGCCATCTGCTGTTAACGCCTCCTTTGTCACCTCGGGGTTGCAGTAGTATCCCTGAAAATATTACCATCATGTATCACCATGATTATTCACGTGAGATTTTCTAAAAAAATACAAATAATTTCACCACAGGTGTAAGGAGACCCTTTTTTGGATTTTTCACGGTGTCACTGACTGAGATAAGTGTTTATTTTTCAACCACATTATATGACAGGGAAGGCCAGCAGGTCCAGCAGTTACAATTAAATGTTAGGAGAAAATAAACTCATCATCATCATCATCATCATCATATCAGCCGAAAGACGTCCACTGCTGGACATAGGCCTCCCCCAAGTGTCGCCACAACAACTGGTCTAGTGCGTCTTGCATCCATCGGCTACCCGCGACCCTCACCAGGTCATCGGCCCACCTTGTGAGAGGCCTTCCAACGCTGCGTCTTCCAGTACGCGGTCGCCACTCCAAAACTTTTCGGCCCCATCGACCATCTGTTCTACGATCAATGTGCCCTGCCCTCTGCCGCTTCAATTTGGCGATTCTTCGGTCAATGTCGGTAACCTTGGTTCTCTTGCGGATATCGTCATTCCTGATTCGATCACGCAAAGAAACTCCGAGCATTGCCCTCTCCATTGCCCTTTGGGTGACTTTAAGCCTTCTGATGAGGCCCATTGTGAGCGACCACGTTTCAAGTCCATAGGTCATCACTGGCAACACGCACTGGTCATAGACTTTCGTCTTGAGACACTGTGGTATGTGAGATGAGAAGATACCTCGCAACTTCCCGAACGCATACACTTGCTGCACATGCAAGCTTAAACTTGTAAAAAACAACAATATTGTGTGGCTACTAGCGGTCAGGCCCAGTTCAGCATAATTATAAATGCACATGATTAAGTACTTAGTATTTGTTTTTGTTATTATTATTTCGTTTATTCATTTTCTTTACTTATTTTAAACATTTTTAAATATTTTTTAAAAAATACTGCTTAAAAAAACATTTAAAAATATAAAAAATAGTAGCCCACCGGTATCGGGAACAGAGTCCAAGCTACCGGCGGTCAGGGCTCCATAGAAAGGAACCTCCTAACAATGCGAGCCGTGTCCAGAAGTACTGCTCTCTGAATCAAGCCCTTGATCCAGCTGCCTAACGAGAGCCTCCTGAGGTGTTGGTCGAGGCTCGTGGCTATTAAGCCGTTGGCTGACACGACTATCGGTACAATGATTGCCGAATTCACATCCCACATGTCGACAACCTCGCGAGCCAAGTCAAGATATTTGATTTGTTTATCTTTCTCGGCTTTCACGAGGTTCTCGTCATGCGGAACGGTGATATCTACAATCATTGCACGCCTCTCGATTCGGTCCACCACCACTATATCAGGCTTATTTGCAATAATAGTCCTGTCAGTGATGATGGACCGATCCCAGTACAATGTGATACTGCCATTATCGAGAACTGGGTCGGGCACATACCTGTAGTACGGAACCTCCGATTCCACAAGAGAGTATTTCAGAGCAAGTTGCTGATGGATAATCCTGGCTACAAGGTTGTGTCTATGCAAGTATTCTCCATTAGCAAGACGAGAACAACCAGAGATAATGTGGCGAATTGATTCTCCCGGACGGTGACATGCCCGACATATGTCAACCGTGCCGTCCTTCACAATAAATCTCCGGTAGTTTTTCGTCATGATAACTTCGTCCATAATTGCACAGACAAAACCTTCGGTTTCCCCAAAGAGGTCACCAAACCGTAGCCAGGCTACGGACGCTAATTGATCCACGTCGGGCCCGTGTAGGGCCCGGAAAAAGCGTCCGTGAAGTTCTTTACTCTGCCATACCGCCCTGCGATCGTTGGTGTCAAGCACTGCAGGTTTGCGCCAGTTCTCATTTGCCAAGGAGAGCGGGGTGAGTCCCTTGTCCACCGCCACTACATCTCGATGCATACCCACGTCGACAGCTAGGAAATATTCCCTGAGACTGCATATCTCGCGATTGTGGATAGTCTTAGCACTTAAAAAGCCTCGACCTCCACATTTTCGCGGGATATACAGTCTCATTACCGACGACCGTGGGTGATGCATTCGATGTGCAGTTAGCAGTGTACGAACCCGCCTATCCAGGGCGTCAAGTTCCGTTTGAGTCCATTTGAGTACGCCGAAAGAGTACATCAATACCGGCATGACCCATCCGTTGAAAGCGCGCACCTTGTTTCCGCCCGACAGAAGGCTGTTGAAAACCTTCTTCAGGCGGCCAAAGAAGCGCTCCTTCAACGAATGCTTCATGTCAGTAACACTGATGCCTAACGCTTCCGACATACCCAAATACTTGTAAGTTTCGGTTGGAGAAAGGGATCTCAGGTTTATGGAATCCGAGAGTTGCGATCCCCCGGATTCCATAATCTCTCCATGCTTTACATGCATGACCGCACATTTGTCCACACCAAACTCCATCCTGATGGCACTACTGAAAGTTTCAGTTACCTTCAGTAGCTCCATCAGTTGCAGATTACTGGGAGCAAAGAGTTTCAGATCATCCATGTAAAGGAGGTGAGATATAACCTGACAACCTCTCTTCAGCCGATAGCCTAGTCCTGAATTCTCCAGCAATGTGCTGAGAGGATTCAAGGCTAGGCAAAACCAAAGCGGACTCAAACTATCGCCCTGAAATATACCCCGCTCGATCCTAACCGGTTCGCTATTCCTCTGGATATTTCGATATCCTGGATAGCGAAGGACTGTCCTCCATTGCCCCATACATGACGTCAGGAAGGTGCGTAGCGTTGCATCAATTTTATACAATTCTAGCACCCTCATGAGCCATGTATGAGGCACCGAGTCATAGGCCTTCTTATAGTCTATCCAACATGTCGACAGATCCTTTCGGGAACACCGAACCTGTTGGCTAATGGCCGTATCAATGAGGAGTAGCTCCTTAGTACCGCGGGACCCATTCCTACATCCATTTTGAGAGGCAGACATGATGTTATTGCTGCTAATGTGATTATTAATTTTAGCTCTCAAAATGGATGTAAGAACCTTATAGACCGTCGGTAAACACGTTATCGGTCTATAGTTTTTGGGTTCCGCGGTGCTACCAGATTTATGGAGCAGGTGGGTAACTCCTGTGGTAAGGAATTCGGGCAGCGAGCCGGACTCCAAGGCAGTTTGGAACAGAGACGCCAAACGAACATGCGACCCAAGTAACCACTTAACCCAAAAGTTGTGCAGTCCGTCCGGCCCTGGAGATTTCCAGTTAGGCAACGGACGGACTGCACGGGCTACATCTTGGGGGCTAATTGTGATTGCCCCCATTTCGGGTAATGAATCGCATGCTCCTTCGACTTCTCGAATCCAATCTCCTTCGGTGTGACTGACAGGCACCGACCAGATGCTGCGCCAGAATGAGAACATGGCGTCATCCTCTGGCAGGCGCGTGTCAGTCACACCTTGTTCCGGTCGCTCCCAAGCCCTGTATACCCACCTTTCATCACTTCGGAATGTGCGATTCAAGGTGTATCGCTCCACTCGCCGCCTATACCTACGAATACGGTTTGCCCATGCATACACCTTCTGCTTCAGGAAGTCGATGCGCTCTGTGACACAGGACATATAGTCTTGGGGACTGATATCAGTCCCCGAAAACGCCCGTCTCACAAAACGCATCACTCTAGGGCGAGTGTTGCCCTCCCTGAAGCAGGTCAGTTTGCCGATTAACGCTCTGGCCCCACCGATACGACGCTCGATCCTGCACTGCCAGGCCGGTACGGCTGGTTTTGGTCGTGTAACTCTGTCCTTGGTTATTTTGACGTGAGCTACACGACATGCCGCTACAGCCGCGCAGTACATTATCGAGTGTGCATCAGTGAGGTCTTCGCAGTCATCAAAATAATTTGACAACTGCGAATCCAGAGCTGCCACCAGCGCCCTGTTTTTGTTATGCATGGGCAAACGAGGTAAGCGTGGTCTAAGTTCAGGTGGCGTGTAGCGATATTCTCGAATAGCACACTCCAAAGCACTCCTCAATTCGTCATTGCACTGGGTACTTACGTTTGTAACCCTGTCATTACTATCCTCGTCAGCGTTGCTGGGTATTTGGGCTGACTGTGGTGGTGCCACAGTCTGCGACGGAGGAGTAATGACATGGCCACACATTTCAGTTCGGAGGCGATCAAGCACACTGTCATCCAACATACGGTTACGCTGGATGACGCGCACCTGATCCGACAGTCGTTGCGCCGAAACGTTGACCGCTGGTTCAAGTACCTGAAACAGAGAGAGCATCCGACCACGGTGCGCAGTCAGGTTGTTTCCCCCCTCTGTAGCCCCATAGTATGCGCGCATGACGTTTTCGTTGATGGATTGTGTCCATCGCATGCGCTGCACACTTCCGCCGGGAGCTGGGACCCTATCAGAGGCCGGTGGGCCTCGAGGTCCTAAGCCGTCCGGCGGCCGGCGTACTCTCCGTCGACGTGCAGGAGGTGGCGTCGTGGGCGGCGAGAAGTACTCGTCGCTCGAGCTCGACGCGACTGCCACGGCCGGTGTCACAGCACTCACGGTGGGGCTGGGTTCCGGCGGCGGCGAGGCGGAGCTGAGCGACGAGGCCGGAGGTGGTGGGCGTGCTCGTCGAGCTGCGGCTCTTGTCAACATTTTTATCGTTCGTCGGTATATGTCATTGTTCGACCACTGTTTGTGTCACACATCTGTTTGTTTTTTTTTTTCTTCTTTGGTATTTGCATTTTCTATTGTAGTTAGGGATAAATATGGATAAATTGTGAAATAAAAATAGTTAAAATTGGACGAGAAAAAATTCGTGTCAGTTCGTTGACAGGCGAGCCACAGATTATTATTATTATTATTAATGTGTTTTATTCTCAAGTCCTTCGTGGCGATACGACGAACCGGTTCATCATTAACAAATCTTACTTTGAACACACAAGGGCCTCTGAACCATAGTTCTCCTGGCACGTTAGGTTCCGTGATGTCTTCATTACTTGTGGGATCCACCAACTGAAACATGTCAAATGTTCTATTAGAGTGTTATTCAAGCACGATGTTATCAGCTAGCTTGCTTTAATTAGTATCAATAAGTCTGTCTAGGGTTTTCCCAACTGTTTTGGTGGCGGCTTCCAGTTTAACCGGATCTACTGAATATTACTGATATTCAGTAGATCCGTTATACTTATGAAAGAAAAGAAAGAAAGAAAAAGTATTTAATTGCCACAAAACAACATACATACATTAGTGGATCCTGCACCAAAACACAAACGATAGTGTTAGTAGTTCTTAAATTAAGGTGGTAAAAAAGACAAGTTAGAAATTAAATAAGAATAAAAATAACTAATGTTTAAGATAAAAACAGTAAGTTCAAATAAAGCATGCATGTCGTGGTTGTGGCAAAAAGGCTTTCACTCAGCATATTGCTGTGCCGTGGGGGACCCAAAGTACGGCGCTGATTTTCAGTGGTTGCTTTACGTCTGTTTATCTGACTTCTAAGAGACTGGATTACAAAGGGCTTCGGAAGCATGTATGTAGTTTGGCCGAGCGCCAGCGGCAGTATTATGTTGTTCCTTTGACGCCATACATTTTATCTTGTCAGCGCCCTATACGCTTTGTATATCAAGACCCTAAGAAACCGAGAGAGCCTTAAATTTGGTTAATCATTTATACAGATTTATTTTAATAAAAAGGCTGTGAGGGTTTTGACAAGGGCCCCACGGCCCGAGGGTTTCAACCCCAAACGGTTACAAAATATAGTTACCATTATGATTACTATTATTTACGTCGCTTGAGGTTTTTCGCAGCCGTAGCGTTAACGCCAGCACAACACAATGAAGAAGGTGGGATGGCTCAAGAATATCGACACAGATTATTAAATTTTACAATATTTTTACGTACTTAGTTTAAACTAGATTATATAGACAATGATGAGTACAATGACCCCTTTATTTAGGTTTTGTGTTTATTCTGTTACCCATTGATTGATTGAATTGAATTTGATTAGGTAGGTAATCAAGGTTTTTATAAAAAAATGGGTCGAGTGGAGTAAAAAAAGTTTCCTTCGATTAGTCTACACCATACGGGGTTATTTTTTAATGACCGGCCAAATTTTCACTGGGTGTTGTTCTACCCATGAATATGAACAAAAAAATCAGCTGTTTCATACAAAAGTTCAATACCTACTCGACTAAAATGTATGAAACAGCTGATTTTTTTTTTCGTGATTTTAGAGTCGGTCCCATAGTGAAAGTTGTTCATATTCATGGGTAGAACACCCAGTGAAAATTTGGCCGGTCATTAAAAAATAACCCCGTATACTTATATACAAGGTGTTCCAGAAAGGTGTGGTCATATTTAAGGGTGATGTTGGTTAGCTGATATACACTAAGGTGAAATAAGCAAAACAAAAGAAAGTGACTTTTTTCAAAAAATTCGACTACATAAAGAGACTAAAAAGTTTCGAACAAATGACTTTCCAAGGAGTTTGTTACAGTTGGTGGCATTTTTACTTTAGTTCAATCACAGATTTGATGACACCGACCGCATCAGCCTGCTTGAAAAATGATTTGTTTGGAACTTTTTAAGGCCAATTTCACCAATGAAACTGAACGCGATCAGCGAATAAACCAAGTTTATGAGCTGTCAGTGTCATGATTGTTCTATGGAATATTTACACTGACAGCTCTTGAACGCAGTTTAGATGTAATGATCGCGTTCAGTTTCATTGGTGGAATCCGCTCTTAGTCAGATTTTGGTGTAGGATATTTTGAAAAAGTTTTTGTCTTTTTGGTTTTGCTATTATTTGGTTTAGTATATCAGCTACTCAACACCACCTTTAAATATAACCACGCACTTTTGGACACCGTGTATAGCTGTTAAAGTTTTATATGATTTTTACTTACTTTTGTTTCCACGCCACCGAGGGGTCTACCGCAGTAGCCTGGTGCCGCCGGATAGTTGTTTTGGGTAATCAATCCACTTACTTCACTCATGCCATACGAACTGTACACGTCATTTGTTTTCGTGAGTAGCTGTAAAACAAAATTTAAAAAAAAAGTAGTTCTTGCTATGAGTTAACCGGTCATAATAGCCTTGCTGTTTTTGGGACAAACCCAACACAATTTTCCCAACAATTCCTGAAAGCCAGAATCAACAGTGGTGACCTCATTAAAAGCGCCGAATCAATACAGCTCGGCGAGTTCCGGAGAAACGACTAACCTGTCTTGGATCTTGGATCCCGCACGAAATTAACCAGAAAGGACAGCGGAGGTGGTAATAAAACATAGTGTCTTCCAAGTGCTTGTCAATCAGATGACGAAACAGAGCTAGGCCAATTACAATTCTGCTTGACGCCTTTTGCACTTCCGAAGTTGAATTATTGAACAGTTGAGTTACTTCCAGGACCATAGGACCAGCTGACGCTGAGTATCAGTGTCTGGACATTCGCCAAAGAAAATCCTTACAAACAGGAGTCGCAGTGGTCGGACTACTTCATAGTCAATTCGTTACATATTCTTCCATTCGACCACTGAACTGCTTTTTTTAGTTACATAATCATGTCACAGGAAAATTACAGACTCCGTAACATTATAATAAATCTTTGTAATATTATAATTAATTAATCTTTATAATATTACATTTTTCGATATATAATTTGAAAGACTCGTTTCGTGTACAATAAATCCCGTATAAATTCAATAGTTTCCAATTTATTCGTGTCTTATTTACAAAAATGACTTACAATACACGCGATATATTATAAACTTACGGCATTTGCAATAACCCAGTGACATTTATATAGATTTACCTTGACTTCATCGATGAGCTCTTGCGATGGAGCGCTGCCTGCTAGCGCCACATATTCCAAGCAGATGAAGTCACATTTAGTATTTGTTATCATGGTGGTCATCAGGGAGGGACTTATCATGATGTAGGTAGGCTGTAGAAGTGAGAAACCAATATGAGTACTTTAAAAAAAAAAAAACAATTAGATTACTCCTACTCCTGAGTGGCAATTAGTCCTCTGGTTAAAGTGGCACGCTAAATCTTATTGAATATTCCTCTCCAACTTCCTGATTTCTGAGTAAAGAAATTCCAGTTCCTAGCCGGAAAATTGATCAAGCGTTGGCATTAGAGCAGGTTTTGATAAGTTTTTAACCACAAATACTCAATTCAGAAATTAGCCCTAAGTAATTTGATTGGCTGTTGTGTTTCAGTAAACCTTAAAGATTTGATCAAATGTCAAAGAAATCCTGAAATGCGGTCGTAAAAAGAGACGATGAGCATGACATAATTAAGAATTACAGATTATGGGAAACATAGTTTTCTTGTTAACCTTACAGAAAAATAAAACAGCGATGATGATTTTCAATGCAATTTTTTTTTTTTGTAATTTCGTCGTTCACTGCCATCGTTAATGGAGTTATAAATAATTAATAATTAAGAATAATTCCTGATGACTCCGTTCATAACCTCAATCTCGCTTGATGGAAAGCGATTGATGAGGTCTACGACATAGCAATCAAGCCCAGATGATGCCTGAATACTCTTGCTTCGTTGACTTATAAAATCAATTGCTGTTTGTTAGTCTCGCTAAAACTCGAGAACGGCTGAACGGATTTATCTTATCTTGGTCTTGAAATGTTCGTGGAGGTCTAGGGAAGGTTTAAAAGGTAGTGGTGTAGGGTAGATGTAGGGTAGGTGTAAGGTAGGTGTAGGGTAGGGTAGGTGTAGGGTAGGTAGGTAGTTAGCCAGTTGACGGGAGCGAAGCCGCGGGGGACAGCTAGTTAACATATATAAATCTTCACAGATTCATTGAATCCGTACCTTATATTTATTAAGAAGTTCACCGAAATGCTCTGGAGTGACCGGAGTTGATGTCTGCAGCCGCGTGTACTTCAGTATAGGGGCGAAGAGATAGTGGAAGCCAGCTGACAGCCACTGCGCAGGCGAGGTCACTATCGCCATCCTTGTAGGTGTCGGGAACTTGGAGAAGCCTGACCTGAAGGGAACAGCGATATGAGACAAGCACAAGTAGTTTTTGGTAACATTCCTTCTCGCACGTTACACTCCAGATACTTGGCGAATAAGAGATGGCTGAAAAGAGTGTAAAACTCGATCATTACGATACTTTTTCATACGATTAGTGCAGTGCAGCTATAGGTACCCTTTCGTTATCTATCTAGCCTAGAAACGAGCAATGATAGGCTCGTCGAGTCGAAACTCCAAGGTTTTCAGCATCGACGCCGAGTTGCTAGCCTGTCGGTTTTCTATCGGCGGTATTTTGGGGAGTGTGCGTCGGAATTGCATAGTTTTATTCCGTCAAGCCCGTTTCATCATTGGACCACTAGACGTCCGTTCGTCTGCGCCACTGGTACATGGTGGATATCCCACCCACCCGCACTAAACGTTTTGGGAAAACATTCATTGTACGTATGTACAGCTAAGGAGTGGAAATCCCTGCCAGAGTCTGTGTTTTCTGATAGCTTAAGCTACAACCGGGGATTCTTTAAGTCAAGAGTGAATAGGTTACTTTTAGACATGTGTGCTCCATCTTAGACCACATCATCGCTTTCCGTCAGTCAGGTGAGTGAGATAGTAGTCAAACGCGTGCCTATCAAAAGTAAAAACAGACGGACAAGAGAGTGATCTCATAAGGGATTTACCTTTTGAGTTACGGAACCCTAAAAAACAAAGTACAGTTCTGGTCAAATAACTTTGCCCCTCTGAAGTTAGCCATTTGCAAAGATCGCGCAGGTGCAGTCACGTACACGGGAGCAAGCGGGACGCAAGCATGCATCGAACGTAAACGAGCGACTGAGACATACAATCGCGCCCTGCCCCCATGTCTCTTACGCATGCGCAGTTGCAGTGTGTTCGTAATTTTGACTACTACGCAGCCACTCGACACAACTTCAGAGGGGCAAAGTTATTTGACGAAAACTGTAATAGCCAGTCTTTTCGGTAGGAGTCGAGCTCATCTCGCCAGTTTCGCCTAGGTTCACCAGGATGTCTGCAGGTATATGTGAGGCGTTCACACTAAACATTGGTAGAAAATTAGAAAAAGCATAATCTACACAAAAATGCACATGAACTAACCAAATTTAATTTTAATACTAGGTATATCAAAACTTACCACATATAAGCTATGAAGGTTAAGTTCTTGTGAGTAAGCATGGCTGTTTTTGGCACTCCTGTGGTTCCACTGGTAGAAGTCAGGTACGCTACCGTGTCCTCTGGATCCAAGTCTGTTGCTCTGGAATGATCAAATATAAAGTTTAAATGATACGTAAGCCAATCTCAACGGAGACTACTGCGGGAGATATTAGTGTGCACAATATTATTGTGTACGCAAACACAGGTGCACTTCCTCTCTTATCACTCTAATAGTATGATGGGAGGGTCCAATGCCACACGGCTGGAGAGAGATCTGGCCCAGGACCAACGGCTTAACGTGCTTTCCGATGCCCGAGGTTGTCACACGGGTGACACCACCAACTTCCGAACTCCGGGCTGTCATTGAGAAATTCCTAATAGGAATACCCAGTAACGCTTTTTGGCCGACTTGGGAATTGAACCCCTAGCTAGATATGCATGCGCGTTTGCGACCGCGAGATCAATGGAGCAGTCTATACTCGTCTTCTTTTTTTTTCTGACTTAACACAATAGGGTATTTTACTAAAAAATTCTAATTAGTCCGTCAGATAGATTTCTAAAAAATATTGAATACGTATTTCTTTTATGACATGAACAAAAAATGAAGACGAAACAGAGCTTTGAAAATACGCGTGACGCCACTATGATGGTACAATTTTTACTGGACAGGGTCCATATTGATATTTTACCTTGTCATGCCATCTTTGTAATACATATGCATATGGAATGCAATAAATATTGAGTACATTTATCTCTTCCAGTCATTATCTCATTAAACACTATGTGTGTTTAATGAGATAATGACTGGAAGAGAGTTCTTAAAACTACTAAATCTTGACGCTTGATGGTTTCTGTCTGCCTTGGTTGTTTAATCCTTACTATACTTTTCAAAAAACAGGCATATCAATAAGAATTCAAGAAGATACTTACTGAAAACTGCTGACTGCCTTGTCATCTACATCTTCCAATAGTGTTGCTAGTGTAAAGTTACTATCCTTGTCAAAAGTCACAACTTTAGCATCTACATTGGACAGAGTTAATGCCTTCTCAATGTCTTCCGTCTTTGCGCTTTGACCAAAAATGATATTTGGGCGGTTTGTGTGGAATAGATCTTTCAACTCATCTGAAACGTTAAGAGTGTTAGGCTTACTATTTTGCTAAGAAATTTTGATTCCAGAATGGATAGACGGGCAGTTTTCATGTATAGTTGTTTTTTTTGTCATCATCATCTCAGCCGAAAGACGTCCACTGCTGGACATAGATCTCCTCCAAGTGTCGCCATAGCAACCGATTTTGCATCCATCGGCTACCAGCAACCCTCACCAGGTCATCGGTCCATATTGTGGGAGGCCTTCCAACGCTGCATCTTCAGGTACGCGGTCACTACTCCAGAACTTTTCGGATTTTGGGGCTTTCCAGAACATGCTGGATATATATTTATGTAGTTCTCTTCCAAGCATCACACAACTGCAGTACTATTAATACCGCAAGCAATTGTTACTGTTTTTCATATCATTGCAATGCCTGTGAGCCAGAATCAACAGGCGTGCCACGGATTAAAATTGCTTTTTCTATTTCAAGAATCTCTAAATTTTATTTAGCGTGTTAAAATACATTATGTACTTACTGACACCTAAAGTAGCATCAATAGATGCTACCATAATCCCAAGAAACAGCGCTGCATTGTGGGGTATACAGTAATCTATGTGGTTGGGCCCCATCAGTACCATGACGTCGCCTTTCTTCAGTCTCATATTCCTGAGAGCGATGGCGCATCGGATGCTTCTGTTCAGAACTGAACTACTGGTTTCAGATTCGCCTGTTCCTCCATCGATCTAGGTTATAGGCCAGTCTTTTTCATTAAAAATATCATTATTGATAACTTTGTACACAAAGGCACAGTACATAAAGGAACGTTATGCGTTGACCACTAACTTCTTGATCGAAGCCATTATCTCGCCTGACAGTAAGTTAGATGTGGTCGACGATGGAGCATGCTTGCATAGAAGTAACTTATTCACTATCAGGAAATAATTCTCCGGCAGGGAATTCCACTCAATGTGATGAATGTAATAAATGCCTTGATCCCTGAGCTGTGGTTAAAGTACAGCTCAGATGCAACAAAGCTATTTGGTATGCAGGCAAAACTATGATTTTTTCCACTGAACTAAAGTAAACATAGGCTTACTTCTAATGTGTGCATTATAACTTTTTTAGCTCATAACCAGTGATCGGAGTAGGTAGATTGAAATGGGGTCATTGATCCGAAACGTATATATTAATATGGACATTCCTCCGGAATTGGTGGATTATTAAAAAAAAACCTTCGATTGTTTTTATTATTCAACAGATAAATAATGAATTAATTTAGTTTTGATACCTTCCTTTAAATTTTGAATTGAGTAGGAATAATATCACTACCAACATTAACAATATTTAATTGAATCCGGAAATACCGGAATTACTTTCCGGGAAAATGGCTTATCCATGTTATTCTTTCTGTGTGCATTTATGATACAAGTACCAAAAATCAATCTACCTACTCCGATCACTGCTCATAACATACTTACGAGTGTATTGTACAATAATTGTCTACTTAGCACACTCACAACTTTGTTTAAAAGGAATTGCAAGTTTGCTGCCTGCATACCAAATAACTTTAATGTCTAAACATACTGTAGGCGTAAACAGTATGTACGTTAGCCGTTCAATTCTTGTAAAGATGTAGCGATGATGCTAAATTTAAACAATGACATATTCATATGTAATCTATCTAAACAGAAGCTACGTTTTCCAGAGTCATATTAAAAGGAAATGAGTACCTGCAGCACAAAATCGGGTTCATCTTGCAAGCCGTGTAGTATGAGTTTACCGAGGTGATGTTTATCTGAAGGGATCCCTGTCTTCGCCACTATGCGGGATCCTATCTCACTCATGTACCAGTGAACTGCGTCGAAAGAGTTTCTGGACATGTTTACCACAATTACAGCTGGTAAATTAATTGGAAACAAGTGCAATGTGCAATGTTACTTTGCTTAATGTTATCGTCCGTTTTGAAAGTCTGTAACTTTACATCATATCTTAGTAGGTGCCAATATAATTATCATAAAATTAAAAAAATAAGTTATAAACTACTGAGTTTATTACAGTTTTTATCTGTAGATCTGTGAATCTATAGATAATCTTAACAATGTTCGAGCTCCTAATAAAATAATTAATTTTGGGAACGATTAGATTAATTGTTTATGTCAGCGGATAATTGCAAACTCCGTAATTTATCAATACCTTGAGAAATAAAATTGGAGACTATCAAATTTTGATTAGTAAGAAAGTATATTTCAATTAAGCCATAATAACTACACAAACCTTATAACAAACTAAAATATAGCATCAAAAAATTCGTCCTCAACGCTGTCAGCTGGTAAAGTGCCCAAGAGACTGGCGGCATTGCCACGTTGAATGGAAATGCTTAGTCTCTGCTCAAAGTAAAAGCCAGCTCTTAAAGTATTCCAAATGTTCATTTGACAATTTATCGAGAGTTATTTATAAACAATCTCCCAAGATATTTTATAATCGTACAGAGTTTGCAATTATCCGCTGACATATACCACTTGCAATTGAAATATTTGGATTGGATGAACTTGAAAAGAGACTTTGACCTAAGCGTTTGTTTCTGTGTTTCTTCTCAGGGTGGTCAGATAGGTAACACTGGCTTCATCTAGTTAAAATTAACAAGAAAGATGATACTATGATTTTTTGGTGACCATCAGGAAACAGATTCCGGCAGGGTAAACGGCAATGAAACATGCTAATTAAACTAGTTACTTTTGTACAGTCTCAGCCATTAGAACTAGCCACTGGGTCCTTTAATAAGCACCTTTTCGTCATAGGAGATGTAGACAGCCCACGATGCCACGATGCAGCTTGCATGGATGAGAACTACACAGCAGAGAGCTTATCTGATGCTTTGATCTGATTACAAATACTACAAATTCAAGTTAGTCTGATCATGAAACTAGAGTGATCCATATTAGACACCTACTCAGTAATCATACTTGTTTCACAAGTCTTGTAGATGTGGCGCCATGAAAAGACTTTAAGCCATTGGTGAATTATCGTCGCCATTTTGACAGTGGTGTTTCACCAGTTGAAACATGAATTTATTAAATTTTTAATAAGAAAAGTGCAACTGATCAAAAGTTATTTAAAACTGATTGTTTTGAGTTGCAACAGTGTTCTTCAAAACCAGCGAGTCATATGCACATAATCTACTTATCAGGCGGTGTCTCTAAAAGATTTTTGTAATCACTAATATTTTATGTAATAGTAGGTAATCTTTATTTGTACAAAGATAAGACCGCTCATAACGGTGTGCTAATGTTCCTGAACATTTCTTCTTGATAAATATTGATAAGGACTGTTTGAGTACAAAATTATCTATACAATGAAAGACTACGATACGACAATAAATGAAAACACTGGCAAGTTGAACAGAGTACTGTGAGGAGCTCGTGGCTAAATAAAAACAGCCAGACTGGTCAATCTTCAAGGCTAAGCAACGCTTGCCGAGGTCGGTCTGTGGATGGGCGACCATCTAAACATACCGAGAATCCTCCGAGTTGGAAAGCACGTTAAACCGTAGGTCCCGGCTGTTATTTGTAGATATTTGGCTGTCGTTACGGGTTGTAAGAAGCCAGACAATCTGATAAGATAAGATAAGATAATATATTTCATTTGTCAAAAAACACGTGTAGGTTTACAATCAGTTGAAGCGATTACAAAAAAAAAGTTTCAACAAGTTTTGCCTAGAAAGGCGTACAAAATTCGAAGTCCAAAAATCATAAAGTTAAATCAATACAAATAATAATAAAAATGTCGCCAACCCCAATATAGTTGAGAAGAGGCTGATTGAGTGATACAAATTTTACTGTGGGACCAACCCTGAAATCGCGATACTAAAATCAACTCCCCAAGGTTGACCTATTCATAATTTATTAATTTATTTAACACGTGTTGTGGTCAACCTTTATAACATACACGCTGTAGTCAGAAAAGTCAAATTTAAATGTCCTTCTGCACCTTGGATGACGAGAGGAATTCAAATGACCACGCGACGTTAGAATAAGAGATCTAGTTGTGTCCAGTTCTCATCAGGACGATCTGATGAGAACGACGATAAGGCCTATGCTCGTCCACTGCCCAAAGTCCCCAATCCCACTCTTCCAACCCAAATTCGTTCAATTCTAGTCTTACCTTCCTATCCAAAGTACTTGAGGCCTGTGTCCACAAACTATTCTCTAACTTTGTGCAATGTTATTCACTGATAAGCCCCTACGATCTTTTTTTTTTTTTTTTGGGATGGGAAATCATCAAATGACCCCTCCCGCTCTGGGTGGAGCGGCAGGGAGTGTCAGACTTTTACTGACTAAAACCCACCCTTTAGTCCTCCTAGTGCCTTTCTTCCCAGGGCCGCGGTAACTCTTTCGAACAAATCCGCAACCCTGGTAGGCTCTGGCCCTAACGGGCCCCGACCTATGCTGACGACTGCTGGCTTGGCGCGCGTAGAACACAGCGCGCCGTCAACCCGGGCCTGTTCTGATCGGACGGCGAGCTACCCATTGCTCGCCGTCCACGCCCCCTACGATCTGGTTTCAGGCCCGGGCACAGCACTGTTTCCACCCTCCTTAAAGTGACTGGCGATATAAGAGCTGGGCTGGAAAACACCAAACTCACTGTTCTAGTGTTTGTCGATTTCTCTAATGCCTTCAACACCGTCAGTTACGACATCCTGTTAGCCATTCCGTCCTATGTGATGGTCTCTCTCGATGCACTGGAATGATTTGAGTACTACCTTCAGGAACGTCGTTGGGTTTCATCCTCTAACTGGTGTGATGTAAAAACTGGCGTTCCTCAAGGCGGCACACTTTCTCCTCTTTTGTTTCCAATTTTTATTCATCTCTTTACTTCCGAATTTCAGTGTGCGTGTCATCTGTATGCAAATGACATGCTGTACTGTTAAGGGAAGGTCGATAAATTAACTAACATTGTTGACAAGTTAAATAGGGAATTAATAGCCATTCAAATCAGGTCCGTTAAATTTGGTTTTACAGTAAACCCTAACAAGTGTACGGCGATCATAATTGGGAATTCTCGAAGCATAGCTAAACTGGATAGTGCCTCCTGTTATTTTTTAACAGTGTGATCGTTCCATATAGCACTAGTTAGGATTGCGTATCGATAGTACCCTGAACTGAAGTACTCAAGTTGCTAGCGTCAGTCAGAAGGTTTTACGAACGCTGGTATCTTTGTATCGCTTGAAAAATGTGTAACCTTCGAACACTTAGACAATGCTTGTGCAGACCCTAATTTTTTCAATCATTGATTTTGACGACGTGTGCTGCTATGTATTGAATGCAGATCTTCTCAAAAAACTTGACCGCCTTCTAAATAACACCATTCGATTTTTTTTCAATCTGCTCAAAATTATGATCACGTCGCTGCTCATCGGTTGATCCTTCAGTGGCCCATACGCCCGCGCAGAGAGCAGGAGGCGCTAACTACCATGTTTGTTCATTACTCTTCCAATTCCTCTAGTTATCTAGCCCTTACTTTCAATACATTTGCGCCAACCACATTATAAATCTACGCTCATCGCATACCATCGTCTTCATTGTCCCTCTTCATTCACTGTTCTTTCTTCATTCAATCTATATGTCTGACGAATGCGCTACCCTAGGAAATCAGGATACCAACCAACCGATTAACCTTCAAAGTTAAGGTTCGCGAGCACATTCGTAAGAAGTTGGCAGTGGTATCGTTACAGAGCTATATGGCTTTTATTCATTATTTATCTGTTCGTACAAATTGTTTAAGTAGTAGTATTTATTTGAATATAATAATAATATATTATTTTATGGCCTCAATGCCTGGATTAAAAAAAACCTTCGGGTAATTTTCTCATCGCCTTTAATATTTACAAGTATCTTTGGTACCTATTCGAATTTGGTACTCTTGGCATAGTGAGCACCATTTCTTTAAGTTTCTTCCTGTGAATCTTAGATGTGCTGGTCTCTGGTAGCTCTTTGAGGAAGATCACACCACCTCTTAGTTGCTTGGAATCTGTCAGCGATTCTGGAAAGAGTGAAGAACTTTTGTAATAACTAGAAATAAAATAGTGTCCATTGGATAGAGTTTTGGATGTGAAATTAAATTCATCTTTCTGACTGGTTATTATAACTCCTCGACAGCTCAAAGTGCCTGCAAATGGTTTAATTGATAAGGCCTTGGTAAAGTAAAGGTTCTTCTCGAACGAACAAGGAACTCTTTGGGGAAGAACTTTTTAACACAAAATTTTCTTCTATTAAACAGAGGTAGGAGACAGCCATTACCTTTCACCAAATCTTTAATCTCCTGTGCTGTAGGACTGCATCCAAGTTTCGGAACAACGCATGCCACCACCAGCTCGCCGCACTCCTTGTCAGGTATACCGGTCACCGCTACTTGGAATACTTCAGGGTGTCGCATTATCACTGTCTCGATTTCTAACGGTGAAATCTGCAATCACAGTGGCGGATATAAAATTTGCGAAAGTAAACCATACGAAAAGTACAACAGTCAGTATAATAATGAACATCCGAAAGAAAATCTTAAAACAAAGCCGTTATTTAGTTCCATGTTGTCTCTTTCAACATCCTCACAAGCACCACAAAAGCATCCGTTTAATGACCTTGGCTTGCTATCGGTACATAAGGTGATTATTAGGTTAGAGTATTCTCGAGAAGGGAGGTTATTCTTGGATTTTTTACTCCTGACGGTTTTTGTTCTATCTTCTAATATATTACATGTTATGCCACATCATGAAATGGCCAATTCAATATGGATTGAATTGGCCATTTCATGATGTGGCCGAAAATTTCATTAAATGGTTGTATTTCATGACAACGAAAACTGCCAGTATCGTTTAAACGTCAACATTTTATGATAATTTTATCATTTTATTCTTCAGCCTGCGCATTATTATTAGCTTTTTCAAACGAAATAATTGTCCGCCGCCATGATGTAACACAAAAACAGAATGATATCAGCGATATATAATGATAGATAATGTTATAATTTTACGATATAATCATTAATGCTTGACCATAACATGAATTAGTAACCGTGTGTAGTGTAGCTGTTGATATCGACAGACAATGAGCTGTTCATTGATCCGTCGATGGTTTTATTGAAATAAATGCTTTGATTTTTTTTTCAGGCGTTAAATCTTGCATTAGGTACAACTAAAAGTCACCTTGTGATTTCTGTACTTCAAAAATAACTTGCAACGTTCTACGAAGAACAGATTCCAGGACTGGTCTCTGTAGAAAATATCACCAGATTTGAGCCAGCCGTCTTCTGTTAGCGTCTCCTTTGTGGCCTCAGGGTTGTTGTGGTATCCCTGGAAATATTCAACTGAATGTTGGTAGTGTCAAGTTTGGGCATAAAATTAATAGTGAGAGTTAATGCAATAAAACTTACTTTGGACACACTTGGGCCTCTAAACCACAATTCTCCTAAAACGTTAGGTTCAGTAACATCTTCATTGGTTTCAGGATCCACTAACTAAAACAAAAAAAATATTCAATGTGCGATATCATCATCCTCTTTGCTGACTGACCGACACTGAATGACCGGAGAGCTGGCTCGTTCGTAAAGAATAAACCATTCAACATGGCAACGCTTCCAGTATGCTGGACATGTTTCCACAAGACAGCAATGGGGAGGGGGTACTTAGACGCTTAAGTGTATGTATTTTATTTTTGTGTTTATGTAGATACATATCCTGTATATGTATATATATGAATTTTTTAACTGTACGTCGATGGCCAAATCCGGAACTACGAGTACAATGAATATCTAAACACTGAAAGGAATATCGAGCCCAATTTTGATGAAAACAAACTGTATCATTGGATTTTTGAAAAATCGGTATTCCTAGTCAGCAAACCAAGTGATACATTTTTCTAAAATCTTTGTGTTGATCAACATCGGACCCGAAAATTCACTGCATCATTGGATTTTTTAAAAAATCAGCCTTTATAATAAATCCTGGTTGATGACCACTACTTTATACTGTCTTCCACTTCTCCTTTTACCATCTCTCTTATCTCTCCTTTTCCTAAGTACTTCGACCTAATACGAGTACTTACTTTTGATTCTATACAACCAATTGGTCGGCCGCAGGAGCCGGGCGCCGGTGGGTAGTCGTGCTGGACAGCAAGACCACTCGTCTCGCTCATGCCATACATGGTGTACACGTCGTCTGTATCCGCTATTTGCTGCAAAAATAAAGGTAATATACTTAAGTAGAAAGTATAGTTAGAATAGATATAGTAGCCTCCAGGGGCATCTATATCAATAGATATAGATGATTTATTATATGTTTTATAATAATATACATATAATAAATGGGATATTTTTAAATGCACATCTGTATAATTTTAATGCATACCAGAAAAAATAATGCTGTGCAAAAAATCCCAATTGATTAGAAAACATGTCTTACAAAAAAAACTAAAAAAATCATCCAAAACGAGATGACCTTTTTATCGAATTCACACCAAAAATGTGGTTCATACATCGGATTTATGATTTATAAAACAAAAATACGAATTGTTTATCAAAAATACTAACTTGCATTCTAAATTGCACTTCCCTGAAATAGCAGGTGGTTATCATGGTTACAATAGTAGCCGGTCATTGGGCACCCCGACTCGGATTTTTTTTTAAACCACCCAGAAATATCATTAGCCAAATATTCGTTCAGTAAAACAGTTCTGCAAATACCATTAAACAGTATTTCTAATATGATTTATTTAGTGTGCATAATTTGTGTGCAAGTCAGTATTTTTGATTTAACTTTGAAATATTTTGTTCGAAAAAAGGGAAAATACAGATATCGATTTAATTACATGCCCTATGTCAATCTGGGATGCAGCTGAATCCGGTTTGACTGGAAGCCGACCCCGATATAGTTGGGAAAAGGCAAGGCAGATGATGATGACATATAAGAAATCTGTATAAAAGTCGTTTTCGTAGGTACATTGAAAATATTTCCAAAAAAAAAAATAGCCAGCAGAACCCAACCCAGCAGATCATATTTTGTCTGTTTACACGCATGACGTAAAATAATTACAACAGATTTGAGTAAGGTGGTTATGGTGTCTGAAATGTTCTAAATTGTGTCGTAAAAAGGTCTTGATTGTCGTTTCGGTATTGGTCGTAAAAAGTTGTTTTGGGTAAATTGGTGTTGGTTCGGTCTTTGATTTCAAGTAAGAAGTAAAAATATTACTCAAAATTGAATCAAGTATTTACTTCACAGTACAGTTCGGAAAAAGATTCTTTAACCAAAACCCAAAGGTGACCTAAAATTAAAAAATGAATTATTTACGTTAAGTCCGTCTTTGGGTCACAGAACCCCATATGTGTCTTAAAATTTTAACTGAATCAGACCAGACAGACAGGCAAACGAGTAATCCTGTAAAGTTTCCGTTTCTTCATTCGGACGTTTCGAACCCTAAAAATAGAGAATATAAAGAAGATTACCTTAATTTTATCGATAACCTCCTGCGTCACAGCGCTACCACCTAACAAGACGGTCTCGAAGCAAGTGAAGTCACACTCAACTCTGGTCATCATGGGCGTCATCATTGTAGTGGCACCAACGCTCGTAGGCTGTCGAGGAAACAAATCAATTTTAGGACTCCGTCGGTTTGTGCGTAAGCTGAGCGTAGGATCTTGGGGCACAAAGTGGGGAAACTCGTTGGTCCTGCGCCACATCTCTTTCGTGCCGGATTGTCGTCTCATCGGATTGTGAAAGTGATGGAAGTCACAGATGTTTGTGCACATATTTGTGAACAGTAATATCTCACGCCCCAACGGCTAGCCTTCGTTGAGATTGACGCGGTCAGAAGGATTATTATACCTAATAAACATAACATCACGCCTGTAGTGTGGTTGGTGGTTTTACAATATACTGGCCTGCGAGACCTCTGTTCAGTAGTAGATATTATAAAGTTCAATAGAATACATTGGATTCTATTAACTACCAAAATTTTTAGCCTGTTATGTTCTCTTCTCTTTAAGTTTGGACACTCAATCAGACGACAATTCTGGTATTTATGTGGACTATGTGGATGTTTTATATTTTCTCCTACCTTATATTTATTGACAAGTTCCGCAAAGTGTTCCGGAGTGAGAGGAGACGATGTCTGCAGCCGCGTGATCTTCAGGACTGGGGAGTAAAGGTAGAGGAAGCCAGCTGATAGCCACTGTGATGGCGAGGTCATGAACGCCAGCCTTGTTGGTGTCGGGAACTTGGTGGAACGTGCCCTAAAGGGAAATAGTACAGTATAGTGGGCAAACTTTGTCATTGCAACCGATCGCCATGAAATGTATAAAACGAAGATTTTCGCAAGAAAAAATAAATAAATGTCACAGCCATAATTTAGTGCCTAAATAATTATTGTGAGAAATCGTTCGTGGAATGTTTTAATGTGTCTTGCCCAGTTTTCGTGAGGGCTGCCCATGTGCCCAGTGAGCTGTGGGGCTCGTCATCGAACTTTTCTGCACTAGTGCGAAATACACTTGATTGCGTGTCTCAAAGCGATGGCATAAGAGCAGATTTTGCGAATAAGTGTGTTGAAAAATATACTGCATGTTGTATTGACTAACTAAGCGATGTTTCATTCGGTAATACCGAGACGTTAAGTATCCACGAGGAATACTCTTCGAGGAAAAGGCGGGAGAAAGGTGAATTACTTACCACAAATATGGCATACCGGTATTCAAGTTCTTGTGCGTAAGCATGGCCGTTTTCGGCACTCCCATGGTTCCACTTGTCGATGTCAGGTATGCTACGGTTTCCTCTGGATCCAAATCGGTCGGCCTGCAAGTAAATTAAGTTCCTCAGTTTATCCATAGAAATAAGAAGAAAGAAAAAGAGTATTTAATGTCATAGAATTGACATTCATACAAATTTTCATTTGCAGAAAATAATCCACGGCCTTTTCTTCGGTCAAAGAATCATCATTGCCACTCGACGTGGCAACTTTTCCTATTGACAACGATGTTAACGATTTTTGGTGCCTAATAAACTTTTGCTTTTCCCCTTTCTATACCTGCTCATAAAAATCTATAATTTTTATTAATCTGTGTAAATTAAACAGTAAATAAATAACCTCAATTTAAATCCATAGAAATTTGACAGTCTTGCCAAATGTGATTGCAGTACTATTACCTACTTCAGATTTCAATTTAAAGAAAGTTACTTACTTAAAACTTTGAATTGCTTTGCCATCTTTGTTTTCTAGCAAGTTCGCTAGTGTAGTATATTTACTATTCTTATCGTAGGTCACAATTTTCGCATCTACTTTGGCCATTTCTAACGCCTTCTCAATGTCTGTCGTCTTTTCGCTTTGGCAGAAGATTATCTTCGGGCCGTTTGTGTGGAATAAGTCTCTCAGTTCATCTGAAATGCGGATATTTTAAGTTGTTTAACGGCAAAAGAAAGCTTTCGGAATCCAACTACTATGGGACCAACCCCGAAATCGCTAAAAGAATCAGCTGTTCAGTACATTTTGTCGAATCGATGTCGAGTGGTGATGTCGAGTGTCACACAAATCTATGGGGCATTCAATTTTTTTTTCGCGATTTCAGGGTTCGTTCCATAGTAAACGTTACTCATAATGATGAGTACAATGACCTCTTAATAGGTATTGCGTTTATTCTGTTATACATTGTATACTATATTGTAGTAACGTTATCTTGGACTCCACTGACTAAGGCCCACTTGCACAACAATTAAGGGTTAACATCAGTTAACATCGATGCAATGAATAATCATTTTACAATCAATTTCGATCATCATCATCATCATATCTGCCGAAAGATGTCCACTGTTGGACATAGGCCTCCCCCAAATGGGGGGGGGTTGCAATGGTTGTAATGGGCAGTTCAAAGACGAACTCAAGGATCGACTGGACGACTCTTCCCCAAGTTTCTTTTGATAACACAATTATTCCCTTTAGTGAGAAAGTTAAAAACTTAAGGATTTTTATTGACAAGAACTTCTCTTGATCACCCAGCTACAGGAAGTAAGCTACAAGATATTCGATCTACTGCATCTTTGAGAAGACTGCGAATTTTCTGCCGACTGCCACCAAGATTGCGCTTGTACAATCTCTTCTTCTACCCATCCCTGATTATGCTGATGTCAGCCATCTTTACCTCACTGAAGTGCAACTTGATAAACTTGAACGCATTCAAAATGTTTGCTTAATATTCATATTATTTGGTTTGCGAAAATATAACTACGTTTCCGAATTCCGTGTTACCCTCAAGTGGATGGCAATTCGCCTTCGCTTGAATGCTCATATTCATTCCCTCTTGGATAATGTGCTCTTTTCCTTTTCCACTCCTCTTTATTTAAATTTTATTTATTTATTTATTTATAACAACAATCTTACCTACACTATCATTACAGATCTATGATCCAATGCGACAGAGTGGCTTAACTAAATCCTAAATCTACACCTTATACCTAGTTAAAAAATATCTTAATCTAAATAACTAATAATCGATTCAAGTTTCTTTGCGGTTCTCACACGAAGATTTGCTGGGAGAAAACTCAACTTTGAGTTAAACTCGTCTTTGTACATGAATTGTAGGTATCTAATAAGTTGTTTTTTTTTTCGGTGTACATTTTTTTTTAGGTCATGCCAATGCATTCCACTGCATTCTTAGATAACCATTTTACAGTCCAAGCCGCTCGTCTATACAATGCATTGCCAGTATCAATTAAACGCGCACAATCGCTACCTGTTTTAAAAAGACTTTAAGGAATACTACTTGTCACTGTGATTCCTTTCTCGGTATTAATTTTAATACTGGTACTTACTTTTAGGATTTTCTTACTTATACATTTAAAAAGAAATAAACCAGTACAGATACACAAAATGTAGGTACAAATAAAAGGAAACGGATCTATTTGTTTTCCATCCTATATAACTCCATGGCGTACACTATGCGTACACGTGAACTCAAACCACAAAAAGCTTTTAAAAACGGATAAATTGCGGACCTGTTTGCTGATTGGTCGCCAGTTTTGATTATGGCAGTGCACAATTTCTCGAAACGACACAGAGAGAATATAGAATACAGGATTTTTATTCGAATCATTGTAGAAGAAATGTTCAGTTGACAATATACGACAGTTTACACTCTCTCAAGACATTTTAGTCTTACGGAATTTGCAAATATCCGGTGACATGAGGTACATACGACCCATAGAGCTGAACCTTAATATATTGTATAGCAAGATGGTATGATGGGATGGTTGACAAAATTAAACTCACTGGGTTCCAAAGTAATATCCATAGAAGCTATCATAATGCCAAGATACAGCGCTGCGTAGTGGGGTATGCAGAAATCTATGTGGTTGGGCCCCATCAGTACCATGACATCCCCCTTCTTCAGTCCCAAGTTCGTGAGAGAGATAGCGCATCGGATGCTCCTGTCTAACACCGAGCCATTGGTTTCAGATTGGCCTGTTCCTCCATCGATCTGTTGAAAAAAATAATGGAATGAATCAACGCGTTTCCCTGTCTGACTGACGGTTTAAGGGTGCGCTGTCATTTTTCCATAAAACGTAGTATGGCAAATTGGCGATTACTCTACTGATTAAAGGTGAACGTTCAAAAAACCTATTTATCTCATTATATCTAGCCGAGTATTGAAACAAAATACAGTTAACAGAGAATGGAAAAAAATATTGATGTGCAAGTTATGAGCATCGAAACTTCCAAATTTTAATGCAACTTTGGCCGTAGGTAAATAAATAACTTATTTATGTAGGTAGTACGAAAGTGGAGACTAGTAACCAAACATGGATGAATTGTTTCTCAAAGAATTCAAATAAGTAACATTAATTTAATTTATCACATTTTTCAAAATAGACGCTTAGAATTTATGAAAAGATCTGTGATAGTATGGATTCGAATCTCAAAGCATTTATTACAGGCACTATTGAATTGTCAAGGTCGGTCATTCAAAAGAGATGAAGCTATTTGCACGTTCCAAATCGTAGATGGAGAAGAACGTGCAAAAAACTCCACGGACACTCTTTTTATTTATTTTTTTACAATGTTATGGTTACATCATTCATGTGAAAATTAAACAAACAATATGTGAGAACGATGTAGAAAAACTTGCACGATCAAGCGTCTGGAGTAAAAAAACAACAATTCAAACATATAATTAAAATAAACCGTGGTAGCTGAGAGATGACCAGATGCCACTGCCGTACCACCCAGAGCGGAAGGAGTCATTTGATTATTTCGCATACATAAAAAAAAGAATATTAATTAAAGACCGTTAAACAAAATAACAAGTAAAACGTAAATACCTGCATAACAAAATCGGGGTCATCTTGTAAGTTGTGTAGTATGAGTTTGCCGATGTGATGCCTGTCTGAAGGGATCCCAGTCTTCGCCACTACACGGGACCCTACTTCACTCATGTACCAGTGCACCGCGTCGAAAGCTCGTCTAGTCATGACTGTTGATATTACATTCCTGTAATTTATTTATTTATTAAGGATCTCCAACAAAGGGTGTTCAAAATAAAATCAACCGGCCGGATAACTCGACAAAATGTACTGAAAAGCTGATATTTTTTTCGCGATTTCGGTGTTGGTCTCATAGTGAAAGTTGTTAATAATGATGAGTACAATGACCCCTTAAGAGGTATTGCGCTTATTCTGTTACACCTCGTATAAGTAAAATAAAAAAGTACCTACGCATAATATAGAGTGATTCTCCCTCACTCCCACACAAGAAGTTCAACGAGCTCCAAGCCCGATTTTTGATAGTGATCGAATTGGGAAAAGACAGATATCGTGGTCGCTAATCGCAAAGCCATATTAAAATAGGTACAGATTGGTTTACTGCATTTTTTACCAATCATATGCCAGACTTACCCATGATTATTTAAATGTTTTTGGGTGTTAATTGTTAACAAAACAAAAACTTGTATTGATTTTTAAACGTAATACAATAGAATGCTCGCAGTCTTATGAGCGTTTACGCGGTACGGCTTTTCATGCAAAGTTTCAAGTCCTTACTTTTCGAAATGAATACATACATATTAGCTACATATTTGGATATCTAGTGTATGCTCTATTACCACTATTTAGACCTGGGTCTAAATCAAATAAATTGAAGATTGGTACGTGCGACTGTTATAATTTAGCTACGAGCTCCTCTTGAAGAATAGCAGTTACAGAATACCACTCTTAAATATGACCACGCAATTTTGAAATACCCTGTTAATTAGGTACCTATTCAAAAAGGATTAGAGTGGTATTTTGAAAGTAAATGCTAGTTGGCTGATACCACTTTGTGTTTTAGAAAGGGAAGATCTGTACGCATTCGCATGTCAGTAGCAAACTATCAAAAAAGCCTCGATTTTGCTACAATTTTACAATTTTGACAGATTGCGATTGCAATTAAAAAGTACCTAGTAGAATTGGCCCTCTCGTTTCTATAATTTAAGTACCTATATTACATACTTACTATGTTATAAAAAAGTTTTTATACGAATTGTGTACGGTCGGTTGTTTCATAGACATCGATAATGCCTACAATAATATAGATACAACTCAGCTATTGTTAACATTAGATCGTCTGGGCGTAGGAAATAGAGAGAGATCTGTTTATATCTTTGAGAGTTTCTTCGTGAGAAACATTTAAATATTAAATAAACGATTTACATAATATGTAAATCGGGTTTAGCACAAGGTAACAGCCAGAGCTTATAATAATTCCTTGGATATATATATTTTTTTTTTTTATTTTTTTTTTTTCTGTATGACCACTAGCAAGTTAACACGCAGGGGCTATCAACTGCTCAACCGGACTAAATTCCTTGGATAGATAACTGTTTACTCAATAGAAAAGATAATTGTAACTGCCTAAATTTGACCGGATCGAACCCTCATGGCTTCGATCAGGTCACATACCATCAAGGAAGTTTACGTTGGGAGCGTAAATTTGTAAACAAAAAATTAAAGTTATTTTGAACTTTGTAGTGTTTTTTGGAAGTCGGTTTCTTTTTTTTCGTGAAAAAGTTTTTTATTTTTCACTTTTTAGTGGTACCCCACACCTAACGACACCACTGGAAAGTCACAGGAAAGCAAAAATACACAATTTCGTTTACATGGATGATTTTTCCACGTATTTTTTCCAGCTATTTGGATTTAAAAACCAAACTACTGAACCGATTTTGATAAAATTTCAATGGGACCATTTGGGAAGTAGGGTATACTCATTCTAACAAAAAAAGAATTTTTCAAATCGGTTGGCAAGCGACGGAGTTATGCCCGAACAAACATAAAAAAAAAATACAAACATCCGAATTGAGTAACTCCTCCTTTTTTAGAAGTCGGTTTAAAACGTAAACCTTGCGAGAAATTGTGTGGAATAATCGGGGACGTACATGTACATCATAACTTGATGGAGTGTGAACGGGGTGAATGCCTCAGGAGACATCAGTTTGATTCCCAAAAAAACTAAGACAAGATAAACAAAATAAGTAATATATGAAAATAAAATAAACTCAGGCGTCGAAGTATTGTTTTGGTTTTGTTTCAATGAATAAAATTTTTAAGAACCTTCAGACAAGATTACAATGAACAAATTGTAGTAATGACTTAATAATTTATTTACAAAAAAAAATATTTAAGTTCTACATGCTACACATGCTTGTCGTTTTAAAAGAACAGCGGAGTGCCTTCATAAATGATTGACTACCGTTAATTCCTAAAATGTGTTTGGAATTAAATAGTGTTTTAGCTAAGCCTATGTTGGACGAGGCTAAAACTCTGTACAAAATATATTAAAGTCATAATTAAGTAAGTTTTTTTTTTTAATTTATCTATGATAGAGCGACATAATATCATTGTGACAAAGCTCCTTAGTAAAGAAAAAAAATATATAATGTTATACTACAAACATACATTTAAATAGTATTATATGTATATACAGGCTGTTCCAGAAGGGTGTGGTCATATTTAAGGGTGATGTTGGGTAAATGAAATACATTATGGAAAAATATCAAAACAATTAAAAAATGAGACTTTTTTAAAAAAATCGACCCTTAAAAACGGCTTAGAAGTTCTGAAGTAAAGACTTTACTAGCAGTCTGATGCAATTGGTGATATCAAAATGCACCAACTGTGTAGCAAACTCCTCTATAATATATCAGTATAGAATTTATCATTGTTTTATTGTTTTGCTATTTTTTCCTTTATGTATATCAGCTACCCAACATCACCCTTAAATATAACTACGCACTTTTGGAACATTCTGTATATAAGACAATGTTAACACAGTTAGGAAAAGGATAGGCAGAGAGTGAATGCTTACAAATTACAATATTGTCGACACTACTGCTTCGCACAAGGAGACCCAGACAAATGTTTACAATCTCTTCTAATACTCATGACTTAATATACCCAAACACGAACCTGAGTCACAAGAATAAAATAAGATTTCTATTATGTAGGTATTAAGTACCTATTTCATCGATATAAATCAAAATCCAAACAGGACGAACAGCTTACAAGATATTAAAATACTTTCATATCTCTTAGGCGCTCCGCAGACGAAGCCACTCTATACCTACTACTCGTGCGAGTTAACTAGACACCTGTCATCTGTGGCCTTAGCGCGAGTTTTTTAACGTTCTCGATCACGTTAGCGTAAACGTCAATTTGTATTAAAACTGAATAACGCCGTCTATACAATGTGACACCAGCGAACGTTTACGTTAACGTGATTGAGTACGTTAAAAAACTCACACTAAGCCCAGTCTCGGAACATTTCGAATTACGCTTTGACGTTTTAATTTAAATAGGGTTTTCTACTGCAAAAGTCTAATTATTCCGTCAGATAGATTGCCAAAATATATTGGACTAGTTTTTTTTCTTTTTCCACGTAAACAAAAAATGGCGAGGATACAGTGCGTTGAAAACTCGCGTGACGTCACTATACTAGTACAATTTTAACTAGCAACGTGACGTCACTTCTGTCTTGAACTTTCATGCGCTTTATCTTTACAATTTTTTTTGCGATTTGAAATGGCAAAAAATACGTGTCCAATATTTTTTCTAACAGACATACTAAATAGATTTTTTTCTACCTACTAGAATACCCTAGAAGTACATGTTTTTATTTTTTAGGGTTCCGTACACAAAGAGTAAAAACGACTACTACTTAGACTCAACTGTCACTCTGTCTGTCCGTCTGTCTGTCTGTCTGTCTGTCTGTCACCAGGCTGTATCTCATGTACCGTGATAGCTACACAGTTGAAATTTTCCCAGATCATGTATTTGTCGGAAATACGTTAGTCGATTGAACAATCGAGACGCCAACGCCATCTAGTGGCGTTCGACGGAGCTGCTCGTGCTCGATCAAAGCTGAGTTTGCAGTGGCAGTCTACTGGTGGCGATCGAGCAGTGAACAAGTCCAGGAACCGCCCGCGCGTTTCATAAGCTTGAGCGTCATTTCGTGTGCAGTAGTTTGTAGTTTAAATGGATTGTAATATGTATTATTTTATTTATAGTTATTGCTTTATGTTCATGTATTTTATTTTATGGGCCCTAGATGCCTGAAATAAAAGATTAAATTAAATTAAATTAAATAAGCTGGTGCTATGTACCTATTGCGGAAAAATATTGTTGTAGTGAGTTCGAGAGTGAATTATAATTTGATTTAAAAGCAAACGGTATTTCTATTGCGCAATAACCAACCAACCAACCATAGTACGCCCACTGTAGTTCCAATATCATGGCTGATGTTACCTAGGGATGTGTACTATTTCCGTCATATTTATCTTGCCGCTATAACAACAAATACTAAACACAGAATGAAATAAATATTTAAGTGGTGCTCCCATACAACGAACGTGATTTTTTGGCGTTTTTATAGATAATGGTAAAGAACCCTTTGTGCGCGAGTCGGGGCGAATCTGACTCGCACTTGGCCGGTTTTTATTATTGTTAGGCTCGTCGCTTTTGGCCACAATCTCAATTCTCAAGCAAAAATGGAGCACGCTTGCTACTTCTAGAATAGAATAGAATACTTTTTATTATGTACACCATATCAGTAACAGAAAAGATAGATGAAGAAAACATTACATGGGGTGACACAATGGGCGGCCTTATGGCTTCTAAAGTAACCGGTGTCGTTTTTCATTGAAGAAGAAACTGCGCAGACACAAACTTATTTGTGAGTTTCAGTGATTGAACAGTTGTCAATTGCGGTAACCGGGGATTAAATCAATTCCAAATTTCTACCCCATTAGTCAATGTCTAGTTGCTGGCGATAGCCGGTTACCGCAACCAGTCAAGCCACTAACTTCCCGATTGGAAAAAATCTTTCACCATTAGAATCCTATATTATCCGTGATGAACATAGGCTATAGAATATTTTCAAAAAAATTAAGGATCCGTATGAAAACTTCGACTATGTGACCCAAAGTGTGAAAAAAATACCAATAAAAATCCTTATCGCGTACGCCATGGAAACAATTGACAATAGAGCAAAGTGATGTACCACAGTTTTATAGAAATCATCACTATCTACAGAAAAGTTGCCTATACCATATATCTAACTGTTATGGTTAAGTCACCATGACCGCTTTTTGTTCAAATTACTCAAGCAAATCCTGGGTGAAATGGAAAAATGGTGATTTTGGTATCATGGTATGAATCCTTATCCATTTAAATGGTTTGATAATTAAAGTTGTTTATGTCCGTGTAAATAACACTTTAAATTATTCAAATCGGAACTTTCGTTGAAAATTTACAACGGTTATAAAGATAATAATTATATATGTCACGGCTAATAGCCAAAGTGCTACACCTAGTTTAAGCCGGTCATTGGGCACCTTCGCTCGCTCACTAGACCCCGCCATCCCCTTCGTGGTTATTTTTTTTTAAACCCGACAGAAATAGGAACTTTAAAGTGTTTTGAGGTTAGGTTAGAACTAGTTGTAGCCGGTTAAAACTAGGTGTTGCCGCACTTCGGCTATTAGACGTAACATAATATAAAGAAAAATGTCGCGGCTTGAGCGGACTGGGGAGAATCTTATCATATGCTTGGTCCGATGAAGTTGAATTGTTGCATTTAAATGATTTCAATGAAAAATAAGTATAACAAATGTTTGGATTTTTCGAAAATAAACTACATGGTACGGATGAAGGAGAGCTGATAAAGTTTTTAGGGGAAGACATTATTGCTTGCTTCAATTTACGTCTGAATGCTATGAACAAACTAAAAGTGGGATGGGTTCTTGTCCGTTCTTCCCCATAAAAATCTAACTTTGCTGATGAATACAAAAATCACTAAAAATACATTTTTTAACTGTAAATAACAAAAGTTTTTTTCGAATGGTCTAATTGACATAAACATTTTGGTTTTAGCCTTTCTGTTGCTGAATCTGGCAAGTGCCAAGTTGGCAACAGATAATGGAAACTTTTAAAAAGTTGTTAGTTACGTCAACTAAAGTTGCTTCGTGTGCGGAACGCCAACTTTTTACTCGGAAAAAGGAAAAAATTAGAGTTAATAGTATGGAGATACCTAATATTTTTTTCATAACTACTTCTATGAAAAAAATATTATCTTTGTGACTCAAACATATAACAGAGTGTTATTTTTAAGTGAGCGTGGAAGGCCAAATCCGAAACAATTTGAGAAAAATACTCAAAATGTCTCGGGCTCGATTTTGATAAAGTAAAACTGCATGGTAGGATTTTCGAAAAATCAACGTCCATCGATTTTAATTTTGAAAAAAAAAGACGCTATGTAGGTATTATTGGATTACTTTTATATATGGATATGTACGGTTTAGTATGGATCTATTGAAGTAATTGCACCTACAGTACAACTACTTTCTTAATGTCCCTCGGCAATCATCGTATTCCGAATACAAACGAATGCTAATTTCCATTTTCCAAACTAAGTGCTTTATTGTGGTTTTGATTTCCGTGTGAACTATAGTACCTACTTAGTGGGTATGAGTGTTAGGGGGGGGGGGGGGGGTTCAAATGCAATTTTGCTTACAAATAAAAAAACCTTTCAGAAACAGGATTCCGGCTGCTGGTTGCTATTTTGTGGTCTCACATACCACAGTGTCTCAATACGAAAGTGCGTGCTGTGTTGCGTACCAGTGCGTGTTGCCGGTAATGAGTTATGGAACTGACGTGGCCGCTCACAATGGCATTCATCAGAAGACTTAAAGTCACCCAAAGGGTAATGGAGAAGGAAATGCTCGGAGTTTCCTTGCGTGACCGAATCAGGAATGATGATATCCGCAAGAGAACCAAGGTAACCGACATATCCTGAAGGATCGTCTAACTGAAGTGGCAGTGGGCAGGGGCACATTGCTCGCAGAACAGATGCTCGATGGGGCCGAAAAGTTCTGGAGTGGCGACGGCGTACCAGAAGACGCAGTGGAAGGCCTCCCACAAGATGGTCCGATGACCTGATGAGGGTCGCTGGTAGCCGATGGATGCTACACGCACAGGACCGGTTGTTGTGGCGACACTTGGGGGAGGCCTATTTACTTCGGCTGATTAACCCAGTAACTGGCTAGCACAGTTGGCAAGACTTCTGACTACCAGTAACGACTGTCAAAAATCTTCAAATGACAACCAAGACCACTGATTTAATGTGTGTAATGAATGGAATGTCGTATATGAATTTACTGAAACACAAATAAGCAATATTAAATGTAATTAAATCTGAATAATAAATTAATAGGAATACTTGATATTTTTTTATTAAATGTGAAGAAGATTTTTATTAAAACAATTACATAAATTGTTTACATGAATGAATGGTAATTGCAAATACTTAATATTTATGCTATATTTTAGTTTGTTGTAAGTTTCGTGTATTTTGAAGTTATTTTCTTAGCTAATAAATATTTATTATCTTAATATTAGGATATTATATTATGTATTCAGTCAAACTTAGTAAATAGAAAAATATTATTAAAGCGCTCACCCTCTCTCTACTTATTTAAATATTTGCTGTGACCGACAGGAGGGAAGTTTCCTAAATTATTCTAATTAGTCCGTCAGATAGATTTCCAAAAAATATTGGACATATTGGAATAAAAAATGAAAACGATGCAGAGCGTTGAAAACTCACGTGACGTCACAGACCGATACACTTTTTACCGGAAAGTGACGTCAAATGCCGTCACTCCAGATCTTTGATGCGTTTTATCAATTTGTATCTATTTATATATGTATAAAAAGAAAATAAAATAAAAATAAACACAATCATTATAATTTTCGAACCGGCATTGGAACAGCAACATGCCTGCCTCAGCAATGCCGAATATAAGGGCAGTCCAGCCAGTTGGCGATCATTGCCAGGATAGCATTGGGGCTGGCCCGCACCCGGCGCACCAGGGATGCACACCGCTTACGCATAGAAGCATGGAAACAATCAGTGCGCGCCATCGCGAACATCCCTGATGCGCTACAGAAACGGGGCAGCCCCAGCACCGCCCGCAACGCGTTGTTGTACTGGACACGTAGGGCACTGTTTGCCCTTTCAGTATAGTCAACCCACAGGCTACTCGTGTATAGGGATATGCAGTACGCTTTAAACAGCGTGACCTTCACACCAGCAGTACAACGCGAAAACCTGCGGGCTATCCACCTTGGCTCTCACCGACAGCGCCCTCCGCTCCCGGTCCATGTTAGCATGGTCTTTAAGGTCCTGGGTGAGTAGATGCCCTAAATATTTAAATTGGTGTACTTTGTCTATTGGGACACCATCGAGATTAATATTGGGAATGTTCTTAAAGCTCGACACACCGATGGCCTGAAAAACCATGTATTGGCTTTTCTTCCTATTATATTTTAACCCATGTCCATACGCTGATAATGTTTCTATTTTTTTTTGTATTTACCACCTGTATGTATACATTATGTAATGCAATAAACGATTTGAGATTTCGAAAAGATTTGAGCTAATATACATATCGATGATTACCGATAAAATAATAAGTATTATCGAGTTAAGCAATCATGACAATAAATGGTATAATATCTTTATAATTACATCCGTTGGTTGGGTGATTCAGAATGATTTACACGTGATTAGCATGTAATCAAATTAAACGTGATATCCCGAACATTCGATATTTTCATTTTAAAAAATTTCATCTAGAACGCCTTCAATTCCGTGAATAGGGACACCTTGTTGACAGAAGTTAAAAAGAAATACCTACCCAAAATTTACAGTTTCCTCCATCAGTGTTATAGGCACCCCTCTAAATTACTTTGTAAAGAAAACCTTTTGGAGTCAGCAGTCGGTTGTCAACAAAGCGACCTTCTTGTGCCAGTCATTTTCAGTATGGCAATAAATCCCATAATTCTCAGCCAAATTCTAAATTCAATGTTAGGTATTTGGATGACGGAACAGAGCGGAAGGGAGTGTCAGACTCTTACTGACTAAAACCCATCCGTGCTCCTCGTAGTGCCCTTTGCTTTCCAGGGTCGCGGTAAGTCTTTCGAACAAAAACCGCAACCCTGGCAGGCTCTGGCCTTAGCGGGCCCTGTCTAGTTTGCTGACAGCTCTGTTCAATTTTAATTATTAAAATTCCTTTCTTCGGACTTTCTGTTCAGCAAAAGTGTTAATGAAAGTTCTTTCGGGCCATAGAATTTTCGATGGATAGAATAGCCAACTTTTCCCATTGAAAATCTTAAATAAGTTTTTATAAATTTCAGTTTTGAAAATGATCGCTCGGCACTAGCCGTAGTCACAGGAATGGTGAGAAATGCAGTGCACACTTCAGGAAAGCTTGAAGATATAAAATGATTCTTTATAATAAGTCAGCAAGTTCTCATATAGAAGATGACGTTTCTATTTCGTGTCGAAAACTGAGATTTTTTTTTGGAAAACGAGATAGATATATTTTTTATATAGATGGACAAATGCTAAGGCCTTTTCCAATAAATCAGTATCATTCATTTTTTGCAAAGTGGCAGGTTGCAAGACACAGAAATTGCAAACAATTTCATTCATTCCAAGGAAACGCGTTCTCAGTTGATTTTTGATGATGTCTAATACACGATAGAAATATACGTTTACTTTAAACAAGCTTTCAGGCTCTTGGAGACGTTGATCCTCACAAATTTCATGAAAATGACGTTTCACTTTTCTCTGAAGAGTCTTAGGAAATTCAGGGTTTATATACCATTTCACTGCAATACTATTTGCTTCTGTTTTTAAATCTTCAAATTCATATCGATACTTTTCAAGTTCTTCTAGACAGACTTGCAAACGCTTTGAAACATTCGAAATACCGATGGCTTTAGATTAAAGTGCTTTAGAAACCGCGTCTATGGTTTGTAAGACTTTGAAATGGAAAACCAGCAACATAATAAAATTGTAGTTTTCTACCTTCTTCTTCAGCAAGATAGCTTCATTTCTCTTATCTGCTTTGGAATTAATTAAAATGGTTTCTGTCAGCGCTTTTTGAACTTCAACAAACCGAACTTTTAAAGCAAACATGGCATCAAAGCGTCCTGCCCATCTAGTTGCATTCATTGTTTTTAATGTTACTGAATTGATGATACCCCGGTCTCTCCTTCTTTGTTGTCAGATATAAAACTAGATAATACGAGTATATTCCATCGTCTAATACTATGGCCAAAAAAATTATAAATTTGTTGCACAGTTTCGAATAATGTTTGTATTTCTATGACCTCTTTTACTGCATCATATACCACCAAATTTAAATTATCATCAGCACAATGGACATATACCGCATTTGGCTCTATATAATCTCATACGAGTTTTTGACCTCCGCCATAAGTGCCTTTCATGGTATTAGCTCCATCGTACCCTTGTCCACGGCACTTATTCAGAGAAATACTTTTGTCATTTATGGATTTGTGGATTTTATCATCTGCTTGGACATTGCTAAGGCAGTTTGATCCTCATGAAATCCTAAAAATCACTCTTTTATTACGAGCGCCTTTGGATTTCCATTTTCATCTTTCATCATCATGTATTTTGCATGTTCATGTATTTTTACAAAATATTGTTAAAAATTAGAAATGATAATAGATGATGAATTAGTCAGTTTAGGTCGGCGCCAAATAAACTTGCAATAGCGGCCATTGACCCACTTACATTTTTTGACATCCTTAATTCCAAAATCGGAAAAAGACATATTAAAGCTGTCCTGAATCTACATCTATCGAGATACATGATGATACATTTTCTCGTAATGAAGAGATATAAGGAAAAGGTCAATGTCCTTTATTGCACATTTATCTGGCGCCAATCATAGTAATATGAATGCCTAGTTAATTAATTAGTCATTGTACTCAAAGTATAGTCAGTACAGTATAGTCTAAGATCGCTATCTCTACTGAGATCCCGATTCACAGACTGAAATTTGAACATAGTTTATTTACTAGGTATAAATAATGAAAACAAAAGTCTGCCAGGATTTGGGAGGATGCAAAACTACCTCATAGATTTTTGCAATATGACTTATACGGTTATACCTATATCACAAAAAAATTGGTCGTCGGACCGAGCTAGCAGATCATACATAGGCACGTTAAAATACAGTAAAACTACTCTATTCATACATTGTATTACTGAGAAAATAAGGAACGTCGGGGAGCCCATCATCATCAAATGACTCCTTCCGCTCTGGGCGGAGCGGTGTGTGAGACTCTTACTGACTAAAACCCATACGTGTTCCTCCTAATTTCCTTTGCGTTCCTGGGCCGCGATGACTCTGTCGAACAAATTCCGCAACCCTGGCAGTCTGGCCCCGTCTTCAATGCTGACACTTCTTTGAGGCACGCGTGGAACACAACGCGCCGTCGACCCAGGCCTGATTCTTATCATCCGCAGGCCCGAGCCTACGGTGGCCGGGTATCGCCCTGCGGCTCCGAACGCTCGGGGCGTCATCTTCTGTTGCGGCGGCTGGGACGTGAGATTTACCTCTCCCTCAAGCGGCCCGCCTCCTCCTTCGCTAGCATCACTGCTTCGCAAAATTAGGTGACGGCTTCCCATGCCTCCTCGCTCCGGACCATGGATTAAACCAGGGTCGGATGCAAGAGATCACCGCTGCCGATCGCCTCGACGAGGACACGGCGGTGCTCCATCCAAGCAGGGCAGACCTCCGCCGTATACTCCTTAATAATTAATTAACAAGAATCTCGTCAGTAGACGCTGATTGTTTTATTAAAACACATTCCGTTTCACGTTACTTTGATTGTTAAAAATCAATATCTGGAATAAAAACGTTGCACTGTCCCTTCTTTTATTTTTTTTTACATTTTTGTCACAAAATATTGATATGTTTTTGGAGGCAGTAAGTGAACTACTTTTCAGGCGGTATCTTTATATGATTTTTGTAATACGTAACTAATATGTTGTGTAACAGCAATATCCTTTCGTACAAAGATAAGATGCGGGTCGATCTCCAAAGTTAAGCAACGCTTTCCGAGGTCAGTCAGTGGATGGGTCACCATCATAACATACCGAGAATCCTACGAGCGTCGAAAAGGTCGCTAAGCCGTGTCATTAGTAGATCTTTGGCAATCGTTACGGATTGTCAAAAGACAGTAGATGTTCATAATAAAGATTATTATTATTCTCTTTATTCATTTTATATACATATAATTTACATTTTTAAATATTTCTATAAAAATATTAAAAAAAAACTTTTAAAAATATAAAAAATGGTAGCCCACCGGTATCGGGAACAGAATCCAAGCTACCGGTGGTCAGGGCTCTTGAGAGAGGAACCTCCTAACGATACGCGCCGTGTCCAAGAGTACTGCTTTCTGGATCAAGCCCTTGATCCAGCTGCCCAACGAGAGCCTCTTGAGATGTTGGTCGAGGCTCTTGGCAATTACGCCATTGGCCGTGACGATTATCGGCACAATGACTGCTGTGTTCACATCCCACATGTCGACAACCTCGCGAGCCAAGTCAAGATACTTTGATTGTTTATCTTTCTCACTTCACGAGGTTCTCGTCATGAGGGACTGCTATATCAACAATCATTGCGCGACCATTATTATTATTATTATTAGTAAATCTGATACCAAGAAGTACTGTGTTACCCAGTTACTGGGTTGTGGTGGAGTAGCTCCACGTAAAATACTGGTATTTAGCTCAATCTGGTTTGACTGGAAGCCGACCCCAATATAGTTGAGAAAAGGCTAGACAGATTGATTGATATTTTTTTTACTGTGGGAGCAACCCTGAAATCACGACACTAAAATCAACTGCCCCCAAGGTTTTACTGTCTTACTGTCGTCTGTACATCTTTACGACGATCTAAACGACATTTTTCTACAAATTTATTCGAAAAAATATGATAGTTATAAGGCCTAAAATGGCTTGATTAAAAACGCTCAGGTAATTTTCCCATCGCCTTTAATATTTACATATATTTTTGGTACCTATTCGAATTCTATTCTCTTGCCATAGTGAGGACCATTTCTTTAAGCTTCTTCCTGTGAATCTTGGATGTGCTGGTCTCTGGTAGCTCTTTGAGGAAGATCACGCCTCCTCTAAGTTGCTTGGAATCGGTCAGCGACTCTGGAAAGAGTGAAGAGATTTTATAATCATCATCATCATCATATCAGCCGAAAGACGTCCACTGCTGGACATAGGCCTCCCCCAAGTGTCGCCACAACAACCGGTCCTGTGCGTCTCGCATCCATCGGTTACCCGCGACCCTCACCAGGTCATCGGTCCACCTTGTGGGAGGCCTTCCAACGCTGCGTCTTCCGGTACGCGGTCGCCACTCCAAAACTTTTCGGCCGCATCGACCATATGTTCTGCGAGCAATGTGCCCTGCCCACTGCCACTTCAATTTGGCGATCCTTCGGGCTATGTCGGTAACCTTGGTTCTCTTGCGGATATCATCATTCCTGATTCTATCACGCAAGGCAAACTCCGAGCATTGCCCTCTCCATTGCCCTTTTGGTGACTTTAAGCCTTCTGATGAGGCCCATTGTGAGCGACCACGTTTCGAGTCCATAGGTCATCACTGGCAACACGCACTGGTCATAGACTTTCGTCTTGAGACACTGTGGTATGTGAGACGAGAAGATACCGCGCAACTTCCCGAACGCCGCCCATCCGAGTCGGATTCGACGGTTGACTTCCTTCTCGAAGTCAGCCCCTACTAATAGCTGGATCGTTTGTCCCAGGTAGACGTACTCATCAACAACTTCGAGTGCAGAGCCTCCAATCTTGATAGGAGTGGGTGCTACATGGGTATTTACCATGACCTTGGTTTTGTCCATGTTCATTTTAAGACCCACTCTTTCGGAAGCTCTACTGAGGTCATCGAGCATTGTACTGAGGTCCTCCGTGGTCTCAGCCGTGACGACTATATCGTCGGCAAATCGAAGATGAGTGATGTACTCGCCATTGACATTAATGCCTAGCCTTTTCCAGTCCAAAACCTTGAAGACGTCCTCCATTGCGGTCGTGAACAGTTTCGGAGAAATTACGTCTCCCTGCCTCACACCCCGCTGCAGGAGGATAGGTTCTGATGTCTGATTCTGAAGTCGGACTGACATGGTGGCGTTTTCATACAAACACTTCAGCACCTCGATGTACCGATAGTCGATCTGGCACCATTGGAGAGACTGCAGCACAGCCCAAGTCTCGATCGAATCGAAGGCTTTCTCGTAGTCCACAAACGCTAAGCAGAGGGGCAGATTATACTCTTCGGTCTTCTGTATAACCTGCCGCAGCGTGTGTTTGTGGTCTACGGTGCTGAAGCCTTTTCGGAATCCGGCTTGTTCGGGAGTTTGAAAGTCGTCAAACCTGCGTGCGAAACGGTTTGTGATGACTCTGGAAAAACAGCTTGTAGACATGGCTCAGAAGTGAGATGGGCCTGTAATTCTTAAGCAGGGCATTGTCGCCCTTTTTAAAGAAGAGTACCACCACACCTCTGCTCCACGCTTGTGGCGTTTTCCCCACGAGTATGATTTTATAATAACTTGAATTAAAACAGTGTCCATAGAATTTCTTGGCAATTTAGCATGTGAAATTAGATTCTGACTGGGCCGATTCCTTGACTATACTTACATATCCGTTTGGATTGAGGAGCCACTTCAGATTTCAAAAGGAAACTCACCCCCTTATTGTTTTCCCGAACGAGCAAGGAACTCATTTGGGAAGAACTTTTAAACAGAAACCGTTCTCAACTATTATTAAATAGAGGCAGGAGACAGTCATTACCTTTAACCAAGTCCTTGATCTCCTGTGCTGTAGGACTGCATCCAGGTTTTGGAACAACGCACGCCACCACCAGGTCCCCGCACTCCTTGTCAGGTATACCGGTCACCGCTACGTGGAATACTCCAGGGTGTCTCATTATAACCGACTCGATTTCTACTGGAGACACCTGCAATCACAATGACGAATATGAAATTGGTGAAACTAAAACATACCAAACAGACTAGGAAAAATGCTTTAGAACGAATAACTGTCAACGAACATCCGAATGTTGAACGAGCTCTCTGAAATCATGAAAAAAAATCGACACATTTAATTATACATTATATGCGCATATCTCGACTAAATATACTGAATTGCCAATATTTACTATCGCGATTTCGGGATTGGCTCCATAGTAAAATTTGTTTTATTGATGAGTACAGTGACTTCTTTTCAGGTATTGCGTTCACTCTGTTACACGTTGTATTCTATAATGCACAGAGTGTCCATGGAGTTTCTTGCACGTTCTCTCAATAGAGATCTATGCTTTGGAACAAATAACTTTAGACAGTTCAGAAATGTCTGTGGTCTGTATAGTGGTTTAATTGAAATAAATGCTTTGAGTTTTTTTCCAGGCGTTAAATTTTCCAAGATAACTCACCTGGTGATTTCTGTATTTCAACAATAACTTATAACGTTCTACGAAGAACATGTTCCAGGAGTGGTCTCTGTAGAAAATGTCACCAGATTTCAGCCAGCCGTCTTCTGTTAACGTTTCCCTTGTCACCTCGGGATTGTTGTGGTATCCCTGGAAAGTTTAATTTAATGAAGTGTAAAAATTGGGGAACACGAATAATAGAAAGACGTAGAACTGATTTTTTAATGGCCAGATATTTTTTTGTAAAAGTGGAGAATGAATTGAAATATGGTTGTTTGGCATAATTTCGACATATTTTAATACAAAAGTTGTCAACAATGTATATTTAAAACCACAAATTGTGCATGTGGTGTTAGCCTGTAATAATTGTCACACTTATAAATGAAGCTAAAATGAAATTTTAAACGTAGGTACTGTGCAAGTAAACAATTGTTGGTTTACCAAATAAATAAAAAGTAATCCCCAATTTTTTTTTAGGCGTAGGTATACCAAGAGCAATTTACAAAGAGCCACAGACTGAGATAGTGCCAATTAATAGATTAACCAATTTTCACAAAATTTAGGTAACTGTAGTCAGTTACCTAAATTTGAAAAATCGGCATTTAATGAAATTACTTACTTTGAACACAGTCGGGCCTCTGAACCACAATTCTCCTGGAGCGTTAGGTTCAGTAACGTCTTTATTGGTTTCAGGATCCACCAACTATAAAAAAAAAACAATGTGTGATATCATCATCCTCTTTGAGAAAACAAAAGCCCAATTTTTTGAACGAAACTTATCACAAAGTTCTAGTGATCTAGCTGTGTTTGGGTGAATGAGCTTCTAGCGACCAATCGCGTCACTTGACTTGCGTGTAATTTAATATACATCGATATTTTCTTCCAGATACCGGGGTAAGTGTATCTACAACAACTTTCCTTTTTGTCTGTTCGTATATTTTATAGAAAAACTCGTGTGTCTTGATTTAAGCATGGTCCTCCTCCAATACTTGCTTAATGTCCTATCCTTTTTTTATTTAAGGATGGGAAATCATCAAATGACTCCTGCAGCTATGGGTGGAGAGGAAGGGAGTGTCAGACTCGTACTGAATAAAACCCATCCGTGCTCCTCCTAGTGCCTTTTGCATTCCAGGGCTGCGGTAACTCATTGTAACGTCTTAACTTCTTAAGACGTTATAAATAGTTACGCGTTACGGTCTCTCTTAGCTCCACTCTTCAGTGGACCTTAGAGACTCTAAAAAGAAAAGCGAAACCTTTCCCTTAACCGTCACTTTTCTTCAGTACTTCATAATATAATATGATTCCTTACTTTTGCTTCTGTACAACCAACAGGTCGTCCGCAGGAGCCGGGCGCCGGTGGGTAGTCGTGCTGGACAGCAAGACCACTCAGCTCGCTCATGCCGTACATGACGTACACGTCATCTATTTTCGCTATTTGCTGCAAAAAATGTCAATTAACTTTAGTAAAAGACTCCTGTAGTGATACCTCACTAATGAGAGTCATCATCGTTTCAGTGAAAAAAACTGACCCAGTGCGTCATATTTTTTTGAATGCTGCATTAGAACCTTAGGATAGGTTTAACTGTTTTTATCTACCGCTCCGGCCCCGGCGACACACCGGTGTGTCGCGAATTAATAGCGAATTTAATGTTTATTTACCTATTACATAAGATTTATTTTTTATTTGGGAATTTTCACATGTCGGGCCTGGAGCGGTTAAGTAAAGAACTATTTTCTGTTTTCTTTTTTCCAAAATTTCGGCTAGAAAGGGGATAGAACCGTTATGGCATAACATTTTTTTTTTTCAAAGTGGCGGCGCACTATTTAGCAAGCATATATTGGGTAGAGGACACTTCAACAAACAAGAAAGAAAAACAGAACCCTAAAAATAGAGAATACGTAGAAGATTACCTTAAGTTCATCAACGACCTCCTGCGACACAGCGCTGCCACCCAACACCACATACTCAAAGCAAGTGAAGTCACACTTAGCTCTCGTCTTCATGGTCGTCATCATGGTAGGGCTGGTAGCGATGAAGGTGGGCTGTCGAAGAAACCACTCTATATTAAGTATCTAGCTCTCACAATGGGCCTCATCAGAAGGCTTAAAGTCACCCAAAGGGCAATGGAGAGGGCAATTCTCGGAGTTTCCTTGCGTAATCGAATCAGGAATGACGATATCCGCAAGAGAACCAAGGTAACCGACATAGCCCGAAGGATCGCCAAACTGAAGTGGCAGTGGGCAGGGCACATTGCTCGCAGAACACGATCTCACGGTCGATGGGACCGAAAAGTTCTGGAGTGGCGATCGCTTACCGGAAGCCCACCACACTACATTCCCAAGCCTCTGCAACTTCTGAAAGCCAGAATCAACATTGGCGATCACCAGAAAACGCCGAGTCATTGAAGCTCGACGAATCCCAGAGAAATGATTCAACTGTCTTGGATCCCGCAACGAAATTAATCAGAAAATAACAGCGGAGGAGTAGGAAAAAAAAACCGCGTACCGGAAGACACAGCCTTGGAAGGCCTTTTTTTTACGGGGGGAATCCTCATGGATGTCCTCTGCCCTGGGGCGGGCGGAGGGGTCTGTCAGACTCTTACTGACTAAAACCACCCCGGTGTTCCATCTTCCACCTACGCCGGGGATCGCGGGAACGTACGCGACTTCCGTAATCCCCGGCTGGTGCCGGCCCGCCACAAGATGGACCGATGACCTAGTGAGGGTTGCTGGTAGCCGATGGATGCGAGACGCACAGGACCGGTTGTAGTGGCGACACTTAGGAGAGGCATATGTCCAGCAGTGGACGTCTTTCGGCTGATATGATGATGATGAATAAATCTAGCCGCTTTGTTGGTGTCGCGATAGTATGCGCAACTTCTGAGTATAGGGTCCTAAGCTGAGTTCGACCCCCTTCCATTAGAAGGGCTTCTGTGACACTCTGGAGCTTGGAAGCTAGTGGTATGTCACTCCCTTGCCTCGGAAAGGATATTAAAGCTGTTGGTCTTCCAGCGTCAGATCTCGCTCCTATTGTACCGGATTGACGTGCCATCGGATTATGAGAGTGACAGAAGAGGGAGTGATAAAGCTGGTCTCCGTTGAGATTGGTAGCATGGCCGAAATTCATTAGGTGTTTTTTTTTTTAAACGTATATTATAATAAACAGTACATCGCGCCTGTTTCACTAGTGTGGCGTTCAGGTTTCATCGGATTCCATCAACATAATCAGCCTGTTAAGTTATCCTCTGCAGAGGTTTAGGCATCTTTCAGAATAGTTCTGGAATAGGAATAGTAATCACCGTTCAGAATAGGAAGTATCATCGGCATCATCATCTTCCTCTGTAGAAGGATGCGGAACAGAGTGTAAAGTCCCGCAAGCCTCCATATAGAGGGGAGGATCCTCCGACCAGACGGTTGTTGTGTCCGGTGGGCAACTGCCCGATAGTTGATATCTCTGATAACGCGACGCAGGATTTCGTTAAGTTAGTTCGCAGCTGGCGGGATAGATGGTGTCACGGTTCTTTTTGCTGCGATGTAGATTTTGTAACGTGTTTTTTTGTGGCGACATTAAAGCCGCTACACCTCCATTCTGTGCTATCACTGAAATTTGCATCATCCAATTACGGCTCTCCTACCTTATATTTATTGACTAGTTCAGCAAAATGTTCCGGAGTGAGAGGAGACGATGTCTGCAGCCGCGTGACCTTGAGGACTGGGGAGTAGAGGTACTGGAAGCCAGCTGACAGCCACTGTGCTGGCGAGGTCACGATCACCATCCTTGTGGGTGTCGGGAACTTGGTGAAACCTGCCCTGAAGGGAAATAGTACATTTGAATGCAATAGGACCAACTTTGTCTATACAGCCAATGCCCACATGTTTCGAAAAAATAAATAAAATTTTTTTTTTCATAATTTTGGCTACTTAGGTTCTGTTCCGCCACATTCCCGATTCGGTAAAATTTCAAAAGTAGAAAAAACAAATGAGGACAAGTGGCGCTTTGTCAAGATATTGATCTTCATACACTTCGATCAACAATTACAACTAGATATCGGGCCGACTCCAAAATTACACCTTTGCATATAACAGCTCACTTGAGATGTGAGCTCTTCTTTTGTTTAGTCTGCTTGAAACACAGCCAATGATAACACGTTTTCAATGCCGCAATGTGTATTTAAAAGTTGCAAAAATAAACAATTTAACGGACGGAGTGTCTTATTTTCGGTATTTACATTAGATTATTTAGATTGTTCTATATGTAAATACGAAAATTTATTATATTTTATGTGTCGGAAATACGTTAGTTGATTGAGCAATCGAGACGCCAACGCCCTTAACAAAAAAAACTGATAATCTTTAGCCTGTTCTCAAATAAACTGCCCCTATACCTCATCTCCCATGACTGATCCTGACCCTATACTCACACTCGTACACTCTTTCATTCGCATACTCGTCTCACGTGTCATACTCGCTCTCGTACACTCTTTCTCTCACAATTTTTTTTAATGCTGCGGGCCTTTATTCCAAAAACTTATTTCAGGCATCAGTCTGTTACAATGTTGGAATATAGTTAGATACGTTCGTCTCAAACAATGTTAATTTTAAGGCAACCAATGAAGAGACAGTAAATGACTTTCAATTGAATTGATTATAAAGATGTTGAATTTAGTGATATTTGTATTTGTGACATCCAGCGATGTCATGATAATTTGAAAAACAACAAAAGTATTTACGTTTTTGTGTAAAACACATAAAAACACTGATAAGGTAAATAAACATATTATATACAAAAACATAACGCTTCTGAAATAATAAGTATATAAAGTAACAAATATTTATGCCCAAAACAAAAACAATTTTAACAAAATTTTACGTTCAATGTTATAAATTATTTTAGTGTTCAACGCGACTCCATACCTCCTGTAGTAAAATTCGAAGAAGCAAACAGAAACGGAACACGCAACGGAACGGGCAATAATGGGAAAAATGTACTTTATTTTTTGCCGCTTAAGGTTGATTTCATACTAAATGTTATTTAACCTATGACTTTCAATATCTAAGTGACAGATTGCTTTGCTCGTTTTTTGTGATGAATAATCGTAAGTATAAGATAATATTGTGAAGATTTGTGACTTTATTACTAGGTGCCAAGGGTAATTCGGTTGAACTAAAAACTGTTATAAAACTATTTTCTCAGTTCGCTAATAAACAAATGCTAGTAAACAAAAGCGAGGTACTCACCCGTTATCTAGTTGTATTGTTGATCGAAGTTCATACATATATTCCCGATTTTGTTTGGCAAGTACAATCAGCAGTGCGATTCTGGAAACATGTCGAAGTGAAAACTTGGGCGAGGTGCATGACGGGTGAGTTGTCAAACCATACAAATAAGATAGAATGACAGCTCTATTGTCGTTCACTACGCCTAGGTGAATACCGTGACATGTCGACAGAATCGACCGGCTGGTGTAAAAAAAAATACTGCTGTAAATAATATTGTAATACGACGTCTTTTGAGTAACTATGTAATGTTTCATTCGATGATACCGAGACTTTAAGTATCCACGAGGAAATACTCTTCGAGAAAAAGGAAGGAGGCAATTGCTTACCACAAATATGGAATACTAATATTCATGTTCTTGTGCGTAAGCATTGCTGTTTTCGGCACTCCCGTGGTTCCACTTGTCGATGTCAGGTATACTACGGTTTTCTCTGGATCCAAGTCAGTCGGCCTGGAGTGAAATAAGATTCTTAATAGAAATAAGAAGAACGAAAAACTATGTATTGTCACAGAACTGACATACAGACAAATTATAATTATAGAGTTAGAAAGAAAAAGAAATGAACGAGTTTATTTGGCACACACAGAAACACACAATGTAGGTACAAATAAAAGGAAACTTAATTTTAAAATCAATAATAGTTTGTGGTTCGCCGGGCCCCGTGGCTATTATAATGTCCTCGGCCTTTTCTTCGGTCAAAGAATCTGCATTGCCAATCAACACGGCATTGTTGCTGCTGTTTACGATTTTTAGTGCCTAATGAACTTTTCCCTTTACTCTTTTTGAAACGTTCCTGATAATAAATTATTATTATTATCAATTTATGTAAACTAACCACTACTGTAAATAAATTATCTCAATTTAAATCCATAGTAGTTTGTCAATCTTGCAGATTTAAATTTAAAGAAAGTTACTTACTTAAAACTTTGAATAGCTTTCTCATCTATGTTTTCTAGCAAGTTCGCTAGTGTAGTATATTTACTATTCTTATCGTAGGTCACAATTTTCGCATCTACTTTGGCCATTTCTAACGCCTTCTCAATGTCTGTCGTTTTTTCGCTTTGGCAGAAGATTATCTTCGGGCCGTTTGTGTGGAATAAGTCTCTCAGTTCATCTGGAATATGAAAATTCCATATATCTATGTCACCGGAAAATGGCAAAGTTCGTAAGATTGTAAAATATCTTGAGAGATAGTTAACTCTCGATAAATGGTCAAATGAACATTTGGAATACTTTTTACGCATCAAAATTTAATAGTCTCTAATCTCTCGATCTGATAAGATATCTCGATCATCTCGCAATCTGTCTCCAACTGTTCTGTGTATTGTGTGTGTACTGTTCTGCAGTGCGATTCTGTAAACATGTCGAAGTAAACACTTGGCGGGGTGCACGTCGGTTGAGTCGTCAAGCCATAAATAAGATAGAATGACAGCTCTATTGTCGTTCACTCCGCCTAGGTGTGAGTACACCGTGAGATGTTGACAGAATGGACCGGCTGTTCTGTTTGTTCCTAATATTTAGGCTTTTTTGACTGTTTGCGACGGACATGCGAATGCAAACTCTTTTTAAAAATTGTAAAATTGGTCTCCGAATCAAAACTCCTTCTCAGGAAACCATACCTATGAGGCTGGCCTAACACTAATATGTTTCAAAGTGGGTAAAACCAAACTCACTGGGCCCCAAAGTGACATCGATAGAAGCTATCATCATGCCGAGATACAGCGCTGCGTAGTGGGGTATGCAGAAATCTATGTGGTTGGGCCCCATCAGTACCATGACATCCCCCTTCTTCAGTCCCAAGTTCGTGAGAGAGATAGCGCATCGGATGCTTCTGTCTAACACCGAGCCATTGGTTTCAGATTGGCCTGTTCCTCCATCGATCTGTTGAAAACAAATGGAATCAACGCGCTTTCCCTGTATCCACTGATGGTTTATGAAACCCTTTGAAACCTAAATGAGTACATAATATAACTGAGCTGGTGACAGTTCTTTTATTTTGGATGAGGGGCAGTATTAGGTACTCACAGCCGTACTGTATTAAAAGTTAAGATTTTTTATCGATTAAAATCGATACCCACTAGGAAAAGGCGAGAAGTTTCGACATAGTTACCGATTGCCTAGCGACCGAGTTCGGTCGATAAGGCCGCCCCCGTGCACAATCAATCTTGAACGCGATCCACAGATCAGCGGCCCCACCATGACGTGTTAAAGCGTGAGTCGTTCGAGCTTTAACACGTTATGGTAGGGCCGCAGCAGATCCTTGATTTTGATCGTGAGATTGACTATGTACGGGTGGCCTTAATACTTATCGACGTAATTAGTCGGTAGGCGATCGGTAACTATGTCGAGACAGCCCTGCAAAGATTAGCCAGCATTTTTTTAAACTAATTTAATTTAACCCTGACTTGCTGTTAGTCAGGGTCAAATACAATTGGTTAACAATTAGTAACATGCTACCTAATACTTGAAGGAATATTTAACGACCTAGCTGAACATAATTATAAGCAAAACGTAAATACCTGCATAACAAAATCGGGGTCATCTCGCAAGTTGTGTAGTACGAGTTTGCCGATGTGATGCCTGTCTGAAGGGATCCCAGTCTTCGCCACTACTTGAGACCCAACCTCATTTACGTACCAGTGCACCGCGTCGAAAGCTCGTCTAGTCATGACTGTTGATAATTATTCCTGTAATCATTCAAATCAAAGATGTGATACTGTTAACGGAGTTTAGATTTTAAAATGCTATAAATATCTGCCGGACCGAAGTTCGATCGCGACCGTCTATTTCAACGGAGACTTGCCAAAAACGCAAGCCGTATTAACTGTTAAAGAGAAAGAGTGAGTGCCTTCTCTAGGGTTGCGTATTGTACTATATTTTAGGCAATTGTACTGTAGATAGAAAAGTAATGTAGTACGCAATATACTATATTTTCATCGCTAACTGAAACACTGAGAAGTATTTTTAATAAAATCCCATAAATGGCCGAAATACATTAGTAAAAAAATACAACCGACTTCCAAATAAAAACCACGACAAAGTACAACCGACTTCCAAAATCAAAGTTATTTTGGACTTTGAAGTGGTTTTTACTTGGAAGTCGGTTGTACTTTTTTGTCATTTCATTTTTCGCTGTTTAGTGCTACCTCCAAAAACTCCAATCAGTCGATGCCGTCATTTCGTGTGCAGAAGTTTAGGTAGGTATAGTTTAAAATTGTACTTAATTTGTATTATTTCATTTATACTTAGTTATTGTTTTATGTTCATGAATTTTATTTTATGGGCCCTAGATGCCCGAAATAAAAGATTAAATGAAATGATATCTATTAAATTGTCTTTACGTTTAAATGATACCATCTCAAAATCAAATAAAAAAGATTTTTGCAAATCCTATACATATACAACGTGACACAGAATAAACGCAATACCTCTTAAGGGGTCATTGTACTCACCATTATGAACAACTTTTACTATGGGGAACCATGAAATCGCGACAAAAAAAATCAGCTGTTCAGTAGGTACATTTTGTGAAAGAACTGAATGGAGCAGTCGATTTTTTTTCACGAATTCAGTGTTGGTCCCATTGTGAAAGTTGCTCATAATGATGAGTACAATGACCCCTTAAGAGGTATTGCGTTTATTTTGTTACACGTTGTATATGACGGAGTTATGCCCGAACATACACTTACATTAAAAAATATACATAAAAACATCCAAATAAAGGAGGAGGTTGTCATCCTCCTTTTTGCAAAAAACAGTTTGGTGGGGTGCTCAAATTTTCGAGCTCGTTGCGATCGTAACTCACGTAAAAAAAAAAACTACAAACGGCGGCGCGAGACCCTGGCGCGACTGCGAAGTTAATACAGCTTGGCAAAAAGGAGTATGATGTGGTGACAAGTGGAACTAAATATTTTACTAAATTAAAAAAAAAAGTTATTAAAAATATAGGTATGTTAAATTTATAACTAACAACATCGTGAAACTTCTTAATTCGGTGGATATGTTCTTTTTTTCATAAGTACAAACTGAAGTGAGCGATTACATTAACACGGTCAAATAGGTAAGTTTAAAAACTTGCACAAGCCCTCTTTATATCGTGTTTTTAGTAGAAGCAAGCAAGAATAATGAAACCAGGGTTTTTTGTTAAAACTTCATTACTCGTAAAGAGAATCTCCTTTGTTCATCACTATTTTTTTTATGGTTGGGAAATCACCAAATGACTTCTCCCGCTCTGGGTGGAGCGGGAGGGAGTGTCAGACTCTTACGGACTAAAACCCATCCGTGTTCCTCCATGCCCTTTCCGTTCCATGGCCGTGGTGGCTCTTTCGAAAAAATTCCGCAGTTTCAGTCTAAGGTCACCACAGAGATCTGCATAACATGCTTTTGTTTCTGACCGACCGACTCTGACAATTCAAAATTATCCTTGAGTTTGAACTGTATGAGCATTCTCATAGGCCAAGACACGACCGATGAGGGATCTCCCTTAAAATTTTATAATAATAATACATTTACCTACCTTTTTTAATGAGTATAACGTCCAATCGTCGGAGATCTTTTAGAAAATTACGGATTTCACGTTACATATAAGACAAATGTTTACACAGTTAGGAAAAGGCTGGGCAGAGAGTCAATGCACACAAATTCTAATATTGTCGACACTAGTGCGTCGCGCAAGGAGACTCAGCCAAATGTTTTTGATCCGTTCTTATGCCCATTATATACACAAACACGTATATCTTGTTTGATACACAAAACTGATAATTGAACTTGAGTTACGAAAGTAAAATTATCTTCTAGATTATAATTAATATTACCTAATCAAAGTTCAAACAAGATAGGTACCTACAGGCGCACAACTCAGAAGATATATATCAAGACGAAGCCACAGTACAAGTTTATGACGTTTTTTCATGTAATTTAAATAATAAATAAATAAAAGAAACTGCGCAGACATCAACTAATATGCTTAGTGAATTTTAGTGATTGAAATCAGTTTTCAGTTGCAGCAACCGGGGACTAAATCAATCCCAATTGGAATTCCTATACAATTGACAAATTTGTACCACTTGTATCAATATCAAATTCTTGGCCACAACCGGTAAGCGCAACACTGTGGCAACACGTTGTTTTTTTTTCCAACTCCTCTGTTATTTTCTGATAATAAATCTGATCTGGTGGTCGCCTGTTGATTCTGGCTTTCAGGAGTTGCAGTGGTTTGGGAATGTGTGGCGGGCTTATCCCAAGCGCAACGTCAAACGACTTCACTCACTCACTCTCTGTCTCTCACAGCACTCTGTGCCAGTCATGCGTCACATCAATCGCGATAATCGTAACCTAGGTTACGATTATCGTCGTCATATGTCAAGCCCACTTGAAATAAGATGACTGTACCTCCAAAAATTTCGTACGTGACACCTTAGAGCACCATGTTGCTATTTTTTTTTTTAATGACTTCAAAAAGAGGTGGTAAATTCGGTGGTATTTTTTATGTTTGTGTTTGTTTAAGTACCCTCTACCCTTATACACAATTATACATGATTAATCGTGAGCCGGGATTTTGAAAAAACAACAAAATGGCGGTTGATAGCTGTGCTATCTCCCACAGAAAAATGTTAAAACCCCTTTATCAAAAATTGATTCAGCGGGTGCGGCGTCAACGGAAACAGATAGACTTTCGCATTTATGGTAAAAATGTTATAGATCTATTGAAGTAATTGCACCTACATTAATTGCTCCCACTGAGTAAGCATGAGACATGGCCACGGATCTTTAATAATAAGTTTTAAGAGTCATTATATTGAGCCTGCAAGCAAGCGTGCAAATTGTTTACTTAAAAACTTATGTCCCTATCATCCAATTAACATTTTTCGCAATCTTGAGGTAAAATGCTGTGTCACCATTACTCTGTCATTTTTTGACCGACTTCCTTCACAAAGGAGGAGGTTCTATGTTCGACTCTTTGTATTTTTTTATAAATCGAAATCAATTAAATATAGATCTTAAAGGGAAAAATATGGATTAATGGATTCTAACGAGAAAATTAAATACATTACTGTAGGTACTCTTAGGTGTAGAAGTATATACACAATAAATTCATAATAGATAAAAATATACAATATTAATTATGGAACAATAAGCATAGAACCGAAGTAAAAACGATTAAAGAAAGCCATTAAATATTGACCATTGTTTTAAAAGTGGACAAAGCCGACACGGGCAAGGCATTCCATAACCGCACCGCAATATTTACTTACTCTTTTTGTTTTGATTCGACATTATGTTATGGCTAGTTATGTAGAATTTCAGTGATTTTCCAAATGAGTTGTTTTAATTGCTCTTGTGTTTTTCAGGGTTTTTCAGGGCATGGCAGACACTCCTTTTTGCGAAAACAAAGTTCAAAATAACTTTAATTTCGGAAGTCGGTGTCAAATAAGGAAGAAGCAACCAAAAACACCGACTTCCGAAATTAAAGTTATTTGGTTAAATTAAGTCGGTGTAGTGTATGCACGATTGTGGTGGCGCGTCATTCATTCACCAACCGTAGCCGGGAGCACACGTGTTCTGTATCTTGCATACCCTATATCCACCTGAGTGCTTATAAGTGTGTTTTATTTTCCCCTGAGACATTACAGTCGGTTTCTTTTTTTTGTGAAAAAGTTTTTTATTTTTCACTTTTTAGTGGTACCCCACACCTAATAACACCACTGCAAAGTCACAGGAAAGCAAAAATACGCAATTTCGTATACATGGATGATTTTTCCACATATTTCAATGGGACCAATTTTGAAGTATACCCTTTCAGACAATAAAAGAATTTTTCAAATCGGTTGGCAAGCGACGGAGTTATGCCCGAACAAACATAAGAATAAAAAAAATACAAACATCCGAATTGAGAACCTCCTCCTTTTTTAGAAGTCGGTTAAAAATAGCCTGTACTACAAAAAAAAAGTCGTAATCTAATTTTATAAATGCCAGAAAGAGACTTTCAGTCGGTTACGGTTTCACATCAAAACCGCTAAACGAAGTTTAATAGAACTAGGTTGGAATACACGTGGTTCAAAAAAATATTTTATAAATATCGATGATTGCCGATCTAGGAGTACTTTATATATATTATCGAGTTGCGCAATTGGCAAATATTTCCATTTACTTGTGCAATACACGACATAGGTACTGCAAGTCATCATGACGGCGCACTTGGTAGAACGGAATCATAATGACAATATAATTATATTTATCTTAAAGATAAGTGGGCATTATCAGACTGCTATTCTTTACTGCTACTGATACTAATAATTCTCTCCACCAAATTTCGATGACGGTGGCTTATTCTAACCGATGAGCCGCGTCTACAGGTGGTATTATAGTGCACAAGTGTGCGCAAACACAGTTGCACTCAGCAGTGCGTTTCTGTCAACATGTCGAAGTGAACACTTGGGCGGGGTGCACGACGGGTGAGTTGTCAAACCACACAAATAAGATGGAATGACAGCTCACTTGTCGTCCACTCCGCCTAGGTGCGACACAGGTCCTCACGGGGCATGGCTGCTTCGGGAGATTCCTGTGTCGCATAGGCAGGGAGCCGGACGCTCGGTGTCACCACTGCGTCGACTGTCGGGAGGACACGGCGCGGCATACGCTGGCAGAGTGTGCCGCTTGGGAGGCCCGCAGCAGGCGCACCGGGCGTCGGAGGAGGGCATACGCTGCCCTCCTTCTGCCCCCCTAACTGGGTCCAGGGGCGGCGGACTTGGGGATGTCCGTTGCCCCCCATTCATCCGGACCCGAGGTGGCGGCGCGTGGTGTTCCCGTGCGCCCCTCTGACGTCGCGGGGGGAGTTAAACACCTCACTCCCCCCGCGTACGAGATGTGGCCCGCAGAGGCGGGCCGGCACCAGCCGGGGATTACGGAAGTCGCATATGTTCCCGCGATCCCCGGCGTAGGTGGAAGATGGAACACCGGGGTGGTTTTAGTCAGTAAGAGTCTGACAGACCCCTCCGCCCGCCCCAGGGCGGAGGACATCCATGAGGATTTCCCCCCGTAAAAAAAAAAAAAAAAAGGTGTGCACCGTGAGATGTCGATAGAATCGACCGGCTGTTCCTTTACTCTCATTGTTCTATGAGACGGCAATCCCACACGACTACGGAGAGATTGGCGCAGGACCAACGGCGATACGCGTTCTCTGAGTAGGGCATGCTATCCGGATATCCGGATTATCCGAATATCCGTCAAGTTTAGTATCCGGATAGTAGTTTACATAATATCCGGATACTTAGTCCCTAGTACTTAGGAGTGATCCTTGATAGCAAATTGCACTGGAAAATTCATGCCGACTACAAACTCATTAAAACCACAATCGTACTTTAACAATGCATACAATTTTAGGCAAAACATGGGGTCTCTCTCCAAAGATTACGTTGTGGCCACACAGCCACGATCAGGCAAATGCTGGCCTTTGTCGCTCAAATTTGATGGACGAGGACGGCACACTCAACCACAAGTGATCTACGGTTCCAAAGACTAGTCTGCTCCGATTTCACTAGCTGCTTACAAATGCAAATAACTGTCCTTCACTTATACATTCAGAATATAATAAAATAGAAAACACTTATTCGATACAGACACAACACAACAGCAACAACTTCATATTATAGAAAAGAAAAGAAAACAATAACAAAACATACACAATAAAATGGTGCTGAGTGTGCCCATATCGTAAGGGTTACCATCTCAGATTTTGCTGGGTGTCTGACAGTCAGACACCCAGTGCTGGTTTTCAGTTGGCACCCCGCAGTGACACACGGACGTGGGTAAATAAACTAAATACATACTGGAATAATGATCAGTAGGAGGCTAGCTGCCATCAGGCTAATGCACTTAGGCATATGGGGCAAGAACCATACTGGCGCGTTCACAGGCTATACCGAATGTAGTATACCTACATTCGGTATAGCCAGTCTTCGACCCACTAAGACGACTGAATGAGTCGCTAAAACTACTACTAACATGTTCGAACATCTTATTTTCTTACGTTTTAACATCCAACATTTAATTTAATTCATAACTTGATGGCCGGGTATAATGTTTTCATAAACTATTAATGAAACATTGTGTCACCAGTTAGTGCGTTTTAAAGCAAAAATGGTAAATGATGTGTTCTCCCAAAATAAAAATTAAATTAAAAGATACTAAACTCGGGCGCCAGGGAGATTGACACAGTACAAAATATAATAAAGGTTGCCGGAAAGAAGTAATCGGAAGAGTCAGACTTTTAATCTGCCGGTGGGAGGCTAAACAAAGAAAATCAAAACAACTATTTTATCTTTTCTCCATTTAATGGCCCGTAGCTTTTAAAACAATAAACTAAAATTATAATATGGTTTAAGTTAACCTAAATTAATGACTATAATAAATTAATACATTAATTAGGATTGTGATATTATTATTGCATCTTGCACTATATGAGTTAAGATTTAATAGAAATAAAAAAAAAACCTACCAGATGGCTGGCTTTAAAAATAATTAATACGAAACCGTAGAAGAGATGATCGCCGGATTGCCGTAGTGTTCCAAAAAATAATCAAAATAATTTCGGATATTTAAAATCCAAAATTGACATAAAATAAAACTAATCTGGAGAAAGAAAACTGGAGAAAGAAAACGCCAACAGGGGGCTGTAACAAAATATTAAAACGTTAAGAAAAGTCATTTAAAATGCGAACACGTGTAAGCGTGCGTTTGGGCTAAAACTTACCGTTTTCTTCAATTAGATAAATTTTGATGCGCATACGCAGCCAATCCTATAGTATGCATGCGAGCGAAAACCATCAAAATCTGAAAATTAACAATTTCGTCTAATAAGATTCTACCACGAGACGCAGACATTACAATGTCCTGAAGAACTCAAACTTACCAAAAATTAAGGTCAATCCTTCTCACAAAATCGTTCTAGGTCCGTTTGAAAATCATTGCCTATTTCATTTAGGCCAAAATATCCGAGATAAATACGGATTAGAGAAAATATTGGCGAGCGATTCAAAATTATCGACCGGCCATTTCTAAATAAAAAGCGTAGAGTAGCTATGTCAAAAGTGACAGCTGACAGCTTACATCAAAACTAGATTATTGTCGTTCGGAAATCGACTAAAACCATAAAACATGTGACGAGGTAAAAAAAACTCGTTACAATTGAGACAATGATATGAATTTATTCGTACTATCAATAATTAAAAATTATTGATAGTATGAATTATTACTATGATATCCGAAATATCCGGATAAATCCGGATAGTGTTTTGGTAGTATCGGGATTATCCGGATAGTAAAATAGGCCGGAAAATTGCATGGGCCCCTATCACTTAGGAACGGGGATGCCATACCTCAAACTGCCAGACTGCTTCTGAGAAATTCATAAAGAAATAACCAAGTTACAATTTTTTGCCCGACCTAGGAAACGAACCCAGAACCCCACGCACGGCATCGCACTTGCGACCACGATTCCAATGGGGCAAGAAAATGATGATAGTTCAGCGTGATCTGATAATAAGCCCCGGTTGGTCCGCTGTCCGATGTTATCGATTATCTATGGAGCTCTTTGGTAAGTAATACTAATAATTTATTAGATTGAAATCACATTTCCAATATTATCTCACTTGGCTATTATCGCATCGCTAAGTCTATAAGCTTTGCATTATGTAAACCTAAAACACGAAATTGTTTGAAGGAGTTGAGTAATTTCCAGAACAACTGATCCATTTCCAAACGTCTTTTATAATGCGCTCAGCAAAGGAGTGGAACTCTCTGCCTGCGTCTGTTTCCAAAAGCTTACAGCCCTAATCTCTTCAAAGTTAGAGTGAACAGGCTCCTTTTGGGTAAGCTCGATCCATCGTAGACTTGGTCTCTGTCATCTCTGATTTTGACAAGAGTCAAGAGCAAACCGATAACTAATAAAAAAAACCGTTGTAAAGCATTTTTTAATTTACATAAACTGACACTGAGTGCATACCTCCCACAGGAACTGTGGATTTTTGTCCCACGATGTTCGTTTATTTTCGAAAACGCTCCTGACAGCAACTGTAGCCAATACCCCCATACTCATAGCCATACCCAACCTAGTAAGAGGAATTCTTTAAGCAATCCAATTTACTTTTTTTTTGTAGTGAAATTATCAAATGACTCCTTCGCGGAAGGGAGTGTCAGACTCTTACCGACTAAAACCCATCCGTGCTCCTCCTAGTGCCCTGTACTTTCCAGAGCTGCGGTAACTCTTTCTAACATAATCCACAACTCTGGCAGGCTCTGGCCCTAATGGGCCCCGTCTACTATGCTGACATCTCTTTGAGGCGCGCGTGGAACACAACGTGTCGTCGACCCGGGCCTGGCCCACGCCACCCGCAGGCCCGCGGCACTTGTAAGGCTAAGGGCCACACGATGCGTTGACGTTGCGGTGCAGCACTGGGTACTGTGGCATGGTATAGTTATTTGCATGTAGGATGACGTCTCGCGTGGCCTCGCCGTTAGTAAATCATCGTTTAAAGGAGCAATGGAAGCAAGCGGAGAGAGCTACTTTTCGTGTGAGTGAGCGCTCGCTTCGCTCTTTCGGCAGAGCGAAGTGAATTCTTTATAGCAGAGCTGTAATAATTCCTAGCAATCAGTAAATTCACCAGTAACAGCCGCGGTTTGCTCTGGCAATTTTTATTTTTTTTCTGGCATATCAAAGTTAAGTTAGAGTCGCTACTGTAAATGTCGGGTTTTCCGTATGGATAGGGGAATGGGCCAAGTGATGCCTATGCGGAAGTGAAAAGAGAAAAGGGATCGTGCGGCTAGAAGTAACTGTCCTGAATCGACTTTTATCGTGATCCTTTATGTTCTCTAGTGTTCTCTAGTAATGAGAAATAGTTCATAATTTACTGTTCGGGTATCTAAGAAAAAAAAACTGAAAACATCTCTCATTTTGAGTTAATAGGCGCCCCTATTAAGTCAAAGTGAGAGATGTTTTCAGTTTTTTTACTCTTATTCTCAAATCCCATTTGTTTTTAAACAACTTACTAGATTGCGTCCTAGTTTAAGCATATTCAATAAATATACAGGTTCATGCTGAATTACTGAACTAAAGTTATAATGTAGGTCTGTACCTATGCAGCTATGTTATATTAAGGTCATGTACACTGCACACCAAATCAAGGTTATGATGTGTAATTAAAACAATAAATATTGTAGAACATAATTTATTGTATACAGTGAAGATAAAACGTTTGGCGCTACGTCACTTTTTGCTAAGGCCGTTTTCGGGGGCCAATTTATAGAGTGTGCAAGTCAACCCCTGCCATTTTAAAGCCGTGTTAAGTTATCAGTGGTCAAGCAGGGGCCAATAGTTCTTCCATAGTATACGATTTATCAGTCCACTTAACCACCCAAACTCATAACGTTTCGTCTTTTGTTTATATATTTCTGCAATAGTCCTGCACCAACCGGGGATTGTCCTTGGGTATACTTTATGGTGCACACAGGGATAATCGTCGGCTGGTGTCCCATTCCATTTGAAATGTTTGCAAGTTGGCTTCGGCTCCTCGTACGCCTATCAAAGGACCGGGACCGGGTCCCGAGATGGTCAAACAAATAATAATAAATTGTTTATCAATAAAAAATGGGCACATTTACTTTTAATAAAATATCTTACAATTTTTAAAGAACACAGTTGCTAATTTGACTGAACTAGGTTCAACCTGTGTTTCAGACTAGATAGTGCAAACATTAACTTAAACTAATAAATTAACAATAGATCAACTGCATAGAATTAAAACTTAAAATTAAAGGACATATCATGTTTTATTTACAGATAACTTTAATTTCGGAAGACGGCGTTTTTGACACCGACTTTCGAAATTTATTTTAAGTATACTTTTTAGTGTTGTTTTTTTTGTTTGGAAGTCGGTTGCATTTTTTTGTAAAAAGTTTTTTTTTATTTTATTTAACGCCTTTTAATAGGTACTTTATCGTAATTCGTAAACACGTTACCACTGGAAAGTCACAGGAAAGCAAAATACGCAATTTCGTTTACCTACAGGGATGAAATATCTTTTCAGCTATTTTGATTTAAAAATCAAACTACAGAAACGATTTTCATGAAATTTCTATGAGACATTTCAGATAAAAGAAGAATATTTCAAATCGGTTCATAAATTATGCTAGGCTCTCTGAGCTTTTTCAAGAGGGAGTAATTGAGTTTTGGGTACTCCACCCCATGAAGTGATACAGTACTGGATTACAGATTTTCTCTTGACCTCGATCACGCCTGATGGAAAGCGATAGATGAGGTCTATGATGGAGCGTGCCCAGAAGATGCCTGTTCACTCTTGCTTTGAAGGCAAACCTAGGGCCAAATAAACTTGTGTGATTAATTTTAAATCCGCAATAGCTTGCAGTATTTTAAAACATTACCTACTAAGTTTGGTTAAAAGAGTGTTTGGTCTCTTTTCTAGAAACACAAGGAGAGGAGGAGTATGTATTTTTGTTAGAGCAGGATTGCAATTTAAAGAAATATCGGACATATCAAAACAATCGGTTGCGGGTATTTTTGAATGCTGCGCTATAGAGATATTGTCTTCTAAAATTATTATTATCTGTATATATAGAATTCCTAGACCTAACTATGAAGTATTTTATGAAAAATTAGATACAATTTTGACCAAAGTTTGTTTATCCTCAAATAAAAAAATTGTCATATGTGGTGATTTTAATATTGATGTTTTGAAGAGAAACAAAACTACATTAGAATTCGAGTATTTTCTTATGAAGTACAACCTAAAACTAGCGCTTTATACTCCTACAAGGCTAAGTAGTCAAACTTGTATTGACAATTTTGCGCACAACTATAAGAAAAACTGCAGAGCTGAAGTTAAAGATCTGGTCCTTTCTGATCATACGTGTCAAATACTTAAAGTACCTATTAATAAAACTTGTAAACTACACTACATTACATTAAAGAAAAATTTAAATACTTAAAAAGATTCAAAACTTACGGTAATATATCTGACGAAGTAACATTCAAGCTTCTTCGTGAAAGGGTGAAAAGTTTGGAATCTCAATGCTACCGAAACTATTTGGATCTGACAGAAAGTTCTATTAAAAATAACCCTAAATATTTTTGGACCTATGTAAAAAAACGTCATAACTCAAATGCAATCCCAAGTACCTTAATCTATAATAGTGATACTTTGCGGTCCGGGGATTCTATTTGTCATGCTTTTTCAGAATACTTTCATTCTACTTTTCTCAATCCCACTGGTCATCCTAGTCATCCTATCTCTTCTAATTTTCATTTTACCGATTCGTCCGAACCACCATTTGATATATGCAGTATCGTTATTAATATTGATGAAATCATTAACTTGCTTCGTAAGTTAGACACATGTAAATCGGCAGGCCCAGATAACATTCCATCCAAACTTCTTGTACGCTGTGCACCCTCAATAGCGCAACCTATCTCGATTTTATTTAGGAAATCTTTGAAAAATTGTGATGTACCGCAAATATGGAAATCTGCGTTTATAACGCCTATACATAAAAAAGGTGTCAAAACCGATATAGCGAACTACAGGCCAATATCTAAACTGTGTATCATAGCAAAGGTTTTTGAAAGAATAATATACGACCAGGTTTATACTGCTCTTAAAAATTCATTTAGCTCGTTCCAACACGGTTTTCTGAAAGGGAGGTCTACTGTCACGAACCTGATTCTCCTTAATGAATTTATTACTAATGCCATGGACAACGGTAAGCAGGTCGATGTCGTTTATACGGACTACAGCAAGGCCTTCGACCGAATCGATCATAGCATCCTCATATCTAAGTTAAATGGTATGGGAATCCGCGGCGATCTACTCAGATGGTTTTCGTCTTACCTTATAAATAGGACCCAAGCAGTAGTACTTAATAATTAAATATCAAGCTGGGTTCCTATTCCTAGTGGAGTCCCGCAGGGTTCATTGCTCGGCCCACTGCTTTTTATAGTCTATATCAACGACATCGACTCTTGCTTGACTTTATCCCAACTATTGTGTTTTGCTGACGATATGAAAATTTATGCCACAATATCGTCGCAGACGGATGTAACAGCACTCCAGAATGATCTGTGTCGTCTAGAAAGCTATTGTCAAACGAACAAGCTGGATCTCAATCCCGCCAAATGCTCGGTTATTACGTACTCTCGGAAACGCTCAATCATTGCCACATCGTATACCCTAGGTCATCAAATTTTGCCTAGATCAAATTCCATCCGTGATCTGGGGGTTCATCACGATTCCAAGCTCAGTTTTGAAGTACACGTTGATGCAATAATCGCCAAGGCATTCAAATCATTGGGTTTCATAATGCGGTTATCCAAGTGCTTCTCTCAAGCCAAAACTTTAAAAATCCTATACTGTACCTTTGTTAGAAGTCATTTGGAGTATGCGTCTGAAATATGGAACCCATGTTACCACAAATATATTGACAGAATTGAGAACATCCAAAAAAGGTTTTTAAGATATTTATGTTACCACCAGAAAATACCGTATCATTCAGAGAGTTACCCTAACCTCTGCAAAAAATATCATATTTTACCCCTAGCCAACCGCCGCGAGATTTCTGACTGTGTTTTGTTGTTGAAAATCTTCAATAACCACATAAACTGCTCCGAAATTTTGTCAAAATTCTATTTCAACACCCCCAGGAGGTCTAAACGATTTAATCCACCACTACGTGTGCCATTGGCCTCAACAAATTATAGGCAGAACTCATACATTGTGCGTGCAAGCAGAAATTTAAATAAGCTTTGTAAGCAGCACGATTTAGATCCGTTCACAACTAGTGTGTCCTCAGCCAGGAAGTGCTTAAGCCGAAACTTTTTTGTGTAAGTTGCCTTGAAAATGATTGTTATACAGTGCGAGCAACATTTTACTATAAGTATTAGTTAGGTACTCAATAACTTGGTGTGAATGTCCATAGATATTATTTCTTATTTCTGTATTTTATAAGTGGAGACTTGTAATTGGCTGACAGTCTTATTTACTGATCTTGACCTGTTTGTTTTAGCTGTAAGTCTTCCATATTGCTTAAATAAATAAATAAATAAATTAATTAATAAATACACTATTGGAAAACTAAACAGGACATAAGCTTAAACAATTTAAAAACTTTTAAAACGCATCTTAGCTCTCTATCTTTTACACAAGTTTTTGATTCTATGGACGCTAACAAAGCTTTTGAAAATTTCATGGACGATTTCTCTTTTTTATATGGATTATGTTTTCCGAAAAAACTTATAACCATCAAAACAAACAAAGAAACGAAATGGATATCTCGAGGAATAAAAATTTGTGGTAAGAAACAAAGACAGTTACTTTGGGAATATAGATTAAATCCTGACTCAACAAATAAAAACGTTCTTAAAAACTATACAAAACTTTACAGGAAAATTATCAAGCTAACACAGAAAGCACAAAATAATCATTACATAAACACTGCCCAAAATAAATCGAAAGCTACCTGGCAAATAATAAATAAAACCAAATTGTGTTTGCCGCAGGAGCCAGTTATGTGCATTAATCGAGATGATTTGTCGTTTACACACCCCATAGACATTGCAAATGAATTTAACAATTATTTTATCGATGACATTGAAAAAAATATTAAAACTGACATCTCAATGAATAATATTAATTTAAAAATCAGACATTAAATTCCTTGTTTATGCAACCAGTTACAATTGATGACATCATAAAAATAATTTCCACTCTAAAAAACACAAGTACTGTTGGATACGATGGCATTTCTACTAAAGTCATAAAGTTCACTAAAGAGGTAATAGCACCTCCATTGGTGCATATAATTAACTTGTGTATTACTGATGGCATATTTCCAGAAAGGCTAAAAAAAGTTATAATAAAGCCCTTGTATAAAAAAGATGACAAAACAAATTTAAAAAACTATAGACCTATTGCAAAAATTCCAATTTTTTCAAAAATTATTGAGAAAGTCATCTATAATTCTCTTTACGCGTATTTAGAAAAATATGAATTATTTTGTAAAGAACAAAAGGGATTCCGTAAGAATACTACAGTTAATATGGCACTCTTTGACCTATTAACTAACATCGTGCCATCTGTAGATAAAAGAGATCCAGTATGTGCAATTTATACAGATATGACTAAGGCTTTTGATTATGTGGACCATAAGATTTTGTTACACAAGCTACATAGTTACGGTGTAAGAGGAAACATTCTAAAGTTGATAGAATCGTACTTGAAAGATAGACTGCAATGCGTAGAAGTTTCTAGAATTTGTCCAAAGAGTAAGTTAGAGACAATATATGTATCTGAACCAAGGAATACAAAATATGGTGTTCCTCAAGGTAGTGTGCTTGGACCGCCACTTTTTTTGATATACATCAACGATCTCCCAAAAGTAACAACAAATAAAATGGTACTTTTTGCGGATGACAGTACAGCTGTAATTAAGTGTGCAAATAAAAATGATTACGAGCAAGACATTAATACTGCATTGCAAAATATAATTCATTGGTTACATAATAATAATTTAGTAATAAATTTAGATAAGACAAAAATAATGCACTTTCATCAACGTTGTGAACACCCGAATGTTCGTATTGATTACCATGGCTGTAATATTGAGGAAGCAAATGAGGCTAAGTTTTTAGGTATAGTGATCGACAGCAAACTCACTTGGAAACCTCATATAGAACTAGTTTGCAAAAAACTTAGCAAATCTGCATATGCTCTCTTCCAACTTTCAAAAAAAGTCAGCAGTCAGGCTCTTTTAACAGCCTACCATGGACTAGTTGCCTCTGTTCTGCGGTATGGTATAATTTTCTGGGGGCAGTCTACCGACAAGGAACTAGTATTTAGAATGCAAAAGAGATGTATACGGTCAATGTTGGGGCTAAAAACAACAGATAGCTGTCTTCCCTATTTCAAATCTTTAAAAGTTTTAACTTTTCCTTCCTTATTTATTTTGGAAACAGCTTTGTTTGTAAAAAAGAATCCACAATTATTTAAAAAACTGTCGGAAGTCAGAATTAATCCGATACGGACTCAATATTTAAACAAGGTATGTCATGTAAAATGTAAAACCGCGCTAATGAAGAAAAGTTTTTTTGGTATTGCCCCGCGCATTTATAATAAAGTACCTGATGTAATAAAAAATATGACAGTAATAAAATTTAAAAGGGCGCTTAACGAAATATTAATTGAAAAAGGTTATTACACGATTGACGACTTCCTAAGTGATGAATCGCTGACTGATTGACTTATTTTGTAATTTTTATAGCTGCTACTAAGTACATAACCTGATTGACATACCTATATTCCAATTGACATACTCATTATTTTATTTTGTTTTGACATCATTGTGATAATTTTTACCAGCGTAAACATTGTAACATTTAGGTATTTAACTTTTGACATTTATTATTTTTATGATTTGATTTTATGGTTTGACATTTATGATTATATAATTTTTAGTAGCGCAATCATTCTGACATTTTTCAGATATTTTTATTTTTTTTATTGTAATCTAAGCGACATTTATTTAACAATTATAATTTTAATGATTCGACATTTATAATTTTTACTAACGTAACCAGTTCGACATTTTTTTATTTATTTTTTTATTGCAACCTTAATATGACATTTATTTGACTAAATCTAACATTTATAATTTTTGTAATCTTAATTTGTATTGTTATTTTTAATTCTGTTTGATTTTAATTGTAGAATACAATATTATTTGCATGCCCTAGCGACGGTAAAATATGGAGGACTATACTATGTAAAAAAAGAACATCTTTGTGTACCAACACCCATGTTTGCAAATAAATAAATGATTGATTGATTGATGATTGATTGATTGATTGGTCTATAATTACTCAGAGATATTTTATGTTACATGTTAGGAAGATATAAGAACTCACAAATATACTGATTGGGTGGAATCCATATTTATGAGCAAACTGATGAAGAATAGTACCAAATTTTAAGTTGAGGCTTGCTCATGGAGAAGTGATTATGTTTTTTCTTGTCAGCATTAAATGCTAGTAAATTGCTTTGAAGTCACAGTATTGAAACCTAATAGAGCAAATTCGTACTTCTCTTTACTGGTTTTAGCGGTAAAAATTAAGGCCGTGTCGTCAGCATATGAAACAATTTTGCTTTGTTTAATGTTTAAATTTAAATCAGGTAGAGGTTCGGCCCCAGAACGATTCCCTGAGGAACACCAAAACCAGTATTTTTTTGCTAATTAAGTATACCTACTACCACTGAAATTTTACATAACATGATACCTATGTACCGTATGTATGTCGCAGCCAACTAGCTGAATCCGCCGTTTCATTAAAAGTCTAGCCTTTTCATTGAACTGTGCCGTTTAATCAACGACATAAGTGACACGGTCAAGTAATCAAACGATATTGAAGATGTCACTTAGGATGCTGAAAAATCGGCACATTTAAATGAAAGGCTAGGCAACCAATTAAATGGCTGATTAAGCTAATTGGCTGCGACATGTATATTACAGACAATACGGTAGGTATTGTCTGTAATATACCTACCTATATACGACACATATTTATAAAGTGAACGTTTGGAGGAACCAATGTGTTACGTAGAAAACTGGCTAGTGGCGAGTTACAAAACCAAAGCAGAATATGGAACCGAACAAATCCCCAAGTGTATCAAACGACAGTTTTCTACAGTAGGCCTCAAGGCTCAAACGACTTGATTGAAAAAAACGCTCGGGTAATTTTCGAATTTTATTCTCTTGGCATCGTGAGGACCATTTCTTTAAGTTTCTTTCTGTGAATCTTGGATGTGCTGGTCTCTGGTAGCTCTTTGAGGAAGATTACGCCTCCTCTTAGTTGTTTGGAATCTGTCAGCGATTCTGGAAAAAGTGAAGAGCTTTTGTAATAACTTGAAATAGAATAGTGTCCATAGAGTTTCCTGCACCATAAAGTTCTTTGGATGCTTTGGAATGTTAAATTAGATTTATCTTTCTGACTGGCCGGCTCCTTGACAATTCAAAGTGCATCAAAATGGTTTAATTGAAATAAAGGCTTAGGTAAAGTAAAAGTTCTTCCCGAACGAGGAAGGACTTTTTAACGCAAAATGTTCGACTATTAAACAGAGGTAGGAGACAGCCATTACCTTTAACCAAGTCCTTGATCTCCTGTGCTGTAGGACTGCATCCAGGTTTCGGAACAACGCACGCCACCACCAGCTCGCCGCACTCCTTGTCAGGTATACCGGTCACCGCTACGTGGAATACTCCAGGGTGTCTCATTATCACCGTCTCGATTTCCAGTGGAGACACCTGTAATCACAATGGGGCAGATGAAATTGGCGAGAATGAAACATACCTGGGTCTAATGAACTTGATTTTTTATAGATTTATCGACGATATGCGTACAGCTAAGGAGTGGAATTCCCTGCCGGAGTCGGTGTTTCCTTATAGCTAAAGCCAGGATGGGGATCTTAAAGTAAACAATGTTTAGGTTACTTCTAGACAAACGTGCTCCATCGCGGACCACATCATCGCGTTCCACCAGGCGAGATTGTGATAACTTTTGAGTATTTAGGAGAGATAAGGGAGTTTATTCTTGGAATATTTTTGGTTAACTCCTGAAACATTTAACATGCACATCTTTCTAGATCGTTCTCTCATATATGCATATGTAGGTATAATTCCAAAATTAATTATACAACTTGGTAACTATTATTAGATTTAAAAGAGTGTCCAAAAGCTTCCTGGTTCTCTCCACAGAGGTCTACGCTTCACTACCTTCATATCTTTGGCTGACCGATCTTGACAATTCAGAATTGCCTGTGGTCTGTATATGGTTTGATTGAAATACTATGATTTCATTTTTTTTTTCAGACGTTAAATCTTACAAGATAACTCACCTGGTGATTTCTGTACTTCAACAATAACTTGTAACGTTCTACGAAGAACAAGTTCCAGGCGTGGTCTCTGTAGAAAATGTCACCAGATTTCAGCCAGCCGTCTTCTGTTAACGCTTCCTTTGTCACCTCGGGATTGTTGTGGTATCCCTGAAAGAGGTAAAATTAATGTTGTGTAAAGTTTGGGGAACACGAATAACAGGAAGACTTAGAACTGATTTTTGTATGGCTAGATATTTTTTTGCAATAGCGGAGAATAAATTTAAATATGGCTGTTTAGCATCATTTCGACATATTTTCTATACAAAAGTTGTCAACAATGTGTATAACCACAAATTGTGTTAGCTTGTAATAAATTGTTCCACTTATAAATGAAGGTAAAATGAAATATACAAAAGTTGTCAACAATGTGTATAACCACAAATTGTGTAGCCTGTCATTAATTGTTACACTTATAAATGAAGGTAAAATGAAATTGTAAAGGTTTTTTTTTAAACATACACAAACATGCAGACCCGGAACAACTATCTGTAGGCCATACAAATATTTGTTCCGTGCGGGAATCGAACCCGCGACACGCAGCGATACAGTCAATTGCTCAACCACTGCGCCAACCGTGTCGTCAATAATTACTACGTACACGTACGTACTGTGTAAACAATTGTTGGTTAACAAAATAAATAAATAAACCGCAATTATTTTTACTAAAGGTGTACCAAGAGCTTCTTTATACAGTAATTAATTATAGGTTAACCAATATTCACAAAAGTTCACGTAAGTAACTAACTATTGATAAATCGGCATATAATGAAATTAAACTTACTTTGAACACACTTGGGCCTTTAAACCACAATTCTCCTAGAGCGTTAGGTTCAGTAACGTCTTTATTGGTTTCAGGATCCACCAACTAAAATAAAACAAAAAACATTGTTTGAAATCATCATCCACTTTGAGTCAAAGTCAAAGCGTTTATTTCAAGTAAACCATTCCAAGGTGCCTTTGAATTGTCGAGGTCGGTCAGTCAAAAACATAAAGCTAGTGGCACGTTCCAAAGCGTGGATCCCTATGGAGAAGAACGTAAAAGTAACTACATGGACACGAATGTAAATAAAAGACATGGAAGTAAAAATATAATATATTATGTACACTAAAAATGAAAACCCTAAAATTTGGCGTCTAAAAATTCATCCGCATCGCTGTCGACTGGAAGTGTGCCCAAAAGACTGGCGGCATTACAACATTGTATGGCAATGCTTATCCTTTGTCCAAGGTAAAAGCCAGCCCTTGGGTCACGCTAAGTGTCAAATAGGTGTCTTGAGATATCTTTAAACAAGTTATGAGCACTCGGACCTCACGACCCGAGAGTTCCAACCCCAAATGGCTCGAAAATATAACTAACTAACCAACGAGGTTGTTATATTTCCGTTGTTTTAAAGTAAATAGTTACAAAATAGTAATGATTACCAACAAGTTGAAATTATTAATTCTTTAAATTAAAATAACAGAGAGATTAAGTCTAAACAACGCAAATGTCAAACCGTAAGAGAACCATGTAGGTTAATATCTGAGGTCGTTTGTTGAGGAAAGAGCCACATAGGTTTGGGTAGACCTGTCCAGGCAGTGCAAGCATTAGTCAACTATCGTACAGTTCAATTCAAAACTTTGAGGAGCTCAACGATCCGACGAACAATGCCAAAATAAGGGCATTTGAGTAGGCCGCATGTGTACCTACTCAAACTGCTAGACATTCATGAGATCAACTCTCAAAATAACGACCTGCATATAGTCCTCATATTTATGTAGGTACAATACGTCATTGCAGAACCATGCAGATAAGTGTCTGAAATTCTCATAAAACTACTGACACGGCACGGTCATTATATTAATCTCTTTATTTTTTCTCTAAGAGAGTCCCTAGGACTTAATTTATAAATTGCACGAATAGCCCATTTTTTAAACAAAAATAGTTTGTAGGTCGGCGGCACCTCCCACAATAGAATGCCGTACGACATCACACTATGAAAATAACTAAAATATTCTAAACGGGCTGTCTCTAAATCAGTTAAACTACAGAGCTAAGTTTTATAGACATTTTATCTGTAAGGGGGAGCCACTGAAGCTTAGCATCCAAATTTATGCCTAAGAACACTGTGCTGTCTTCATGTTTCAACGCTTCCTTTATTGACACACTAGTTTTGACTTGCCTAAAATGAGGTAATGTAAACTTTATGCATTTAGTTTTTATGAGCCCTGGGGCACCCTCATTCTGAACACAGATCCGGGAGATATTTTATCGTTCACATCAACCCTCTGAATTCTTTTACTCAAGTATGAAGTAAAAAGGCGTCCCGGGTTGCGTATTAGTGCATTTTCCTGACCAATGTCTCATGTAGGATGCAATCGAATGTCTTGGACAAATCGCAAAAAATGCCTAAAGCATCGCATTTATCTTCTCATGTTTTATGAACGTGTCATGAAAGTTCGACACTGTCTGTTGTTGAACGACCTTTGTAAAACCGAACTGTTTATTATGCAGTAAATTATGTTTATTAAAATATTTTGCATTTGATTTAATATAAATTTTTCAAAGATTTTATTAAAGTGGGTAGCACTGAAATAGGTCTTTAATCAGAAGGGTCTAATGTACTACCTGATTTAAATAACAATCATTAGATCAGAAAACTCACCATAGTCAATACAATTATTAAAAATAACAGCTAGAGTAGGTGCTAAAATTTTTATAACGGACGTAGCAACTTCGACAGAATAACTCCAAAGATCTGCAGTTTTTTTACATTTAACGTATTAATAGTATTAATTATGTTATGTTTAGTCAAATTGTATAGAAAAAAACAGGTTGTCCGTCAGTGGCACCAGACGGCGCTTATTCAGTTTCAATACAAATTGACGTTTACGCTAACGCAATAACGCTTTAAAAAACTCGCACTAAGGCCACTGAAAGCAAAAGAGAGAATTTATTCAAATACTCGAACGAAGATTATCTAAAATCAAATATTCTAGTGATTTACCTTTTATTGACTTGCGTTTAATTTAAGATGGAGACACTGAACTCTGAGTTCAGTGTGTCTCGAGGTAAGCAACACTTCTCCAGCTTTTAACTTTACCACATCGTCTCATCTGCATCCTTGAAACCCAACAAGAAAAGTGGAGCTAAGAGAGACTGTGATAAGAAAAGCGAAACCTTTGCTTTTACCGTCACTTTTTTTTCAGTACTTCGTAGTAGGTATAATATTTATTTATTTAAAATTATATCATAATAATATAATTCCTTACTTTTAGTTCCATATAACCAGCAGGTCGTCCGCAGGAGCCGGGCGCCGGTGGGTAGTCGTGCTGGACAGCAAGACCACTCAGCTCGCTCATGCCGTACATGATGTACACGTCGTCTACTTTCGCTATTTTCTGAAAGATAAAACTAACTTTAGTATAAGCATCACTAAAGTTGCCAAAAAATAAAAGGCCCGTTTTGACAGCAGGATACAACATTACTTTACTAGTAATTGTGAAAGAGACATGAAATAAATCTCTTTGTTGTATCCTGCTGTCAAAACGGGCCTTTTATTTTTTGACAACTATAAGAGAGTTCGATTATGAGTTCAGTGAAATAGCCGGCCAAGTAAAAATTGCAATGGCGAAGTGCAAGTCATATTCTTGTAATATCTTCAATCAATAGTTTTTTACCATCGTTAAAACAATAGACTTCTTATTGGTGTTCCTGCAATTTATGAGTATAAGACTATTGTCAAATTGCTATTAAAATTTTTAGGCTCTGTAGTTTTGGGCATAGTGGGGAGAATATTTTGTCTATTTTCTTAAATATTTTTAAAATTATTAATTTTATAACCACGATTCCGATAAGGATTGATAACAAAAAGAAGCTTGTAAGTACATTGAGATCCGGTAATGTAAGTATAAACTAATGAACTACCTAACTCACCTTATGCTTGCTAATCCCTAACCAGATAGGATTCGAAGTGGCCGCCGCTGGCTTACTCGTGCTTCGCCATATTACCGTATTCTTGGGCATTGCAGTAAGTAATCTTTAAATCCAGATCTCATTTTTAAATCACACACGCAAAAACAAACAATAACACAAACAAACACAGAGAGAAAATTAGTCTTGATAGGTATCAAACGAAACTTATTTTGTCTCACGTCCCGATAACCGAATTTCGCAAAAATAGCACACTCGTTCGCGATCAAAGTCAGCAAAGAACTAGCTGAGACAAAATTCCGTTAAAATGGGCTAAATGAAATGAAAAATGGAATGTCTTTTTAGAACATTCCTTTGAACTCGTCGACAGTTGCCTATTTGGCGGCATATCCGGCCTGGCTTAAAGAGAGCGCGTTACGTATTGCCGCCAAAGTAACAAGACTTATAGACACAAAACGAAATAACCAATTTCCGACCTTAAGTTATTTTCTAATGTCGGAAATAGGTTACCTACTTCGTTTTGAGTAGATACGACTTTTTTTCTTAAGACGGCAGTGTGCACTTAGGTGGTTTGTTTGGTGGCGCTTTTGACATGCTACACTCACATGCGCACGAATTAGTGTGCTGCTTCTTGACCTTTCGTAAACTTTTGCCAAGCAGCTGAGCAGGTATCCGTTTGTGCGTCAATGTCCCTTACACCCTGTATAAAGAAGATTACCTTAACTTCATCGACGACTTCTTGGGTCACAGCGCTGCCACCCAACAGCACAGTCTCGAAGCAAGTGAAATCACACTTAGCTCTGGTCATCATGGTCGTCATCATAGTCGGACTGGTAGCGACGTACGTAGGCTGTCGAGGAAACCGATTTATTTTATGTATAATGGCCTGCGAGACCTTTATTCAGCAGTGGATATGATAAAGTCCAAGATACATCGGATTCCATCAATTAGCTATTAGCTTATAACGTTCTCCTCTTCTAGGATTTAGGCATCTTCTTTGCGAAAAAGGACTTTGGACCGTAAGGAGAGGGACAGTTTTTGTATTATTAAGGAGCGTTTGCATTCGCAGTGTTGTCAGAAACTGTTTAAATAAAAACCCTCTAATTTACATACGTTTGAACAAGTTTTTGACATGAGTGTCGCTTAGTGATATTGCGATTGTTTTTTTAAGGACTTGATATACAAAGCGGACAGGGCGCTGACAAGATTAAATGTATGGCTTCAAAGGAACAAAATATACTTAGCGTCGGGGGCGCGTGGCCAAACGCCTTACAAATATTTTTATCACAGCACCCAAGCTCGCGCATGGAGTGCTTTGTAAAGGGAATTGGCCTTCACTGCGGCTTTGTGATGTGTGGACGTCTTATGATTATGAATTTTGACCCTCTCACTTCCTCTAATCTGTCCTATCACCAAAATATGGATCCAACTTCGGCTCTCCTACCTTGTATTTATTGACTAGTTCGGCAAAATGTTCCGGAGTGAGAGGAGATGATGTCTGCAGCCGCGTGATCTTGAGGACTGGGGAGTAGAGGTACTGGAAGCCAGCTGACAGCCACTGTGCTGGAGAGGTCACGATCACCATCCTTGTGGGTGTTGGGAACTTGGTGAAACTTGACCTGAAGGAAAATACCTAGTACATTTTAATGCAAGAGGACAAACTTTGTCATTACTGCCGATGCCCACATGTACAACATGTTTTGACAAAATAAATAAAATGTCAATAATATCATAATTATGGCTACTTACCGTTCCATCACATTCCCGATTCGAGAACAAGTCAAAAGTAGAAAAAACAAATGAACAGTGGCGTTTCATCAAGATTTGATCTTCATACATATTCATAGATAAAAACATCTGGAAGGATTTGGGGGAGGCCTTTGCCCAGCAGTGGGACAGAATAGGCAGATAAAAATGCAAATCTGATACACTTAGTTTTTTTCCCATTTAATAGTAAATAATTAGTTATTATTTCCATTTACCGTTTTTGGCGGAGATAAAAAAAAAATCTTAAACACTTTGATAACTCGAAAACCACTTAATATGGATCCCGAGTTTTGCATTAATGCCATCGATTTTGCAATTAGCGTAACCACCTACTGGGCTCAAACAATATGAAGAGTTAACCATCGACTCGAAAAGAAGATGGGTCATAATCATTGAAATCATCAATCGAAATCATTCAAATGAGCTCTAGTAAAACCCATTTCAAGGAATGCACTTAATTTCCAATGACTCTGTATAGGACCAAAATCTTGACGAATCGGGAATGTGACCATCCTCGCCATAATTATTTAGTACCTAACTAATTTATTTGAGAAATCGTTCGTGGAATGCCTTTCATGTGCCTTGCCCGGTGATCGTAGGGGTTGTCCAAGTGCCCAGTGATCTGGGGGGGTCGTCAACTCGTCACCGAACTTAAGAGCGTTTACGCCGTACGGCATTTCATACAAACTTTGAAGTCCTTATTTTTCGAAATGAATGAACTGATTTTAATGAAACTTGGTATGCATACGCCATCAAACCAGATCTAAAAAGTTAGTTGAGAACATTTTAGAAAAAGAGTTAAGAGGGAGAGAGAGAGCGATTTTAAGCTTTCTATAGAAAGTGAAAAATCACTATCTTTCCTCCTGAACTCTTTTTCGAAAATGTTGGATGGCGTATGCACACTTAGTTTCAATAAAATCGGTTCATTCATTTCGAAAATTAAAGATATCAATGTTGTATGAAAAGCCGTACGGCTTAAACGCTCTTAATTGCGTCTCCAAAGCGATGGCACAAGAGCAGGTTTTCAAGTAAGAGTGTTGATAAATAATACAGCATGTTGTAAAGACATTATGACGATGACGACGTCTTTTGAGTGACTAAGTGATGTTTTATTCGGTGATACCGAGACGTTAAGTATCCACGAGGACTGCTCTTCGAGGAAAAGACAGGAGGAGGGTGAATTACTTACCACAAATATGGAATACTAATATTCAAGCTCTTGTGCGTAAGCATTGCTGTTTTCGGCACACCCGTGGTTCCACTTGTCGATGTCAGGTATGCTACGGTTTCCTCTGGATCCAAGTCTGTCGGCCTGCAAGTGAATTTAGATACATATTGTTACAGAACTGACATGCATACAAATTAAAATTATAGAAATAGTAAGAAACTAGTTTATTTGGCACACATAGTACAGCTACACACAATGCAGGTAAAAGAAAGTTTATTATAAAACAATAACATTGTGTGCCTATAACAATAATGTGGCTATTATAATAATCCACGGCATTTTCTTCGGTCAAAGAATCTGCATTGCTATTCAACGTAGGATTGTTGCCAGTGTTCTGGGCACTTTTATGATTGACAATGCTGTTTACAATTTTTTGGTGCCTAATGAACTTTTTCCTTTCCTCTTTTTGGAACGAATAATTTATTATTATTATCAATGTATGTAAACTAATCACTACTTTAAGTAAATAGTCTCAATTGAAATCCATAGAAGTTTGTCTGTCTCGCTACAGTTATGTGATTGCAGATAATGCTTCAGATTTCAGTTTAAACAAAGTTACTTACTTAAAACTTTGAATTGCTGTTTCATCTTTGTTTTCTAGCAAGTTCGCTAGTGTAGTATATTTACTATTCTTATCGTAGGTCACAATTTTCGCATCTACTTTGGCCATTTCTAACGCCTTCTCAATGTCTGTCGTTTTTTCGCTTTGGCAGAAGATTATCTTCGGCCCGTTTGTGTGGAATAAGTCTCTCAGTTCATCTGGAATATGAAAATTCCATATATCTATGTCACCGGAAAATGGCAAAGTCCGTAACATTATAAAATATCTTGAGAGATTGTAAACTCTCGATAAATGTCAACTGAAAATTTTGAATACTTCTTTACGCATCAAAATTTGAGAGTCTCTAATCTCTCGATCTCATATGAGCACCAATTCTACTATTTTTTAAGCAACGTTCGCATTTGCGTATAATAATAATAATAATAATAATATCTTGGGACAACTCACACACGGCCATCTGATCCCAAGCTAAGCAGAGCTTGTGTTATGGTAACCAGACAACTGATATACATACTTATATAATTTATAAATACAAACATATTATAGATAAATTACACCCAGACACAGAACAAACAATAATGCTGCGTATAAATTGCAATCTGTCAAAAATTTATGCTTTTTTGACTGTTTGCGACTGACATGCGAATGAAAAAAATTAGTAGATGAGAATTGATCACCGAATCAGAATTCCCTATCAGGAAACCGTACGTAAGAGGCCAGCCTAACACTAATGTTCCAAAGTGGGTAAAACCAAACTCACTGGGTCCCAAAGTGACATCGATAGAAGCTATCATCATGCCAAGATACAGCGCTGCGTAGTGGGGTATGCAGAAATCTATGTGGTTGGGCCCCATCAGTACCATGACATCCCCCTTCTTCAGTCCCAAGTTCGTGAGAGAGATAGCGCATCGGATGCTCCTGTCTAACACCGAACCATTGGTTTCAGATTGGCCTGTTCCTCCATCGATCTGTTGAAAACAAATGGATGAATCCACGTGCTTTCCCTGTATCCACTGATGGTTTAAGACACCCTTTGAGACCTGAATAAGTACTTTGCATTAGCTGAGCTGGTGACAGTTCTGCTATTTTGGATGAGAGGACTACTGCCCAGTATTGGTACTCAGAGTTGTACTATATTATAAGTTAAGATTTTTATCTATTAAAATCGATACACAGCAAACCTGCAAAGATTCATCAGTAATTTAATAAATACTAATTTAATTTGACCCTGACTTGCTGTTAGTCAGGGTCAAATACAATAGGTTAACAATTAGTTACATGCTCTTAATACTCGAAGTAATATTTAAAGACCTAGTTGAAGGCCTTTAAATATTCTTTCAAGCAATATGTAAATACCTGCATAACAAAATCGGGGTCATCATGCAAGTTGTGTAGTATGAGTTTGCCGATGTGGTGCCTGTCTGAAGGGATCCCTGTCTTCGCCACTACTTGAGACCCAACCTCACTTACGTACCAGTGCACCGCGTCGAAAGCTCGCCTAGTCATGACTGTTGATAATGATTCCTGTAATCATTCAAATCAAAGATGTGATACTGATAACGGAGCTTAGACTTTAAAATGCTATAAATATCTGCCGAACCGAAGTTCGATCGCGACCGTCTGTCTATTTCAACGGAGACTTGCCAAAAACGCAAGCCGTAATAACTGTTAAAGAGAAAGAGTGAGTACCTTCTCTAGGGTTACGAACCATACTATAATATACAGGGTGTTCCAGAAATGTGGTGATGTTGGGTAATTGATATACAAAAAAAAATGTGAATTCTTTCAAAAAATTGGACCAGAAATAACGACTAAAACGTTACGAAGAAATGATTTTTCAAGAAGTTTGTTACAGTGGCATTTACTTTTGTTCAATCACAGATTTGATGTCACTAACTGCAACAGACTGCTTGAAAAGTCATTTTAAATCAATTTTAATTTTCGGTCTTCAGTGGGCACCACTGACAGCTTCAGTGTGGCAGTTGGTTTGCACCAAGGGTCGGCCCTTAGCCCTTACCTCTTCCTGTAGATAATGGACGCTCTGACGTTGGACATCCAGGAAGAGGCTCCCTGGTATATTACATGCTGTTTGCTGATGACATTGTGATAGTTGCCGAAAGCGGCTTCGAGGTCCAGAGCAGATTGGAGACGTGGTGGCAGAGACTAGAGAGTGTTGGCCTGAAATTGAGCAGAACCAAAACAGAATACCTGTTCTGCGATTTCGGCGGTCTCTCCAGATGCCTATAGCGCTCACCGGAACGTCTGTACCAATCTGCTCTGACTTTCGGTACCTCGGGTCGCTTGTCCAGGGAGATGGCGATATAGACCGAGACGTAACGCACCGGGTCAACTTAGGATGGATGAAATGGCGACAGGTCACTGAAACAACTTGCGACCCACGGATGCCTCTCAAGTTGAAGGGGAAAATCTATGTCCGTGATAAGACCTGTCGTACTGTATGGATCAAAATGTTGGGCTGTAAAAAAGACGGATGAAAATAGATTGCATGTAGCGGAGATGAAGATGTTGAAATGGATGTGTGGAGTAACGAGAATGGATAAAGTGAGAAATTAGTACATTAGAAATAGTTCAAAAGTTGCGCCAGTGACGGAAAAGTTGAAAGGTAACCGCCTGTCCTGGTATGGTCATGTGAAGAGGAGGGATAAAGCGCCTGTACCTAATTAAAAGGGTCATGAATTTAATGTGGATGGATGGAGAGGAAGAGGGAGGCCAAAGAAAAGATCGATGGATTGTGTGTGAAAGAAAAGAGAAAGTGATGGTGTGACGGCTGATAGGACAGAATGGAAGAAAAAAACGTGTTGCGCCGACCCCAAGTAACATGGGATAAGGACAGGAAGATGATGATGACAAGAGAAGAGGTCGATTACGCAAAATTCTTAGGGATGATAATTGACATAAACTGTAACTGAAAATCTCATATTGATGATCTATTTAAGAAGATAGATGGAGGGTTCTTGTTGTAACTTGCTTACTTGTAAAGAGAATGTGAGGAGTTCGTGGCGAAATTATAACAGCCGCACAGGTCTGTGGATGGGTCTTAGCATACCGAGACTCTGTGCCTCGGAAAGCCGTTGGTCTCGGCTGTGATTTGGAGATTTTACGATACGATTGGCGGTCGTTACGGATTGACAGAAGTCAGAAAATCTAACACCAGTCCCAGAAGTACTGTGTTACCCAGTTAATGGGTAGTGGAGGTCTGGTAGGCAGCCGCTCCACGTAAAATACTGGTATTCAGCTGGATCCGGTTGAACTTGGTGCTGACCCCAAAATAGTTGGGCAAAGGCTAGGTACATGATGACTCGTAAAGAAATGTCCTTGGTTCATCACCATAGAGATGTGCATATGCCTTAATTTCTGACTGACCGACTCTGACAATTCAAAATTACCCGTAAATGGTTTAATTAAAATGCTTTGAGTTTGAGTTTGAGCTGTATGAGGATTCTCATAGCTCAAGAGGCGACCGAGAAGTGATCTCCCTTAAAATCTATACTAATATTATAAAGGAAAGAGTTTGTTTGTTTGTTTGTTTGAACGCACTAATCTCTGGAACTACCAGTCCGTCTTGGAAAATTCTTTTTGTATATGATAGCCACATTCAGGAAGGCATTACGTTGAAGCTCTTAATTAGCTCTTAATATTGATATTTGTAAAGTAAGTCTGAAGAAAAAGCACTGTCGAACGGCTTTATCCGCGTGCGCTGCGGTAATGACTAATTTGACGTTAAAGTACCATGTACTACAAAGATATTGGTTTTTAGTAGATCTAAAAAAGTCCGCGACTCCATTATTCTATCTCTTATAATATAAGCCACAATAGGCATTTTAGGTCAAATAATTTATTTTAAAATAAAGGTGATTTTTGAGCATTAATATTAGGCAGGCATATTAATCCTTACGAGCGAAAGTCACTCTACCATCAAGATAATTTTATGAAGATAAATTACAGATTTTACAGCAGAACACCACCAGCAAATCAAAACTACAGATTTAAAACCTGTAGGTAGGTACACCAGCCAATTTATTCACAACACTACACAAACAATAAATTATTGTACACTTACAAACATACATTTTAAACAGTGAGAACCTAATACTATTCATTCCATGCTAAATCAGTTAGAAAAAGGTTAGGTAGAGAGTCAATGCTTACAAATTCCAATATTGTCGACACTAGTGCTTCGCGCAAGTTCCAATATTGTAGACACTAGTGCTTCGCGCAAGTTCCAATATTGTAGACACTAGTGCTTCGCGCAAGTTCCAATATTGTCGACACTAGTGCTTCGCGCAAGTTCCAATATTGTAGACACTAGTGCTTCGCGCAAGTTCCAATATTGTCGACACTAGTGTTTCGCGCAAGGAGACCCAGTCAAATGTTTATAACCCGTTCTTATATCCATTACATACAAAAACGAGTAAGTATATCTTGTTTTCTACTGATAATTGAACTACCAAAATAAAATTTATCTTTTAGATATTTAATTAATATTACCTAATCAAAGTTCAAACAAGATACCTACAGACGCACAACTCAGAAGATATCAAGACGAAGCCACAGTAGGTACATGTAGGACGTTTTTCATGTAATTTAAAAAAACTGCGCAGACTCCAACTAGTCCCGGGTCGACGACGCGCGAATTTTGTTCGACAGACTTACCGCGGCCCTGAAAAACATAGGGCACTAAGAGGAGCACGGATGGGTTTTATTCAGTAAGAGTCTGACACTCCCACCCGCTCCACCCAGAGCGGAAGGGGTAATTTAATGATTTTCCATCCACAAAAAAGGCATCAACAATATGCTTTGTGAGTTTTAGTGATTGAAATCAGTTTTCAGTTGCGGCAACCGGGGACTAAATCAATTTCCAATTCCTACAATTCACAAATTTGAACCACCATAAGTGACATCTCGGCATTTGATTGAACAGCATTTCCTTCAGCAACTTTCTGCTTCAATTCCATTGAGTTCATTATCGAGGCGCTGTGTTACAAGGCCATTGACCGTAAAGGCAACGCTCCACTAAAGCCGATAATGTAATTAACTAATAATACATCTATAGGTTGGTGCTTATTATTGTAAACGCGAATGTACCTCTGTCTGTCTGTGTGTATATCTTCACGTCTAATGGTTAAACGGATTTGAATGAAACTTGGCACACGGGTAGTAGAACATGCCCGGGATAGATAGGGATTGACGGATAGACGGGTAGAACATGTCCGGGATCAGCCGAAAGACGTCCGCTGCTGGACATATGCCTACCCTTAATGGGGGGGTTTGCCATAATCGCTACGCTTGGCAGGCGGGTTGGCGATCGCAGAGTAGCTATTGCAATGTAGGTACCTACAGAGAATGCTGCTGCCCATTCTCTGGTGAGTCCCTTAGTCGCCTCTTACGACACCCACGGGAAGTGATGGGATGGTGCTATTCTTTTATGTCCGACATCATACGAAGTATGATTCAAAAGCTAGTGTAAAATATATACGTAATTGATAAAGAGTCATTTTATTATCGAGTTACGCAACAAGCAAATGTTAATTTCCATTGCATTGTGTAATACACGACGATACTGCAAGTCATCATGACGGCGCACTTGGTAGTACCGAATGTGGTGACAATGCAATCATTGCAGCCTAATCTTTATATAATTGTAAGATAAATAATATGATTAGAGAGCATTATCAATTTACTGCTACTGATACTAATAATTCTCTCGACCAAATTTGATCCGATGACGGTGGCCTATTCCAACCGATTAGTACACAGGAGATGTTATAGCGCACAAGACAAGTGTGCGCAAACGCACTCTGTTCCTTTACTCTCATAGTCCTATGAGATGGCAACCCGACACGATCGGGTGAGATCAGGCGCAGGACCAACGGCGATACGCGCTATCCGCACGGGGATGTCCCACCACCAACTTCCAATCTCCGTGCTACTACTGAGAAATTCCTAATGAAAAACCCAAAAAAAAAAACTAACAACATTTCTTGCCTGACCTATGAAACGAACCTAGCACCCCACGCAGGCAGTCGTCCTTTTGACCACGAGTCCAATGGGGCAGGAACATGATTATAATGTAGCGTGATCTGATAAGCCCCGGTTGGTCAGTTGTCCAATGTTATCGATTACATAAGGAGCTCTTTGATATGTAACAATAGATTGATATTGATTTCCTAACATTATCTCGCTTGGCTATTATCGTATCGCTGAGTCTATATTTATAAGCATTATGTAAACCTAAAACAAGAAATTGTTTGTAGGAACTGAGTCGCATTTCTAGAACCGATAAAAAAGTACTGAACCGATTTTGATAAAATTTTATGAGGACCAATCCTTTCACAAACAAAATTTTTTCAAATCGGTTCATAAATGACTGAGGTATGAGGTTACAAACATATAAAAAATACAACCGAATTGAGAACCTCCTCCTTTTTTTGAAGTCGGTTAAAAAGAATGATTCTATTTAGTCCGTTAGTTAGATTATCGAAAAATATTGGAAACGTATTTTTTGCTTTATCAAATCAATAAAAATTGACGAAGAATTATAACGCATCAAAGATCAGAAGTGGTGACTTATGATGAAGTCACTTGTTGGTAAAAAATATACCAACGCACATGGACACATGTTTTATTTTTTACGTATACAACTCGCGTGACGTCACTCACGCGAGTTGTATACGTAAAAAATAAAACATGTGTCCAATATTTTTTTTGGAAATCTATCAGATGGTAATTTACGAATTTTTTGGGTTGCGGTTCCACTGAGGCGGAGCGGAACCGCAAATCACATGGCTTGAAATTCACATCTCTTTTCCACTCCGCTTGGTTGATTGGTAAATCGTGGCACAGCTCGTCTCCGCTCTGCTCCGCTCCGCGTCAGTGGAACCGCACCCTTCAACTAGTTATCAAATCACTATCCACCAAAACGGAGCGGAGATTTTATGCAATTAGGTTTAAAGAATCTTTATTTCTCATAAGAACATGATACACAGTTCACTTACATGAGATTTAAATTTTAACATAAATTTATCGTCGTCTCATGACGAAGCATGCAGTTGTAGAATAAGTAAAATTAAAGCTACAATAACAAAGCAAACAGATAAATAGGAAACAAAGCTTAAGTGTCGGTAGTTATATAAAACAAGTTAATACAGCTGGCCAATTTGACACCAAGGTACCCTCATAAGTACTAATTTTCAGTTTGTGAAGAACAAAAACAACTTTTAAGAAGCGAACTACTGTGTGAATGTGTTTGTGTGCTAGCAAAGTGCGTGCACGCGTACGTTTACTTGTGTATACTTACTATAGTCTCGGAGACCGCTGATCTTATGAGTTTGTTTTGTATTTTGTTTTATGAGTGCTTAATTTAGAGTATTAAAATGTAGCATACTCTTGGTGATTTAAATTATAGTTATTCATAATATATTACCTATGTATATATATATATAAATATATATATTTTCTTTTCTTTTCTTTTTTTTTTTGTTTAAGTATGTATTTTATTTTCTTTGTTACGTAGGTATGTATTTTGGTTTAATGTATTATTAATTTTATAGTGTTTCAGTGTAGTGTACTTATATTGATTTAAATTATAGTTATTGCGTTTAAGTTTTATATGGCAGTTGCAATTGGTGTATTATTATGTAAACCTGTTTGATTTTATAAATGACTATAATATGTACTCGAACGTTTATTATAGTAAGTTCTTATTTCTATCATTGTTATTTTGAAGTGTAAGTGTACACAATATGTATTTTTTATGTAAGTATTTTATATAGCGATGCTTTTTGTCAGGGAAATACAAGTATTTAAGTAGAAATTACTTTTTGTATAATATAATCTTTTAGTTTTCTTTTGTAAATATTAATATTTTTGCACTCCTTGATTTCATTTGGCAGTTTATTATATAATTGGACCCCTTCATATAAAAAGTTCTTTTTTCCGTATTTTACTGTTCTAGGAAAACGCAGAACTAATTCGTTTCTATTTCTTAGGTTATGTGTGTATGTCTTTTTTGTAAGTTTTATGTTGGTTTGTATAGTGTTGTCTAGAATCTTTTTTACTAATATACAAGTATAGTAATTGTATAGTTGCCGGAGATTGAAAAGTTTAGTTTTTTCGTATAGCTGTTTGGTAGGTGTTAAGAAGTCGTAACAATATAACCGTTTTATAATTTTGTTTTGGGTCCTCTGTAGATAATTGAGGTTAGTGTTGGATGCTGATCCCCAGATCTCAATCAGATATTCTAGATTAGATTTTACTAATGAATTGTAGATGGTGCGTTTTATCTTTGGTGGTAAGCAGTTTCCCATTTTGCGAAGAGCTCCAGAAAGTGACACAAGTTTGGCTCTTACGTGCTCAATATGGGGTTTCCAGGATAGTTTGTCATCTAATATTAGACCGAGGTACTTTTCTGTACTAGACTGCTCAATAGTTAGATTATTAACAGTCAAAGGGGCGTGAGGTGGAATTTTTTTGTTTTTGGCTGCAAATATCATGTAAGATGTTTTCGAAGTATTAATGGTAAGTAAGTTATGTAGAAACCATTCATTTATTATGTTTAAATCGTTTTGCGCCTCACTAATGATTGGCCGAAGTAAAATAGACTAGTATCATCTGCGTAAAGTGTTAGATATCCTGTTAACCCCAACTGATTGATATTGTTAACATAAATTAGGAATAATAGTGGTCCTAGTATGGATCCTTGTGGAACTACACATGTAATTTTTTGGGGAGTACTCTTGCAGTTACCAATTTTAACAATTTGGCATCTGTCTGATAAATAGGATTCGAATAAGCTGTAAGCCGTTCCAGTGATACCTAAGTTAAGCAGTTTTTGTAATAGTTTTGTATGAGAAACCGTATCAAACGCCTTTTTCAAATCAATGAAGATGCCTAAACCTATGTTACTTTTATCTACATTTGTTTTTATATTCGTAACCAGGTCAATAGTTGCTGATAGTGTGTTTGATTTTTGTCTGAAACCATATTGTTGGTCTATGAGGAAGTTTTTCTCCAATTCCATTTGTTAACAGCTCTGCTCCGCTCCTCTCTGCTCCGCTCCAGTAGACAGTCAGCCTTAGTCTGTGGTTTTTTCCGATATACAACATAGTATCTACTGTCAACATAGACGATGTAACATTGTATGCTAACGTGGCTGGTGTATTTACGTCCTATGATATGCAAAAAATATTAATCATCATTGTTTGAAAAGCCATAAACGTGATGGATGTTTTATCTCCCGTATTATTAATTTTTGAACTGGTTAGTTCTGCCTGTCTGAAGCTGTTGGACGTTTTTTTTTTCCTATTTTGCTTCTCAGATATTTTGCCGGGTGCAAATTGGTCTTTTGATCCGAATACAAATCAGATTGTCTACCAAATTGGTCTTACATAAACAACTGAAACTTACTCTATAAGAAATTCACAAATTATTTATTTTTATTTTGAATATTTGTTTTGGTTTGTGAAGAATACTCTTTATTAAATATACAATGTCAATAAAGTATAATAATACAAAAGTCTCAAAAAGTTCATCATCATCTGCCTAGCCTTTTCCTAACTATTCCTATTAGGGTCGGCTCCCAGTCAAACCCGATTCAGCTTTAAACCAGTATTTCACGTGGAGCGGCTACCTACCAGACCTCCACAACCCATTTACTGGGTAACACGGTACTAGTACGGTGAAAGTCTCAAAAAGTTATTAACAATTAATTTCCAAGCTATTGTAAGGTGATCGTAATGCGCCCCACCAATTATATTGTAGTCTGTGCATCCCACGTCATGAAGACAGCAGTCCAAAGTAGTATTTTTTGTCAGGGTCATAATCATAACTTCTCTTCAAAATAAACCGTTGTTTTTGTGGACAGTTGAAAAGTATGCACGATAGTACTTAGTAGTTCAAAAGAAAACTATCATGGCTAAGCAGGCTTTACAATTAAGTTAACGAGTATTAATCGACCAACTCGTAATTAGTGTCATTTTCATAGTTGTGGGAGCAACTACGGAACCACTGTGCCAGACATGTATTTGCCCCAGTTTCATTGAAAAGCAGTCATTGACCTATAATGAAATATATGTCAGTAGGAAAAACTGTACGGAAGACTGTACGGAAAGACTGTACTGCCAAAAGTGTTTGTTGTTAGAAACAAATTGTGTAGGAAAATGCATGTTAACTGCACTTGAATGTTTTTGGAACTAAGTTCCTTAAGAAAAAAAGTGTAAGATTTTTCTATCACGAATTTCCGTCACGACCCTTTGTAACAAACACGTGCTGCGCACCTCTTTGCTAATTGTTTGTAAACACTTTTGTTGATAAACGTCCGGGGGATCGTATTTAATGAAAATATAAACAAATGAAAATAAACCGTAAAACGATACAACGATAGGAACTTCGTTCTAACCGAGTGTTCAACGACACTCACATATTTTTTTATTAGCCGAAGGCATCAAGTGACTAGAGTTTAATTAGTGGCGCGACGAGAATTTATTTCCAGAAACCGTAATTAAACTAAGGCCTTGCATTCAAACGTCCCTGACTTGTCAAAAATATAAATGCAAAGCTTTTTGTTACAAGTTTAGATTTCACTAATGAAACTGAACGCGATCAGTGCATGTAAACTGCGTTCAAGAGCTGTCAGTGTAAATATTACATAGAAAAATAATGACACTGACAGCTCTTAAATGACGGAAGGTACGGAAGTCTATTTGATTCTTGGGTACCTCACGCAAAGCACAAAGTACATGTTTTATAGTTATTTCTTCTTAAAGATCTCTATCCTTCTTTACCCCATCTACTGTCGAGTATTCGGCCTCTTATCTGTTGTGTCTTGCTTTCCTGGTCTTTGCGAGTCTCACACAGATCTTATCAGCAGTATTTTGAAGGGTGGCCCATCTAGCTGTTTTTCTTCAAACACTCATTTTGCTCAACTCACGATAATTCAGTACCTACTAATTGCTCTGTTAATGCTGCTATCTCACTCTTGCCAATATCTTTCTCTCGCTCTATCTCTATCTTCTTCAACCTACTTTCTCCTATCCACTCGCTGTGATGATAACTTGCCGTACGTCTAAATGTCCGATAGTAGAATGGGGCCGGTGGGGTGTGGTCGTGGAGTTCTGTAGGGACTGATTGGCAACCTTTCTTGGCTTGGCTTCTGACAACCCTAATTTTTAAATGGTAGATGGCCTCCACTGCACGCGAAGGTTCCCGATCTTGGGCCTTAGACATCCAAGTCTTGTCAGCTACCTAGAGCCGATCGCCGGTATATCTGTCTTGTGGCCTGCCTACATTCCTAAGGCCACTTTCAGTTTCCACTCCATCTTCTTACTGATCTACAATGTCTAGCCAATTAGGTAATATGCGTTTTATTTATTACCCACATTCACAAGCACATACAGACGTGAGAGGCCCTCGAAACTTGGTATTCTTCTTGCAAACATAGAATTCTCAAAGACCCTGCACTGATACGCCTGGCAAAGAATATCGAGGGGAACTGAACCTAAATATTGGGATACTATATGATACCTAAGAGAATCACCAAGCTTAGGGACTGTCATTATGTTGACATGATTTAATTACCACTTCAAGCTTTTTTCCGATTCGCAGCCCAGGTTGACCATCTTAAGGTGTTATCTGCTCGATAATAATAGTCCTGGCCGATTTCGGTTATTATTATTATTATTCCTTTATTTCAGGCATCTGTGGCCCATACAAAATACAATACATAAATATTAAAAAACGATACAAAAAAAATAATAACTATAAATAATAACTTATAAACTAGGACACACGAACTGACGGCGTCGAATAACGCTGCGCGGTGTTGCGTAGCCTAAAAAACGTCGGTATACTACACCCTTCGGCCAGAACGCCTAATTTCAAAGAAGACTAGCAATCGACACGGGACGACTGCACAAACACAAATGCACTCCCTCTTCCATCACTCTCACAGATCGCTCTCCGATGGGGCGGCAATCTGACACGACCGAAGAGAGATCTGGCCCAGGACCAACGACAACATGGCAACCAACCATGACGATTATGGCAACCATGCAGACCAACAATGGTAGTCGCCTCTTAGCACGTGCTAAGCTTCACATGATTATCCATGACAAGGTGAAATTTAATAAAAGTCCTTGAAGACAACTGTTAAGCAGAAGCAGGCAGAACCCGTAATTTGGTGCCACAAACAGCGGCCATTATCTACGAAATAATTCATATCCCCTACTACATATTTAAACAAGAACGACGATTCGATCGTTTGTAGAGGATAAGGATGGTGGCAGACTGGAGTTACACTGACACTGTTTTTATGATGGGTACTATAGCGGTTCTCCCCGACTTTACCCAGTATACAATACATAATATGACACCTGTATGCTTATATCTGTATTGATTAATATATATTCACAATTTATTACATTTTACTAGACATTGTTTATAATAAAACAGAGATACCCAGGGTTGGTCGTTGCAGGTAGTTCTTGTCCATATTCAGAAACTAACCCCTCTTGTTGTCTATCTAGTTTCCACAAATGGATTTTTTCCTGTTTCTTGCCACGGGCAGGCTTTGGAAGTCAGCTGTTTATTAATAGACTCACTAGATTCTGCCCTGGGTTCGCCCACAAGTAATGTTGAAAAAAAATAACCTCAAGTCCCAGGCTCTTTTATTTCCATTAAGATCAGTTTATCGGTTTAGGTGTGAAAAAACGACAATTAGACGACGTAGTTACTTTCGCATTTAATATATTAATAAAGAGAATGGTTGGAATGAACACGAAACAGGTTCCTGAATAACGAATTGTCTCTTCTACCTTAGATTTTTCTGGGATAAAAACGTATGCTTTTTTTTATTATTGAGGAATGGGCTTGCTCTTGACCTCGATCCTGCCTGATGGAAAGCGATAGATGAGGTCTATGATGGAGCGAGCATGCCCAGAATTTGGGCAGGCCTTGAGGCACTGATGCTCCCACGCGTAGATGAAACACAGCAGGTTACTTGACGCCGGACTCCGGTGGGAGGGTGGTCGCGAACCAGGCGGGCGTTAGCACTACCACCGCAAGGTAAGGATTGGCCAGTCTCATAAGGTATTAGGCGAGACTGTCCAGGATGCGCCGAGCACTCGGTTAAGTTGTGTGCCTGATGGAACTAATTGTGCTACACGAGGAGGCTCCTTCATGAATCCCAAAAAGTCGAAACGTGTGTCAAGGGTCATTGGAATCCATTGACGTGAATAGGTAACAAACTGACAGACAGTCGGAGTGAGTTCCTTTCGTAATTCTAATATTAGATAGAGGTCAAGAACTAGCAAATCCTCAATAAAAAATGAATCAAGACCCACAAACCATTATTTAAAACGACTGTGTCAGTTTTGCATAAAATAATATAGAATTGCACCCCTCTCACGCCCAGTGTGTCAGTAACTTTATCAGTTTACTTATAGATATAATGAGGCTTGTGTCTACTTGTTGACCTAATGGTAGATAGAACAGAATACTACTGAACTCATAACGGATAGCACATCTCTACTTCGTCACATAATATATCTTATATAATACTACTATTATTCGTACACATAGAACTGTGGTTCAGTTAAAAGTTAGCCAAGAGTTTCAACGGACCACAATTCCGTGTCATAAATTATTTTCGGAATTCGGTTTGTCAGTTCGGGAGTTGGATTTTTTGTGATTTTCTGTCCGTTGGAAATTGAGACTTAAACAGTAAGTCGGAAAGTTTCTTTAGTATTTTGAGACGCTTAAATATTTTTATCAGGTAGATTTTGATAAAAAAAAGTGGTGTTCCTTAACTAGTTGTGTTTTGTAATGGAAAATTATCCCCCGATTTCTAAATTGTAAATTGAGTATTTGTCATTTAAGTAACCTGTCAAAATTTGACACTAAAGTGGGATTTGAAATGTTCCTGCCAATAAATGTAGAAACTCGCTAAGTGCGCAAATGCTTTTTGGATCAGACCTTGGTTAAACTTTATTGGCGATAAGGGCTTTTAGCGTTTTATTGCTCGATATGAAAACAATCATTTTCAATAATAAGCCTGGTTGTGATTGATAACTTAAATATTGTCAATATCTAGAATGCGGATAATTTGGTAAAAAAGATACTGTCGAGTACGAGTACCTACTGATTGTAGGTTGGTGGACACAGTGATTTGGTTTTTCCTACTTATTTTTAACCAACTTCCAAAAAAGGAGGTTCTCAATTCGACTGTATTTTTTTTTTTTTTGTGTTTGTTACCTCATATCTCCGTCATTTATGAACCGATTTGAAAAATTCTGGTTTTATGTGAAAGAATATACTTCTCGATTGGTCCCATTTAAATTTTATCAAAATCGGTCAAGCAATTTGGTTTTTAAATCCAAATAGCTGGAAAAAATATGTGGAAAAATCATCCATGTATACGAAATTGCGTATTTTTGCTTTCCTGTGACTTTCCAGTGGTGTTGTTAGGACAGGTGTGGGGTACCTACCACTAAAAAGTAAAAAATAAAAAACTTTTTCAAAAAAAAAACCGACTTCCAAAAAAACACTACAAAGTACAAAAGAAGTCGGTTTTTTGGTTTTTCGTGAAGCTCGCTGTGATGAGATTTGATTTTTATTTACTTAACTGTTTTATCGTCATTATTTTACTTACTTGTTTTTTTATTTAAAACAAACAGTGAACATTACATTGAATAGAAAAAAGTACCAAAGAAAAGAGAACAAAAATGTGTAACCATCCATTTTGTATAAAATTAATTATAAACTATAATCGTTTAAATTTTTAAAACATTGTTTTATATAAAGCTGATTTTAGGGTGCAAGTAGCAAAACCAAAATGGAATTAAAATGGAAAATTTTAAAAAAAAGTAAAATAATTAAAATAACTATACTTACTGGCATAGTTTTGAGTAGCTACATTATTTTTAGGGTTCCGTACGCAATGGCCTACGGGACCCTATTACTAAGCCTCCGCTGTCCGTCCGTCCGTCTATCTATCAACGGTCTATTTCTCATGAACCGTAATAGGTAGAAAGTTGAAATTTTCACAGTATGTAGGTATTTTTATTGCCGCTATAACAACACAAAATAATAATAACAAATAATAAATGAATCTTAATATTAAATCTTGTACGATGGTACGGAACCCTACATGCACGAGTCCGGCACGCACTTGGCCGGTTTTTTAAATTAACCAGCAGAAAAAACAAATTTATCAATATGATGGAAATTATTTTTAAAGTTATTTGTAGGGAGACGCAGGGGAGTCACGTCATGAGCGTCATCGTCTGCGGAGTTCCACTAGATGATTAAGTTGAACACTGTAACAAAAAGTTTCCGTGATTAGAACTGCCTGTCATGCCTACTTATATTTTTTACTGGCCATATAGGTAACAAATTAATGTACAAGTCCAAAGACCCTGGACTTTCAGTAATTACTTACTAACAATAATGTTTTTTAACAGACTTGAAAAAGCTGGTGATTTATCAAAATTCATTTAATTCCGACATGTAAAAACTTTGTCTACCCAATTATTTGTTAAAAAAGAATTATTTAACTTGATGTTTTTGTTTCATAATATTAATTTAATTCCGACATGCAAAAAGTTTGCATTTACTTATACCTAATAATTTTCTTACACCATTTTTTTTAATAACTCTTCAATTAATTACGAGTCATGTGATCAGATCGGGTGTTAAAAACTCATTCACAAATCAAAGCTAACAGCTTACTTAGGAGTTCGATGCGCCATGCGCCACTTCTTCTTAGCTCTAAATCTCGAGGAAGTGGTGACGGGCGGTTTTGGAGGACTGTCTGACTGTCAGTATTAGTTATTTGCCTAATTTGAATAAATTACATTTGATTGATTGATTGAAAGCCCGCCTGCTGGTTCAGGCAAAGATAAGATAATATTAGCACTTGCCATAACAACTTTGATTGCAGGCATTGTCCTTCTAATCAATTAATTATAAGTATTTTTATTTATCAATTTATGAGACTCATTATTTTAATCAACTGCCGTATAAATTATTTTTTTATTACAGTTCACCAACAATATTAAGTTATATAGGTGAGCTCGTGATTGAATTATTGTATTTTCTATTAAGTTGCACCTGCCATGTTCTGTATTTTAGGGTCGACAATGCCTAAGGTATTAAGCCTGATTTTGAACAATGTTTTTATTTTTAATCAATAAATTGCAAAGCCGAAACAGGTACCTACACTCCGTTCGAATTTCATTTACGGTCAACATTTCTTTATAAGACTGAAAATAATTATTCTTATTATTTTTGGCCGTCGCAGGCGACTAGCTTAATCAGCTGTTTGATTGGCTGCCTAGCCATTCTTTCTTCTTTCTTTCTTTCTTTTAAAAAACGTTGCCCCACACTAGGAATTTCTCCTGTATCGTGGGTGCGTTCACAAACATATAAACTCACATACACAAACAGCCAGCCCCGGAACAACTATCTGTAGGCCATACAAATATTTGTTCCGTGCGGGAATCGAACCCGTGACACGCAGCGCAGCAGTCGACCGCTCAACCACTGCGCCAACCGTGTCGCCGATTAATCAGCTGCCTAAGTGATATCACGGAATTTAATTGAACAGCTAGGCAAATTACATTGTTCAATATAGTTTAATGACTTGTCTAGCCAAGTAACGGATCATATATAGGGCACAGGAGGTTTGGAACACCCCGACACGGATAGGTTAGGTTCGAATGGTATGACGGGAGCTAGAGTGAGCGAGCAAAGCGAGCGAACGTTACGAGCTCCCGTCATACCATTCATGTTACAGTTCTCGTCAAATAACTTTGCCCTTCTGAAGTTGTGTCGAGTGGCTGCGTAGTCGTCAAAATTACGAACACACTGCAACTGCGCATGCGTAAGAGACATGGGGGCGGGGCGCGATTTTATGTCTCAGTCGCTCGTTTACGTTTGATGCATGCTTGCGTCCCGCTTGCTCCCGTGTACGTGACTGCACCTGCGTGATCTTTGCAAATGGCTAACGTCAGAGGGGCAAAGTTATTTGACGAGAACTGTAGTTTCCTTTCTGCGCGCTGCGCGGGTCTCCTATTTCTAGCTGCAGGATGCAGACAGAAATAGGAGATCCGCGCAGCGGGGAATTTTGAAATTGATTGTTGTTTTTTAGAATTCTCAAAATTAAATAAATCATATAGTTTCATCACACGGCTATCCTATTCTATGAACGACTTAAGCATCTGTTAGCCCGGTTATTAAATGTTGTATAGACACATTGGCTGGATATCATTTAGGCCGTTAAGATTAAACGGCGCCGTTCAATGACAAGACTAGGCAGTCAATTAAATGGCTGATTAATCCTGTTGGCTGCGACATATCCATTACATTCATCAAGAACATCTATACCAACAACCATTAAAAGCATAATAATTACTGAGAAAATGCTTTTCCCGCAAATAATACCTAAATAATTTTAAAATCTGCATGTTTGGTACCTATTGTATTATCTTGTACAGTCAGCTAATTGCTATAACTGACTATACTTTTACCAAAAGCGATATAAACAAAATTTAAGTATTTTGTCCGGACTCTAGCCCAAACATTGATGTTTAAATTAATAGTACTTCGGTAGGTACCGGGCATCGCTCTCAATTCCAAATAAAGTGTAAGCGATGTGTCCCCCTTTTAGAATTATGATTGACTCGGCCTCCAATCTCACTTCCTCCTTGTCACTTATATAAGGAGGAGGACATAATTATAAACATGACTGTCATGTATTTAATTAATTATACATAAAAGGTAGGTAAAGGTAACCACGCTGCCACAGAAGGAATTAACATGTATCTATCTATAAATCTATATACTTATACTAATATACTAATAATTATAATTATATTATAATAAAGTTGAAGAGTTCGTTTGTTTGTTTGAACGCGCTAATATCTGGAATTACCAGTCGGATATGGATAATTAAATATTTGTTTATGATAACCACTTTCATGAGGAAGGGTATAGGCTACACGGGAAGAGAAAAAAATGGGATATGTGCCTTGTTTACTGTTGCTGAGTCCCTGGGCCAAACATAAAATTTATTATACTATAATATTTGCCATCGACACGCTAAGAAGAAAGCTCGTTAGTTGTTATATACGAAAATTATACCAATATTAAATATACCAAGCAATAGAAATACAATTTTACTTATACTTAATTATATATCTGCGTTTATTAAAACTACTAGCACTTTCTATCGACAATTTTGAATGCCAACTTGTTTTTTCTGTAGTAGGGTTAAACTTCTCCAGCTATGTTCTTAAATAGACATAGAAACACTACTTACTTCGGATTTTGAACTTTATTCTAAACTCTATTAAACTCAAAACAGCTAAAAGGGCATTTAGTAATTTGACGTCACATTAGCGAGCCGTAGTAAATAATATTGACATTATGCATTGTTTATGATCTTGACACTTCCTATGATACTGATATCTTGCACCGTAAACGCATTATTATTTTCATTTAATAAGATAAGTACAACGTATTATTTTCTCCGACTCTCTTAATAAAAGATGCCATCATACATTTTTAAAGCCAAAGATTGTAACAGTAATCCAACACACATGTTAAATGGCCATGACTCCGAATTCGTCAACATTTCGAATCGATAGTACTTTTTAGCGTTCCGTACCCGGAGGGCGTCAACTGTACAACACACAGAATGCGTATTTCATAACAACAAATAATAAAAATTAAAGAGGGCCCATCTCCATAGCCTTGGTGTGCGAGTCCCACCCGCCCTTGGCCGGTTAATTTCATATTACTTAAGAGCACCATTAAATAGAGCAGCTACGTTAATCGTGGCATGAATCGATAATACATATACTATGATAATGAAACCCAAGAACCCATCATGAAACACTTAACCTACAATGTATACAGTGCAATGTGTTCCTGTTTTATGAAATAAATATCATTATTATTATTATTATTATTATTATAACCTTTGTTTCAGGCCGAACGAACACTTTAGGACCAAAAGAAAAACTCAAAGGACCAAAAATGACGCTACGTCGAATGGCCAATGACTCTGTCCACTGGTTTATGGGGGAATTGACCTCGCGGATAGTGGCTGAGTCAGGGATCCCTTCTGACCGACACCATCTTGGCAAGATCCTCCTGCAAAGCTTTAAGGATGCCCCGGATTTTGTGCTGCAGGTAATTGTTAGGTGTTTAGATTTATCCTCATCCAGTCCTAGTCCGAATCTATTTGAGTTTGGGGCAACATGTCTTCTCCTTTCTTACGTCTCTACTCGTCTTCATCTCAATGGTCGGCCATCTACATCCATAGGTACCATAAAAATTTCCACACAACATGTTACTCGGTATTTAGACGTATCAGACCCTAGACGACTTAGAACAAAGACTATAAAATCAGACTTAAAACCACAATGCTTGCGATGTGGGAGGGAGAAGTAGCTAAAGAAGACGCATAGAACTATTATATTATATATTCCTTTTGCATTCACAACGGAATATTGATGGCGCATCACAGTAGGGGGGGAGGAATTTTTTGCAAAAGCGAAGCATGATGGATTGATGGATAAATGATGATATAACAATGCGGGGGGCGATTTTCACTGAGATGACGACGAAGAGGTGCCAACCTTAATAAGTTTCTATCTTTAGAAACCAATTTCATTAAATAACCCTTAAATTATAAGTTTAGGATGTTTTTAGAGAATGCCTATTACATTTCTTCATCGTTAATCATCTCCATAGATTGACGGAGCAACAGGCGAATCAGAAACATACGCTTCAGCCCTCGAAAGAACAGTCCGCTGTGCCAACAGTCTGAAGAACCTAGGTCTTCAGCATGGAGACGTACTGATTCTTATGGCTCCCAACCACCTGGATGTGGCCATACCTCTGTATGCTGCCCTGTATCTTGGAGTCATTGTTGGAGCAGTTGACAGGACTTTGACGACAAGTATGTCTTTCGAATTTTGTCTTCCTATATTTCGTAGGTGTTACGGTCGGACAATGCTTGAAGGAGGCCTATGTCCCACAATAGGCTTCTTTCGGCTGGTATGATGATGACGGGGAAATTAATAACGGGTGTATTGTAATCACCGAACCGATCTTGCTAAGTCTGGTGATATTAACTGTCATGTGTAGATGTGTTCTCAATCTCATCATGACTCTCTTCTGATCTCCCTGATGCAACTTTGCGTAATACAAAAATGAATGTAATCGGCCGCTTATGCTTTCATTTAGACATTGTAACCGTATTCATCGCGTGTTTTACGTTATCGAGCAAAATACTTTTTAAACATATGAAGCAAGGGATCTGAAATTACATTCGATTGTGAATGACATTGCGATCTGAGGGCCAATGCTACCAATTTATAAACAACGTTCACATTCGCATGTCAATTGCAAACTGTCAAAAAAGCCTTAGTTTCCGTACATTTTTGACAGATTAGTTACATAATTTGGGTGTGGTGTAATGTGGGTGTCATATACTCGAGGGTCTATGCATATGACTATTATTTCCCGTAAAATACAGGCTCAATGATATCTTATCCCCTAGATGAACTCCAACAAACCTTCGCTTTCTCGAAACCAAAGGTGATATTCTGTCAAAGCGATAGAGCATCCGATGTGCAGCTGTCTTTGAACAATTTGAACATGGATGCTCAGATAGTCAGCTTTGACAAGGGAGACTATCTCTGCAGCTTTAAGGACTTCATGGAGCAATATGGTGACGACTCACCAGTTGAAGATTTCAAGTAAGGATACTTTGATTGTTTTAAATCTGCTTATCGAGTTTCTGAAGCAAAAGGCTGGCGGGACCCTTTTACTAAACCTCCGCTGTCCGTCCGTCCGTCTATCTGAATTTCAGCGGGCCCTTTCAATTTTCACAGAGTGGCGCTACTGGCGCTATAAAAAATGAGGAACGGCCATACAAAAATCGTGTCTGTTTTTCGGTTTCTTTATGAACATTCTAGTCCTTCAAACCGCAGCCGGCAAAATCGACTTCTTGCACTGAATGAATTGTTTTTAATAATAATTTATTTGCAGACCGAAGTCCATACTGTTAATGTAGAAACATTTAAACTTATTTAAATAATGTTAGTGCACATACAATGAAAATAAAAAAAAACAAAAACATAGATCCACCATCCATATGTACGACCTGTGTCCCACCCACTGGCTGAGCATTAGACAGTCCCACCGGCCACTCAATGCTCTCATCATGCTGTGGGTTTATGCCTTTTTCTGTTAGTTTAGATCGGTGGTGTCGTGGATCCGTGTGTGGGTCATTTACGTTCTGTAATTTAGAACATCACAACTACTTTCAAAGGCAAAACGGTGAGGGAACAGATCGCGATAGAATTAAGTAAATTACAGCCCATTCCCGCTCAGAGAGGAGGCCTGAGATCCAACAATGGACTCGTGTTTAAACTGCTCCAATGACCCCAAAATCTTCCCAAAATCTTTCTACAAACTATACGAGCACCTTTATGTTGCAGAGGTCGTTGTATGCCTTGCCTTATCAAGATTATGGTGAAGTTGTCTTTAAATAGATCTGTATTGTACGGGTGTTAAGTTTGTTGTTTAATCTTGTATATTGTGTACAGTACAGTGCTACTCGTAACAAAACTACTATAGGCTGACGTCTATTGAGACTGTGACTTTGTACTAGGCTCAAGATCGAAGTGTTACCTCTATTAGTGACCTGCTACCTACTGTAGGTATCTACTTAATAATAATAATAATAATACGAGGTTGTCGACATGTGGGATGTGAATTCGGCAATCATTGTACCGATAGTCGTGTCAGCCAACGGCTTAATAGCCACGAGCCTCGACCAACATCTTAGGAGGCTCTCGTTAGGCAGCTGGATCAAGGGCTTGATTCAGAGAGCAGTACTTCTGGACACGGCTCGCATCGTTAGGAGGTTCCTCTCTCTGGAGCCCTGACCGCCGGTAGCTTGGACCCTGTTCCCGATACCGGTGGGCTACTATTTTTTACATTTTTAAATATTTTTTTGTATTTTAATATTTAAAAATGTATTTTATATGTATGTACCTACCTTAAATAAAGATAATAATAATATCTTGGGACAACTCACACACGGCCATCTGATCCCAAGCTAAGCAGAGCTTGTGTTATGGTAACCAGACAACTGATATACATACTTATATAATTTATAAATACATACATATTATAGATAAATTACACCCAGACACAGAACAAACAATAATGCTCATCACACAAAGTTTGTCCTGGGTGGGAATCGAACCCACGACTTCCGGCTTTGCAGTCAGGGTCACTAACCACTAGACCAACAGGCCAGTCTAATACGACAGAAATGATTGAAAGATGAGTAAAATACTGAACATAAACATAAACAAATAAAGAAATCATAAACATATTTTTAGGGGATTTTAATTAAGACAGTCTATAAGACCTCCAAAAGTTAGATAAGAGAGTCTGTAGATTTCCGCTAGCTAACTTCAATAATCCCGTTTGTACTCAAACCTAGTTTATTTGCAGGTGTACAGACTTTGATCCCGAAGATTCTCCAGCGTTCCTCATAGCTACGAGTGGCACCACTGGTCTGCCAAAAGCTGCTGCAGTTACCCACAAGAACTTTGCCATCATTACGCCATATGTGTGGTAAGATTTTCGTCGCTACTAACCGACCAAGCCTCTGGAGTTCAAGACAAACTGAATTTGTATTAGCGATAACGATAACAATTGACGTACGGTTCCGAAATCTCAACTGAGGGCCTAGCAAGAATGGTTTTTACGTTAAATACTGGTATTCAGCAACATGCGGTTAAGCTGGAATTCGACCCCAATATAGTTGGAAAAAGGCTAGGCAGAAGAAGATGTACTCTCAGTAAGGAATAGCAGGATGTAGGTTATGAGGAAGAGAAAGAGATTGGCAAGAGTGAGATGACAGGAGTAGTAATGAGGAGATGGCTAGATCGACTGATTGTTTTACGAGCATTGTATTCGAAGGATTTAACAGGTTATTGTTTCGTTTCTTCCTCTAGGTCTCGATACACAAAATTCCCAACTCCGACTCGTCTCGCCCTGGTCGGGTCTCCGCTGCAGTGGCTGACGGCCATCTTGAATTTCATCATATCACCAGTATTGAGGTTCTCCAGGCTACAAACGTCGCTGACGCTGACACAAGAGCACGCTTATGATCTGATCAATACATATAGGGTGAGATAAATCATCTATATTATAAGTATACAACTGAATACAATAATGAGTACAATAACCCCTTATGAGGTATTGCGTTTATTCTGTTACAGAATCAGAATCAGAATCAGAAATCATTTATTTGCAAAGAATGTAGGTAACAAAACAAAGTTTTGATGTCGTAAAAAAGAAAAACAATTGGATCCATTACATTCTACCTATAAGGCATGCAACATTAAACACTATTATAGTACGTAATCATAAATATTGCAAATCTATTTATCAATAATTGTCAAATAATCAAATATTTTATAATGTCATATTCTTAAAAGTCAAATTCTCCGAAAAAACAAAAGTCATACATGTTAATAAAATAAGAATATACCAAATTTAATAAATTGAAATATTGTTGAGCAATGTCATAGGGTGTTATCATTTAAAAATTCATTGACAGCGTAATAGCATTTATCAACTAGTACTTTCGTTAATTTCTTTTTGAAACAATGAGTTGTCTCATTTTTAAAGTCGTTAGGTATTTTATTGTAAATAACTGGTCCCTTAGAATATTCCTTTTCAATAATGCTGTTTTGAAGCTACCTGTATGTAAAAGACCTTTTCAACACATTTGCTCAAAAAATGCATTTACGAAGCCTGTATGCATTGTTCGAAAGTTAAAAATTATGCACCACACAATGGAACGTGCGGCAAAGTAGGTACTCTCACCTAAGTACATATTTTACCGCAAACTCCGTTGTATAGCGCCGTGCGTATTCTTTACGGTTTTTTTTTAATTTCCATAAAAATTAATAAGATTTCCACCAAGGAGTTTCACATCACGAGTATAAATAAGCTGAATGATCGAACCTCCTTGGAAGCGCTTTTGCTGTATACGTTTGTCTCATTTTAATATTATAGAGAAAATGAGAGAAAATAAATAAAAAAATAAAGTATGTGGTTCTAATTTTCACCACGCGCATGTGGCGCCCTTTGCAAATTCGCGCCATTTTCATATTAGAAACGTCAAAGATTGTTGCGACTTTCCGACTGATTTCTAGAGACAAAAAGTTTGTTTCATTACTTATTGTAATGTTTTCTCGCAAATGTGTCGAAAAACGTTGTATGACACACGTGCGGATTTGGTTTTTACAAACTCGTGACTATGGTAAGCCCTCGACTTCGTCTCGTGCTTACATTCGTCTACTCGTTTGTAAAAACCAACTTACCGCACTAATATCATAAATAACTATTGTATTGGGATCTCAGTAATGCCGGTCTTGAAGAATGATTTATCATTGTTTCAAAAAGACTTAGGTTCTTTTTAACAAATAATGCTACCTCCAGAATATACAGTGCTGGAAAGGTTAATAATTTTAGGGATTTAAACATTGGAATACAGCTGTCTGTTGAATTAATGCCGGTCATTGATCGAATGCAGTATTTTTGGGCTCTGAATACCCTATCTACGTACACGTACACGTTGTATTGTTTGTGTATATGTGGAGGGTAATCTCTGAAAGCAATGCAGGTGCATTATTCGACACCTCGACACCTGAAGCAGTTGACGTAAGGAACGTTTACTCAAAATGCCAAAATGAACCTTACAGCGATTCCTTGGCGAAAAATAATTGACTTCCCCATATATGTTCGGAAAACTCGACAAAATGTAGGTAGGTACTGAAGAGCTGACTTTTTTTTTCTCGATTTTAGGGTAGGTATGCCTACGTCCCATTTTTAAGTTGTTCATAATGATGTTCACAATGACCCTTTAGGAGGTATTGCGTTAATTCTGTTACACGTGGTATATAGACAGAAGAGTAGCACTTCGCCCGCGACTTCGTCCGCGCGGGTTCAGTAGGTACTTCAGATAGACTTTACCGGGTAGTTTTCGTTCAAATTAAATGTCATAAACTTGTCAAAATGGAGCAAATTCTATGTGTTTTGACATGTTGCGAGTGCGACTGAGATGTAACGCGTAATTGCCCCTCTGAACTACCCGGCAGACCCTCAACTTACATTTACCTTCTTCGCTTGACCTTTTCAAGCTGGTATACCTGTTTCTGCTCTCATTATCATATTCTTGCAGCCAACCTACTCCATCTTCAGCCCGACGATGATGACGACGCTCATCAAGCCTGACGAACGTGACCGATGCGACTTCACGAGCTTGGAACTGCTCATGTTAGGTGGAAGCGCTGTGCCACAGGAATTGGTTGATGAATTGAAGGTTTGTATGTTACGACAGAAGTGACGAGGACACCGTGTGGTTCTAAACAGCTCAGTCAGCCCCGAGGCGGAGTACATCCATGTGGATAAAATAAGGTTTTACGGCTAGGTCCCCAACATTCCAGAGGCTCTCAACACGGAACATTCTGCCAGCGGTAGCGTGGCGAAGGGGATTGTCAAAAAGTCAAAAATGTATGGAATTGACAAACGCTGTCGAAATGACATAATATGTCACGTGATCTCTTATATTTCGGCATTTTGACAATCGCATTCGCATTTTGTCCCGTGCATTTTGTTATCGCAACCGTTGGAAGGCCTTCAACGATACCTAGCAGTGGGACAGTCCAGGTTGATAAAAAAAACTAGTTTTCTTAATTAGAGCGGTCTGTTTTTTTATGACTGACCTCTCGCAGATCAACCTAGGATTTTGTCGTCTGCTTAACCGGACTTGTCTGTAGTGGCCTTAATTTAAATAAATAATAATAATTTTAAGTGTTCATAAAAAGTACACATCCATCATTTACATGACACTGAACCCCACACTAGGATACCGTGTCGCGGGATTCAGTCTCTTTCGTCTAAGAATCAGTATACAATATTTAAATACAGATTCTGGATTTTAGATGATTTTTATAACAAAAATGTAAAATGAAAAAGTAAAAAAGTTACAGCCATAGAGATTGTGGGTGTGAATGTAGTTTATAAGTGAAGTGAATGAATGTGTCTGTGTTTGTATTATGTTGTGTGTGTATGTATGTATGATGGTGCGTGTATGTGTGTGAGTGTGCGTGAGAATAAGTTGATGAGAAGTTGGTATGTAGATGATGGTTAGAAGTTGGATGTATATGTGTGCATGGATTATGAGTTTCTGAGGGTACATGTGTAATAGGTGGTTTGAATTAGATTGATACCACATGTTTAGTTTCATAATAGTTTAGACTTTGAAGCCATTCCGTTACTAGTTTTTTGCATGATCAATTTAAATATTAAAGCCTCCAGCCAGGGCTAAGTACGGGCCTCGGCTTCGGGCATCGCTGGCGGGAGGACTGCTAGGGACGGGCTGAATCGAACAGGTATTATTATTTCGGGGCGAATTGACTACAGGGTAAGGAACAATTAGTTACAGGCTGTTCTGTGCTACAGGCTCAGTGGCGCGGGCTGGCTAAAGCAAGGGTCGGGGAGCGGTCTGTTACCACTATTTAATAATAATTAGTACTTTACATTACATACATCTAATAATGTATTAGCATGTTTGATAAACAGCTATTTCTTGGAATATGCATAGGACGTCTGATAACTTCTACTCGTAATTAAATAGGTCAATAATCGATAAATAATGCTTATTGACATAAGCTTCAAAAGTGAATTGTATGAACATGTTACCGGCAATCTGTATAATCCGGTATTCTATACAATACCTAGCCAATGTACTATAGAATACCTAAAACATTAAGGTAAGTAATGTTTAAAATATTATTCAGTTTTAACTTTTCCTAGGTATTCTATATAATATCGTACCGAATGCGCAGCCGGCAATGTGTGTAAAAAGCGAAAGCAAGGAAAGGCGAGACGTGAGGGGGCATGCAGTAACGTGACGAAAATATTTCTGTCGTAGCCATATCGTACAATTGACAATTTCATGAAATGTCCACCCCATTACATAACCTCGACGACGGAGCCCCGCCCGCGCCGCGCGGGGCTCCTGTTTCTGTCTGCAGGGTTTTAAAAACCTAACATGAATGGTATGACGGGAGCTACGTTCGCTCGCATTATCCATACAGTGTCGAGGCGTTTGGTGCCATTTTAAATAACGAAATCTTTGCCGACCAAACATTAACGCTTCAAAAATTTAAAAATAAGAATGATATCGGTAAACACGTTTTGATTTATCGACAATCGTAATCGCTGATACATTGCACTACACGGGCAACTGACATCGTGCAATTTTGAACTGTCATTCATGCGTCAATGTCAATGTCATTCATTCATGAAGTAAACTGTCATTCCATCTTGTTTTTTTAAATTGACAGCTCACGTCATGTTCACTTCACCTAATTAAAAGGAAATAATATTCCGTCAGAGGTAGCGTGGCGAAGACGATTGTCAAAACGTCAAAAATGTATGGGATTGACAAACGCTGTCGAAATGTCACGTGATCAATATTATATCTTCTACAATAAGTAATTAATTGATGTTCTCGCTAAAACTCAAAAACTCAAAAACAGCTTGAACGATTTGAATCATTCTTCAATTAATAAATTTTTGTTGTGTTCGCAATTGTCAGGGCGAGGTTTGGTTTGAAAAAAAAAAATAAGTAGGTACATCCAGGCGAAGCCGGGGTTGGCACCCCGGCTTTTTTTTACAAAGTCAAAGTCAAAGTCAAAGTCAAAGCATTTATTTCAATTAAACCATTTACAGGCACTTTTGAATTGTCAAGATCGGTCGGTCAAAAAGATGAAGCTATTTGCACGTTCCAAGGCGTAGATCTCTATGGAGAAGAACGTGCAAGAAACTCCACGGACACTCTTTTAAAAAAAATAATATTTTGTTACAAAATTATGGTTACATCATTCATATTAAAATAATACATATGTGAGAACAAGGTAAAAGACGTGCAGGATAAAAGAGTCCGGAGTAAAAAGAAACAGTTCAAAGAAATAATTAAAATAAACCATGGCAGCCAAGGGATGACCAGTCTCAGCTGACGGCGCCCGTTCACGAACATGACGCATACGCTAGCACCATTCGGCTCAACCATTTTTAAGGGAGCCAAATGATCCAACGCACGCGCCACCATCAGACAGACTTTTGAGTGAGCATGACATTCCCATTCGCCAGGGTACATTCAAGTCAAAGACCTACTCAAAATGATCATTATAGTTTAAATTTAAGGTACATAGTACTCACAAATGTGCCGTTAATGCTTGAAATTATACAATGCTAAATAAATTGAGTCTATACAATGAAAAATATTGCATTCTTACAATCTTCATCCGGTCCAACAATATTTCCAAATTCTAACAGATTACTTTGTGTGCCCTAGTGGCTGTGGAGCAGGACCAGCACTGAGCCAAGCATTTTTATCTTCAATATACTCCCCTAACTTATAATATGCTTGCCTGCATAGTGTGCGTTTAATGCAAGATTTAAATTTTGTCTCATTTAGTTCTATAATAGTTGAGACTTTGAAGCTATTCCGTTACTAGTTTTTGGCATGATCAATTTAAATATTAAAGCCTCCAGCCAGGGCTAAGTACGGGTCTCGGCTTCGGGCATCGCTGGCGGGAGGACTACTAGGGACGGGCTGAATCGAACAGGTATTATTATTTCGGTGCGAATTGACTACAGGGTAAGGAACAATTAGTTACAGACTGTTCTGTGCTACAGGCTCAGTGGCGCGGGCTGGCTAAAGCAAGGGTCGGGGAGCGGTCTGTTACCACTATTTAATAATAATTAGTACTTTACATTACATACATCTAATAATGTATTAGCATGTTTGATAAACAGCTGTTTCTTGGAATATGCATAGGACGTCTGATAACTTCTAATTAATAGGGTCAATAATCGATTAATAATGCTTATTGACACAAGCTTCAAAAGTAAATTGGGTGTACATGTTACTGGCAATCTGTATAATCCGGTATTCTATACAATACTAGCCAATGTACTATAGAATACCTAAAGCATTAAGGTTAGTAATGTTTAAAATATTATTCAGTTTTAACTTTGCCTAGGTATTCTGTATAATACCGTACCGAATGCGCAGCCGGCAATGTGTGTAAAAAGCAAAAGCACGGGAAGGCGAGAGATGAGAGGGCATGCAGTAACGTGACGAAAATATGTCTGTCGTAGCCATATCGTACAATTGGCAATTTCATGAAATGTCCACCCCATTACATAACCTCGACGACGGAGCCCGTCGCGCGGGGCTCCTATTTCTGTCTGCAGGGTTTAAGAAACCTGACACGAATGGTAGACGGGAGCTACGTTCGCTCGCATTATCCATACAGTGTCGAGGCGTTTGGTGCCATTTTAAATAACGAAATCTTTGCCGACCAAACATTAACGCTTCAAAAATTAAAAAATAAGAATGATATCGGTAAACACGTTTTGATTTATCGACCATCGTAATCGCTGATACATTGCACTACACGGGCAACTGACATCGTGCAATTTTGAACTGTCATTCATGCGTCAATGTCAATGTCATTCATTCATGAAGTAAACTGTCATTCCATCTTGTTTTTTTAAATTGACAGCTCACGTCATGTTCACTTGACCTAATTAAAAAGCGTGGCGAAGACGATTGTCAAAACGTCAAAAATGTATGGGATTGACAAACGCTGTCGAAATGTCACGTGATCAATATTATATCTTCTACAATAAGTAATTAATTGATGTTCTCGCTAAAACTCAAAAACTCAAAAACAGCTTGAACGATTTGAATCATTCTTCAATTAATAAATTTTTGTTGTGTTCGCAATTGTCAGGGCGAGGTTTGGTTTGAAAAAAAAAATAAGTAGGTACATCCAGGCGAAGCCGGGGTGCCACTTGTTTTTTTTACGTATATAAAAATCAATTGCTGTTCGTTAGTCCCGCTAATAGTCAAAGACGGCTTGATCGATTTAAATAACTATTTTTTTGTTGTGTTTGTAATTGTCAGGGCGAGGATTACATGAAAACAAAAACTGAAAAAAAAAACATCCCTTATAATTTGACATTTCGGCAATCACATTCGCTTATAAAACGGCACTTTGTCAAGAGCCTCAGGGGAGTGGATAGGAACAAGATTGTGATGAGTTTGATTATCAATTTGAAAACGCCACCTCACTCTGACTGTTGATTTTATATACCTAATGATTTATAATCTTATATCAATAACATTCAGTCACGCTCACGATGAATTATTTTAATAATTCATTCGATAGGTGAGTTAATCCTCATTGATAGTCTCCTAGCGTCAGTGAGCTGTCATTCCATCTTATTTGTATGGTTTGACAACTCACCCGTCGTGCACCCCGCCCAAGTGTTCACTTCGACAAGTTTACACGCACTGCAAGATAACCTTAGCCGTTACACCGTGCCATAAAAAGTCGGTATATGTTTGTATGTAGCTTCTTTAATTTTCTTCCAGATTATATCACCAGACACAGAAGTCTTGAACGTATTTGGCATGAGCGAGTTGAGTGGAGTAGCCTTCCAAGGAGACAACCCTGCACCTGGGTCTTGCGGCAAGCCTATGGGATGCTTCCAATATCGGGTGAGGAAAAATTACAGTCAGCTTAACATGTCTGACCTGACCTGACCCTTCAATTGTTTAAAAAGTATTCTGGAATATAAGAAGGGAAAGTTTACGATGATTTAGATATGCCTTAGTAAATAATACCTTGGAGACTTATTACCGTGTATAGTCTGCGCTAGATAAACAAAAAATAACGGGAATTTATTTCAAAAACAGGAATAATGACATAAAGCTGTCCTGAATCGACATCTATCTTGATCCTTACTGTTCTAGTAATGAAAAACGATTCATAATTTACTGTCGGGGGTACCTACGAAGAGATATTAAGGAAAGGTCAATGTCCGTTATTCGTCATGTATCTGGCGCCTACAATAGGTACCTGTTGGAATACCACATAAAAACTTTCATCCCCATAATTAGCTCCTTTGTCAAAAATCCTGGAACTCATCTTCTAATTTATCTGCTTCTAAGATCCAGCGGCTTAGGTTGTGCGTTGTCTGTCAATTTTATGATTTTTATGAAGAAGTTATTGCAATATTGTTATCTATTTTTGGTTGTAGATCATTGATGTTGAGACCCAGCAAGATATTTACGAGCCCAACGTGCCAGGCGAGTTGTGGATAAAAGGACCAACTGTTTTCAAGGTGACGTTGTAGGACCAAATTACTTTTTTGCATACAATCGAACTTGTACTTAGGGTACATGTTATTTATATGCTGTGGATGTTGTTTATGTATATGTTTACCTATATATAATGGTTAAATCAAGCGGAGAACTATTATTTGAATTTTATTTAATAATAGTTCCCCGCTTGATTGAACCATTGGGACATGAACATTTGAACAAGGCAGTCATCATCATATGAGCTTTTCTTGTTATGGATAATCACCATGTCATGTATGTTAATTGACGTAGTAATTATCTTTAGTCATAAATAAAGCATTTACTTATGGTTTGTTTAGAATGCTAACGTTTCTACTGTAACGCCTACTCAATTGTGGTTAGCAATTGTGCACAAACACGTCTTACTGCATGAACCCTCAGCTGTTAAGTAAGAATTACAATATATTATAGTTTTCAAAAAATAAAAGGCCCGTTTTGACAGCAGGATACATTAAAGAGATTCATTTCAGGTCTTTGTCATACTTACTAGTAAAGAAATGTTGTATCCTGCTGTCAAAACGGGCCTTTTAGTTTTTCACAACTAAAACTTGGTACAACTTTTTGATTTTTTCTCTTCATCTCGTCTTTGCACGGAATACAGCTCTTAAATTATCGGAAGCTTTTTATTTTAATAATTTTGGATATAAAACCCCAACAAGGTTTTTATTATGGAATGCTGCTCAGAAAAACCTATACCTACTTAAGAAATGCTAATTGGTTTCCCGGATTCGTAACAGTCTAATGGAAAAAGGGATTAGCGGTGACGAGGTCTTCAAACAGTGGCATAGTTAGCTCCTTAAAAATAGTATAACGTGTCACCCTCCTTCCTCCTTTTTCTTCCTTTTCTTTCTTTCTTTTCCTTGTTGTTGTGTGTTACAACCACACGCGCAGCAATAGATTTGTCGTGAGGGTCCAAAAATTTACAAAGATAAACTATTTTCTGCCCGGGCAGAATTCTGAACGCCAATCTACTATCCGTTTATATTTTCGTCGTATAGGCACTAAGAGGGCGTATCCGGACCCCCTAAACACACCGCTTATACATATAAGCCCATGGTTACAACATACGGTTAAGGACATCGTTGATTAAATTAGCTATACCGCTATTAGGTACCTATGTACATAATTATGTGTATGTGTACCTACATATCGATGAAAGTCCGTAGTATTTTTTTTTTTTTTATTAACAGGAATACTACAATAACGTCGAGGCCACCGAGGAGACTTTCGCCGAAGACCGGTGGTTCAAAACTGGTGACACCTTCTACAGGGATGAGAACTGGAACTTCTTCTTTGTGGAGAGGATCAAATTGCTGCTGAAATACAAGAGTTATCAGGTTAGGAATGAACTCACCGTTAAAACTAAGTTGGAATGAATTTGAAAAGTGAGCTAGCAATCCCTAACATTAGAAGCAATAACAGTTAAGCTCACTTGACGTTCTTATCTAAGTTTACAATTAATATTTTAGAATAGACGGGCTGGAATTTCAACTGAAGCTCACTTCATTACTTCACCTAAGTTTTCACTATGATATTTTTGCAGAATAGCACTGCGGTTTTAGCTAGTCTGGGGGACTATACTCTCTCAGCCCGAAGTCCATAGTTTCGGCCTTAGTGTCGGGCGTTTCCTACTCCTTATCACCTATGGACTTACGATTAGTCCCGAACCCGAACTAAGAACAACTGTCAAATCGTGTTGTCATTAATCCTTAGTTCGGTAAATCGGGACTGGGGTTCTTGTTGCATTCTTCTTCCTTTTTTTTATTATTGATAGGCACGCGCTTGACCACTATCTCACCTGAGAGTAAGCAATGATGTGGCCGAAGATGGAGCACGCTTGCCTAGAAGTAACCTATTCACTCTTGACTTAAAGACTCCCAGGTTGTAGCTATCAGGAAACACAGACTATGGCAGAGAATTCCACTCCTTAGTTGTACGCACAATGAATGTGTTTCCAAAACGTTTTGTGCGTGTGGGTGAGATGTCAGCTATATACCGGTGGCGCATCGCCCCGTACGTCTTGAGGTCCGATGATGCAACGGGCTTGGCAGAATTAAACTATGCAATTCCGTTGCACACTCCCCAAAATGAAACCGATAGAAAACCGACAGGCTAGCAACTCTGCATCGTTGCTCCAGACTTTCCTTTCAGTGGTTACAAAATTTTCTTTACTAAGTTGTGTTCTTCATTCAGATATCACCAGTGGAAATTGAAGCAGTGATCCGGCAGCACCCGGGCGTGTTGGACGTGGCGGTGACGGGCGTGCCAGACGATGAGTGCGGCGACCTGCCAGTGGCGTGCGTGGTGCCACGCCCGGGGGCTGAACCCTCTGCTGACGAAATCAAGGACTGGGTCAAAGGTTCACACCGTTACTATCATTTCTGCCGAAAAAGGTCCACTGCTGGAAAATAGTCTCCCGAGCGTCCGTTGCGTCCGTGGTCAGGATTCCTGCTACTTTTATCAGGTCATAGTCATAGGTCGAGTTTGTGGGAGGTATTTCAACGCTAACATTTTCGCTTCAGAACATCTCGGTCCCAGCTACCGTAAGGCAGTAACTTGACTTACTATGTCCTCTTGATGGTTAGTGGTAGATTATATAATAAATCTCCATTATTACAAAACAGTTTCCAGATATGTTTATTTCTTACTAGCTTTTGCCCGCGACTTCGCACGCGCCTATACAGATTCCGTTCCCGTATAGCCTATAGCCTTCCTCATGAATGTACTATCATATACAAAAATAATTTTCTAAATACGACTAGTAGTTCTAGAGATTAGCGCGTACAAACATACAAACTGTAACTAAAAATGAGCTCCTTCCATTAGTTTGCCATGTTTTATTAAGTAGGTATATTACTTCCCAGAAGAATAATACAGACGTTTTATTATTTTCAATATCTGATTCCTGCCTAGGAAAACCGTTTAAAAAAAATCAATGATGCAGTTTTAGTTTTCAACAAAATCGGGCTCGAGACTCCTTTTAATGTTTTTCGATATTCCTCAAAGTTTCGGATTTGGCCATCGCGCACACTTTAAAAATTCACCCTGTATAACTTTTCTCATACCTACTCATTCTATGTTACAGAATCTCTCTCCGACGCCAAGCAACTGAGGGGTGGCGTGATATTTGTCGACGCCATTCCAATGACCGCCTCCACAAAAGTACACAGGAGGAAACTAAAACAAATGGCACTAGAAATGCCTAGAGAATAAACCAGTTTTAATAAATATTTAGCACAAGTTTAGTTACAACTTGCACACTGCTGAAATGGCCTGAATTTTGCGTTACGTAGCGACAACACAGAACTTCAGTTTATCATCATCTGCCTAGCCTTTTCCCAACTTTATTGGGGTGGCTTCCAGTCAAACCGGATTCAGCTGAATACCAGTATTTTACGTGGAGCGGCTGCCTACCAGACCTCCACAACCCATTAACTGGGTAACACGGTACTTCTTGGCAAGACTGGAGTCAGATTTTCTGGCTTCTGACAATCCGTAACGACTGCCAAAGGTCTACAAATGACAGCCGGGACCAACGGCTTAACGTGCTAAAAGAACTTCAGTTTATAATCTTGACTAAATTGACATGTTTAAACGTAGCGAGCTCATTGGTCAAGTAGGTATACATAGACTAGGCACCTACCCAAGAGCCTATCACACAATTTACACACCTACATAAATGGAACATCTGTTCCGCATAAATTCCTAAATTTTTGTACTTTAGGATTTTTTTCTTTAAAGCAAAAGCAATAAGTAAATGTATCAAACAAAAAGTATTTAATGCATTTTGTAATGAATAGTTAATTTTAATCACAAATAGATTGTTTGAATCAAGGTAGATAAGCTTATCATTGTCCATTGCAGGACAAAGGTCACGCTGTGGCCACGCAATAATCAAATATAAGTACCTATGCCAGTAGTGAATTGCAATAAGTAGGAATACTGAGTAAAAAATCTCATCCTTGGTATTAATTATTATCGTACAGGTTAATTCAAACATAATGACATCTAGTCCACTATTCGCTGCCCAGTACGAGTGGCCCTTCACCCCCGCTCTGTCACTTGAATTTGCTACTGCGCAGCGACTTGCGAGCGGAGTGTTCCGAAGCGCCATTATGTTAGGTGATTCTACCTTCCTGTATTTATATCTCTGGTACAAATACACCAGAGATATAAATACAGTCGGTCGATTCTGTCGACATGTCACGGTGTACACCTAGGCGGAGTGAACGACAAGTGAGCTGTCATACCGTCTTATTTGTATAGTTTGACAACTCACCCGTAGTTCGTGCACCCCGCCCAAGTGTTCACTTCGGCATGTTCACAGAATCGCACTGGAGGTATCGAATGCGAGTTGTTTAAAATGTGAAAATAAAATACTTTTACTAAGTACAAACAAACCGACACACAGCTCCGTTCAATCACATCACATTTCGTGGTGGCTAAAGATTTGCCACCACGAAATGAATAAATGAAACTCAATATTAGATCTGCATATGTACGCATTGTATATTTTTAGATGATTGTATGTATTGTACTTTGTGGTTGATATTGTTAGAAATGGATTACTTAGTTAAATAAATGTTATGACATTAGAATTATTGTTTTATTTACTTTTTATAAAGATGATGGCACCAAAATCCTCAGATACCTATAGATATATGAACAGCCGGTCTATTCTGTCGACATCTCACGGTGCACACCTAGGCGGAGTGAACGACAACTGAGCTGTCATTCCATCTTATTTGTATGGTTTGACAACTCACCCGTCGTGCACCCTGCCCAAGTGTTCACTTCGACATGTTTACAGAATGGCACTGCAGATATGAACATTTTATAGTAGGTACATACCTACCCCGCCTCAGAAAGATTATATTTTTAACCGACTGCAAAAAATGGAGAAGGTTCTCCGCCCGCGTGAATGTTGATAATTATCCCAAGGGAACATACTCTCGGGATAAAAACCTACCCTATGTGTTATTTCAGACTATAATCTACCTCTGTGCCAAATTTCATCAAGATTCATTCAGCAGTTGTTGCGTGAAAGAGTAACAAACATACATCCATCCATCCTCACAAACTTTCGCATTTATAATATTAGTAGAATAATAAGCAGGATTAGTAGGATATGATAGGATAAGCGTTCGCCGTACGGCATTTCATACAAACTTTCAAGTCCTTAATTTCATTAAAATCGGTTTATTTATTTCGAAAAATATGGACTTGAAGGTTTGTATGAAATGCAGTACGGCGGGTATAAACGCTCTTAAGTCTATATGGTATACTTACTGGTTTAAAAAAATACATACAGTCGAACATAGAACCTCCTCCTTTTTTGAAGTCGGTTAAAAATTGCAAAATATGTGACAGCACACTAGTGACAAGGATTGTGACAAGAACTTTATTGGTCCTCCCGGGGAATAAAAAAAAAATTAATAAAAGAATTATGAAATTGGCGTGACCTAATTTAATTAAGGATGGCCCATATGCTGCTGTTCCCAACAACCACGCTAACGCCTGATGTGGCCGCATAGCACTCCGTAGATACGCGTAAGGATAATACCGACAAGTGCAAGTCGGACTTGCGTGCAAAGGGTTCCAAACATAATTTTCTTGTAAAACATTTATTTGAAAAGAGTAACTATGGAGTTTCTTGTCCGTTCTTCTCTATAAGAATCTAACTTTGCGAACGGACAGTAGTCACTTTATTTTTTATAAGTACCTACACTTTATTTTATATTTAAATGTGAATGATGACGTTCAAAAGTGCCGTAATGGCCTTGAAATAAACGTTTTACTTTTGACTTTTTTTAATAAAACAATGTTTCCAAACGAATATTTACAATATTATTGCCAACAATCATATTTTTTAACATGTTATTTTAGATTTTTATAGGTTTTCCTGTAATCTGTAGTAAAATACCTACTAGACTTAAAATAGGAAAAAATACAGATAAGTACCTACTACTTATCTGTATTTTTTCCTATTTTAAGTCTCAGTTGTTTCGGAGATACTGGGGCAAAGATCAATTTTCATCAATTTTCTTTTATAACTTCGCAACGGGATATTTTAAAATTATAAAACAATTCGAGACCCCTACGATGAGCCTTTTCATTTGAGATGTCCGATATGTCACACGGTACAGTTTAGCAACTTTTTTTATTTTCTAATGTAAGAGTGACCGTCGCGTCTTTGCATCACATTTAGGTTCTAATATTGGTTTCCTAGATTATTTAGATGTACTAATATGTTAAAGTGTCAAAATCTATATAAAGGACGTACGATTTTTTCACTAAAACAAAACTGTGGTTGCCAGCTGTACTTTTCATCTCCCAAAATGGTTTATGTCAAAAAGGCTACAGGAGTGAAGCCACGGGGAAAACACAAATAAACTACATAACATTTCACTCGTTTTCATGTTACAACTGTTTGGTCTGTGCAACTGTTCTACTCAACCTATTTGGTCTGTGGTTCTTCTCTATACCTTCCTTCTAAAAAATCTCTGGTGCTATCTCTATCGCACAATTATGACCATGTTCATAAATAGTCAATTGAATTAGTAGTTTTCACAATAATTGGGGCACGTTCAATATTTATTTTATTTTACGTCGTGAAGGATCAGTGCAGGTTCACTCAAATAAAATACGGATTGCTCAGAATTATTTGGATTTAATCCGTACAGTTCGACCGTTGAGTATCGAATGCCAAAATAACTCATTTCAAAATGGCTGGTAAGTTTGACAGTTGTCACATTGATGTCCACAGACATCAAAAGTGACAATCGCGTCAAACACAATCGATTTAAATGATACCAATGTGAGAAATAACTCGACTAAATATTGTTAAGCTAACAACTCGGCCATCCTTTTGAAGTGAGTCCTCTCACTTGATCAGTAAACATATAAATAACAACAGAAAAAAAAATACATTGTTTAGTTAGACTACACAAAATCATTATAACTTTATCCATAACACATTTCATATTGTTACGTACTAATTGGTTCCATTCTAATTCAGTTCATGTCATTAGCATCATCAATCTGCACAGTCTGTTGTGATCTACGGTCATCTGTGCGATGTCAATTGCATGACACCATTCGCAATCTGCACTGACCGCTCACAACCCATGCTCTATGTCTACGTCATCTAGTTGCATAGTCTGCTATGATCTGCGACCATCTGTGCGATGATTTTCATCACCTTTCGTATTCTGCACTGGAAGCTCATAGCCTATGCCTACATTTCAGTCTGCTATAATCTACAATCATCTGTGCAATATCGGTCTCCGATATCAATCACTTTCTGCACTGATTGCTCATAGCCTAAGTATCGCGTCGTCAAGTCTCTTGTCAAGTCCATATTTTAAGTCAACAACTTAGCAAATCTCATTGTTCTTTACTAATCAAATACTCTCATTAACAATGACTCATATGTATTTAATAATTTACTCATATTATTATTTATTTCCAATCATTAATACCCTTTTTTATCAATTTTAAGTTATAGTAATCATATACAAGGCGTTGATCCTAATCTGAACTAGTAACTTATCAGTTTTATTCATCGCCACTATTATCAATTTCACTACCGTCACTGGATATGTTTGTATAATTTAGCCAGGGGTGTATCTTATCCACTGCTACAACATTTTCATACTTTTTATTGCCTCTCCTAGTAAGAGGAGTGTCCTCTATCAAGAACCTGTCATTTTCTAGAATTTTTGTTATCCTATATGGGCCATGAAACTTGGATATAAGCTTCTTTGATTTACCTACATGTTCTTTATCTATTATTGTTCTTTCAACCCTAACCAAATCACCGACATTATATAACGTCACCCTTTTTCTATGCTTATCAAATGTCTTCTTTGAATCAGACTGCTGTTTTTCTATTCTAGACGTAGCTTCTGTCCTTATCCTTACTAACTCATTATCACTAACACGACATATAACTTCATTTAAAACCTCATTTATTATATTTTCTGATGAATTTAAGACTTTAAAACCAAATAGCAGTTCTGATGGGCTTTTCCCCGTTGCTTTATTCATTGTCGTATTTATACCTAGCTGGATGTCACCGACGTGTTCATCCCAGATGTTATCACCTTTATCGTGGCATTTCGTGCTCAAAGCGTCTAATATGGTTCTATTATAACGTTCTATTTGTCCGTTCGCTCTTGGAGTAGCCACTGCATTAAGTATATGTTTAACATTTGTACTCTCCATGAAAGATTTAAATTTTGAGCTGGTAAAACAAGTACCCCGATCAGTGATAAGACGTGTTGGAGTGCCAAAAATGCTAAAATGGTCTCTAAAAATTCTAATGGCTGTGGTACTTTTTGTATCCCGTACAGCACTTATGCTTATAAATTTCGTAAAAGAGTCAATAATCGCAAGAATATAAGTGTTGCCCCTCCTAGAGCGAATGAACGGGCCTAAATGATCGGCGTGAATCGTATGAAAGGGAATATCTGCTTTTGGTATTGGATGAAGCATCCCTTCCCTACGACCACCCGGAGCTTTATGATGTGCACATTCAAGACACGCTGAAACGTACTTTTTGGTAAAACGTCGCATCTTAGAGAACCAAAATGTTTCGCGTAGTCGACTAAGAGTTTTCTCATAGCCAAAATGGCCTACATTGTCGTGGTTCATTCTTAAAACTTGCCACCTGACTGCTCTAGGAACTACCCATTTTATTTTGTCACCAACAATTCTGTACACATGATCACCTTTTAATTGATAATTTTTATACACATCTGCTATATAATTCGTATTTTTGTCACGTAAAATGTCCCTTATTCTACCAATTTCCTCGTCATTACTTTGTACTGTGGAAATCCAGTCTTTAATGTCTATATTTAAAACATCGAGTACGTGTGTCTCATCATCACTCGTTACGGGTTCAGTCACAGGTGCACGACTGAGAGCACCTACATGTGCCATACGAGGTCCCGGCCTATATTCAATATCACAGTCGTACTCCTGGAACTGCACCCACCACCGAGATATCCTCGGTATAAGATCACGTTTGGTAAGTGTCGTGCGTAGCGCATTGCAGTCGGTTATGATCTTAAATTTTAATCCCAGCAAGTAAACACGAAAACGTTTCAGTGAGGCTATCACTGCTAACGTTTCCAGTTCAAACGAATGTAGATTTTGTTCATCTTGAGTTGTTTTCCGACTGTAATACGCCACGGGTCTAAACATTCCGTCGCTATGTCTTTGCATTAAAATACCAGCAATCCCTAACTTAGATGCATCGGTGTGTAATTCCGTTTCAAGTCTCGAATCGTACAAGGCCAAAATAGGACGTTCAACAAGTTTTTGTTTCAGCGTATTAAAGGCTTTCGAATGTTCCTCGTTCCATTTCCATGTGAAATTGGACCTGAGGAGATCAGTTAGGGGGCGCGCGATCAGAGCAAAATCTTTCACGAAACGCCGGAAGAAACTGGCGAGTCCAATGAAACGTCTGACGTCATGTACGTTCTTGGGTACGGGAAAACTTGAAACAGCTAACGTCTTACGTGACCCCGGTCTTATACCTTGACCACTAACTTGAAATCCCAAAAAGTCTATTTCTCTATAGAAGAAGTTACATTTCTTAAGTTTTAATGTTAACCCGGCCTCATGGAGTAGTTTAAGTACTATCTCTAACCGTTCAAGACCCTCTTCGAATGATCTAGCAGGAATTAAAACGTCATCCATGAATATAATGGCAAAGTCAACTTTTGACTTTACCAGTATCTTATTCATAGCCCTTTGGAATACTGATGGAGCATTTGCCAAACCGAACGGCATCCGTTTAAATTGATATTGGCCGTCCGGTGTGACAAACGCCGTCTTGTCCTGGGAGCTTTCTACAATAGGCAATTGATAATAGCCTGATGCACAATCAAGTGTGATAAAGAGTGAATGGCCAGCTAGCATATCCAGCTGGTCGTCGATCAATGGTAAAGGGTAATGTTCTTTCTTTGTTTTATTATTAAGAGCGCGATAATCCACGCATAGTCTTTTTTCGCCAGTCTTTTTCTTTACAAGCAGTATAGGGCTGGCGTACTGAGAATTAGATTCGCAAACAATATCAGCGTCTATCATTTCTTGCACCATTGATCGTACCAGCTCACGCTCAGGGTATGAAAGTCTGTACGGACGATATACGACTGGTTTAGTATCAGTTAATTCAATCTCCATCTTTACTATGTTAGTAAATCCCAAATCATTCAAATTATTCGAAAAACACTCCTTGTATTTATTTAATAAGCTTTTTAACTGATCTACTTGATTACTAGTTAAATTCGAGTCGTAATTGAATTCTGAGCAAAAATTACTAGCATTGATATTCAAAAGATTTACATCAAAATAACCGTCAGTTCTAAAAGCGCGAGTTATTAATGACTCTTTTTTAAGTAAAACTACCTTGTGCGATATATTTTGAATCAATAAACGACCACGACCATTATCTAGTTCATACTCTCCTGGCAGAAGGTAAAACTCATGTTCAGACTTTCCACGAAGTGAACCGCGCACATACACAGTTCCTGAATAATCGCCGGTGCAACTAACTTCAACTAAGCACATTTCCTTAGCCCGCAATGATGTGTCCGAAACTAATTCAAGATGTAATTTGTTTGTAATTTCCCGCTTAAATATCAAAGAATCGTAAGTTTTCGTTATGATAATACCAGGCCTTTCCGTAAAACTGTGTCCAATTAATACAGGGTATTTAATAATGTTGTCGTCCACCACCAAGGCATCTACTTTTTCCATGACATCTTGTATCTGTATAGTGACAGTAGCGAGCCCTAAAGGTAACACTATGTTGTTACCAATACCTCTCATCGTAGGAAGATCTGGGTTATTTGACCAACTAATTCCTAGTTTTCTAGCATCACTACAACGAATTAAAGTACATTGACTGCCTAGATCTACATAACCTATGATCGATTGTCCGTTAATCATCAACTGCATAGTGTATTTACAATCGTTTCTGGCGGTGCTCTCGGCGTCTATACGTAAAATATTCTTTTGACCCACTTTATCAGTATCAGTATTATCGGAGGGTAGTTTTGGACAATTTAATGTAGAATGTCCAAGTCTATTACATATATTGCACTTAAGTATTTTTTTAGTACATTTAAAACTGAAATGTCCTGGTTCGTTACAGTTGTAACAAACAATAGAATTACTACTACTTTTAGCCTTTGTGTCATTGCTGGTGGGTTTTGCGCTCGATAAAGCGTTAGGCCTCTTATCCCCATAAGGACGCGACCTATCTGTTTCACGCGGCTGTTGTTTGATAGACTGAAAATATTCTAATACTTGTTCCGGTTCCTGACACTTCAAGGCCTTCGCGCCTAATCTTAATGAACGATCTTCGATTCCGTACAATAAACAGTCGACTGCCCTTTTACCTATGATATTACACCGGTTCAACAAATTGATTTTTTCAAAATAATATAATTCTAGTGACTCATTATATTTTACGCGTTTAGATAACATTTCTGTAAGTAACTCGGCATAATCATCACTACTAGGGAATGATTCTAATAATTTTCGTTTCCATTCAGGCCACGAAAATGACATAGTGGGTAGCGCTTGGTACCACGTTTTTGCAACGCCAACTAATTTAGGTAATGCATAATGTATGACTTGATCATCGGCCCATCTATATAATTTCGCACACTCTTCGACTTTACTGAGCCACACTTGTATAGTTTGCCCCTTAACCATCGGATCAAAGTCAGGTATGACGTTTCCTAACATTGGAAATTTATTACCTTCAGGACGAGTATTTGCCAAGGTGTTCACTAATTTAGTCAACAATAAATTTGTCACATTGTCAGTACTATTATTGGAACGTCTTACCGGGGAAGATGAGCGCCTGTCAAGATACGAAGATCTCGAGCCACTGCTGCTGCCGCGCGCACCCGCATTTCTGCTGACCTGCCGGCGGCTACGGCGACTGCTTCCACTCCTACGGCGCCGCTCATGACGCTCACGGCGATTGCTTCGCCTGCTGCTGCTGTTTTCCTGACGGCGTCTGTGAGGATCACAGTCACTGCTATGGCTGCTGACTGTCTTACGTCGCTGACGACGATGCTCACGACGCTCCCGAGAACGGCTTCTTCGCATAGAAATGCTCGAGTCCGTTGCTGATTCATCTTCAGTTTTTGATCTGCGTCTGCGTCGTTTTCTTTTGTCTTTGCGATCGAGTCGTTTCCTTTTTCTTGAAGAAGATTTGCGACGATCCAAAGTCTCGGTAGGTGTCACATTTCCGTCCTCCATTGTGTTGCGTTAGAACAATCGAAAACGCACGTATAGCAAAACTCTGAGTTGTGGGCGTTTTGCTAGAAATATAGAGCTAGCCTGTCCAATCCCACTTCTGAGATGAAGGATCAGTGCAGGTTCACTCAAATAAAATACGGATTGCTCAGAATTATTTGGATTTAATCCGTACAGTTCGACCGTTGAGTATCGAATGCCAAAATAACTCATTTCAAAATGGCTGGTAAGTTTGACAGTTGTCACATTGATGTCCACAGACATCAAAAGTGACAATCGCGTCAAACACAATCGATTTAAATGATACCAATGTGAGAAATAACTCGACTAAATATTGTTAAGCTAACAGTCGAAAATCATTGTTTATACGAGTGCTTTTAGTGTTTTGACAGAAGTTTATAAAGTTTGCTGTTACTTAGGTGGAAACACTGAATTGGCCCTCCTTTTTAATTCGCTGTAAACAAAATGAAAGCAAAATGACTTTCTGAATTATTGATAACAATGATAACGTTGCGTTGCACGCACAGAACAGGCGCGCTTATAAAGTCGTCGTACCTCGTTCGTAAGTAACTCGTTCCCGCCATGTTGGCGCATTGTTTGTGCGACGCGCCGACGACGGCAACGCGACGCGCGGCGCGGCGCCAGCTGCGAGGGGAGCGATGCCCGTATGCGGACCCGTATCGGCCAATCAGAGCGGCGTGCGGCCTTTGCGGCTAGCCGCATCGTGTGGAAACCCCCCTCGGCCCCTCAACTCCCTCACCCTCAGTCACCGTGTGCTATTCAACGACCGCTCACGTACACGTCAAATTAACAAAATGAGCGTTCATTTCACGGAAGCCGACATGATTCGACTCGTAGCAATCTACAAAGAATACGACTGTCTATGGAATATGAAACATAGTTCTTATAAAGACAAAGAAGCAAGGCAAAGAGCATACAAGGAAATCGCGGACAAACTAAACATTCCTAACCTAAGAAACAAAGATATCCCGAACAAAATTAAAAATCTGAGATCGTCGTACTACCAGGAGATTAAAAAGGTTAGAAGAAGTATTCGACTAGGTGGAAGTGTTTATAAACCGAGAGTGTCATGGTTCACAACAGTAGATGAATTTTTGAGACCATTTAGGCATGAACGGCAGTTTATTTTGAAGGTAAGTACTTAATAGATAATATATTTTTGCTATCATATTTTATATTATTATACATGTAAGGATACTGATTAATGTAGATTACAGAATCCAACAAATGTAAGTACCTACAGTTGTTGTCTAAAAGGATTTTTTGAAGTTTCTCTTCAAGGGGTTTTCTTAAACACTTCCATGTAGGTATGTTCAGTGATAATTTATAGAAATTATGGGAATTTAATTTTAATTAATTTAACCTTAGCCCCCGAAAATAACTAGCTTCTCGCTGGTTGTGTGAGGGTGGCCTTCTGTAGTTGCCTGTTTTGTGCCGCAGTCACGCAATGGCTCAGCAATGTAGGTACTTAGTCACGGAATATCGAGACAACATCTACTACCGCTCACTTAAAAATAATAATTAACTAGCTTTGCTCCCGTGGCTTATTATTACAAATCGGATATATTCGGATGCGTATTTACCTAAAGTTAATTTTTGGCTAAAGTATTATGGAGGCGGCTTCTTAGAATATTGTTATAATTAAAATTAAAATCCCGGGATTCCAGGATACAGTAGAAACCGCTTCATATTTACGATCATTTCCCGCAAAATCCACAATTTTAAGTCAGTCCCCGCCTGCAACTTGAGGCATGCTTTCATAGGTACTTTTTTTCTGACAATGAAGTTAGGGAAAATCAACCAAAATCAAAGTACAAATGTGTTTATTATTACACCTCACGGAGTAGGTATAGGTCCTTTAGTAATAAGTAGGTACTTAGACAGTTGCAATTTTCAGTGGGTATATGCATATTTTTTTATTTGGAAAAAAACGATATTACATTACCTACTTATAACACTTATCAGTAAGGTATCTAAAACAAAATTAGTAGTTGTAGTGGTTATTGCATTAGTAACTACTAGGTACATTTTCCACATATTAACAAACACGTTTGCTATGATGAGGACTCATCGGTAATCTAGATATTATTTACATTCAAGGAAACATTTATAATATCGTGTAAGTATCTAAGTCTTTCAGTACATTAACAACTTTACTTCGAAAAGCATTTTTATTTAGCAGAAATACATCAATAGGTTCACTGTACATTTTCGTGAGACGCCCCGACGAACTTTGCCCCTCTGAAGTTAGCCATTTGCAAAAATCGCGCAGGTGCAGTCACGTAGACGGGAGCAAGCGGGACGCAAGCATGCATCGAACGTAAACGAGCGACTGAGACATAAAATAAATCCCCGCCCCCATGTCTCTTGCGCATGCGTAGTTGCAGTTTGTTCGTAATTTTGACTACTACGCAGCCACTCGTAGCCAACTTCAGAGGGGCAAAGTTATTTGACGAGAACTGTACCTGCGTTTGTCCGGCATGATACCAGAGGGCCAATTCTACTATTTATTTATGCAACATTCGCATGTCAGTTGCAATCTGTCAAAAATTTATGGAAATTAAGGTTTTTTTGACAGATTGTAATAAATTGACATGCGATTGCGAACGTTGCTTAAAAATTAGTACCTAGAATTGCCACTCTGATTAACGGCCGCTTTCTATAACATATCTCAATCCCAATCTTGATCACGATCCTTGTCTGTAACCAATCAACGGCCGAGTTTGTGTCCTTCACCACACAATCCTCACCTTTGATTGGTTACAGACAAGGATCGGGATCAAGATTGGGATTGAGATATATTATAGAAAGCGGCCGTAAGTGACCAAACAATCGGCAAGCGCGCACTCCACGACGATGAATTAATTATTGTTCAAGGAACCACAACTTTAACATTATTACTAAGGTCTATATAATTTAGCTTATAATCATAAAGGTCGTGCAGTGTCATTGCTTGCAGAAGCATTCGTCTCTTCTCGAGTGAGAGTAAAGGAGATGGCAGAAAAACCCAGAGTCGACAGCAACTTCTTATGTGCGGTCTGAATGGGCTTAATATGTAGATAAAAAAAAATCTCTAAAAACTAAAGGTTAAGTTTTTTTTTTCAAATAAATCATAACTACTAATAAGGCTTATGTCTAACTAACCACCAAAGTCCATTAAATACCCATTTTAACGTGTAATTAAAACCAAAAATATTACAACTTGCGAGTAACGAACTCTAAATTATGATTGTTTAATCCAAAAATATATGTATAATGACCACAAAAAATATAACAGTAGGTATTTTAATATAAAATGAAATTAAATTATACTAGATAAATCATTAATAAGTACCTGAAATAGTAAACAAACCCATTACGATTACGATATTGTAAAATCATTACTAAAGTCTAAGCTTTCTATGACCAATTATTAACCACTACTAACTAAATAGATATTTTCTATTTCGCGTTTATTCAATAAGGTTAAACAATAAACAACTCGTATAATTAAAAATTAACCAAAAAAATCTGACTGTAATATACTTAACACTTAACTTAACATTTATGTTAATCCAGTTATATTACGCCGAAAATAAGGCAAATAGTGTCTATATGCAGGGAAGTATGTTGAATTGTATGCCACGAAAAGTTAACCCCCGGTGTTCGTTTTTTTAGTAAAACATTTAGTTTCAATATTAACTCGATGGAATGTTTGTTTAGAGCATTTGTAGAAGAGATCGAGTTTTTCAAGTAGGTCAGTCAATTAAACATTTTTAATCCGTGGATGTATCCTATTTTATTAAACAATGTTATTTTTTCATTTTGTACTTCAAGCTAAAAATTTACTACTTTCTTTTCATGAATTTACTTCAGTAATTAAATATTTTAATTCGAAAACTAACAAAATTGGACATTATTGTTAGCGCAAGTTATTAGTTTCAGTTTTTTTTTGCTATACCGATTCAGGCAAAAATGTAACTGAATTAAATTGAGTTTAATTTTAATTTATAGGCCAAAAATTAAACATACCTATCTGAAGAATTTATTTTTTTACCGACTTTCCTTACAGCGATAATGTTTAATTCAGCCAAAATTACTTAATTTTACCGATTTTCTACATATTGTAAAAAAAATAAAGATAACTTGCTTTTCCTAGGTTTTATTGAAATAAAACCATAATTTTTTTTCAGAATAACCCGGTTATGGAAAATGTTTACTTTTTTATATTATTAAAAGAGCTAAGATCAACTACACTATTTAAGAAAAAAACAGAGAAAGAAAAAAAAAATGCTTTCTTAGATAAGGCTGGTCGTCGTCCTCTGTTACGTTTCACACCAATTGGAATACCTCTCTTAAATCCAATCCAACCAGATCGTTGCATATACAGGGTGAATTTTTAAAGTGTGCGTGAATGGCCATGAGTTAACCCACCTACTCTTCACCTTAACTCTGATATGTTTTCAAAATTCCAAAAATGCAGTTGTAGATACTTGGGCCCGATGTTGATGAAAAAAAAACTGCATCATACTTTTTTTTTTTTTTTGGAAATTTAATAAGTATTCGGGGGTGAGAGGGCGCGGGGCGCGAGCGCGGTCACGAGACAACTTTGGAAGTCGGTTTTAAACCATATTTGATAGTATAACAACATTTTATGGCAATCAAACGACGTATTTAGGTACAAATAGCGCAATAATTTACTCATTAAAATGTGGTGATAAAACTAAATTTGGTTTCATATTATAATTTAAAGTGCAGTCATACCTAACTAAAATAACTAGTCCATTGTAATTTTCATTTTTTGGTTTAGGTTTAAACCTAAGTGTTTTTGCAAATTGGTAGGTACTTATATATTTTAGGTAATTACATTTTATGGTCACAAAGTTCTTTTTGGTGGTCAATGGTCATTGTATTTACCCCCATTAATAAACAATAATATTTCATAATATATCGTTGAAAGGCAGCTAGGTACTATTTTATCTGAAAGTGTTAGCCTTGTTTTTGTTCAAGCTAGAAAAAGAAAAAGTATTTGTTCGCTACCTACAACCGGCTTCAAGCGCGCTGCAAATTTGACGGTAAACTGGATCGTGTATGGCCGGCATTAGACCCGGCGGCGGGGTGGTGGCCGGCTCCGAAACAATGGGTTTTTTTTCCGGTCGCGCTTGATTTGTAGTAAACCTGTTTCTACCTCCTTCTGATAGTAACATAAACACTGTTAGTCAAAGCAACGGCCCTACCATGACGTGTTAAAGCGTGACTGCGTGAGTAGTTCGAGCGAGGGATGGAGCTATATAGGGTGTATAGCTCCATCTCTCCTTCTCGCTCGAACTACTCACGCTTTAACACGTCATGGTAGGGCCGCAGTCCTTCGTTTGCTATCGTCATGAACTCGTGATCTGTGCTTTTTGTAATCATCCGTGAATTCTTTTACCTTGACCTTCGCTTTTTCTGTACTTACTGGACTCCGATTTTCTTTCCCGATTCGATACTGTGGCGTGTTACACGATGAACTGAAGAATATGCCTGTGATTGAACATTGTTTAAGGCCGTTGTGTGACCTGTGACCATTCCGTTCTCCGAAGGAGGAACCATGTGTTGTCTTTCGAGTTTTTGGAATCACACCAAGATAACGTCGAGTATAAGTACCTGTGTTTGGCACTTTGCAACAGCAACAAGAAGTACCCAGAGGCGTATTTACCCTAGGGCCATCTGGGCCATGGCCCGGGGCGCCAATCCACCAAGGGCGGTGTAGCCGCCCCTGGCCGATTGCATTTTCTTTTGGTTTTGGCGCTATTCAACCAACTTTTACTTCTCACCTTTCCTATATCCCTTTCAATCTCAATTTCAATAGCCGCCCCTGGCGGTTATTATTTGAATTGGATACATTTCATATTTTTGTATAATACAAACTGTATACCTAAGTCGCATAAAATAAAATCAAAATAGTATGGGGTTGATAGTTTTTTATTTTCAAAATTCGACGCACGAATACGTTAACGTTACTATACGTCAAAACATTCGTGCTAGGCCCTCTGAAATAAGCTATTATACTTTATTGCGGACAGCAGTTTTATGCCCATTTTTACCCGACAGCGTCAGGAGGGTAATGTTTTTCGAACATAGGTGTGTTTGTATGCATGTCCATTTCTTTCACACGCCCTACAGCCCAAACGGCTGGACGGATTTTGACATATGACGCGTTGTTGAATTCGTCAGAATTGTGGTAGTGACATAGACAAGTCGCTTTTCAAGCAGTCTGATGCAGTTTATGACCTTACTCCTTGAGAGTTTGTTGTGATTTTCATACATAAACTGAATTTTATTTAGTCAATTTAAAACTCTATTTCGAACTAGATATCCAGTAACTATCTTCTGAAGACTATTATTTCCGAACAGACTATTACGGGTTTTTTGCCGTAAAAATACCAATATAAGTAATACAAAGAACCATTGATAAATTTGGTCGGGGTATACGCGAAGATTTAGTATGGAAAAGTGAACTCTGATTTCTCTTAAAATACAACACTTAGGAATATGAATTTTTAGTTACTATATCTTCTTTAGGAGTAGGTACTAATTTAGGCAAAAATTACAGAGTTTTTAATAGAGAAACCTTGAAATGAAAATTTAATACTGTGACTACCGCCCGCCACCCCTCCATGGTATATCGTAAACTACTGGAGCACTAACTTTGAATTTTGAGTACTAATTCTATCTAGCAGGGTAAATTCGAAATACCGGTCAGAATGGATTTTTAAACCCTTGAGCCCCGCGAAACGCGGCTCCGACTACGCCTTTTATGCAACTTTAAAGTGTTTTGAGGTTAGGTTACACACAATTTGGTGAGCAAAATGTTCAACCATTCTGGCAGGTAGGTATTTCGAATTTATTGGTAGCTAGTAAAATAGGTGAATTTCTGATAGGCACGGAGGAATCTCGATAATAATTATATATCTTAATATAATGGTCACCCATCCATAGACCAACCCACTCCCCATTGGGTGCGGTATGGGGACCCCGTTTAATTTATAAATTACCTACCTATTTTTTTTGCCTTTACCTGCTGTAAGTACATTATTACCGAAAAATGTTTTTTGACAAAATGTCAATTAGTTGTAGATAATCAATTAGGCCCTAAGTAGTACCTAGGTAATAGCCCTGGGCCCCACAAACTCACAGTCCGCCCCTGGTGACAGGTAAACTACATACATTATGTTAACAAGCCTAACTAATTGCCTATTTATTTTCTTCTTACAGAAACCAATAAAAATAAACAAAAACGTTGACTCATCCTCAAAAGATGACAGTAACCAAACCCATAAAGAAACCGAACAAAATGACCAAATACCAGATCGGATAACATCGCCAAATATAAGAATCGAAGATGAGTTCGATAGTTTTGGAAAATACATCGCTACCTCCCTGCGTTCAATGCCTCAAGAATTTTCAATAATCGCAAAAACTGAGCTACAAAAGACTATATGTGACATTCAATTAAGAATATTAAGACAAAAGAATGTTGGTAGTCTCACTAGTCTCCATAGCACATACCGGTCACATTCCCAGAGTGGCAGTGTGTCGACTTGGAGCGACAGCGAAAATCAACGGACTGAATGTCTGTCTCCCACTTCTGATTCTTGTGTTTCTATTAAAATGGAATTTGAAAATTAATTAAGTATAGGAACACCACGATTTTTTAATTTTAATAATATTACATAATTACTTTTTTTTAAATTTCTGACTGAAGCAATGAATTAGAACTTTTAAATAAACTATTTCTATCTGCTATCGATAATTTATCATTTGTGTAAACATGGTGTAAACCATATTATTTTTCAATACCAATGCTCGAAAACTGGCCCTTATTGCAGTGCCATGCGCTCGAAACTTAGAAAGAGTGCGGCAAAAACACTACATGTATGTTTTTACCGCAGAGTACTTTATCAATTGCCTTTTTTAAATTTAATTTCTAACTAGCGCCGCTAGTGTCGACTCGTAGACACTAGAGGCGCTAGTTAGATCTTTGCATCGCCAATAGCTAAGTTTTATTTTTTTGTCAGTCAAATCATGGACCTAAAAAAAAAGGCGGACGGAACTTCACTAAGAAACAATTGAAGCACCACAATGGCGGCTGCGTATCTTTGTGTGCGTGTGTAAAGGGATGCCAGATGATGGAAAATTACCCATTTTTAAACAATATTTCAATAAGATCTCCCTTGCACTTGGTTTTTTTTGTGACGTAAATTGTTAAAATAAAGGTAAAATAAATAAAACACATTGGATATTAAAAATATTTAGGTACAACTTATTTAATGTTAATAAAGTTTTACAAAACTTGTTGGTTCAAATTTTTGTATACTTGTCTTTTGCTATCGTCACATCTAGAAATCCCTTCTAATTTACAAATGTGGTGGAAACGAATGTTTAGGTATTTTTCGGCTATATATTTAATTAAAGCTATTTTGTGGTCTATTCCTGCAAATGTATGTTCAAATTCCAAATCTAAAAAAATGTTGTCGTTTGCTATAAACTTTTCTAGGATTTTGTTTAACATGTACTGATGTTGTCTTTCATTATAAATTGTTATTTTATCTTTTATAAGTCTTCGGACGAATAGAAGTCCGCCTTTAGTTGTGTACAAACTATTCTTCTCAAAATGTATACTGCAGATTACACTAGATTTAGATGGCTTCCAATTATTTTCATTTCTACACTCCCTTATTATTTTTATTCAATCATTTTTCCATGCATCATTTGCTGAGGGAAATCTGTGAAATATAAAAGAATACGATAATAGTAAATATTAACATAAAAATATAAATCTCCCACTTTTAAAGCAATTTAAAACTTTAAATAGTTGCAACACTGATTGATTTCGAGATTTATTAAATTTATTGACGTAAAATCGAGAAATAAGCTTTAAAATGACATGCTTACCTATGAAAAGTGATCCCTTGGCTTTTTTTAATTGAACCACTATGATTTCGACAACTTTTCACAACACATGAAGGCATACTTTAATTTTTATTACGCAAAATAACAAGCGGGCACACGTGAGCGTCATTCAAAACGTAATGGCCGACGACAGACTTACTATGGTGTGAATGTGTGCGTGCGGACCTGTCTGCATTAGTGCACTGACTTACTATGGGTGCTTCAATTATTGTTAAAGAAGACGGCGTCCGCCTTTTTTTTTAGGTCCATGAGTCAAATGAAAAAATATTGATATAATACTTTTTATTTTGGCAACATAACTTAATTTTTTGACAGCTATCAAGTAGGTAACAAGGTTGTCAAATTTCAGAAAAAAAAATAAAAACTTAAATGACATTGACAAACAGCTGTTTTCAGTTTGTTTACATCAAACCAATCGGAATCCATCCGAATTAAGCTTTCGCTAACTATACAAAATACGACGTGCATGTAATAGCTGAAATTCCTTACAGTCAAGTTGTATAAATTTGTAAAATGATAAAGGTTTGTGTATGAAATCGTTTTTGTACTCATGGTATTGGCGTGAGTAAACCCTAAGTTCTATGATTTGAGATGTCAATATGCTGTATCTATATTACTATTACTAGCATTTTCAAGCGGTAGGTAAGTACCGCCCGCGTGAAAACACCTACTACCGGGATAAAAATATCCTATTCCGGTATACTTAGACATAAGCCCTAATTCAGTTCAGACTGTACCTACGTATGTTCCATATTTCATCCAAATTCGTTCTATCTTGAAACTTTATTGTAACTGTTAAACACAATCTAACTCTGATGCTGCACCTTTGTTTATCGCAAGTTGGGTGACAGGCGCCGAGACAGTGGGTGGCATCCCCCCTCGGCTACTATGTACTCCTCTCTATGCTCAAAGAGAACTCGCCGACAGTGGAAAAATACACACAGGTAATAATACACACAGTTAATAAAATGATTAATGTTAAATATTTATTGCGGAAATGTGCGGACCTTGCGGAGGCTCTTGCGGTAGCTGCTACAGTGGATGCTGCCGCCCTTGCATCACGGTCTACACATGGTGTAGTACAACTCAGGGAAAGAAAAGGATAACAATAAAATTACCACAAGAAAGAAGCTTCAGGGCCTAAACCATCAACTCTTAAAGCAGTATTACTTTAATATTACTTCTAGTGGGAATGAGACAGAGCTATACGTCCTGTATGGCTCCGTCTCTTTCCCACTGGAAGTAATATTGAAGTAATACTGCTTTAAGAGTTGGTGATTAGGCCCCTGGATAAAAGCGCTATAATAACTTGCCTGTAGCACAAAAGATTTGATCATAAAAGTTAAGGATTCCTAGAGATTTTTGGTTCTGCTTGCTTGCTAAAGAGTGGTAAACTCAGGGGCTGCACATGGCCCAAGCTCAAATCACCAAAAAAAGCTATTCTCATTTTAAAAGATTCTATAAAATCTAGTTTGTCTGTGGCACTAGAGCTTGGGCTTATGTTACTGCCCATTTTATGTACCTTTTTGCTGATATTTTTATGATATTTTTAAATAATTCTTTCAGATTGCCAAGACTTTAGAGAACACTCAGGGTTGTGAACTTAAAAACAGAGTTTTTGTTTCTTCATCAAAACGAATATCAAACATAGGACAGTTTACTGACATTGAGAAAGTAGACTTCAGTAAAAATGAAAATAGCTTTACGGTTTATGTGGGTACTATTTTTTTTGTCTTGCTTCATGCTCATCATAATAATTATGTCTAGGTATAAGTTAACTTTGTGTTCTGAAAAGTCAAAGACAAAGGGCCTTATTTTTTTTAGAAGACAATTTGAATTTAGAATCTGCCTGGTGCTAATCAGTAGATATGATATATACTTATCATAGGGTTAGATTTTTTTAATAAGGCCAGAAGATTCGCTTCCAATCATCAATCAATCAAATAATGTTTGTTTGTACAGAAATAATTGTAAGAGTTTTCATTTATTTCAGATGAAAAAATATAGAAATTTGAGAAATAATGAGTTTTCTAATGAAACAGAATTAATTTACGCTAATGTCTGTACATTTGAGGTGGGTATTTCGAATTTAATAGGTAGCACTTAATAATAAGTAGGTACTGGGTAAAACGGGGTAGATAGAAATGCAGGGGTAAATAAAAACTAAACTGATTGGAATGTTCACGTCATTTAAATATTGTTTGCAGCAATGAAAAACTCCAGTTTCTTCTGTTTCATTTAATTTTGTTTTCATTTAATTTTAATTAAGTGAAAATTTCAATAAGTTTTGTTTTTATTCACCCCTGCATTTAACCACTCCGTTTTATGGTAGTTAAATTAAAAGTTATAAGTAGGACTTCATTTATTTTAGCAGAAAAAATGTTTTTATTTAGATATTTAGTTGAATATTTAGAGATGAAAAAATTAACTACCTACCTAGGTACTAAAATGAATTAATGCAGTATGGTAGAATAGTTCAGCTATTTCGAAATAGAGATGTCATACAATCAATAACCAATATTCTTTCAGAGTCAGTGGCAGCTAAATCAATGTTCTAGTTTATCAATGAAGCTATACAACTCATTCAATTATGCAGACGATATCAGATATGAGGGCAGGGTAAGCTATTTTATAATCAAAACACAATGGCGGCACGGTTGGCGCAGTGGTTGAGCGATCGACTGTTGCGTTGCGTGGAGCAGGTTCGATTCTCGCACGGAACAAATATTTAAGTATGTCCTACAGATAGTTGTTCCGGCTCTGGCTGTTTGTGTCATCATCATCACCATCATCTCAGCCGAAAGACGTCCACTGCTGGACATAGACTTCCCCCAAAAGGGGGGTTTGCCGTAATCGCCACGCTTGGCAGGCGGGTTGTCGATCGCAGTGTAGCTGTTGCAATGAATCTACAGAGAATGCTGTACCCATTCTCTGGCGAGTCCCTTAGTCGCCTCTTACGACTCCTTCGACAAGTGATGGAATGGTGCTATTCTTTTACGTCCGACACCATACGGAACACTGCTACGGCATACGGCTGTTTGTATATATGTGTTTATTTTTATTTATTTATTTATTTAATCTTTTATTTCAGGCATCTAGGTATTAGGGGATATTTGTAAACGCACCCACGATACAGGAGAAATTCCTAATGTCGCTGGCAACGTTTCTATAAAAAAAAAAAAAGGTGGGGAAGGAGGAGGAGAGAAGTTGGGGTGAGTCAGTTACTCACCATAACTTCTCTGAAAGAATTTTATCAATATTAGCTAAACCCATTTTATACGAGTTTCGAATATTGAGATAAGATTTACAAACAGTCAGATACTTATTGCAGAATACTTTAAAGACACTTGACACACCACACACCATTGTCTTTAATATTGAGTTAAAGTTTCTCACAAATATTATAATGATGTGCATGACATTTATTGCTTCGTTTCTTGTAAAGAAGTATCTTTATAATAAGCACTCTCGGCGCTATGGTGCATCAAAAATATTTATGTATTTTTAAAATTCGCCTTCAGCGTGAGTAGTTCGAGCGAGAAGGAGGGATGGAGCTATACATCCTAAGATATAGCTCCATCCCTCCTTCTCGCTCGAACTACTCACGCTTTAACACGTCATGGTAGGGGCGCGGATGAATGTTGCATTAGCCTTATAGCGAATATTGTGAGGTTCTTATAATGGAAAAAATAAAATTTTCGTTAAGGCACTATGTCTAATTGATTACTGAACAATATCAGTCAAACTCATACAAATGCTTCAAGATTAAAGGGATTCAAAGATCGCCTTTTGTTATTTCCAGTTGATGGAACTACCCCTCCATTCGGAAGACTTCAAGTTAGTGGTAGTTCTCCCGAACGAAAACGACGTGATAGTGAAGTCTTTGTTCGCGACGCTGACCAATCAGGGCCTTGCTGCAGCGGTCAACAGCATACAGCCTCTGTTTACGTCAAACACGGCATTGTCCACCCCTATGAGTATCGATGTCAAGTCAAGGGTCCAAATTAAAGAAGTAAGTTCTAAATATGTAGGTATACCTATAGTAGGTACCTACATTGCACATATAAGCACGCATACGCATATTGCACGGTTGGCGCAGTGGTTGAGCGGTCGACTGCTGCGCTGCGTGTCACGGGTTCGATTCCCGCACGGAACAAATATTTATATGGCCTACAGATAGTTGTTCCGGGTCTGGTTATTTGTGTATGTGAGTTTATATGTTTGTGAACGCACCCACGATATAGGAGAAATTCCTAGAGTGGCGCAACGTTTTTTTTTAAACAAGACAAGACAAGATAGCAGGTAGGTATAGTATTGTATTGTGTGTAGGTACACACAAACAGAGTGACAGAATGACTGCAAAACCTGAAAAGGCGTTGTTCTCATTATTATGAATAACTTCTACTAGGAAAACTAGCATGTACAATTTTTTCTATGGGACCAACCCCGAAATCGCGTTAAAAATATCAGCTGTTCAGTACATTTTGTCGAATTATCCGCACATAAATGTATGACAGCTGATTTTTTTTCGCGAATTCGGGGTTGGCCCCATAGTGAAAGTTGCTCATAATTATAAATACAATGACCCCCCTTTTTTTTAAGCATGGGAAATCATCAAATGACCCCTCCCGCTCTGTGTGGAGCGGCAGGGAGGGAGTGTCAGACTTTTCATGACTAAAACCCACCCATGCTCTCCTCCTAGTGCCTTTTGCGTTCCAGGGCCGCGGTAACTCTTTCGAACAAAATCCGCGACCCAAGTACAATGACCCCTTAATAAGATGTATTGCGTTTATTCTGTCACATGTTGTAAAATTAAGTTTTTTCATAACTCGACAAAACGTACTGATGAGATTTTTTTCATTATTTTAAGTTTGGTCCCATATTACTTAAAAGCTGGTCATAACGGACCGTTCATGACTAAAATTCTGCTTACGTAATACTTGAACGGTTAAGTATTACTTACGTAAGCAGAATTTTAGTCATTTTTAACTCCCCCTCCCCTTCCCCCTTGTCGGCGATAGTAAGCACCCCTAGTCGGTACATGGTGAAACCCAGTACTGACAGCAAAATTTTTAGTGCCAAGCAAATATAAACTTAGACAATGTTGAAAATTTTATAAGTACTTTTACAGTCGATAAAACTTTTACTTCATTGCATGATTCCTGTTTCTTGTGATGTTTTGTTTGCAGTGAAAAGGGGCCGTTCAAGTATTACGTAAGCAGGATTGTAGTCATTTTTAACCCCCACCTCCCCTTTGTCAGCGATAGTAAGCAAAGTTTCTACCTCCCCCTCCTATGCTTACGTACCTAAACATTTTTTTTTTTTAATAATAATAAAAGTTTATTTGGAACGAAAGGAAACGAAGATAGCTACAAAAGTTAAAACTGTGGCCCAGCTATCAACGCCCAGGTCAAGAATAAGGTTCATTGTTCCAGACTAGTAAATTAAAATAAAGAAAATTACAAAAATAAAAGTACTAACTATGGTGTGTGTGTGAGTGAGGGTGTGTGTGTGTATTGCAGGGGATGTGGCGAGTTAATGAGCGTGAGTGAGGGGGGGTGGTGTTTATGTAATTAGATTGATGTTACAGGAATGTAAGTGTTATGTTACCACAAGTTTTTCTGTTGTTTCGTAGGAGTAGGATTTAAGCAATTCTGACAGTTTTTTTCTAACTAAAGTTCATTGAATAAACATTGGTCAAAGCGCCGAAGGTACTTCCTTACCATACACACGCATGAGAGCCACTAAGCAACAATAAACTATTTTAGCAAATCTTTGAAATTATTTAGGAAAAAGGAAGGGAAGGAGGGACACGTGGTAATGAGGGAAATAAATGTTGCTGACGTAATCACAATTCCCCGTCCCCCCGTCCCCCCTTTGGGTCTTACGTAATACTTGAACGGTCCCAACTGCTCTTAGTGTTTTCAATATACGTATAATTCACTAAGAGCCAACATTAATGTCAACATTATGGAGCTGGATATAAAGTTGAAAATGTATAAAAAAATTCCACTGTTCCGTGTTTCTTCAGGTTAAATACAGAACTTTTATTTTTTTTGAAGATAAACGCTGTGACTAATGGATCAGTGGTCCAGTATGGCTCTATAGCTGTGTCAAACGAAGGCACTCGAGTGAAGGTACTGACTTGTAAGTATTTATCATTTTAAATTTTTCTTTTTTAGGGTTCCGCTAAAGGATATAAACGGGACCCTATTACTAGACTCCGCCGCGCTGTCCGTCTGTCTGTCACCAGGCTGTTCTCATAAACCGTGATAGCTAGACAGTCAACAAATTTTCACAGATGATTTATTTCTGTTGCCGTTATAACAACAAATACTAAAAATAAAATAAATATTAAAGTGGGGCTCCCATACAACAAACGTGATTTTTTTACCGTCTTGGTGGTTTAGTGGCTGCAAACGCTAATCTGAACATGGGGTCCTGGGTTCGGTTCTTAGGTCGGGCTCAGTTGCAGCCCAGAGTATGCATTCGTGTCGGATTTATGGCAATAAGTTTTTACTACAACCGGTGTAGGTATTTCTGCCGATCCCTTCGGTGAAACAGACATGGGGTACCGTCAATAGTTTAACCTTTTGAAACGCTTTTGCCACATATATGTGACAAACGAAAGCTTACCCTGTACGCTAACATCACAAATACGGTGAATTTGAGGCTTGGGTAAAATGGCGTGCAAAAGATTAATTAAAAATATTTTTTGGGGTGGTTTGGGATCTACCTCCGCGCGGTCCACCCCGGGCAACGGCACCACAGGCTTGCCTGTGGTACGGCAGAACGATCCCACTTAAAGCGGTGGTAGGCTCCGCAAGGAGCCGCCTGCCTCGCGACCACCATCCCGCTAAAGTCCAGCGCCAAGCAGCTTGCTGTGTTCCGTCGGAGTGCGGGAGTGCCAGTGCCATTGGGGGAGAAGGAGATTGTCAGTCGCTCTGCTCAGAACCGGTCTTGGTAGCTGAGCTGGGATTTCCGGGTAACTCGTTGAGTTTTGCCTCAAATAATTTCATTTTATCCAAATAGCTAATCTATTGTATTTATTTTTCCAGGTCTGTATTCACCTGCCGACAAGATACTACATAATATCAATGATGTAACATTAAAACCTGGGACGCTACCATCATCGGCATCACCGCCATTTTACTTCACAGTATGTTATCAAGATACACCCATTTTCTACGGGGATTTCAACAGACGACTAGGCGCTCAAAATGTTTAAGGGAACTTTTGCAAAATGATGCGGTAACGGTTTGATGTTCGTATTAAGAAAAAGTTTCAATTAGAATGTATTTCTACAGCCTGTAGGGAATCGTAGCAAACGCCCCTTGTTTTGGAACCAAAACAGGTAGTTACCCCACCACTCACTTAGCGTCAAGGCTAACGCAGAGTCCATGCGTCGATCCAATCAATCATGTACTTATAGTTGAATTCAGGATTCGAGATAATTATAACATTTTGGAACAACAAACTCTATGGCTAGCAAGACAAAGTTCATATTTAATTGCAGGACCTTACTTTTGTAGGGCCTTTTCAGTTGAGTTGGTAGAAATTATCTAGAATTATAAATTAACAAGTATAAATATTATAGGCACAAAATAAAATGTTTTTAATCTACCTGAGTTATTAGGCAGTATATGCAAGATAGTAAAAATAATGTATAAATGTACTTGAGTGGGACAAAACTGGGAGCGGAAGAACTCATACAGCATCGAAAAATTCATCCATATCGCTGTCAACGGGACAAGTGCCCAGAACAATGGCCGCAGTGCCACGTTGAATGGCAATGCTAATTCCTTGGCAAAAGAAAAGGCTAGCCCCTTGTCACGTAAAGACTCTACTAACTGCTTGCTGATTTCACGAAAAACTCGATGAGCACCTCGCCCCCCATGGCCCTGTTTCAACCCCAAACGACTGAATTCTGACTGACTGACTTCTTCTGCCGCCCCAGCACAACCAGCCGGGCCAAGAAGATGAGATGGCGCAAGGGTGTGGACACATATTGCATCCCACACAAAAGACCAACTTCGAAGGTATTACGGTCATACTATCTAGCCTCTTCCCGTCATCTCGCGCCAAGCCATTCGGTTCTAAAACAGCTGGCACCCCGGCATGGCAAGAGCCCGACGAATGATGTCATTAATGGTGGCGTGCCGTGCTATCCGACCTGCGCTTCTACTGCGGGATAGGCCATGGTGTCCGAGGCAGTCGACTGCTTCACCACAATGGCAGCGATGTGAAGCTCCGCTAGGAGCATCGAGACGCAGACATGTAGCTATATTAAGTTATAAAACAAATTTTTATTAGAATAAAACAAATTGTTATTAAAATGAGTTGGTTTAATAAATAAACTAAAGCTACGAAAAATTCGATCTAAGACGCTTTACACACTGCCATGCACCACGCAGCGTAGCGCGTGAATGAATGCGTGTTCTGACGTAGTAACGTACAAGTATGTAAGTATCTCCGTTTGTATAGAAAACACGCACAGTCCACCACATAGAAAATGCATCTACAGATCTCGTCAAATAACTTTGCCCCTCTGAAGTTAGCTATTTGCAAAGATCGCGCAGGTGCAGTCACGTAGATGGGAGCAAGCGGGACGCAAGCGTGCATCGAACGTAAAAGAGCGACTGAGACATAAAATCGCGCCGCCATAATCCCCGCCCCCATGTCTCTTGCGCATGCGCAGTTGCAGTTTGTTCGTAATTTTGACCACTACGCAGCCACTCGTAGCCAACTTCAGAGGGGCACAGTTATTTGACGAGAACTGTACGCGCGTTCGTTGTTAGCCGTTGACACACAACATGCAGCGTGATGCGTGGCAGTGTGATAACCGCCTAACACAGACGCTTGCATGACGTTAGTACCCTTACTAATGAAAGTGATTAAAATATCCGAAAAAAGCTTTTGTATCTTTATCGAAACGTACAACGCTCCTTCTCACCGCTCTGTAGCATACTTCTGCGACGGAACAAAATACTATTCACTAATGTATTTCACATACGATTAAGTGTCCGGCACCGCATAACGCAGCGGTGTGCGTTCCGAGCAAGAGACCAAAGCTGAAATGTTTATGCCTCCATAAATTACAAAATCCAATAAAATTACTTATTTAGTAGCCGTCAACCACCCTCAATTATGCTGCCGTGGGCATTTGAGCTTGCTAAGTGCTGTGTCTCACATCCTTATTAATATCGATATCTTCAAGAAGACCCTTGTTCTGTCTGTCTAATTAAACGGCACGCTGTTTATTCTTTTTTAGCTTTTTCAAAAAGCTTCTATAATTCCTTTTACTTTCGAAATTTCGTCTACCTTTTGTATCTATTATTATAGTGCGTTGAGGTTTTTTTGTATCTTCTGGTTTCTTATTATTTACCGGAGCCGCAGGTGGTTCCTTATTATTTACCGGAGCCGCAGGTGGTTCCTTATTTTTTACCGGAGACGCTGGTGCTTTCTTATTATTTACCGGAGCCGCAAGTGGTTCCTTATTATTTACCGGAGCCGCAGGTTGTTCCTTATTATTTACCGGAGCCGCAGGTTGTTCCTTATTAATTACCGGAGCCGCAGGTGGTTCCTTATTATTTACCGGAGCCGCAGGTGGTTTCTTATTATTTACCGGAGCCGCAGGTGGTTCCTTATTATTTACCGGAGCCGCTGGTGGTTCCTTATTATTTACCGGAGCCGCAAGTTGTTCCCTTTTTACCGGAGCCGCTTTCTTGTCGGTTTCCGTCGACTCATGGTAAAGCTCATCATAGCCTAGCACCAGAGGCGGCAAGACGACCAGACTCGCTATACGCTGCTTTGTTTCACTGTTTTCACTCTGCAATTGTTACAGAACAGATAGGTTCATAGGTATTTAAAGTAGGTGGTCAGTAGGTAGGTACCTACACGCAAAGCCCGGTTGCCACCAAAGCAGAAGAGACATGTCTCGCTGTGCGATAGTTTCACATGTCGCCGCTTCGTTTCAACAACGTTAACGCGCTGTGATCAGTAAAAAAACGGTTTCTCTCGGACTGTATAGAAATGAAAGAGAAGCGCGACGAAACAATGCTTGCATTTTTTGTGCCTTTGAAGCATTTTATCGATTTACTCAAAACTAAGTTGAGCAAAATCTAAAATGTTTTTCAGATTCGATTCATTATTTGATATAAATTTTACCGCAATAAGTAGGCTAGTAATACGGGGTTTTTTTTTCTAAGGTCAAAGTTGGAGGTAACTTTGACGATCATTGCTATCGAGGATTTTATTTTTAAAAACATGTTTTGGAAACAACAGTGCTCTTTGAAATATAGTTAAAATTAACATATATTTCTGCAGCTTGGAACTAAACAGATTTGGCTAAAATTACGTTACTCACAGTGCCTTTACGGTGTAGGTAGTGGTTATTTACTATACCTACTTACTTACTTTTTTTTAAATTTTGTACCACCACCAACCAACCTCTGATTAATGTGCAGAGCGAGAGCAAGTATACAAATAAATAAATAATAATGTAATTTTTATACACAAAGCACCAAATATCATATTACAAAAGCTAACGGGTCTGGAGTGCCCTGGAGGACCTCACTCATAACATTCACGCCTCGACTCTTTTTAGAGTGGGTCTTGTTTATATGAGGTGACAAACTTGTGACTGACGAGCCATTAACTATGCGAAACACATGTTTGTAAAAGAGAAAATAATGTTGATGCATAAGGGGAAGGGGAAAATAAATTAAATCTAAATTTAAAGTGGGCCCCGTGATTTTTCGGTTTATGATAGATACGGAACCCTTTGTGTGCGACCCCGACTCGCACTAATAAACTGTGGTAAGTGGTAAACCAGGTAAAAAGTGCGAGTGTTCACATAAATAATTTCAACAAGAACAATGTAACCACAACTTTGTAACAATTTATTCATCTAAAAGAGTGTCCGTGGAGTTTCTTGCACGTTCTTCACCGTAGAGAACTCCGCTTCGGAACGTGCAAACAACTTCACCTCTTTGACTAACCGACCTTGGGGCCTAGACAAATAACTTTTCTGTAGCGTTAACGTCAGACGCTCACGACAAAATGTATGGGAATGACATTAGGTGTGGAAAGGAAACGTCATCACCTAATGTCATTCCCATACATTTTGTCGTGAGCGTCTGACGTTAACGCTACAGAAAAGTTTTTTGTCTAGGGGGGCAGGAGTCTTGACTATTAAAAGTGCCTGTAAATAGTTTAATTGCGTTGAGTTTGAGTGCGATTTTTTGCCGGTGTAACCGCTTATCACGTTGTAATAAATACGTATGTGTGTGTTTATTTTTTTTTACTATGTTACAAAATAAATAAAAAACACAGGTTACATTTTAATAAAACAGAATAAGTAACGTACTAACAACTTAACTAATAAAATATATTAATAATTAAAAAATAAAATACCACATTAAACACCCAGTGCTCTTCCTCCTCTCTCCTACTTGATTTATGCTGTGCCCGACAGGGTCCGTATTTGAGACTAAGATAATTATTTTTCTACCAACTGTAGGTATACATTATGGTATACCTACGCAATAAAGAATTGAGAATAAATAATAATAAATTCACGCACTCACCACAGTGAAACAAATTGTAACTGCAGTCAAAACCAGTAAAAAGAACATTGTCACCTTGGTACATAATCACTAACAATAAAATTATTTATTGTTCACACTTTATGGCGAGTAGTAAACTTTATATATATTAAATAACTAGTCCCCCACCCCGGCTCCGCACCTTCCTCGTTTCTTTCTATTGCTGAAAACCGTATCTACTAACCAAAATCTGAAAATAGTTTAGAAGAAGTAATTGGAGAAACAGACAGCGAAATCATTATTTAATAGCGACTAAGTATAATAGTTTTTTAAGCAACTGTTGTATAATAAGAGGTAGGTATTGAAACACGAATGTGGGTTTATCACACGAGGCGAAGCAGTGTTAGTACTAGGTACTTATTACATGAGTGTTTTAATATCAGTGGCTTATAAGACTTAATCTACACCCATGATATGAATCCTATACTTAAGTTTCTAAAACAGCTTATTGCCAACGTTAAATCAACAACCAGTGTCATAGTAACCTATCACTATCACCCAAATGAGTGGTACATAGAGATAAAATAATATTTTATAAGTAGGTAGTTACTATTTAGAGATAGAGATTTGGTACATTAGGTGACGTTTTTATATCAAAGATCTGCAGAAGTAATTAAGTTAAATATGAGTGGTGATGACATGAAGGAAACCTCGACCCTTCAGGAAAGAAAAAAGTTAAAATAAGAAATGATAGGTACTAATTGAGTTTCATAATTATCTACCTACTACATACCAACTTCTTTATCACCTCAAAACGCAGGCTAAACTTCGTCAGCTGCAAACTGATCGTTCTCTGCAGCTTCCACGGCAGGTTGCTCAACTTCAGCATCGGGGATAGCTGCTGGCAGCTGAGACTGCCCAGCCTCACTTAGTAGCTCCAGCAGTGATACCAACGCACTGTTAAGCTGGACACAAAGAAACAAGTGATTGACTACTGATTGTCTGATCATCGGCAAAAGTGAACAGTACCTATCCTGTCACTTCCGAGAACTAGGTGTCTGTGAAAGAGTATCAAGAGCGTGGGACACACATTTACTGCTTAAGAAACAGACTATAAACCTACCTAGCTACGCTCTGTTGCTCTGGGTCTCTGGGACATCTACCTACTTACTATTTAAATTTTTAGGGTTCCGTACCATAAGGGTAAAAACGGGACCCTATTACTAAGACTCCGCTGTCCGTCTGTCTGTCTGTCACCAGGCTGTATCTCATGAACCGTGATAGCTAGACGGTTGAAATTTTCACAAAGGATGTAGGTATTTTTGTTGCCGCTATAACAACAAATACTAAAAACAATAAAATAAATGATAAAGTGGGGCTCCCACATACAACTAACGTGTTTTTTTTGTTATTGGTACGGAACCCTTCGGGAGCGAGTCCGACTCGCACTTGGCCGGTTTTTTTTGTAGATAAACTGATTCCCAAGGCGCCTTTTAAATTTGGAAACCCTCACACAGGCAAAAACAATGGTGCCAGAAATCAAACGACTGTCGGATGACTTAAGTTTTAAGCAAATAGCATCCACTAATGGGCATCATACGCGCCGCGGTATGTCATCTCTAAGGTACTTAATAATTTTGTAACGGCATAAAAATATCTCGAAAATGAAAGCTACCTGTGCATCTGGCTTCTCCTCCTTCTGCAGTAACTCAGCAGTGACTTGGGCCTCCTGTAAGGCCTCAGTAAGTCGGCCAGCCCTGGCGTGTCTCCCGGCCACGTTCAGCCTGATGAGGGGGTCATCAGTTGCCAGCGCCAAAGCGCGGGAGAACGCTGCATCGGCTCGGCTGTCGTCCAAGCGCTCCAGAGCTATGCCTATTAGCAGCACCTGTATAAAAACAATGATGAAGTTGGTTTTTCAACCAATAAGACTTAAATCTGTGTAATTACTGTATTCAGCTATTCCATTACCGCCCTACGAGTAAGTTTTGAATGAGGCATGCCACAAAAAAGCCTGGCTCAGCAGTGAGTATAACAAAGCTGATATTGTTGAATAATGTAGGTCCTACTTAGTCCTTGAAAGGTTTTTTGAAGAAATTATTCTTTACAAGCCACGTATATATATAATACTGCTTGTTGATAAATCGTAGGCGTATACGACTGTTCAGGCTGAATTGGACTTACTTAACATAAACTTTATTAAACATGAACAAGGCTATCGAAGCCCCTTATAAACATGTAGCTGTATAGAGGGGGCTTCGATAGCTTTGTTCAAATTTGTTCGATGTCCCTACCGTGTCAGGCTGGAACGGCTGCAAGGCTGCTGCTGTGGCGAGCCGGCAGAAGGCCGAAGCTGGTCTCTTGCAAACGAGCAGTGCTACTCCGAGGTCATGCGCCGCTCGCGCACTCAACGGCGCCGCCCATGATGCGCGTTGAAGACAAGTCAGGGCCTGCGAGGAGTAATAACGATCGACCACATCTTGAACATTTCTTGTCCTTATCCATTCTACTGTCCTCCTTCTCTTCCTCCCTAATTATTATTTAAAGCCCGATGATCTTTTCTTTTTTCAAGGAAGTTAGAGAAATTAAGCAACCGAAGTACCTACCTAAGAAACAGAAGAGCGTAGGTACTTTGAAGCATTCTAGCTCAAGTTGTTGAATCAGGCAAACAGGTAATAGCTACGACGCCAAACATTCTTACCGCAATATACTTCTTTTTGGCTAACAAAGCCATTCCCAGATTGGCATGAGCCGCTACACAAGTCGGATGCGCTGTCAAAGCTGCTTTGAGCCTGGATAAAGCAGCATCTATGTCCTTATGCTGCAGCATCATGGCTGCGAGGGCCAGGGCGGCTGCGTGCTGTGTTGGCTGCTGTGCCAGAGCTGCCCCCAGGAGTTGGAAGGCACGTCGAGGATCACCAGCTCTGAGACGTAGCGCTCCAGCTGCTGCTAATGTGTCTGCCCCGCAAGCGTGCATGCTGCAAGGATGTAAGATGTTTTATGAGAGATGCATGGTGGCATTGGCGGATCCAGGGGGGGGGGGGCTAAGGGGCTCAGCCAAAAAGACCCAGATTTCTTTTAGTAAAACTACAAGTGACTACAACTACTACTTGGACTACGATATAGATCCTAGGACTACTAACTAAGTTATTGAGGAATTTAAGAAAAGTATGTCCCTAATCCAAGAAGGCTTGTTATGCGTTTAGCAAAATAAAAAGCTTTAAGTACCTTACCTATTGGCTATTGCTTTTGTTTTGTTTACTTTTTAACCGAGTCAAGCCAAGGGGCGGCTCCAGGTTTGCCGTTTGTGGGGACAAACGGCAAACCTGGAGCCGCCCCTGCATGGTGGACCGAGAAAGATTTAAGTAGGTACCTAGATGTTTTAAAAGTATATTCATGGAATGAGGTCCTTCAACTGGATAGGTAACATAATATGAAACTCATTTTTCTGAAAATCGTTGTTAGGCATTCCGTTGTTGCAGAGCAAAATTGTTTTTTGAGGACTTCGAACCACCAGGTACCTACTCCAAACAGCTATTAAGTACTAACGTCAAAGCCTGGTCGTATGCCACCAAGGCGCCCTGCACATCATCACAGGCCAAGAGTAGTTTTGCCAGGAGAGCGCCGGCTCGCTCCCCGCCCCCCGCCTGAACCGCAGATCTTGCCCATTCCACACCATTCTCCAGCTCGCCTAAGTTCCACGAACATTCCGCTGAAAATATTTTGTTTGTGTTTCACGCCATCAATATAAAATTAATCAACTTAGTCCACTGTTCTCTGAGGAGGTCGTGGCTATTTAATAACAGCCACACGGGTCGATCTGGTTAAGCAACTCTTGCCGGGGTCGGTCTGTAGATGGGTTGCATGGGATGGATTAACAGTATCGAGATTCCTGTGTGCCTCAGAATAAAGTTTAGGCTAGGTAGATGATGAGTCCACTGTTCTCTAGTCTACTACTAGAAATAACTCTGGTCTGCCTGGTCTTTTGTTACGCCGTAACTCCCGGTCACCTGTCTGCCTAATGTACCCAGCATAGATCGGGGGCGTCACATGTTACGTCAGCTGGTACACAATCGCCACACTCTCCATCATCAAGGCCTTATCTTCCCAGCCAGCACAAACCTTCTGAGTAAGTTTTGTTTAACAGCAGTCCTCTAGAAACTAATTGCTGAATAAGACTACCATAATTGGCTGATTTGGCGCTTACTCAGACGTTATTCAAGCAATTTGGGCACAAAATTATTTTTCTAATAGCTGTTTAATAGCAACGTTACAGATGAATAAGTTTTGAATAATTGTACGACAAGCTGAGTATCGTCTGTATGAAAGCATTTAGTTCTTTTATACAAGTATTACAGCTCTGTTAGCCAGATGATGAATGAATGATGAATGAACTTTATGCTTAAGCCCTTCAAACCTCTGATATTCAGATGATACACAGCATTTAGCTTATTTCAGTATGTTTTATCAAGTACTATTCAAATTAAAATTAAATTGACAAATACCGAACAAATAAACTAACGTTACGGACTGTGACAGAATTAAAGTCAAGCTATTTGACCAAATTATTGTTCCTATCGGTAAGTAAATAATTTTAACCTTATTTAATGCTTATAGAAAGAAAATGTGGGTGCGCATTCAACTTTACCGTGTATTTATATATACATTTCGTGTAAAATTTTCACGCGCCTCCTGATAAGCCGGGTTTTTGAGAAATAAACAACATTTAGTCTGTTGCTTGGTTTTTGCGAGTGAAATATTTTTTATGTTTTATGCAATTAAAGGGTTCAAAACTAACTTTGTAATACTTTTAAAAGAATATTATAAGTACCTATAACGATTTCGTTATTGAAATTGAGTATTTGAGTATGAAATTCCACATAATTATAATAGGTTATGTTATTCATTATGGCGACTCTCATTCTGACTAAAATCTGCTTGCACAGCGGCTTCTCGTCTTTTGTCTGCATAAAAGACCTTAAATGTTCCACTAAATAAGCTGTTCTTTGGTTAAAAGTGATCTTCACACAACATATTTGCGATAACTGTTCTATACTCACACTCATTCGTACTGTAAATCAAACAATTAGGATTCAGTTATTAGTACTGAAAACCCACAGTTTAGGTATTATAACTAGTTTAGGTTATTTGATCTTTTAGCTTTAATCAAATTCAGATAATTATTTAATATTCAATATAAAAAATATTATAAAAAGTTGATAAGTGGCAGGCAATGGTAGTTTGAGCCGCTGTGCTACTAATGTAGATAGGTATAGGTGGTGCCTTGCACTATTTATGTTATTTTAAGTGGCCAGATGTACTTACTTACCTACCTGTTAAGATTTTAGATATTTTTCAGAAAACATGCCGTTTAAAATTGTGTCGACTCGTCGAAGAGGCAAGATAGACTATGTACTGTTCCGGAAATATGGGAAGTCAAAGGAATAGTGCGTTGGCCTAAGATGTACGGTGATATACTCGCCAAAAATGATAGTACTCAGCCCCAATCAGATTGGTTGACCTATAATTGTGTAGTGAAAAGAAGAAACTACCGTACATACGAAGAAGCAGAGGATGAATTTAATTACTTAAAACATCTGCATTTTTTGTACCCACTTTCTATGCAAATAAATAAATTTTATTCTATTCTATTTCTGGTTTTTCGCATGTGTTGCAAAGAATTGGCCAAAATTCTTTTTTCGAGCTATTAAAAATTGGTAATTCATCAAAATTCAAATTTAATTGTATAGATTCAGAGAGAGATTCATTCCATACAAAATTAATATTCTTTTTTAAAGGTTCAATAAGTCCCTTGTGCCAGTATTCTTCACCTTCAATTTTTTTATTACAATATTTCTCTTAGTCTGTAATAATGTTATCGGGTCTACTGGCAAAGCTCCTGGCAATATTTAATTGACCACAACTAATAATATTATCTTAAGGCTTCTAGAGAAACATTTTTATGTATGGCCCATTGTTTTAAGTTATTACGAAATATTAAATTCTTTTCATATTCCATTTCATTTTTAACAAAATTATTGGAACTCTCATCACTATCTTCAGACGTCTGAATTGATTCATAATCTTCAAACAATGTAGATTCATAGTCATTTCTTACGGAACCCGTTTGTATCGATTGTGGTTGCACTTGATTTGTACTTGAATCAAATGAATTGGAAGAACTTGTTTCAGCCGTTTGTTTGGCACAAATAGGGTTTTTTATGTTTTCTTACTCCCGCAAGCACTTTCTTTGTATGCCTCCTGTTCTTTTTCTATTTTTCTATGAATTAGAGTAGTTCTTAGTATTTTTTTAAAGGCGGCATTTTTTCACAAACGCTCAACGCCGTTATAAATTCAGTCGAAATGTCAACTACTAGCCGCTAAATGCTTACTAATGTTGCAGAATAGTTCTTCTAGCTTTAAAAACGTCTCCTTTTCGTGAATACCCAGCAAATTTCTGCATAAGAATCTCTATCTATTGCTTTTACCACAATTAGCTGCACATGACGGTAATTTCGTACTTAAAGCGGTATAAAGTAGTTATAATAGCTATCCTAATTTCGGTTACGTTACTATATGCTTCATAACAGAAACAACACCAACTTTATACTGCAGCTGAATAACTGTCAAGATGTGATGTGTAATACAGCTAAAAGAGAACAGAACCTAAATTATCCAGTATCATGCTTGATAGTGGAATTTTATACCAGTGTTATACAAAAGGTTACACACACTCTTGAGTAACAGATCTGTTTATGATGACTATTCAGCTTTAAGAAATAAAATCAGCATATTACAGAACTAACTAATCCAAAAGCATTATTATAGCAAAAAAAAACGTTAATACAGAACTTGGCAAAACACTCAGCTTCTATACATTTATAATAAAGCTTAAGCCTGCATAAGGTTAAATTGTTGGGCAATTATCTGTCTTGTGTGCTGCCTGGGTTGTCCTCCAGGGTCCAAGGACCCTAACAGTGGGACATGCTGAGTGCAGAACGCGGAGATGGAGTGTTATTGCATAGCTTATGTGAGAGGTCTACTGAGGATAGGCTGACTTGAGTTTACCTAAAGCGCAGTATATATCAGGATCAGGATGTATTGACAGCTTGTCAGCTTCTAAATAGGCCTCCAGGGATAACTGAAACCGATGTTGCCGAGATCTGCAATGATAAAATATTTCAAAACGGGTAGTTCTATTGGAACGCGTAATAAAGTTCAGCTAATTAACAAATGAATTCAAAACACAAGCAAAAATAAATTGTTGATTGTGGATCAGCAATTTATTTTTTAATTTATCAAAGACTTACACCGTGCCAATGAAATAACATAAAGATATAAGACAAAATTCATGCACTCATCTCACGCTCTCACAAAACTCCAGGGCCTAACCACCAACTCTTAAAGCAGTATTACTTTTAATATTGCTTCCAGAAAAGAGACGGAGCTATAAAGGACGTATAACTCCGTCTCTTTCCCACTGGAAGTAATACTGCTTTAAGAGTTGGTGGTTAGGCCCCAGATGTGTGATGATTGGCTTCCTATTCCAATTCGTCCGCTACGACGGTTAGGATACGTACAAACATTTAGCGACTTGTTTCAAGGGTTCAGGGTCCTGCGGATGGAGTCGTATACAGCTGTGGTACCTCTCCAGCGCTTCTTGCAGCCTGCCAGCATCAGCCAACACTGAACCCTGTGTAATAGAAAAAGTAAAATCAACAGATTGCAGCACTAGAAGTAAGTATGGTCTCTTTATCCTTGAAAAGGAGGGTCATGAAGCTTTCTGGCTCGTAGGAGAATGTCGCTTTAGCGCAGGAGGATTCTAAGCTAACTATTGCAAAAATAGATGTAGGTACTTAATAGAAACCCATTTTATTTTCGTAAGCAGAAAGAATTTTAATTACTGACGGACGATGTTCAAAATATTAGGTATTAAGATTGTGTATCTTACCTTTATGTAATGCGCATATTTATGTTTATTATCGTGTTGTTTCTGGAGGTAATCGGCGAGGTCCAGACATAACGAATGTTCTCCTCTAACATAGCGAGCATGAAGCAGCCAATTGCGAGAGCCGGTGTTGAATCCTGGTGAAATCATTTTCTTTAGGTCTAATGTACCTACAACCTTCTTCGTCTTATCATAAACCTACCTACTTCCTTTCTTAATTTACAACACAATATTTCATATCTAATTAGTCTGATCAGATGGTCTGACATCAATGAAGAAAAACAAATACCTATAGACATTGGCTTGCCCGGGAATATTAATACTTAAGTACCCGCCACCACAGCTATAAGAGTATACCTAATCTTCGATTCAAAATTAAAATACTTATAATTTGAACTTATGTACCATCTGCAACACTGTCTAAAGAGAAACGGCGTTTCTTCATTGCTCTTTATTATCCTGTTTGTTTGTATCAGTACCTACTGCCATGGTAACTAGGTACATACCAATAGCAATAGTTACGCGGGACGATAATGCACTGAAGCGGCCGCTCGAACGCACTTAGCCGGGTGGCAAAATCGAACATTCATAATACCTATGTGCCAAGATGAATGTTTGGAAAAAAGGCCGCTCGGCTATGCCAGTCGGGTTTTGGCGATCAGTATTATTCAGTAGTGCTATAAATCTGGGAATCGAATTGTGCCGAATCCCGATCGGCAATAGCCAAAAAAAAAATGTGACAAAAATTGATTCGGCCCGGCCTTGTAGCTCCACAAAATACCGGCGAATCGATTGTACCGGGTCGCTTATGTGTGTAGTACCCCTTATGCGTAATGGATACTAACGGATTCATATCGGAATATGATGAAAGTATGTACCTTTTTGTAACACAAAAGTTAGTTTAACAGGCAGGCAATTTCAAAATAAATGGGTAGACCTGTGTCACCCCATGTATTTGTTACTATATAGGTATATTTTGAAACTATCAAATTCTCTGTTGAAAAAATAATTAGGACAACAGACTATTCTATGACATATCTTGAAAAATCTTTTGAAATTATATACCAAGTGGATCAAGTGTACTAAAAATAATATTATTCTGATATAAAATATTTCCAACGAACTTGCAATTCGAAAGAAATACTTAAACGTATTTGATTTGATTTGAAACAAATTGACAAATCGACGTTTCCGAACGAAAATGACAAACCAAAAATTGATAAGTGATTAGGTGCACTGTTGTAATGAATTTCGTAGGTTCGTAAATACGGTGATAATAATTCATTTACACTAGTTTTTAGCATCAAAAATTGGTAAAACACATTTAATCGAAAATGGAGGATATGGCGAGACTTGCAGTGGTAGAACAAAGTTTGAGAGATGGGGATAAATTTCGTAAAATACTGTATGAACTTTTGCGGCAAATAAATCTTATTGTGGAAAATCCTCATGATTATGAATTGAGGACAATAAAAAGCGATATTCTCAAAGATTTGTTGAAGTGTGACGCTTTCAATGAATACTTGATATACGTCGGCTTTCGACGGGTAAGTACAGAAATTAATTATTCTCTTTAACTTAAATCTAAGTCTGAGACTTAAATAAAATCAAATCTCAGGTTCATGAGAAGGATCTATATTTATTCATATAGGTAAGCACACTTAATACCCCTTCTTTAGAATATATCTATATCCGCCATTCGAGTTGGTAGTTGATAACATTAATTAATTAATTTCTAAGGTGACATCATTTTATCTTGATCTGACGATTACAAACACTATCAATAGGTAGTGGTTATTTCTGAATATGATTTTATTATACATTTTTTATGCAAGAATTATAATGTAGAATTACAAAAACACAAGTTAATGAATAATTCTAGCCTATTCTAGGCTAAAATTGCCTATTTTATTCACACACATTCATCAAATGAAATCAATAATAAATAATATATATGTACAATTACAGGTGGGCACTGAAGTCATTTACCCGCAAGAACAAACACTAAACAACTTGAGAATGGCACAAGCAGCCATTGAGAGGAAGATATCTTTTTGTTATGGTACCCCCAACAACCGCACTAGTGCTGAAATCAGTCCCACTCCGAAGGTGAAGAAGTTCACACCTACTAAGATTCTGGTAATGTATGTTAATATTTTTGCTTTTTGTTGCATTGTACCCCCTTATTCCATAGTTTACACGCCTATAGTACTCTTAAACACACCTTGGTGTATACCATGCTCCTGCAGCGCGGTGTGAGGCAGGGAGACGTCATTTCAGGACCAGATTTCAAAACCTATCCAGGTTTAGAAATCTGATCCTGAAGTTGGACTGACATGGTGGCATTTTCGTACAAATACTTCAGCACTTCGATGTACCGATAGTTGATCTGGCACCATTGAAGCGACTGCAGCACAGCCCAAGTCTCGTAGTCCACACTTGGACCTATGGTATCCAAATGTGGGCGACAGCAAGCAAATCAAACATTGAATGCAATATGATATTCCCCTGAGCTAATTTCGATCAGGCGTGGGACCAATGGCTTTACATGCTTTCCTAGGCATGGGGTTGTGACACCACCAACTTCCAAACTCTGGGCTATTACTGAGAAATTCTAAATGAAAAAACCCAATTACACTTTTTATCCGATCTGGGAATCGAACTCAGGACGACGCTCAGCAGTTGCTCTTGTGGCCATAAGACATCGGGGAAGCGGAGCAAGTGACGTATGCATGCTCGACTTAGTTTTCATGAAAGTGGTTATAAACTGATTATGTTTATTAAATGACAATCCAACACTTTACTTTTACATGACAAATACAATGCTCGTGTAAACAAGGAATAAATCATGTTTTAATTTTATTTGAGGAATCCAGTACTGCTTTTCTGCATTCAAATAGAATCTCCTTTGAATTATTTAACAAAATCCTGGTCCACTGTTGTATCATGATTGCATTCACAGATCTATCAATATCTGTGGTTGCATTATTCTGGCAGTTACTTTTCTTGTTGTTTCATTGTCTACTCACTGTTAACTCAACTTAATAGCTAGAAATGAGTTGTATTTTTGGTAACAATGCTTTTATGTGCAACTCTATTAAAAGAGTGGGTGCTAGACCCAGAGTTGCTTAAAAATATTCATCATTTACAAAAATATCTGTTAGTTTTTTCAGTAATAGTGTCAGGGTTCAAACTGTCTCTGTAAATTGCAGTGATGGTATCATGAGCGCCAGCAGAAAACTTTTCAAGGGGTCACCTTCGACACCATGCCCCCAATTCAAATAGGATAGGTTTTCTTTTGTTCATATGTACCGAAATAGAACTTGCGGAAAAGCTTGAGATTTTAAGAAAACACATGCAGAAGCGAGGGCTATTTTATTGACATTTTATAACCTGGCTTTCGATAGGATTTCTATATATTTTGAAATGATTTTCTATATTTTATTGAAGTCCTGCCTTCAGCGGACTGCAAGTACACCCTTCTCCATGTATGGTAATGTGAAGTAATGTCAATTCATAACTGAGTTTCCAATTTAAATGATTTTATACAATGAACTTAAACACCTGCACATATTAGGTTATAGATTCGGGATCAAGTTTTTAAGAGCCTTTATGCGGTATGGCTTTTCATACAAACTTTCAAATCCTTATTTTTCGAAATCAATTAACCTATTTTAATAAACCTTGGTATGCATACGCTAGATATCTAGGTCTAAATAGTTATCAGAATTTTTTTTCGAAAAAGAGTTCAGGGGTAAGGATATAGTGATTTTTCACTTTCTATAGAAAACTTAAAATCACTCTCTCTCTCCCTCTAAAATCTTTTTCAAAAATGTTTTCTAATAACTATTTAGACCTGGATATCTAGCGTATGCATATCAAGTTTTATTTAAATCGGTTCATTAATTTCGAAAAATAAGGATTTGAAAGTTTGTATGAAAAGCCGTACCACGTAAACGCTCTTAAGGCCTCTTTAAAATTACTAGACATTTTAAATTCAGGTTTATTCTCATACCTATAAAGCTGATATTTGTACAGTTGGAAAAATATAAAATGGAATACTTAAAGGAAGTAATTTCTGAGACTGCAATTTTTTTAATAACCAATGTATTTATTCTATAGTCTTCCTTTACAGAAAACAAAAAACCAATTTCTTTTGAGGATAGAGAAGTTATTCAACGACGTATTGATTTATGAAGAGGAGGAATTGCTGGAGCTCGCTCGGGAGGCTATACCCATCGTCCAACTACAGCTGATGGCTCTGGACAGAGTTCGTGAGGTCCAGAAACTGATCAAAGCTGGTGAGGACCACCATCTTTCTTTCTTATCAAGCGCAAGATCGATCGTGTACGGAGTACTGCTCTCATCTTTGGGAGGGATCTGCCAGATACCAGCTTGATGCCCTTGAGTCAATTGAGAAACGAGCCGAGAGAAGAGGATCATCGGCAATGATAGGCTCGTCGAAGCTCTAAAGTCTTGAGCATGTTGCTAGCCTGTCGGTTTTCTATCGGTTGCATTTTGGGGAGCGTGCAACGGAATTGCATAGTTTAATTCCGCCAAGCCCGTTCCATCATCGGGCCACAAGACGTACGGCGATGCGCCACTAGTACATGGTGGACATCCCACCCCCACGCACAAAACGTTTTGGGAACACATTCATTGTGCGTGCAGCTAAGGAATGGAATTCCTTGCCAGAGATGTTTCCTGATAGCTACAACCCGGGAGTCTTTAAGTCAGAATGAATAGGTTATTTCTAGGCAAGCGTGCTCCATCTTCGACCACATCATCGCTTACCATCAGGTGAGGTAGTGGTCAAGCGCGTGCCTATCAAAAAAAAAAAAAACAAATGCTCTTTTGTATGGCAGCTGTATAGGCGTTAAGGACTTTGACGTCCAAGTCCATATCGGACTTCTCTTTCTAATTGACCACTTTGAAGCTATATAACTTCGTCGCCGATGAAGTTATTTTAAAAATGATTTCATAAGACAAGTGCTTTCTAAAGCTATCAGCCAGTGCTGAGGAAGTTGATGGGGTTCAGTAGGTAAATTCTGATTAAGTCTTTTCCATAATGAATACATGAATGATGATCGTAAACGAAGCAGTATTTCATTTTGTACTTAAATAAAAAACTAGCTTAATCAGCCGTTTAATTGGTGGCCTAGCCCTTTCATTTAAATGTGCCGATTTTTCAGCGACCTAAGTGACATCTTTGATTCAATATCGTTTAATGACTTGGCCACTTCACTTATGCCACTGACTAAATGGTGCAGTTTAATGAAAAGGCTAGGCTTTTAATGAAACGGCTGTTTAAGCTAGTTGGTTGCGACAGATATACATAGTCATTACTAGTCATTCTTGTAATAACAACACTGATGTAACTTAGACTAATCTGTTTTGCTCAATAAATTGTTACTTACTCACTATTACAGGTCAAAAGGACACCTTAGACCTGCCGTTCGACATAGCCCTCTTGATGGAGCTGATGGGTTGGTTCAAGCACAAGTTCTTCACGTGGGTGGACCGGCCGGCGTGCGAGGGCTGCGGAGGTACCACCACCTTCAGCAAGCACTACTCCATCAACACGGGAAGGGAGACTTGTAAGATGGAAGTAAGTAAAAATAATAATTATGATCAATGTTGGTTACCAGGTTTTGAATCTGGAATATTATCTGTCTGTGTTTAGTCGTACGGTCGTACCTCTGTAGATCCTGTGACATCGACGCATTTTTTGACAGTAGTAGTTCTGAAACCAACTATATTATCACTAGTCTTAAGTTGAGTTTTGTCTAAGTGAAAATAGGATCAGAGTTGATTACCATTTGGAGATGAACTACGCTAGATATTTTTTTCTCCTTAAATTAATTAATTATGCGATATCTTTGTGTGTGTAGTCGTACCACTGCGCATCGTGCGGCGCGGGTGCGAAGTTTGTGCGCTACAACGACCCGCGCACGTTGCTGCGCACGCGCCGCGGTCGCTGCGGCGAGTGGGCCAACTGCTTTGCGCTGTTATGCCGCGCGCTGGGCTACGAGACGCGTTACGTGTACGACACCACCGACCACGTGTGGTGCGAGGTGAGACAACTGCATCGCGCTGCTGTGTCGCGCGCTGGGCTACGAGACGCGCTACGTGTACGATACCACCGACCACGTGTGGTGCGAGGTGAGACAACTGCTTCGCGCTGCTGTGCCGCGCGCTGGGCTACGAGACGCGCTACGTGTACGACACCACCGACCACGTGTGGTGCGAGGTGAGACAACTGCTTCGCGCTGCTGTGCCGCGCGCTGGGCTACGAGACGCGCTACGTGTACGATACCACCGACCACGTGTGGTGCGAGGTGAGACAACTGCTTCGCGCTGCTGTGCCGCGCGCTGGGCTACGAGACGCGCTACGTGTACGACACCACCGACCACGTGTGGTGCGAGGTGAGACAACTGCTTCGCACTGCTGTGCCGCGCGCTGGGCTACGAGACGCGCTGCGTGTACGACACCACCGACCACGTGTGGTGCGAGGTGAGACGACTGCTTCGCGCTGCTTTGCCGCGCGCTGGGCTAAGAGACGCGCTACGTGTACGGCAACACCGACCACGTGTGGTGCGAGGTGAGATAACTGCTTCGCACTGCTGTGCCGCGCGCTGGGCTACGAGACGCGCTGCGTGTACGACACCACCGAACACGTGTGGTGCGAGGTGAGATAACTGCTTTGCGCTGCTTTGCCGCGCGCTGGGCTACGAGACGCGCTACGTGTACGACACCACCGACCACGTGTGGTGCGAGGTGAGATAACTGCTTCGCACTGCTGTGCCGCGCGCTGGGCTACGAGACGCGCTGCGTGTACGACACCACCGAACACGTGTGGTGCGAGGTGAGATAACTGCTTTGCGCTGCTTTGCCGCGCGCTGGGCTACGAGACGCGCTACGTGTACGACACCACCGACCACGTGTGGTGCGAGGTGAGACAACTGCTTCGCGCTGCTGTGCCGCGCGCTGGGATACGAGACGCGCTACGTGTACGACACCACCGACCACGTGTGGTGCGAGGTGAGACATAACTTTCTTCGGCCAGATTTAGGTAGACAATAAAACAGCAAGTTTACAGCAGTTCTAGCGACTTTATTTGCTCAGATTTAGTAAAAAATATTTTCCCCTTTTGCACCCCCTTAAAAGAGAGAGGCCATGGACAGCGTGTAACAATAACCGAAAAACCGCAGAATAGCAGATTTAGAGAAAATAAAATTTTGTAATATTATTTTCATAAGAGTGGGTTAGCTTAAACTTCATTTTGTAGGAAATCTTTTAAAAAACACTCATTTCATGTCCGTAATTATTAAAAAGTAGAAGCATCACATTGCAGAAAGTTCTCAGTCAGAATTTATTGTCTTTTGGCATATATTTCATATCGATAGTCGAATTATCAGTTAGGAGCATGCGAACAAGCATACACCATGCATGCAAGCATGCACCATTCAGCATGTAACATGCAAGAGGCATGTCATGGTATCTGATACGCGTCCCACGCTAGCTTAACGTCGCAGATGGTTTTAACGCTCACCACCGCTTCTTCGGCTTGCTGGCCGGCGCGGCGTCGCCCCTTCGCGCCTACGTGGCCTTAAATTACACTAGGCCCTAGAGTCTAGGGGTAGGGCAGACAAGACTACGTGGAGTCTGTTTTGCAGCGATTCGTTTCTGTCACTAACTTTTGTAGCACAAGATTTTGACTTTTTAAGACAATATTTTAATTTTAATATAAGGTCAAAAATGCTATTTTATAGAAATGGCAATAAGCCTAATAATTTTATTCCAAATAAAAATCTGCCATCTTAAAAGTATGCCATTGTAAATTCAGACATAGAAACATTCGGCCAAACAATAATTAGGTATATAAAATATTACTTGTGTGTTATGCCAAATAAATTTCGAAGCATCAAGATTCTGCCAGATAGAGGGAACCCATTGTAGGTATTGGGGGTCATTTGGGTATCTTCTCAGCAATACGAAGACCAAAGCTGGTATCGCGAAAAATAAATTCAGCTGACTTGCATCTTGTCAAGTTATGCGCACGTAAAGGCAGCGAATGGATGCTGACTGCTCAAGACCGGGATGGTTGGTGCTCTTTAGGCTTACGTTCAGCAGTGAATGGCAATGGGCTGAATGATGATTATGAAATGTATGGATCAGACGATTTTTTTTTCGCGATTTCAGTGTTGGAACCATAGTGAAAGTTCTTCATAATGATGAGTTTCCTTTCAGACTCCTTTTCTGGTCTTGTGTTTAATTTATTCGTTACACTTTGCATTTGTGATGCACAGTCTATGTGTTGTGCGTTGTCCATAGATAATAGTCCAAGATCCCAGTTCCTAGACCTTACTCATTTTCTTAAATGGCCGTGGGCCCAAGCGGTATGCGTTCCTTCAAAGTACATACTAACACTACTCTATCCCTCATATTTTCTCAGTAATCTTGTTCTATAAGATTTATAGTTTCTTCGTAAATATGCCAATATTTTTTCCGACTCTGACCTAACTGTCACTGTCCTCAAACATCTCGTTCGTTCTTAAAACCCCTTAACCGAAGCACACAATTTTTAAACCACACACCTCACCGCTAAATTCCAAATTGCGTCGCTTCCTCAAATAACTGACAGTGCATTGTCTTGCCGTAGATTTTCGACTACGATTCCAGCACGTGGCTGCACGCGGACCCGTGCGAGGCCAAGCTGGACGCTCCGCTGCTGTACTCGCACGGCTGGGGCAAGAAGCTCTCCTACGTCATCGCCGTGTCCAAGGACGATGTGCAAGATGTCACCTGGAGGTACACCATGGACCACAAAGAGGTACATTCTAGATTCAAAACATTTATTTTATACTTGCTTCTACCCGCGACTTCGTACGCGCATATCTGTTTCTTGTCTTTTCATGTCTGATTGTTTAGACCAGTTCATAACATAGGCGTTATGTTATAATTTTTTTTTTTGTTATGTTAAACAAAAAAAAATTATAACATCACGCCGGTACGCTGTGAAGGGGTACGCAGATGAGTACAAATCAACCATGGCTTTGGGGTTATCTATTTCTTCTTTTTTTGTAGGTGCTGAAACGTCGCACTAAGTGTTCCGAGCAGGAGTTGATCACGTGCATCCTAGCTCTGCGCGAGCACCGACAGCGGCAGGTGTCGGAGCCCCGGAGGCGCTACCTCACCAAGAGGAGCCTGCAGGAGCTGGTGGGCCTCATGCTTGAGAGGTATCACATACTTATGCTTCCTACGTAGCTACCATTAAACCTGCACTACACTGACTCTGCGCGAGCACCGACAGCGGCAGGTGTCGGAGCCCCAGAGGTGCTACCTCACCAAGAGGAGCCTGCAGGAGCTGGTGGGCCTCATGCTTGAGAGGTATCACATACTTATGCTTCCTACGTAGCTACCATTAAACCTGCACTACACTGACTCTGCGCGAGCACCGACAGCGGCAGGTGTCGGAGCCCCGGACGCGCTACCTCACCAAGAGGAGACTGCAGGAGCTGGTGGGCCTCATGCTCGAGAGGTATCATATACTTATGCTTCCTACACAGCTACCATTAAACCTGCACTACACTGACTCTGCGCGAGCACCGACAGCGGCAGGTGTCGGAGCCCCGGAGGCGCTACCTCACCAAGAGGAGACTGCAGGAGCTGGTGGGCCTCATGCTCGAGAGGTATCATATACTTATGCTTCCTACACAGCTACCATTAAACCTGCACTACACTGGCTTTGCGCGAGCACCGACAGCGGCAGGTGTCGGAGATCCCGGAGGCACTACCTCACCAAGAGGAGACTGCAGGAGCTGGTGGGCCTCATGCTTGAGAGGTATCACATACTTATGCTTCCTACGTAGCTAACATTAAACCTGCACTACACTGGCTTTGCGCGAGCACCGACAGCGGCAGGTGTCGGAGCCCCAGAGGTGCTACCTCACCAAGAGGAGACTGCAGGAGCTGGTGGGCCTCATGCTCGAGAGGTATCATATACTTATGCTTCCTACACAGCTACCATTAAACCTGCACTACACTGACTCTGCGCGAGCACCGACAGCGGCAGGTGTCGGAGCCCCGGAGGCGCTACCTCACCAAGAGGAGACTGCAGGAGCTGGTGGGCCTCATGCTCGAGAGGTATCATATACTTATGCTTCCTACACAGCTACCATTAAACCTGCACTACACTGACTCTGCGCGAGCACCGACAGCGGCAGGTGTCGGAGCCCCGGAGGCGCTACCTCACCAAGAGGAGACTGCAGGAGCTGGTGGGCCTCATGCTCGAGAGGTATCATATACTTATGCTTCCTACACAGCTACCATTAAACCTGCACTACACTGGCTTTGCGCGAGCACCGACAGCGGCAGGTGTCGGAGATCCCGGAGGCACTACCTCACCAAGAGGAGACTGCAGGAGCTGGTGGGCCTCATGCTTGAGAGGTATCACATACTTATGCTTCCTACGTAGCTAACATTAAACCTGCACTACACTGACTCTGCGCGAGCACCGACAGCGGCAGGTGTCGGAGCCCCAGAGGTGCTACCTCACCAAGAGGAGACTGCAGGAGCTGGTGGGCCTCATGCTCGAGAGGTATCACATACTTATGCTTCCTACGTAGCTAACATTAAACCTGCACTACACTGGCTTTGCGCGAGCACCGACAGCGGCAGGTGTCGGAGCCCCAGAGGTGCTACCTCACCAAGAGGAGACTGCAGGAGCTGGTGGGCCTCATGCTCGAGAGGTATCATATACTTATGCTTCCTACACAGCTACCATTAAACCTGCACTACACTGACTCTGCGCGAGCACCGACAGCGGCAGGTGTCGGAGCCCCGGAGGCGCTACCTCACCAAGAGGAGACTGCAGGAGCTGGTGGGCCTCATGCTCGAGAGGTATCATATACTTATGCTTCCTACACAGCTACCATTAAACCTGCACTACACTGACTCTGCGCGAGCACCGACAGCGGCAGGTGTCGGAGCCCCGGAGGCGCTACCTCACCAAGAGGAGACTGCAGGAGCTGGTGGGCCTCATGCTCGAGAGGTATCATATACTTATGCTTCCTACACAGCTACCATTAAACCTGCACTACACTGGCTTTGCGCGAGCACCGACAGCGGCAGGTGTCGGAGCCCCGGAGGCGCTACCTCACCAAGAGGAGACTGCAGGAGCTGGTGGGCCTCATGCTCGAGAGGTATCATATACTTATGCTTCCTACACAACAACCATTAAACCTGCACTACACTGGCTCTGCCTGACACTAATTCTGTCTTGCTAAGCGCAATATAGGTATCTCAAAAATAAAAACATATTAGAATGTCCTGAATTTTTTTTCCCTATCTCACTTTAAAAAGGAAACTTTGATAAAAAACTTTAATTTTGATTGATGGTTTTGAAACTGGCTTTCACTGAGAAACCGCTTTCGCCCTTATGGCGGCGGAATTTGTACCACCGCTCAAGCACCGGCAACACACCGGTGTGCGCCGAATTAATCGCAAATTTAATGTTTATAACCAATTACATAAGGTTTAATTTTTTTTTGGGAATTTTCACATGTCGGGCCTGGAGCGGTTAATACACTTATTATTTAAACTATACTATAGATTTCATATTTGCTTGGATTTTAAAATAACAAACCAATGAGCTTTGTCGGAAATGCACGTACGCCGTGGTAACCGGCTTATTAACCGAACTTGATGATTCTTTTTTTACTTAAGGACGTTCGGAACCCTAAAAATCTTACTACTGTTTGTTACTCAATCACGCCGCCGGAACGGCTGAACGGATTTAGATGAAATTTGACTTAGAGATAGATTATAGTCTGAAACACATACTCCTGGGATAATTTCCGACATTCGCGCAGATCACGCTGGCAGAAGCGAGTTGTGAATAAACTTGCGTTAAAGACCACAAACAATGACATTTCATATTCGTAGACCATCCTCTCAGCAGTTTAAGCTCTCAGTTATATCGAACTTGCTTCTTGACAGGAAACCAAAGGACGGCGAGACTCACGGTCGGATCTCGGGCTCCGACCAGTGGCGCGCCGAGCGCGGGGAACTGGGGAGACAGGTAAGTGCCTAACATCTACAAAGTTATTTCCCGTAACCGTCCGAAATAGTAACTATCACGTAACTGTTCGGGCAATGTTTTACCAGTATTTAATAAATAATAATAATATAGCCTTCTTATCCCGAAACTCCATTATTTTTAACTGTATAGTATACTAGTCCTTCTTCGTTATGTTCTTTTTAGGTGTTTTGTTATAATGTCTCGGAGTTCGGTGTGCCTCTTGGCAAAGGCCGCCTCTAATGATTTCCACTGTTTTCTATCTTTTGCAACTCTTCTCCAGTTGCAACCTACTGTTAATTTGAGTTCGTCCTCCCATCTTTTGCGGTTCCGACCTCTATTTCGTTTCCCGTTTGTAGGGTACCATTCCGTTACGATTTTGCTCCATTTCTCGTGAGGGCTCCGTAACATATGCCCTGTCCATCTCCATTTCATTTGATATATCTTAGTGAGAATGTTTTACCACTAAGACTCGGTAAATCTTAGAAGACTTAGATCTTACTAGCAAATCTTAGTATTTCTTATAAATCGGGTTTTTACAGTAGGTACCTAAAAAAAACAATTTTTAGAAGACCTAATAAATAAAATAAACACAAGCTGTGCTACTGAGCATCAGATCAAGGTTCGTTACCCGAGTTTTACCACCTGGAAGTTCTCAGTAGTCTTCCGAAGTCTGAGTTTGTGTACCGTTGATGACAATACGCTCGCCCCGAAATGTACCTACAAACGGGGTAGGAATGCAGGGGTGAATCGGCACGAAACTTTAAAAGGGATTTTTACGTTATTTAAATATTGTTTACAGCATTTTGCGGTCTCCAATTTAAATTGAATTGATGATAATAAAGTGGCTTACTAAGACAACCAATGTTATGATATTAAAGTGAAAAACCTTATCAAAGTTTTTTTTCAATTCACCACTTCGTTCCTATTCATCCCGTTTGACGGTAGTACTAGGCACCTCTACTTATATACAGTAAAACCCGGACCCGCTTAGGACGCGTCTTAAGCGAAAAATCGTATTATGCGGGGTATGGAAAATAAAACGTATTATGTACTAATTTTAATCAAGAGCTTTCACGCTTCGATGAATTTAAGGCCAGTCATCCACGCTCCCACCAAAGCTACCAATTGCAAATTTCTTCATGGAAGACATAGGATTTATCTGTCTGCGTTAATACAGGATGTTTGGGACATCGTAACGCAAACTTCACGAAAAGGCTACACTTAATGCCATTAACCAAATTGTAGAAGTCATTAATCTCGCTAATGATCGGTTACAGAAATTGACATTTTGAGCGCGCAATGTATTGGGAACAATGCGACTTAAACGCGCGAGAGCATTGTACGTGGTTAATGTAGTACGTCACTGTCTACATCTACACGTCTTGCAAACACACATACACAGGTCTGTGTCGCCGCCGCGCTGCGCTTTAATGTAGGTACCTACGCATATCGCGTATTGCAATCATTTTAATCACTCAGAAATACCTACCGACTGATGGTAGGAACATGCTTAAGGAGAAGTTAAGAGAAAAAAAAGGAGCCATAAGCTCAATCTCCTATAATCACAATTCCGATAAGGATTTCGATAAGCTGAGAAGTACATTGAGATCCGGTAACGTAGGTATTATCTAATGAACTACTAAACCCACTTTGAATGCAGGTACGAATATCGCCGATTGCAATAATATCACATAAACTCATTTTAATCACACAGAAATACCTAACCTACTGATGGTAGGAACTTGTTTATGCAGAAGTTAAGAGAAATGAAGGAGCCTTAAGCTTAGTCTCTTTAAATCACGATTCCGATAAGGATTGATAAAAAAGGGTTTTAAGTATGTACATTAAGATCCGGTTATGATGTAGGTATAAACTAATGAACTAGCTAACTCATCCCTAAACAGGTAGGATTCAAACTGACCGCCCGCCGCCTGCTTGCTCGTGTTTTGCCATACATAACACATTAGCATATTACCGTATTCTTGGGCACTGTAGTAATCGTTAAATCCAGATTACATTTTTGAAACACACTCACAAAAACAAACAATAACAGACGCAAACACAGAATTAGTTTTGCTAGGTAGGAATCAAACGAAAACTTATTGTCTCACGTCACGTCACGTCACGTCCCGAATTCCCCAATTTTGCAAAAATAACACACTCGTTCGCTATCAAGGTCTTCAAGAAACTAACATAAAAATCCATTAAAATCAGCTAAATGTAAAAGAAATGTTTTTTTAAACGTTCCTTTGACTTCGCCGACTTTTGGCGGCATTGTGTTCAAAAGGACGCCGCGCTACGAAACTTAGTAACCTATTTCCGACCTTAAGTTGTTTAGTTAATGTCGGAAATCGGTTACCCCGATTTGTGCAGATACGTATTTTTTTCATATGGGCAGTATTATCTAGACGGTATGTTTGACGCTACACACACATGCACACGGGTTAGTGTGTTACAACTAGGCAGGATGCGTTGACCTTTTTTACAAAACAACTGAGCAGATGCCTAACTAGTTTTATTTACACTGCTCTTTTTAGTGAAAGTAGTGAGTTAATTGTCTTTTTAATTAAAATCACGTTGGGTTAGGTAAGAATAACGATTATGAACAGTCTAAAGTAAAAAAAACAGCTGAAAAAAAAAGAGAAATTGAGGACAAAGCCGACGAAAAATTCCAACGCGGGGGGGTCCAGAATCATGTCCTGAACTCATGGTATCCGTTTGTTCGTCGATGTCCCTCACGCTGTATAACACGCGTGTAGGTACAGATGACATATAAACGGGATGACGAAGCGTGACCAAATTAAAATAAAAACTTGCCTCAATTTGCAGGGCGTAAAATGGCGTATTATGAGGGAAATTGTATTAAGCGGTTTTACTGTATTTTTTTCTTATATTAACAGGAACCCCGAACATTCGAGTTCAATAAAATCGGGCAGTACGAAGTCAGTTACTGCACTGCCAAAGATTTGTACCGCGTTCAGCATGACAACGAGGAAATAGAGACCATAGCTCCCTGGTCTGCAGGGGTGTACCACGCCAAGAATATCTCCAGAAAAGTCGAAAATGATTGGAAGCAAGTTTATCTTGCTAGGAGAGGTAAAGTCTATCTGTTCACTTTAAAATTAACTTTAGAACGGTATGAATAGGGTGATTTCAGAATGACGGGCACAATATAGTATCATTGCGGATTTCTAACTGTCAAAAAACTTTTAAGTTTTTGTATTTTGAACTTCATTCTGACTCAGGTACGTACAGGTCGCCTGCACATTAAGCTACAACAATCTGACAAAATACAATCTGTCAAATTTCTTTATAAGATTTTCAATTTTATCGCTACAGCATTAGGTTCAAGGTTGATTGGGAAAATTTTACAGTTTTGATTAGTTTGATATGAAACATCATCTTGTCTCTGTCATTTTCAAACGGTTGACTGAAATAGAACGACAATTTAAAAAAAACAAATGGATCTTGCGTATACGTATCCAGAAAATGCTCTTAAAAACTCTACTCTGCTTTGAATAAAGTTCAAAATACAATAACGGACCTTCCCGAGGGATTCAAGAGTGACGTTCTAACTTGGTCGTGCAGAGGGCGCTGCGGTGGGCTCGCTGACCTGGAAGGTGTGCGCGGGCGCAGGCCTGCAGCTGTCGGAGCTGAAGCTGCGCGCCAACACGCAGCTGTACGAGAGCGGCAGCCTCAAGTGGTTCCTGCAGTGGGACAACCAGCCGCCCATGACCGTTGACTTCGAACCGGAAACCTTGGGTGAGTCATCACCTTCATTTTTCCACACCCACGTGGAAAATGTTGTTGGTTACACATTTGACCATTTTCTTTTGTATTTTTTTCACAAATTGTAATGGAACATATTCCCTGAATAAAAGTATCCTATGTCCTAATCCAAGACATGGACATAGGCTTCATCCAAACCAGTTCAGCCGTTAAGACTTTACTTACTTTCGAATAATTCGGGATGTTGGTACTTATATAAGTATTTCTTTAACTATGGGAAATCCTGAAACGACTCCTTCCGCTCTGGGCGGAGTGGAAGGGAGTGTCAGACTCTTACTGACTAAAACCCATCAGTGTTCCTCCAAAGGCCCTTGCGTTCTAGGGCCGCGGTGACTCTTTCGAACAAATTCCGCAGCCCTGGCAGGCAGTATGGATTGGTTTTGGCCATGGAGCACGGCAGGCAATCAATATGCCTAGCCTTTCCTCAAGTATGTTTGGGTCGGCTTCCCGTTAAACCGGGAGCAACAACACCAGTATTTATCATAGATAGACTGCCTATCCCACCACCACAACCCAGGAATTGGGTAATAAGATAAAAACAGATTGATGAGGTGGACCGATGACCTGGTGAGTGTCGCGGGTAGCCGATAAATGCGAGACGTATTAGGACCAGTTGTAGTGGCAAACTGGCGATACGTGGCGGAGGCCCATGTCCACCAGTGGACGTCTTTCGACTAACATGATGATGATGATGAGATTGATCAATTACGACAGCCAATTATTTTGAATTAAATTACATTTTAGTGATTAGTTTTGCCTTGAAGTTTTTTGTAAATTGCATCACCGCACTACACGAACTCCCGTGTATTCCCGTTCGTCCCACTGACTTCGTCCCCGTAGTGGGACGAACGGGAATTCGTTTTTTTTTTCCCGATCGTCCCACTAATTTTGTTGATTTGATTTTTTAGTCCTCTTGGTCCCACCAAATAATTTCAGACTGGTTGTTTTAATGGTAAAAAAACACTAATTTTAAAATAAAAATCAGTCATTTATTAAGGAATAAAAATCCCATATTTCGCAAATAAATTATTTGATTTGATTCAAATTAATTAGTTAGTATTTTTATGAAATTCCCCTATATTTTTCTTACTTATCTATGTAGATTACATAGTGGTAGCCCAAAATCAAACATCTCCTTTGAAAGTAAACTACGAAACAACGACTAAACAACACGCACAAAATTATTTAGTGGGACGAATAGCGCTAAACTAAGAACATATTCCCGTTCGTCCCCCTAAAATCATGAATAGGACGATCGGGAACAAATTTAATATTATTTTTGTAAATTCCCGTTCGTCCCACTACGGCGGCGAAGTCAGTGGGACGAACGGGAATACACGTAAACTCCCATTTTGCTGAAAGTTTGTTAGAAAATAAAATGTACAGTCACTCAGTCAGTCCAGGGAGTCAGTCAAGGATGATTGATTGATGTTGACTTTTTTTAATGGCGGTACTAAATAGTACAATTTGAGAAGATCCTCAATAAGATTTAGCAAAATGGGAGATCAGTGCCGTGTGTGGTGTGTGACGTCATTGGGCGGTCATAACTGAGTGCGTGTCGCTGGTCCCCAGAGGCGGAAGGCGTGACGCTGGGGCTGGCGTGCCGCAGCGCCGCCGTGCGCGTGCAGCTGTCGGGCGGACGCGGCGCCGTGGCGTGGCAGCACGCGCAGCTGGCCCGCCAGCCGCTCGACGCGCACGAGCCCGTCTTCACGATCTGCGCCCGCGTCACTCGAGCCGACTAGACACGACCATGTTTAGCCTCTATAAAGCTCTAGACCGGTGGTTCCCAACCTACTAAACTGTATGTTGGCCCTTGCGAACCATACCGCAAGGGCCAAAATATACTTAGTCTCCGAAAACTTTAAAATTTCAATCTTTTCACCTTAAAAATAACATTGATGCAAACTGATCGTAAGGTTTTATCAATGCTCGTTTCTTTTGGTATCAAAGAATAGATACGCTTCAAGTTTTGAATATCTTTAAAATATTTAAAAATAGAACTGAGCTAATCTAAAAAAAAATTAGATTAGCTCAGTTCTATTTTTATTTTTGATGATGGTCCCTGATATCAACAAAGCACTCAAAGTGGTCCCATGTCAAATAAAGTTTGGGAATCACTACTCTAGACAAAGTGCCATTCTATCGGCGAATGCGATCGTCAAATTGCCAAAATAAAAGGGATTGATCACGTGACATTTGGACAGCGTCTGTCAATGTCATTTTTGACGTTTTGACAATGGCCTTCGCCACGCTACCGCTTACAGATTGACATTTGTTTATAGAGCCTCTAAACAACCAACAATTCGACGCGTGCTGGAACTATGGCGGGAGCACCGAAATGTCAATATCAAGTTTATATAAGGTAAAAGTTCGAATTTACAACACTAGATGGCACAGTCTATGCCGTGCACGTTCTTCATAACGATTGTCAAAAATCAAAATCAAATTCTCTTTATAACACCCAGTCGTTTTTGCGTCGGGGGTTAAAAATGTATGTTGCTTGCGTGCTTCCGAAATGTCACGTGGTATCGCAGTTAAAATTTCACTTTGTCTAGAGCCAAGGATAGGCAAGCTACGCTACGGCCCGCGGGCCAAATCGTATCGAGTAGAAAATTATATGGCCCTCGATTTGTTTACGCTTTCTCATCGATACAAAAAAGTTTTTATCTACACTCACAACGTAATGTTCCAAATATGAGTTAAAAAACGAATGCATAAACACATACTTTTTTTTCGTGGACAGGTAAAATTAAAAAAAAAAACCATTACAGTTCAACAGTTTCCTTCGATTTTTAAACAACTGCATCATAAAATAACTTTTTAATTTTTATAGCACACTTTTTCTTTTTAATTTTTGGCGCGGACTCATTGACTTAAGTCAATGTGCCAGCTTTTATCTTTGTCTATGTTTGAGCGCGCTGCGCAGTCATTCGAATACGCAATGAGAATATCCGCCATATTGGAATAAAGTATTTTTCCACTTATTTTATTTCAACTGTATGAGTGAAGATAAAATAGTGTATGCAACGGCATATAATTAGGTATTAAAACACTCGTGTGATGCTATTATCACACTCGGCTACGCCTCGTGTGATAAAACCACACTCGTGTTTTAATAACCCTTTTTATATGGTCGTTGCATAAACTACTATTTTTTATTATTATTATTATAATTATACTTGTGTACAACACCTATCACCTCTACTAGTTATTGACCCGCTATAATAGTCAGCTCATACTAAAACGTAATGGTACGCATTTTTAAGATAGCGACACAATATAGAACTTATTTACGACACAATAAAGTACTCATTTCAGTGACAATTCGAATATGCGCTAAGCCGGGGCTATGCCTCGCGGTTTCACGATGCGTTTCGGTGTAAGCTGGTTCTAAATAATCAGTTGAATATATTTAAGCTAGCATAGTACCGTCTGTTAGCAAAATAAAGACATTGTGTGTGTGTCATGTTATATTAAAGTGACATGTACTTTTCATTCCATATTTTATTTTAAGATGTTGCGTAAACGTTTATAAGTGTAATACTGGGTCAGTTTTTGAGATAAAGCAGTAAGAGCCTGGTATAGAAAAACATTCGTAGGACACTGTTCTTAGACATATTTTTTTTAATACTAACTAAAGTTCACACATTTTGGGAAAAATGATTGTCAGCCTGAGCCCTATCTCAAAAGTCCACCTTGAATACTGTCGCTATTTGTATTGTACTGTAAATCGGGCTGGTTAACGCAACTACACGTCGATTTGCGTATTTTGCGTACAAGTGGGATAAATATGTCATTCGATCCAACCCAGCGCCAACCCCCTCTCAGAAGGCCAGCAACGCTTGTTACAACTCACTGACAATCGCACAGAGAATACCTAGGTTTCCCAAGTACTTAGCCCTGTAATCAGCGACTACTGGGCAGCTTAGAAGCAATGTGCTGCTACATCGTCTCCTCTGCAGAGCGGGCTGTCTGTCGATAATTAACTATTGTAAATAGAAACAGCACTTACCTAAATGAATTTCCTTCTCTTTTAGTGCTTCTTAAATACTTTCTAAGCTGTCCTTAATTTCTTTGCCAAGTTATAATAAAATATTTGTTGTTTCATTCATATTACATATAACTGATGCATTATTTATTATAGATATAGTACTTAGTCTTGCATTCATGCAAATACTTTTAAAGCATGCAAAGAATGTAAGTAGAACTGTTAAAGGATCTTTTGGCGCGCGCGTTAAAATCTTCGTTTTTTTTTAATACAATTTCCAGACACTGAAACATTTTTTTACCAACAGCGCTCCCATAGACAAAGTCATTCATCGCCAAAAGATCTTTTTAAGCATCGTGTAGACTATATTAATGCAAGTGGGCAAACTTTGTCATTGCATCCGAGGCGAAATAGACGCCCGAGTCGAAAGCGAGGTTGGTGAATGCAATGACACATTCTCACGTGTAACAAACGACGTTTTTCAACACACTTACTTGAAAAACTTATTTAAATTTCATAAAAAAACAAAATGTTTCGTGCGCCCTGGTTGATTACCTACTGTGGGCGCTGGTCGCTGCACTTTTCCGCACGAGTGTGAAATACTGTTTTAGAGTAAGGGTGTCGAAAATATTTTTTTTTTTTTGTTAGATTTTAGTTACCTACATATATAGTAGGTGAAGTAGGATAAATATTTAAGCCGTGTAATAAGTTATGTTAATATATTACCGGACAAAACCGAAAAAATGTTATTTCGTTATTTTTTTTTGTAAAATTTCATTTTTCAACTCCCAACTGGTCAGTAGTTGGAGTTGAAAAATGAAATTCAGCACAATATTAGTCAGTAGAAAATGTGCGACATGGTAAGGAACGTATTTACACAGAATGCTATGTTAAAGTAAAAATGATTTATTGAAATGTCAAAATATACTCCTAAAGTAGAACTGGTTTTTTATTTATTTATAGTTTTAAGACGGACAAATTCGAGGACACCAACTGTCATTGAACTCTAGTGGAGTTTACAAGTTACACCTACCAACTCATTACGTTAGCAACATTTTTATTTTATAGAAAATTTTAATAAAACATGCTGTCCTTTCATTTATGTTTTTAACCTCTATCGTACCGCGTCATAAAGTTTTATTATTTTAAACTTGTAAGCACTTTCTAGCGTGAATGACAGGTTCAACCTAGCTCAGGCAAATATTTAAGCAACTGTGCTTTGAAAAATATATATAGTTATATACAACGTGTAACAAAATAAACGCAATACCTCGTATGGAGTCATTTTACTTATCATTATGAACAACTTTTGCTATGGGACCAACCCCGAAAACGCGAAAAAGTATTAGCTGTTCAGTACATTTTGTCGAGTTAAGCGGACAGAAATGTATGGGGCCGACGATTTTTTTTTTCGTGATTTCAGTGTTGGTCCCATAGTAGAACTTGATCATAATGATGACTACAATGACCCCTTAAGAGGTATTGCGTTTATTCTGTTACACGTTGTATATTAATAGAAATGGTTAATGAAAAAGTTAAAACACCACAAATCATCGCAACTAATTGTTAGGATAGAAATAAAACTGCAGTAATATGAAATCTTGAAAAGTTATAATGAAATTCAATTTGCTTATAATATTCGATGAGTACCTACCTACCTACCTAACGAGTTTTAGAAGAACTTGTTTAACTCAAATTAAAATGTGCCTAAACGCGAGTCTTATGCCTTTTTTCAATAATAGTCAAAGAGCCCGGCGCAGCCAGACGTTACTTATTATCTCAGTAACAAAGTGTGTGGAATTCAGTAGTGTCAGTAGGTGTGTATTTCGTACGTAGGTACGTAATGTAGACGCATACTTGCTAGCTTGGGCGAAATTAGACGTTGCTGTGTTCGATATTAGTGAAAACGTTTCCAAACGTCTTTTATAATGCGCACAGAAAAGGATTGGAACTCTCTGCCTGCGTCTGTTTCCCTCTTCAAAATAAGAGTGAACAGGCTCCTTCTGGGTAAGCTCGCTCCATCGTAGACTTTGTCTCTGTCATCTCTGACATTGACTATCCTCCATTTGGTTAAGTAATTAACTAAAGGTAAACAAAAAAACCACGAGACTTAGTTAACCGACTAAACGTAATACCAGTCTATACAGTTGTCATGAAACGTTACAGTTGTACTCTTCAATTTAGCAACGTTATGATTCGTTAATAAAGTTGCTAAATTGAAGTAACAACTGTGACGTAGCATGACAACTGAAGTGACTGGTATTACGTTTAGCCGGTTAGCCCCGTCACGTGGTTTTTTTGTTTACCTTTAGGTAATTACCTAACCAAATGGAGTATAGAGTCAAGAGCAAACCAATAAAAAAAAACGGGCTATAGATAAGTGCTCGTATACATAGATATGTCACGGACTAATCGCTATATTCTTAATTAGTTAATAGCTTTAGACGGAAAACGACCATCTTTTTCTAAAATTGACAGAATCGCCATGAACTATTAAATGAAGCCAGAAACGTTAGACTGCTACTACTAAAAATGTTAAACTTAAACAAACGTTTCTGCCGGCACAGAACAAAGAGCCAATTCTACTAATTATAAAGCAACGTTCACATTAGCATCTCAGTCGCAATCTGTCAAAAACGCTTCAAAGGGGTTCAAACATTATTGTATGGAAGCTGTTTGTATGAATAGCCACCAGCTGCCATTTTTTAATACTGAATAAGCGGAAAAAAATCGACTTCTTCATACTTTTCTGTGCGCATAACTCAACAAAATGTACCTACTGAACAGCTGCGTTTGTTTTTCGCGATTTTTGGTTGGTCCCATAGTAAAATTTGTGCATAAGGATGAGTACATTGACCCCTTAAGAGGTATTGCGTTTATTCTGTTACACAATTTACATAAATTTTAAACACTATTATTTTGCGAAGTTCTTAATAATAAAGTGGTTTTCACGTGTTCTTATTTTTACTTGCTTCCAATTAACGAATCAATCAAGCTCAGAACTATTATTTGAATTGAATCAAATGCACATAATTAATTCATTTTTAACCGACTTAAAAAGTAGGTTATTAATTCAACCCGTATGTATGTAATATTGTCAGAATTGCACAGTTTTGTATAGTGGGTAATTTTTTTTCCCAGTGCACAAAGTTTAAGAACCACTTCTGCTCATGTTAATGAACAACTTTCCCCAAGAAAAACCATAGTCAATTCCTAAAAAAAAGGTCGAGTCTCCCATACAAATGTTGATCAGCGGCCCTAGCGAGGAGGGATGGAGCTATATAGGGTGTATAGCTCCATCCCTCCTTCTCGATCGAACGACTCACGCTTTAACACGTCATGGTAGGGCCGCAGTTGATGACAATTTTGTATGGTAGTTCAAATTGACTATGGCTTTCTTAGGGTAAGTTTTGCAATAATGTATTAATAGACCCGCTTTGTCAAATGAATCGCTTAGGTACCTTTGTGTTGAACAGGTAGTAGGTATTTTGTTTGTGATCTTGCCATTGGCTTGTATTTAATTAAAATTCTTCACATACAATCTGAGAAGGACTATCAATTAAATAAAAAAAATTAGGAATTAATTCGTATCTCCACTTCACTAAAAGTTATCGTTGTCGTTTTAAAACGATGTTAAACCTACGCATACAAAAAATAGAGAATTTAATTACACATTAATATAATAATTATCACGCGGTAATGAGACTTGAGCAGTACTTTAAATAGAGTTCTTCAGAGCCGCCATCAATAACGGCCAAGACTACGATTTTTCGGTTTAAAGGTCAATCCACACATCAGGTACGTGCGTGAACGAGTTCATAAAATGTATGCACTGATATATTTTTGAGCTCCTGACGGACACGGTCCAAGCACGGCTCTGATAAGTGTGGATTAACCTTGTGCCGAATCTCCACCTACACACACTGTTTTCTTACTGCCTAAATATTTCAGTTCAGTGTGGGTATGTATAGGCAGCGTTTGAGAAAGCACGCCGAACCCGCAGCTAGAGAGACACCATTGCTAATAACATTCGTACTGTCGTGATGGTCAGAATTGCCGTGACAATGCATTACCGTGACAGTCAGAATTACCGTAATTGTTAGAAATATCACAGGCCATCGTTTAACAATGGCGTATCTAGCTGTGGCCGAGGCGTCTCACTGCTCCATTGTGAAAAACATCACTCGCTGTCGTCGAGGTGGTCGCGCATCTCCGTGACGCTGATGGCACCGTTCTGCACGCACTCGAGCACCGCCAGCAGGAGCCGCTTCACGTGGTTCTTGGCGGCGAACTCGATGAGCTCGCACGCGTTCTCCGCGTTCACGTCTCGCACCAGCCGGTCCACGCAGCGACGCTCCAGCTCAGGCATCATGTAGTAAGAGGACAGTAGAAGCAGCTGCTCTAAGCCCGTGTCGGGGAGCAAGTGCAAGTAGATGTACCTCTTCAAGTGCTCGAGCGTGGTGCGGGACGTGCCGGTGACGTCGACGTGTCCCTCTGCGGCCTCGCGCCAGGCGCCGCCCAGCATGCGGCGCAGCACGGGGCTGGCGGCCGCTAGCACAGCGCGGTGCATGCGCACGGAGCCATCCTCCCCGCGTAGCTCGAAGTCCGTCAGCTCCGTGTCCCCGTACAGCCTCGCGAACGAGCTTGCGCCCTCCTTCAGATGCATCTCCACCGACACGTCGAACGTGAACTGCTGCCTCTTATTCTCGTGTATCAGGTGCCACGTTCCATCGTCGCTGGTGAAAGTTTGCGTCACGCTCAGTTCAGCACTGTTGAAGAATATAATGTAGGTGAGGTCGTCGTTGGGGCGGCGCTTGGTGAACCTCACGAACAGCAGGTTGTTGTACACGTTGGTGTGGCCGTTGTTGACCTGCGCGGCCACCAGGCGCACCTGGAACACCGCCGCGCCGCTGATCACGAACTCGGGGCTCGTCTTTGAAGCGAACGGAGTGTTGTAGTTGGTAACAGTCAGCTTCGCGCTAAATAAGCAGCCTTTTTGTAGTACTTCTTTTGTTTCCATTCTGCAATAAAGTAAAAAATAACAATTTTAATAAGTCAATAAATACTCGGGAAAACTGGCGTTGAAAGTGTTGGAACCTGCAATGTCTTGAAAAGCACATGACTACATAAAATGTTTATTTTTATATTTGGACATGCCTAATTCAAAGTTCAGAGATAGAGCATTACTCTAGTTTTACTCATCGACATTTTTTTTTCAACACTCAGCCACACTCACTCGAAAACTGGCTTGCAATGAAGTTTATTTCGCAACAGAGTGGAGACCTGCAGCTATTCGCAGACCAGCCCACAGACCTCCGCCTGTTCATTTCGGTATGTAGGTATAATATCAATCTGAGCGCCAATTCTACTAATTTTTAAGCAACGTTCGCATTCACATGTCAAATCTGTCAAAAAACCGGCCAAGTGCGAGCCGGACTCGCGCATGAAAGGTTCCGTACTTACCATTATCTATAAGAAAAAAAAACGGCAAAAAAATCATATTTGTTGTATGGGAACCCCCCTTAATATTCGTTTTATTCTGTTTTTTAGTACCTATTTGTTTTATAGCGGCAACAGAAATACATCATCTGTGAAAATTTCAACTGTCTAACTATCACGGTTCTTGAGATACAGCTTGGCTTGACAGACGGAAGGACGGACGGACGGACAGCGGAGTCTTAGTAATAGGGTCTCGTTTTTACCCTTTGGGTACGGAACCCTAAAAACCTTAATTTCCATACATTTTTGACAGACTGCAACTGACATGCGAATTGCAGTTGGAGAATTTATCGTGACGTATTCACGTACCTATTTATGTACGGGTGATTTCTTCTTAGGCATCAATTTCAAGGTTTTCAGGGCCGGTCTTAACGAAAAAGGACTCGATATTTTTTTTTTATCATGACCCCTACATGCACTTGGCCGGTATATGTATACCTACCTATAATTACTAAGAAGTGTAGGAAAGGAAACATCCAAACATTAATTGCTTTTTAACGACCAATATCGATATTCTCGATAGATGCAGAAGATATATAAATTAGGTACCTACATTTTTTTAAATTTTAATGATCTACTGCTAATAAAATTTGTTTCGTTGAAACGAAACAAGTTTTATTACCAGGCGAAGTTTGAAAACTTCATCTGGTAATATAGCCTTAGTTAGTTTAGGTTATAGGCTAGCCTTAGTTAGACAAAATAGAAAGTGACAGAAGATAAGTGGATCCTTTTCTTTATAAGTTTTATACCTAATTAACTCATTTTTACAGACCCGAATTTGCTAGTGTTTTGTTAAAAATCCTAGAAGATATAGGTACCTACTATTTTACATTACTTACATAAATATTAACATAGGTACTTATTATGTGGTTTTTTTCTGCATGCAGTTTTGGTATCATCAAAATCGAGCTCGAGACTCCTTTAGTGTTTTTCGTTACTCCTCATAGTTCCGGATTTGACCACCCAGGCACACTTGACAAATTCGCGTTGTAAGTATATCAAAGTACCTAACTGCAGAAACTGGGTCCAGTCCATCAAAATTGTACGGATCGTATGAGGCATCGGTTTTATTTACAATCCATTTGAAGACGCTTATTACAATCGTAACGTTTATGTATATACTAATATTATAAAGAGGTACCTAAAGTTTGTGAGGTTAAGTAGGGGGTAATCTCTGGATCTTCTGAACCGATTTTGAAAATTCTTTTTGTATATGATAACCACATTCATAAGGAAGAAGAAGAGAATTCATACGGGAACAGGAAACAACGGGATATACGCGTACGAAGCCGCGGGCAACAGCTAGTTTATAATATAATTATCAATAGTTACATAATATCGGAAAATTTGGTACCACTACTTCAACGATTAAGGCCGGTTGTAGATTTAAGAGCTCATCTAGGTTGGTTCAGATTACCTCGCATAGCTGCGGTTGTTTTTCATAGTTTGAGTGCAGACCGCGACCAACTAAAACCTGTGTCTATGACACGGTGTTATTGCAAACACCGTCAGTTAACAATAATTCGCGTGAGATTGTCAACTCTTTCTACTCAATAATACACGGACATATTGTAAACTACCTATTGTATTTGGTTGGGATATATTTACAATATATCGAGAGCAATTTCAATCAAGATGTATTAAGTACAATCTTAAGATATCTACACTAATATTATAAAGAGGAAAGATTTGTTTGTTTGTTTGTTTGTTTGTTTGTTTGTTTGTTTGAAATGAATAGGCTCCGAAACTACTAGACCGATTTGAAAAATTCTTTCACCAGTAGAATCCTACATTATCGGTGATGGTCATAGGCTATAGAATATTTTCAAAAAAGTTAGGGATCCGTATGAAAACTTCGATAATGTGACCCAAGGTGTGAGAAAAAATCCTTATATCGCGTACGCTGCGGAATCTATTGACAATAGAGCAAAGTGATGTACTACAGTTTTATAGAGGTCATCAATGTCTACAAAAAAGTCCGCGATACCATATGTCTAACTATTATGGATAAGTCACCATGACCGCTTTTTGTTAATATTAGTCAAGCAAATCCCATGGTGAAATAAAAAATGGTGATTATAGTACCATGATATTAATCCTTATCCATTTAAATGATTTGATAATTAAGGTTGATTATGTCCGTGTAAATTACACTTTAAATCATTCAAATCGGACCTTTCGTTCAAAAGTTACGACGGTAATAAACATGCTCGGAGTAAGAAAAATGTCGCGGCTTGAGCGAACTGGGGAGAATCATATCAATGCTTGGTCCGATGAAGTTGAAACACCACAGCATTTAAATGTTTTGAATAAAACAATAAGAATAACAAATGTTTGGATTTTTCGAAAATCAACTAGGTACATACATAATAAGGGGTGAAGCAGGGGTGAATAAGTTTTTAGGGGAGGAAATTATAGCTTGCTTCAATTTACGTCGGAAGTCTATGAACAAACTAAAAGTGGGATAATTGAAACAGATCATGTACCTAACAATTTTTGCATAATCAACCCCTGACGGGCTGAACGGGGTGAACAGTTGCGCTGAACCAATAATGAGAATCGTTGTGCTTGATTTTCCAAAACTAACCTTTATAATGGGATATGTATAGGGGCGTTGCAGTTTGTGGAGTACCTACTATCCCCACGCGGACGAAGTCGCGGGCGAAGTGCTAGTTTACGATAAACCAGTAGCATTGATATAAAAGACTGAAGAGTGCCCGATTGGCACAAGAAAAGATATGCAGTGGGCGAAGTGGGGCTGTACCTAGTAGTTTTTTTTTTTTTATTTTTCACTTTTTAGTGGTTAACTTTAACTAAACCCAACGCAAAAAGATCATCAAAATCGATTCCTACAATAGGTAAAGTTACGCCCGAATAGATGACCCCCAAAACCGTAGGTAGTTGACTTGTACACATCTGCGTAGGTACCATTTCACAACGTACCGGCGTGATGTTATGTTATGAACTGGTGTAAACAATAAACAGTCATGCGATTTCAGCAATCCCGACAGGTTTGCTACCATTTATTGAAGAGTTCCGTTACCCATCTCCGTACCTAGTTCTTCATCAGATCTTCACCAAATTGAAATGGGACCAGTCCGGGAAGATACTCTTCCAAACAAAAAAATAATCATCAAAATCGGTTGACAATTATTGGCGAAAATATCGCTGAACAAACATCTGAACAACAGCTGAACCTCCTCCTATTTTTGAAGTCGGTTAAAATATCATGAAGTAGGTTATAGGGAAAGGAGAAGTTCATTCCCATCAGCTGTACGTCATCATCATCTGCCAACCCTTTCCCTAACTATATTGGGGTCGGCTTCTAGTCAAACCGGATTTAGCTGAATACCAGTATTTTACGTGGAGCGGCTGCCTACCAGACCTCCACAACCCATGAACTGGGTAACACTGTAGTTACTTAACAAGCAAGGCTGGTGTCAGGTGTTCTGGCTCTTGACAATCCGTAACGACTGCCAAAGATGTACAAATGACAGCCGGGACCAACGGCTTAACGTGCTTTCACGGAGGAGTCCCGATATGTTAAGATGGGCCCTTATTCAACAAGAAAAAATGTTAGTAGGTAACAAATTGTCAACCACAACTGCTAAGATTGAATCAATCAAACCAATTGTTTCTCCAAGTTAAACTTTGCTAAGATCATGAAGTTTATCTGCTATTATAGGTACTTATTCTAACTTCGACCTTCAATAAAAAAGTACACGCGTAACCATACGATAACTAGGTATTGAACTTGACATTGTGTTGGCTACAAGCTTCAAAATAAATGTTATCTCCTTTATAGTAGGTACTTAATAAGGTGATTTTATATTTGTTGAATTCAGGGTCAGATTATTTTTATGTTTTGTTTTATTGTCTTCTTTAGATATCGACCACATCTACGGATTTTTTCTTATGAAGTAACTGAACTGTGTTTAATAAGAATCTGTTATTTTGTACTTAACTTTGACAAGTATCCAGTGGCGTATTTAAAGATTTGGCGCCACGGGCCAAATATTTATGCCACCCTCTAATTTGATTAACAAATATTTTAATAATTTTGTTCACAAGAAGTTACAAGAAGTTATGGGGCTTCTAGAAGAGCAAAACAATGCTTGTCTAACCGTTGCTTTGCCGTTGAAATACGCTAGGATGGTGAAGAATAGGATTTTCTTTTTTTAAGTTTTTTTTGTTTTACTATTTTCTTCAATGTATATCTGCTACCCAACACAAACATCACCCTTAAATATGACCACGCACTTCTGGAACACCCTGTATAATAGATAATAACGTGCTGCCGCCCGCAGTTCCGCCCGCGTGTATGTCGAAAATTATCCCAAAGGAACATACTCCCGGGATAAAAAGTATCCAATATGTAATTCCAGACTATAATCTACCTCTGTGCCAAATTTCATCAAGATCCATTCAGTAGTTTTTGCGTGAAAGAGTAACATACATCCATCCATCCTCACAAACTTTCGCATTTATAAATAATATCAAAGTAGAATAGGATATGAAGTAGGAAATTAGTAGGATTGGAGTCATAATGAAAAGCAACGGATAATAAAACTGATCTCGTTTTAAAGCTTGTTTTATCTACACTCACAACGTAATGTTCCAAATATGAGTTCAAAAACGAATGCATAAACACGTACTTTTTTTTCGTGGATAGGTAAAATTAAAAAAAAAACCATTACAGTTCAACATTTTCCTTCGATTTTTAAACAACTGCATCATAAAATAACTTTTTAATTGTTATAGCACACTTTTTCTTTTTAATTTTAGGCGTGGGCTCATTGACTTAAGTCAATGAGCCAGCTTTTATCTTTGTCTATGGATGAGCGCGCTGCGCAGTAATTCGAATACGCTATGAGAATATCCGCCATATTGGACTAAACTATTTTTCCACTTATTTTATTTCAACTGTATGAGTGAAGATAAAATAGTGTATGCAACGGCATATAATTAGGTATTAAAACACTCGTGTGATGCTATTATCACACTCGGCTGCGCCTCGTCTGATAAACCCACACTCGTGTTTTAATAACCCCTTTTATATGGTCGTTGCATAAACTACTATTACGTACGAGTATGTTATTTTTCATAATGAACCCAAAAAAATCGGCTTATGGAAAAAAACCACCATAAATGTGTTTTTCCAGAACGAAAATTGTCGAATGCAAGAGATTCCAGGTGCGCCGTTGAATAACTGGCATCATTATAAAGCTCAAGAAAAGTGTTTATTTTCAGTATGGACACAAAAAATCGGATTAACTAAAACAAACGTCATAAATGTATTTTTAACCGACTTCAAAGTGGATTTTTTTTGGATTTGCAAAATTATTTTCTCTTTCCGAAATGGTCCCATTTAATTTCGTAAGGATCTAATAATTCATATTCGGAGCTATCTATCTCTATCTCTCTATACAGTGGATATGAACTGGTTGGAATTTTTGGAGGGTAGCACTAAAAAGTGAAAAATAAAACGGTTTTTTACAAAAAAATTCAAACGACTTCCAAAATTATTAAGCAAATCGTTTCAATGTTTGCATGCAGTTAGGCTCTAGCTAATTAATCTCGATGAAAATTTCAAAAAGTGGCTTAGCAATATAAAAAGTTATCGTGTATTATGTATGTCAAAATTAAAATGGTTTGTCACTTCACTTATCATATAAGATAAGTACTTACCTACCTACTTATTCTTTTTAAGTAATTAGTTTCAATTACAACTGAAATAACAAAAATGATGAAACTAATAACCAAAAAGGGAGAAATAAATGTTATATTTTTTTTAAATCTAAAGTAAATGTCAACTATTTTTTGAGGTCGGTGCCAACTGCCATCCTTACTGCGGTAGGCAGGGTATACCGATATACGACTACCAAGTGACAACGTTTGTTCCAAATACTAAGACTGCTTTATTTTTCATTAAAAACACAAATAAATTGGTCTATGAGAAAAAGTTAAACGCTTTGCCAGAAACAAAGTCGTCGAATGAAAGAGTTACAAGCAGCGTCGGTCAATGAGACATACATCATTATAAAGCTTGTTAAAAGTGCTTTATTTGTCATAAAAGACATACAGAAATCGACCTATGTAGAAAAAAGTTAAATGCCATAAATGTGTTTTGCCTGAAATACAAATCGTCGAATGCAAGAAGTTCAAGGTGCGTCGGTGAATGAAACATACTACTAACTATAGGCTGTTGCGCACACATTATGATTGTGATAATTATGATTTTTGGGCTAGACGCGTCATCAAGGAGGAGTAGGTAAGCTGTCCTCTGCTTTTCCTCGACTCAATTGCAATATAAACTCATATAAAGACGAATCATTGGTTAACCGCCCTTTGGGTCCTAGGTACAACTTTGCTTTAAGAACTTATAAAAAACGGCTAAAAAATCACGTAGGTATGTTGTATGGGAGCCCCCTTAAATATTTGTTTTATTTTAATTTAATTATTTATTTTTAAAGTGAATATATATTACTAGATATTCTGTGAATATTTCAAGCGTCTACCTGTTGCCCTTATGAATATCGAATCAAAAACGAGCAAAAAAAATCACGATTGTTGTATGGAAGCCCCCTTAAATATTTATTTTTATTCCGTTTTTAGTATTTGTTGTTATAGCTGCAATAGAAATACATCATCTGTGAAAATTTCAACTGTCTAACTATCACGGTTCATGACTATTCATGAGATACAGCCTGTTGACAGATGGACGGACGGACGGACGGACAGCGAAGTCTTAGTAATAGGGTCCCGTTTTACCCTTTGGGTCCGGAACCCTAAAAACGAATGCCACCACTTTGTTTTTATTAAGTAGGTAGATACCTATGTGAGTTGCTGCCAACCATCGCGGTTAAGCTATATTTCCCGGATTGCTTTTGGCAAACCCAAAGAAAACCTTGATGCAAACACAACTGATCTGTATTATTAAGATTATTCCTTGTTTCATTTATTCAAATACAATTAAAATAGGCATGTGAGCAAACATGCTTACACTATTTTAATTATTTCTTCAAACATGACTTGATACCCGAAAGTTAGGTGAATTACATTGAATTCGAAACTCGCTACAAGCTCGGTACGCAAGTTTCTTAAGTGATCTTTATTTTTAAAAGTACCACAAATACCTTAAAATATGGCGTCAAAAAATTTATCCGCATCGTTTTCGACTGCTGTGTGCCCAAAATTCTGGCGGTGTTGTTACGTTTTCTACTAAATTTTCCATAGAATTGAGGTCCAATAGCAATGTATTTTTTTACCTGGATGATATCTTCTAACTTAATAGGAAGCCAGTATAAAGGTACATCTTTTTTTTTCATAAAACTCAACACCAGACGACACCAATTACTTGCAAACTTATGCGCTATCATTTAATTTGATCAATTTTGGCTGTTTTGGTTAATTTTCCAGCACTTTTATTATGTATTGATTAATAATAATTTACGTAATGATTTTACTTATAAAGATTATTTCATTTAAACTTTTCTATATTTGAAGTAAGTTGAAACATTTATGAATTAAAATAAAGTAGTTTTGATTTAATTATGATTTTCTGAAAACAGCGCTACTTTTGTGTATTTTTCAAATCTTTGAGCTGCGGTAGAGGGCTAAAAGTGGGTATATTTTATTATAATTATTATTTTCCGTGCTACAAGAACTTGGCGAACACTTTGCTTTCATCTCATAAGAACGGCTGCAACGAATTATGACTATGACGTTCAATAGCATACTGCCTGCATACCTCTACGAGGATTATAGTCGTGAAGGTTCCGTTTGACAAGCACATGACTATTACCTAACGTCAGAACAAAATATTTTGGCACAAAACTAGTTCAATAGGCTTGTAATTGTAATGCATCAGACTGTTTATTTATGTTGTTACTTAATTATTATTTTTTTGTTAAATAAAGAGCAATGATTTTTTAATAAATAAACTTTATAATATACCTTATCAATATTGCAATGCAACAGGTTTTACAATAATTCGTTCAAAATAAATGGATTCCGAGGTGTTTACACTTCAGGCGCTTAGGCATTGGAATTATTTGGAATTACAGGGCGGTGCCGCACTACAATTCCAGTGACAGCACTTTTTTCGCAGAAAATGTATTATTTTCCTGGGATATTCGCCAACCCATTGTTCGAGTAGCAAACAACATTTAGGAAATCATATTTGTATCATGAAGATTCTACCTACCTACGTCACGGGTTATTCTACACAATAAAGATCGTTAAAGAAACATCAAATACGTTACATGTATACGTCACCTTATAAAACAATCTGGTTTCGATATTTAAATGAAGTTGGAGGTTGCTACGCAGAGTCAGTGTAGTGCGACACCTCGGACCGACAACATGGCGAAACTACTGGTTTTACTAGGTATGTATTTATTGTTATGTATGATAACATCCTCGCCGCTCATCTGTGAGATACTTTATAACTTCAGATACCGGTATTATTGTCTATCAACTCGTTTTTGGCGTTCTTTATAATGCCTACTAGCAGTGATCAAAAGAAAATTGGCTAATCTATCTATGTAGGTATATGAATTAAAGTGCCGCATCTTTGAAAGATCCTGTGTTTTGGTTGTTTTTTTTTACTGTGTCGTGTTCGCAATTATTAGGACAAGTTTTGTATGGTTTCTTTTAATTGTTCACATGACTAAGAGAGAGGGTTGGGTGGGCTTTTCTTCGGCCAAATAATCAGAATTGCCATTCAAATTCAAATAATTTATTTCAAATAAACCATTTACAGGCACTTTTGAATTGTCAAGGTCGGTCAGTCAAAAATATGAAGCTATTTGCACGTTCCAGAGCGTAGATCTCTATGGAGAAGAACGTGCAAGAAACACCACGGACACTCTTTTAAAAAATTAAACGCGGCAATGCTGCCAGTGATGAACACTTTGGATGATTGATGATTTCTTTTGTACCTACATAATTTCTCAATTTTATTAGTATTGTTTATAAGTATTTAGTAGCTACTTTAGTTTTAATTGTTTTTAATCTGAATTTATCGGAATATCTAAACAATTCAGTAACGTCAACGTTATGAAACGTTACTGAAACGTTAGATACCTACCTATTCCGGTTGGATTTCAATTTGAACTTTAATTTGTAAACTTGTGAAGTTTTGATATCCGGCAATGAAAAACAAAACATTTAACGTTTTTTTAAACATACTAGGTAGCCTACCAATTTATTTAATTCTTGTTGTGTAAGTACTGATTTCATTTCATGTAGGTACATTATCTATCATATAACCAAAATAATGTTGTAGTTATCATGTATGTGTCGCAGCCAATTAGCTTAATCAGGCATTTAATTGGTGGCCTAGCCTTTTCATTTACTTATTTGCACCGATTTTTCAGCGACCTAAGTGACATCTTTTGTTCAATATCGTTTGGTGACTTGCCCATGTCACTTACGTCGCTGATTAAAGGGTGCAGTTAAATGAATCGGCTGATTAAGCTAGTTGGCTGCGACATGTACATAAATAGGTAAAAAAAATTATACTTAAGTACTTAAGGGACTCACCTTAATACTGGGAATGCATGAAATATTTCTGAGCCCGATTCATTTTCAGCCATTTTTTCGAATCATTCAATCAAAATTGAGAATATTTGAGTTAATATTATCCGTGGAAAATGGAAAGTACCGGTACGCGTTGTCTTTTGTTTTCGATTGTCAACAATTTTAAAGACAGTTGGTCAGACAATTATTCTTGAAGATTACGTGATCGCGCCTACCCACCTATTACTCCTTGATGTCAATTTACCGCCCAGTGACGTGACTACTTACTTTTAATTCGGTTGAGTAGGTAGGGTACTTATATTTTATTTTTATGTACCCACGTGTCGCTTGCAACTTGCTTAATCAGCCGTTTCAATAAAAGCCTTCCCATTACACTGCGGCCGTTTAATCAGCGACATAAGTAACATGGGTAAGTTATTTAACGATATTGAACCAAAGATGTCATATAGATTGCTGAAAATTCGGCGCAGTTAAATGAAAAGGCTAGGCGACCAATTAAACGGCTGATTAAGGTAAATGGCTGCGACATATTACACCGATTACTGCGAGGTTTCTGCGGTCAGATGTCTGTGATTCTTCATTGCGATGCGGTATAGGAACTGTACTTGCCATTTAGACCCGTCAAATTTAATTCAGTTTGGCCCAATAGTTTCTATTTTAGGAGCATTTTTGCTTACTTGAACGATGTAATTTTTACGTAAGTAGGTAATTACTTGTTTGTGTATTTTCCCCGATTACCTCCTTGGACCGATTTGAAATTTTTTTTCTTTGGTTTAAAAGGGTGTATTTTGGTCCCATGGTCATCAGGTCAGAATCTGATGATGAGATCCTGAATAAAATGAGGGAAATTTTCAAATTTTGCAGGCATTTCTACATGAAACGATTTGAGTATTTTTTTTTTTATAATCTGGATTCGATTTGGCTTGCGAAGGCACGCAATGGAACTCCATAACGGTAAAAAAAAAGAAACCTTTTTACAAAAAAAAAAATAACACCGACTTCCAAAATTAAAGATACTTTGTAGTGGTTTTTTTGGAAGTCGGTTATATATTTTTTTATAAAAAACGTTTTTTGTATTTATTTTTTGCGGGAAGTTTTAAAAGGAGAACTAAAAATCACTAAAAAATAGCACCCCGGTAAATCAAACTAGATATTAACTCCGTAAATAGGTTAAAAATAATAAATTTACGCGTCAATATTTAAGGTCAGTGTTTCCTTGCTGACTACCCTGAGAAGTAACACCGATACAAACCTAGGGGTCAGTCTCTAACGTCCATACAATCCGTAGGTACTGGTCAAATCATAATGAGAACCATGTAGGTACTAGTTTAATGACTAAAGTGCCACACAGATTCGAGTAATCACCAACACCACATATTTACCCACGTTAATATTTATTAATTGGGAACATTGACTAAATTAAATATAAAAGTACCTACCTATCTTATTCCACATAAATAAAGCGAATGTTTGGCTAAGTGCGAAGAAATTATATTTCTTCTGTCAGTAATAAATAAGGAACACTTTCATTGTTCACACTTACTAAAAACTTAAAAAAGTTAACTTATAAAAAAACGTACAAACGCAAGTCAAGGCTGACTACAAGACTGACGCGATTGGCTGCTGAAAACTCATTCAATGAATCAAAGCTTAATAAAATGATAACGCGCGTATATCAATCGTCACAATAGGTAATTTTGTGATAATTTTCGTATGAGAAACAGGATCCTGTCTGTTTATTTTTATGGTTCCGCTGTCCGTCTGTCTGTCTGTCACCAGGCTGTATCTCATGAACCGTGATAGCCAGACCGTTGAAATTTTAACTTATGATGTGTGTGTATTTCTGTTGCCGCTATAAGTAACAACAAATAAGTACTAAAAAAACAGAATAAAATAAATATTTAAGTGGGGCTCCCATTCAACAAACGTGATTTTTTGTCGTTTTTCGTAGATATTTACGGAATCCTTCGTACGCGAGTCCGACTGGCACTTGGCCGGTTTTACTGATTAAAGTTCTTATTAGAAACCATTCAAACCTTATAGAGATGAAATATACCTACTTCTAATAAAACTGCGGTTACATCATTATCATTTTTTGTTATTCTAATACAACAAAAGGTTAACTAAAAGGTCTTCCTGGTTTATGATAAGTCGACGTTATTTCTAAACCCTAAAGAAAAACAATCTGACTAGGTAGGTATTTAGATAAAGTTATTATGGGCAAAATTATGTACGTACAGACGAGACGCTATCACATCAAGCTACAACAATATGTAAAATTTATTTAATAGATTTTCAACTTCATCACTACAGCATTAGGTTCAAGGTTGACTGGGAAAATTTGACAGTTTCGGGTAGTTTGATGTGCCTGTACCTAACCAATTGAGTTTTAGCTATTACCTAATTTACCCGACACAACTAGTACTTATCTACCTACGCCTTCCCAACGTACCCAACGTTGGGAAGGGTATCCTAAACCTACAGCCCCCCTAGACAAAAACCTTTTCTGTAGCGTTAACGTCAGACGCTCACGCCAAAATGTATGGGAATGACATTAGGTGATGACGTTTCCTTTCCACACCTAATGTCATTCCCATACATTTTGTCGTCAGCGTCTGACGTTAACGCTACAGAAAAGTTTTTTGTCTAGGCCCCCAGGACAGAATCTTTAGCTTAGCATTCACCTAGCGTTGTCAGGCGTCCGGATAGCCGGACACAGTCAGGCTGTTTGGTTGTATGCGGCGAAAACGGTGCCCGGGCTATCCGGCTTTTGTTAGGCTGAGCATTTTTTCTTATGGTACCGTTGTCATGTATTGGTTCCTGCTATAGCAATTATTGAAGTTAATATTGACAATATTAACTTCAATAATGATATTATGAATATTGAATGATAAAAATTTCATTTTATTTGTTAGCTGCTGCGCAACAGTTTTGCAGCTAACATCGTTTTATTTGTTGTACTTAGTCTTGTGTTGTTATTTTTCCTAAATTAACTTTTATTATTTATAAAATTTTTATGGTAAATGACAAATAAGCGTTTTTTTGTTTAAAACAAAATCGTGTTCTACAAAGACTGAAAAATTAAGGGAGTCCGGCAGGGACGTATTTACCCTAGGGTCATCCGGGCCATGGCCCGGGGTGCCAATCCATCAGGGGCGGCCTAGCCACCTCTGGCCGATTGCATTTTATTTTGGTTTTGGCACCATTCCACCAACTTTTACTTCTTACCTTTTTTATTTTTTCTTGTCAATCACAATTTGCCAATATCCCTTCCAATCTCAATTTCAATATCCGCCAGAGGTGGCAATTTTTTCGTGTTTTTTGCCATAATAGTTTTTAGTATTTTTGAAAAGAGTTTCAAAAAAGTCATTTTGTATTCACATTATTAGAAAAAATGAAAAAAAAAAATTTTTTTATTCATATCGTGTTATTCCTTGACTTCTGTGGCAGCGAAACTTATTGGCCCGTGGCGCCAAATTTCAAAATACGCCCCTGGAGTCCGGCCTTTTTATTCAAGACTGGCTAAAAAAAATTTTCTGCCGATCTGCCAAAAACATTTGAGCGAGACTGTCTCACGTATTCCCTCTTCTTTTTTATTTAATCAATAATAATATCTGTACCTATAAATAGCCCACCTATAGAGTAGGTATACTTACCGAAATGTAAACCCGATCGTACAATGCATATCAAAAGTATTAAGTAGGTAATTATTGTTACATCATGAGCAATTCACTGATAATGATAACACTAGGTACCTACCTACTGTTTGCTTGACATTTGATAATAATAATTAAGTAAGTACGGCAATTTCCAACAAGTTATCTTAACGGCAGCCGAACATAATTATTATCTACATAATAATTATGTCGATAATTCCTCCATCCTCGTCTAGGTTTTTCTCAACCATTCACGAGTACTTATGTTGGACTCGACTAAGGCCTACTTGAACAAACCTGAGTTATCTTTTAACTCGAGAGTTAGTTGCTAAGATAAGGTTAATTTCATACATACTTAATGGGCAATGGCCCCTGGTTTTCGCAAAGGTACTTATAAAAAAATACTAAACCTACATGGAGCGACTAATGTAACGGGTAACGCGCTAGTACGAAGACTAGTTAGCAGACTGTCGGGGTTCTGACTAGGTACCCGGAGGCGTAGCAGATCATCAACCATAGCTACGTCGCAGCCAATTGCCTACCTTAATCAGCCGTTTAATTGGCGGCCTAGCTTTTTCATTAAATTTCGCCAATTTTTCAACGACTTAAAACTTAAACGGCGCAGTTCCATGAGTTGGCTGCGACAGCTATAACAAACTTTATTCTATGAAGGATCACGCATTCAGGTCGTATGTGATGTGAGGCAGTTAGTTAGTCTGTTGACGATACTACGTCGACTGCTCAATTACATTCACGATTATTTTCAAGTCACTAAACAGAAATAAAGAAAACCGGCCAAGTGCGAGTCGGACTCGCGCACGAAGGGTTCCGTACCATTATCTATAAAAAAAAAACGGCAAAAAAATCACGTTTGTTGTATGGGAGCCCCACTTATATATTTGTTTTTAGTAAGTACCTACTTGTTGTTATAGTGGCAACAGAAATACATCATCTGTGAAATTTCAACTGTCTAGCTACCACGGTTCAGAGTCAGACGGACAGTGGAGTCAGTAATAGGGTCCCGTTTTTACGCTTTTGGTACGGGACCCTAAAAAAATAAACAATTAAGTTCTTACTCCCAAAGAATAAATTTAAATTAAGTACGTACTCTGAGCCAGTTTTATGTGCTGTCAACCTCTGGTCTCGATATTCACTGAGCGATATTATGTTTCCGTAGCGTTGTTCCGAATCTCTGTATATTGGATACATGTTTAAGTCTATTATTTATTTTTTATTTTATTTATAAATAAGCAACGCGTCGATGTGTAACAAGTATTGTCACGGTACTGTTTGCTAGCAACGCGAACGATACCAGCTGTGGACGCTGACGATTATACTATACCTACGTACCTAAATATGTCACTTATCTAATAGGTACCTATTATAATATTTGAAAGATTATGCAGTCTGAGGATTTATTCACTTGCGAATAACGTATATCTGTCGCAGCCAATTAGCTTAATCAGCCGTTTAATTGGTTGCCTAGCCTTTTCATTTAAATGTGCTGAACGCGATCCACAGGTCAGAATGCCAATTCTAAAAATGTATGGAAATTAAGGCTTTTTTGACAGATTGCAACTGACATGCGAATGCGAACGTTGCTTAAAAAAAAATCGACTTCCAAAAATAACACTACAAAGTACAAAGTACAAAATAAGTAACTTTAATTTCGTTTCGGTAGTCGGCGTTTGGTTGCTTCTTAGTTATTTGACACCGACTTCCGAAATTAAAGTTATTTTGTACTTTGTAGTGTTATTTTTGGAAGTCGGTTTTTTTTGTGAACAAGTTTTTTATTTTTTACTTTTGTGTGGTACCCACACCTAACAATACCACTGGAAAGTCACAGGAAAGCAAAAATAAGCAATTTCGTTTACATGAATGATTTTTCCACATAAGTAAATTTTCCAGCTATTTGGATTTAAAACCAAATTGCTTGACCGATTTTGATAAAATTTAAATGGGACCAATCGAGAAGTATATCCTTTCACATAAAACAAGAATTTTTCAAATCGTTTCGTAAATGACGGAGATATGAGGTAACAAACACACAAAAAAAAAAAAAAAATACAGTCGAATTAAGAACCACCTCCTTTTTGGGAAGTCGGTTAATTATTAGAATTGGCCCTCTGATCATTGATTTTGATCCAAGATCGCGTTAAAAATGACTGTGTACAGGCGGCCTTAGAACTTAACGACTGAATTCGGTCGTTTTCCCGCCCTGGGATAGGTTCGATTTTCTTTTGACAGACAACAAGTAACGGTTACGCAGGACAGAAGAGTTAGAAAGGCTGGCAATGCCCACCCGGGCCATAGCCCTGTTTGCTTAAAAAGGGTTGTAGGCTACTGCTGACGTCTGCTCATCATACTGATAGGTCGTGTTAGATTCGCGAATGAAAAAAAAAAGCTTAGTAACAACTTTAAAACAACAGTAGACAGAACATGTTTTTTTTTATTAAGTAATGGGCTTGCTCTTGATCTCGATCACGCCTGATGGAAAGCGATAGATGAGGTCTATGATGGAGCGAGCGTGCCCAGAAGATGCCTGTTCACTCTTGCTTTGAAAGCAGACGGGTTATGTCGTGTTATTTCAAGAAATTCAATGAAAACATTTAGTTAAACCAACCAAGTAGGCACTATATGTATTAACTAGGTAGTTTTTAATTGTGTGTATCTGTGACTTCGAATGTCAGTTCCCAAAATTAATGGTTCCATTTTAACAAAGATTTTTTCTTACTTATCTGCGGTGCTTTCAGACTGTACTGTTGTGTGCTTCTTGACGTGATTGCTGTGCAATATTTTCCGACCGCGGCAGTCAAAACCCCACATATGTGTATTCATGTCTATCTGTTCCTGCACGTGTCTGTAAAGGAAACGAACGCAAACAATGTTATCAATTAGGGATGATTCCTGGTTATTTAAAAATATATTATATTATAATTCTGTTTAGTCCGTCAGTTAGATTACCTATCGAAAAGTATTTGACACGTATTTTTTGCTTTATCAAATCAACAAAAAATAAAGAAGATAAAACGCATCAAAGATCAGAAGTGGGGGGTTGTGTGGTCACGTGTATGTACAGTTCTCGTCAAATAATTTTGCCCCTCTGAAGTTAGCCATTTGCAAAAATCGCGCAGGTGCAGTCACGTACACGGGAGCAAGCGGGACGCAAGCATGCATCGAACGTAAACGAGCGACTGAGACATAAAATCGCGCCCCGCCCCCATGTCTCTTACGCATGCGCAGTTGCAGTGTGTTCGTAATTTTGACTACTACGCAGCCACTCGACACAACTTCAGAGGGGCAAAGTTATTTGATGAGAACTGTAACAAGAGACGTCACACGAGTTTTCAACGCACTGTATCGTTTTAATTTTTTGTTTACGTGAAAGAAGAAAAATACGTGTCTAATATTTTTGGAAATTTATCTGACGGACTAATTCGTTTTTTTTTTAGTCACTACCCTACTTTTTATAATACCTATGCCTAAGCTCTGTACTTATTCACTAGGGATCAAACGTCCAACCGGGGGCAAGTAAAGGATTACTTTTGCGAGAAAATCATGCGTCTCAAACCAGTTGGAAGAAAGGGAGTTGTACCCTCCCAGGGCACAACTATCCTTATCCGCAAAAGACGCACCGGGCGTCTGAAGGTGCAGAATGACCAACAGTGTTGGCATGTAGCCTGCGATTAAGGGCGTTTACGCCCTACGGCATTTCATACAAATTTTCAAGTTCTTATTTTTGGGAAATGGATGAACCGATGTTAATTGAACTTGGTATGCATACGCTTGTAGGTCTAAATAGTTAGTAGAGATAATTTTTTCGAAAAAGAGTTCTACGAAGTTTCATTAAAATCGGTAAATTCATTTCGAAAAATAAGGTCTCTAAACTTTGTATGAAATGCCGTAAGGCGTAAACGCTCAAGGGAGGGAATGTTAGTCAAACTCAGAGTGAGAATGTTAGGTAGGTACAAATAGCTGACCGGGGGAGCGTGAACACTGCAAGCACTCCCGCACCTCTTTCAAAGGTTGTAGAAACAAAGTGTGGTCACTAAGTAACAGCCGAGCAGAAGGGGATTCGCTCCAGGGCGGAGCAAATGTATTAGATTTTTTTATATAATTCTATATCGATATTTGCGAAAACATCCCTGAACAAACAAACAAAAAATAAAAAAAATCGCATTAGGTACTGAGAAAGCAATTACAAGACTAAGCATTAGTTTATTAACGAATTTATTATCTTCCCCGGAGACGTAGCCTATTGAACGTTTCAAACAAACAGTTTTTCAATATTTGTTGGACCGAAAATTACGAACTCTGTTTGTCGGCAAAACGTGCGCCTCATTGGGAACCCCACTGTAGGTACTTACCTATTAGCTACACATCTTTGTTTAGTTACATAGATAGGTATATTCATTTACAATTAATCGCAGTTTTACTAAGTCTATTTTTCCTTGTATTTTTTTGTGCATCAATACAAATACATCAACTATTCGAGGTCAAATAGGTTCGGAGTCCGATCAGACACGAATGCCGTGTCGGCTGGTGTTGATGATTAAATAACTTGTTATGAAGGGGTACCTATTAATTATAGATAAGTAGGTATGTCATGTCTTATTTGCCGCAACAGTGAGCCGTGATTGGCTTCGTCGGTCTTTCCCCAAATGAGCACCATAGCAAAGAGGTCTAAATTCAAATAATGTAAAAACTCAAATTTAAAAAAAAAATCAGGTCAAGTGAGAGTCGGACTCGCGCACGAAGGGTTCCGTACCATTATCTATAATATCGAGCAAAAAAACCCTTAAATATTTATTTTATTCTGTTTTTTATTTAGTTTTTGTTGTTATAGCGGCAACAGATCATCTGTGAAAATTTCAACTGTCTAACTATCACGTTTCATGCATGAGACAGGCGGACGGACGGACAGCGGAGTCTTAGTAATAGAGTCCCGTTTTACCCTTTGGGTACGGAACCCTAAAAACAGGTCAAGTGAGAGTCGGTCTCGCGAACAAAGGGTTTCGCACTCTCTTAATAAATATATTTATTAAATAAACTTTTTATACTATAAACTTAATTACTTATTTATCAGTCCGGCAGGCAAGTTGCAAAAAAAAAACCGAAATTATTGCAACAGATTTATTGAATTCAATGAATACAAGTACCTAATTATTGCTAAAATGGTGACAGCTGTTTTCGATGGTAGATATAAGTACCACCTACTCTTTGTTTAATGTGTTATTTAATATCATGTATTTATTTTCCAGGCCTGGCGACCATCGTGATGTCGTCACCTTTCGACAGTGACTTTGGCTTCTACGGCGCGCCGACATACACCAAGACTCCACTCGGTGAGAGCATCGACAAATCCACCCTGAAACTGCTCAAGGTACTTTTTGCTCCGAATTGTATTGTATTGTATTGATTCTCATCACCGAGGAGCTCGTTTTCGCTCGCCCGAGGAGGATGTTTAAATAATAACAGCCGCACGGATCGATCTTCAAGGTTAAGCAACACTTGCCGAGGTCGGTCTTTGGATGGGTGACCATCTTATCATAACGAGACTCCTCCGTGCCTCGGAAAGCACGTTAAGCCGTTTGTCCCGGCTGTCATTTGTAGATCTTTGGAGTCGTTACGGATTGTCAGAAGTCAGAAAATCTGACTTCTGTCACCAGTCTTGCCAAGAAGTACCGTGTTACCTACCCAGTTACTGGGTTGTGGGTTAGATAGGTGGTCGCTCATGCAGATGCAATGATGATGATAGATGTGTTGCTGGGGAGTTTGTTGCGCCACTTCTTCTACCCAGCTAAAACACTAGGAAGTGGTGACGGGCGGGGCGTTTTGGGACACAGTCTTTATGTAAAATTTGATGTTCAAAAAGTGCTGGCACTTAACCTAATTTGAATAAATGCCGTTTTACTTTGACTTTTGATGAGGCTTACATATTTTACATTCCCGTAATTTTCGTGTTTAGTAAGCACAGAAACAGTCGAGGCAAACAGACTTTCAGACGCCTTCTTTATTTTTTTTATTCTCAGCAATCTGACTCAAGCACTTACTTACAAGGGCGTATCATATATCAGTAAGTTTTTCCGCTGCTCCCGAGGTCTATCTATACCACAAGAAACGACTGTTTTTGTAATAGCGGTACCTAATACTCTATTAGTAGAAAAAATATATAATATCTAATTCTATTTAATCCGCTCATTAGATTTTCAAAAGATATTGGACACGTATTTATTACCATTTCAAAATCGCTAATATATAAAGATAAAGAGAGAGAAGGATAACGTCACGTCACTAGTAAAAATTGTACCTACTACCTATCTTATTGTACTACCTATCGTATTGTACTACCTATCGTATTGTACTACCTATCGTATTGACGACACGTATTTTTTAGAAATCTATCTGACGACTAATTAGATTTTTTCAATAGAATACCCTATTACAGAAAAACATCTCTGTACTTACTTATAATATTAGTAATGATTGTATAGTGAGTTGATTGCTTCAATGCAATAGTGTGCATATAATTGCTTCAATGCAATCGTGTGCCCAGAAATCTATCTTCCACACAGTATATTATTTTAAGAAACAAGGAAAATGCGGATGCTTCCTGTTATCTAGCAATTAAATATTCGAACTCGAATAATTTGTCTAGCAATAATTATTTAGCGCTAGACAAATTAATCGAGTTCGAGTATTTAATTGCTAGAAAAACCTTCCTGCGTTTAAGCTTGATTATAAAATCAAGCTTAAAAGTGCATGAAGGTCTTTGGAGATTAATAAAACCACATCCAAAACTGAATTTCCTTAAAATTAATAAGTCTTGTAATGATGTTGAATGACATCATTTTGACATTCATGATGCGGTTTTACCTTCGCAAACTGCAGTATCTAGGTACTGGTACTCCTGCCAGGGTTGCGGAATTTGTCAGGTCACCGTAGCCCTGGAACGCAAAGGGCATAAAGAGGAACACGGATGGGTTTTAGTCGGTGAGAGCCGTGAGAGTCTGACACTCTCTTCTGCTCCACCCAGAGCGAAAGAAGTCATTTGATGATCACATCTAGCCAATCCTTTCGGTAGGAGTCTAATCTCGCCACGCCATCTCCTCCTGGGTCTTTCCGATTCATAAGGTACTGGTAATTGCGGTACCGCAAGCAAAATTACCTGATAATTTAATCGCGGAGAAATTCACACGATGCCTGTGTGGGATGGGCCACGGAAAGAAGTGGTACAAAACTAGTATCTACATACAATATATTATGTCGCAGCCAACTGGCTTAATCAGCCGTTTATTTGGCTGCCTAGCCTATATATGGAAAGGCGCCATTTAGTTAGCGGCCTAAATGACATCCCGGCATTTAATTGAACAGCTAGATATGCCTAGCTGTTCAACTACGACTTGCTCAACCATGTTCACTGAAATTTACAACATACAACCCGTAACAGAATAAACGTTACATGTTATTCTATTACACGGTTTATATTGGTATAATGTACTAAAATTATAACGAGAGAGTGCGAAATTTGTAAGTCTGTGTAAATGGATATACCTACATATTATGTACCTAACACATAATGTCAAGGGTAGCCTTCGGAACCACTACTCCTATCTGTAAAATTCCGTCAGCATTCGAAAGTTTCTATTTTTCCAGATGGACACAGGCTATTAACCTATTTATAGGTACATTTATTCAATCTGGGTTTGGCTACTCTAGAAACTATAAAATATAAAACGGTTTTTTTTTGCAATTGGAACGTGGAAGCAATGAATTTCATAAAGTGTTTAAATAACGATTGACTTCGGCAGGTGGCCTACGATTTGGCAGAGAACAAGAACGTGGTGTCGTCTCCTCTCAGTCTTATGATATTGCTGTCTTTGTTCAACAATGGCGCTGGTCCCAACACCAAGGAAGAGATTACCCAGTTCTTGGGTGGCACAGACTATCAAAAGGTTAGTATTTTTTCTATACAGTTATTAAGTGTCCCTATTTATCTGCCAGGTGGCTAGATATATAACAAAGGTTTGAAAATAATTATATCATCGATCACTTAGTTGCTGATGACCTGTTAGTGCACGCGAGAGCTGAAATCGAGAACATTCTAAAGAACAATAATTCTAAAATCATTAAATATGCATTACCTATTAACAAATAAACTTACCTTATCGTGGCAATTTCATGAGTAAACTGTCGTTGACGTGAGCACCTTTTCATTGAATACTTGAACATTTTGACGAAGTAGAAGCGATAATAACAAGTCATTAGGGATATGATACCCGATCGAAAATGATAATGTAATTACGTCACAATCAGGTATTGCTGACAAAGCTGACATCAATTAACTTTTAGGGGAGCACCCTTTTAACATCACATCTTCAACACATCTTAGTGTGATATCTCCAGCTAACTATGACCTAACTATTAATACAATGAATTTCGATATAATTTTTGAAAATTTGGTGAATTAATTTCATATGACTGTCTCAGTACCTAACTACCACCCTGTCAATGACACACACAGGATAGAAATGACGCTATACAAAACCAAGACAACCCTATTCTGAAACTCGGATGAAACATACACGCGCGCACAAAAATTTTGAGTCAAACTAATTCTCTACTTTCCGTATGTTTTCAGACTTCAGACTCTTACAGAGCGTTGAGTGAGAGATTCTCTCAGTTGAACCCTGAGGCTCTGACAGTCGCCAACAAGGTGTACGTGTCCAACAAGTTCCGTCTGCAAGACACCTTCACCTCAGCTGCTCGCTCCTACCGCAGTGAAGTAGACACCCTCGACTTCAGTCAAGCACAACAAGCTGCCGACGTCATCAACCAATGGGTAAGTTGCGGCACTTAAACTTCACATCAACTACAAACAACATTGAAAATATCTACGAACAATGAGAATTAGTTTCATACATTCGAAGCGAAATCGATAAACATTCCACATCTCATCTTTAGTACAGAAAAAATATTGAACTTCTATGTTTTTATGGTGACAGGCTGACGAGAAAACCAAAGGCAACATCAAGACACCTGTCAGTCCAGACGTGCTCGGCAGCGATGTAGCTGCTGCTCTCTTTAACGTCATATACTTCAAGGTATGTAATCTAGATTGTTTCTAAAATGCTTATAAATATAAACACCTGGTTTTGAAAAACAGTCTCACCGCACATGAGAAGGATCTTCCTTTTCATGTGCGATGAGACTGTTTTTTCTCGGATAATTCTCAGGTTCATCAGCATCACAGATGCTATAAATATAGTCACAAAGGTTTAAAAAAATAACTAAACGCAGGCGCCAACAAATTGCCTTTGTTGAAAAATGAAAATTTGTTTGAAATAATTCTTCAATTTCCAGGGCCACTGGCACGTTCCTTTCAAATCTGAGGAGACAAGGGACAAAGACTTCCATCTCAACACAAGCTCTGTAGTCCAGAAGCCAACGATGCACTTGCTACAGTCTCTGTTCTACACGGAGAGCACAGAACTTGGTGCTCGGGTAAGCGTCACTTTGCTACTGTTCTCTGAAGGACATTGCTAGGAACAAGCTATTAAATCAATTTCTTGCCAACCAGGCTGCCATAGGCTTCCATTCTGCCATGCCTCTGCACTTTACAATCATTTTTATGTTTATTAGTTGGTTGAGCTGCCCTACAAAGAAAGAGGCTTCCGCATGGTTGTGGTACTGCCAAACGAAGTCGACGGTCTACCATCAGTACTCGAGAAGGCATCGGAGAAAGGACTTCTGAATGACGTGTTCAGACTACACCCTGCTGGAGCTGAAGTGGATCTAGACATCCCGAAGTTCGATATCAAGAGCAAACTGGACTTCAATGAAATCTTACCAAAGGTTTGTTTTAGTACTAAGTATATCTTTCTGTAATAAAATATCATCATAATAATAATATCATGCATGCTTCCGACACCGGCGGACTACTATTTTTTATATTTTTATTGTAATTTACACATAATGTATTAAGTCAAAAGGTGCGTAAGAGTTTTAAAATCCATCTTATCTTTTCATATTATGGTAGGAGTGCTACCGAACCATCCGACCAATCCGTTTCCCACAAAGCTAGAAAGGTTTTAATTGATGTTTTATTATCGGATAATAAGCTCATAATACCTAGCTAGATAAATCCAAAGAAAATCACTTGTTCAATTTAAATGATCGAAAATCTTTACTTTATGTTGCATACAAGATTTTAATTGCATACTTTTTGTGATTACAGCTGGGAGTTTCCAAACTATTCGAGGAGGCAGCAGGCGGTATTGTGCAAGACCAATCGGTCGTAGTGTCCAAGGCGTTCCAAGAAGCTTTCATTAAGGTTGATGAGGAAGGAGCCACAGCTGGCGCATTTACAGGTTTGTCCTACTCTAAGCTTGAGGCAGATTGTCTGACAGTTATGCCATGACTTTTATATCTAGTGTCTTTAAAAAATATATGTTTTGGTTCTTTTCCACAGGATTCATTACAATGCCAATATCTTTAAATTCCCGACCACCACCCCCTATGAAGTTTACAGTTGACAGACCATTCTTATATCTAATTATCTTCGAAGACATAGTTCTTTTTGCAGGCACCTACCAACACTAACGAGGTAAAATATAGATAAACGACATGGTTGCTTTTCGGTGTTCGAATGTTCGCATCGCAGGCTACTAATTTTGCTTTTTTCCTACCCGAGGGGGGTCGCTTTATTAACTGGATTTAACTAGTTCCATTCGAAGTTGCGTTAACGGCTTCAGGATCTGTTTTTAGTTCAGTCTCCCATTTCTATGTACTGATCTTCCTGTTCCCTTCGGAGACTTCATCAGTCTTTTCAATTTCTGGTTGCATACACAGATCCTCTTCAAAACTATCGATTAGACTGTAACCGCACAACGGAATGTCCCCAAATGAATAAAGACACGAAATTCCATCGCTATGACGAGTACGTTAATGAATTTGTCTAATTATTATTCACTGCATTTGATATTGATATCCGTTGTAAATGTTAGCAAGAAGGTATTCCACTATGAAATTAACTGTTGAATTTTATTTCAATTCGTAGATCTGGCACTTTATAGCACATCGTTGGTAATTATGGTAATATCTTTAACATATAATGTGTATCGATTGTCTTTCACAGGAGCTGTTTTAATACCAACGTCTTTAAATTATCAACCACCACCTCCTATGAAGTTTACAGTTGACCGACCATTCCTATATCTAATTGTCTTCGAAGACATAATTCTTTTTGCAGGCACCTACCAACACTAACGAGGTAAAATATAGATACGACATGGTTGCTTTTATGTTGTTCGTTTTTAGCATTGCAGGCATGGTATTATTATTATTATAGCTTTTCTGAATAGAATCCTCTCTTCGCTTATTAACAGGATAGCAACCGCTACAAACTATTTTCTACTTCAGCCTTTCTATCTAACTAACCTTATAGTCCCACTTCAGGGTAAAGGTTTCCGTCTCCCTTTTCCACTCAATTCTATTTTCTGCTAGTTTAATTTATTGTACGTGTCCTCCTGTCCACTTCACTTCGGATGATAAAAATCGAATATAAAATGTGTTTCCAAACATCATTCGTTTTAGTTACTTGCTGTTATTGTGTCCAACGCACGAGCTGTGGGTTGCAGGTCCGGACACCGGTCTCTCCGAGAGGCTATGGTTGAGCGTGAGACGGTACTTCACGCCGGAACAGCAGCGCAAACTTTATCAAGCGCAAGTTCGATCGTGTATCGAGTAGTGCTGCTCGTGAATGGAATCTTTGGGAGGGATCTGCTAGATACCAGCTTGTTGCCTCTTGAGTCAATTGAGAAACGAGCCAAGAGGATCATCGGCAATGATAGGCTAATCGAGTCGAAGCTCCAAAGTCTTGAGCATCGACGCCGAGTTGCTAGCCTGTCGATTTTCTATCGGTTGCATTTTTTTGGAGTGTGCGACGCAATTGCATAATTTAATTCTGCCAAGCCCGTTCCATCATCAGGGCGATGCGCCATCGGTACATAGTGGACATCCCCACATACACGCACAAAACGTTTTGGGAACACATTCATTGTGCGTACAGCTAAGGAGTGAAATTCCTTGCCAGAGTTAGAGATAGGTACGCCTTTTGCTTATCAAAGTCATCTCTGCGTCTTCATGTTTCTGTTACCTTTGCCAGCAACTATAACTCTCTACTGTTGAATATCTATTGACCCCTGGCACCTCGCAAGTTATCCTTAATAATAGGCTGAAATTCAGTCTTCAGTGATTATTAAATTTGACATTGATTGTTATCCACAGGAGTCGTTTTCATGTATACGTCGGCACTATCAGAACCTCCAAAGCCAATCAAGTTTACAGTTGACCGTCCCTTTTTATACGCTCTTCTGTTCGAAGACAAAATTCTGTTTGCTGGCACCTACACCAACTAATTAAGAACAACGTAGGTACAACCGTCTTAATAGCATGGGATTTGTCTTTTGCATGCTCATGAAATAATGTTCATGCTAATGGCCGGGGATTACAGCATTTTACCCTCATAGTAGAACTGGCAGATTTAGTAGCAGATCTAGTTAAGAACCTTATCAAATTAGTCATAGTATGTGACATTGTAATCAAAATAAGCTACGTTTTATCCCCACATTGATTGCTATTGACAGGAATCATCGCAGGACTAGTGACTTCATTTTCTCCACCACCATTGCCAATACTAATATTGATCGTTCATTTTTACTACACAATTCTCGAAGACAAAGTTCTTTTTGCCCTGCACTTACACCATATTAGGTATTGTAGTTATCACTTAAGATTTTAATAAAACATGCTTTTTCTTCACAAAACCTCGTTACTTATTCGTTTAGTGAATTATTAAGTTTTTTTAATTTGTTTTCGTGATGTTTTCTACTTCTGCTTTACGTCTTTTAATCTCTCTGTATTTCTTTTTAAACAAAAATCGTATTATATTATATTATTTATCTCGCAAAGCAGTGCCTCCGTCAGTAGGTATTTCGAATTGGATGCCCTCTTTAAACCTAACACAAAATAATAATGATGGAGACATACCTATACTGAAATAAATACCTACGTAGATAATTAGTGTTCCCTATGTAATGTAACTCAAGAAGCAGTACCACTACCTTCATCATAATGTCGTCTGTCAAATAAAATTAGGTACGTACTTGTTTTTCCACAAAGAATTTACCCTTCTACAATGAGTTTACCACGGTAGGATGGACATTTTTTCAGCAAATGTGCAACTTCATAAAAGATACACAGTTGAAATATGAACGCTTAATTTTTGAGCTGTTGCTTAACCACATTTTACATCTATTTTACGCTTAGGTCTCCCTATACGTCTACCTACCTAATTGCAGCTTAATTTGTTCTTATTGATTGCAATCCACAGGATCTTTATCTTTTTGTCATCGCAGACAAACGTTAGTTACCATGTCATCTTTCCTCCTTTACTTCTTTTTTGTCCTTCCTAATTTTTCTTCTTCTATTTTTTTGTTTTCTTCTTTGATTTTGTTGGGATGTTGAGCATCGTTTGCATTTATAAGTCGAGATATTTTAATGAGTTTTTTCAATAGGTAGGTAAGTATAGGAGCCGCACGGGTCGATCTTCAAGGTAAAGCAACGCGTGCCGTGGTCTGTGGATCGGTGACCATCTTAGAATATCGAGAAACCTCCGTGCCTAGGAAAGCACGTTTGGCAGTCTTTATGGATCGTTAGTAGCCAGAAAACCTGACACTCGTCTTACCAAGAAGTACCGTTTTACCCAGTTAATGGGTTGAGGAGGGAGAAGACGACGACTTGTCCGACCTCTTCTTCGCCTTCGGAGCGGTGCAGCGAGACTGTCGTCCTCCCGCACGCGCTCCGCTGCCTCCTTTTGCGAAATGACGCCCCTCACTCTCCAGCATGGAGTTGATCACGCCGGGAAGTGAGAAGTCCTGTCCGATCTCCGCAGTCAGACTGCGGCGCGGCTCAGACTAAGCCGGGCACACCTCGAGGGTGTGCTGTGCCGTGTCTTCCGCCGCGTCGTCCACACATGGCACGCCGGAGTCTCCTCCCTACCGATCCGGTGCAGGTGCGTGCCGAAACAGCCGTGGCCTGACAGCACCTGCACCAGACGGAATGAGAGGAAACCGTGTGGCCGCTCGAGCCAGTCCCGCAGGACTGGACCGAGCGCGTCCAATGTTCGGCGGCCAAAGGTGGCGGAGGCGAGGTCCTCCGTCCAATGGACCACCGCCGCACGGCCTCCCGCTCCGACGGGGCGCTCCCCGAGGGCCTTTCGCCGCGCCGTCCACTCGTACACTCTGGCGAGCACCCACGCCTCCAGCTCCCAAGGAGGGGTGCCAACCAGAGCGCACGGCGCCGAGAAGCCCACCGAGGGGTAGGCCGTCGCCACCTGCAGTGCAATGGCCCTTTGGGGCCTCCGCAATGCTGTCGCATTCTCCCTCCTGTGGAGGGAGTCCGCCCAGATGGAGGCCCCGTATAGGGCCATGCTCCGCAGAATCTATTGACCACCTGGCACCTCGCAAGTTATCCTTAATAATAGGCTGAAAGTCAGTCTTCAGTAATTATAAAATTTTACATTGATTGTTATCCACAGGAGTCGTTATCATGTGTATGTCGGAACTATCAGAACCTCCACAGCCAATCAAGTTTACAGTTGACCGTCCCTTTTTATACGCTCTTCTGTTCGAAGACAAAATTCTGTTTGCTGGCACCTACACCAACTAATTAAGAACAACGTAGGTACAACCGTCTTAATAGCATGGGATTTGTCTTTTGCATGCTCATGAAATAATGTTCATGCTAATGGCCGGGGATTACAGCATTTTACCCTCATAGTAGAACTGGCAGATTTAGTAGCAGATCTAGTTAAGAACCTTATCAAATTAGTCATAGTATGTGACATTGTAATCAAAATAAGCTACGTTTTATCCCCACATTGATTGCTATTGACAGGAATCATCGCAGGACTAGTGACTTCATTTTCTCCACCACCATTGCCAATACTAATATTGATCGTTCATTTTTACTACACAATTCTCGAAGACAAAGTTCTGTTTGCCCTGCACTTACACCATATTAGGTATTGTAGTTATCACTTAAGATTTTAATAAGACATGCTTTTTATTAAGTTTTTTTTTTAATTTGTTTTCGTGATGTTTTCTAATTCTGCTTTACGTCTTTTAATCTCTCTGTAGGTATTTCTTTTTAAACAAAAATTGCTTTTTCATGTTGTTTATTATTATATTATACTAGCACTTCGCCCGCGACTTCGTCCGCGTGGGGATAGTAGGTACTCCACAAACTGCAACGCCCCTATACATATCCCCTTATAAAGGTTAGTTTTGGAAAATTAAGCACAACGATTCTCATTATTGGTTCAGCGCAAATGTTCACCCCGTTCAGCCCGTCAGGGGTTGATTATGCAAAAATTGTTAGGTACATGATCTGTTTCAATTATCCCACTTTTAGTTTGTTCATAGAATTCCGACGTAAATTGAAGCAAGCTATAATTTCCTTCCCTAAAAACTTTTCACCCCTGCTTCACCCCTTGTACCTAGTTGATTTTCGAAAAATCCAAACATTTGTTATTCTTATTGTTTTATCGAAAACATTTAAATGCCGTGGTGTTTCAACTTCATCGGACCAAGCATTGATACGATTCTCCCCAGTTCGCTCAAGCCGCGACATTTTTCTTACTCCGAGCATGTTTATTACCGTCGTAACTTTTGAACGAAAGGTCCGATTTGAATGATTTAAAGTGTAATTTACACGGACATAATCAACCTTAATTATCAAACCATTTAAATGGGTAAGGATTAATATCATGGTACTATAATCACCATTTTTTATTGCACCATGGGATTTGCTTGACTAATATTAACAAAAAGCGGTCATGGTGACTTATCCATAATAGTTAGACATATGGTATCGCGGACTTTTTTGTAGATATTGATGACCTCTATAAAACTGTAGTACATCACTGTGCTCTATTGTCAATAGATTCCGCAGCGTACGCGATATAAGGATTTTTTCTCACACCTTGGGTCACATTATCGAAGTTTTCATACGGATCCCTAACTTTTTTGAAAATATTCTATAGCCTATGACCATCACCGATAATGTAGAATTCTACTGGTGAAAGAATTTTTCAAATCGGTCCAGTAGTTTCGGAGCCTATTCATTTCAAACAAACAAACAAACAAACAAATCTTTCCTCTTTATAATATTAGTGTAGATTTATCTCGCAAAGCAGTGCCTCCGTCAGTGGGTATTTCGTATTGGATGCCCTCTTTAAACCTAACACAAAATAATAATGATGGAGATATACCTCTATTGAAATAAATACCTACGTAGATAAATTAGTGTTCCCTATGTAATGTAACTCAAGAAGCAGTACTACTAATAATGTCGTCTGTCAAATAAAATTAGGTAGGTACGCACTTGTTTTTCCACAAAGAATTTACCCTTCTACAATGAGTTTACCACGGTAGGATGGACATTTTTTCAGCAAATGTGCAACTTCATAAAAGGTACACAGTTGAAATATGAACGCTTAATTTTTGAGCTGTTGCTCAACCACATTTTATATCTATTTTACGCTTAGGTCTCCCTATACGTCTACCTACCTAATTGCAGCTTAATTTGTTCTTATTGATTGCAATCCACAGGATCTTTATCTTTTTGTCATCGCAGACAAACGTTAGTTACCATGTCATCTTTCCTCCTTTACTTCTTTTTTGTCCTTTCAAATTTTTCTTCTTCTTTTTTGTAGTATTCTTCTTTGATTTTGTTGGGATGTTGAGCATCGTTTGCATTTATAAGTCGAGATATTTTTATGAGTTTTTTCAATAGGTAGGTAAGTATAGGAGCCGCGGTCGGTCTTTGGATCGGTGACCATCTTAGAATATCGAGATTCCTCCGTGCCTAGGAAAGCACGTTAAGCCGTTGGTTCCGATTGTCATTTATAGATCTTTGGCAGTCTTTATGGATCGTTAGTAGCCAGAAAACCTGACACCAGTCTTACCAAGAAGTACCGTTTTACCCAGTTAATGGGTTGTGGAGGTCTGGTAGGCGGCCGTTCCACATAAAACACTGGTATTCAGCTGAAACCGGTTTGACTGGGAGCCGACCCCAATCATCATCATCATCATCAGCATCATATCAGCCGAAAGACGTCCACTGCTGGACATAGGCCTCCCCCAAGTGTCGCCACAACAACCGGTCCTGTGCTTCTCGCATCCATCGGTTACCCGCGACCCTCACCTGGTCATCGGTCCACCTTGTGGGAGGCCTTCCAACGCTGCGTCTTCCGGTACGCGGTCGCCACTCCAAAACTTTTCGGCCCCATCGAGCATCTGTTCTGCGAGCAATGTGCCCTGCCCACTGCCACTTCAATTTGGCGATCCTTCGGGCTATGTCGATAACCTTGGTTCTCTTGCGGATATCATCACGCAAGGAAACTCCGAGCATTGCCCTTTCCATTGCCCTTTGGGTGACTTTAAGCCTTCTGATGAGGCCCATTGTGAGCGAGCACGTTTCGAGTCCATAGCCGACCCCAATATAGTTGGGAAAAGGCTAGGCATGGTCTTCTTCTTCGTGTGGGCAGTAAGGTCTAATGACCCCACACACCCTTAGTGTCAGAGTTTCTAAATCGCCTCAAGGGCCTCTGACATGGTTTGACGACCGCCAAGCAGATGGTGATGCTTTGACATATAAAAAAAAGAAGGACGGGTAGGTAGGACGTTTCCTACAGGTATGAATTAATGGTATTGTTTGTCTCTATTTCCAGCAATCTTACTAAACGAATCGGAGCCAGTGGAGTTCCCAGTGGATCGTCCATTTTTATATTTGATTCTTTTTGAAGATATCATTCTTTTTGCTGGCACTTTTGTACATTAAGGTGATAAAAATATATTTTATATGAAACATAAAGGTACTATATCGCAAAAGGTGGAAGGAAGGTGGTGGAAACCATTTTCCCTGTAGTTGCACAAACTGTCAAAGCAAAAAAAAAGCTATAAGTACCTAAGATCAAAATTAGAATAGTACAGGCCTTGACTGCTTACTTTGCAATGTAACGAAACAACACATTCTTTTAAGATCTGCTCAACTAAAGTAATGTTTATTATAATTAACAACACAGTACAATGTTTATATCGTGATAGGTCAAACATATTCTCATTTTGATCGCTTAAAACACTTCCTACTTCGAAAGGTAGGTAGTCGCTGTTGGCTTCATTAATGCCGACCCGAACTAATGCGTAGATTGTGTAGCACGCCTAAAATATTTCCAAGTTTTTCTCTCTTCTAATGAAACGCGTCGCTTGGCGGAGAAGGATTTTCAAAACCGAACGATACAGGTCCAGTACTTTCAGTCCAAATCTAAAGCAGTTTCGCTCATCACGCCATTTTGTCAGATTCGGATTAGGCATTTGAGATGCTTCCAGATTCAAATGTACGAACTGCAATATTCTTTTACGTAGAAATATTATTAATTTGTTATGATGGTCTGTTTTGTAAAAGATGATGAGCTTGTGTTCTGTGGTCAACTGTGGTGTCGCGTTTTTTATTTATAGGCTACGTGAGTAACGAAGCACAAGTGGAGTTACTTCAACATAATCAAGGGCCATGATGACATCAGTCAATTTTTAAGAACTTAAACCTCTTTGACATAATATATTTGACCTACATAGGTATATTTATTTCGCGTGCTGTATCACTCCTTTTAAATGTACCCCTAGGCAATTATTTGTTTGTTTTGTTATTTCCAGCTATAATTGTAGCAGAATCTCTACCAGCCTTACCACCAGTAACAGTGAAATTTACTGTGGATCGTCCATTTTTATATGTGATCCTTTTCGAGGACAAAATTCTTTTTGCTGGCACTTACACAAACTAAGGTGATAATCAATACACTTTAAATTTTTAATCCTGGGTTTGGGACATTTTCATTTCGATTTTTCTAGCTTTCCGTCAGATGCTTGCTTTGTCGGTGTAGATTGGTGCAGGTTAATTTAAGAACATGTATCCCCTCGATTGGTTATTTACCTATTTTCTGGATCAAGTGCATGTACGTTTTAAGAAAAGAGGTTTTTTTTTTTTTATATTATTGATAGGCACGCGCTTGACCACTATCTCACCTGATGGTAAGCGACGATGTGGTCGAAGATGGAGCACGAAAGTTGTTGCAGTAAGTGCATATTGTAAAGGATGTGGTTAGGCAGATTTTGAATAATCTTCATGACGTCTGGGTTGGTTAGTGGTTTAGTACCTACACCCATCGGTTTGATTTCAAGTGTTGTTGATTGTAGGTGTGATCGTTCTTCTTTGAATTCGACACTGTTTTTCTTTTCCCTCTTTCCTTTTTTGTTTGTATACGATAATTCACTTACAATGATCCTATTGTGATCCACAGATATTTTTGCCGTGCCTCCGTCTTTGCCACCACCAGCAACGAAGTTTACAGTCGATCATCCCTTCTTATATCTGATCCTCTTCGAAGACAAAATACTTTTCGCTGGCACCTTCACAAAATAAGGTGATTTATTATGTTCCTACTTGGCAAGTTTTACACTTAACGTTTTGATTGCTTATTAATTTCTCGGAAAAAAATTCCGTTGAGGTGATGAACCTCATTAAGGATGGTCGATCCTGGGGGTCTCCATAATCAGCATCCTTTCTTTTGTTCTTGTGGAAATCTTCATCAATGTGTCCTCCTGTTTCTCTCATTGGACGTGGTACCGACTTGTACCGTGCGTGCATCAGGGGAGACGTTATCGCATGATTGAATGTTCTTTCGTCTACATTAACTGTTATCAAGGTGTAGGTAATCCTGACGTCATTATATTTGATTAGTCCTAAGGAGTCGTAAATTTGTTGCAATGTTTATTGATGTACACTATTGTACACCACAAATGAACATAGGTACTGTTTTCCGTAATGGAACAATGAGACAACTTGAACACTTCATAGTACGGTTCCTTTAATATGTGTTTTTGTATATGGTGTTTTTTTAAATTCGTGGTGCTTGGCAACTGGGCTTACCTAAATTGTAAACGTCTCTTTGTGCCTATCAGCCCAGCGCTGTTCTGTCTCCTGCTCGATAAGTACGGCCTCATGAATGATAGTAAAAACAGAGAGAGCGAATTTTGTAAGTTTGCGTAGGTATATGTGGAATCTCCGAAAGAACTGCACGGGGTTCGCACGTGTGAATATCAGAAATGATCCTAAAAGAACGTTCACCTAGGAAAAAAGTGTTCTACGTTTTTTTACAAAATAAAAATCTATGCCAATTCAGCGGTTTAGGCTTTAAAAACGTAACAAACAAACAAAGAGACCGACATAGTTGATCAGGGTTACCTTTTCCTTTTTTTATTTTGGTACTTATTGATATGGACTAAAAGGTTCCACATTATTCCAGAACACATAGTTATCTTCATAGGATAATTTCCATCAACAGGAGGACGTCGAATGCTACTATCAGCAGCACCTCCACCACCATCACTGCCTGTGAAGTTCACAGTTGACCATCCATTTTTTTATCTGATACTCTTCTATGACAAAATTATTTTTGTTGGCACCTACACAAATTAAGGTGTTACTTCTGTGTGTTACAACTTAACGCCGAAAAAAGACAACAGCAAAAAATTAAAACAGGATTTTTTTTTTATAATTTTGTGTCGGCGCCAAAGACAATGTACGTGTTAATCTACATAATTCACTTGCTTGTCTACTTATTTGTTTGGCGCTAACACAGCATTACCTATTCATTAAGATGCCTGTTTTTGTTCACATTTCAGTTCTGTACTTTTTTAGCTGTGAATTTTTTGTGACTAATATTCCTACCAATATAATACTAGTTACTAGCTTAGCTAGGTAATGCCTTCCGTATCCTATCATGAGACCCTCGATGGTAGCCTTGTCCCGAAAAAAAACCAAACACGAGATACCTGCTCTAAATCATTGAGGAGTTCCTTCGACTGTCTTCAGTCAATATCTCAGCCAATATCAAAGCGAGTTCAGGTCTGCATCATGTTGAAGTCTTGAAATGTCATTAACGATTTATTAGTGACAAGTTTTAACAGAATCGATTCAAAGATTAGAAAACTAGGGGTTCGTTGATTGTTAACCAACAGTCATCTTTATATCCAGGGTTGTTTTTCTTAAATTAACGGGACCAACTGGATTGAAGTTTATCTAATACTATGAAAAAGAATTATAGAAAGACTATCTTATAAAAGTTCTGTGAAAAATATCGGATCGGCGCGTGAGGATTACCTCTCTTATATGCCTAATCTTGATTTTTTTATTACTCTCCTTTATCTCAGTGCCATTTTAAGCCAGCGCGCTCCCTGTATAAAATTTACTAAACCTAAAATCTTCAAAAATGAAAACGAAACAAACACAGAAGTCTAGCTTTCGAAATTTCGAATCTGCTCTAGCGCGTCGATCTCAGAATCTCTTAGACAACAAATTCACAGTATTCTTATTACCTACTCTAATTATTGTGATTAAATGCCTAAAATAAATTATTATTTACAGGACTGGTTTTGCAGGCACTGTCTTTGGATTCAGAACCACCAGAACCTCTGACGTTTAAAGTTGACCGCCCATTTTTATATTCGATTCTCTTCGAAGACAAAATACTTTTTGCTGGCACTTACACAAAATGAGGTGATATATTTTAAAGTTCCATAGGTTATGATTAGTTAATCTGTGGTTGTGTTGTGAATTTGAAAAGTTTTTGGTCGTTCTGGTAACTTTATTTTCGTTTCACTCGTTTTGTAGGATCAATACGGGCTTAATTTTTGCAGTTTTGCTAATTGAGAGTGCCAAGCAAGTGTCTAATTCGTTGGGAAGGGGTCTCGGACGTCCGACACGTTTTTATTAACATTCGCAGATGCTTTGAAAGTTTGAAGTTCTTGCCAAAATGAAACAGAAATGTTAATATTTCTTCTAGCAAAAAGTTTTGTTCGTTAGTTAACATTCTCAATGGCCTTTGTGCATGTTTTTAGCGTATTTAAACTACTCGATTGCGTTAATGTAGGTAAACGTCAAATAAACTATTTATAAGCGCCGTCTGACGGAAAACCTCTTTTTTTCCATAAGATTTGACAAAAATGCAAACGTTTACGTTAACGCGATCGAGTACGAAAAAAAACTCGCACTAGGCCTTCTGAGTAGGTACAGTGAGCACGGAGACGCGTGGGCGGATCCACGCGGATCCTATGCTCTGTGGAAATCCCTAATAATATTATAAAGCGATTTTTACGCGATAATTGACATCCACGCTGGCGCAGCCGCGGGCAACAGCTCTCCTAGTCATCAATAAATCATCCGTAACTTTAATATCTGCTAAAGTCCTGAATCCCTTATTATAAGTTTAATTGGAACCTATTAGTAAGGCTTTATGGGGCTTGGAAGTTCTATTAAATAACTACACAAATGCAAAAAAGCTTTGCATACGCTACAATTTGTTTTTGCTTTTGGGCTTATTTCCACACATCAGTACGAAAATCAGTTTTCTCTGGTCTAGTTCTTCTTATCTACGTTACCCTTATTTAAATGAAACATGACCGACACGACACGACAAGACCTGTTCTTCCAGGAAGAGAAATAGTTCTCTCTTCACCGAACTTCTTTTTAGAATCGGTAATCATTTTCTTGCAGTGAATTTAGGTAAAAAAATCGAGTTTTTTGTTTTCTACTTATCATTGTCTCTAGCGGGTACATTTGGCTGGATGTCAGTGGTACTCTTTCACCTTGAGCGATCCTAGCGTCACCACTTCGTACGAAGTTGTTTGTAGAATCTAGGGACCTGCCCAGTGCCCCGGTTTCGCACGGGTGCAAATTATACAGAAACTTTCCTCTTCGAATCTTTAAAACCGTTCAAGACGTAAGCGGAGAAACAGAGGCAGGCAGCAACTTTCTATTATAAGTACTAATTAGAGATTAGAGAAGAAGCTATCTTAATAGGTACTATTACCGACCATGCACATGATGTTATTAGGTAAGTACCTACTTGCATGCACCTTAGCAGTAGGAACCTAATGGAACCTAGGTGCAACCTATGAATTATGATGGCTCATCACTGCACTACTGTCTAGGGTGTTTAGGGTACCTAGGTACCAACCTACAAAGTCACACAGTATGTCTACTGATAGCAGAGGCTTTACTTTCACGTTTTGTAGGTCTTGAAAGGCTTTTGTGCGTGGTCTGACAATGAGTAAGTATTGGCAAGGAGAATCATGTTACCCAGTTACTGGTAACAGGATTACTTAGCAGCAACTGGTTGCGGTAACCGGTCAAGCTCCTGACATATCAAAATTCAAAATCATATTGTACTTAAGTAAGTACGTAATGTACCTTGCGTTAATAATAGAGTTTTAAAACGCGTAAATCGGGCGACACACCGGTGTATCGGCGGAGCATGACCGGTGTACTTAGCTGATCTTAAGACTTGAATTCGACCCAAGTTGGGAAAAAGTCTTGGCTTATGGCAACGTGGTGCCCAGTACCAGTAACTGAGTTCTGGAGGTCAGTTAGGCAGTCGATACAGTTAAAACGATGATATTTAGCTGCTTCGGGTTAGGCTAGAAGCCGACTCAATTTAGAAAAGCTAGATATACCTACAGTGGTTGTTTTAGTAGGCAGTGGATATGTTCTGACGATAGATGGGCTACCTAAATATTATATTTGTTCCGCAGGACTTATTTTGCAGAATTATTCTGCTATTAGTTTAACGCCGCCCGCTGTGAAGTTCACGGTGGATCGTCCCTTCTTGTATCTAATACTTTTCGAGGATAGAATCCTCTTCGCTGGCACCTATGCTTATTGAGGTGATAATACAAAGCTAAATTTCTTCGTTTCATCCGTCATCATCATATGTCGTAACAATTTTACGTACCTACCTACTTATTATTTCTTTTTTAAAAATTGGTTTTATTGCACACATCTTCAATGCACTTGGTTTTGTTAGAATTATTTGTTTGATACCTAAGTTTATTAGCACTGACATGACAATGCTGTTGCACCCGGTATGATCCCTATATTAATAAACTACTTTCATTTTAAAATAAAGATTTATAAAGAAAAGAAAGAAAGAAAGAAAATTAGTTTATTTGGCACACACAGATACACACAATGTAGGTACAAACAAGAATCATCTTCTGGGCCCGTACTATGAAGTACCTATTAAAGCTATTGGGCGATTGTTCCAGTGTGAAAGAGAGACGGAGCTATGCATGATGAATAGTACCTACTTACCTACTATCCCTTTCTCACACTGAAATCATGATAGCATTGTTGGCCACAGACGTGGGTACCTACTTACAGTTAATTGCCTTTAATTTCCTAGCATTAGGTAACCAGGAAGGCGGTTTTCGAAGTAGGTACTTACAAGTGTTGCTATTGAAGGGTGTTTGAACTTACCTAGGACTTGTAAACTCCAATGGGATAGGTAATGGATCATTATGAGAATTATGAGATTGGTTTATTGATGTGGATCTTGTCCCAAGGCCTATGATATTCGCTTTGCATGTATTCATACATTTTAAACTAACTTACACTTACAGTACCTAGGTGATCGGCAGTCAGAATGGCACATATCGACTTTTCTAAAAAGTACGGCTTTGTAGAGTATCTGTCACTCATCTCTTTCAGAAACACGATGTGTCATGCATGTTAAAGCCAGGGGAATGATCCTTGACTCCTTTCCTTGCCGGGATAGATAACGCACGCTTTTAAGTCTTTGCGCATGCTTAATGTACAGTTCTTTCACAGTTATTTTACATGGATCACTATATTAGTGATCCATGTTATTTTACCTCTGATTTTGAATCACAATGACCTGTATTCTTGTAGCCATTAGGTTGCTGTCAGAGATAAAAGTAACGGTGAACGCACTGTTCACTACTTAACTGTTCAGTAGGTACTATAAGTATCTTTTGGCGCGTAAATGACCAGGTAAAACCGAGTGGTTAGAAATGCAGGTGTGAATAAAAACGAATCTGATTTTTTACGTTAAGTATTTATATATTGTTTGCAGCAATGAAAAACTCCAATTTTTTAATCAAGTAATTTTTTTAATGGATGCTTTGTGAGAAACCATTATATTATAGGTAGGTAGTTCGTTGAGTAGTTTCGTTTTTATTCACCCCTGCATTTCAGTCCACACCGTTTTATATTTTTAAAATTGTCTATGGAAATTGAATTTAAAAAACAAGATGGCGGCATTTTGACTAAGGCCATGCGCCAAAGATTCTTGTAGACTTACTGGGTCTTATTTACAAAAATATCTGCTCTGTTTGGCAACTAAATAGCAGTTTCTTAATTTAAATTTGATAAGTATGAAAATTTGAATTTAGTATTTGCTTGTCAGTTGCAAAACCATTAATAGATTTTTATGGTGATCTTTGGAGCAGAAAGGATAGCTGAACTAATATGGTTTCTACAATTCCACAGGTGCGGTCGCTATGCCAATGTCTTCATTCTCAAGACCGCCACCACCAATGAAGTTCACCGTGGACCATCCCTTCTTATACCTAATACTTTTTGAAGATAAAATTATTTTTGCAGGCACATATGCACTGTGAAAGTGATGTAAAAAAACCAACCTAATTTAATTTGATAAAACTACAATAATACATAAGTACCTACTTTGTCTATCTTTGAATGTAATAATTTAAATTTGGTCAATTTATTATGGTAGGTCTGTCAATTTATTAAAGTGCATATAAAATAAAAATATCAACGGCGTTTTAATTAGCCCAGTACCTAGAACAATACTTACCCAGTTTATTATTTATCAAGGTACATTTAAAACAGATTTAGCTGCTTTCAATCTAACTATGTACCTACCTATGAGTAAATGATTTTATGAGATACTTAGGTACTTACTTGATATTTTTAAGGCAACAAAAATAATTTGAAAAGTTTAGACTTAGGATTATAACCGGTAATACTCACATCTCACATACTGTCTACCTTATTAATTTGTCTATGGTTTATAATATGATTAGTGAATGAAAAAATGGAAACAACCAACTGCTTTTTAGGGTTCCGTACCTAAAGAGGGTAAAAACTGACCCTATTAGGCTATTACTAAAACTCCACAGTCCGTCTGTCTGTCCCCAGGCTGTATCTCATGAACCGTGATAGCTAGACAGTTGAAATTTTCACAAATGATGTATTTCTGTTGCCGCTATCAAAATATTAATAAAAACAATAAAAGTGGGGCTCCCATACAACAATTTTTTTAACGTTTTTTTTTTATAGATAATGATACGGAACCCTTCGTGCGCGAGTCCGACTCGCACTTGGCCGGTTTTTTTATGGAGTTTTGTATAAATTCAAAAAGGTAAGAAGGTTGGTTGGCATCCCAACCAACCACTGCTACTTCCCGAGTTAACAATAAATGAAATACACAAGTAGGTAAGTAAGTACCTACTTCCCACTAAACCAAAGTAAAGAGTCTTATGTTCTGGTGTATGGTTAAAAACCACACAGGTTTCTCTGGACATTGGGAGGTTAAACCGTACCATCTGTAGATTTTGTTTGTTTGTTACGATTTGGCTCAGAAGCTACTCAACCGGTTTTAAAATTTCTTTCGCCATTAGAAAGCTACATTATTTACTTAAAACATAGGCTATGTTTTACTCTCGAAAAAAATAGAGATCCCTGCGAAAATTGCAATAATGTAACCCAAAGAAAAATTTTGCCTAATAAATTCATTGGCGTGCGCTGAGAAAACTATTGAAGATACATAAAAATAATTTACTACATGATTAAATTAGGTACTCATTATTGTATTTAAATAATTTGGTTAAGTATTTTAGATTTGATATTTTTCAACACATTGCGAGAAAACAGTACAATAGGTTATGAAAAAAACTTTTTGTTTTTAGATAACAGTCGGAAAGTCGCAATAATCTTTGACGTTTCTAATATGAAAATAGCCCGAAATTGCAAACGGAACTACATCTTTCGTCTAATTTTCTCTTTAGTATTTCTATTAAAGAGAAAATGAGACGAAAGATGTTTTTTTTTTGTTCATGATAAATAATAAATAATATTCATTTTGTAAGTAGGTTAAACATAACACATTTTTTATGGTGGTCTTTTTGAATTTAATAAAGTTGATTGAAAATATAATTACATATTTTATTTCAAAACAATTTACATAATTACTCATACCTACGAATATGATGTTATGACTTACGCTCCGACAACCTCGGAAAATCAAGTCAATTTTTTTTTAGGAATGGCTCTTTTAAAAAAATTAAGTTACAATTCCATACTTAACAATATCTTAGTTGTGCTGACTTGCACAATATTAGCTAACCCATAAAATATTATTTCCCAAATTATAGGTAAAAATAATAAAAAATGGCAACCCTTCGAGACACACATAGATAAAAAGATGGCTTCATTTTGATGTTCGCAGTGCGCTGTCTACCTTTTTTTGTTGGTCTGAGATGAAAACCAAACGTGCCGTGTGTATTTGACTACTATGACGTCATACACAAGCACTAAAATCAAATCGATTCAAAGACGCCGCCACGTGTGGCATGGCACCTAACTGACCTACAGTTCGCGTCAAATAACTGTGCCCCTCTGAAGTTGGCTACGAGTGGCTGCGTAGTAGTCAAAATTACGAACAAACTGCAACTGCGCATGCGCGGGGCGGAGATTATGGCGGCGCGATTTTATGTCTCAGTCGCTCGTTTACGTTCGATGCATGCTTGCGTCCCGCTTGCTCCCGTCCGTCTACGTGACTGCACCTGCGCGATCTTTGCAAATGGCTAACTTTAGAGGGGCACAGTTATTTGACGCGAACTGTAACTGACACTGACATAACTGACGTCCGACTAGCGTACATGCATCGTACCGATGCAGACTGAGCGGGAAAGTGGCGGTTTACGATTTTTGTACGTAAGCTGGGCACTGAAACGGGCACGCGAATTAGTTGCTCTTGTGTTATCTATGTCTATATATCTTTGGTTTTAAAGTTTGTATGGAAGAAGTTTTTTTTTTTGGTTTGTCTATACACTTGAAACTTAGTACAAATACTGAGCTAAATAAATAAAAAATAATGACATTACTTATTGGTTTTTAAATTTTTAGGTGGTGTTAAGTTCTATACAGGCAAGAATCTTAATGCTTGGTCCGATGAAGGGTGAAAGCGCCAGGGTAGCCCGCGAAATTCTAATTTTCTTATAGGATAAAGTATATTGATTTTCTACTAAGTAACATTTAAAAACTTCATTGCAATTTATACGGTAACTCTTAAAACCTATGGTACTGATTCGACAACCTTTGCGATTTCTGAAAAATAGGTGTTTTTATTTTTAGATACTTAGTGTTTTGTCATGGCATGGCAGAACAGTTGTACTGATCCTGAGACCACAGGATCAGCAGCAAAAATGGCTAGCTAATTAATTAAAATCAATTGTTTCAATTCGTTTTCAAAACCTACCCGTTAAAGTCTATCCCCCTTAACGGGCGTTGAAGTTTCTGGAGTACCTACTAAATCCGAGCGAAGTGCTAGTACTTACATAAGAATAAAGTTTCATCAGTTGTGGTTTACTGGAATCAATTGGTTTCACCCAAGCTCAATGACATTACGCATTTACTGGAACCTTTTGGATACACCTGGCCGCTACTCCACTAGAGGTTAAGCCGTTGGTCCCGGTTGTCATTTGGAGATCATTGCCAGTTATTAAAGATTGTCAGAAGCCAGAAAATCTGGCATCAGTCTTGCCAAGAAGTACTGTATTGGCTAAACTTTCCTTTATGGGCCGTCGCTTTGGAAGTTCATTTTTTTTTTGTGGATAGTACTCATAAATAGAAAGCTTTTTACAAATTTTCAACACCTGGAGACTCACGGTTATCGAGTTAAAAATCTTTGAAGTTTCCATACAAATTGGAAAATAATACGCCATTTTTGTACATTTTTAGGTTAGATAAATTGTCATAGTAGACGTCAAAGTTGACATTTCACGTTCCGTTTATGGTAGAGGTGTATTTTATTCAATTTAATGTCATGGTTTTTACATAATTTACATTTTATATAATTTTATTTTCACGTATCCACATATTAAATTTGGGTTTTTTTCAAACAAGAAATAACAATTTTTTTTTTACACTATGGAACGGAACGTGAAGCGACGCCATTTTGCTAATTTGTCAAATTCAATAGTTTCCAATAAAAAATAGTTTACAATTCCATGCGTTACAATCTTACGGCGCGGCGTTCGCCATTTTCTGGTTACATAGTACCTATACAAAACGATTTTTTCATAATGTATCGAGAAATTATAATCTGATCAAGATTTATTACAATTTTCCAGTGACATACATAACATTTTGAAAAGAGTCGGCTGTTGCAAACAAATTCAAACAATATGATGTCTGATTAGTATCACAAAGAAAAGATTAGACTTTCCCTTATGCGAATGTGCGCAGCACAACTAAGGCAGCACCGTATATATATTTGATCTAACTGAAAAAATAAATAAATACTTCGATGCCTTTCAACTTTTTTCATTATTGACCATTGTAACTTGTAACAAAGGATCGACGTGCCCAGTCAGAAATCCGGCCTTGGCTTTCGCAAATTACTTGTCACTTAAAATGGTCAAGAAATCGCTTTGTCTAAACTCTTAAACCAAAGAACTAAGTTACCTACTTACTCTGTGCTCACATAATTTTGCAGCCAATACTTTTCTGGTATTGACATAGGTACTTCGATACTTTCTTGATTCACTTATACTTGTCACAAATTCACAATTAAATAAAATAAAAACAAAGTATTAAAAACTATAACGCAGTTATTACTGTTTAAACGCTTTGTTATGACTTTTATCAGGGAAACCTTTGCTTTGTTGTTTTGTTTCTGTTTTTTATTTTGATACGACACACTGACACAGTGAGCCAGTGACACTGGCATAAACGAACGAACGTTTGATGTTTGAATTTAGCTACAGAGCTTTTTGCTCCTTTTTCCTTTCGATTCCTTGGTAAACAAACTAGATTATTTAAATATAATAGGAAAACTACATCACAGCTTTCACTTAGATTTCGTTCTTTGTCATCAATAATTACTTGGGAGGACAGGCAGGCAGGACTGATTGTTTTTCAGGCGTTTACAGGGATTGTTGATAACTTTCTAATGGCGGATCCACATGCCATCAGGTTTTATTTATTAAAATTTATTTTATAATCTGCCTACGGCCACGGGTTAACGGGTGGCGGTCTGGACCAGGCATTATGCAAACCGCTGACCTAACCTGCAACTTTTAAGTTTTTCAGTTTCTTTCATAAAAATAAGCTTTATTATTGTTATTTGTGACATTTGTCTTATTTCCCATGAAAAGAATGACAACGTTAAGAAAATACATTGGTAAGTGTCTAACTGTGATAAGATAGTAAAAAAACCTAAAATAATAGTTTGTTGTTGTCATCGCACCAGCTGGCCAATACATATAATACATACGAACACATGATTCAAATTAGTTGATACCTTAATTTTTAATATACAGAATTGGCTTCAATTTACTAGTAAGTACCTAGGTACCTATTAAGAAAAAAAATTACTATATTGCTAGTGCTGTAGGAGAAAAGTTATCTCAGAACTAATTAATTTTTTTTGTTCCAGATATTGGAGCAAACCTAACAGATGAAATGTACCAGGGCGTGTACCATGGTTCAAAGAAACATGATCCAGATTTAGACATAGTATTGGCTCGCAGCTGGGCAGCAGGGCTGGATAAGATGATCATTACTGGTGGCTCCTTAACAGATAGTCATAAAGCTATTGAACTGACACGGTCTGATTGTTAGTTACTGACTGCTTATATTAGAGTTATGAATTTCGCAAATTGAGTGGTTGATGTGGTTAAAGGTTTTGGAGTGGCACCGTGATTAACTAGATGGGCCGTTGATCTCGTAAGGGACACGGGAATCTATTGGATGTGAGAGGCAGACTTGTCAAAGTGGTGATACTTAGGGGAGACCTGTGCCCAGCAGTGGATGTGTTTCAGCTCAAATGATGGATTTTCTGCAGGACAACCTGGCCCTGCTCTTATTCATTTATGTTGAAAGTCATGACATTGAAATGCAATTGGCTGTTGAAAATTAATTCTACCAATCCAGCTAAGTCACAGCTTTCATTCATTAATTTAAGAAAATTTTCGTTTCAACAACTGGGCCTTAGTTAGAAGTCTAATTTCAGCCAGGTTATATACAACTGTAGGCTGCCATCCCACCAGGTGTAAAGACTTCTTGCCTGATGCCGAAGCCTACCTGCAGAGCCTGCGGGACCTGATAACAGAGAACAAGGACAAAGTTGTTGCTATCGGGGAGTGTGGACTTGACTATGATAGGTTAAACTTCTGTGAGAAAGATGTTCAGCTAAAGTAAGTACTGTTTTATGAAAATAATAATATCAGAAATAGGTACTTAATCTAATACTGAACAAAGAGTCTGTTTGAAAAACTTGCTGATGCTATTTGAACTGCACCCAAAACTGTTAGGTACACACCAGTTTCAATCACAACTGAATTTAATTCCTGGTCTAATGCTACACATGTTAAATAAAATTCTGCTTGATAAAGTAACATATGCATTTGAATGCCTACTGTTGAATTGATAAAAATTAAGGCATTGCAATGGATTTACTGAATTGCCCCGCAATCTTGTTTTTTTTTTGTTTTAATGGCCGAAAATCATGAAATGACCACTTCCGTGCCCTTCCGTTTTAAAACCCATCCATGCTCCTTCTAGTGCCCTTTGCGTTCCAGGGGCCGCGGTAACTCTTTCGGCACAATATCCGCAACCCTGGCAGGCTCGGGCCCTAACTATGCTGACATCTCTTTTTTCTTTGAACATAAACGCGCCGTCGCCCCGGGCTTGGCTTTGATCGGGCGGCGAGCCACCTAACGCTCACCGTCCGCAAGCCCGCGCCTACGGTGGCTGGGAATCGCCCTGCGACTCCTGACTCCCGGGGCGTCTCTCCCTCACGCGACCCGCCTCCTCCTTCACTAGCATTAGGTACTGCTTCGCAGAAGGAGGTGACTGCTTCACATGCCTCCTCGCTCCAGACCATGGATTGAACCAAGACCGGACCCGATCGCCTCAAGCCCCGCCATTCACTACCATCCTAATTAATGGAAGCAGAATTGTTCTAATCAGCATACATTCACTCAAAGATATCCACGACGTAATAATACTAAACATTTTCCCCTCTTCATTAATAAAATGTGGCCGACTTGCCCTAAAACACCAATAATATTCCAGATATTTCGAGTACCAGTTGCAACTGAGTCGCGAATTCGGCCTCCCATTGTTTCTGCATTGTCGCGCTGCTGCCGACGATTTGGTCGCAATACTGGAGAGAAACCGCGACAGTGTTGTGGGCGGAGTTGTGCATTCGTTTGACGGAACCGAAGATGCCCTGCAAAAGATACTCGACTTGGGCATGTACATAGGTATTAATGGATGGTCAGTTGACGAGTATGTAGATCGTATAAGCAAAACTTCACGATCACTTCGACTTGCTTGAAGGAAAACAGTTTTTAACTTATTTTCTTTTGACTTTAGTAGCTGAAAATACTCATTGGAATAGGTACAGGTACAAAAAAAAAACGATTATACTTGAAATAAGCATAAGACCCCTAAATGGAATCATTTTGTGAAGATGCTATGTTAAAACATTACCCTCCTTCTGAAGCAGTGGGGTAAAAACAATGTTAATCGAACATTTATGCTGACTGTACCATTTCGGAATAAAAAGTCTGGTTACAATAGCACTTTTTGCAAATCTGTACAACCAAACAAATGAAGGTTTAATTCTGGCTTTTAACTGTATTTCTACTTATTAGTAGGTACCTACATAATAACTATTATTTATATCATAATAACATGTTTTACTTTATTTTCCAGTTCCTTAAGAACAAAGGAAAATTTAGAAGTAGCATCAAAGATACCTAAAGAAAAGCTTATGATTGAGACGGACTGTCCATGGTGCGAAGTGAAGCCGACCCATCCAGGTTATACACATGTGGTGACCAAGTGCCCAACAGTGAAGAAGGAGAAGTACTCACTTGGGTCTGACAGTCAGGTGAAGGGCAGGAATGAACCAGTTAATATTGTGTAAGTATTTTGGAAATCTTACCAATGAGTAGGTATTGCACCCAGTTTAATTGAGCTGTGGCAGTTAGATACCTGGAAACCGACGCCAATCTAATATGCAAGGGCTGTGCAAATGATGATTGTGTGTTTTAGACAGTTAATTAGAAGCACACCGTATTTAGTTCCCATCATAGGGTTGATTTTTTAGCCCTTACTGCTTGAGACTTGAGAGGGGTCTAGATGTGCAGCAGTATTAGAGACTTGTGTGTGACGTCGTCAAAGGTGTCAAGCCTATGCTGCCTGTAGGTTCAAATAAATTGTTCGATTCTTAGCCAAACCACAGCCAAACTAGCTACAATGCGTGTAAGTGTTACTACACCAATCGATCGATCGTCGTTGATCCATTGGTGTGGTAGCTTTGGCTGATCGACAGATACCGGGCGATAAACAATTGATCGATTGGTGTGGTAGCTTTGGCTGATCGACGGATACCGGGCGATAAACAATTGATCGATTGGTGTGGTAGCTTTGGCTGATCGACGGATACCGGGCGATAAACAATTGATCGATTGGTGTGGTAGCTTTGGCTGATCGAAGAAAGAAGTGGAAACTATCGATCGACGTCGACTAATCCATTCCACCATCGATCGATTGCTGTGGCCTGAGGTAACACCCAAACACATTCGGTTTGATGGACCCGTAGACAAAGACGTAGTGCAACAGAAATACCTACTCGTATCAAGAGCCTTAGAATAATTTGTGCAGGTACCTCGTAAAGTCCAAATAAGATAATATCACTGTTTCTTTTTCAGGCAAGTTCTGGAGATTTTAGCAGCAATACGCAAAGAAGATACGGATGAGTTAGCAGCAGTTATTTACGAAAATACTAATAAACTATTTTTTAATGCATAAATTGTACATAAAGTATTTTTAATTAATAAATAAGCGAAATGTTTTGTTACAAAATGCATATCATTTCTTTTCGTTCGTTCGTACCTGATACTTACCTACACGTAACCTTAAAAAAACGTATAAAGCGTTTGATGACCCCGACAACCAGTTTCTTGCTATTACAGTCGAAGGCTAAAACTAGAGAGTTTAATAGGTAAGTATCTAGAGGTGTCCGCCATCAATACACTGGCCGCTTTTAATATCGTCGCATGAACAACGATGAAATTAAATGACACCCATACTTACATCATATTAGATCGCTTATACATGTAATTACTTACCTAATAATTGAAAGTTTTTTTTGGATGGTTCACCAAATGACATCTGCAGCGCTTTGGGCGGGGCGGTATCCTCAGACTTACTAAAACCCACCCGTGTTCCTTCGAATGCCGAACAAGTCCGCAACCCTGGCACAAGCGGCCATCAAAACCTACAGGGTGCGTTTTCACCAGAGATGTGCGAGTATGGGTAATGAGGGATGTGTATGTTGCACCAATAGAATCGCTGCGCTGAGCGGGGCTAGGTAAATGAACCGATATAGGTTCATAACAAACATACCTACATCCTCGCACATCTCTGGTGGAAACGCAACCTTATCGTCGCATTCGTTTGAACCACGCGACGGTGAAATCAAATTATGATCGCTTTTACATGTTAGTAATTACTAAGTTTTTTTGGATGGTTCATTAAATGACTTCTCCCGCTCTGGGCGGTCTCGCTCCGCCTCCGTAGAGTCCAGACGCTTACTCACTAAAACGGACCCGTGCTTCAAATGCCGAACAATTCCGCAACCCTGGCAAATTATGAACAGTGTGCTAAGTAGCACTTACGGTGCATTTACAAGCTAAAGGATCGAGAATTTAAATCAAACTCTTAATAAATCACTAACAATATTTAATTGTGATTTCTTACAATTATTTCGTACAACACAACATTTATCATCTTATTCAGAGGAACAAATATCTAAATTAAATGTTGGCGTCCACCGGATCCATATTTCATTCACTCAAATAAATAGCTTACAGCCGGGGAGTTCTAATGTGACCATTAGGTATTACAATATTTTCTTAAAATAATATATAATTCGATGCTGGCTGAGATGGGCATGCTTTGCCTTACCTAGATGTTAGATCATACAACTGTTTGAGTATTAATGGCGGTATGTTTTGAAGGCGACTCGCACAAACTCATCGCTTTTATAATAATGCTTCGAGAAATGTTGCTCCGGCGACAAATTACAGATAATGTACACAGTGCAATTTTAAGTTGTTCCTCTATCATTTCCTTTAAAACATCATTTAAAATACGATCTCTCAACACAAAATAAATATACTACAAAAAGCTTATACCCCTAGTAAATCATTTGTTAAAGATTCAATAATTATGAACAATGAAGTTATTTGGATGACAATTAGAGGTAACTTAATGATTCATTATGAAATGATACCAGTCTGTTAGGTATTTAAATGCATCGTCAGGAATGTATTCAAATACTGGACTTTGATTTAAAATAAATACTAAAGAATTTCATAGATGGTTGTCATGGATTTAATTTTTTGTAAAAATATATTCTTCAATGATATGATTTAATTATTGCATGACATAATAAATTGAGTGAATTTTAGATTATAAATAAAAGGTTGAATCTACATACTTTTTGGCACACATTGCTTAGAAATGTAATTTGTTAATTCATAGTTATTTACCTATGGTAATAGTTGGCACTAGTAACAAGATCTATGGGATGGCAACACAATGGCCAATCTTATAATTAGATGTGTTGATAAGACACTTTTATACAGCTTCATAATCAATGTGTGCCAAGAATACTTGTCTCTTCATAGTAAATATGTCCGATCGATGTTACAGTCACTAGCTGTGTGTATTGTACTTGATTTAAAATTTTCTTCAGTAATGAAACAGATTAATAAAAAATAAAACAGATTTGATAAGGAAGCGTTCAGGCAGAGGACTGTGTTCGTTTTGTGCAAAGTCCAACTTTGGATAAAATGCGAAACATAAAAGGATATATATATATCTCATATATATAAGAATATATGGTTATTATTTGATGATTTTATTTAATTTAATACAGACGGTTAAACATAATGCTGTACGCAAAATTCACCAAATAAAGATTAGTAGATTTTATAAATATCATATTAAATAAATTGACCAAACATTACTATCATAGGTACATGTTGTAGACATTCCTGCCTTCCATACATTCTTATTATTTCTTACATATATAACAAATATCCCTAGTTTGATATATGTTACTGGTGTATACCTTGGTGGAAATTGCAACAATTTGGTCAATGAACACATAAACTAATTCTAGTGGATAGAATTTGATCACTGTCACGAAAAGTGTAGAAAACGAACACAAATAACACTAAAACTCAGTCCTCTGTCTGTGTAGCACAGTTATCACTAAAGTGGAGTGGTTACTCTTCAAGGTATCTCGGAGTAGATGTGGATCTGTTCCCGGAACCAGTGAAAGTATGACGTCACGTGGGACCGGGTGACGTTGAGAGCGGTCTCCGTTTTGTTCTGCAGGATCTCTGGCGCCCATTCTCCTCTGAAAAGTTGAAACAATATTCAGTGGATTTAAAAAAAAACCTTTGTGGCAACGTAGCGCCACTTTTTACTAACGTTTTTTTTTTGGCTTCAATGAGTAGTGGTTAGAATGAATTAACCATAGTTGCTTTGGTATTATAAATATTTATTAAAAATAATAGTTTAAAAAAACAGTTTCGGTTGATGACATTTTTTTTCGGGAACATGGAATTTTAAACACAAGACTTTACATTATCATAATTACCTATGTGAATATTGTTTTTTCTGCCTTCGTTACTCATCTTGTAATCAGTTGAAAATATGTGAGCAATTTGTATCGTCTCGAATAACCTCGGAATTTAAATGACCACAATTGAATTGACTAAAGACGGAAAACGGCATTCTTTATCTTATGTCCTACAAGATTGTTCGTAAAATAAATATTGGTTGGTCACGCTAAAATCACCTACACACACATGCTAATGCCATGATCCCTTTGTAAGAGATAGACGGCGCTATATTGAACTAATAGCACTATCTCTTTTTCACAACGGATTCAGTCATACGGCCGCTTTCTATAATATATCTCAATCCCAATCTTGATCCCGATCCTTGTCTGTAACCAATCAAAGGTGAGGATTGTGTGGTGAAGGACACAAACTCGGCCGTTGATTGGTTACGGACAAGGATCGGGATCAAGATTGGGGTTGAGATATATTTTAGAAAGCGGCTGATAGTTTACTATGATGTGTTATCACCATCATGAATCCAGTCTGATAAGTTTCACGAAACGACAGTCAAAACGTGTTTTTTCAAACATTTGCCTACGATATTCGAGCATGTTTTATAAACTAAATGATATTGTGATGACAGACTGAAACTGAAATGCTCGCCTACTTATATTTTTGCAGAAATCTACGACTAAACAGCGTTTAGAATCTTAAAATAGCGTCTTATCATCCTACGCAACTCGTAAAAGCCGAGCAATGCAGATTGTCACATACCTAGACACTGGCACAATGACTTTCACACTTTTGCTAATGGAAATGCAACATTTTCCAACCTGGTCTTGCCAAATTGAACAAGTCATAGTTCTTCTATCATCAGTTTCTTAGCTAGCATGGTGTTTGACTTATGTAATAATAGCTATGATAGGCGCCAAATAAATTTGCAATACCTAACGGTAATTGAACCCACCTACATTTATTAATTTCAAAAACGGAAATGCTCTGAATCAAAATCGATCGTGATCGACATTCTTCAGTCATGAAAAACGATTCATAATTTTACTGGTACCTACGAAGGCATACTATGGAAAGGGCAATGTAATTATTGCAATTTTATCTACACATTATCACAATGTCATATGAATAATATTGAATTTTGATCTCTCACTGATGCTTGATTGCTAATACACGTTCATATTCTGATTGGAAAATAATTTATCTTTGTAAAAATGTCTCTCTGCCCATTCTCACTAAGTATTAAAACTGCTTGATTGTATATTTGTATGATGATTCTTTCGTTAGTGGACTATCTTCTTGGGTAGGTACAAAAGCTCTTTCAGCCACTCTTTCTACCTACAACATTCGCAGTGACACTACGCATCGTGATTTACAAATAGACTGTCGAACTTTGTAACAATGCCTTGTAAATACTTAGCACAACTTTAAATCCAGAAAAAACTACTCACACAAAAACTTTAGTCTTCAAGTACTCTGTCGTCAGCTGATAGTAGTCATTGGAATACTTCGTCACTACTTTAAATGCGCTCGATGTGTAGCTCTGCACATTGTCTATTAGACCCGGCGCATACTGCTCTATGGTATCTACCACTACCGGGGTTTTGTCGGCGACATAGTTATAAGTGTTGGCAATCAACGCGTTTCCTTTCTTCATGGCAACATACGCGAACTCTCTTGAGAGTAACAAGTATGGCGTGCATGTTTCTTCCGCTTGGGTGTAGTACACGGGCCCGTTGGTTTCAAGCCAGAGGTAGGCGCGCGCTGACGTTGATAAGGTCTTCTGCCAAGCGCGCTGACTATGCTCCAAGACTCCGAGGTCGTTCAGTAAACGGCCCGTTGTGCTTTCTGTGGAGCAGAAGTATTGTCGTTAATTGGGATTATCGATTTGTTGTTCAACTTTTAAAGGAAACTTACATGTCTAAAGTTAAAGACCGTTTTAAGCGTTTAATTTACATTTTCTAGTGCTTAATCTCATATCTTTTTAGTAACGGGAAGCAGAAACATGCTACAACAGTAAAAGCATCAGATAAGAGACACACATAGTAATGAAATGTGACGTAATTTACAAATATCGCTGTAGTTTTCCATTGTTCAATTGCCATGGATCGACAAAGGTCATAAGTCTATTAACACTAATATTACACCAGTTTACTTTTAAATTCAATTAATAAACGCAAACAGACAGATTCTAATTAGCCTATCTTGCTACCAGGAATAAACATTAGCAGTAGAAGGTATGACTGGTATCTAAGGACTGGTATGAGTATAATTATAGCACAGTGAAACAGGAAAATTAAATCATTGATTTAAATTATAGGTAAAAGGACACTACATATTAACGAGGGTGTCGTAATCACCAACCTCGTTTCATAAAACCGTTGTTGTCTGCCATAAACCAACTATTCTTTTTTTAAATTCAATATCAAGTTGAAGGTTACAAAGTTTAATGTACTATCAAAACCTGTTTTCTTTCATATTTATTCTGAGATTATAAGATATGCAACACAGGCCATAGGTTATTTTATTTTATAACACCGTCCTATCAATGCAAACAATGTTACATTTGAAAACATGGTCTTATCTGACACCGATAAAATAGTCGTTACTGCTATGTGACACAGACCATGCCATAGTCATTATGGAGTCTATCGTTTATATAAGTTTTTCATAGAATAGTTTAAAAATTCTCGCTTGCGAAAAACTATCTGTTGAAGAATCACTTATGGGACAATGCTATATATCTATTTGCAGAATAAAGGCGCAAATTATAAACTTGGTCATGGGCGTATATACGTTTGTTTTTGAGACGTGCCCGTCACACTATTCTCAACTACTGCCACGCCTGGGTGCCAGAACCCAACCACTGCAAGTCCTGAGAGCCACATTTAACGGTGACGACTTACTAGCAAAGCGGCAAGTCAATGAAGCTCGACGAGTCCCGAAGAAACGGTTCAACTGTCTTGGATCCCGCGACGAAATTAATCAGATTAGAACAAAAAAAGCGGAGCAGTTAGAAAACTATAATTTCCACTACCTTCCTTATCAAGCAGTTGACAGAACAGAACAAAACTAGCCCAATAGGCACCAAGGGAGTTTCACAACTGGGATAAACTGGTCTTACCCCAGTTGTGAAACTCTCTTGCCAAGATAGGTGGTACAGCTTCCAGCTTTTGACTTGTTGAAAATGGAATTTAAGGCGCTCCTTCGCCGGGAGCATTCACATGTAATTGAATAACCCAAGATTCGATTTCGAGCTTTATGCTACAATACTGACTGGCGCGCATTCGCCTACTTATTAGTATCAAGAAAAGTAAGAACAAGATGAATTATTCCAAAAATTGTAACACAGGTGCTCCGCAGACTAATGTTACAAATTGTACCATTACACTGTAATTCTTGGTTTTCTTCACTCACATAACAAATATTTTTTTCATGCGTAATTGTGGACCGATATTATTTTAAATATTATGATAGGCATCAATTTCAAACGGATGAAAAGCGCAGATGTGCTGAACGATGGAGCATATGCTTTCTTAGAAGGCTATGACTAGGAAAGCATGTGCTCCATTCACTCTTGACTTGAGACCTCCAGGTTGAAGCTATTAGGAAACACAGACTGGCAAGCAATGCCACTTCTTAGGTGTATGCACAATTAAATTATTCCTGAAGAGTTTTGTGCGTATGTGTGGGTTTCAAGCATTACACTACACAGTTTATTTGAGATAAACTGTGTAGTGTATATACTAAAATATAATAATAAAACAGTGTAAATAGAGTCAAAATTGATTGAAGAACCAACGAGATATAACTATTTTATGCTACTATATGTTCCTCTCGCGAAAACGCTGTTTTGTATGGCAGCTGTGTAGCCGTTATGGACTTTGACGTCAAAGTCCATATTGGACTTCTCTTTCTAATTGTCAACTTTGAAGCTATATAACTTTGTCACCGATGAAGTTATTTTAAAAATTATTTTGTGCTTTCTAAAGCTAAAAAGTATTTCATTTTGTAAATAAAAAAATTGCATGCGTATTCCCTGTTGGTGGACAAATCAGTGAACATTCATAAAAAAAAATACATACAATTAAATATAGAACCTCCTCCTCCTTTTTGAAGTTGGTTAAAAAAACTTAATATCCAGTGTTGGAGCGCCGTAAGGGGTTGACTAACCTACACCTAAGTACCTCAGGAAATTTTCCGAGTCCTGCCTTGTCATCTCTGGGTTATAATTTTTTAAGTTTCATCACTAAAACCACAGTTTTCTAATATTAATAACAGAGATTAAATGATATGATTATTGTTTACCAGGAGCAAATACCATACTTGTTACGCTTTCACACAAAAACAATTGATGTATTGTTTGTACTCGAAGGAATGATCAGAAATCTTTATTTTTTATGTTCTGGATGTCATTACTGTATTTATGTAAAGTTTGTTTTATTAAAGCATTATGAATGATTTAAACTTCAATATTTGGTTACTGAGCTATAAAACCTGACATTCTGGGTCATTGTTGTTGTTTCTGACAGAACCTTGCATCTTTATTCTTTTTAATTCATTGCAAAAGCATTCTAAGGAGTATTCAAATACCTGGCTTGATCTATGGTATTTTGGAGTTAAGAATGTGTCATTTAGTCAGAAATAATACTTAATTCAGAAATCAGGTCATAATCTTTTCTACCAAGAACAAATTTAATTAAACAAAGGTTTTTTTGTATACATAGGTAAGTAACCACTAAGTAGTAACCCTATAGATTTCCTATATTTTCTGCATCATTAGGATTTCTCTAGAAACTGTGACCCCGTCAAAATAGATTTTGGAGAACTTTAGCTAACACTTTATGATGTCTATTCAGCCTAAATATGTATATGTTGCATCTACCTTCTGGAACCAGAGCTGGTTGGAAGTTATCAACATTGCATCTTTATAGAAACAAAAGTACAAGTAAAATAAAGGGCATATCCAGCTTTTTATTTTACTTGTTCTTTTTGCATAAAATACACTTACTCGGGAAGTTGCCACCTGCCCTGGAGACATCATATGAGACCAGCCCAGCTATACCAACCAGCAGGAAAAAACTGGCCCAGATCCAAGGGAACCTTCTAGTGCTTGTCATTCTGTCTAGAATATCCTGGGGACGAATATAAAAATTATGATTAAATAATGTTCAAGTTATGTTTCCCTATTATCTTTTGTTCTATTTTGTTAGGTGTCATGACGAAAAACTCATTCGTTAGAAATAATAATGAACTGAAGGAAATTTAATGGACAGTAACATGTAAATGATATTCCTAAATATTTTTCCCTGTTGAGCAGAGTAGGAGCAATGAACTTTTATTTTATTACGTTGATTAAGTATAGTCCTGTGAGAGACTTTTATAAAAGCCTATTTATTCAGTGCATTTTATTGTCGGTTATTAGGTAAGTCAAACTATGATTCATTGTTATTATTTGGTCATCACAATAGTAAACACAAGATTAACTGAATGACAATACCACATATTTCCTGAGTGACTGAGAGGTTTGCTAAATCAGTTCACATGCCAAATCTTAGCTGTGTAGTTAAGTTTTCTTGCTGTTGTCAATTGGTTGACAGGTATTGTATTAAGAGACTACAACTACTACTGCACGTAAACTACCTTTTGGTCTGTTGGCGCATGGGGGTTCAGAATTACATTGACAGTCTAAACCGCACAGAAAGTAAGATACACTTTGATTATGCTACCTCAAACAGGGGAAGAGCAAACATACTAAACTAAAAACTTATGCACAAAAAAGGTTTATGATTGTGAGTAATTGTAGAATTATCAATTTTCAAAGGGTTGTTTTGTTTTTGATATAGTAACAAAAGCTTGAATTTGTAATGAATTGTTTGACAGTTGCTTAACTATGTCCCCATCTGCTTAGTGTTTGCTACCAAGGAAAATAAATTATGAAAATATTCAGAGGAAAAATTTTTGGTATTCATCAGATTTTTATGTTTAAGTATCTGGGGATTTAGGGATAATATTTTTGAATTTTCTTATTCACCACATACATACACTAGACAGCATTATCATGACTACTGTACTCGAAAAATAACATTACCCATTAATGACAGGGTTATGAGCTAAAACACGGTAATAGCACAAAGGTTTCACAAAAAATGCTCCGATTGGAAGAGCACTACTATGAGAATTTAGAAAATGCACGTAAATGATGTTGATTTTACCTGGATTTTAAATACAAACACTTAAATCGAAACAGCTTGCGCGAAATGCCTCCCGCAGAGTAACGGATGTACCACATCAACATTTACTGTTAGCACTACGCCCGCGTACACTACACAACGCCTAAAGTAGTTTTTCAACTTCCATTCACAAGCTTACTGCGCGATTCTTTCTTTGAATTGATTTACTATTTGCGCACGGAGTACCACATATTTATTTATTACGCACACGTGTCTCGCATTCTTTGGCCCGTTACAGATATATTTTTATACAGTTTTCTTAGTATATTTACCTTTAACGAATGATGAATAAGTTACGAAAATTAAAATAGATTCGACGATGAAAAAATATGTCGCCCTCGAAACTAGTTTTTTTTTTACTGCCAAAATTAGGGTGACCACAATTTAAGAGAAGTTAATTACCAGATTGTTGACCAAGAATACCACGATTCATTTTATTACATCACCAAGTGGAAACTGGAAATCTTTACACTGAAGTCTCTTCTTTATTTACATGGCTTTATGTTAATAATAATGTACTGGTTATCTTCTAACGATTTTCTTTTTTTAATTAATTCACGAGACAACGAATGAACGAACGTACTCGGAACGAATGTATACACATTTTTTAATTAATATTTATTTACATTATCAAACTAAAACAATATTCTCTAAATATTAGTTCAGTATTGAGAATAAATCAATAAATCAAGTGCTTTTTTTTAATAATGCTAATTTGGTCATAAAATTACCAAAACGTAAAAAAGTATGTGCTGGCAACATCCCATAGAGATAAGGACGTGACATGACATTTGACCTCAATAGTGACGTGCGTGACCTAGTTAACTAAAGTTACGGTTCATTTTAGTCGATTTCTGAATGTAACATTCAAAATTCGACACAGTCTACGTAATTATCTATACCTCGTTTTTGGATGGATTTCTTCATAAAAATAAATCCGACATTTATTTTGGCTTCCGGCAACCGAGAGCTAGTAGATATTACGTGAAAGCAATGCTACTTACCTGGCATATCTTATTTGTTCTCACAACAGTCTCATCTTTCTTTTTTCCTTTCAAGGCTTCGCCGCAGACTTCCTTGTATTGCAAGACAGACGCTTTCAAAGATTTCTGCCTTATCTTCTTACTGACTTCCGCCCAGTTAGTGTCTGCCAGGAAAAAAATAATTACAAATTTATCGCATAGCATCACGCCGGTATACCCCAAGAAGGATTAGACAGTGTGATGGTTAATTTTTCCCAACCTGTACATGTCATACTTGGTGCTAATAAACTATTTTCATTCTTTATTCTTTTTATTATATTATATTAAAGACTAGGAAGTTCAGGTTGTCAATTATTAGATGGATTATACAATATGTAATAAATTAATAACGTTAAAAATGTGAAATGTTTGGGTAAAAATTCACAATTAGTAGATTAGTAAGAAAGAAGTAGGATAGTTTGTCCTATTTACCAAATTAAGTAGGTAAACCAACTTTTGTGTGTTATCTTCTAATATGAAGAATGAAGATATGATAAATAAAGGTTGCAAATACAATTAAACATACCAATATAATCGAGTAACGTGGCCGACTGCTTGCTGCACCGATGGAACAGCTGTCTCCACGTAGCGTTACACGAGTCATCTCTCACGAGACAGTCTACCAGGCAGTCGACGAGGACCCTGTGGTAGGGGTCCAGGGATGGACCACTCAGGTACTGGTTAGGCAACTTCTTCATGAGTTGATTGAAGGTAACTTGGAGCTTATTATTGCTTTTATTGAAAAATATATCCTGAAATAGAAGATTGTGTTAAGTACCATACAAATGCATTTCCTTAAATTAACTTACGCTTTTTTCTCACGTGAGTAGGCAGAAACTAAAGTATGCCATCTATTACACTGCCTGCAGTAACAGGCTGAACAAATTTGAATAAATCTTGGCACACAGATATATCAAGTACTGAAATAGGATATTTTTTCATCCTTGGAGTATGTCTTGGCATAATTTTTATGTGGGCGAAACTGTTGGTAGAATCTAGTAAGTTAATAAACTCAACATACCTTATATTTACTTAATTGTTTGATAAGGTCATTTGACAGATCCTTGGGCAACGCACTCCTCTTGTTGTTTACCATGTCAATCATGGCGAACAGCTGATCCTGACTCACTTTAGTGTTGTCCATGGTTCCGTGTTCGTCGAGGAGGTTCGACAAGTACCCTACTACGTATTTAGAGTAGTTCTTTAACTCGATGATTGGGAGAAAGAGGTCTTGCCAAGCTAGAAAGGAAACATACAGTTATAACATGATTTTAAAATTTTGTTTTCATATAGTTGGTAAATGTTTTGAATACGTCTAAAATGTGTTTATAATGACATAATTATCATATTATCGTTATTTAAGCCTATTCCAAACCAGTTTAGGCAAAATTTTTGGAACGACAATGATTGCAAAATTAATGAGCAATTCCTGCTGTGACTCTATGAATGATATTTTCAACAGGTAATCGCGCAGCTTGATAACTTTTTTCCAGAGTGTAAAAAACTTGCGTAAAACTGAAAATATTTGAACTTCGTTTAATTTAAAGTACTAGCACTATTTAAATTTAACACAACACTTGAACATATGAAAAGAAAAAAAACTTACTACACAACTTCTTAGTTTTTTATAATTTTATAAACGTTGTGTCTAAATTTAAAGTACAGAAACGCATACCTACCAACACTTTTAGGTGATACATCTAGTTTATCTCATTTTTACCTTGGGAAATGTCAAAAAGACGCGAGATAACATTATCTCAACGAGTTTTGACCCAAAACAGTATCTTGGCCTATGCTGATATGAGTAATTTCACTTCTTATCATTTTTATGTAACCTCAACGATTACTAACCTATTGGCATTTTACAAATAACATGAACTATGTTTTGGTAAAACAATGGATTTGAAACTACCCACAAATTTTTTAACACCCTACGTAAAAATGGCGGTCACTGAAATTCAGGGCTTAATTTATGGCTGATGCAAAAGATTGCCATCAAAACGCTTTGCAAAAGATTGCCATCAAAACGCTTTGCAAAAGACTCATCATCTTTCTTTTCTTGCTCCATAGTACTTGGGCTTGGCATTCGTGTCAACAATCACTATCACGAACTCCCTTTTCATAACATCATTCCTCATACAATTCATCCATGCTTAGAAGAATAATGATAGTAGATAATTTACCTTTCAGCCCAACAGCAAAGTCACTGCTACCACCCTGACCGAAAGCCCACAGCAAGGAGAGACCAATAGGCGGCCTGTTCTGGTAGGAGTTGCGGAGACTAGCACTCTTCTGTATAGACGTGATACAGAACTCTGGGTAGTCTTGTGCTAAAATTTGCAGAAGTAACCGGTGACCGTTCACAGCTTGACCTGGAATGAGGTTTTTTATTATATATATGTACATGGAAATTGTAATTATGATAAGTGCATTTTATAGTTTAAGTTCAAGCAAGCTCGATAAATGGCGTTGGCGTTGAGATAGATCGTGCTATGGCTTCGTTACCATCCAAGCTTAGCGTAAATAACCTTTTTTAATTCGGTTAAAAAACAACTTAGACCTTACTATTGTAGACCTTATTATTGTTTGTAGAAAACAATAAATGTTTTTAAAGGATATTCTGAAGATTTCAAAAGTGATTTGCTTTTTGTTATATTTAACAAAAAGCAAAATCAAAAGACAGACAAAAAAAAGACAATTAAGTACAGTTTTACACATTACTGGTGTATTTTGAACAGAATAAAAATAATCCACATGCAATAGTAAAGATTAACATTATTTCTTGCCTATATACCTCTTTTTGTGAACCGTAATATTGTTATATAACGAAACCAGCAACCATGAAATTCAGATAGAAGTGAAAGTAAAAACGAAAGAATGCATAATAAAAATACAAACCTCTGCTCATATCATTTGCAAGTGACGTAAGAGTTACATCAAAGAACAGTTGAGCATTTGCTTTTCCAGCATCCTGCAAGACATCAGCCAGAGATTTCTTGATCTCCTCGGGGGCAGAAGACAGTGGGTACAAGGGAGGGTACGAGGAAAACGTTGGATCATCCACGTCTATTTGAATCTTGGAGTTGAGGAAAGCGGCTACTTCTTTCAGCCATACAAGAGGAGCATTTGAGAAACGGATCTTATTTGTTGTTATTATGTTGGCTAACTCAGCATGGTCGATCTGAAACAAAATATGTGCTTAGAAGACTTGGTTGCTGTATAAAGTCTTACATCAAAGTATTTTAGTGTATTTCATCTTTAAAACTATGTACCTATGTCTTGCTCAGAAGACAAAAGCATTAAAAAGCTAGCTACAACCTGGGAGTCTTTAAGTCAAGAGTGAATAGGTTACTTCTAGGCAAACGTGCTCCATCTTCGACCACATCGTCGCTTACCATCAGGTGAGATAGTGGTCAAGCGTTTACCTATCAATAATTAAAAAAAAAAAAAAAAGACAGTATTTTTAGCTGTCATCATATATAAATAAAAAATGCTATAGTAAGCAAATCAACGGACAACCAGTATGTTAAAAGTACTGATATGTATAATTGTAAGCAATAATTTTTCATTAGCACTTGAATTGCATCTATTGTCTTGCACATGGATGGTTGCTATGAATATATTATTGAACATTGACTATTGCATACTTTGCAAATGCAGCAACAGTATAACATAATAAAGAGTAGTTTTATATCTAGGTACCCTGAAATCTAATTTGTTAACACTCTTATCAGGTATTTGGGCAACTACTGCAACCAACAATGACAATGAAAATTTTTCCCATACAGCAATCTGGATATATTATAATGTAGCCATTCTCTTGCCCTCATCTCAGTTTATTTGGAGTTGGCACAATGTGTCTTCGTAGTTCTTCTATTCTATGTATCTATTGAAGTTTATTTTCCGCACTTAGTCCTGATGTTGGACCATTGTGCGTGAGCCATGGCGGCCGTCATTCCAACCAGCCAACCTTTCTCCGGAAGCAGAACAGTCCTCTCAGTGTGTTTAGGATATCTGAGCGAATTTGGTGCCCCTATTGTTTGCTTCCGTATTTCGGCGATGCCTTCTATGCTAATCTATTTGTCATTATTCAGTAGCCACCGTCACTGGTTCCTAGCCATATCATCTTTCACATGGTTCTTTTCATCCATTATTTTTTTGATCTTCCCCTACTCAGTGAAATTACAGGACAAAGTTAGTTTCTATTAATCAGAGTGCCAATTTTGAAACAACATTCGCATTTGCAAACTGTCACAAAAGCCTAATTTTTCATACATTTTTGACAGGTTGCGAATGAGATGTGAATTCGAATTGGCATTCTGTTCTCTGAAATATTTCTAAGTTACTTACAGCCTCAAGAGCTTCTTCAATGGTCTTAGGAGGTTTAGGTTTGGGAGGCTCGGCATTTTTCTTATCTTGCTTCTTTTTCTTATCACCTTCTTTCTTTTTGATTGGAGGCTTCCTCTCATCATCAATCTCCATACCAGAATAGAATGACTTTATTTGAGAGTGCGGAACTGAAAAGATAAGAGATAGGTGATAATTCTTGTTCAGATAGTATGTGGAGCTGATAAAATAAAAATAAGTAAGACATCTTTATTTTAATGGTCAAATGAAATGGTCAATTTAGAGAACTAAAAAAGGTGTAGGTATATTTTTAATCGCTTTTCTTTCATTTAGGTATAAACTTCATTTTGATCCTTAGTTTTTATTCAGCCTAATAGATATCTACCTTCATGTTTTTTATTGTAATGGGTTAGCCAAATCTATTTGAGGTTGATTGGGCAAAACCATAAGGTAATTGGGTAAAACCATATGGTAACAATTTTGTAATCCGATAAAGCAAATGTAACTCAAATATTGCTGTAGGTATTTGTAACACAGAAAATGTTATTGGAAACATTTAATTTTCTTAGTAATGTTACATGTTTTGTAATAAATCGGAATTTCTATAAATAACTTCCGAGTATTTGTCGGCTGATGTGGTGCAGACCCGGCTTGCCCTTGCTTTCATAAAACAACGACAAACTATTTATTTTACAGAACTATTAGTTTTATACAGGTTTCAGACAGATACTGTAATTACTGCAAGTAAAAAATAACAAAACATATATGTTTCTAAAATAGACCATGCCTTTTTTAAGATTGAGGAAAAATTATTAAATTACTAACTAAACAGGTCAAAAGACTGTTGTAAGCAAAATAAAAATTACCCACCGACATCCTCAAGTTTCGGCCCATTTTTCACAGCCTTCTTTTCGTCCTCTTTAGTTTTAATTTTACCATTCTGCGACTTCTTATTCTTCCCAACAACTTCCCATTGACCACTCGACATTATTGGAGAGATTCTTAACAGATTTCTAGTCAATTCTTTGTAAATAAAGGGAAAGCATCAAAGTAATAGGTTACACGTCAAAACCAAACAAATACCAAAAAACACAAGGCCGGCGACTGAATTTTGCAAACCTTCAGCATAAATGAAACACCACACTAATCTACATGCGCTTGGAGTGAAAATTATTCATGCATTCATACACTGCCAGTGACACTTGGAACACAGTAAAAAAGCAGAACTGGTTACTGATTGGTCAAGAAACTCCAGCTCGGAAAAACGTGGCAGCAATATTATCAGAAATGCATTTTTGTAACGTTGCAAAGAAATTTAAAATAATTAAATTTCATTTATTTTAAGTTTTTATCTAGGAAGTGTCTAAATATTACTAAATTTTGAGAAAAAAAATAACAAATAAAGTTAAGATTGATTTAAAATGAAATACGGTTTTCTGTATCTGTGGAGAGCTTTGCTGCACCCAAAGTAATCCCAAATTAAATTAGTAACTTTAGTAAGCGATTGTTGTTGGCAATCAAATAAAATCGATTTCGCTTGAAAAACTTGAAATAAAGTACGAATTTATCTGGGTAACTAATAAAAGCTAACACTAGCCAATACTGATGGTCAACTCAATAGTTGATTTTAGTTTAGGTGATCGTGATTGTTGTACACACAGCGCGCAACACTAGTCGCCAGTTTTTCTTTCATTCGTGAAAATAGTTGACTTGATATTATTTTGCTGCTGAGTTGTTTGTTAATTGAAATTTATCAATAAATAGACATACGTGCCCGTGCTGTGTTGATGAAATAAATCCGTGTGTTACAAAGAACTGTGGCTAGATAATGGAAGACAAATTGATGTTAGAAGATGTGACTAGCTCCTTGCGAGAACGGGTGTTTTTCGCTGCCAGAGATGGAATGTCTTTAACCCTTTACGCTTTATTATACGAGAAAAACACAGATGAAATTGACGATCTATTAAATAGCGTAAGTAGTGAAATGTACCTTTCATTCATGATGTATCATCAGAAGTTGTATCAGGACTTTGTCATGTCATTTAATATTTCTGATGAGAATGATGATAATCTATTTTTATCATACAAATTGACGGCGCGTTACCTTTTGCGCGTTACATATGGTCGGTGTGAGTTATTAATTCATTTTTTATGCGTCGCGGAATGCGATTTTGCGTCGTAACGCACGTATCGTCTCCGTAACCTTGGTACCACTTGCCAGTTTCATTTCCTTGAGTTCGCGCAGTGGTAGTTGCGAAAGACTCCGGTGCTCGGGGTCGCTCGCTCATCTATTTCATTAAAAATCATAATTACTACACTTATTGCCTTGCCTTGATTGTTATCATGATGATGTTGCAAAAATATGTTTACATTATTTCAAGCAGTTTAGGTAAATTCGGTGGCACTGTGTTATTTATTTAAACTAGGTTAAACAAGAGTTAAACTATGTGTATAAGGTTCATGAGTAAAATCTGTTTACACTAATATTGTTTGATGTTTCATCACCTTGTCAATGAATCAGCTGTGCTGAGCTACATAGGGCTGTGTTTTCATTCAATGAATAATTTGGTCATCTTTGTCTTCCTGGCCATGTAGCTAGCCTAGGCAAAGTAGAAATACCTATATATTCCAAAGCTTATGTGTAGTTCACTCATGTATGAAACCAAATCTATGCTGAAATACTCCCATTTATGTGTTTTTGGCTTCAGTAATGCAAGTAATATGTCAATAACAAATCACTACAATATTCATAAAAAAGAATCTTATCAAATCTAACAAAAGCTCTTGCTGTCCCACTGCAGGAATAGGAGCAACAAAAAGGACTGTGAATCCTTAAAAAAACGCCTTAAAGTGCACCAATGAAATCTGTAATACTCATATGGTTTCAGTCACAAATCAGAGAAAAAAAAATGTATATTTGATAAAAATCATTCAGGTATCTTTTATACTATAACAACCAATAACTTCCATTAATAAAGTGAAGACTTCTCATGCTACAATGGAGCAACCATTATAGATACTTTTATCTGAACAACTTCTAGACAAAATACTGAAGTATGTTATATAAACAAAAAACTTGTCCCTTTGTTTTTTACATACAAAGATGTGGGTTAATGACATGTCGATGAACTTGGGAAAGTCACGTTTTTTTGTGTGAAAAAACAAATAAACATATGACATGTGTTTTTATGTAAACATCTCCCTACTCTCCAAGAAATTATTAAGGTTCATTTGGATGTCAAAATACTTTATTTGTACCAAGGAAGTACTTATTAATTCCATGGATCTTCATGAAAAACTGGAATATCAAGATGAACCTATTGTGTTGTATTGTATATGTTGTCAATTCTTCTTTGTGTTTGGATGATCCTAGTAATTTATTAGAAGAGAATGGTTTTATTGTATTGTTTTGATTTGAAATTTCGAAAGGGCTAGTTGACACTTCCCGTGACCCAAGAGCTGGCTTTTACTTTGGGCAGAGACTAAGCATTGCCATTCAACGTGGCAATGCCGCCAGTTTCTTGGGCACATTACCAGCTGACAGCATTGAGGACGAATTTTTGATGCTATATTTTAGTTTGTTGTAAGTTTAGTTTATTCTTAAATAAAAGCACCCAACCATCTTAAAAACTTGATGTTATCTGGATTGTTTTGATTTACTTATAAAATGATTGTGCATCAAACCATCAACCTTTGTCAATTTATTTTAAATACAATACAAAAACATATCTCCAATATTAGCTGGTGGTCTAATGATGTCAATGATGAAAGTATGACTAAAATGTCTTTTAGACCCTTAAAACTAAGTGTTCCGAGTATTCTAATGATAATATACTTATTTGTCTGTTACTCTTGGCTAATATAAATCTAACAAATTTCCATGTGCCTCTGCCAAAGTTCATGCAAATTAATTTGAATATTTATGAGTGATTTATTAGGTGGATATGCAACCTTCTCTGAGCTTTTCTATTACTAGGATTAACGTCTTATCCATCCTAGTAAAATAAGATGATTATCTTCTGTTACTAGGATAAAAGACATTCATTTGAAAGTCAATTATATCTATTAAAACCAAGCAAACCAAGAATTTATTTTGCTTCTTACTTTAATTATACGAAAATTCTTTGTTCCCAGGATGTATGCAGCGATGGAGTCAAATGCACACCTTTGATAGCAGCAGCACGGCACGGTCGAGAAGGTGCAGTCAGGATCCTGTTAGAGAAGTTCCGACCGCCGGTCAGACTTGAAACAGAAGGCACTGTTAAATTCGACGAGTATGTTATTGAAGGTAAGTCAAGCTTGGGTCACTGATATTTTAAAATAATTCGATTCTAGGGACTTCGCTGACAAGCATGTCGGAAATTATCATACTCCAGAGATAAAAATTCAAATCTGTTTAGTCTGTGAGGCTTTCATGTGATTATGTAATATTAGGTCGAGTCAATTCTAGTTAGACAACATTTTATTTGAGTCAATCGACACGAGAAGAGGACCTTTCTGCATAAAAGAGGTCTCTGAAAAAAGTTTTCTTGGCAAATACCAAGACTTTTTCTTTCTATCAAAGGTGTGCAGGCCCGGGTCGATAGCACGTTGTGTTCCACTCGCGCCTCAAAGAGATGTCAGCATAATTGACGGGGCCCTCGGGCCAGTGCCTGCCAGGGTTGCGGAAAAATTGTATTGGATTTGATTTGGAATTGATTTCCTATCTAACAAAAAGGAAAAGTGTTTAACCCAAGATCCTCCCTGATTGTCTTCAGTAACTGTAGAAAAATATTCTAGAAAATAATAATATTTAGTATTCTTTTGGCTCACCAATATTCTAATGTTACTAGCCCGTAATGGGCCCGTTATGCCCCGATCTATGTCCCACTGCTGGGCATAAGCCTCCCTCTCCCACACACGTCTGTTCTCTGCTATTGCGCGCCGATCCTTCCGGAAGGATCCAGTCATAAAATAACAAAAGATAAAATACTTCGTCAAGAAGAGAAACTCCCGCTCCGAAAATTTGATTAGTCATTTCAACTACATTCAGGACAGATCCGTCTGTGTGACTGTTACGGTGTCTAACAACCAGGCTGTTTTTATTGAGGAATGGCTAGCTCTTGACCTCGATCACGCCTGATGGAAAGCGATGGATGAGGTCTATGATGGAGCGAGCGTTCCCAGGGTACTGGTCCCACGCGTCGACGAAACACAGCAAGCTGCTTGACGCCGGACTCCGGTGGGAGGGTGGTCGCGAACCAAACGGGCGTTAGCAGAACCACCGCAAGGGAAGGATTGGCCAGTCTTATAAGATGTTAGGTGAGACTGTCCAGGATGCGCCGAGCGAGAGGTTCAGTTGATTGCCTGATGGAATAAATTGCGCTACACGAGGAGGCTCCTTCATGCATCCCAAAAACGAATTAAAAAATTACCCAGCTACTGGGTTTTTGAGGTCAGATAGGCAGCCGTTCCTCGTAAGTACTGATATTCAGCTGCACCCCGTTAGACTGAAAGCCGACCCCAAGATAGTTGGGAAGACGTTGATTTATGCTGTCTAACGGCCGATCATAAACAAGTTCGATCGTTAACGACGGCCGGACCGATAATACCACTTGAATTATATCATTAAACGCATATGTACGATCGAACTTGCGCAGACACCGCGGATCTTTTAGAGCTAAGTCTTCAGAGCATATTACGCCCAATTCCGCATCCATCAACATCTTTCAGCCCTTTTTATAATTTATTTGATGCCGGCGTAGCGTGTTTCTTGTTTTATTCTGTATATTCTGTATGTTTTCTGGGCCCTACCCACCAACTCTTAAATACTGCTTTAAGAGTTGGTGGTTTAGGCCCTGAGGGCTTAGTGTGAGTTTTTTAACGTACTCGATCGCGTTAACGTAAACGTTCGCTTATGTCAAATTGTATAGAAAAAAACAGGTTGTCCGTGAGTGTCACCAGACGGCGCTTATTCAGTTTCAATACAAATTGACGTTTACGCTAACGCGATCGAGAACGTTTAAAAACTCGCACTAAGGCCACTGTCTCATATCTGTCTTCACCTCATTAGTTAGTTCCACATTCAAGTAGAATTATTTCTTCTACTATATCTACTTATAATTCGGGTATTTCACGACGAGTTTCGCTCTGAGGACTTCCCAATCAGTAGCTGGTACAATATGGAAACCTCACTGAGTCTATTACCAATACAAAGTACGAGTATGTTACCAACAAACATAAACACTGTAAAAAAATCATAATTTGTTATGAAATCTGTTAGATTCAGACGATAAATTATTCTTTGAAAGTACAGTTTCATACTGTAGTGGTAACACTTCAATCTTAAGTTGGCAAGAGGTCAGTTTGTACTGATTTTTGTTAGCCACGTGTGGCCTAGTATACCCTTTGTTTGTAATTCTATTTATTGTTATTCGTGTTTTCTTCATCCATCTTTTGCGCTTAGCTTCTGCGTTGTTTATCATCCACAGGCTTGGATTTTACCCTATCATCTTTACCTAACATAAAAAGGACTTGTAGATCTACTTTGTATCTCAATTGAAAGCAACAGAATTAAAAAATAACTTCATGTCGCAATCAATAACGGCCCACGAATTCACGTTCTCGGAACACGAATTTAATTCCGTGCAACATAATTTTAAGTCAATGTCAAATGTTATTTTCCAAAATGTTCCCAAATAAAGCGTCGGGCAAGTCATTGGGTGCACGGGCTCACAAAGCGCCTTGCAACGTGCTCCTCACAGCGCATTGACTCTCGATTTTTTTGTCTAAGTCGGGAACTCACGGTTTAAATATAGAAATGTGTGAAAGTTTACACACAAAGAAACTGAAAATCGTCTCGGAACGTTTCGGTACGTAGCTGGCCGACTTCCAAACCTCTTTGTTTCCCCGTATTTATGATTTACCAGCATTATAAAGGATTTGCACGTTTGGCATCGCTCGTGGCGACTAGATGCAGTTCCTACATCGTAATACCGATAAAGAATTGTACCAGCTTTTGTTAATGGGACAAACTTTCTAAGAAGTTCTTAATCATCTTTTATTCTCGTTTGTAGTTTCATACCAAAACGAATGATTCAGGTTGTTCGTTTTTATCATGAGTTGTTAATGAAAAATTCGATGCGTGACATTGAAATGTATTTTTGTATGTTATTATTAGCAAGTGATTAATTAGAACCAGTCACCTTTGAATCGTGGGTGAGTACAGCCTAACCATTCGGGAATCTCACCCATTAGTCCCATTACATACACTTTACGCTAGGGTAAAATCATCAGTGTTTTACGAGTTCGACGACTTCAAGGAGTCAAAGAACATTGAGATGTATTCTGACTTCTTGAGTAAAAGTAATTTTCTGAAACAAACATTTCGATAGCATTGTAGATACGACTAGACTTTTCCTGACAGCTGTACTCATGAATCAGTCATTTTGTACACTACACTACACATTGTGTTTTTTGACAACCCATAGCGACTGTCATAGATGTGCAATTGACCGGACCAACGGCTTAACGTGCTTTCCGCGGCACGGAGGACTCTTGTAATGGTGCAACCATACCTCTGCAAGCGTTGCGTTTAATCTGCCTTGGAGATCTACCCGTATGGCTGTTAATATTCGTCATAATCCCTTTCGATGCAATTTTTTAATTGAAATAAATATTTTTCAGGAGCCACAGCATTATGGTGTGCGGCGGGGGCTGGCCACTTAGGCATCGTAAAGCGCTTAGTCAGGGCCGGAGCCAACGTGAACCACGCCACAAAGACACTTAGCACCCCCCTCAGAGCGGCCTGTTTCGACGGACGACTGGATATTGTCAAGTATCTGGTCAGGCATGGGGCGGACATACACAAAGCCAACAAGTATAATAATACTTGCTTGATGATAGCAGCCTATAAAGGACATTTGGATGTGGTAAGTGGCTTTATTTCTGCTATTTAAATATACATAGTCGGCTCAATACAAAGAACGAGCGAAAACCAGGCGCACGCACACAGACGCACGTACGCACACATAGCCGCATACGTACGCACACATAGACGCGTACGTACGCTGATCTCAAACCTTAGTAGTTCTAAGTAAGCTACTCCACTACTGACAGGCTTGCACTGACTGGACAGGTCCAGCCAATGTGGTTCTTTCCTCTAAAGGTCACCTCAGACATTAACCTACACTACATGATTCTAATATAATTTGGCCATTATATATTTATCATTTTATGGATTTTAAAAGGGATTTTGACCTCCTGATTTCGGTGTTTCTTCTCAGGGTAGTCAAAAACACCGGCCACATCTAGTTTAAACTGTTAATTTTAACCTTTTTATAAATAAATATCACTAATCAAACAAATGACAGTCGGGACTATAGTATGCGCCAGATAAACAAAGAATAACGGTCATTGACCCACCTACATTTATTGACACACTTAATTTCAAAATAAATAAATAATGACATAAAGCTGTCCTGAATCGACATCTATCGTGATCCTTACTGTTCTAGTAATGAAAAACGAATTATAATTTACTGTCCGGGGGTACGAAGAGATATTAAAGAAAGGTCAATGACCGTTATTCTTCATTTATCTGGCGCCTATTATAGTCGTGAGTGCGCTTGCACTCAATGTACGTGAAGCGTGTCTATGTGTGCGTGCGTTTTCGCTCAGTGTATGAAGCCAACCGCATGTGCTTAGGCTATGCTAAAACCGTTTTTATAATGTCTTACGCAAGATGGATTTTTCTTTGTAGAACCGTTATTGTCGAAACGGGAGGAAGTTGTGTAGTGGTTGAACTGCGAAGTCTGATTGGTTTTTTTTTTATTTATGAATGGGCTAGCTCTTGACCTCGATCACGCCTGATGACAAGCGATAGATGGGGTCCATGATAAAGCGAGCGTGCCCAGAAGATGCCTTGAGGGACTGGTACTCCCACGCGTCGTCGAAACACAGCAGGCTGCTTGACGCCGAACTCCGGTGGGAGGGTGGTCGCGAACCAGGCGGGTGTTAGCCCTACCACCGCAAGGGAAGGTTTTGGAAATCTTTCCCATTTTATGAAGGCCTGTTTATTCAGAATTGAATAATTTAAGCATTTTAACATTGCAGGCTTGAATCACCTGTTTTTGTTTTTGTTGTCTACATCTACACTAATATTATAAAGAGGAAAGATTTGTTTGTTTGTTTGTTTGTTTGTTTGAAATGAATAGGCTCCGAAACTACTGGACCGATTTGAAAAATTCTTTCACCAGTAGAATCCTACATTATCAGAGATGGACATAGGCTATAGAATATTTTCAAAAAAGTTAGGGATCCGTATTAAAACTTCGATAATGTGACCCAAGGTGTGAGAAAAAATCCTTATATCGCGTACGCTGCGGAATCTATTGACAATAGAGCAAAGTGATGTACTACAGTTTTATAGAGGTCATCAATATCTACAAAAAAGTTCGCGATACTATATGTCTAACTATTATGGATAAGTCACCATGACCGCTTTTTGTTAATATTAGTCAAGCAACTCCCATGGTGAAATAAAAAATGGTGATTATAGGTCCATGATATTAATCCTTATCCATTTAATTGGTTTGATAATTAAGGTTGATTATGTCCGTGTAAATAACACTTTAAATCATTCAAATCGGACCTTTCGTTCAAAAGTTACGACGGTAATAAACATGCTCGGAGTAAGAAAAATGTCGCGGCTTGAGCGAACTGGGGAGAATCGTATCAATGCTTGGTCCGATGAAGTTGAAACACCACGGCATTTAAATGTTTTCGATAAAACAATAAGAATATCAAATGTTTGGATTTTTCGAAAATCAACTAGGTACATACATAATAAAGGGTGAAGCAGGGGTGAATAAGTTTTTAGGGGAGGAAATTATAGCTTGCTTCAATTTACGTCAGAATTCTATGAATAAACTAAAAGTGGGATAATTGAAACAGATCATGTACCTAACAATTTTTGCATAATCAACCCCTGACGGACTGAACGGGGTGAACAGTTGCGCTGAACCAATAATGAGAATCGTTGTGCTTAATTTTCCAAAACTAACCTTTATAAGGGGATATGTATAGGGGCGTTGCAGTTTGTGGAGTACCTACTATCCCCACGCGGACGAAGTCGCGGGCGAAGTGCTAGTTTCTGATAAAAAGATGATTCCGTGTAAGTCAGTGCACGTATAAGTCAGTGTTCCCGGCCGCCAAAGGTCGTCAAACCATGTCAGAGGCCCTTGAGGCGGTTTAGAAACTCTGACACTAGGGGTCGTTAGACCTTACTACCTACACGAAGAAGAAGCATTTTATAAATTTAAAATGTGAAAACAAAGCAGTAAAATAAGCTATCAATACATTTTACTGCTTTTGATCGCTATAAAGCGGCAGCACAATTTATCTCCATGCAAATAATTAATTTATTACCTACATACTGCAATGACAATACTTTTACATAGGAATTGCTCATAGTAACCTATTGGAGAGGTCTATGAGAGCTATTTTCAGAGACACAAAAAACTGATAAAAATCTACATATAACAAAGTAAAATAATCTAGTTTAATAATTGACGTGTTCATTAAATGAAAATTAAACTACGTTGTATCATTGTGTATCGGGGGTTACGTTCTCGGGTCATTTACTCCGTATTTATCTCTTACTTTTGCTTTATAATTGCTTGCAAGTTCAGAATATTATCGCATAGTAATATTTGTGGTAGGTGTGTTATTGGAAAATGTGTAGTTTGAATGGAGAGTCTTTCGTTTTATTTCTGGCCTGTACATAAGGAACCGTTAATTTCAAGATAAAAAGACGTAGTAGGAAAATATTGAGCTTTATAATATAAACTACTTTAGATAAGTAGTTATACAGCCGCTTTCTATAATATATCTCAATCCCAATCTTGATCCCGATCCTTGTCTGTAACCAATCAACGGCCGAGTTTGTGTCCTTCACCACACGATCCTCACCTTTGATTGGTTACAGACAAGGATCGGGATCAAGATTGGGATTGAGATATATTATAGAAAGCGGCCGATAATGGAACATGAGAAAACTACGGACTTAAAATCTCAAATAAACTATCAAAATACTCAATAAAATTCCTTGCTAAATTAGATAACTGTTGACAACTAGGTTGTCGTTAACTATTTCCATTTCTGAGAATCGTTTATTTGCAGGTACAGTTTCTGTTAGACAGCGGCGCAAGAGTCGATGAGCGTGCGTTATGCGGGGCGACGGCGCTGCACTTTGCGGCCGAGTGCGGGCATGCGGCCGTAGTGTGCGCGCTCATAGACCATCAGGCTAAGATACTCACTAATGAAAATGGTAAGTCTACGTCTATCTTAGCCCCCAGGCCGTACGTTATAGAACCATGATTGTTAGAGAGACTTAGAGCGTTTACGCCCTACGGCATTTCATACAAACTTTCAGTTCAAGTCAGTTTATTCCAAACGAATTTTCTTTACACTACAGATATTTTTTTCAAAGAGTGATTGAAGATCGTAGCGATAATTCGCACTTCTTACATGTGTAACTGATAGGGCTTATACTGAATGTTTATCTTTCTCAGGTATGACACCCTTACAATGCGCGGCTGAGCGGGCAAGGGCTTCCGTAGTCGAAATGTTGGCGGCGCGACCCGAAGTGACCCGAGGGCAGGCCATCGAGGCGTACGAACTTCTTGGAGCTTCCTTCGCGAACGACAAGGAGTACTACTGTCTCAGGGTATGTAGCTTCGTTTACAGGGCCGCTCCGAAGTTTCCCGAAGTGTCCCAAGCACAAGCCATCGAGGTGTACGAACTGCTCGGAGGTTTCTTCCTGAACGACAAGGAGTAGGTACTACTGTCTCAGGGTGTGTAGCTTCGTTTACAGGGGAGTGCTCCGAAGTTTCCGGAAGTGTCACGAGCGCAGGCCATCGAGGCGTATGAACTGCTCGGAGCTTCCTTAGCGAACGACAAGGACTGTCTCAGAGTATGTAGGTTTGTTTAGAGGGCAGTGCTCCGAAGTTCACGAAATTCTTTGTTTGCAAAAGACAAAGAGTAGGTACTAATAATAATGAAGGACGTTCTTGTCTGGCATATTATTACTGAGCTGGACCAATTTGGCGCATCTGTAAGGCACATAATGTTATAGATTCAAATTTAAGCTTCATTGTGTAAATGCCAAATAAACATATTTTATGTATTTCTTTCTTTAGATGGCGTATCAGTACTTACACAGAGCGATGGCCATGCGGTATGACACTCGCTACGGGCTGCTACTGAAGAAACCTGCCGACCCTATACCAGCCTACGATAACTGGAAAGAGAGCACTACGATAGAGGTAAGAGTCGTTAGGACACGCTCATTCTCTCAAGCATAAATTACGACCACTGCTGGACTTCCCGTACGCGGTGCCACATTGTCCACCACCTTAAGGTATCAGGTCACTGGTCCAACTTGTGCCACTCCAAAACTTTAGGGGCTCAAGGCCATTATTTATTTTGGAAACAAACAGACGCAATAACAAACATAAGTATAAAACAAAACAAAACAAACAAAATTAAAATTGTCGTCTAAATTACAGTACATCTTTTAAATGTGGGAATACAAAACAACGTCTAGCATTCTACTTCAGAATAAGCTTCAGGCTTCTGTCAGGCTTCAGATCTTACAAATAACGATGGAACAGGCGGTTAATAAATGTATTTATTTCAGGAAGTGGAACAGCTAGTCGGCAACGCGCACGCCCTACACATGGAAGGCCTAGCAGTGCGAGAGAGAGTTCTAGGGGCTCGATGTCCAGACCTGCCGCACCCCATCGTGTTCCGCGGCGCCGTGTTCGCGGACGAGGCGCGCTTCGACCGTTGTCTGGCGCTGTGGAGGCACGCGCTAGCGCTCAGGCAACACAACGAGGTGACGTCACATTATGTTATACACTTACCGCACCCATCGTGTTCCGCGGCGCCGTGTTCGCGGACGAGGCGCGCTTCGACCGTTGTCTGGCGCTGTGGAGGCACGCGCTAGAGCTCAGGCAACACAACGAGGTGACGTCACATTATGTTATACACTTACCGCACCCATCGTGTTCCGCGGCGCCGTGTTCGCGGACGAGGCGCGCTTCGACCGTTGTCTGGCGCTGTGGAGGCACGCGCTAGCGCTCAGGCAACACAACGAGGTGACGTCACATTATGTTATACACTTACCGCACCCATCGTTTTCCGCGGCGCCGTGTTCGCGGACGATACGCGCTTCGACCGTTGTCTGGCGCTGTGGAGGCACGCGCTAGCGCTCAGGCAACACAACGAGGTGACGTCACATTATGTTATACACTTACCGCACCCATCGTGTTCCGCGGCGCCGTGTTCGCGGACGAGGCGCGCTTCGACCGTTGTCTGGCGCTGTGGAGGCACGCGCTAGCGCTCAGGCAACACAACGAGGTGACGTCACATTATGTTATACACTTACCGCACCCATCGTTTTCCGCGGCGCCGTGTTCGCGGACGATACGCGCTTCGACCGTTGTCTGGCGCTGTGGAGGCACGCGCTAGCGCTCAGGCAACACAACGAGGTGACGTCACATTATGTTATACACTTACCGCACCCATCGTGTTCCGCGGCGCCGTGTTCGCGGACGAGGCGCGCTTCGACCGTTGTCTGGCGCTGTGGAGGCACGCGCTAGCGCTCAGGCAACACAACGAGGTGACGTCACATTATGTTATACACTTACCGCACCCATCGTTTTCCGCGGCGCCGTGTTCGCGGACGATACGCGCTTCGACCGTTGTCTGGCGCTGTGGAGGCACGCGCTAGCGCTCAGGCAACACAACGAGGTGACGTCACATTATGTTATACACTTACCGCACCCATCGTTTTCCGCGGCGCCGTGTTCGCGGACGATACGCGCTTCGACCGTTGTCTGGCGCTGTGGAGGCACGCGCTAGCGCTCAGGCAACATAACGAGGTGACGTCACATTATGTTATACACTTACCGCACCCATCGAGTTCCGCGGCGCCGTGTTCGCGGACGAGGCGTTTACCAGAACATGCAACAGAGATGTGTTAAAAAAAAATACATAGAACATTCCTCGTCTTCTTTGAAAGTATTATGCAATTCTAATATTATTTTTAATTAATTTCAGGTTTCAGTCACGAAGGACCTGCTCAGATTTGCTCAAGTTTTCTCTCAAATGATACACATAGGAATTGAATTACCTCTTGCTCAGGTGAATATTATTAATTTAAATTATTTCTTCTCTAACTTATGCACAGTTTGCAACGTCGAAAGTCTACAGTCTAAACGAATAAATAAATGAAATACAGGGTTATTTTTTAATGACCGGCCAAATTTTCACAGGGTGTTCTACCCTTGAATATGAACAACTTTCACTATGGGACCAACTCTGAAATCACGAAAAAAAAATCATGTCCTGTCATCTGTTTCATACAAAAGTTCAATACCTACTCGACTAAAATGTATGAAACAGCTGATTTTTTTTTTATTATATTATTTTTTTTATATTAATAAGTAACCCTCTACAATAAATGTAAATATGTTTCCAGCTATAAAAAAATGTTATTGCAACTATTTTGCACCCGTAACAAAATCTCTGTAGACTTGAATACAGAACCTGTGGAGTATTATTAGAAGAACTACTCTAATAGGTTCAAGTTATTCGATTTACCGATTCCTAAAATTTGTCAACCATTTCCAATTTGTCCTAACAGTTGTCAAACCCAAAACTCGATAACCATCTGAGATTCCAAATTCAAATGTCTACAATTTTCTTTTTCGCAGGTGTGTTTCGTGCTCGAAGCGTGCGCCGAAGAGCTCCGAAGAGGCACGAAGCGGCTCGAGAAGCCTCAGGCGAACCACGACCCAGAGTCCCTAGTAGTATGTAGTTACTCTGTAAGATCTGTCACTTTGCTTCTCATTTCATATGCTGCTGGAGGAGTACAGTCTTAGAAGGATCCTTTGGCGCTTGATAATGACATTATCGTAAGAAAATTGATGTGAGAACTTGTATTGGAAAAAGTTATGGCGGACCGCCATCTTGTTTTTTCTAGTTGTGATTTTGATCACGTGCCCAAAAAATCCTTGTAGCGCTCTAAGTACGCTTACTGGTGGAGAAACGTTTTTATACTGAGGGTTATTTTGGTTGGTGGTGTTAAGGGAATTGGGCCACTTACGCGTAACACGGAATATAATAAAATGACGGGTTTATCAAGTAAATGTCATAATTCACACATTAGCAACTATACGGTGATTTTACACCTGGATAGCAAATTTAGTCTTTGTTGACTACAACCTTAGGCCACGCTTCCACCTGCAACCAGCTCGGATGCAAGTTGCATTACATTGCGGGCTACCGAAGTGTAATGTGATCAATCACTCAATCGTGGCCCGCAATGGAATTAAACTTGCATGCGAGTTGCTTGCAGGTGGAGTCACGGTCGTAGGCATATGCTTGTAACCAATGATATTTTAAGTAAAAGGTGTAGATAGGTTATAAGCGCTCAGCAAGCGGCACGTCAAAATGTGGCTAATTAGCCACATTTTTCTCGTCTTGTCTCTTTTCCGCTCCCGATAATTACGACATGCCGTCCTACTTCTACGTGTAATCTAACAGTGTGACATTGTGCCGTTCTTGAAGATCGAATGTTGTTTATGTAAACTATCTACACCTTTTTACTTATAATATCATTGCTAGTAACCATATTAGCGATTTTTTTTTATTACCTACTAGTATGTATCTGTAACATTGTAGACAGCGATATGAGTTCTTTGGTATAGAGCACAGGACTTCTATGTGTGGGTAGTTATAGTTATTGTCGGGTTGAGATAAGCCAATCACGACACGGCCTGGCTTGCTGCTGTGAGTGTTGTTTCTTTACGCTTTAATAGCTATTATTATACCTATACTCCAAGTCCAGAGCATGGAGACGCCTCAGCGGTCACTGCTAGAGGGGTCAGTGTCAATCCATTAACCCACAGCCAAAATTACTAAATCTAGAAAGCTGAAATTTAGAATATAGGTTTATTTTATAACATCCGCTAAGAAAAAAATTGGTAATATCAACTTTAAGGGGAGAAATGGGCCCCTCCCATTTCTCCCCTTAAGAGTCCGTGCACAAAACTGACTCGCGCAAGATTAGGCATTTTCATGTTCGTGTGCACGTTTACGCACACATGACTGCGAGTAAAGCTTAGAGATCGCGTAACCAATTTTGATCCTTTAGTCGACAATTAAATTATTTTAACAGCGTTTTGATTTTTGTTATTTATTAGTAAGGTATATTTGTCTACATTGAAAATGGTACGGTAATAAGGCAATAGGCTGAAAATAAAAAGTATCTACGATAAGAATAAATAGAAAAACAGAAATCATAAACAGTATTTATTGACTTTGTCTCATCTTTAGAAATGTAATAACATGTTTGGCTTATAAAGGCTTAATATATAGAATAGAAAACATTTGTTCGACATAGACAATACGATAGCAACAAACAAAAAGTACTACAAATTACTGGACAAAATTATACAATTGCGCTGAGCGTGCTTATACCATTTGCTGGGTGTTAGACACACAGCGCTGTCAGTTTGAATATAGAATAGAATAGACATACTCTTATGTCTATTCTATTCTATAAATCTAAGCCACGACTGGTAAATCAGCCACAGGGACAGCTGTACTTTACCAAAATCAGAGAAATATAACAAAATTAAGGATAATTTTTGGAACAAATATACCTATGTAAAAAAATGTTTCTTTTTACAACACATGTCTCATACCTGAAATAACTGATCCCGAAAGCTACGTCCATGAATCTTACGATAAATATTGAAATTTGTGTTTTGTTTACATTAACCATTTATCTATATATAATATAAAAATCAATGCCACTTTTCGTTGTAATTTTATAACTCAAGAACGGCTGAACCGATTTGCCTGAAAATTGGTGGGGAGGTAGCTTGGAACCAATAGACGATCATAGGATTTATTTCTTTTTTTTTGTAGTTTAGGTGTAGGGTAGATGTAGGGTAGGTAGGTAGGTAGCCAGATGACGGGAGCGAAGCCGCGGGGGACAGCTAGTTAACTATATTTATTTATTTTAAAATGAAGTGTCTCGAAGAGGCATAGAACGAGATTTTCTAGGATCAACAATTTCAGGTAACAGGCATGTGTCATAAAAATCCACAAGCCTTTTCTCCATTTTTGTCTTCCAAAAACTATCTTCTCTAATAACTCTTTCGACTTTCATTGTATGATCAGAACCTGTCCATACTGCAAACAAACACACATCCTTTTTTGTAATGTGCAGTTGCCCTTGAATCTGGTACCACCAGTCGTGATTTTTATTGATTATCGTTTCCTCATTTTGGATTTTCCAAAAAGTTATTTTTTTTTTCCTTATAGCTTCATCAGGGCTCATTCCAAATGCCGAATATGGACATTTTAACTCTACGATACCATTTTCAAATAGCGCATCTGGCGTTGCACCCAGAAAAAAATACTCATCGTCAATGAACAGGCCACATTTTTCTAATATAATATTTTGTTCTCTTTGCAGCTGAATTAAGGCATTCTGTTCATTCGTTTTACCATGTTGAATTGCTGCAACATGGTCAAGCGAATACGAGTACAGCAAATTTTTAACAAGACCTGCAGAACTTATATTTTTTCGCCGCTTGCACACTTTACCAAAATTAGAAGCCGTCAAAAGACATCTGCGTAACTCGAGCCACAACGCACTTTCTGCTTGCAATATAGTGTCCCTTTCAATTTCATGTCTCTGTTCAATTTGGGACATCAGGTTTTCCAAAAATGCGCTCTTGGCCGATGAAAATTCCTCATCTGACAAGTCAGGCTTTTGACAAGAATCACCATAATCAATATGACTGTCATCAAATCCTAATCTTCGTTTAGGCTTCCAGATTTGTTTCTTTTTCTTATTAGCTTTTGCCTTTTCGGCTTCATATTTTTTTGCTGCTGTTGAGGGACTGCTTTCAAAAATTATTTTATGAAATGTATTAATCGGTTTTCCTGTGTTGTAGGCGACCACTGCGGCATAGCATCTTAGAGCATATGAGTTTTTTAATGAGTAGTTGATGCGTTTACCACCTACATATTTGGCTACAATGGCATTAAATTGTTCAGCTCTGTTATTATTTAAATTGTGTAACAAACTCCGAGCATGATACGATAGATGGGACGCGTTTGCCATAAGTTTGAGCATCAAAGTTTTGATTTGAGGCACAAGATTCACCTCTGACTTTTTTTCGTCTGTGCAGTAGTAACGTTCGCAGTGGGAATGGTCTCCGAAAATATGATTTGGACTATTTGTGATGTCTTTCTGCAAACTTCTTATTTGATCAGATATCGGGATATTTTGAGCTTTTCGAAACCTTACTGCTGCCTTCACAGCTATGCGTAATCGGTTTACGCGATCAGAACTGAGTAATTTACGCTCGTTTAATGGTATGGATGTATCCTTGATTAAACTCAAATTCTTCCCGTTATAATTACGCATTAAGTGGTTGGAACACTCAATTTTTTCCACCGTAACGTTGGAATATGGTCTGCTTTCCAAGATGTTTTTGTACACGCTTGAGTCTCCATCTGCAATTAGTTTTGCGTACATCAAATTATGCGTTTCTAGGGATTTACTGAATCCTTCAACGATTACTGATTTCTCCATACTTGTAGAAGAACCTGTGTGATTTTTGTTGCACTGGTGTTCCGGGGGTGTTATATTTTTATTCGCTGCACGGGAACATACGACACAGTATTTATTTTTAATTCCAACATGTAGTATTTTACCCGTTTGTAACCCTATTATAGCTCCAACGCCTGCTGCAGAGGAGAAGTTAGTTTTATAAGACCGTTTTCCCCAAGCAGCATCAGCTGTTACAGCTATAGTAGGAACACCTGAAGGACTCAAATTTCCACTCTCCAGAGCCAAAGAAGCTTCTACTTTACCAGCTTCTATCATAGTTGCTTCGGCTGTAGCTTTCCACCAATTAAATAAGCTATCGTGACAATTTTGATATGTTGTTTTGCCGATAAGTGGCAAATTTAGGGAAGCAGCTAGCTCATTCAAGTTGGCTCGACCACATCCTATACTTATAACTCCCGAAACTGCACTTTGATTGACGTCCAACGCATTTGTGTTAATCTGACACGTTTTCAGCAGGAATCGACTACCACACATAGTACAAGATAGTGAAAATGTTGACAAAAATCCTTGCTGCTTTTCTTCTACTATTTTCAAGTTTGATGCATTGCATCCGAATTGAAGACTGTGGTTTGTGATATGTATCCACTGGTCAAAAAAATATTGGAAGTCCACTATTCTTCGCCCTTCGATGAGCAATGATGATACCGGTGATTTCTGAAACAACAAAAAGAGTTGAGAGAGAGTTAAACTCATGTGTGCTCTTTTTTTTTGTGGATGGGAAATCATCAAATGATTTCTCCCGCTCTGGGCAGAGCGGAAGGGAGAGTCAAACTCTTACTGACTAAAACCCATCCGTGCTCCTCCTAGTGCCCTTTGCTTTCCAGGGCCGCGGTAACTCTTTCGAACACAATCCGCAACTCTGGCTCTGGCCCTAACGGGCCCCTACTCCTATGCTGACATCTCTTTGACTCCGTCGACCCGATAGCCAGGCCGGCTTTGATCGGACGGCGAGCCACACAACGCTCGCCGTCCACAGACCCGCGCCTACGGTGGCCGGCTTCCCATGCCTCCTCGCTCCGGACCATGGATTGAACCAGGGCCGGACGCGAGAGGTCGCCGCCGCCGATCGCCTCGACGAGGACACGGCGGTGCTCCGCTCAAGCAGGGCAGACCTCCACCGTATGCTCCACCGTGTCCTTCGGACGATCGTCACAATAAAAACTCTCGCCTCCAGATCTTATGGCGATGTGTGCTATCTTATGAATGATATTTTTTTTTATTCATTAATTTGTATAATATCGTACCTTGTTTGGTTCAATTTCGAAGTCATCGCTTAAATCTAAATCTATTGGCGGACAGCTTTCTTGACTTGGAATATTTTCTTTACTCTGCAATAAATCGCATCTATATTAATATTAATACTACGAATTTTGATTCTAATATTTTATTTATAGAATAGATTATTTATATGACAATCTTATTTATTCAAAAAAGTGAAAAAAATGGAATTGTGGTCAGAGCAAATCTCCAATTTATGGGATACCAGAAACATACCATGCCTAGATTCAATGGAACTGAATAGTCGACATCAACACTCATGACAGTTTTTTCAGGGCTTCTATTGTCATTGGCCTCCTAAAAAATACGAAAACATTAGTATTACTACTAGTACTGCTAGTATTAGTACTATTTTTCAATACATTTGCAAAATGCATGTATGTATACTTAGCAATAAGCACAAAAACAACCAAATGTACCCTCGACGTGCAGTAAAAACGCAATTATTTGAGCTGATAGTAACTAAAACTTACACCAACTACAGACGACGAGGTGGTAGCCAGTTGATTATAAGTGCGTTCTCTTAGTATTTGTCTGGCACGTTCCAATCCCAAAGTGTTCCGTTTTCGTTTATTGACACACTGGTAGTGTGTTCCTTTCTTTCGCCCCATTATCTATAAATGTAATAATACGAATTGACGCACATAAAAACAAATATGTATGTATTAAATCAACAACAAAACAAGCTAGCAAAATCACTATATGTTTTCCTATGAAATGTGAAGAGTTCCCTGGATTTCTCCAGGATCTCATCATCAGAACTTGTTGATTATGGGACCAATCGAAAAGTCTACCCAACAAAAAAAATCAAATCGGTCCAAGTATCTTCGAGTAATCGGGGAACATACATAAAGTATTGAGAACCTCCTCTTTTTTTGCAGTTGGTTAAAAATCTGTCGAATTGATAACCTCCTCTTATGTGAAGTCGGTTAAAACACATAATTTACAGTTGGACATAATAAAAAATGCGGAGATGCATACTATACAAAATACAAACGGTTCGAATACAGAACTTCTTTTTTTGAAGTAGGTTAAAAATCCAAACTTCATACCACAATGTATTCACAACTATATTTTTAATATCTGTAAAAAGTACTGAAAACAAAATAAATACTCACCGGACCAAGTTGTGGTAGTCGAAGTATATTCTTGCTAAAATTTATACGTAGAGTTCGCGAGCTCCAGTGACACAAAGCGATACGTCCTCCCGCTGCGCTAGCTGAGTTGACACTGAGGCGATCGATTTTGCGTGCATGTTATTATAGTATATTTTTGAAATTTATTTTCTATATCAGTTTTTTTTTTTTTGTAAAATAAAATTTTGTTTTAATCATATTAATAACTTAAGATTATTATGTTATTTTTGAATTTCTTAAATATCGAGCCAAAAATTAGAAAAAAAATACATAAGTGGCTGAATTTTTCCGTATAATGACGTAACTTCATCATTTTTTTTCGCAGTGTTTTGTATGGGAATGGAAAAAAGTGATTAACACAAATGCAAAAGGGTTATATGTTGTTGTTGCGTATATTTTTATATGGTCAACATTTCTTGTGGTTTTTCCTGAAACGATGGTCAAACTTCACTCTGACGTCATTTTTGAAGAAAATGGTATTGAATATTGAAGGTTTACCATTACTTAGGAAGTTTTCTTTGGAAATTCCTTCAAGCCACATGCAAGATGAAGACATTAGCTAATCATAACTTGCACTGTTTTACTAATATTATGTAACGTATTCAAACAATTACGGAACAAAATTGACCGAAATCAGTCGTTTGATAGGACGGACTCTTAAAGTTGATATTTTTTTGTATGAAAGTCTGACGCCGATATCTACGCGGATAAAGTCGCGGGTATCAGTTACTGTATTTATGTCGCAGCCAATTAGCTTAATCAGCCGTTTAAGTGGTAGCCTAGCCTTTTCATTTAATTGCGCCTGTTTTTCAGCGACCTAAGTGATCTTTTGTTCAATATGAATGACTTGTCCATGTCACTTATGACGCTGATGTGCTAAACGGCACAGTTAAATGAAAAGGTTAGGCTTTCAATGAAACGGCTGATTAAGCTAGTTGGCTGCGATATCTACAAACCAAACGTGTCAGCGCTAGAAGAGCGTTTACTCGGGAAACAAACACGAATGATGTTTACAAACTGGCTGCTTTGAGGTTGAAGTTCTGCGCTGATTTGAACCCACGAATCTTATTAGTACTGCCCTTTCTAGTCAGTATCGATGCAGTGATTCCATGCTCTGTGACCATAATGGTGCATTTACATTGGCAAATAAAGCTGCGCAGTTCTTGGTAATATCTACAGGTACTATGCAATCTTACTATTGTTGCAAGCAGGGAATATGCTTGTATTTTTTATTTCCTGAATAATATAATTAGTAGCTGTATTGTATGTCTTTATCCGAGACGAAGTTATAAATTTTCATAGTTAATCATCAAAAAGAGAAGTCCGATTCTGAGGTCAGAGTCTAGAAAGTCCTTATACCTGCCATAGAAAACGGGGTAATCGCGAGAGTGACATGTATTTAAAATTGTTATTCCTCGTTTATTTTTCAAATCAATTTAGATTATGTTTTTTCTCTTAGTTTTCTAGATATTAATCGATAAACTCGTTAGACAATTTTCCTTATTGCTCAACGTTGCTGAGATGTCATATTTAACTAATTTTGTCAAGAATTGCGCAATTATTTGCTCATGTAAAGCCTACTTGCACAAACCAGAGTTAGATAAATTAACATTTACAGAAATGCCAGCACATCGAGCTACCCGAAACTGTCATATTTACCCAATCAACCATGAATCTACTGCTTTAGCGATAAAGTTGAAAATGCTGGCATTGTGTACACCAAAAGTTACTTACACAACTCTTTTACACAAACTTATTTCTATGGATACCTACAATGGTGGCATTAACGCTGATAGTGATATTTACCAGAAAACCTTTGGATGGACTGAAAGGCTTTAAAATAAAATAAAAACTTATTTTTTAACTCCGAGTTACTTTTAATGCTGGGTCATAATGTATGAAATATTTGTTATTTAACCTCGTATTAGCAACTAACTCTAGTTTGCGCAAGCAGGCTTCTTCTTCGCAAGACTTTGTGACGTCATCAGTGGAGGCTTATTTCACTCACAGTCCACAATCATGGCTATCTGTTCCGTGGTACGTAGCGAGTATTGACGCGTAGAGTTTGGTGCGCACTTTCATGTTGCAGGACGAGTACGAGGGCAACGTGCGCACGGCGCTGTACCTCGTCGCCGTCGCCGCGCGCTTGCTGGAGAACGCGGGCAACAGCGAGGTCAGTATAGCTGTCGTCTTCTATCGTCGGTGTCAATTTAAGGACCTTCATCATTAACTGCCTAGCCTTTTCCCAACTATGTTGGGGACGGCTTCAAGTCAAACCGGATTCAACTGAATACCAGTATTGTATTTGAAGCGGCTGCCTACCAGACCTCCACAACCTATTAAGTGGGTAACACGGTACTTCTTGACAATCCGTAACGACTGCTATCTACAAGTGACAGCCGGGACCAACGGCTTAACGTGCCTTTCGAGGCACGGAGGAGTCTGAGTTCTGTAAAAAAACTTTCTTGCATTTACAAGGTCCTGTATTGACGCCGACAATATCAATACATATTATTATAAAACAAAGTCGCGGCTGTTTGTACGCGATAATCTCGAAAACTAACGAACGAATTTTCAAATTGATTTCACCAATGGATTGAGTAATTCATAAGGAAGGTAATTCTTTACATAATTCATTTCAATTCATTCATAATTAACTATGGTTTTGTGTAAATTGGTGACTCTCCGTAAACATCAAAATATCTTTAGGTTACATGACAACCTCATTGTTAACGGAATATTAATATTTTAAACGCTATTGACAGGAAACGACAAGTTTAGTTCGGCGCGCGATCTTCAGGCTTCGGAACGTGCGCTTACGCAGCGGGCAGACGCTGCTGCACCTCGCGGCAGACAGGCGGACGCCCGTCGACGACTTCCATACCAGTGACGTGTGCCAGTAAGTGTTAACATAAAGTGACTCTCCGCCAGACATTTAACTTCCACAATAACCCTTTTTCTCGTAGCCATAAGGTTGCTTTCGTAGTTAAAAGTAACTGTACGGGGTAGGTGCAATTAGACAAAATCTGAGAGACAGTTCCCGTATTTATAACAAATTAACTAATGTACTTGACTGAGCGGATCAAAAGGGAGACGCACTTTTGTCCGTGCCGAACGAGGCGAGTATCAATACAGGTGTTCTCTGCCTCATCATCATCATCATCATCATATCAGCCGAAAGACGTCCACTGTTGGACATAGGCCTCCCCCACATGGGAGGGAGGTTTGCCATAATCGCCACGCTTGGCAGGCGGTTTGGCGATCGCAGTGTAGGTGTGGCAATGTACCTACAGAGAATGCTGCTGCCCATTCTCTGGTGAGTCCCTTAGTCGCCTCATACGACGCCCACGGGTAGTGATGGGATGGTGCTATTCTTTTACGTCGGAAGCCATACGGAACTCCGGTTCTCTGCCTAGCCTTTTCCAAACTTTGTTGGGGTCAGCTTCCAGTCTAACCGGGTGCCTATCTGACCTCCATTACCCAGTAACGGGGTAACACGATACTCCTTGGCAAGACTGGCGGCAGATTTTCTGGCTTCTAACTACCCGTAACGACTATCAATGATGTTCAAAAGACAGCCGGGACCAACGGCTTGACGTGATTTCCAAAGCACGGAGGAATCTCAAAAGGCTAGTGTTTATCCTAAAACATTGCACGGTCTCAAGGGATATGTTAAGAGGGTCACCTATTAACGAACCGACTTCGGCAAGCGTTGTTTACCCTTGAAGATCAACCCGTGCGGCTGTCATTATTTAGTCACGAGTACGACGTTCGGTAAGTACAGCGGCCCTACCATGACGTGTTAAAGCGTGAGTCGTTCGAATGAGATACACTAACGAGAAGGAGGGATGGCGCTATATAGGGTGTATAGCTTAGCCATCCCTCCTTCTCGCTCGAACGACTCACGCTTTAACACGTCATGGTAGGGCCGCTGGTGTTGCGATATGTTGCTATAAGTAAAAAAACATTAATAATGTGGTGTTTTCCTAGGTTCCCGTGCAGTAGGACGACGCGGTTGCTCCTGGAATGTGGTGCTGAAGTCGACGCATCGGACGACACTAGGCGGACGGCACTGCACGTCGCACTCATATCATACCAACTTATTCCTGGTCAGTTACAAAATTATTAATGAAAAAAAAGTCATGTCGCACTGCTGGATCAAAAAAGAGTCAACTAAAAATTTGAGATTTTTGTTGTCCTTATTGGTTGCGACACACATAGAACCACAGAACATAATTATATAGATTCTATTGGCGGCGGGACTTGTTGAGTTTGACAGCATTATAATTATTTGGTTGACTTATCCTATTCCCATTCCTTTTCCGCACATACCGCAACGCACTCGTACGAGCGAGAAGGCGTGATTATGCTTCGGGCATTCATTTTGTGAGAACCCCGAAAACTTCAATGGCTGACATGTTGTGTTGAACTGAATATTGCTCTCGATAGAAAAAAATGTTAATAGTGAAGTTTGGTGTTTTTGTGAATATTGGTGCTGTGTCAACCCTCAGGTGGCTGCGACGAGGATATCCAGGTACCGTGCAACCCATCCATTAGACGAGCTGTTGTATCCATGTGTTTTTTTTCTACAGCGCGTCACATGTCATATCCTTTGTGAACCATTCTTTCAAATCATTCGCATTATTTCGCTTACACTGCGTAACCACTTATATTGGAATGCTCTGTGACTATACGCACCTACTTAATAGACTTAGATTGAGGGGTCACATGTTGCAACTAAGCTTTAAAATCGCTTTTTTAAATTCACTCGCTAGATGTGACCTCGAATTTAAGGATAACTAAAATTTCTAAAATTTGAGTTGACACTGTTTTGATCTAGCAGAGCGACGATGTAATGAAAAAAAAGCAAAAACCGACTAAAAATTCCCGAACAAGTAACTTTTCAATCAGCCTGCAGTAGCTGCTTTTTATTTGAGTTCAATAACAGATTTGATGCCACAATTTTTTTTATTTCCTACATTGTAGTGTGTTAAATGATTGGAATCGTCTCCTCGAGCCTTTATTTTGATACCCCCATATGATCAAGGGCGAGTTTTTTTATCCGTATTTAGGTAGCTAAAACAATGGTTAAAATTGTGAAAAAAAAAAATTGGTAAACTACGGTTAACAATTATAATTATGAGCTCATATAGGAGATAGGATCTTTTTAGCATAGCCCGGGGCATCGCCATTTGTTTTTTTTTTTTTTACAAAATCGCGGCGCACGATGAAACTTATTACCTATGTATGGGTGGAAAAACGCAATAAAACGTGCCTAAAATGTTTGACTAATGGGTAACTGCGGAACAAAAAAACACGCCCAAGTCACGAAAAAATACGATCTCACTTCGGCCTTCTTCGTGTGAGTAAAACAAGGGTGTTTACAGACGAGCGGGAGCAGTGGAGCGAATCTCTATGTGCGGTGGTGTGCGAGCTGATCGTGAGCGGCGCGCACGTGGACGCTATGGACGCAGACGGCATCACGCCGCTGGTCGCGAGTATTGGTGGTGAGTATTGTAGATCTTTCCTAGCCTTTGTTAGTGTGTTCGACTGTGCGCCTAGTACGCAGAGCGGTCACCACTGTTCTACACCTGTGAAGGAGAGTATCTCGAGGAAATTAACATGCCTTAGTACCAAAAATTTAAAGTCTGGGCACTGGGCAGGTGTGTACTCGACCTATCTGCCTATTTACGCTCTTGCCATCACTGCCGGTGCGGCATTTATTTTAAAATTATCTAAGCACTAACGCACGAGATCCATTTTGGACTAATAGTCTGTCACATGGAATTGAAAACACGGTACAGTTCTCGTCAAATAACTGTGCCCCTCTGAAGTTGGCTACGAGTGGCTGCGAAGTAGTCAAAATTACGAACAAACTGCAACTGCGCATGCGCAAGAGACATGGGGGCGGGGATTATGGCGGCGCGATTTTATGTCTCAGTCTTACGTTTACGTTCGATGCATGCTTTTGTCCCGCGTGCAAATGGCTAACTTCAGAGGGGCAAAGTTATTTGACGAGAATTGTACGGCATTTATTTTAAAATTATCTAAGCACGAACGCACGAGATCCATTTTGGACTAATAGTCTGTAACATGGAATTGAAAACATTTTTTTTGAGAGTAGCCGTGATTTTCTTGCTGATTCTTCTCAATAGGAAACGACCAATTCCAACAGTGCAGTAGTTTCTGACGTTTTATAAGGGCTCATGTAGGTCTATGTGAAATGCTGTATTTCTCCTCTTACTGCTCAGACCACGCAAAGGATTTTGATACGGCGTTCACTAATAGAAGGAGCGGTAAACGAGAAAGCCGACGTTCGCACGGACGTAAAAATATCCCGGGGGTAAAACCCCACTGGGATATATTATAATTCGCGCAAAGGATTTGCAGCGCTCTCGGTGTTGGGCCGAGCGTTGAGAATCCAGCAGAGTGTATCCCATTATAGCGCGTCAAAAAAACACACTTGGATTGGATTGTTGGATTTTCAACTATTGGCTCAATACCGAGAGTTGAAAATTAATTGCGTGTTAAAATCCCGCCGCGATGTTTTTACGTCCGTGCGAACGGTGGCGAAGCGGGGGCGTGTATATAGATAGAGAACGCGGTAGTGTAACGTATGTCCCCCCGCAGGCCCCGCGGAGGGCGTGGTGCGCGGAGCCCTGCGCCCGCGCCTGTCGTGCCTGGCGGCGGGCGCGCTGGCCGGCGCCGGCGCCACGTACCGGCCCGAGCACGTGCCGCGCGACCTGCACGCCTTCCTCACCATGCACGGCGTGCGAGCCGCGCACTAACTGCTCCTGCACTCTACGAGAGCCTGGTACAACTACCTGATCGCGTTGCTACATAACGGGGTTTACTTCTAACAGCTGAATATTATGAAGAGATTATGTTGTGTTTTTTTGTTTTTCTGACACATTTTCATGTTATGGATTCACTCAACTAGGTAGTCTTCTTTTCGTGTCGATTGACTCAACTTTTCAGAATTTATATGATCAGTATGTGGCCATTTGGACCACTCAGTCGTTAGCCACGTTTAGATCCTAGAAGGTGAAGGTTGTTAGGCATAGAGGGAAGACTCAACTATTAAAGTGGTTATGACCAACCTGGACACGATAATACTTTTCAGGACAAATAAAGAGATGTACAAAACATTTTGTTGTTATCACATCTCATTTAAAAGCTCGCGTCTCGAAACACTTTAACATCTAAACTGGGGGTCGAGTCTGCTATTGCAATCGTGTCTCAATGACCGGTCAATGATCGATTTTTGACGTATAACGTCAAACTTATGACACATTTCCCATACAAAAACTGTCAAAGTTGTCAAATATTCGATCACTGACCGGTCATTGAGACAAGATTGCAATAGCAGACTCGAGCCCCAGGCCGACATCAGACATCTTCCAATCTTGGTTTATGAAGTTCGATTTAAAGTCAAATTGACATGAATTTGTGTCAAATATCAACTAACTGACATTTCTATTATCGTAATTAGTTAACTGAACCAACAACCACCAATCAAACATTAAGACAGCTTCGACTACAAATCAGATTGAACAGGGGGCCTACCACAACCTCTTAAAACAATATTACTTTAATATTACTTTGCGTTCCGCTCTGTTGGATTTTCAACGCTCGGATCAGCGCCGAGAGTTGAAAATGCAACAACAGAAATTACAAAGTAATATTAAAATAATATTGTTTTAAGAGGTTGTGGTAGGCCTCCTGGCTTTCAGTATAAATATGATAGTAAACCTCACGCCGAATAAGTCTTAGAACCTCAATATACAACGAAGATACTAAAAAGTCCATTCTGTAGCCAATAAAACAGTTACGCCCACCTTTACTACAAATAAATTGTCTAGCATACAAATATACAAAATGTTCTAATACTTATTCTTCGTGGAAGACACAAGACTTCGCATCTCTGCTTTATATTAAGCTTATAATATAATGTCCGTTGCTAACGTCATACCCATAATATTCAACGACTCTTCACTAGAAGCTGAACAAGATTAATTAATAATTCTGGGTTTATTGCGGACTTGCATTATTAGTCAGTTATTTGATTAAGGGTATTCTGGAAACATTTCACCGTGTAAAAGAGTGTGAGCTTGAAGTTCATTCCACCTTGATTTACCGCGGCTTTCTATAACATATCTCAATCCCAATCTTGATCCCGATCCTTGTCTGTAACCAATCAAAGGTGAGGATTGTGTGGTGAAGGACACAAACTCGGCCGTTGATTGGTTGATTCAAGAAGATTGGGATTGGGATTGAGATATGTTATAGAAAGCGGCCGTTAATGGATTGACAGCTCACGTCGGTCTATAGTTGACAAGAAATAAAAGGCCCGTTTATTTCATGTCTCTTTCATACTTACTAGTAAAGTAATGTTGTATCCTGCTGTCAAAACGGGCCTTTTATTTTTTGACAACTTTTTTTTTACACGGTGTGAGATTGTTACAGAATAGCATCATAGATGAACTACTTTAAGCGTCGGTGATCGGACATTTATTCGCTGATAAGAACCTTGGTGCCGCGTTCGAACGCTCCTATCCGTAAACATAACAACAGACGCCAGTCGCAGCAATCGAATTGCTGTTGGCAACTGACATACGGCGAAGCAAGTCGATGCCACATTTTTTATCGTTGGTGTTCTCTCACCGTACATGCATAAGTTGAGCCAAAAATGACAAGAGACGGGCAATTCTCGTATTTTTAAGGAGTATTCGCATCGCAGTGGCAAACTGACAAGAACACCACTAATTGCTCTATATTTTGACAACTTTTTGACATTGATTGTCGCTGATTTGATATTGCGACTTGAACTTGACCACTTATGCACGAGAATTGGCCAATTAGTTCAGTGAGAAAATGGGGTTTATCAATCAAGTGAAATCCCTACGATTATGTGTTTCAGTTTTGTCAAACTGGAACAGAAACGCGACCATCTATTTAGGCGGTAAAGACGATACTATGATTTAAATCTTTGATCGATCCAGTCGTAAAACCGACAATTGCCGAAGCTAAAAGTAGCTACTCAGCCTCTTACTTGGTAGGGCAGTAAATAACCATTTGACATCTACGCCCCATGTTCTTATTGTATCGATTTTTTATGAACCTTGTAATAATCAATAATACTTACATACTTGGTTTAATACTTTCGATTTTTCAACCAGCTAAATAAAAAAAGCTGTTGCATCTCCTCTGTATTTTTAAATAAAATATGCTACAAGCCAAATCTAAAGAATAAAACTATAAGGAGTTTCCGATAAGTAAATATTATCATCCAAATATATTAGCTACTTTCTTTATTTCTAAAACTCAGCCAACATTTGTAATGTAAGCATGATATCATATTTAGACTCGTTTAATATGACAAAAAAAAAAATAAAAAGAAAATCTTCGTACTTACAAACTGAACGGCAGTTTGATATTTTTGTTTAAATATTGTACTGTAACTCTTCTATAAATATTTCAAAATATACGCTTCCATTTAGCCTGAGCAATAAAATGAAACTCAAAATGTATATTAAAAGTATGTAGTTCAAAAGAACACAGGGCTTGAATGTGTTCAGACGATATTGTCCAAAGTGGCTCAAACTCTAGAATAGTGAAGAAACGATTAACTGAAACTAACTCGATTAAAAATATCGATAAAATGATGATCCGTCATTATAATCGAATCGTAGGGGACGATGTATTGTGATAATATAATAGAATATTAGCTTTAAGAATAGAAAGAACGTTGCTAGTGATGCCTTGTTGAGGCAGAATATATTGGCATGTTACCTTGTCTATAATGTTAGAGAGAGACAGATATAGAAACGACGCGTTTATTTACAGACTTTGTATATAGTTATTTGTTAATATGAACGCACAGAATCGATATAAATTGACGAGAGAAGTTTTCTTTTTTGAATAGTTTTGACTGATTGTTAACGTACTGCTGAGTTATCGAATCGGCTGAATATTCACAGATATTGGCGGTAATGTTCCTTCGTTTTTTTGTTATTATTTTTCATTTATCTTTCTAGTTTTATTTGTATATACAATTGTTTTGAGGAATTTTCTTTTTTATAAAACCAAATATTCTTTAAAATATTTGTTATTATTTCTATATAATAATTTTCGCCATTATCAACTTTAAATAAACTTCATAACTGCTGAATTAACCACCTGAGAATATCAAAGATTGCTTTAAAAAGTTATAGGCAAAGCCATTATAAATGATTTTACCCGAATAAAGTTAAAAGCAACCGGTTAAGGTGATTGGTGTTTTAACGCCTTTATATCGCACAAATTATCACATAGTATATTATATTATGGCCTATAGGACAATTCGTTAGACTTGTAATGTTCCTTGATGTACGAAAAAGTAGTGTGACGCTATAGGTCATTGTATAGTGGTTAATTTAAATTCTAGTCAAACATATACATGTTAGCGTTTCTGTTACATTGGAATAGAAACTATGCTAACCGCCAATGTTCGTAGCAGTCGCGATAAAACGAATGAGCGAGACGGTACGACTCTTTGTATGAAGTTTTTAGTAAATATTCGACGTCCTACTCGCGCGTTTGAAGACCGCAACTGCCACGAGGCTAAGCGTTTACTATAAATGTAGCTACAAAAATGTTGATGTCTACTTAGAATGAAACTTATTAAAAATATTCGATTTGCATTTTTAGACGAATATTCTTAAAAAAAATCCAGTTTTTACCGTTATTACAAAGTGACAAATTGAAAATAGATATTAAGTTTTCATTGCGTTTTTGTATCGTTCGCTTAAAAAACATTCGATGAGCATATCTTAGAAATAACGTAATGAATAGAGAAATAGTAGCTGTTAATATATATTCACTACCTCTAAAGGAATTGTATTTCAATGTAATCAGTTATCATTAAAAAAAATAGGCTGCAATAATTGATAGAAACAGAAGTCAATATCTTTATTTTAATAATGTTTTCAATTAATAATAATATTGTTTAATTATGACATAGCAGTAGAGTTTTGTTTTCTTGACATTAATCAAATTTTAATTTGATGAATATTTTTATATATGAAGGAGGTCACAAAAATGAGAAATCCTTAATACCTTTGAATGTATAGTTTATTTTTTGTATCAACCAAAACAAATATGTATGAAAGTGACCATGTATACTGCATAAAGTATATTATTTTTCTATAAATTCAGCTATTTTCTTAATCAACGCCATGATATTGTACTTATCCTATGTACCTGGTTTGTGTACAATCGAAAGCAATAGTTTAAAGGTATATTAATAATATGAAATACAATGGCGAGCAAACAACACAACCGTGTGCACAATTTACAAAGCAATATTTTTAACAAATTATTCTGTAGGTGAATTTCTTTGCTCGTCATTGTAAAGGTAAACAGAAAAACTGACTTTAATATGTAATATTGTACAGCTTATTATAAGGTAGCTAAGCTATTATTTTATGCTAATTTTACTTTGACTAAAAATACAAATACCGCTCCAGCACTGCCGGCACACCGGTGTGCCGCCAGATTTTCGCGATATCAAATGTTTATTATTACTATTACGTAAGATATAATTTGGAATTTTCACATGTCAGTGCTCGAGCGGTTAACAAATAAAAATATCACAGCGTGCCAAATGATATTACACTTTATCATAATTAACCAAAACATTGATATTATTGCCATCTGATTAAAAAACGAATCATACATTTTATATTTTTAAAGTTACTTCCCCAAAAAAACCGGAAACGAATAACATAACTACTGTATAACATGCATATCTTTCGTTTTGTGTTCAATTTTGTTTTATAAGATAAAACTGAAAGTAAGAGTTATTATAAAAACGAACGGTGTAATTAAAATATTGAAACAATGTTACGCATTTACAGTAGAATGAAAACCGTAGGGTAGTTGAAAATTAGAAAGTCTATGAAATGCGGTCAGAAATAAGAACCGTTGCCGGATAAGGGAAGTGTCAGAAACATTATTTTTCTAATGCGAAAAAGAGACGGAACCATATAGGTCTTAAAGCGCTATCTCTATTTCGCATTGATACATTTTTCCAGTGTGCCGTGTTCCAAGCTAGATAGAATGTACTCATATACTGAATGTAGCCATCATTCTTACCGCATTGTCTAAACAATTTTCTTGGAAACTAAAATGTGAGCTATAGTTATATAAATCTAGATAGACTAATTTGTCGCATAAAGTCTAAAATAAAAAAAAAAAAACTATTACGATAGGTGTGCTAAGGCAGCTTACAAACGAAGCAGGCTTAAGTTCCAATATACGCTTTATTCTTAGGCTTAAATCATACCGAAGTGGCACTACACATCAAGACAGTACTACACGTCGAGCAGTATTAGTTTCAAAGGATTTTAAACTGTATCTCCAATAAAGAAATGATTAGTTTGGCTTGAATGGCTGGAAAGAGCATTCTTGCGACCGGTCAAAGTTTAAAATGGACAAGCTGCTTGGTGCTTGCCGTGCCGTGCCATACCGGTGTGTTTTGTGTCTTACAATAAAAATACATTTAGAAACAATAGCTCTTACAATTTTTAGAGAAAATACTCGGCAGTTATTTCTGTATGTTGAATAGAAACCGTTATTGTTGATGAGAGACTATATTTTCACGATTGATCTTTTCGTGGGAAGAAAAACATGTAGGTTGGACCGTTGGACTAATGCGTACTACGTCTACAAAAAAAATGCAATCGGTGTATCCTACCCGGCAATGTAATCAAACTTGCATACGAGTCGCTTGCAGGTGGAATCGCGACCCAAGTCTGCATTAGTCCAAGTTATGTTTAGATAGAGTTGAATGGTAAGGCTTAGTCGATGGGGGCCTATCTACTGTGGTCATTCTACGCCAAGTATAGAAAGAATTTAGGCTATTATTTTTAATGCAAATTATCTTTATAGTAATTGAAGCAAGCAAGTTCGCGTGCTAAAGCTAGTCACAAACGCAATGTGATTGATGTGGGTGTCTCATCTAAAAGCCCTTTATGTATATTATTGTAAATAAGATTATTTATCTGGAGTTTAATATAGTGATATTTTTTGTCAAGACAATTCGACAAATAAAATGTTATATTGATTGTTTTCGTTTTATTTTGTATATGCCTAAAGAGAGTGCAACTGAGAGATGGAGGGAGAGTGGGAGCGAATGAGATTGATTGTGTACGGGTGGCCTTAAGACTTATCGACCGAATTCGATCGGTAGGCGATCGGTAACTATAGGCCTACGCAGACCGGGACGGCATGGCAAGGGATTTGGTCGTGAGTCAGCGCACACTGGCCGCTTAGGTACCGCGGCATTCCAGCACTTTGCCACGGCATGCCGCTTCTCTACCCCCGCCGCCGGAGTCCGTGGCATGCCGTTGCCTACCGCAGTATGCCACGGTATCCCGGCACGGGAGCCTGTGGCGCGTCTTTTAAGAGCCTATACTACCTCAAATGGCTTAACATCATCCTCCATTATGTCGAAAATAATGCAGTATTAATTTTGAAATAAATATATGGTAAAGTTGAGGATTTATGTTAGGTACTATGTTAGTCAAAAACACGATTCCATAAAATTTTCTCGATAAAAAAAAATTGCAAAGTTACCTCTAAACCGAACAATAAACCGCTGTTATTCCAAAAATACTTAAAATTAGATCATGAAACTTTGCATACTAACTGAACTAACTATAACGCAGGTCTTATGTTATTTATTTTTTTAAATTACCATCATTTTCACCGTAACAAGAAATTACCTAAACTCTCGGCGTCTAGAAGTATGTTGCCCTGCCGCCCGACACCCCCGCTCAGTCTCGCTTCGGCTTTCGAACGGGACGGCTGTGTCGCTCGCGCGCAGAGCACACATTACGCA